>OY284414.1:82383074-83639489 GCA_958301585.1 Merodon equestris
TCAAAACCTAAGAGAAAGACATTTTCTGGAGTTTCTGACTACTATAAAAAACTTTAAATGTCAATATCTTTGGAGTCCTTACACCTATCGATGCAGAGATACCACCATCTATAAGCTATGAAATACAATACAGAGTTTTTTTAAGTGCCTCAAAAATGCGGCAAAAATAGGACAAAACCTAAGAAAAAGACATTTTCTGGAGTTTCTGACTACTATAAAAAACTTTAAATGTCAATATCTTTGAAGTCCTTACACCTATCGATGCAGTGATACCACCATCTATAAGCTATGAAATACAATACAGAGTTTTTTTAAGTGCCTCAAAAATGCGGCAAAAATAGGACAAAACCTAAGAAAAAGACATTTTCTGGAGTTTCTGACTTCTATAAAAAACTTTAAATGTCAATATCTTTGAAGTCCTTACACCTATAGATGCAGACCATCTTTAAGGGCATCTCATAAGCTATGAAATGCAATGCAGAGTTTTTTTAAGTGTCTTAAAAATACGGCAAAAATAGGTCAAAACCTAAGAAAAAGACATTTTCTGGAGTTTCTGACTACTATAAAAAACTTTAAATGTCAATATCTTTGAAGTCCTTACACCTATCGATGCAGAGATACCACCATCTATAAGCTATGAAATACAATACAGAGTTTTTTTAAGTGCCTCAAAAATGCGGCAAAAATAGGACCAAACTTAAGAAAAAGACATTTTCTGGAGTTTCTGACTTCTATAAAAAACTTTAAATGTCAATATCTTTGAAGTCCTTACACCTATCGATGCAGCGATACCATCATCTTTTAGGGCATCTCATAAGCTATTAAATGCAATACATAGTTTTTTTAAGTGTCTCAAAAATGCGGCAAAAATAGGTCAAAACCTAAGAAAAAGACATTTTCTGGAGTTTCTGACTACTATAAAAAAATTTAAATGTCAATATTTTTGGAGTCCTTACACCTATAGATGCAGAGATACCACCATCTTTAAGGGCATCTCATAAGCTATGAAATGCAATACAGAGTTTTTTTAAGTGTCTTAAAAATGCGGCAAAAATAGGTGAAAACCTAAGAAAAAGACATTTTCTGGAGTTTCTGACTACTATAAAAAACTTTAAATGTCAATATCTTTGGAGTCCTTACACCGATCGATGCAGCAATACCACCATCTTTTAGGGCATCTCATAAGCTATTAAATGCAATACAGACTTTTTTTAAGTGTCTCAAAAATGCGGCAAAAATAGGTCAAAACCTAAGAAAAAGACATTTTCTGGAGTTTCTGACTACTATAAAAAATTTTAAATGTCAAAATCTTTGGAGTCCTTACACCTATCGATGCAGCGATACCACCATCTTTTAGGGCATCTCATAAGCTATTAAATGCAATACAGAGTTTTTGTAGGTGTCTCAAAAATGCGGCAAAAATAGGTCAAAACCTAAGAAAAATACATTTTCTGGAGTTTCTGACTACTATAAAAAATTTTAAATGTCAAAATCTTTGGAGTCCTTACACCTATCGATGCAGCGATACCACCATCTTTTAGGGCATCTCATAAGCTATTAAACGCAATACAGAGTTTCTTTAAGAATCTCACAAATACGGCAAAAATTGGTCAAAACCTAAGAGAAAGACATTTTCTGGAGTTTCTGACTACTATAAAAAACTTTAAATGTCAATATCTCTGGAGTCCTTACACCTATCGATGCAGAGATACCACCATCTATAAGCTATGAAATACAATACAGAGTTTTTTTAAGTGCCTCAAAAATGCGGCAAAAATAGGACAAAACCTAAGAAAAAGACATTTTCTGGAGTTTCTGACTACTATAAAAAACTTTAAATGTCAATATCTTTGAAGTCCTTACACCTATCGATGCAGTGATACCACCATCTATAAGCTATGAAATACAATACAGAGTTTTTTTAAGTGCCTCAAAAATGCGGCAAAAATAGGACAAAACCTAAGAAAAAGACATTTTCTGGAGTTTCTGACTTCTATAAAAAACTTTAAATGTCAATATCTTTGAAGTCCTTACACCTATAGATGCAGACCATCTTTAAGGGCATCTCATAAGCTATGAAATGCAATGCAGAGTTTTTTTAAGTGTCTTAAAAATACGGCAAAAATAGGTCAAAACCTAAGAAAAAGACATTTTCTGGAGTTTCTGACTACTATAAAAAACTTTAAATGTCAATATCTTTGAAGTCCTTACACCTATCGATGCAGTGATACCACCATCTATAAGCTATGAAATACAATACAGAGTTTTTTTAAGTGCCTCAAAAATGCGGCAAAAATAGGACAAAACCTAAGAAAAAGACATTTTCTGGAGTTTCTGAATTCTATAAAAAACTTTAAATGTCAATATCTTTGAAGTCCTTACACCTATCGATGCAGCGATACCACCATCTTTTAGGGCATCTCATAAGATATTAAATGCAATACAGAGTTTTTTTAAGTGTCTCAAAAATGCGGCAAAAATAGGTCAAAACCTAAGAAAAAGACATTTTCTGGAGTTTCTGACTACTATAAAAAACTTTAAATGTCAATATCTTTGGAGTCCTTACACCTATCGATGCAGCGATACCACCATCTTTTAGGGCATCTCATAAGCTACTAAATGCAGTACAGAGTTTTTTCAAGTGTCTCAAAAATGAGGCAAAAATAGGTCAAAACCTAAGAAGAAGACATTTTCTGGAGTTTCTGACTACTATAAAAAATTTTAAATGCCAGTATCTTTGGAGTCCTTACACCTATCGATGCAGCGATACCACCGTCTTTTAGAGCATCCCATAAGCTATTAAATGCAATGCAGAGTTTCTTTAAGCGTCTCAAAAATGAGGCAAAAATAGGTCAAAACCTAAGAAGAAGACATTTTCTGGAGTTTCTGACTACTATAAAAAACTTTAAATGTCAAAATCTTTGGAGTCCTTACACCTATCGGTGCAGCGATACCACCATCTTTTAGGGCATCTCATAAGCTATTAAATGCAATACAGAGTTTTTTTAGGTGTCTCAAAAATGCGGCAAAAATAGGTCAAAACCTAAGAAAAAGACATTTTCTGGAGTTTCTGACTACTATAAAAAATTTTAAATGTCAATATCTTTGAAGTCCTTACACCTATCGATGCAGCGATACCACCATCTTTTAGGGCATCTCATAAGCTATTAAATGCGATACGTAGTTTCTTTAAGCGTCTCGAAAATACGGGAAAAATAGGTCAAAACCTAAGAGAAAGACATTTTCTGGAGTTTCTGACTACTATAAAAAACTTTAAATGTCAATATCTTTGGAGTCCTTACACCTATCGATGCAGCGATACCACCGTCTTTTAGAGCATCCCATAATCTATTAAATGCAATACAGAGTTTCTTTAAGCGTCTCAATAATGCGGCAGAAATAGGTCAAAACCTAAGAAAAAGACATTTTCTGGAGTTTCTGACTACTATAAAAAAATTTAAATGTCAATATCTTTGGAGTCCTTACACCTATCGATGCAGCGATACCACCATCTCTTAGGGCATCTCATAAGCTATTAAATGCAATACAGAGTTTCTTTAAGCGTCTCGAAAATACGGCAAAAATAGGTCAAAACCTAAGAGAAAGACATTTTCTGGAGTTTCTGACTACTATAAAAAACTTTAAATGCCAGTATCTTTGGAGTCCTTACACCTATCGATGCAGCGATACCACCGTCTTTTAGAGCATCCCATAAGCTATAAAATGCAATACAGAGTTTCTTTAAGCGTCTCGAAAATACGGCAAAAATAGGTCAAAACCTAAGAGAAAGACATTTTCTGGAGTTTCTGACTACTATAAAAAACTTTAAATGCCAATATCTTTGGAGTCCTTACACCTATCGATGCAGCGATACCACCGTCTTTTAGAGCATCCCATAAGCTATTAAATGCAATACAGAGTTTTTTTAAGTGTCTCAAAAATGCGGCAAAAATAGGTCAAAACCTAAGAAAAAGACATTTTCTGGAGTTTCTGACTACTATAAAAAAATTTAAATGTCAATATCTTTGGAGTCCTTACACCTATTGACGCAGCGATACCACCATCTTTTAGGGCATCTCATAAGCTATTAAATGCAATACAGAGTTTTTTTAATTGTCTCAAAAATGCGGCAAAAATAGGTCAAAACCTAAGAAAAAGACATTTTCTGGAGTTTCTGACTACTATAAAAAACTTTAAATGTCAATATCTTTGAAGTCCTTACACCTATCGATGCAGAGATACCACCATCTATAAGCTATGAAATACAATACAGAGTTTTTTTAAGTGCCTCAAAAATGCGGCAAAAATAGGACAAAACCTAAGAAAAAGACATTTTCTGGAGTTTCTGACTTCTATAAAAAACTTTAAATGTCAATATCTTTGAAGTCCTTACACCTATCGATGCAGCGATACCATCATCTTTTAGGGCATCTCATAAGCTATTAAATGCAATACATAGTTTTTTTAAGTGTCTCAAAAATGCGGCAAAAATAGGTCAAAACCTAAGAAAAAGACATTTTCTGGAGTTTCTGACTACTATAAAAAACTTTAAATGTCAAAATCTTTGGAGTCCTTACACCTATCGGTGCAGCGATACCACCATCTTTTAGGGCATCTCATAAGCTATTAAATGCAATACAGAGTTTTTTTAGGTGTCTCAAAAATGCGGCAAAAATAGGTCAAAACCTAAGAAAAAGACATTTTCTGGAGTTTCTGACTACTATAAAAAATTTTAAATGTCAATATCTTTGAAGTCCTTACACCTATCGATGCAGCGATACCACCATCTTTTAGGGCATCTCATAAGCTATTAAATGCGATACGTAGTTTCTTTAAGCGTCTCGAAAATACGGCAAAAATAGGTCAAAACCTAAGAGAAAGACATTTTCTGGAGTTTCTGACTACTATAAAAAACTTTAAATGTCAATATCTTTGGAGTCCTTACACCTATCGATGCAGCGATACCACCGTCTTTTAGAGCATCCCATAATCTATTAAATGCAATACAGAGTTTCTTTAAGCGTCTCAATAATGCGGCAGAAATAGGTCAAAACCTAAGAAAAAGACATTTTCTGGAGTTTCTGACTACTATAAACAATTTTAAATGTCAATATCTTTGGAGTCCTTACACCTATCGATGCAACGATACCACCATCTCTTAGGGCATCTCATAAGCTATTAAATGCAATACAGAGTTTCTTTAAGCGTCTCGAAAATACGGCAAAAATAGGTCAAAACCTAAGAGAAAGACATTTTCTGGAGTTTCTGACTACTATAAAAAACTTTAAATGCCAGTATCTTTGGAGTCCTTACACCTATCGATGCAGCGATACCACCGTCTTTTAGAGCATCCCATAAGCTATAAAATGCAATACAGAGTTTCTTTAAGCGTCTCGAAAATACGGCAAAAATAGGTCAAAACCTAAGAGAAAGACATTTTCTGGAGTTTCTGACTACTATAAAAAACTTTAAATGCCAATATCTTTGGAGTCCTTACACCTATCGATGCAGCGATACCACCGTCTTTTAGAGCATCCCATAGGCTATTAAATGCAATACAGAGTTTTTTTAAGTGTCTCAAAAATGCGGCAAAAATAGGTCAAAACCTAAGAAAAAGACATTTTCTGGAGTTTCTGACTACTATAAAAAATTTTAAATGTCAATATCTTTGGAGTCCTTACACCTATTGACGCAGCGATACCACCATCTTTTAGGGCATCTCATAAGCTATTAAATGCAAAGACATTTTCTGGAGTTTCTGACTACTATAAAAAAATTTAAATGTCAATATCTTTGGAGTCCTTACACCTATCGATGCAGCGATACCACCATCTTTTAGGGCATCTCATAAGCTACTAAATGCAGTACAGAGTTTCTTTAAGAATCTCACAAATACGGCAAAAATTGGTCAAAACCTAAGAGAAAGACATTTTCTGGAGTTTCTGACTACTATAAAAAACTTTAAATGTCAATATCTTTGGAGTCCTTACACCTGTCGATGCAGAGATACCACCATCTATAAGCTATGAAATGCAATACAGAGTTTTTTTAAGTGTCTCAAAAATGCGGCAAAAATAGGTCAAAACCTAAGAAAAAGACATTTTCTGGAGTTTCTGACTACTATAAAAAATTTTAAATGCCAGTATCTTTGGAGTCCTTACACCTATCGATGCAGCGATACCACCATCTTTTAGGGCATCCCATAAGCTACTAAATGCAGTACAGAGTTTTTTCAAGTGTCTCAAAAATGAGGCAAAAATAGGTCGAAACCTTAGAAAAAGACATTTTCTGGAGTTTCTGACTACTATAAAAAATTTTAAATGTCAAAATCTTTGGAGTCCTTACACCTATCGATGCAGCGATACCACCATCTTTTAGGGCATCTCATAAGCTATTAAATGCAATACAGAGTTTTTGTAGGTGTCTCAAAAATGCGGCAAAAATAGGTCAAAACCTAAGAAAAATACATTTTCTGGAGTTTCTGACTACTATAAAAAATTTTAAATGTCAAAATCTTTGGAGTCCTTACACATATCGATGCAGCGATACCACCATCTTTTAGGGCATCTCATAAGCTATTAAACGCAATACAGAGTTTCTTTAAGAATCTCACAAATACGGCAAAAATTGGTCAAAACCTAAGAGAAAGACATTTTCTGGAGTTTCTGACTACTATAAAAAACTTTAAATGTCAATATCTTTGGAGTCCTTACACCTATCGATGCAGAGATACCACCATCTATAAGCTATGAAATACAATACAGAGTTTTTTTAAGTGCCTCAAAAATGCGGCAAAAATAGGACAAAACCTAAGAAAAAGACATTTTCTGGAGTTTCTGACTACTATAAAAAACTTTAAATGTCAATATCTTTGAAGTCCTTACACCTATCGATGCAGTGATACCACCATCTATAAGCTATGAAATACAATACAGAGTTTTTTTAAGTGCCTCAAAAATGCGGCAAAAATAGGACAAAACCTAAGAAAAAGACATTTTCTGGAGTTTCTGACTTCTATAAAAAACTTTAAATGTCAATATCTTTGAAGTCCTTACACCTATAGATGCAGACCATCTTTAAGGGCATCTCATAAGCTATGAAATGCAATGCAGAGTTTTTTTAAGTGTCTTAAAAATACGGCAAAAATAGGTCAAAACCTAAGAAAAAGACATTTTCTGGAGTTTCTGACTACTATAAAAAACTTTAAATGTCAATATCTTTGAAGTCCTTACACCTATCGATGCAGAGATACCACCATCTATAAGCTATGAAATACAATACAGAGTTTTTTTTAAGTGCCTCAAAAATGCGGCAAAAATAGGACCAAACCTAAGAAAAAGACATTTTCTGGAGTTTCTGACTTCTATAAAAAACTTTAAATGTCAATATCTTTGAAGTCCTTACACCTATCGATGCAGCGATACCATCATCTTTTAGGGCATCTCATAAGCTATTAAATGCAATACATAGTTTTTTTAAGTGTCTCAAAAATGCGGCAAAAATAGGTCAAAACCTAAGAAAAAGACATTTTCTGGAGTTTCTGACTACTATAAAAAAATTTAAATGTCAATATTTTTGGAGTCCTTACACCTATAGATGCAGAGATACCACCATCTTTAAGGGCATCTCATAAGCTATGAAATGCAATACAGAGTTTTTTTAAGTGTCTTAAAAATGCGGCAAAAATAGGTGAAAACCTAAGAAAAAGACATTTTCTGGAGTTTCTGACTACTATAAAAAACTTTAAATGTCAATATCTTTGGAGTCCTTACACCGATCGATGCAGCAATACCACCATCTTTTAGGGCATCTCATAAGCTATTAAATGCAATACAGACTTTTTTTAAGTGTCTCAAAAATGCGGCAAAAATAGGTCAAAACCTAAGAAAAAGACATTTTCTGGAGTTTCTGACTACTATAAAAAATTTTAAATGTCAAAATCTTTGGAGTCCTTACACCTATCGATGCAGCGATACCACCATCTTTTAGGGCATCTCATAAGCTATTAAATGCAATACAGAGTTTTTGTAGGTGTCTCAAAAATGCGGCAAAAATAGGTCAAAACCTAAGAAAAATACATTTTCTGGAGTTTCTGACTACTATAAAAATTTTAAATGTCAAAATCTTTGGAGTCCTTACACCTATCGATGCAGCGATACCACCATCTTTTAGGGCATCTCATAAGCTATTAAACGCAATACAGAGTTTCTTTAAGAATCTCACAAATACGGCAAAAATTGGTCAAAACCTAAGAGAAAGACATTTTCTGGAGTTTCTGACTACTATAAAAAACTTTAAATGTCAATATCTCTGGAGTCCTTACACCTATCGATGCAGAGATACCACCATCTATAAGCTATGAAATACAATACAGAGTTTTTTAAGTGCCTCAAAAATGCGGCAAAAATAGGACAAAACCTAAGAAAAAGACATTTTCTGGAGTTTCTGACTACTATAAAAAACTTTAAATGTCAATATCTTTGAAGTCCTTACACCTATCGATGCAGTGATACCACCATCTATAAGCTATGAAATACAATACAGAGTTTTTTTAAGTGCCTCAAAAATGCGGCAAAAATAGGACAAAACCTAAGAAAAAGACATTTTCTGGAGTTTCTGACTTCTATAAAAAAAACTTTAAATGTCAATATCTTTGAAGTCCTTACACCTATAGATGCAGACCATCTTTAAGGGCATCTCATAAGCTATGAAATGCAATGCAGAGTTTTTTTAAGTGTCTTAAAAATACGGCAAAAATAGGTCAAAACCTAAGAAAAAGACATTTTCTGGAGTTTCTGACTACTATAAAAAACTTTAAATGTCAATATCTTTGAAGTCCTTACACCTATCGATGCAGTGATACCACCATCTATAAGCTATGAAATACAATACAGAGTTTTTTTAAGTGCCTCAAAAATGCGGCAAAAATAGGACAAAACCTAAGAAAAAGACATTTTCTGGAGTTTCTGACTTCTATAAAAAACTTTAAATGTCAATATCTTTGAAGTCCTTACACCTATCGATGCAGCGATACCACCATCTTTTAGGGCATCTCATAAGATATTAAATGCAATACAGAGTTTTTTTAAGTGTCTCAAAAATGCGGCAAAAATAGGTCAAAACCTAAGAAAAAGACATTTTCTGGAGTTTCTGACTACTATAAAAAACTTTAAATGTCAATATCTTTGGAGTCCTTACACCTATCGATGCAGCGATACCACCATCTTTTAGGGCATCTCATAAGCTACTAAATGCAGTACAGAGTTTTTTCAAGTGTCTCAAAAATGAGGCAAAAATAGGTCAAAACCTAAGAAGAAGACATTTTCTGGAGTTTCTGACTACTATAAAAAATTTTAAATGCCAGTATCTTTGGAGTCCTTACACCTATCGATGCAGCGATACCACCGTCTTTTAGAGCATCCCATAAGCTATTAAATGCAATGCAGAGTTTCTTTAAGCGTCTCAAAAATGAGGCAAAAATAGGTCAAAACCTAAGAAGAAGACATTTTCTGGAGTTTCTGACTACTATAAAAAACTTTAAATGTCAAAATCTTTGGAGTCCTTACACCTATCGGTGCAGCGATACCACCATCTTTTAGGGCATCTCATAAGCTATTAAATGCAATACAGAGTTTTTTTAGGTGTCTCAAAAATGCGGCAAAAATAGGTCAAAACCTAAGAAAAAGACATTTTCTGGAGTTTCTGACTACTATAAAAAATTTTAAATGTCAATATCTTTGAAGTCCTTACACCTATCGATGCAGCGATACCACCATCTTTTAGGGCATCTCATAAGCTATTAAATGCGGTACGTAGTTTCTTTAAGCGTCTCGAAAATACGGGAAAAATAGGTCAAAACCTAAGAGAAAGACATTTTCTGGAGTTTCTGACTACTATAAAAAACTTTAAATGTCAATATCTTTGGAGTCCTTACACCTATCGATGCAGCGATACCACCGTCTTTTAGAGCATCCCATAATCTATTAAATGCAATACAGAGTTTCTTTAAGCGTCTCAATAATGCGGCAGAAATAGGTCAAAACCTAAGAAAAAGACATTTTCTGGAGTTTCTGACTACTATAAAAAATTTTAAATGTCAATATCTTTGGAGTCCTTACACCTATCGATGCAGCGATACCACCATCTCTTAGGGCATCTCATAAGCTATTAAATGCAATACAGAGTTTCTTTAAGCGTCTCGAAAATACGGCAAAAATAGGTCAAAACCTAAGAGAAAGACATTTTCTGGAGTTTCTGACTACTATAAAAAACTTTAAATGCCAGTATCTTTGGAGTCCTTACACCTATCGATGCAGCGATACCACCGTCTTTTAGAGCATCCCATAAGCTATAAAATGCAATACAGAGTTTCTTTAAGCGTCTCGAAAATACGGCAAAAATAGGTCAAAACCTAAGAGAAAGACATTTTCTGGAGTTTCTGACTACTATAAAAAACTTTAAATGCCAATATCTTTGGAGTCCTTACACCTATCGATGCAGCGATACCACCGTCTTTTAGAGCATCCCATAAGCTATTAAATGCAATACAGAGTTTTTTTAAGTGTCTCAAAAATGCGGCAAAAATAGGTCAAAACCTAAGAAAAAGACATTTTCTGGAGTTTCTGACTACTATAAAAAATTTTAAATGTCAATATCTTTGGAGTCCTTACACCTATTGACGCAGCGATACCACCATCTTTTAGGGCATCTCATAAGCTATTAAATGCAATACAGAGTTTTTTTAATTGTCTCAAAAATGCGGCAAAAATAGGTCAAAACCTAAGAAAAAGACATTTTCTGGAGTTTCTGACTACTATAAAAAACTTTAAATGTCAATATCTTTGAAGTCCTTACACCTATCGATGCAGAGATACCACCATCTATAAGCTATGAAATACAATACAGAGTTTTTTTAAGTGCCTCAAAAATGCGGCAAAAATAGGACAAAACCTAAGAAAAAGACATTTTCTGGAGTTTCTGACTTCTATAAAAAACTTTAAATGTCAATATCTTTGAAGTCCTTACACCTATCGATGCAGCGATACCATCATCTTTTAGGGCATCTCATAAGCTATGCATCTCATAAGCTATGCAATACATAGTTTTTTTAAGTGTCTCAAAAATGCGGCAAAAATAGGTCAAAACCTAAGAAAAAGACATTTTCTGGAGTTTCTGACTACTATAAAAAAATTTAAATGTCAATATCTTTGGAGTCCTTACACCTATCGATGCAGCGATACCACCATCTTTTAGGGCATCTCATGAGCTACTAAATGCAGTACAGAGTTTTTTCAAGTGTCTCAAAAATGAGGCAAAAATAGGTCAAAACCTAAGAAGAAGACATTTTCTGGAGTTTCTGACTACTATAAAAAACTTTAAATGCCAGTATCTTTGGAGTCCTTACACCTATCGATGCAGCGATACCACCATCTTTTAGGGCATCTCATAAGCTATTAAACGCGATACAGAGTTTCTTTAAGGATCTCACAAATACGGCAAAAATTGGTCAAAACCTAAGAGAAAGACATTTTCTGGAGTTTCTGACTTCTATAAAAAACTTTAAATGTCAATACCTTTGGAGTCCTTACACCTATCGATGCGGAGATACCACCATCTATAAGCTATGAAATGCAATACAGAGTTTTTTTCAGTGTCTCAAAAATGCGGCAAAAATAGGTCAAAACGTAAGAAAAAGACATTGTCTGGAGTTTCTGACTACTATAAAAAAATTTAAATGTCAATATCTTTGAAGTCCTTACACCTATAGATGCAGAGATACCACCATCTTTAAGGGCATCTCATAAGCTATGAAATGCAATACAGAGTTTTTTTAAGTGTCTTAAAAATGCGGCAAAAATAGGTGAAAACCTAAGAAAAAGACATTTTCTGGAGTTTCTGACTACTATAAAAAACTTTAAATGTCAATATCTTTGGAGTCCTTACACCGATCGATGCAGCAATACCACCATCTTTTAGGGCATCTCATAAGCTATTAAATGCAATACAGACTTTTTTAAGTGTCTCAAAAATGCGGCAAAAATAGGTCAAAACCTAAGAAAAAGACATTTTCTGGAGTTTCTGACTACTATAAAAAACTTTAAATGTCAATATCTTTGAAGTCCTTACACCTATCGATGCAGAGATACCACCATCTATAAGCTATGAAATACAATACAGAGTTTTTTTAAGTGCCTCAAAAATGCGGCAAAAATAGGACAAAACCTAAGAAAAAGACATTTTCTGGAGTTTCTGACTTCTATAAAAAACTTTAAATGTCAATATCTTTGAAGTCCTTACACCTATCGATGCAGCGATACCATCATCTTTTAGGGCATCTCATAAGCTATTAAATGCAATACATAGTTTTTTTAAGTGTCTCAAAAATGCGGCAAAAATAGGTCAAAACCTAAGAAAAAGACATTTTCTGGAGTTTCTGACTACTATAAAAAAATTTAAATGTCAATATCTTTGGAGTCCTTACACCTATCGATGCAGCGATACCACCATCTTTTAGGGCATCTCATGAGCTACTAAATGCAGTACAGAGTTTTTTCAAGTGTCTCAAAAATGAGGCAAAAATAGGTCAAAACCTAAGAAGAAGACATTTTCTGGAGTTTCTGACTACTATAAAAAACTTTAAATGCCAGTATCTTTGGAGTCCTTACACCTATCGATGCAGCGATACCACCATCTTTTAGGGCATCTCATAAGCTATTAAACGCGATACAGAGTTTCTTTAAGGATCTCACAAATACGGCAAAAATTGGTCAAAACCTAAGAGAAAGACATTTTCTGGAGTTTCTGACTTCTATAAAAAACTTTAAATGTCAATACCTTTGGAGTCCTTACACCTATCGATGCGGAGATACCACCATCTTTAAGCTATGAAATGCAATACAGAGTTTTTTTCAGTGTCTCAAAAATGCGGCAAAGATAGGTCAAAACCTAAGAAAAAGATATTTTCTGGAGTTTCTGACTACTATAAAAAAATTTAAATGTCAATATCTTTGGAGTCCTTACACCTATCGATGCAGCGATACCACCATCTTTTAGGGCATCTCATGAGCTACTAAATGCAGTACAGAGTTTTTTCAAGTATCTCAAAAATGAGGCAAAAATAGGTCAAAACCTAAGAAGAAGACATTTTCTGGAGTTTCTGACTACTATAAAAAAATTTTAAATGCCAATATCTTTGGAGTCCTTACACCTATCGATGCCGCGATACCACCGTCTTTTAGAGCATCCCATAAGCTATTAAATGCAATACAGAGTTTCTTTAAGCGTCTCGAAAATACGGCAAAAATAGGTCAAAACCTAAGAGAAAGACATTTTCTGGAGTTTCTGACTACTATAAAAAATTTTAAATGTCAATATCTTTGGAGTCCTTACAGCTATCGATGCAGCGATACCACCGTCTTTTAGAGCATCCCATAAGCTATTAAATGCAATACAGAGTTTCTTTAAGCGTCTCAAAAATACGGCAAAAATAGGTCAAAACCTGAGAGAAAGACATTTTCTGGAGTTTCTGACTACTATAAAAAACTTTAAATGTCAATATCTTTGGAGTCCTTACACCTATTGATGCAGCGATACCCCCATCTTTTAAGGCATCTCATAAGCTATTAAATGCAATACAGAGTTTTTTTAAGTGTCTCAAAAATGCGGCAAAAATAGGTCAAAACCTAAGAAAAAGACATTTTCTGGAGTTTCTGACTTCTATAAAAAACTTTAAATGTCAATATCTTTGGAGTCCTTACACCTATCGATGCAGCGATACAACCGTCTTTTAGAGCATCCCATAAGCTATTAAATGCAATACAGAGTTTCTTTAAGCGTCTCAAAAATACGGCAAAAATAGGTCAAAACCTGAGAGAAAGACATTTTCTGGAGTTTCTGACTACTATAAAAAACTTTAAATGTCAATATCTTTGGAGTCCTTACACCTATTGATGCAGCAATACCACCATCTTTTAAGGCATCTCATAAGCTATTAAATGCAATACAGAGTTTTTTTAAGTGTCTCAAAAATGCGGCAAAAATAGGTCAAAACCTAAGAAAAAGACATTTTCTGGAGTTTCTGACTTCTATAAAAAACTTTAAATGTCAATATCTTTGGAGTCCTTACACCTATCGATGCAGAGATACCACCATCTATAAGCTATGAAATACAATACAGAGTTTTTTTAAGTGCCTCAAAAATGCGGCAAAAATAGGACAAAACCTAAGAAAAAGACATTTTCTGGAGTTTCTGACTTCTATAAAAAACTTTAAATGTCAATATCTTTGGAGTCCTTACACCTATCGATGCAGCGATACAACCGTCTTTTAGAGCATCCCATAAGCTATTAAATACAATACAGAGTTTCTTTAAGCGTCTCAATAATGCGGCAGAAATAGGTCAAAACCTAAGAAAAAGACATTTTCTGGAGTTTCTGACTACTATAAAAAACTTTAAATGTCAATATCTTTGGAGTCCTTGCGCCTATCGATGCAGCGATACCACCGCCTTTTAGAGCATCCCATAAGCTATTAAATGCAATACAGAGTTTCTTTAAGCGTCTCAAAAATGCGGCAAAAATAGGTCAAAACCTAAGAAAAAGACATTTTCTGGAGTTTCTGACTACTATAAAAAACTTTAAATGTCAATATCTTTGGAGTCCTTACACCTATCGATGCGGCGATACCACCATCTTTTAGGGCATCTCATATGCTACTAAATGCAATACAGAGTTTCTTTAAGCGTCTCGAAAATACGGCAAAAATAGGTCAAAACCTAAGAAAAAGACATTTTCTGGAGTTTCTGACTTCTATAAAAAACTTTAAATGTCAATATCTTTGGAGTCCTTGCGCCTATCGATGCAGCGATACCACCGCCTTTTAGAGCATCCCATAAGCTATTAAATGCAATACAGAGTTTCTTTAAGCGTCTCAAAAATGCGGCAAAAATAGGTCAAAACCTAAGAAAAAGACATTTTCTGGAGTTTCTGACTACTATAAAAAACTTTAAATGTCAATATCTTTGGAGTCCTTACACCTATCGATGCAGCGATACCACCATCTTTTAGGGCATCTCATAAGCTATTAAACGCAATACAGAGTTTCTTTAAGAATCTCACAAATACGGCAAAAATTGGTCAAAACCTAAGAGAAAGACATTTTCTGGAGTTTCTGACTACTATAAAAAACTTTAAATGTCAATATCTTTGGAGTCCTTACACCTGTCGATGCAGAGATACCACCATCTATAAGCTATGAAATGCAATACAGAGTTTTTTTAAGTGTCTCAAAAATGCGGCAAAAATAGGTCAAAACCTAAGAAAAAGACATTTTCCGGAGTTTCTGACTACTATAAAAAATTTTAAACTTCAATATCTTTGGAGTCCTTACACCTATCGATTCAGCGATACCACCATCTTTTAGGGCATCTCATAAGCTATTAAACGCAATACAGAGTTTCTTTAAGAATCTCACAGGTACGGCAAAAATTGGTCAAAACCTAAGAGAAAGACATTTTCTGGAGTTTCTGACTACTATAAAAAATTTTAAATGTCAATATCTTTGGAGTCCTTACACCTATCGATGCAGAGATACCACCATCTATAAGCTATGAAATGCAATACAGAGTTTTTTTTAGTGTCTCAAAAATGCGGCAAAAATAGGTCAAAACCTAAGAAAAAGACATTTTCTGGAGTTTCTGACTACTATAAAAAAATTTAAATGTCAATATCTTTGAAGTCCTTACACCTATAGATGCAGAGATACCACCATCTTTAAGGGCATCTCATACGCTATGAAATGCAATACAGAGTTTTTTTAAGTGTCTCAAATATGCGGCAAAAATAGGTCAAAACCTAAGAAAAAGACATTTTCTGGAGTTTCTGACTACTATAAAAAACTTAAAATGTCAATATCTTTGAAGTCCTTACACCTATCGATGCAGAGATACCACCATCTATAAGCTATGAAATGCAATACAGAGTTTCTTTAAGCGTCTCAAAAATACGGCAAAAATAGGTCAAAACCTAAGAGAAAGACATTTTCTGGAGTTTCTGACTACTATAAAAAACTTTAAATGTCAATATCTTTGGAGTCCTTACACCTATTGATGCAGCAATACCACCATCTCTTAGGGCATCTCATAAGCTATAAAATGCAATACAGAGTTTTTTCAAGTGTCTCAAAAATGCGGCAAAAATAGGTCAAAACCTAAGAAAAAGACATTTTCTGGAGTTTCTGACTACTATAAAAAAATTTAAATGCCAGTATCTTTGGAGTCCTTACACCTATCGATGCAGCGATACCACCGTCTTTTAGACCATCCCATAAGCTAATAACTGCAATACAGAGTTTTTTTAAGCGTCTCAAAAATTCGGCAAAAATAGGTCAAAACCTAAGAGAAAGACATTTTCTGGAGTTTCTGACTACTATAAAAAATTTTAAATGTCAAAATCTTTGGAGTCCTTACACCTATCGATGCAGCGATACCACCATCTTTTAGGGCATCTCATAAGCTATTAAATGCAATACAGAGTTTTTGTAGGTGTCTCAAAAATGCGGCAAAAATAGGTCAAAACCTAAGAAAAATACATTTTCTGGAGTTTCTGACTACTATAAAAAAATTTAAATGTCAATATCTTTGGAGTCCTTACACCTATCGATGCAGCGATACCACCATCTTTTAGGGCATCTCATAAGCTACTAAATGCAGTACAGAGTTTTTTCAAGTGTCTCAAAAATGAGGCAAAAATAGGTCAAAACCTAAGAAGAAGACATTTTCTGGAGTTTCTGACTACTATAAAAAACTTTAAATGTCAAAATCTTTGGAGTCCTTACACCTATCGATGCAGCGATACCACCATCTTTTAGGGCATCTCATAAGCTATTAAATGCAATACAGAGTTTTTTTAGGTGTCTCAAAAATGCGGCAAAAATAGGTCAAAACCTAAGAAAAAGACATTTTCTGGAGTTTCTGACTACTATAAAAAATTTTAAATGTCAATATCTTTGGAGTCCTTACACCTATCGATGCAGCGATACCACCATCTTTTAGGGCATCTCATAAGCTATTAAACGCAATACAGAGTTTCTTTAAGAATCTCACAAATACGGCAAAAATTGGTCAAAACCTAAGAGAAAGACATTTTCTGGAGTTTCTGACTACTATAAAAAACTTTAAATGTCAATATCTTTGGAGTCCTTACACCTGTCGATGCAGAGATACCACCATCTATAAGCTATGAAATGCAATACAGAGTTTTTTTAAGTGTCTCAAAAATGCGGCAAAAATAGGTCAAAACCTAAGAAAAAGACATTTTCCGGAGTTTCTGACTACTATAAAAAATTTTAAACTTCAATATCTTTGGAGTCCTTACACCTATCGATTCAGCGATACCACCATCTTTTAGGGCATCTCATAAGCTATTAAACGCAATACAGAGTTTCTTTAAGAATCTCACAGGTACGGCAAAAATTGGTCAAAACCTAAGAGAAAGACATTTTCTGGAGTTTCTGACTACTATAAAAAATTTTAAATGTCAATATCTTTGGAGTCCTTACACCTATCGATGCAGAGATACCACCATCTATAAGCTATGAAATGCAATACAGAGTTTTTTTAAGTGTCTCAAAAATGCGGCAAAAATAGGTCAAAACCTAAGAAAAAGACATTTTCTGGAGTTTCTGACTACTATAAAAAAATTTAAATGTCAATATCTTTGAAGTCCTTACACCTATAGATGCAGAGATACCACCATCTTTAAGGGCATCTCATACGCTATGAAATGCAATACAGAGTTTTTTTAAGTGTCTCAAATATGCGGCAAAAATAGGTCAAAACCTAAGAAAAAGACATTTTCTGGAGTTTCTGACTACTATAAAAAACTTAAAATGTCAATATCTTTGAAGTCCTTACACCTATCGATGCAGAGATACCACCATCTATAAGCTATGAAATGCAATACAGAGTTTCTTTAAGCGTCTCAAAAATGCGGCAAAAATAGGTCAAAACCTAAGAAAAAGACATTTTCTGGAGTTTCTGACTACTATAAAAAACTTTAAATGTCAATATCTTTGGAGTCCTTACACCTATTGATGCAGCAATACCACCATCTCTTAGGGCATCTCATAAGCTATGAAATGCAATACAGAGTTTTTTCAAGTGTCTCAAAAATGCGGCAAAAATAGGTCAAAACCTAAGAAAAAGACATTTTCTGGAGTTTCTGACTACTATAAAAAAATTTAAATGCCAGTATCTTTGGAGTCCTTACACCTATCGATGCAGCGATACCACCGTCTTTTAGACCATCCCATAAGCTAATAACTGCAATACAGAGTTTTTTTAAGCGTCTCAAAAATTCGGCAAAAATAGGTCAAAACCTAAGAGAAAGACATTTTCTGGAGTTTCTGACTACTATAAAAATTTTAAATGTCAATATCTTTGGAGTCCTTACACCTATTGATGCAGCGATACCACCATCTTTTAGGGCATCTCATAAGCTATTAAACGCAATACAAATTTTTTTTAAGTGTCTCAAAAATGCGGCAAAAATAGGTCAAAACCTAAGAAAAAGACATTTTCTGGAGTTTCTGACTACTATAAAAAACTTTAAATGTCAATATCTTTGAAGTCCTTACACCTATCGATGCAGAGATACCACCATCTATAAGCTATGAAATACAATACAGAGTTTTTTTAAGTGTCTCAAAAATGCGGCAAAAATAGGTCAAAACCTAAGAAAAAGACATTTTCTGGAGTTTCTGACTACTATAAAAAACTTTAAATGTCAATATCTTTGAAGTCCTTACACCTATCGATGCAGAGATACCACCATCTATAAGCTATGAAATACAATACAGAGTTTTTTTAAGTGCCTCAAAAATGCGGCAAAAATAGGACAAAACCTAAGAAAAAGACATTTTCTGGAGTTTCTGACTACTATAAAAAAATTTAAATGTCAATATCTTTGGAGTCCTTACACCTATCGATGCAGCGATACCACCATCTTTTAGGGCATCTCATAAGCTACTAAATGCAATACAGAGTTTCTTTAAGCGTCTCGAAAATACGGCAAAAATAGGTCAAAACCTAAGAGAAAGACATTTTCTGGAGTTTCTGACTACTATAAAAAATTTTAAATGCCAGTATCTTTGGAGTCCTTACACCTATCGATGCAGCGATACCACCGTCTTTTAGACCATCCCATAAGCTAATAACTGCAATACAGAGTTTTTTTAAGCGTCTCAAAAATACGGCAAAAATAGGTCAAAACCTAAGAAAAAGACATTTTCTGGAGTTTCTGACTACTATAAAAAAATTTAAATGTCAATATCTTTGGAGTCCTTACACCTATCGATGCAGCGATACCACCATCTTTTAGGGCATCTCATAAGCTACTAAATGCAGTACAGAGTTTCTTTAAGAATCTCACAAATACGGCAAAAATTGGTCAAAACCTAAGAGAAAGACATTTTCTGGAGTTTCTGACTACTATAAAAAACTTTAAATGTCAATATCTTTGGAGTCCTTACACCTGTCGATGCAGAGATACCACCATCTATAAGCTATGAAATGCAATACAGAGTTTTTTTAAGTGTCTCAAAAATGCGGCAAAAATAGGTCAAAACCTAAGAAAAAGACATTTTCTGGAGTTTCTGACTACTATAAAAAATTTTAAATGCCAGTATCTTTGGAGTCCTTACACCTATCGATGCAGCGATACCACCATCTTTTAGGGCATCTCATAAGCTATTAAATGCAATACAGAGTTTTTGTAGGTGTCTCAAAAATGCGGCAAAAATAGGTCAAAACCTAAGAAAAATACATTTTCTGGAGTTTCTGACTACTATAAAAAATTTTAAATGTCAAAATCTTTGGAGTCCTTACACCTATCGATGCAGCGATACCACCATCTTTTAGGGCATCTCATAAGCTATTAAACGTAATACAGAGTTTCTTTAAGAATCTCACAAATACGGCAAAAATTGGTCAAAACCTAAGAGAAAGACATTTTCTGGAGTTTCTGACTACTATAAAAAACTTTAAATGTCAATATCTTTGGAGTCCTTACACCTATCGATGCAGAGATACCACCATCTATAAGCTATGAAATGCAATACAGAGTTTTTTTAAGTGTCTCAAAAATGCGGCAAAAATAGGTCAAAACCTAAGAAAAAGACATTTTCTGGAGTTTCTGACTACTATAAAAAAATTTAAATGTCAATATCTTTGAAGTCCTTACACCTATAGATGCAGACCATCTTTAAGGGCATCTCATAAGCTATGAAATGCAATGCAGAGTTTTTTTAAGTGTCTTAAAAATACGGCAAAAATAGGTCAAAACCTAAGAAAAAGACATTTTCTGGAGTTTCTGACTACTATAAAAAACTTTAAATGTCAATATCTTTGAAGTCCTTACACCTATCGATGCAGTGATACCACCATCTATAAGCTATGAAATACAATACAGAGTTTTTTTAAGTGCCTCAAAAATGCGGCAAAAATAGGACAAAACCTAAGAAAAAGACATTTTCTGGAGTTTCTGACTTCTATAAAAAACTTTAAATGTCAATATCTTTGAAGTCCTTACACCTATCGATGCAGCGATACCACCATCTTTTAGGGCATCTCATAAGATATTAAATGCAATACAGAGTTTTTTTAAGTGTCTCAAAAATGCGGCAAAAATAGGTCAAAACCTAAGAAAAAGACATTTTCTGGAGTTTCTGACTACTATAAAAAACTATAAATGTCAATATCTTTGGAGTCCTTACACCTATCGATGCAGCGATACCACCATCTTTTAGGGCATCTCATAAGCTACTAAATGCAGTACAGAGTTTTTTCAAGTGTCTCAAAAATGAGGCAAAAATAGGTCAAAACCTAAGAAGAAGACATTTTCTGGAGTTTCTGACTACTATAAAAAATTTTAAATGCCAGTATCTTTGGAGTCCTTACACCTATCGATGCAGCGATACCACCGTCTTTTAGAGCATCCCATAAGCTATTAAATGCAATGCAGAGTTTCTTTAAGCGTCTCAAAAATGAGGCAAAAATAGGTCAAAACCTAAGAAGAAGACATTTTCTGGAGTTTCTGACTACTATAAAAAACTTTAAATGTCAAAATCTTTGGAGTCCTTACACCTATCGGTGCAGCGACACCACCATCTTTTAGGGCATCTCATAAGCTATTAAATGCAATACAGAGTTTTTGTAGGTGTCTCAAAAATGCGGCAAAAATAGGTCAAAACCTAAGAAAAATACATTTTCTGGAGTTTCTGACTACTATAAAAAATTTTAAATGTCAAAATCTTTGGAGTCCTTACACCTATCGATGCAGCGATACCACCATCTTTTAGGGCATCTCATAAGCTATTAAACGCAATACAGAGTTTCTTTAAGAATCTCACAAATACGGCAAAAATTGGTCAAAACCTAAGAGAAAGACATTTTCTGGAGTTTCTGACTACTATAAAAAACTTTAAATGTCAATATCTTTGGAGTCCTTACACCTATCGATGCAGAGATACCACCATCTATAAGCTATGAAATGCAATACAGAGTTTTTTTAAGTGTCTCAAAAATGCGGCAAAAATAGGTCAAAACCTAAGAAAAAGACATTTTCTGGAGTTTCTGACTACTATAAAAAAATTTAAATGTCAATATCTTTGAAGTCCTTACACCTATAGATGCAGACCATCTTTAAGGGCATCTCATAAGCTATGAAATGCAATGCAGAGTTTTTTTAAGTGTCTTAAAAATACGGCAAAAATAGGTCAAAACCTAAGAAAAAGACATTTTCTGGAGTTTCTGACTACTATAAAAAACTTTAAATGTCAATATCTTTGAAGTCCTTACACCTATCGATGCAGTGATACCACCATCTATAAGCTATGAAATACAATACAGAGTTTTTTTAAGTGCCTCAAAAATGCGGCAAAAATAGGACAAAACCTAAGAAAAAGACATTTTCTGGAGTTTCTGACTTCTATAAAAAACTTTAAATGTCAATATCTTTGAAGTCCTTACACCTATCGATGCAGCGATACCACCATCTTTTAGGGCATCTCATAAGATATTAAATGCAATACAGAGTTTTTTTAAGTGTCTCAAAAATGCGGCAAAAATAGGTCAAAACCTAAGAAAAAGACATTTTCTGGAGTTTCTGACTACTATAAAAAACTATAAATGTCAATATCTTTGGAGTCCTTACACCTATCGATGCAGCGATACCACCATCTTTTAGGGCATCTCATAAGCTACTAAATGCAGTACAGAGTTTTTTCAAGTGTCTCAAAAATGAGGCAAAAATAGGTCAAAACCTAAGAAGAAGACATTTTCTGGAGTTTCTGACTACTATAAAAAATTTTAAATGCCAGTATCTTTGGAGTCCTTACACCTATCGATGCAGCGATACCACCGTCTTTTAGAGCATCCCATAAGCTATTAAATGCAATGCAGAGTTTCTTTAAGCGTCTCAAAAATGAGGCAAAAATAGGTCAAAACCTAAGAAGAAGACATTTTCTGGAGTTTCTGACTACTATAAAAAACTTTAAATGTCAAAATCTTTGGAGTCCTTACACCTATCGGTGCAGCGATACCACCATCTTTTAGGGCATCTCATAAGCTATTAAATGCAATACAGAGTTTTTTTAGGTGTCTCAAAAATGCGGCAAAAATAGGTCAAAACCTAAGAAAAAGACATTTTCTGGAGTTTCTGACTACTATAAAAAATTTTAAATGTCAATATCTTTGAAGTCCTTACACCTATCGATGCAGCGATACCACCATCTTTTAGGGCATCTCATAAGCTATTAAATGCAGTACAGAGTTTTTTTTAAGTGTCTCAAAAATGCGGCAAAAATAGGTCAAAACCTAAGAAAAAGACATTTTCTGGAGTTTCTGACTACTATAAAAAACTTTAAATGTCAGTATCTTTGGAGTCCTTACACCTGTCGATGCAGAGATACCACCATCTATAAGCTATGAAATGCAATACAGAGTTTTTTTAGGTGTCTCAAAAATGCGGCAAAAATAGGTCAAAACCTAAGAAAAAGACATTTTCTGGAGTTTCTGACTACTATAAAAAACTTTAAATGTCAATATCTTTGGAGTCCTTACACCTGTCGATGCAGAGATACCACCATCTATAAGCTATGAAATGCAATACAGAGTTTTTTTAAGTGTCTCAAAAATGCGGCAAAAATAGGTCAAAACCTAAGAAAAAGACATTTTCTGGAGCTCCTGACTACTATAAAAAATTTTAAATGTCAATATCTTTGGAGTCCTTACACCGATCGATGCAGCGATACCACCATCTTTTAGGGCATCTCATAAGCTATTAAATGCAATACAGAGTTTTTTTAGGTGTCTCACAAATGCGGCAAAAATAGGTCAAAACCTAAGAAAAAGACATTTTCTGGAGTTTCTGACTACTATAAAAAATTTTAAATGTCAATATCTTTGGAGTCCTTACACCTATCGATGCAGCGATACCACCATCTTTTAGGGCATCTCATAAGCTATTAAACGCAATACAGAGTTTCTTTAAGAATCTCACAGGTACGGCAAAAATTGGTCAAAACCTAAGAGAAAGACATTTTCTGGAGTTTCTGACTACTATAAAAAACTTAAAATGTCAATATCTTTGAAGTCCTTACACCTATCGATGCAGAGATACCACCATCTATAAGCTATGAAATGCAATACAGAGTTTTTTTAGGTGTCTCAAAAATGCGGCAAAAATAGGTCAAAACCTAAGAAAAAGACATTTTCTGGAGTTTCTGACTACTATAAAAAATTTTAAATGTCAATATCTTTGGAGTCCTTACACCTATCGATTCAGCGATACCACCATCTTTTAGGGCATCTCATAAGCTATTAAACGCAATACAGAGTTTCTTTAAGAATCTCACAGGTACGGCAAAAATTGGTCAAAACCTAAGAGAAAGACATTTTCTGGAGTTTCTGACTACTATAAAAAATTTTAAATGTCAATATCTTTGGAGTCCTTACACCTATCGATGCAGAGATACCACCATCTATAAGCTGTGAAATGCAATACAGAGTTTTTTTAAGTGTCTCAAAAATGCGGCAAAAATAGGTCAAAACCTAAGAAAAAGACATTTTCTGGAGTTTCTGACTACTATAAAAAAATTTAAATGTCAATATCTTTGGAGTCCTTACACCTATTGATGCAGCAATACCACCATCTCTTAGGGCATCTCATAAGCTACTAAATGCAATACAGAGTTTCTTTAAGCGTCTCAAAAATGAGGCAAAAATAGGTCAAAACCTAAGAAAAAGACATTTTCTGGAGTTTCTGACTACTATAAAAAACTTTAAATGTCAATATCTTTGGAGTCCTTACACCTGTCGATGCAGAGATACCACCATCTATAAGCTATGAAATGCAATACAGAGTTTTTTTAAGTGTCTCAAAAATGCGGCAAAAATAGGTCAAAACCTAAGAAAAAGACATTTTCTGGAGTTTCTGACTACTATAAAAAATTTTAAATGCCAGTATCTTTGGAGTCCTTACACCTATCGATGCAGCGATACCACCGTCTTTTAGAGCATCCCATAAGCTATTAAATGCAATACAGAGTTTCTTTAAGCGTCTCAAAAATGAGGCAAAAATAGGTCAAAACCTAAGAAGAAGACATTTTCTGGAGTTTCTGACTACTATAAAAAACTTTAAATGTCAAAATCTTTGGAGTCCTTACACCTATCGGTGCAGCGATACCACCATCTTTTAGGGCATCTCATAAGCTATTAAACGCAATACAGAGTTTCTTTAAGAATCTCACAAATACGGCAAAAATTGGTCAAAACCTAAGAGAAAGACATTTTCTGGAGTTTCTGACTACTATAAAAAACTTTAAATGTCAATATCTTTGGAGTCCTTACACCTGTCGATGCAGAGATACCACCATCTTTTAGGGCATCTCATAAGCTATTAAACGCAATACAGAGTTTCTTTAAGAATCTCACAGGTACGGCAAAAATTGGTCAAAACCTAAGAAAAAGACATTTTCTGGAGTTTCTGACTACTATAAAAAACTTTAAATGTCAATATCTTTGGAGTCCTTACACCTGTCGATGCAGAGATACCACCATCTATAAGCTATGAAATGCAATACAGAGTTTTTTTAGGTGTCTCAAAAATGCGGCAAAAATAGGTCAAAACCTAAGAAAAAGACATTTTCTGGAGTTTCTGACTACTATAAAAAATTTTAAATGTCAATATCTTTGGAGTCCTTACACCTATCGATTCAGCGATACCACCATCTTTTAGGGCATCTCATAAGCTATTAAACGCAATACAGAGTTTCTTTAAGAATCTCACAGGTACGGCAAAAATTGGTCAAAACCTAAGAGAAAGACATTTTCTGGAGTTTCTGACTACTATAAAAAATTTTAAATGTCAATATCTTTGGAGTCCTTACACCTATCGATGCAGAGATACCACCATCTATAAGCTGTGAAATGCAATACAGAGTTTTTTTTAAGTGTCTCAAAAATGCGGCAAAAATAGGTCAAAACCTAAGAAAAAGACATTTTCTGGAGTTTCTGACTACTATAAAAAAATTTAAATGTCAATATCTTTGGAGTCCTTACACCTATTGATGCAGCAATACCACCATCTCTTAGGGCATCTCATAAGCTACTAAATGCAATACAGAGTTTCTTTAAGCGTCTCAAAAATGAGGCAAAAATAGGTCAAAACCTAAGAAAAAGACATTTTCTGGAGTTTCTGACTACTATAAAAAACTTTAAATGTCAATATCTTTGGAGTCCTTACACCTGTCGATGCAGAGATACCACCATCTATAAGCTATGAAATGCAATACAGAGTTTTTTTAAGTGTCTCAAAAATGCGGCAAAAATAGGTCAAAACCTAAGAAAAAGACATTTTCTGGAGTTTCTGACTACTATAAAAAATTTTAAATGCCAGTATCTTTGGAGTCCTTACACCTATCGATGCAGCGATACCACCGTCTTTTAGAGCATCCCATAAGCTATTAAATGCAATACAGAGTTTCTTTAAGCGTCTCAAAAATGAGGCAAAAATAGGTCAAAACCTAAGAAGAAGACATTTTCTGGAGTTTCTGACTACTATAAAAAACTTTAAATGTCAAAATCTTTGGAGTCCTTACACCTATCGGTGCAGCGATACCACCATCTTTTAGGGCATCTCATAAGCTATTAAACGCAATACAGAGTTTCTTTAAGAATCTCACAAATACGGCAAAAATTGGTCAAAACCTAAGAGAAAGACATTTTCTGGAGTTTCTGACTACTATAAAAAACTTTAAATGTCAATATCTTTGGAGTCCTTACACCTGTCGATGCAGAGATACCACCATCTTTTAGGGCATCTCATAAGCTATTAAACGCAATACAGAGTTTCTTTAAGGATCTCACAGGTACGGCAAAAATTGGTCAAAACCTAAGAGAAAGACATTTTCTGGAGTTTCTGACTACTATAAAAAATTTTAAATGTCAATATCTTAGGAGTCCTTACACCTATCGATGCAGAGATACCACCATCTATAAGCTATGAAATGCAATACAGAGTTTTTTTAGGTGTCTCAAAAATGCGGCAAAAATAGGTCAAAACCTAAGAAAAAGACATTTTCTGGAGTTTCTGACTACTATAAAAAATTTTAAATGTCAATATCTTTGGAGTCCTTACACCTATCGATTCAGCGATACCACCATCTTTTAGGGCATCTCATAAGCTATTAAACGCAATACAGAGTTTCTTTAAGAATCTCACAGGTACGGCAAAAATTGGTCAAAACCTAAGAGAAAGACATTTTCTGGAGTTTCTGACTACTATAAAAAATTTTAAATGTCAATATCTTAGGAGTCCTTACACCTATCGATGCAGAGATACCACCATCTATAAGCTATGAAATGCAATACAGAGTTTTTTTAGGTGTCTCAAAAATGCGGCAAAAATAGGTCAAAACCTAAGAAAAAGACATTTTCTGGAGTTTCTGACTACTATAAAAAATTTTAAATGTCAATATCTTTGGAGTCCTTACACCTATCGATTCAGCGATACCACCATCTTTTAGGGCATCTCATAAGCTATTAAACGCAATACAGAGTTTCTTTAAGAATCTCACAGGTACGGCAAAAATTGGTCAAAACCTAAGAGAAAGACATTTTCTGGAGTTTCTGACTACTCTAAAAAATTTTAAATGTCAATATCTTTGGAGTCCTTACACCTATCGATGCAGAGATACCACCATCTATAAGCTGTGAAATGCAATACAGAGTTTTTTTAAGTGTCTCAAAAATGCGGCAAAAATAGGTCAAAACCTAAGAAAAAGACATTTTCTGGAGTTTCTGACTACTATAAAAAAATTTAAATGTCAATATCTTTGAAGTCCTTACACCTATAGCTGCAGAGATACCACCATCTTTAAGGGCATCTCATACGCTATGAAATGCAATACAGAGTTTTTTTAAGTGTCTCAAAAATGCGGCAAAAATAGGTCAAAACCTAAGAAAAAGACATTTTCTGGAGTTTCTGACTACTATAAAAAATTTTAAATGTCAATATCTTTGGAGTCCTTACACCGATCGATGCAGCGATACCACCATCTTTTAGGGCATCTCATAAGCTATTAAATGCAATACAGAGTTTTTTTAAGTGTCTCAAAAATGCGGCAAAAATAGGTCAAAACCTAAGAAAAAGACATTTTCTGGAGTTTCTGACTACTATAAAAAACTTAAAATGTCAATATCTTTGAAGTCCTTACACCTATCGATGCAGAGATACCACCATCTATAAGCTATGAAATGCAATACAGAGTTTCTTTAAGCGTCTCAAAAATACGGCAAAAATAGGTCAAAACCTAAGAGAAAGACATTTTCTGGAGTTTCTGACTACTATAAAAAAATTTAAATGTCAATATCTTTGGAGTCCTTACACCTATTGATGCAGCAATACCACCATCTCTTAGGGCATCTCATAAGCTACTAAATGCAGTACAGAGTTTTTTCAAGTGTCTCAAAAATGAGGCAAAAATAGGTCAAAACCTAAGAAGAAGACATTTTCTGGAGTTTCTGGCTACTATAAAAAACTTTAAATGCCAGTATCTTTGGAGTCCTTACACCTATCGATGCAGCGATACCACCGTCTTTTAGAGCATCCCATAAGCTATTAAATGCAATACAGAGTTTCTTTAAGCGTCTCAAAAATGCGGCAAAAATAGGTCAAAACCTAAGAAAAAGACATTTTCTGGAGTTTCTGACTACTATAAAAAACTTTAAATGTCAGTATCTTTGGAGTCCTTACACCTGTCGATGCAGAGATACCACCATCTATAAGCTATGAAATGCAATACAGAGTTTTTTTAAGTGTCTCAAAAATGCGGCAAAAATAGGTCAAAACCTAAGAAAAAGACATTTTCTGGAGTTTCTGACTACTATAAAAAATTTTAAATGTCAATATCTTTGGAGTCCTTACACCGATCGATGCAGCGATACCACCATCTTTTAGGGCATCTCATAAGCTATTAAATGCAATACAGAGTTTTTTTAGGTGTATCACAAATGCGGCAAAAATAGGTCAAAACCTAAGAAAAAGACATTTTCTGGAGTTTCTGACTACTATAAAAAACTTTAAATGTCAATATCTTTGGAGTCCTTACACCTATCGATGCAGCGATACCACCATCTTTTAGGGCATCTCATAAGCTACTAAATGCAGTACAGAGTTTTTTCAAGTGTCTCAAAAATGAGGCAAAAATAGGTCAAAACCTAAGAAGAAGACATTTTCTGGAGTTTCTGACTACTATAAAAAACTTTAAATGCCAGTATCTTACGAGTCCTTACACCTATCGATGCAGCGATACCACCGTCTTTTAGAGCATCCCATAAGCTATTAAATGCAATACAGAGTTTTTTTAAGCGTCTCAAAAATGAGGCAAAAATAGGTCAAAACCTAAGAAGAAGACATTTTCTGGAGTTTCTGACTACTATAAAAAACTTTAAATGTCAAAATCTTTGGAGTCCTTACACCTATCGGTGCAGCGATACCACCATCTTTTAGGGCATCTCATATGCTATTAAATGCAATACAGAGTTTTTTTAGGTGTCTCAAAAATGCGGCAAAAATAGGTCAAAACCTAAGAAAAAGACATTTTCTGGAGTTTCTGACTACTATAAAAAATTTTAAATGTCAATATCTTTGAAGTCCTTACACCTATCGATGCAGCGATAACACCATCTTTTATGGCATCTCATAAGCTATTAAATGCAATACAGAGTTTTTTTTAAGTGTCTCAAAAATGCGGCAAAAATAGGTCAAAACCTAAGAAAAAGACATTTTCTGGAGTTTCTGACTACTATAAAAAAATTTAAATGTCAATATCTTTGGAGTCCTTACACCTATCGATGCAGCGATACCACCATCTTTTAGGGCATCTCATAAGCTACTAAATGCAGTACAGAGTTTTTTCAAGTGTCTCAAAAATGAGGCAAAAATAGGTCAAAACCTAAGAAGAAGACATTTTCTGGAGTTTCTGACTACTATAAAAAACTTTAAATGTCAAAATTTTTGGAGTCCTTACACCTATCGATGCAGCGATACCACCATCTTTTAGGGCATCTCATAAGCTATTAAATGCAATACAGAGTTTTTTTAGGTGTCTCAAAAATGCGGCAAAAATAGGTCAAAACCTAAGAAAAAGACATTTTCTGGAGTTTCTGACTACTATAAAAAACTTTAAATGTCAATATCTTTGGAGTCCTTACACCTGTCGATGCAGAGATACCACCATCTATAAGCTATGAAATGCAATACAGAGTTTTTTTAAGTGTCTCAAAAATGCGGCAAAAATAGGTCAGAACCTAAGAAAAAGACATTTTCTGGAGTTTCTGACTACTATAAAAAATTTTAAATGTCAATATCTTTGGAGTCCTTACACCGATCGATGCAGCGATACCACCATCTTTTAGGGCATCTCAAAAGCTATTAAATGCAATACAGAGTTTTTTTAGGTGTCTCACAAATGCGGCAAAAATAGGTCAAAACCTAAGAAAAAGACATTTTCTGGAGTTTCTGACTACTATAAAAAATTTTAAATGTCAATATCTTTGGAGTCCTTACACCTATCGATGCAGCGATACCACCATCTTTTAGGGCATCTCATAAGCTATTAAACGCAATACAGAGTTTCTTTAAGAATCTCACAAATACGGCAAAAATTGGTCAAAACCTAAGAGAAAGACATTTTCTGGAGTTTCTGACTACTATAAAAAACTTTAAATGTCAATATCTTTGGAGTCCTTACACCTGTCGATGCAGAGATACCACCATCTATAAGCTATGAAATGCAATACAGAGTTTTTTTAAGTGTCTCAAAAATGCGGCAAAAAGAGGTCAAAACCTAAGAAAAAGACATTTTCTGGAGTTTCTGACTACTATAAAAAATTTTAAATGTCAATATCTTTGGAGTCCTTACACCGATCGATGCAGCGATACCACCATCTTTTAAGGCATCTCATAAGCTATTAAATGCAATACAGAGTTTTTTTAGGTGTCTCAAAAATGCGGCAAAAATAGGTCAAAACCTAAGAAAAAGACATTTTCTGGAGTTTCTGACTACTATAAAAAATTTTAAATGTCAATATCTTTGAAGTCCTTACACCTATCGATGCAGCGATAACACCATCTTTTATGGCATCTCATAAGCTATTAAATGCAATACAGAGTTTTTTTTAAGTGTCTCAAAAATGCGGCAAAAATAGGTCAAAACCCAAGAAAAAGACATTTTCTGGAGTTTCTGACTACTATAAAAAAATTTAAATGTCAATATCTTTGGAGTCCTTACACCTATCGATGCAGCGATACCACCATCTTTTAGGGCATCTCATAAGCTACTAAATGCAGTACAGAGTTTTTTCAAGTGTCTCAAAAATGAGGCAAAAATAGGTCAAAACCTAAGAAGAAGACATTTTCTGGAGTTTCTGACTACTATAAAAAACTTTAAATGTCAAAATTTTTGGAGTCCTTACACCTATCGATGCAGCGATACCACCATCTTTTAGGGCATCTCATAAGCTATTAAATGCAATACAGAGTTTTTTTAGGTGTCTCAAAAATGCGGCAAAAATAGGTCAAAACCTAAGAAAAAGACATTTTCTGGAGTTTCTGACTACTATAAAAAACTTTAAATGTCAATATCTTTGGAGTCCTTACACCTGTCGATGCAGAGATACCACCATCTATAAGCTATGAAATGCAATACAGAGTTTTTTTAAGTGTCTCAAAAATGCGGCAAAAATAGGTCAGAACCTAAGAAAAAGACATTTTCTGGAGTTTCTGACTACTATAAAAAATTTTAAATGTCAATATCTTTGGAGTCCTTACACCGATCGATGCAGCGATACCACCATCTTTTAGGGCATCTCAAAAGCTATTAAATGCAATACAGAGTTTTTTTAGGTGTCTCACAAATGCGGCAAAAATAGGTCAAAACCTAAGAAAAAGACATTTTCTGGAGTTTCTGACTACTATAAAAAATTTTAAATGTCAATATCTTTAGAGTCCTTACACCTATCGATGCAGCGATACCACCATCTTTTAGGGCATCTCATAAGCTATTAAACGCAATACAGAGTTTCTTTAAGAATCTCACAAATACGGCAAAAATTGGTCAAAACCTAAGAGAAAGACATTTTCTGGAGTTTCTGACTACTATAAAAAACTTTAAATGTCAATATCTTTGGAGTCCTTACACCTGTCGATGCAGAGATACCACCATCTATAAGCTATGAAATGCAATACAGAGTTTTTTTAAGTGTCTCAAAAATGCGGCAAAAAGAGGTCAAAACCTAAGAAAAAGACATTTTCTGGAGTTTCTGACTACTATAAAAAATTTTAAATGTCAATATCTTTGGAGTCCTTACACCGATCGATGCAGCGATACCACCATCTTTTAAGGCATCTCATAAGCTATTAAATGCAATACAGAGTTTTTTTAGGTGTCTCAAAAATGCGGCAAAAATAGGTCAAAACCTAAGAAAAAGACATTTTCTGGAGTTTCTGACTACTATAAAAAATTTTAAATGTCAATATCTTTGGAGTCCTTACACCTATCGATTCAGCGATACCACCATCTTTTAGGGCATCTCATAAGCTATTAAACGCAATACAGAGTTTCTTTAAGAATCTCACAGGTACGGCAAAAATTGGTCAAAACCTAAGAGAAAGACATTTTCTGGAGTTTCTGACTACTATAAAAAATTTTAAATGTCAATATCTTTGGAGTCCTTACACCTATCGATGCAGAGATACCACCATCTATAAGCTATGAAATGCAATACAGAGTTTTTTTAAGTGTCTCAAAAATGCGGCAAAAATAGGTCAAAACCTAAGAAAAAGACATTTTCTGGAGTTTCTGACTACTATAAAAAAATTTAAATGTCAATATCTTTGAAGTCCTTACACCTATAGATGCAGAGATACCACCATCTTTAAGGGCATCTCATACGCTATGAAATGCAATACAGAGTTTTTTTAAGTGTCTCAAAAATGCGGCAAAAATAGGTCAAAACCTAAGAAAAAGACATTTTCTGGAGTTTCTGACTACTATAAAAAATTTTAAATGTCAATATCTTTGGAGTCCTTACACCGATCGATGCAGCGATACCACCATCTTTTAGGGCATCTCATAAGCTATTAAATGCAATACAGAGTTTTTTTAAGTGTCTCAAAAATGCGGCAAAAATAGGTCAAAACCTAAGAAAAAGACATTTTCTGGAGTTTCTGACTACTATAAAAAACTTAAAATGTCAATATCTTTGAAGTCCTTACACCTATCGATGCAGAGATACCACCATCTATAAGCTATGAAATGCAATACAGAGTTTCTTTAAGCGTCTCAAAAATACGGCAAAAATAGGTCAAAACCTAAGAGAAAGACATTTTCTGGAGTTTCTGACTACTATAAAAAACTTTAAATGTCAATATCTTTGGAGTCCTTACACCTATTGATGCAGCAATACCACCATCTCTTAGGGCATCTCATAAGCTACTAAATGCAGTACAGAGTTTTTTCGAGTGTCTCAAAAATGAGGCAAAAATAGGTCAAAACCTAAGAAGAAGACATTTTCTGGAGTTTCTGACTACTATAAAAAACTTTAAATGCCAGTATCTTTGGAGTCCTTACACCTATCGATGCAGCGATACCACCGCCTTTTAGAGCATCCCATAAGCTATTAAATGCAATACAGAGTTTTTTTAAGTGTCTCAAAAATGCGGCAAAAATAGGTCAAAACCTAAGAAAAAGACATTTTCTGGAGTTTCTGACTACTATAAAAAATTTTAAATGTCAATGTCTTTGGAGTCCTTACACCGATCGATGCAGCGATACCACCATCTTTTAGGGCATCTCATAAGCTATTAAATGCAATACAGAGTTTTTTTAAGTGTCTCAAAAATGCGGCAAAAATAGGTCAAAACCTAAGAAAAAGACATTTTCTGGAGTTTCTGACTACTATAAAAAACTTAAAATGTCAATATCTTTGAAGTCCTTACACCTATCGATGCAGAGATACCACCATCTATAAGCTATGAAATGCAATACAGAGTTTCTTTAAGCGTCTCAAAAATACGGCAAAAATAGGTCAAAACCTAAGAGAAAGACATTTTCTGGAGTTTCTGACTACTATAAAAAACTTTAAATGTCAATATCTTTGGAGTCCTTACACCTATTGATGCAGCAATACCACCATCTCTTAGGGCATCTCATAAGCTACTAAATGCAGTACAGAGTTTTTTCAAGTGTCTCAAAAATGAGGCAAAAATAGGTCAAAACCTAAGAAGAAGACATTTTCTGGAGTTTCTGACTACTATAAAAAACTTTAAATGCCAGTATCTTTGGAGTCCTTACACCTGTCGATGCAGAGATACCACCATCTATAAGCTATGAAATGCAATACAGAGTTTTTTAAGTGTCTCAAAAATGCGGCAAAAATAGGTCAAAACCTAAGAAAAAGACATTTTCTGGAGTTTCTGACTACTATAAAAAATTTTAAATGTCAATATCTTTGGAGTCCTTACACCGATCGATGCAGCGATACCACCATCTTTTAGGGCATCTCATAAGCTATTAAATGCAATACAGAGTTTTTTTAGGTGTATCACAAATGCGGCAAAAATAGGTCAAAACCTAAGAAAAAGACATTTTCTGGAGTTTCTGACTACTATAAAAAATTTTAAATGTCAATATCTTTGGAGTCCTTACACCTATCGATGCAGCGATACCACCATCTTTTAGGGCATCTCATAAGCTATTAAACGCAATACAGAGTTTCTTTAAGAATCTCACAGATACGGCAAAAATTGGTCAAAACCTAAGAGAAAGACATTTTCTGGAGTTTCTGACTACTATAAAAAACTTTAAATGTCAATATCTTTGGAGTCCTTACACCTGTCGATGCAGAGATACCACCATCTATAAGCTATGAAATGCAATACAGAGTTTTTTTAAGTGTCTCAAAAATGCGGCAAAAATAGGTCAAAACCTAAGAAAAAGACATTTTCTGGAGTTTCTGACTACTATAAAAAAATTTAAATGTCAATATCTTTGAAGTCCTTACACCTATAGATGCAGAGATACCACCATCTTTAAGGGCATCTCATACGCTATGAAATGCAATAAAGAGTTTTTTTAAGTGTCTCAAAAATGCGGCAAAAATAGGTCAAAACCTAAGAAAAAGACATTTTCTGGAGTTTCTGACTACTATAAAAAATTTTAAATGTCAATATCTTTGGAGTCCTTACACCGATCGATGCAGCGATACCACCATCTTTTAGGGCATCTCATAAGCTATTAAATGCAATACAGAGTTTTTTTAAGTGTCTCAAAAATGCGGCAAAAATAGGTCAAAACCTAAGAAAAAGACATTTTCTGGAGTTTCTGACTACTATAAAAAAACTTAAAATGTCAATATCTTTGAAGTCCTTACACCTATCGATGCAGAGATACCACCATCTATAAGCTATGAAATGCAATACAGAGTTTCTTTAAGCGTCTCAAAAATACGGCAAAAATAGGTCAAAACCTAAGAGAAAGACATTTTCTGGAGTTTCTGACTACTATAAAAAACTTTATCTGTCAATATCTTTGGAGTCCTTACACCTATTGATGCAGCAATACCACCATCTCTTAGGGCATCTCATAAGCTACTAAATGCAATACAGAGTTTCTTTAAGCGTCTCAAAAATGCGGCAAAAATAGGTCAAAACCTAAGAAAAAGACATTTTCTGGAGTTTCTGACTACTATAAAAAACTTTAAATGTCAATATCTTTGGAGTCCTTACACCTGTCGATGCAGAGATACCACCATCTATAAGCTATGAAATGCAATACAGAGTTTTTTTTAAGTGTCTCAAAAATGCGGCAAAAATAGGTCAAAACCTAAGAGAAAGACATTTTCTGGAGTTTCTGACTACTATAAAAAACTTTATCTGTCAATATCTTTGGAGTCCTTACACCTATTGATGCAGCAATACCACCATCTCTTAGGGCATCTCATAAGCTACTAAATGCAATACAGAGTTTCTTTAAGCGTCTCAAAAATGCGGCAAAAATAGGTCAAAACCTAAGAAAAAGACATTTTCTGGAGTTTCTGACTACTATAAAAAACTTTAAATGTCAATATCTTTGGAGTCCTTACACCTGTCGATGCAGAGATACCACCATCTATAAGCTATGAAATGCAATACAGAGTTTTTTTAAGTGTCTCAAAAATGCGGCAAAAATAGGTCAAAACCTAAGAAAAAGACATTTTCTGGAGTTTCTGACTACTATAAAAAACTTAAAATGTCAATATCTTTGAAGTCCTTACACCTATCGATGCAGAGATACCACCATCTATAAGCTATGAAATGCAATACAGAGTTTCTTTAAGCGTCTCAAAAATACGGCAAAAATAGGTCAAAACCTAAGAGAAAGACATTTTCTGGAGTTTCTGACTACTATAAAAAACTTTATCTGTCAATATCTTTGGAGTCCTTACACCTATTGATGCAGCAATACCACCATCTCTTAGGGCATCTCATAAGCTACTAAATGCAATACAGAGTTTCTTTAAGCGTCTCAAAAATGCGGCAAAAATAGGTCAAAACCTAAGAAAAAGACATTTTCTGGAGTTTCTGACTACTATAAAAAACTTTAAATGTCAATATCTTTGGAGTCCTTACACCTGTCGATGCAGAGATACCACCATCTATAAGCTATGAAATGCAATACAGAGTTTTTTTAAGTGTCTCAAAAATGCGGCAAAAATAGGTCAAAACCTAAGAAAAAGACATTTTCTGGAGTTTCTGACTACTATAAAAAATTTTAAATGTCAATATCTTTGGAGTCCTTACACCTATCGATGCAGCGATACCACCGTCTTTTAGAGCATCCCATAAGCTATTAAATGCAATACAGAGTTTCTTTAAGCGTCTCAAAAATGCGGCAAAAATAGGTCAAAACCTAAGAAAAAGACATTTTCTGGAGTTTCTGACTACTATAAAAAACTTTAAATGTCAATATCTTTGGAGTCCTTACACCTGTCGATGCAGAGATACCACCATCTATAAGCTATGAAATGCAATACAGAGTTTTTTTAAGTGTCTCAAAAATGCGGCAAAAATAGGTCAAAACCTAAGAAAAAGACATTTTCTGGAGTTTCTGACTACTATAAAAAATTTTAAATGTCAATATCTTTGGAGTCCTTACACCGATCGATGCAGCGATACCACCATCTTTTAGGGCATCTCATAAGCTATTAAATGCAATACAGAGTTTTTTTAGGTGTCTCACAAATGCGGCAAAAATAGGTCAAAACCTAAGAAAAAGACATTTTCTGGAGTTTCTGACTACTATAAAAAATTTTAAATGTCAATATCTTTGGAGTCCTTACACCTATCGATGCAGCGATACCACCATCTTTTAGGGCATCTCATAAGCTATTAAACGCAATACAGAGTTTCTTTAAGAATCTCACAAATACGGCAAAAATTGGTCAAAACCTAAGAGAAAGACATTTTCTGGAGTTTCTGACTACTATAAAAAACTTTAAATGTCAATATCTTTGGAGTCCTTACACCTGTCGATGCAGAGATACCACCATCTATAAGCTATGAAATGCAATACAGAGTTTTTTTAAGTGTCTCAAAAATGCGGCAAAAATAGGTCAAAACCTAAGAAAAAGACATTTTCTGGAGTTTCTGACTACTATAAAAAATTTTAAATGTCAATATCTTTGGAGTCCTTACACCGATCGATGCAGCGATACCACCATCTTTTAGGGCATCTCATAAGCTATTAAATGCAATACAGAGTTTTTTTAGGTGTCTCAAAAATGCGGCAAAAATAGGTCAAAACCTAAGAAAAAGACATTTTCTGGAGTTTCTGACTACTATAAAAAATTTTAAATGTCAATATCTTTGGAGTCCTTACACCTATCGATTCAGCGATACCACCATCTTTTAGGGCATCTCATAAGCTATTAAACGCAATACAGAGTTTCTTTAAGAATCTCACAGGTACGGCAAAAATTGGTCAAAACCTAAGAGAAAGACATTTTCTGGAGTTTCTGACTACTATAAAAAATTTTAAATGTCAATATCTTTGGAGTCCTTACACCTATCGATGCAGAGATACCACCATCTATAAGCTATGAAATGCAATACAGAGTTTTTTTAAGTGTCTCAAAAATGCGGCAAAAATAGGTCAAAACCTAAGAAAAAGACATTTTCTGGAGTTTCTGATTACTATAAAAAAATTTAAATGTCAATATCTTTGAAGTCCTTACACCTATAGATGCAGAGATACCACCATCTTTAAGGGCATCTCATACGCTATGAAATGCAATACAGAGTTTTTTTAAGTGTCTCAAAAATGCGGCAAAAATAGGTCAAAACCTAAGAAAAAGACATTTTCTGAAGTTTCTGACTACTATAAAAAAATTTAAATGTCAATATCTTTGGAGTCCTTACACCGATCGATGCAGCGATACCACCATCTTTTAGGGCATCTCATAAGCTATTAAATGCAATACAGAGTTTTTTTAAGTGTCTCAAAAATGCGGCAAAAATAGGTCAAAACCTAAGAAAAAGACATTTTCTGGAGTTTCTGACTACTATAAAAAACTTAAAATGTCAATATCTTTGAAGTCCTTACACCTATCGATGCAGAGATACCACCGTCTATAAGCTATGAAATGCAATACAGAGTTTTTTTAAGTGTCTCAAAAATGCGGCAAAAATAGGTCAAAACCTAAGAAGAAGACATTTTCTGGAGTTTCTGACTACTATAAAAAACTTTAAATGCCAGTATCTTTGGAGTCCTTACACCTATCGATGCAGCGATACCACCGTCTTTTAGAGCATCCCATAAGCTATTAAATGCAATACAGAGTTTCTTTAAGCGTCTCAAAAATGAGGCAAAAATAGGTCAAAACCTAAGAAGAAGACATTTTCTGGAGTTTCTGACTACTATAAAAAATTTTAAATGTCAAAATCTTTGGAGTCCTTACACCTATCGATGCAGCGATACCACCATCTTTTAGGGCATCTCATAAGCTATTAAATGCAATACAGAGTTTTTTTAGGTGTCTCAAAAATGCGGCAAAAATAGGTCAAAACCTAAGAAAAAGACATTTTCTGGAGTTTCTGACTACTATAAAAAACTTAAAATGTCAATATCTTTGAAGTCCTTACACCTATCGATGCAGAGATACCACCATCTATAAGCTATGAAATGCAATAGAGAGTTTCTTTAAGCGTCTCAAAAATACGGCAAAAATAGGTCAAAACCTAAGAGAAAGACATTTTCTGGAGTTTCTGACTACTATAAAAAACTTTAAATGTCAATATCTTTGGAGTCCTTACACCTATTGATGCAGCAATACCACCATCTTTTAGGGCATCTCATAAGCTATTAAACGCAGTACAGAGTTTCTTTAAGAATCTCACAGGTACGGCAAAAATTGGTCAAAACCTAAGAGAAAGACATTTTCTGGAGTTTCTGACTACTATAAAAAATTTTAAATGTCAATATCTTTGGAGTCCTTACACCTATCGATGCAGCGATACCACCGTCTTTTAGAGCATCCCATAAGCTATTAAACGCAATACAGAGTTTCTTTAAGAATCTCACAAATACGGCAAAAATTGGTCAAAACCTAAGAGAAAGACATTTTCTGGAGTTTCTGACTACTATAAAAAATTTAAAATGTCAATATCTTTGGAGTCCTTACACCTATCGATGCAGCGATACCACCATCTTTTAGGGCATCTCATAAGCTATTAAACGCAATACAGAGTTTCTTTAAGAATCTCACAAATACGGCAAAAATTGGTCAAAACCTAAGAGAAAGACATTTTCTGGAGTTTCTGACTACTATAAAAAACTTTAAATGTCAATATCTTTGGAGTCCTTACACCTGTCGATGCAGAGATACCACCATCTATAAGCTATGAAATGCAATACAGAGTTTTTTTAAGTGTCTCAAAAATGCGGCAAAAATAGGTCAAAACCTAAGAAAAAGACATTCTCTGGAGTTTCTGACTACTATAAAAAAATTTAAATGTCAATATCTTTGGAGTCCTTACACCGATCGATGCAGCGATACCACCATCTTTTAGGGCATCTCATAAGCTATTAAATGCAATACAGAGTTTTTTTAGGTGTCTCAAAAATGCGGCAAAAATAGGTCAAAACCTAAGAAAAAGACATTTTCTGGAGTTTCTGACTACTATAAAAAATTTTAAATGTCAATATCTTTGGAGACCTTACACCTATCGATTCAGCGATACCACCATCTTTTAGGGCATCTCATAAGCTATTAAACGCAATACAGAGTTTCTTTAAGAATCTCACAGGTACGGCAAAAATTGGTCAAAACCTAAGAGAAAGACATTTTCTGGAGTTTCTGACTACTATAAAAAATTTTAAATGTCAATATCTTTGGAGTCCTTACACCTATCGATGCAGAGATACCACCATCTATAAGCTATGAAATGCAATACAGAGTTTTTTTAAGTGTCTCAAAAATGCGGCAAAAATAGGTCAAAACCTAAGAAAAAGACATTTTCTGGAGTTTCTGACTACTATAAAAAAATTTAAATGTCAATATCTTTGAAGTCCTTACACCTATAGATGCAGAGATACCACCATCTTTAAGGGCATCTCATACGCTATGAAATGCAATACAGAGTTTTTTTAAGTGTCTCAAAAATGCGGCAAAAATAGGTCAAAACCTAAGAAAAAGACATTTTCTGGAGTTTCTGACTACTACAAAAAATTTTAAATGTCAATATCTTTGGAGTCCTTACACCGATCGATGCAGCGATACCACCATCTTTTAGGGCATCTCATAAGCTATTAAATGCAATACAGAGTTTTTTTAAGTGTCTCAAAAATGCGGCAAAAATAGGTCAAAACCTAAGAAAAAGACATTTTCTGGAGTTTCTGACTACTATAAAAAACTTAAAATGTCAATATCTTTGAAGTCCTTACACCTATCGATGCAGAGATACCACCGTCTATAAGCTATGAAATGCAATACAGAGTTTCTTTAAGCGTCTCAAAAATACGGCAAAAATAGGTCAAAACCTAAGAGAAAGACATTTTCTGGAGTTTCTGACTACCATAAAAAACTTTAAATGTCAATATCTTTGGAGTCCTTACACCTATTGATGCAGCAATACCACCATCTCTTAGGGCATCTCATAAGCTACTAAATGCAGTACAGAGTTTTTTCAAGTGTCTCAAAAATGATGCAAAAATAGGTCAAAACCTAAGAAGAAGACATTTTCTGGAGTTTCTGACTACTATAAAAAACTTTAAATGCCAGTATCTTTGGAGTCCTTACACCTATCGATGCAGCGATACCACCGTCTTTTAGAGCATCCCATAAGCTATTAAATGCAATACAGAGTTTCTTTAAGCGTCTCAAAAATGAGGCAAAAATAGGTCAAAACCTAAGAAGAAGACATTTTCTGGAGTTTCTGACTACTATAAAAAACTTTAAATGTCAAAATCTTTGGAGTCCTTACACCTATCGATGCAGCGATACCACCATCTTTTAGGGCATCTCATAAGCTATTAAATGCAATACAGAGTTTTTTTAGGTGTCTCAAAAATGCGGCAAAAATAGGTCAAAACCTAAGAAAAAGACATTTTCTGGAGTTTCTGACTACTATAAAAAACTTAAAATGTCAATATCTTTGAAGTCCTTACACCTATCGATGCAGAGATACCACCATCTATAAGCTATGAAATGCAATAGAGAGTTTCTTTAAGCGTCTCAAAAATACGGCAAAAATAGGTCAAAACCTAAGAGAAAGACATTTTCTGGAGTTTCTGACTACTATAAAAAACTTTAAATGTCAATATCTTTGGAGTCCTTACACCTATTGATGCAGCAATACCACCATCTTTTAGGGCATCTCATAAGCTATTAAACGCAATACAGAGTTTCTTTAAGAATCTCACAAATACGGCAAAAATTGGTCAAAACCTAAGAGAAAGACATTTTCTGGAGTTTCTGACTACTATAAAAAACTTTAAATGTCAATATCTTTGGAGTCCTTACACCTGTCGATGCAGAGATACCACCATCTATAAGCTATGAAATGCAATACAGAGTTTTTTTAAGTGTCTCAAAAATGCGGCAAAAGTAGGTCAAAACCTAAGAAAAAGACATTTTCTGGAGTTTCTGACTACTATAAAAAATTTTAAATGTCAATATCTTTGGAGTCCTTACACCGATCGATGCAGCGATACCACCATCTTTTAGGGCATCTCATAAGCTATTAAATGCAATACAGAGTTTTTTTAGGTGTCTCAAAAATGCGGCAAAAATAGGTCAAAACCTAAGAAAAAGACATTTTCTGAAGTTTCTGACTACTATAAAAAATTTTAAATGTCAATATCTTTGGAGACCTTACACCTATCGATTCAGCGATACCACCATCTTTTAGGGCATCTCATAAGCTATTAAACGCAATACAGAGTTTCTTTAAGAATCTCACAGGTACGGCAAAAATTGGTCAAAACCTAAGAGAAAGACATTTTCTGGAGTTTCTGACTACTATAAAAAATTTTAAATGTCAATATCTTTGGAGTCCTTACACCTATCGATGCAGAGATACCACCATCTATAAGCTATGAAATGCTTTAAGTGTCTCAAAAATGCGGCAAAAATAGTTCAAAACCTAAGAAAAAGACATTTTCTGGAGTTTCTGACTACTATAAAAAAATTTAAATGTCAATATCTTTGAAGTCCTTACACCTATAGATGCAGAGATACCACCATCTTTAAGGGCATCTCATACGCTATGAAATGCAATACAGAGTTTTTTTAAGTGTCTCAAAAATGCGGCAAAAATAGGTCAAAACCTAAGAAAAAGACATTTTCTGGAGTTTCTGACTACTATAAAAAATTTTAAATGTCAATATCTTTGGAGTCCTTACACCGATCGATGCAGCGATACCACCATCTTTTAGGGCATCTCATAAGCTATTAAATGCAATACAGAGTTTTTTTAAGTGTCTCAAAAATGCGGCAAAAATAGGTCAAAACCTAAGAAAAAGACATTTTCTTTAGTTTCTGACTACTATAAAAAACTTAAAATGTCAATATCTTTGAAGTCCTTACACCTATCGATGCAGAGATACCACCATCTATAAGCTATGAAATGCAATAGAGAGTTTCTTTAAGCGTCTCAAAAATACGGCAAAAATAGGTCAAAACCTAAGAGAAAGACATTTTCTGGAGTTTCTGACTACTATAAAAAATTTTAAATGTCAATATCTTTGGAGTCCTTACACCTATTGATGCAGCAATACCACCATCTCTTAGGGCATCTCATAAGCTACTAAATGCAGTACAGAGTTTTTTCAAGTGTCTCAAAAATGAGGCAAAAATAGGTCAAAACCTAAGAAGAAGACATTTTCTGGAGTTTCTGACTACTATAAAAAACTTTAAATGCCGGTATCTTTGGAGTCCTTACACCTATCGATGCAGCGATACCACCGTCTTTTAGAGCATCCCATAAGCTATTAAATGCAATACAGAGTTTCTTTAAGCGTCTCAAAAATGAGGCAAAAATAGGTCAAAACCTAAGAAGAAGACATTTTCTGGAGTTTCTGACTACTATAAAAAATTTTAAATGTCAAAATCTTTGGAGTCCTTACACCTATCGATGCAGCGATACCACCATCTTTTAGGGCATCTCATAAGCTATTAAATGCAATACAGAGTTTTTTTAGGTGTCTCAAAAATGCGGCAAAAATAGGTCAAAACCTAAGAAAAAGACATTATCTGGAGTTTCTGACTACTATAAAAAATTTTAAATGTCAATATCTTTGAAGTCCTTACACCTATCGATGCAGCGATACCACCATCTTTTAGGGCATCTCATAAGCTATTAAACGCAATACAGAGTTTCTTTAAGAATCTCACAAATACGGCAAAAATTGGTCAAAACCTAAGAGAAAGACATTTTCTGGAGTTTCTGACTACTATAAAAAACTTTAAATGTCAATATCTTTGGAGTCCTTACACCTGTCGATGCAGAGATACCACCATCTATAAGCTATGAAATGCAATACAGAGTTTTTTTAAGTGTCTCAAAAATGCGGCAAAAATAGGTCAAAACCTAAGAAAAAGACATTTTCTGGAGTTTCTGACTACTATAAAAAAATTTAAATGTCAATATCTTTGAAGTCCTTACACCTATAGATGCAGAGATACCACCATCTTTAAGGGCATCTCATACGCTATGAAATGCAATACAGAGTTTTTTTAAGTGTCTCAAAAATGCGGCAAAAATAGGTCAAAACCTAAGAAAAAGACATTTTCTGGAGTTTCTGACTACTATAAAAAATTTTAAATGTCAATATCTTTGGAGTCCTTACACCGATCGATGCAGCGATACCACCATCTTTTAGGGCATCTCATAAGCTATTAAATGCAATACAGAGTTTTTTTTAAGTGCCTCAAAAATGCGGCAAAAATAGGCCAAAACCTAAGAAAAAGACATTTTCTGGAGTTTCTGACTACTATAAAAAACTTAAAATGTCAATATCTTTGAAGTCCTTACACCTATCGATGCAGAGATACCACCATCTATAAGCTATGAAATGCAATACAGAGTTTCTTTAAGCGTCTCAAAAATACGGCAAAAATAGGTCAAAACCTAAGAGAAAGACATTTTCTGGAGTTTCTGACTACTATAAAAAACTTTAAATGTCAATATCTTTGGAGTCCTTACACCTATTGATGCAGCAATACCACCATCTCTTAGGGCATCTCATAAGCTATGAAATGCAATGCAGAGTTTTTTCAAGTGTCTCAAAAATGCGGCAAAAATAGGTCAAAACCTAAGAAAAAGACATTTTCTGGAGTTTCTGACTACTATAAAAAACTTTAAATGTCAATATCTTTGGAGTCCTTACACCTATTGATGCAGCGATACCACCATCTTTTAGGGCATCTCTAAGCTATGAAATACAATACATATTTTTTTTAAGTGTCTCAAAAATGCGGCAAAAATAGGTCAAAACCTAAGAAAAAGACATTTTCTGGAGTTTCTGACTACTATAAAAAACTTAAAATGTCAATATCTTTGAAGTCCTTACACCTATCGATGCAGAGATACCACCATCTATAAGCTATGAAATGCAATACAGAGTTTCTTTAAGCGTCTCAAAAATACGGCAAAAATAGGTCAAAACCTAAGAGAAAGACATTTTCTGGAGTTTCTGACTACTATAAAAAACTTTAAATGTCAATATCTTTGGAGTCCTTACACCTATTGATGCAGCAATACCACCATCTCTTAGGGCATCTCATAAGCTACTAAATGCAGTACAGAGTTTTTTCAAGTGTCTCAAAAATGAGGCAAAAATAGGTCAAAACCTAAGAAAAAGACATTTTCTGGAGTTTCTGACTACTATAAAAAACTTTAAATGTCAAAATCTTTGGAGTCCTTACACCTATCGATGCAGAGATACCACCATCTTTAAGGGCATCTCATAAGCTATGAAATGCAATACAGAGTTTTTTTAAGCGTCTCAAAAATGCGGCAAAAATAGGTCAAAACCTAAGAAAAAGACATTTTCTAGAGTTTCTGACTACTATAAAAAACTTTAAATGTCAAAATCTTTGGAGTCCTTACACCGATCGATGCAGCGATACCACCATCTTTTAGGGCATCTCATAAGCTATTAAATGCAATACAGAGTTTTTTTAAGTGTCTCAAAAATGCGGCAAAAATAGGTCAAAACCTAAGAAAAAGACATTTTCTGGAATTTCTGACTACTATAAAAAACTTTAAATGTCAAAATCTTTGGAGTCCTTACACCTATCGATGCAGAGATACCACCATCTCTAAGGGTATCTCATAAGCTATGAAATGCAATACAGAGTTTTTTTAAGCGTCTCAAAAATGCGGCAAAAATAGGTCAAAACCTAAGAAAAAGACATTTTCTGGAGTTTCTGACTACTATAAAAAACTTTAAATGTCAAAATCTTTGGAGTCCTTACACCGATCGATGCAGCGATACCACCATCTTTTAGGGCATCTCTAAGCTATGAAATACAATACAGAGTTTTTTTAAGTGTCTCAAAAATGCGGCAGAAATAGGTCAAAACCTAAGAAAAAGTCATTTTCTGGAATTTCTGACTACTATAAAAAATTTTAAATGTCAATATCTTTGGAGTCCTTACACCGATCGATGCAGCGATACCACCATCTTTTAGGGCATCTCATAAGCTATTAAATGCAATACAGAGTTTTTTTAAGAGTCTCAAAAATGCGGCAAAAATAGGTCAAAACCTAAGAAAAAGACATTTTCTGGAGTTTCTGACTACTATAAAAAACTTTAAATGTCAAAATCTTTGGAGTCCTTACACCGATCGATGCAGCGATACCACCATCTTTTAGGGCATCTCATAAGCTATTAAATGCAATACAGAGTTTTTTTAAGAGTCTCAAAAATGCGGCAAAAATAGGTCAAAACCTAAGAAAAAGACATTTTCTGGAGTTTCTGACTACTATAAAAAACTTTAAATGTCAAAATCTTTGGAGTCCTTACACCGATCGATGCAGCGATACCACCATCTTTTAGGGCATCTCATAAGCTATTAAATGCAATACAGAATTTTTTTAAGAGTCTCAAAAATGCGGCAAAAATAGGTCAAAACCTAAGAAAAAGACATTTTCTGGAATTTCTGACTACTATAAAAAACTTTAAATGTCAAAATCTTTGAAGTCCTTACACCTATCGATGCAGAGATACCACCATCTCTAAGCTATGAAATACAATACAGAGTTTTTTTGAGTGTCTCAAAAATGCGGCAAAAATAGGTCAAAACCTAAGAAAAATACATTTTCTGGAATTTCTGACTACTATAAAAAATTTTAAATGTCAATATCTTTGGAGTCCTTACACCGATCGATGCAGCGATACCACCATCTTTTAGGGCATCTCATAAGCTATTAAATGCAATACAGAGTTTTTTTAAGAGTCTCAAAAATGCGGCAAAAATAGGTCAAAACCTAAGAAAAAGACATTTTCTGGAGTTTCTGACTACTATAAAAAACTTTAAATGTCAAAATCTTTGGAGTCCTTACACCGATCGATGCAGCGATACCACCATCTTTTAGGGCATCTCATAAGCTATTAAATGCAATACAGAGTTTTTTTAAGAGTCTCAAAAATGCGGCAAAACTAGGTCAAAACCTAAGAAAAAGACATTTTCTGGAGTTTCTGACTACTATAAAAAACTTTAAATGTCAAAATCTTTGGAGTCCTTACACCGATCGATGCAGCGATACCACCATCTTTTAGGGCATCTCATAAGCTATTAAATGCAATACAGAGTTTTTTTAAGAGTCTCAAAAATGCGGCAAAAATAGGTCAAAACCTAAGAAAAAGACATTTTCTGGAGTTTCTGACTATTATAAAAAAATTTAAATGTCAATATCTTTGAAGTCCTTACACCTATCGATGCAGAGATACCACCATCTCTAAGCTATGAAATACAATACAGAGTTTTTTTGAGTGTCTCAAAAATGCGGCAAAAATAGGTCAAAACCTAAGAAAAAGACATTTTCTGGAATTTCTGACTACTATAAAAAACTTTAAATGTCAATATCTTTGGAGTCCTTACACCTATTGATGCAGCAATACCACCATCTCTTAGGGCATCTCATAAGCTACTAAATGCAGTACAGAGTTTTTTCAAGTGTCTCAAAAATGAGGCAAAAATAGGTCAAAACCTAAGAAGAAGACATTTTCTGGAGTTTCTGACTACTATAAAAAATTTTAAATGTCAATATCTTTGAAGTCCTTACACCTATCGATGCAGAGATACCACCATCTATAAGCTATGAAATGCAATACAGAGTTTTTTTAAGGGTCTCAAAAATGCGGCAAAAATAGGTCAAAACCTAAGAAAAAGACATTTTCTGGAGTTTCTGACTACTATAAAAAACTTTAAATGTCAAAATCTTTGGAGTCCTTACACCTATCGATGCAGAGATACCACCATCTTTAAGGGCATCTCATAAGCTATGAAATGCAATACAGAGTTTTTTTAAGCGTCTCAAAAATGCGGCAAAAATAGGTCAAAACCTAAGAAAAAGACATTTTCTGGAGTTTCTGACTACTATAAAAAACTTTAAATGTCAAAATCTTTGGAGTCCTTACACCGATCGATGCAGCGATACCACCATCTTTTAGGGCATCTCTAAGCTATGAAATACAATACAGAGTTTTTTTAAGTGTCTCAAAAATGCGGCAGAAATAGGTCAAAACCTAAGAAAAAGTCATTTTCTGGAATTTCTGACTACTATAAAAAATTTTAAATGTCAATATCTTTGGAGTCCTTACACCGATCGATGCAGCGATACCACCATCTTTTAGGGCATCTCATAAGCTATTAAATGCAATACAGAGTTTTTTTAAGAGTCTCAAAAATGCGGCAAAAATAGGTCAAAACCTAAGAAAAAGACATTTTCTGGAGTTTCTGACTACTATAAAAAACTTTAAATGTCAAAATCTTTGGAGTCCTTACACCGATCGATGCAGCGATACCACCATCTTTTAGGGCATCTCATAAGCTATTAAATGCAATACAGAGTTTTTTTAAGGGTCTCAAAAATGCGGCAAAAATAGGTCAAAACCTAAGAAAAAGACATTTTCTGGAGTTTCTGACTACTATAAAAAACTTTAAATGTCAAAATCTTTGGAGTCCTTACACCGATCGATGCAGCGATACCACCATCTTTTAGGGCATCTCATAAGCTATTAAATGCAATACAGAGTTTTTTTAAGAGTCTCAAAAATGCGGCAAAAATAGGTCAAAACCTAAGAAAAAGACATTTTCTGGAATTTCTGACTACTATAAAAAATTTTAAATGTCAATATCTTTGGAGTCCTTACACCGATCGATGCAGCGATACCACCATCTTTTAGGGCATCTCATAAGCTATTAAATGCAATACAGAGTTTTTTTAAGAGTCTCAAAAATGCGGCAAAAATAGGTCAAAACCTAAGAAAAAGACATTTTCTGGAATTTCTGACTACTATAAAAAACTTTAAATGTCAAAATCTTTGAAGTCCTTACACCTATCGATGCAGAGATACCACCATCTCTAAGCTATGAAATACAATACAGAGTTTTTTTGAGTGTCTCAAAAATGCGGCAAAAATAGGTCAAAACCTAAGAAAAATACATTTTCTGGAATTTCTGACTACTATAAAAAATTTTAAATGTCAATATCTTTGGAGTCCTTACACCGATCGATGCAGCGATACCACCATCTTTTAGGGCATCTCATAAGCTATTAAATGCAATACAGAGTTTTTTTAAGAGTCTCAAAAATGCGGCAAAAATAGGTCAAAACCTAAGAAAAAGACATTTTCTGGAGTTTCTGACTACTATAAAAAACTTTAAATGTCAAAATCTTTGGAGTCCTTACACCGATCGATGCAGCGATACCACCATCTTTTAGGGCATCTCATAAGCTATTAAATGCAATACAGAGTTTTTTTAAGAGTCTCAAAAATGCGGCAAAAATAGGTCAAAACCTAAGAAAAAGACATTTTCTGGAGTTTCTGACTACTATAAAAAACTTTAAATGTCAAAATCTTTGGAGTCCTTACACCGATCGATGCAGCGATACCACCATCTTTTAGGGCATCTCATAAGCTATTAAATGCAATACAGAGTTTTTTTAAGAGTCTCAAAAATGCAACAAAAATAGGTCAAAACCTAAGAAAAAGACATTTTCTGGAGTTTCTGACTATTATAAAAAAATTTAAATGTCAATATCTTTGAAGTCCTTACACCTATCGATGCAGAGATACCACCATCTCTAAGCTATGAAATACAATACAGAGTTTTTTTGAGTGTCTCAAAAATGCGGCAAAAATAGGTCAAAACCTAAGAAAAAGACATTTTCTGGAATTTCTGACTACTATAAAAAACTTTAAATGTCAATATCTTTGGAGTCCTTACACCTATTGATGCAGCAATACCACCATCTCTTAGGGCATCTCATAAGCTACTAAATGCAGTACAGAGTTTTTTCAAGTGTCTCAAAAATGAGGCAAAAATAGGTCAAAACCTAAGAAGAAGACATTTTCTGGAGTTTCTGACTACTATAAAAAATTTTAAATGTCAATATCTTTGAAGTCCTTACACCTATCGATGCAGAGATACCACCATCTATAAGCTATGAAATGCAATACAGAGTTTTTTTAAGGGTCTCAAAAATGCGGCAAAAATAGGTCAAAACCTAAGAAAAAGACATTTTCTGGAGTTTCTGACTACTATAAAAAACTTTAAATGTCAAAATCTTTGGAGTCCTTACACCTATCGATGCAGAGATACCACCATCTTTAAGGGCATCTCATAAGCTATGAAATGCAATACAGAGTTTTTTTAAGCGTCTCAAAAATGCGGCAAAAATAGGTCAAAACCTAAGAAAAAGTCATTTTCTAGAGTTTCTGACTACTATAAAAAACTTTAAATGTCAAAATCTTTGGAGTCCTTACACCGATCGATGCAGCAATACCACCATCTTTTAGGGCATCTCATAAGCTATTAAATGCAATACAGAGTTTTTTTAAGTGTCTCAAAAATGCGGCAAAATAGGTCAAAACCTAAGAAAAAGACATTTTCTGGAGTTTCTGACTACTATAAAAAACTTTAAATGTCAAAATCTTTGGAGTCCTTACACCGATCGATGCAGCGATACCACCATCTTTTAGGGCATCTCTAAGCTATGAAATACAATACAGAGTTTTTTTAAGTGTCTCAAAAATGCGGCAGAAATAGGTCAAAACCTAAGAAAAAGTCATTTTCTGGAATTTCTGACTACTATAAAAAATTTTAAATGTCAATATCTTTGGAGTCCTTACACCGATCGATGCAGCGATACCACCATCTTTTAGGGCATCTCATAAGCTATTAAATGCAATACAGAGTTTTTTTAAGAGTCTCAAAAATGCGGCAAAAATAGGTCAAAACCTAAGAAAAAGACATTTTCTGGAGTTTCTGACTACTATAAAAAACTTTAAATGTCAAAATCTTTGGAGTCCTTACACCGATCGATGCAGCGATACCACCATCTTTTAGGGCATCTCATAAGCTATTAAATGCAATACAGAGTTTTTTTAAGAGTCTCAAAAATGCGGCAAAAATAGGTCAAAACCTAAGAAAAAGACATTTTCTGGAGTTTCTGACTACTATAAAAAAATTTAAATGTCAATATCTTTGAAGTCCTTACACCTATCGATGCAGAGATACCACCATCTCTAAGCTATGAAATACAATACAGAGTTTTTTTGAGTGTCTCAAAAATGCGGCAAAAATAGGTCAAAACCTAAGAAAAATACATTTTCTGGAATTTCTGACTACTATAAAAAATTTTAAATGTCAATATCTTTGGAGTCCTTACACCGATCGATGCAGCGATACCACCATCTTTTAGGGCATCTCATAAGCTATTAAATGCAATACAGAGTTTTTTTAAGAGTCTCAAAAATGCGGCAAAAATAGGTCAAAACCTAAGAAAAAGACATTTTCTGGAGTTTCTGACTACTATAAAAAATTTTAAATGTCAATATCTTTGGAGTCCTTACACCGATCGATGCAGCGATACCACCATCTTTTAGGGCATCTCATAAGCTATTAAATGCAATACAGAGTTTTTTTAAGAGTCTCAAAAATGCGGCAAAAATAGGTCAAAACCTAAGAAAAAGACATTTTCTGGAATTTCTGACTACTATAAAAAACTTTAAATGTCAATATCTTTGGAGTCCTTACACCTATTGATGCAGCAATATCACCATCTCTTAGGGCATCTCATAAGCTACTAAATGCAGTACAGAGTTTTTTCAAGTGTCTCAAAAATGACGCAAAAATAGGTCAAAACCTAAGAAGAAGACATTTTCTGGAGTTTCTGACTACTATAAAAAACTTTAAATGCCGGTACCTTTGGAGTCCTTACACCTATCGATGCAGCGATACCACCATCTTTTAGGGCATCTCATAAGCTATTAAATGCAATACAGAGTTTTTTTAAGTGTCTCAAAAATGCGGCAAAAATAGGTCAAAACCTAAGAAAAAGACATTTTCTGGAGTTTCTGACTACTATAAAAAATTTTAAATGTCAATATCTTTGAAGTCCTTACACCTATCGATGCAGAGATACCACCATCTATAAGCTATGAAATGCAATACAGAGTTTTTTTAAGGGTCTCAAAAATGCGGCAAAAATAGGTCAAAACCTAAGAAAAAGACATTTTCTGGAGTTTCTGACTACTATAAAAAATTTTAAATGTCAAAATCTTTGGAGTCCTTACACCTATCGATGCAGCGATACCACCATCTTTTAGGGCATCTCATAAGCTATTAAATGCAATACAGAGTTTTTTTAAGTGTCTCAAAAATGCGGCAAAAATAGGTCAAAACCTAAGAAAAAGACATTTTCTGGAGTTTCTGACTACTATAAAAAATTTTAAATGTCAATATCTTTGAAGTCCTTACACCTATCGATGCAGAGATACCACCATCTATAAGCTATGAAATGCAATACAGAGTTTTTTTAAGGGTCTCAAAAATGCGGCAAAAATAGGTCAAAACCTAAGAAAAAGACATTTTCTGGAGTTTCTGACTACTATAAAAAACTTTAAATGTCAAAATCTTTGGAGTCCTTACACCTATCGATGCAGAGATACCACCATCTTTAAGGGCATCTCATAAGCTATGAAATGCAATACAGAGTTTTTTTAAGCGTCTCAAAAATGCGGCAAAAATAGGTCAAAACCTAAGAAAAAGACATTTTCTAGAGTTTCTGACTACTATAAAAAACTTTAAATGTCAAAATCTTTGGAGTCCTTACACCGATCGATGCAGCGATACCACCATCTTTTAGGGCATCTCATAAGCTATTAAATGCAATACAGAGTTTTTTTAAGTGTCTCAAAAATGCGGCAAAAATAGGTCAAAACCTAAGAAAAAGACATTTTCTGGAATTTCTGACTACTATAAAAAACTTTAAATGTCAAAATCTTTGGAGTCCTTACACCTATCGATGCAGAGATACCACCATCTCTAAGGGTATCTCATAAGCTATGAAATGCAATACAGAGTTTTTTTAAGCGTCTCAAAAATGCGGCAAAAATAGGTCAAAACCTAAGAAAAAGACATTTTCTGGAGTTTCTGACTACTATAAAAAACTTTAAATGTCAAAATCTTTGGAGTCCTTACACCGATCGATGCAGCGATACCACCATCTTTTAGGGCATCTCTAAGCTATGAAATACAATACAGAGTTTTATTAAGTGTCTCAAAAATGCGGCAGAAATAGGTCAAAACCTAAGAAAAAGTCATTTTCTGGAATTTCTGACTACTATAAAAAATTTTAAATGTCAATATCTTTGGAGTCCTTACACCGATCGATGCAGCGATACCACCATCTTTTAGGGCATCTCATAAGCTATTAAATGCAATACAGAGTTTTTTTAAGTGTCTCAAAAATGCGGCAAAAATAGGTCAAAACCTAAGAAAAAGACATTTTCTGGAGTTTCTGACTACTATAAAAAAATTTAAATGTCAATATCTTTGAAGTCCTTACACCTATCGATGCAGAGATACCACCATCTCTAAGCTATGAAATACAATACAGAGTTTTTTTGAGTGTCTCAAAAATGCGGCAAAAATAGGTCAAAACCTAAGAAAAATACATTTTCTGGAATTTCTGACTACTATAAAAAATTTTAAATGTCAATATCTTTGGAGTCCTTACACCGATCGATGCAGCGATACCACCATCTTTTAGGGCATCTCATAAGCTATTAAATGCAATACAGAGTTTTTTTAAGAGTCTCAAAAATGCGGCAAAAATAGGTCAAAACCTAAGAAAAAGACATTTTCTGGAGTTTCTGACTACTATAAAAAACTTTAAATGTCAAAATCTTTGGAGTCCTTACACCGATCGATGCAGCGATACCACCATCTTTTAGGGCATCTCATAAGCTATTAACTCTTTGGGCGACGGCAAAATAAAGAATTGTATACCCCCTAGTGTGGCAAAATTTTTTTTTTTTTTTTTTTTTATTAAAGTCATTTATTTTAAAGTTGAACATTATAATTAACAAAAAAAGTGAAAAAAAAAAAGAAAATCATTTCATATTTTTAAGAATTAAGGTGAAATATATGTGGTACATTTTATGTACCGACGTCGCTGCTGATACCAGCCATATGGTAATCCTGGAAACAAGATTTAGATTTGCTTAGGCAAAGGGGAACCCTACAAATTGCACAAATCCAGTCAGTTCGCACCTGTTTTTTGGTAGAACTGCAAAGAGCACATCTTCTCCGAGTGTCACGAACTGGCTGGTGAGAAGAACTTGTAGTCCTGACTTGAAGTGGGACAAATGGTTTTGATTTTTTTAATGCAACAACCGGTATTGCCGAATGACTGGTATTCATTGAAGTCCTCTTGTTCCTTGCAACGATGGTTTCTACTAATAAGCCTTGAATTACTTCAAGTCGGAACTGTTTTGCAGTTAGCTGTGGTTCTCCCGTTAATTTGTAAATTATATAAGAATTAACTATGCATGCGTCCAAAAAATAGAAAAAAATTCGATGCCACCACTTCAGGCTTCTTCTATCTATTTTGTAAGAAGACAGCAACTGATCGAAACGATCAACAAAATTCATGTTGGCGTTATAGTCTTTCACCGCCTGAGTTGAAGAAATACTTGTTATCTCACCAGTTTTCTCTTTTCTCTGCAACTCAATATATTCCTCTGGATCATGATAGTTCGAGAGGATATGAACACTCCTTTTATCTTTCCATTTGATTGCTGCTAACTCCTTAGTGGTGTACCAATCCCATTCTCCACGTTTCAACTCCTTATCAGTCTTAAAATTTGGTAAACATTTTCGTGTCACGTTAACTGTACCACATGCATAGATCTTCCTTGTTTTTAGATTTTCCATTAATGGCACACTTGTAAAAAAATTGTCAAAAAAGCATAGGTGATTTTTATTTCCGAGTTCTGCTGTTAAATTTTGTACTACTCTTGCACCGAGGTTGGTTTCAATGCCACCGGTAGGAGATTTACCGGTATAAATTTCAAATTGCCAGCAATAGCCGTTTTTATCAGCTAGAATCCAAACCTTATATCCTCTTTTTATTGGTTTCTTGGGCATATATTGTTTGAGTGAACTCCTGCCCTTAAATTTAATCATTGATTCGTCAATAGCTATTTCTTTTGACGGATTTAGGCATTTACAAAAATTTTCCCCCAAAGTTTCTAATAACGGTCTTACCTTATAAAGTTTATCATATGACTGACTTGACCTTGGGGGAATTACGGAGTTGTCATTTAAATGAAAATTTGAAAGTAGAAACTCAAACCTCTTTAGACTCATTATGGATGAGATGTAAGTGTCTCGTAACAAAGGATCACTTGACCAATAGTCTTTGTAACTTGATGATTTTTTTATGCCCATCAACAAATTAATGGCCATAAATGCTCTTATCTCTTTAGCTGTGGTTGGAATGTATCTTTTTCCAGCATTTATATGTTTTTGTTCAGCGTATAGGTTAGTTTGCAAAACTATATGACTTACAAAACTATCTGTGAGCAACAATTCAAAAAGTCTAATTGGCGTTTTTTCAGGAATTTGCAAAACATAGTCTGTAAGACCTTCACAATCGGTAAACTCACCTGCCGGTGACGGTTTGCAATTTTTTCCCCAAGTTCGTGTGTTTGTTGCTTGTTGTTTATGTACAAAATGTTCTTTATGGAAAGTTTGATGTAATTGCGACAACGGTAAATTGTCTTCGTCATCGGAATCCGATGAACTATAAGTATCAATTATGTTGCTGCTAACTGTTGGTATATTTTCCTCTTCAACGATTTCGTCAACAATAGATTCAGGATCGGAAGGAATATCCTGCTCATTTAACAATCTTCTTATATAATCTGCATTCATTTTGCATACTGATGACAAAGACAAAAAAAAATTAAAAAAATATAGCAACTTTAGCAGTGGTCTAAAATAAATACCACATCACATGTCCATATTGACAGAGAACTTTCAGTCCTAAAAGAAAATAAAAGCTAATACTTACCACCAAGAGGATTAACTGTTGTGAAATTGCTTTGTTTTACGGGAATCGAAATAAAACTAACGCACAATTCACTTTGAAAAAAAAATGATGCTTACAACCCTAGTTCACACACAATAATGAAAAATGTATGCACTTAAAATAACAAAACAATCGTGAAGTCAAAACAAAATCAAAAAATAACAGTTATAAGAGATAATTCAGTGTGCGGTATGATTTTTGAACCTTTGTAGCTGTAGGGAAAAATTAAAACATATGTGGTTCAAAAATTGTACCACCGCTGCGCAATAGTATATGAAAACGTGGTTCAAATTTTGTACCAGATACGCCCAAAGAGTTAAATGCAATACAGAGTTTTTTTAAGAGTCTCAAAAATGCGGCAAAAATAGGTCAAAACCTAAGAAAAAGACATTTTCTGGAGTTTCTGACTACTATAAAAAATTTTAAATGTCAAAATCTTTGGAGTCCTTACACCGATCGATGCAGCGATACCACCATCTTTTAGGGCATCTCATAAGCTATTAAATGCAATACAGAGTTTTTTTAAGAGTCTCAAAAATGCGGCAAAAATAGGTCAAAACCTAAGAAAAAGACATTTTCTGGAGTTTCTGACTATTATAAAAAAATTTAAATGTCAATATCTTTGAAGTCCTTACACCTATCGATGCAGAGATACCACCATCTCTAAGCTATGAAATACAATACAGAGTTTTTTTGAGTGTCTCAAAAATGCGGCAAAAATAGGTCAAAACCTAAGAAAAAGACATTTTCTGGAATTTCTGACTACTATAAAAAACTTTAAATGTCAATATCTTTGGAGTCCTTACACCTATTGATGCAGCAATACCACCATCTCTTAGGGCATCTCATAAGCTACTAAATGCAGTACAGAGTTTTTTCAAGTGTCTCAAAAATGAGGCAAAAATAGGTCAAAACCTAAGAAGAAGACATTTTCTGGAGTTTCTGACTACTATAAAAAATTTTAAATGTCAATATCTTTGAAGTCCTTACACCTATCGATGCAGAGATACCACCATCTATAAGCTATGAAATGCAATACAGAGTTTTTTTAAGGGTCTCAAAAATGCGGCAAAAATAGGTCAAAACCTAAGAAAAAGACATTTTCTGGAGTTTCTGACTACTATAAAAAACTTTAAATGTCAAAATCTTTGGAGTCCTTACACCTATCGATGCAGAGATACCACCATCTTTAAGGGCATCTCATAAGCTATGAAATGCAATACAGAGTTTTTTTAAGCGTCTCAAAAATGCGGCAAAAATAGGTCAAAACCTAAGAAAAAGTCATTTTCTAGAGTTTCTGACTACTATAAAAAACTTTAAATGTCAAAATCTTTGGAGTCCTTACACCGATCGATGCAGCGATACCACCATCTTTTAGGGCATCTCATAAGCTATTAAATGCAATACAGAGTTTTTTTAAGTGTCTCAAAAATGCGGCAAAAATAGGTCAAAACCTAAGAAAAAGACATTTTCTGGAGTTTCTGACTACTATAAAAAACTTTAAATGTCAAAATCTTTGGAGTCCTTACACCGATCGATGCAGCGATACCACCATCTTTTAGGGCATCTCTAAGCTATGAAATACAATACAGAGTTTTTTTAAGTGTCTCAAAAATGCGGCAGAAATAGGTCAAAACCTAAGAAAAAGTCATTTTCTGGAATTTCTGACTACTATAAAAAATTTTAAATGTCAATATCTTTGGAGTCCTTACACCGATCGATGCAGCGATACCACCATCTTTTAGGGCATCTCATAAGCTATTAAATGCAATACAGAGTTTTTTTAAGAGTCTCAAAAATGCGGCAAAAATAGGTCAAAACCTAAGAAAAAGACATTTTCTGGAGTTTCTGACTACTATAAAAAACTTTAAATGTCAAAATCTTTGGAGTCCTTACACCGATCGATGCAGCGATACCACCATCTTTTAGGGCATCTCATAAGCTATTAAATGCAATACAGAGTTTTTTTAAGAGTCTCAAAAATGCGGCAAAAATAGGTCAAAACCTAAGAAAAAGACATTTTCTGGAGTTTCTGACTACTATAAAAAAATTTAAATGTCAATATCTTTGAAGTCCTTACACCTATCGATGCAGAGATACCACCATCTCTAAGCTATGAAATACAATACAGAGTTTTTTTGAGTGTCTCAAAAATGCGGCAAAAATAGGTCAAAACCTAAGAAAAATACATTTTCTGGAATTTCTGACTACTATAAAAAATTTTAAATGTCAATATCTTTGGAGTCCTTACACCGATCGATGCAGCGATACCACCATCTTTTAGGGCATCTCATAAGCTATTAAATGCAATACAGAGTTTTTTTAAGAGTCTCAAAAATGCGGCAAAAATAGGTCAAAACCTAAGAAAAAGACATTTTCTGGAGTTTCTGACTACTATAAAAAACTTTAAATGTCAATATCTTTGAAGTCCTTACACCTATCGATGCAGAGATACCACCATCTATAAGCTATGAAATGCAATACAGAGTTTTTTTTAAGAGTCTCAAAAATGCGGCAAAAATAGGTCAAAACCTAAGAAAATGACATTTTCTGGAGTTTCTGACTACTATAAAAAACTTTAAATGTCAAAATCTTTGGAGTCCTTACACCGATCGATGCAGCGATACCACCATCTTTTAGGGCATCTCATAAGCTATTAAATGCAATACAGAGTTTTTTTAAGAGTCTCAAAAATGCGGCAAAAATAGGTCAAAACCTAAGAAAAAGACATTTTCTGGAGTTTCTGACTATTATAAAAAAATTTAAATGTCAATATCTTTGAAGTCCTTACACCTATCGATGCAGAGATACCACCACCTCTAAGCTATGAAATACAATACAGAGTTTTTTTGAGTGTCTCAAAAATGCGGCAAAAATAGGTCAAAACCTAAGAAAAAGACATTTTCTGGAATTTCTGACTACTATAAAAAATTTTAAATGTCAATATCTTTGGAGTCCTTACACCGATCGATGCAGCGATACCACCATCTTTTAGGGCATCTCATAAGCTATTAAATGCAATGCAGAGTTTTTTTAAGAGTCTCAAAAATGCGGCAAAAATAGGTCAAAACCTAAGAAAAAGACATTTTCTGGAGTTTCTGACTACTATAAAAAATTTTAAATGTCAAAATCTTTGGAGTCCTTACACCGATCGATGCAGCGATACCACCATCTTTTAGGGCATCTCATAAGCTATTAAATGCAATACAGAGTTTTTTTAAGAGTCTCAAAAATGCGGCAAAAATAGGTCAAAACCTAAGAAAAAGACATTTTCTGGAATTTCTGACTACTATAAAAAACTTTAAATGTCAATATCTTTGGAGTCCTTACACCTATTGATGCAGCAATACCACCATCTCTTAGGGCATCTCATAAGCTACTAAATGCAGTACAGAGTTTTTTCAAGTGTCTCAAAAATGAGGCAAAAATAGGTCAAAACCTAAGAAGAAGACATTTTCTGGAGTTTCTGACTACTATAAAAAACTTTAAATGCCGGTATCTTTGGAGTCCTTACACCTATCGATGCAGCGATACCACCATCTTTTAGGGCATCTCATAAGCTATTAAATGCAATACAGAGTCTCAAAAATGCGGCAAAAATAGGTCAAAACCTAAGAAAAAGACATTTTCTGGAGTTTCTGACTACTATAAAAAATTTTAAATGTCAATATCTTTGAAGTCCTTACACCTATCGATGCAGAGATACCACCATCTATAAGCTATGAAATGCAATACAGAGTTTTTTTAAGGGTCTCAAAAATGCGGCAAAAATAGGTCAAAACCTAAGAAAAAGACATTTTCTGGAGTTTCTGACTACTATAAAAAACTTTAAATGTCAAAATCTTTGGAGTCCTTACACCTATCGATGCAGAGATACCACCATCTATAAGCTATGAAATGCAATACAGAGTTTTTTTTAAGAGTCTTAAAAATGCGGCAAAAATAGGTCAAAACCTAAGAAAAAGACATTTTCTGGAGTTTCTGACTACTATAAAAAACTTTAAATGTCAAAATCTTTGGAGTCCTTACACCGATCGATGCAGCGATACCACCATCTTTTAGGGCATCTCATAAGCTATTAAATGCAATACAGAGTTTTTTTAAGAGTCTCAAAAATGCGGCAAAAATAGGTCAAAACCTAAGAAAAATACATTTTCTGGAATTTCTGACTACTATAAAAAATTTTAAATGTCAATATCTTTGGAGTCCTTACACCGATCGATGCAGCTATACCACCATCTTTTAGGGCATCTCATAAGCTATTAAATGCAATACAGAGTTTTTTTAAGAGTCTCAAAAATGCGGCAAAAATATGTCAAAACCTAAGAAAAAGACATTTTCTGGAGTTTCTGACTACTATAAAAAACTTTAAATGTCAATATCTTTGAAGTCCTTACACCTATCGATGCAGAGATACCACCATCTATAAGCTATGAAATGCAATGCAGAGTTTTTTTTAAGAGTCTCAAAAATGCGGCAAAAATAGGTCAAAACCTAAGAAAAAGACATTTTCTGGAATTTCTGACTACTATAAAAAATTTTAAATGTCAATATCTTTGGAGTCCTTACACCGATCGATGCAGCGATACCACCATCTTTTAGGGCATCTCATAAGCTATTAAATGCAATACAGAGTTTTTTTAAGAGTCTCAAAAATGCGGCAAAAATAGGTCAAAACCTAAGAAAAAGACATTTTCTGGAATTTCTGACTACTATAAAAAACTTTAAATGTCAATATCTTTGGAGTCCTTACACCTATTGATGCAGCAATACCACCATCTCTTAGGGCATCTCATAAGCTACTAAATGCAGTACAGAGTTTTTTCAAGTGTCTCAAAAATGAGGCAAAAATAGGTCAAAACCTAAGAAGAAGACATTTTCTGGAGTTTCTGACTACTATAAAAAACTTTAAATGCCGGTATCTTTGGAGTCCTTACACCTATCGATGCAGCGATACCACCATCTTTTAGGGCATCTCATAAGCTATTAAATGCAATACAGAGTTTTTTTAAGTGTCTCAAAAATGCGGCAAAAATAGGTCAAAACCTAAGAAAAAGACATTTTCTGGAGTTTCTGACTACTATAAAAAATTTTAAATGTCAATATCTTTGAAGTCCTTACACCTATCGATGCAGAGATACCACCATCTATAAGCTATGAAATGCAATACAGAGTTTTTTTAAGGGTCTCAAAAATGCGGCAAAAATAGGTCAAAACCTAAGAAAAAGACATTTTCTGGAGTTTCTGACTACTATAAAAAACTTTAAATGTCAAAATCTTTGGAGTCCTTACACCTATCGATGCAGAGATACCACCATCTATAAGCTATGAAATGCAATACAGAGTTTTTTTTAAGAGTCTCAAAAATAAGGCAAAAATAGGTCAAAACCTAAGAAAAAGACATTTTCTGGAGTTTCTGACTACTATAAAAAACTTTAAATGTCAAAATCTTTGGAGTCCTTACACCGATCGATGCAGCGATACCACCATCTTTTAGGGCATCTCATAAGCTATTAAATGCAATACAGAGTTTTTTTTGAGTGTCTCAAAAATGCGGCAAAAATAGGTCAAAACCTAAGAAAAATACATTTTCTGGAATTTCTGACTACTATAAAAAATTTTAAATGTCAATATCTTTGGAGTCCTTACACCGATCGATGCAGCGATACCACCATCTTTTAGGGCATCTCATAAGCTATTAAATGCAATACAGAGTTTTTTTAAGAGTCTCAAAAATGCGGCAAAAATATGTCAAAACCTAAGAAAAAGACATTTTCTGGAGTTTCTGACTACTATAAAAAACTTTAAATGTCAATATCTTTGAAGTCCTTACACCTATCGATGCAGAGATACCACCATCTATAAGCTATGAAATGCAATGCAGAGTTTTTTTTTAAGAGTCTCAAAAATGCGGCAAAAATAGGTCAAAACCTAAGAAAAAGACATTTTCTGGAGTTTCTGACTACTATAAAAAATTTTAAATGTCAAAATCTTTGGAGTTCTTACACCGATCGATGCAGCGATACCACCATCTTTTAGGGCATCTCATAAGCTATTAAATGCAATACAGAGTTTTTTTAAGAGTCTCAAAATTGCGGCAAAAATAGGTCAAAACCTAAGAAAAAGACATTTTCTGGAGTTTCTGACTACTATAAAAAAATTTAAAAAAAAAATTAAAAATTTAAATGTCAATATCTTTGAAGTCCTTACACCTATAGATGCAGAGATACCACCATCTTTAAGGGCATCTCATAAGCTATGAAATGCAGTACAGAGTTTTTTTAAGAGTCTCAAAAATGCGGCAAAAATAGGTCAAAACCTAAGAAAAAGACATTTTCTGGAGTTTCTGACTACTATAAAAAATTTTAAATGTCAAAATCTTTGGAGTCCTTACACCGATCGATGCAGCGATACCACCATCTTTTAGGGCATCTCATAAGCTATTAAATGCAATACAGGGTTTTTTTAAGAGTCTCAAAAATGCGGCAAAAATAGGTCAAAACCTAAGAAAAAGACATTTTCTGGAGTTTCTGACTACTATAAAAAACTTTAAATGTCAATATCTTTGAAGTCCTTACACCTATCGATGCAGAGATACCACCATCTATAAGCTATGAAATGCAATACAGAGTTTTTTTTAAGAGTCTCAAAAATGCGGCAAAAATAGGTCAAAACCTAAGAAAAAGACATTTTCTGGAGTTTCTGACTACTATAAAAAACTTTAAATGTCAAAATCTTTGGAGTCCTTACACCGATCGATGCAGCGATACCACCATCTTTTAGGGCATCTCATAAGCTATTAAATGCAATACAGAGTTTTTTTAAGAGTCTCAAAAATGCGGCAAAAATAGGTCAAAACCTAAGAAAAAGACATTTTCTGGAGTTTGTGACTACTATAAAAATTTTTAAATGTCAATATCTTTGGAGTCCTTACACCGATCGATGCAGCGATACCACCATCTTTTAGGGCATCTCATAAGCTATTAAATACAATACAGAGTTTTTTTAAGTGTCTCAAAAATGCGGCAAAAATAGGTCAAAACCTAAGAAAAAGACATTTTCTGGAATTTCTGACTACTATAAAAATTTTTAAATGTCAATATCTTTGGAGTCCTTACACCGATCGATGCAGCGATACCACCATCTTTTAGGGCATCTCATAAGCTATTAAATGCAATACAGAGTTTTTTTAAGAGTCTCAAAAATGCGGCAAAAATAGGTCAAAACCTAAGAAAAAGACATTTTCTGGAGTTTCTGACTACTATAAAAAACTTTAAATGTCAAAATCTTTGGAGTCCTTACACCGATCGATGCAGCGATACCACCATCTTTTAGGGCATCTCATAAGCTATTAAATGCAATACAGAGTTTTTTTAAGAGTCTCAAAAATGCGGCAAAAATAGGTCAAAACCTAAGAAAAAGACATTTTCTTGAGTTTCCGACTACTATAAAAAAAATTAAATGTCAATATCTTTGAAGTCCTTACACCTATCGATGCAGAGATACCACCATCTATAAGCTATGAAATGCAATACAGAGTTTTTTTAAGGGTCTCAAAAATGCGGCAAAAATAGGTCAAAACCTAAGAAAAAGACATTTTCTGGAGTTTCTGACTACTATAAAAAACTTTAAATGTCAAAATCTTTGGAGTCCTTACACCTATCGATGCAGAGATACCACCATCTATAAGCTATGAAATGCAATACAGAGTTTTTTTTAAGAGTCTCAAAAATAAGGCAAAAATAGGTCAAAACCTAAGAAAAAGACATTTTCTGGAGTTTCTGACTACTATAAAAAACTTTAAATGTCAAAATCTTTGGAGTCGTTACACCGATCGATGCAGCGATACCACCATCTTTTAGGGCATCTCATAAGCTATTAAATGCAATACAGAGTTTTTTTTGAGTGTCTCAAAAATGCGGCAAAAATAGGTCAAAACCTAAGAAAAATACATTTTCTGGAATTTCTGACTACTATAAAAAATTTTAAATGTCAATATCTTTGGAGTCCTTACACCGATCGATGCAGCGATACCACCATCTTTTAGGGCATCTCATAAGCTATTAAATGCAATACAGAGTTTTTTTAAGAGTCTCAAAAATGCGGCAAAAATATGTCAAAACCTAAGAAAAAGACATTTTCTGGAGTTTCTGACTACTATAAAAAACTTTAAATGTCAATATCTTTGAAGTCCTTACACCTATCGATGCAGAGATACCACCATCTATAAGCTATGAAATGCAATGCAGAGTTTTTTTTTAAGAGTCTCAAAAATGCGGCAAAAATAGGTCAAAACCTAAGAAAAAGACATTTTCTGGAGTTTCTGACTACTATAAAAAATTTTAAATGTCAAAATCTTTGGAGTTCTTACACCGATCGATGCAGCGATACCACCATCTTTTAGGGCATCTCATAAGCTATTAAATGCAATACAGAGTTTTTTTAAGAGTCTCAAAATTGCGGCAAAAATAGGTCAAAACCTAAGAAAAAGACATTTTCTGGAGTTTCTGACTACTATAAAAAAATTTAAATGTCAATATCTTTGAAGTCCTTACACCTATAGATGCAGAGATACCACCATCTTTAAGGGCATCTCATAAGCTATGAAATGCAGTACAGAGTTTTTTTAAGAGTCTCAAAAATGCGGCAAAAATAGGTCAAAACCTAAGAAAAAGACATTTTCTGGAGTTTCTGACTACTATAAAAAAATTTAAATGTCAATATCTTTGAAGTCCTTACACCGATCGATGCAGCGATACCACCATCTTTTAGGGCATCTCATAAGCTATTAAATGCAATACAGAGTTTTTTTAAGAGTCTCAAAAATGCGGCAAAAATAGGTCAAAACCTAAGAAAAAGACATTTTCTGGAGTTTGTGACTACTATAAAAAAATTTAAATGTCAATATCTTTGAAGTCCTTACACCTATCGATGCAGAGATACCACCATCTCTAAGCTATGAAATACAATACAGAGTTTTTTTAAGTGTCTCAAAAATGCGGCAAAAATAGGTCAAAACCTAAGAAAAAGACATTTTCTGGAATTTCTGACTACTATAAAAATTTTTAAATGTCAATATCTTTGGAGTCCTTACACCGATCGATGCAGCGATACCACCATCTTTTAGGGCATCTCATAAGCTATTAAATGCAATACAGAGTTTTTTTAAGAGTCTCAAAAATGCGGCAAAAATAGGTCAAAACCTAAGAAAAAGACATTTTCTGGAGTTTCTGACTACTATAAAAAACTTTAAATGTCAATATCTTTGAAGTCCTTACACCTATCGATGCAGAGATACCACCATCTATAAGCTATGAAATGCAATACAGAGTTTTTTTTAAGAGTCTCAAAAATGCGGCAAAAATAGGTCAAAACCTAAGAAAAAGACATTTTCTGGAGTTTCTGACTACTATAAAAAATTTTAAATGTCAAAATCTTTGGAGTCCTTACACCGATCGATGCAGCGATACCACCATCTTTTAGGGCATCTCATAAGCTATTAAATGCAATACAGAGTTTTTTTAAGAGTCTCAAAAATGCGGCAAAAATAGGTCAAAACCTAAGAAAAAGACATTTTCTTGAGTTTCCGACTACTATAAAAAAAATTAAATGTCAATATCTTTGAAGTCCTTACACCTATAGATGCAGAGATACCACCATCTTTAAGGGCATCTCATAAGCTATGAAATGCAATACAGAGTTTTTTTAAGTGTCTCAAAAATGCGGCAAAAATAGGTCAAAACCTAAGAAAAAGACATTTTCTGGAGTATCTGACTACTATAAAAAATTTTAAATGTCAATATCTTTGGAGTCCTTACACCGATCGATGCAGCGATACCACCATCTTTTAGGGCATCTCATAAGCTATTAAATGAAATACAGAGTTTTTTTAAGTGTCTCAAAAATGCGGCAAAAATAGGTCAAAACCTAAGAAAAAGACATTTTCTGGAGTTTCTGACTTCTATAAAAAACTTTAAATGTCAATATCTTTGAAGTCCTTACACCTATCGATGCAGAGATACCACCATCTATAAGCTATGAAATGCAATACAGAGTTTTTTTAAGTGTCTCAAAAATGCGGCAAAAATAGGTCAAAACCTAAGAAAAAGACATTTTCTGGAGTTTCTGACTACTATAAAAAACTTTAAATGTCAATATCTTTGAAGTCCTTACACCTATCGATGCAGAGATACCACCATCTATTAGCTATGAAATGCAATACAGAGTTTTTTCAAGTGTCTCAAAAATGCGGCAAAAATAGGTCAAAACCTAAGAAAAAGACATTTTCTGGAGTTTCTGACTACTATAAGAAATTTTAAATGTCAATATCTTTGGAGTCCTTACACCGATCGATGCAGCGATACCACCATCTTTTAGGGCATCTCATAAGCTATTAAATGCAATACAGAGTTTTTTTAAGTGTCTCAAAAATGCGGCAAAAATAGGTCAAAACCTAAGAAAAAGACATTTTCTGGAGTTTCTGACTACTATAAAAAATTTTAAATGTCAATATCTTTGGAGTCCTTACACCGATCGATGCAGCGATACCACCATCCTTTAGGGCATCTCATAAGCTATTAAATGCAATACAGAGTTTTTTTAAGTGTTTCAAAAATGCGGCAAAAATAGGTCAAAACCTAAGAAAAAGACATTTTCTGGAATTTCTGACTACTATAAAAAATTTTAAATGTCAATATCTTTGGAGTCCTTACACCGATCGATGCAGCGATACCACCATCTTATAGGGCATCTCATAAGCTATTAAATGCGATACAGAGTTTTTTTAAGAGTCTCAAAAATGCGGCAAAAATAGGTCAAAACCTAAGAAAAAGACATTTTCTGGAGTTTCTGACTAATATAAAAAACTTTAAATGTCAATATCTTTGAAGTCCTTACACCTATCGATGCAGAGATACCACCATCTATAAGCTATGAAATGCAATACAGAGTTTTTTTAAGTGTCTCAAAAATGCGGCAAAAATAGGTCAAAACCTAAGAAAAATACATTTTCTGGAGTTTCTGACTACTATAAAAAATTTTAAATGTCAATATCTTCGGAGTCCTTACACCGATCGATGCAGCGATACCACCATCTTTTAGGGCATATTATAAGCTATTAAATGCAATACAGAGTTTTTTTTAAGAGTCTCAAAAATGCGGCAAAAATAGGTCAAAACCTAAGAAAAATACATTTTCTGGAGTTTCTGACTACTATAAAAAATTTTAAATGTCAATATCTTTGGAGTCCTTACACCGATCGATGCAGCGATACCACCATCTTTTAGGGCATCTCATAAGCTATTAAATGCAATACAGAGTTTTTTTAAGTGTCTCAAAAATGCGGCAAAAATAGGTCAAAACCTAAGAAAAAGACATTTTCTGGAATTTCTGACTACTATAAAAAACTTTAAATGTCAATATCTTTGAAGTCCTTACACCTATCGATGCAGAGATACCACCATCTCTAAGCTATGAAATACAATACAGAGTTTTTTTAAGTGTCTCAAAAATGCGGCAAAAATAGGACAAAACCTAAGAAAAAGACATTTTCTGGAGTTTCTGACTTCTATAAAAAACTTTAAATGTCAATATCTTTGAAGTCCTTACACCTATCGATGCAGAGATACCACCATCTATAAGCTATGAAATGCAATACAGAGTTTTTTTAAGTGTCTCAAAAACGCGGCAAAAATAGGTCAAAACCTAAGAAAAATACATTTTCTGGAGTTTCTGACTACTATAAAAAATTTTAAATGTCAAAATCTTTGGAGTCCTTACACCTATCGATGCAGCGATACCACCATCTTTTAGGGCATCTCATAAGCTACTAAATGCAATACAGAGTTTTTTTAGGTGTCTCAAAAATGCGGCAAAAATAGGTCAAAAACTAAGAAAAAGACATTTTCTGGAGTTTCTGACTTCTATAAAAAATTTTAAATGTCAATATCTTTGGAGTCCTTACACCGATCGATGCAGCGATACCACCATCTTTTAGGGCATCTCATAGGCTATTAAATGCAATACAGAGTTTTTTTAAGTGTCTCAAAAATGCGGCAAAAATAGGTCAAAAACTAAGAAAAAGACATTTTCTGGAGTTTCTGACTTCTATAAAAAATTTTAAATGTCAATATCTTTGGAGTCCTTACACCGATCGATGCAGAGATACCACCATCTATAAGCTATGAAATACAATACAGAGTTTTTTTAAGTGTCTCAAAAATGCCGCAAAAATAGGACAAAACCTAAGAAAAAGACATTTTCTGGAGTTTCTGACTTCTATAAAAAACTTTAAATGTCAATATCTTTGAAGTCCTTACACCTATCGATGCAGAGATACCACCATCTATAAGCTATGAAATGCAATACAGAGTTTTTTTAAGTGTCTCAAAAATGCGGCAAAAATAGGTCAAAACCTAAGAAAAAGACCTTTTCTGGAGTTTCTGACTACTATAAAAAAATTTTAAATGTCAATATCTTTGAAGTCCTTACACCTATAGATGCAGAGATACCACCATCTTTAAGGGCATCTCATAAGCTATGAAATGCAATACAGAGTTTTTTTAAGTGTCTCAAAAATGCGGCAAAAATAGGTCAAAACCTAAGAAAAATACATTTTCTGGAGTTTCTGACTACTATAAAAAATTTTAAATGTCAATATCTTCGGAGTCCTTACACCGATCGATGCAGCGATACCACCATCTTTTAGGGCATCTCATAAGCTATTAAATGCAATACAGAGTTTTTTTAAGTGTCTCAAAAATGCGGCAAAAATAGGTCAAAACCTAAGAAAAAGACATTTCTGACTACTATAAAAAACTTTAAATGTCAATACCACCATCTTTTAAGGCATCTCATAAGCTATTAAATGCAATACAGAGTTTTTTTAAGAGTCTCAAAAATGCGGCAAAAAATGGTCAAAACCTAAGAGAAAGACATTTTCTGGAGTTTCTGACTACTATAAAAAATTTTAAATGTCAATATCTTTGGAGTCCTTACACCGATCGATGCAGCGATACCACCATCCTTTAGGGCATCTCATAAGCTATTAAATGCAATACAGAGTTTTTTTAAGTGTTTCAAAAATGCGGCAAAAATAGGTCAAAACCTAAGAAAAAGACATTTTCTGGAATTTCTGACTACTATAAAAAATTTTAAATGTCAATATCTTTGGAGTCCTTACACCGATCGATGCAGCGATACCACCATCTTATAGGGCATCTCATAAGCTATTAAATGCGATACAGAGTTTTTTTAAGAGTCTCAAAAATGCGGCAAAAATAGGTCAAAACCTAAGAAAAAGACATTTTCTGGAGTTTCTGACTAATATAAAAAACTTTAAATGTCAATATCTTTGAAGTCCTTACACCTATCGATGCAGAGATACCACCATCTATAAGCTATGAAATGCAATACAGAGTTTTTTTAAGTGTCTCAAAAATGCGGCAAAAATAGGTCAAAACCTAAGAAAAATACATTTTCTGGAGTTTCTGACTACTATAAAAAATTTTAAATGTCAATATCTTCGGAGTCCTTACACCGATCGATGCAGCGATACCACCATCTTTTAGGGCATATTATAAGCTATTAAATGCAATACAGAGTTTTTTTTAAGAGTCTCAAAAATGCGGCAAAAATAGGTCAAAACCTAAGAAAAATACATTTTCTGGAGTTTCTGACTACTATAAAAAATTTTAAATGTCAATATCTTTGGAGTCCTTACACCGATCGATGCAGCGATACCACCATCTTTTAGGGCATCTCATAAGCTATTAAATGCAATACAGAGTTTTTTTAAGTGTCTCAAAAATGCGGCAAAAATAGGTCAAAACCTAAGAAAAAGACATTTTCTGGAATTTCTGACTACTATAAAAAACTTTAAATGTCAATATCTTTGAAGTCCTTACACCTATCGATGCAGAGATACCACCATCTCTAAGCTATGAAATACAATACAGAGTTTTTTTAAGTGTCTCAAAAATGCGGCAAAAATAGGACAAAACCTAAGAAAAAGACATTTTCTGGAGTTTCTGACTTCTATAAAAAACTTTAAATGTCAATATCTTTGAAGTCCTTACACCTATCGATGCAGAGATACCACCATCTATAAGCTATGAAATGCAATACAGAGTTTTTTTAAGTGTCTCAAAAACGCGGCAAAAATAGGTCAAAACCTAAGAAAAATACATTTTCTGGAGTTTCTGACTACTATAAAAAATTTTAAATGTCAAAATCTTTGGAGTCCTTACACCTATCGATGCAGCGATACCACCATCTTTTAGGGCATCTCATAAGCTACTAAATGCAATACAGAGTTTTTTTAGGTGTCTCAAAAATGCGGCAAAAATAGGTCAAAAACTAAGAAAAAGACATTTTCTGGAGTTTCTGACTTCTATAAAAAATTTTAAATGTCAATATCTTTGGAGTCCTTACACCGATCGATGCAGCGATACCACCATCTTTTAGGGCATCTCATAGGCTATATGCAATACAGAGTTTTTTTAAGTGTCTCAAAAATGCGGCAAAAATAGGTCAAAAACTAAGAAAAAGACATTTTCTGGAGTTTCTGACTTCTATAAAAAATTTTAAATGTCAATATCTTTGGAGTCCTTACACCGATCGATGCAGAGATACCACCATCTATAAGCTATGAAATACAATACAGAGTTTTTTTAAGTGTCTCAAAAATGCCGCAAAAATAGGACAAAACCTAAGAAAAAGACATTTTCTGGAGTTTCTGACTTCTATAAAAAACTTTAAATGTCAATATCTTTGAAGTCCTTACACCTATCGATGCAGAGATACCACCATCTATAAGCTATGAAATGCAATACAGAGTTTTTTTAAGTGTCTCAAAAATGCGGCAAAAATAGGTCAAAACCTAAGAAAAAGACCTTTTCTGGAGTTTCTGACTACTATAAAAAAATTTTAAATGTCAATATCTTTGAAGTCCTTACACCTATAGATGCAGAGATACCACCATCTTTAAGGGCATCTCATAAGCTATGAAATGCAATACAGAGTTTTTTTAAGTGTCTCAAAAATGCGGCAAAAATAGGTCAAAACCTAAGAAAAATACATTTTCTGGAGTTTCTGACTACTATAAAAAATTTTAAATGTCAATATCTTCGGAGTCCTTACACCGATCGATGCAGCGATACCACCATCTTTTAGGGCATCTCATAAGCTATTAAATGCAATACAGAGTTTTTTTAAGTGTCTCAAAAATGCGGCAAAAATAGGTCAAAACCTAAGAAAAAGACATTTCTGACTACTATAAAAAACTTTAAATGTCAATACCACCATCTTTTAAGGCATCTCATAAGCTATTAAATGCAATACAGAGTTTTTTTAAGAGTCTCAAAAATGCGGCAAAAAATGGTCAAAACCTAAGAGAAAGACATTTTCTGGAGTTTCTGACTACTATAAAAAACTTTAAATGTCAATATCTTTGGAGTCCTTACACCTATCGATGCAGAGATACCACCATCTTTAAGGCCATCTCATAAGCTATTAAATGCAATACAGAGTTTTTTTAAGTGTCTCAAAAATGCGGCAAAAATAGGTCAAAACCTAAGAAAAAGACATTTTCTGGAATTTCTGACTACTATAAAAAACTTTAAATGTCAATATCTTTGAAGTCCTTACACCTATCGATGCAAAGATACCACCATCTCTAAGCTATGAAATACAATACAGAGTTTTTTTAAGTGTCTCAAAAATGCGGCAAAAATAGGACAAAACCTAAGAAAAAGACATTTTCTGGAGTTTCTGACTTCTATAAAAAACTTTAAATGTCAATATCTTTGAAGTCCTTACACCTATCGATGCAGAGATACCACCATCTATTAGCTATGAAATGCAATACAGAGTTTTTTTAAGTGTCTCAAAAATGCGGCAAAAATAGGTCAAAACCTAAGAAAAATACATTTTCTGGAGTTTCTGACTACTATAAAAAACTTTAAATGTCAAAATCTTTGGAGTCCTTACACCTATCGATGCAGCGATACCACCATCTTTTAGGGCATCTCATAAGCTACTAAATGCAATACAGAGTTTTTTTAGGTGTCTCAAAAATGCGGCAAAAATAGGTCAAAAACTAAGAAAAAGACATTTTCTGGAGTTTCTGACTTCTATAAAAAATTTTAAATGTCAATATCTTTGGAGTCCTTACACCGATCGATGCAGCGATACCACCATCTTTTAGGGCATCTCATAGGCTATTAAATGCAATACAGAGTTTTTTTAAGTGTCTCAAAAATGCGGCAAAAATAGGTCAAAAACTAAGAAAAAGACATTTTCTGGAGTTTCTGACTTCTATAAAAAATTTTAAATGTCAATATCTTTGGAGTCCTTACACCGATCGATGCAGAGATACCACCATCTATAAGCTATGAAATACAATACAGAGTTTTTTTAAGTGTCTCAAAAATGCCGCAAAAATAGGACAAAACCTAAGAAAAAGACATTTTCTGGAGTTTCTGACTTCTATAAAAAACTTTAAATGTCAATATCTTTGAAGTCCTTACACCTATCGATGCAGAGATACCACCATCTATAAGCTATGAAATGCAATACAGAGTTTTTTTAAGTGTCTCAAAAATGCGGCAAAAATAGGTCAAAACCTAAGAAAAAGACCTTTTCTGGAGTTTCTGACTACTATAAAAAAATTTTAAATGTCAATATCTTTGAAGTCCTTACACCTATAGATGCAGAGATACCACCATCTTTAAGGGCATCTCATAAGCTATGAAATGCAATACAGAGTTTTTTTAAGTGTCTCAAAAATGCGGCAAAAATAGGTCAAAACCTAAGAAAAATACATTTTCTGGAGTTTCTGACTACTATAAAAAATTTTAAATGTCAATATCTTCGGAGTCCTTACACCGATCGATGCAGCGATACCACCATCTTTTAGGGCATCTCATAAGCTATTAAATGCAATACAGAGTTTTTTTTAAGTGTCTCAAAAATGCGGCAAAAATAGGTCAAAACCTAAGAAAAAGACATTTCTGACTACTATAAAAAACTTTAAATGTCAATATCTTTGAAGTCCTTACACCTATCGATGCAGAGATACCACCATCTATTAGCTATGAAATGCAATACAGAGTTTTTTCAAGTGTCTCAAAAATGCGGCAAAAATAGGTCAAAACCTAAGAAAAATACCTTTTCTGGAGTTTCTGACTACTATAAAAAAATTTTAAATGTCAATATCTTTGGAGTCCTTACACCTATCGATGCAGCGATACCACCATCTTTTAGGGCATCTCATAAGCTATTAAATGCAATACAGAGTTTTTTTAAGAGTCTCAAAAATGCGGCAAAAATTGGTCAAAACCTAAGAGAAAGACATTTTCTGGAGTTTCTGACTACTATAAAAAACTTTAAATGTCAATATCTTTGGAGTCCTTACACCTATCGATGCAGAGATACCACCATCTATAAGCTATGATATGCAATACAGAGTTTTTTTAAGTGTCTCAAAAATGCGGCAAAAATAGGTCAAAACCTAAGAAAAGGACATTTTCTGGAGTTTCTGACTACTATAAAAAAATTTAAATGTCAATATCTTTGAAGTCCTTACACCTATAGATGCAGAGATACCACCATCGTTAAGGGCATCTCATAAGCTATTAAATGCAATACAGAGTTTTTTTAAGTGTCTCAAAAATGCGGCAAAAATAGGTCAAAACCTAAGAAAAAGACATTTTCTGGAATTTCTGACTACTATAAAAAACTTTAAATGTCAATATCTTTGAAGTCCTTACACCTATCGATGCAAAGATACCACCATCTCTAAGCTATGAAATGCAATACAGAGTTTTTTTAAGTGTCTCAAAAATGCGGCAAAAATAGGTCAAAACCTAAGAAAAAGACCTTTTCTGGAGTTTCTGACTACTATAAAAAAATTTTAAATGTCAATATCTTTGAAGTCCTTACACCTATAGATGCAGAGATACCACCATCTTTAAGGGCATCTCATAAGCTATGAAATGCAATACAGAGTTTTTTTAAGTGTCTCAAAAATGCGGCAAAAATAGGTCAAAACCTAAGAAAAGGACATTTTCTGGAGTTTCTGACTACTATAAAAAAATTTAAATGTCAATATCTTTGAAGTCCTTACACCTATAGATGCAGAGATACCACCATCGTTAAGGGCATCTCATAAGCTATTAAATGCAATACAGAGTTTTTTTAAGTGTCTCAAAAATGCGGCAAAAATAGGTCAAAACCTAAGAAAAAGACATTTTCTGGAATTTCTGACTACTATAAAAAACTTTAAATGTCAATATCTTTGAAGTCCTTACACCTATCGATGCAGCGATACCACCATCTTTTAGGGCATCTCATAAGCTACTAAATGCAATACAGAGTTTTTTTAGGTGTCTCAAAAATGCGGCAAAAATAGGTCAAAACCTAAGAAAAAGACATTTTCTGGAGTTTCTGACTACTATAAAAAATTTTAAATGTCAATATCTTTGGAGTCCTTACACCGATCGATGCAGCGATACCACCATCTTTTAGGGCATCTCATAAGCTATTAAATGCAATACAGAGTTTTTTTAAGAGTCTCAAAAATGCGGCAAAAATAGGTCAAAACCTAAGAAAAAGACATTTTCTGGAGTTTCTGACTACTTTAAAAAACTTTAAATGTCAATATCTTTGAAGTCCTTACACCTATCGATGCAGAGATACCACCATCTCTAAGCTATGAAATACAATACAGAGTTTTTTTAAGTGTCTCAAAAATGCGGCAAAAATAGGTCAAAACCTAAGAAAAATACATTTTCTGGAGTTTCTGACTACTATAAAAAACCTTAAATGTCAAAATCTTTGGAGTCCTTACACCTATCGATGCAGCGATACCACCATCTTTTAGGGCATCTCATAAGCTACTAAATGCAATACAGAGTTTTTTTAGGTGTCTCAAAAATGCGGCAAAAATAGGTAAAAACCTAAGAAAAAGACATTTTCTGGAGTTTCTGACTACTATAAAAAATTTTAAATGTCAATATCTTTGGAGTCCTTACACCGATCGATGCAGCAATACCACCATCTTTTAGGGCATCTCATAAGCTATTAAATGCAATACAGAGTTTTTTTAATCGTCTTAAAAATGCGGCAAAAATAGGTCAAAACCTAAGAAAAAGACATTTTCTGGAGTTTCTGACTACTATAAAAAAAATTTAAATGTCAATATCTTTGGAGTCCTTACACCTATCGATGCAGCGATACCACCATCTTTTAGGGCATCTCATAAGCTATTAAATGCAATACAGAGTTTTTTTTAAATGTCTCAATAATTCGCCAAAAATAGGTCAAAACCTAAGAAGAAGACATTTTCTGGAGTTGTTTACTACTACAAAAAACTTAAAATGGCAATATCTTTGGAGTCCTTACACCTATCGATGCAGCGATAACACCGTCTTTTAAAGCATCCTATCAGCTACTAAATGCAATCCAGAGCTTCTTTTAGTGTTTGAAGAATTCGGCACAAATAGGTCAAAACCTAAGAAAAATACATTTTCTGGAGTTGTTTACTACTATAAAAAATTTTAAATCTCAATATCTCCGGAGTCCTTACACCTATCGGTGCAGCGATACCACCGTCTTTTAGAGCATCCGTTAAGCTATTAAATGCAATACAGACACTTTTTAAGTGTCTCAAAAATTCGCCAAAAATAGGTCACAACCTAAGAAAAAGACATTTTGTCGAGTTGTTTACTACTATAAAAAATTTTAAATCTCAATATCTCCGGAGTCGTTACGCCTATCGATGCAGCGATAACACCGTCTTTTAAAGCATCCTATCAGCTACTAAATGCAATACAGAGTTTCTTTTGGTGTCTCAAAAATTCGCCAAAAATAGGTCAAAACCTAAGAAAAAGACATTTTCTGGAGTTGTTTACTACTATAAAAAATGTTAAATCTCAATATCTCCGGAGTCCTTACACCTATCGGTGCAGCGATACCACCGTCTTTTAGAGCATCCGTTAAGCTATTAAATGCAATACAGACACTTTTTAAGTGTCTCAAAAATGCGGCAAAAATAGGTCAAAACCTAAGAAAAATACATTTTCTGGAGTTTCTGACTACTATAAAAAACCTTAAATGTCAAAATCTTTGGAGTCCTTACACCTATCGATGCAGCGATACCACCATCTTTTAGGGCATCTCATAAGCTACTAAATGCAATACAGAGTTTTTTTAGGTGTCTCAAAAATGCGGCAAAAATAGGTAAAAACCTAAGAAAAAGACATTTTCTGGAGTTTCTGACTACTATAAAAAATTTTAAATGTCAATATCTTTGGAGTCCTTACACCGATCGATGCAGCAATACCACCATCTTTTAGGGCATCTCATAAGCTATTAAATGCAATACAGAGTTTTTTTAATCGTCTTAAAAATGCGGCAAAAATAGGTCAAAACCTAAGAAAAAGACATTTTCTGGAGTTTCTGACTACTATAAAAAAAATTTAAATGTCAATATCTTTGGAGTCCTTACACCTATCGATGCAGCGATACCACCATCTTTTAGGGCATCTCATAAGCTATTAAATGCAATACAGAGTTTTTTTTAAATGTCTCAATAATTCGCCAAAAATAGGTCAAAACCTAAGAAGAAGACATTTTCTGGAGTTGTTTACTACTACAAAAAACTTAAAATGGCAATATCTTTGGAGTCCTTACACCTATCGATGCAGCGATAACACCGTCTTTTAAAGCATCCTATCAGCTACTAAATGCAATCCAGAGCTTCTTTTAGTGTTTGAAGAATTCGGCACAAATAGGTCAAAACCTAAGAAAAATACATTTTCTGGAGTTGTTTACTACTATAAAAAATTTTAAATCTCAATATCTCCGGAGTCCTTACACCTATCGGTGCAGCGATACCACCGTCTTTTAGAGCATCCGTTAAGCTATTAAATGCAATACAGACACTTTTTAAGTGTCTCAAAAATTCGCCAAAAATAGGTCACAACCTAAGAAAAAGACATTTTGTCGAGTTGTTTACTACTATAAAAAATTTTAAATCTCAATATCTCCGGAGTCGTTACGCCTATCGATGCAGCGATAACACCGTCTTTTAAAGCATCCTATCAGCTACTAAATGCAATACAGAGTTTCTTTTGGTGTCTCAAAAATTCGCCAAAAATAGGTCAAAACCTAAGAAAAAGACATTTTCTGGAGTTGTTTACTACTATAAAAAAATTTAAATCTCAATATCTCCAGAGGCCTTGCACCTATCGATGCAGCGATACCACCGTCTTCATCACCGTCTAGCATCCGATAAGCTATAAATGCAATACAGACACTTTTTAAGTGTCTCAAAAATTCGCCAAAAATAGGTCACAACCTAAGAAAAAGACATTTTCTGGAGTTGTTTACTACTATAAAAAATTTTAAATCTCAATATCTCCACAGTCCTTACACCTATCGATGCAGCGATACCACCGTCTTTTAGAGCATCCGATAAGCTATTAAATGCAATACAGAGATTTTTTTAATTGTCTCAAAAATTCATCAAAAATTGGTCAAAACCTAAGAAAAATACATTTTCTGGAATTGTTTACTACTACAAAAAATTTAAAATGGCAATATTTTTGGAGTCCTTACACCTATGGATGCAGCGATAACACCGTCTTTTAAAGCATCCTATCAGCTACTAAATTCAATCCAGAGCTTCTTTTAGTGTTTGGAGAATTCGGCACAAATAGGTCAAAACCTAAGAAAAATACATTTTCTGGAGTTGTTTACTACTATAAAAAATGTTAAATCTCAATATCTCCGGAGTCCTTACACCTATCGGTGCAGCGATACCACCGTCTTTTAGAGCATCCGTTAAGCTATTAAATGCAATACAGACACTTTTTAAGTGTCTCAAAAATTCGCCAAAAATAGGTCACAACCTAAGAAAAAGACATTTTGTCGAGTTGTTTACTACTATAAAAAATTTTAAATCTCAATATCTCCGGAGTCGTTACGCCTATCGATGCAGCGATAACACCGTCTTTTAAAGCATCCTATCAGCTACTAAATGCAATACAGAGTTTCTTTTGGTGTCTCAAAAATTCGCCAAAAATAGGTCAAAACCTAAGAAAAAGACATTTTCTGGAGTTGTTTACTACTACAAAAAACTTAAAATGGCAATATCTTTGGAGTCCTTACACCTATCGATGCAGCGATAACACCGTCTTTTAAAGCATCCTATCAGCTACTAAATGCAATCCAGAGCTTCTTTTAGTGTTTGAAGAATTCGGCACAAATAGGTCAAAACCTAAGAAAAATACATTTTCTGGAGTTGTTTACTACTATAAAAAATGTTAAATCCCAATATCTCCACAGTCCTTACACCTATCGATGCAGCGATACCACCGTCTTTTAGAGCATCCGATAAGCTATTAAATGCAATACAGAGATTTTTTTAAGTGGCTCAAAAATTCATCAAAAATTGGTCAAAACCTAAGAAAAAGATTTTTTTTTTTTATTGAAACGTTATAGATAGTGAACATTTAATTACACTGCAACTAGTATGAACTAACGAGCAATTTTCATCTAATCTTTGAGTGCAAGTATAAAGTTAAATTTTTTAGTAAATTTTAGTTAAATATGATTTATCCAGAAGGGTGTAATATCTAAGGTGACTGATACCATAACTCGTGTGGTTTAGTACGTTTGAGTCTTCGGGTCAATCCATTGCTGTCACTTAACCTTACTGCTTCCTGGTTGATGTGGTGTCTCAGCTTTGTGAAGTGCGTTCGCGCGTATTTAGAGATTGTCGTCTTTACAGTATCTAGTTTAAGATCGCGTTGTAAGTCCGTATTCCTTACATACCATGGAGCTTTGACAATGCCCCTGACGATTTTATTTTCAAATCTTTGTATGATGGCAATATTTGATTGGGAAGTACATCCCCATAGCTGGATACCGTATGTCCATACTGGTTTTAATATCTGTTTATATATTAAAAGTTTATTATGGAGTGATAGGCTCGATTTTCTACCAATGAGCCATCTGAGTTTTCTTAGATTAATGTTAAGCTCATCTTTTTTCTTCTTCACGTGCTCCTTCCATCTTAGTTTAGCATCTAAGTTCATTCCTAGATACTTAGCTGTGTTTGAGTAAGGAACTTGAGCCTCTGATATAAATATTGGCTGGTGGGTAATTTTTTTGTTGGTGAAATCAACGTGGACCGATTTGGAGATGTTTAGGTGAATACGATTTTTTTTGGTCCAGTTGAGAACTTCATTTACAGCACCTTGTAGGGTTTCTGTTGATTTGCTTTCGTTTTTTGCAACTGTAAGTATAGCTTTATCATCAGCAAATGTAGCTATTGTGCAACTTGAAGGTGTTGGCAAGTCATTAGTGAATAGAAGGTATAACACTGGGCCTAGGATACTTCCCTGTGGAATCCCAGCATTAATTTCTTTCAGTTGAGAATATGAATTACTTTGTTTAATTCTGAAATATCTATTTGAAAGGTACGATTTTAGGAAGTCTGTGCATTCCTTGGGAAAGAGTGATTTCAGTTTTTGTAGGAGACCTTCATGCCAGACTTTATCGAATGCCTTTACCACATCCAAAAATATAGCTGAGCATACCATTTTTTCCTCCAGAGCTTTTTCGATGATGTCGGTAATTCGATGTACCTGTTCTATGGTAGAATGTCTGTTTCTGAAACCAAATTGATGCATTGGAATCATATCTTGACCAGTAATAAAAGGAGTTAGCCTCTTTAGAAAAACCTTTTCTAATTCCTTAGATAAAATTGGTAAAAGAGAGGTGGGCCTGTAGGATGATGGTTCGTGAAGATCCTTTCCTGGTTTGAGTATCATTATGACATCTGCTACTTTCCAATAACAGGGAACATGGTTTAGGTTGAAACATGCGTTTATTAAAATAGCCATTTTAATAAAAGCTCTTGGTGGTAGCTTCTGTAAGACTTCGGTAGTTATTAAGTCGAAGCCAGGTGATTTTGTTCGTCTCAGTTGGTATCTGATAATTAATAATCTGATTGATTTCATTAGGTGTGACGAAAGGAATTTTTTCGTTCGGTTGCTGCACTTCTGGCCATGTTTCATTAGTTTGCGATTCATTGGGTTGAAAATTGCCCATTAGATACTCGGCGAATATGTCAGCCTTTTCGTCATTAGTCCTAGCCCAGGTGCTGTTTGATTTTAAAGGTGAGTTCTGTTGTGTGGGACGTTTTAGGTATTTAACGGATTTCCAGAGGGAGTATTCTGTTTTTTTATCGGCTGTAAATTCACTTACAAATCGGTGAAATGATTGGTTTTGGAACTCCTTTAGTTGGCGTGTTATCAATTGAGTTAGTCTATTGAGTTGTGACTTGTAGAGCGTGTATCTCGTTTGTTGGCATTTTTTCCTAATCTTTCTCTTTTCAGCTATTAGTTTCATAGTTAGTCTTGGGTACTTAACTTCAATTGGCTTTTTACTGACAAGAGGGGTACTTTTCCAGGCTGCATTTTGTATTTGTTCAGTGAAACTTAGTACTTCGCTTTCTAGTTCGGTTTTGGTAGTTACTACTTTGTCAAATTTTAAATTTCGATCCAGAAGAACTTTGAAATATTGCCAATCTGTATGCTTGTTGGTGAGGTGTAAATTTGGGTTTTCCTTAACAACGCATTGTACAACACATATGTATATTGGAGAGTGGTCAGAATTCAAATCTATCACAAGAAAGTTTTTTGATACTTGTTTAATTACAAAAAAGTCAATTAGATCTGGTATTTTATCTTTATCCGTAGGCCAGTAAGTCGGTGTACCAGTGGAGATGAAATCACATCCCTCCTTTTGAATTGCTTTTAGTAACTCACGTCCTTTTGTTGTGTTTAATCTGGAACCCCAATTTGTGTGTTTTGCGTTAAAGTCGCCACCCATTATAAATCGGTTCTTGTGTTTTAGGATTAGATTTTTGTATTGTTCACCGCTAATTTTATGCTTTGGCGGGCTGTAAACTGATGTAAGAGATAGTTGTTGACGTTTAGTTAAGTTAGACACAGTTGTTGCTTAAAACTCTTCCGTACGTAAAATATCTTCTTCAAAATGTTCGATGGATTTTTTTATAATTATTGCGCTTCCTCCTCTTGCATTATTGAAAGGATGGTTTGCATAATATGTTTCATAGTTTTTAATTTTGAAATAAGTTTGGTCTGTAAAATGTGATTCGGTAATTAAACACACATCAATATGTTCTGTTTGGAGTACGGCCTGTAGTTCTTATTTATGGTTAAGTAGGCCATTTGCGTTCCATAACATAATTTTAAGAATTTGGGTTGTAATTTCAAGTATTGGTCAATTTTATCTAGGCGCGTTTGCAAGCTGGCGTAAAATTTGTGTTGCTCATCTAATTTGGTTAGTATTGATAAGAGTAAGTTTTCATCCTTACTTCCAGAATTCATATGTATTTGGTTTGTGTTTCCAGCTATTTGCGCATAATTCGGAGTAAGCTTTCCTGTTGGTTCTTTGGATTTTTCACTCGCTATTTTTGTCTCTACACTTGTGTGCGTGAGATCTATTTCCTTTACTTTTATATTTGTATTCGTATTCGTAACGGTGTTTCTTTTCTTTTGCAGTTCCTTTGCAACCAGGCAACCGCGGTAGCTGGCTGGGTATTCCCCATTGCAGTTGCTGCATTTCGGTGTTTCTTCTCTCGACTTGGTACATTCAAGTGGGTTGTGGTTACCTGCGCATTTTACGCCCGAAGCACTGGCAGTTTTTACATTGTGGGATCAATCTGGAAGTCTTAATTGGTTCTATTTTCACAATAGATAGTATTTAGTACCTTATTTACTTCGTATTCCTTTTTTATATCTTCTGACGGTTTTGTTTAGGTTATGTTTAGGGCTTGTTTTGTAAATCTGATATAATTAGCTCTGGTTGGCAGCTGCTGTGTAAGTTTTTCATTATGACTTTAATCTGCCTTGTTTGTTTGTCCTCGTATGAATACCAGGTTGATTTCGTCTCATTAAGCCCCCTAGTTAGGTTCCTATAATCATCTACAGCATATACGTTTATTTTATAGGTATTTTTGTTGGTTGGTTTAATTATAAAGTCTCCTTCGATATGCTCCTTGACCAATGAGTATAGTTGTTGGTAGTTCATGACGTCTGTTACCATAATCGGCGGGGGGCGGTAATGAGTGGTAGCTGTTGAAGGTGTAACTAATAAAGTTTTCCCATGGTAGTTGGGTTGGGGCGGTGTTATCTCAGGGGATGACGCGATTTTCATTTTTTTGGTTAAATTAGTTGGTTTGATTGAGTGTCTGGCGATCTCTTTTTCCAACTCTTCTTCATTTAAAACAAAATTAAAAAGAAGTAATTTTTTGTCTGTGCTGGTAGCACCCTGTGTGTGAAAGCTTTGTAAAGCTTTTTATAGGACTTGGTTGTTATATTTGCTGGTGGTCTGTATTAAAAAATAAGTTGTGGATCGAAAGCTTCGCGATTTCACGGAGGTTATTATTTGATTACCTGTTGGCGACTCTGCCAGCAGAGCACCCATCAGCAAGCGGGAGACACTCACCAGAATGGGCCTTGGGGTCGGCGAAAGCAGAATCCTCCAGTTTCCACAGCTGAAGCACCGATTATTTTTATTTGAAAATATAGCTCAAAGTTCTCTTTTTTAACACTGAGTTCTGACGTTCCTAGCTTACTCACGGCGTTGCCAGACAATTTCTATAGTTGTTTACTACTATAAAAAATTTAAAATGGCAATATCTTCGGAGGCCTTACACCCATCGACACAGGGACACCACCGTCTTTTAGGGCATCTTATAAGCTATTTAATGCAATACAGAGATTCCTTTAGTGCTTCAAGAATTCGGCAAAAATAGGTCAAAACCTAAGAAAAATACATTTTCTGGAGTTGTTTACTGCTACAAAAAATTTAAAATGGCAATATCTTTGGAGTCCTTACACCTATCGATGCAGCGATAACACCGCCTTTTAAAGCATCCTATCAGCTACTAAATGCAATACAGAGTTTATTTTGGTGTCTCAAAAATTGGCAAAAAAATAAGGCAAAACCTAAGAAAAAGACATTGTCTGGAGTTGTTCTATACTAAAAAAAATTTAAAATGGCAATATGTTTGGAGTCCTTACACCTATCGCCGCAGGGCTTTTAGGGCATCTTGTAAGCTATGTAATGCAGTACAGAGTTTTTTCGAGTGTCTCAAAAATTCTCCAAAAATAGGTTAAAACCTAAGAAAAAGACATTTTCTGGAGTTGTTTACTACTATAAAAAATTTAAAATGGTAATATCTTTGGAGTCCTTATACCTATCGGCGCAGGTATACCACCGCCTTTTAGAGCATCCTATAAGCTATTAAATTCAGTACAGAGTTCAGTGTCACAAAAATACGGTAAAAATAGGTCAAAACTTAAGTAAAAGTCTTTTTCTACAGTTGTTTACTTCTATAAAAAAAATTAAATGTCAATATCTTTGTAGTCCTTGCACATATCGAGGCAGCGATACCACCGTCTTTTAGAGCATCTTATAAGCTATTAAATGCAGAACAGAGTTTTTTCCAGTGTCTCAAAGATTCTCCAAAAATAGGTCAAAACCTAAGAAAAAGACATTTTCTGGAGTTGTTTACTACTATAAAAAATTTAAAATTGCAATATCTTTGGAGTCCTTATAGCCATCGGCGCAGGTATAACATCGCCTTTTAGAGCATCTTATAAGCTATTTAATGCAATAGAGAGTTTCTTTAAGTGTCTCAAAAATTCGGCAAAAATAGGTCAAAACCTAAGAAAAAGACATTTTCTATAGTTGTTTACTACTAAAAAAAAATTTAAATCTCAATATCTCTGGAGTCCTTACACCCATCGATGCAGCAATACCACCGTCTTTAGAGCATCCTATAAGCTATTAAATGCAATGCAGAGTTTCTTTTGGTGTCTCAAAAATTCGGCAAAAATAGGTCAAAACCTAAGAAAAAGACATTTTCTGGGGTTGTTTACTACTATACAAAATTTTAAATCTCAATATCTCCGGAGTCGTTACGCCTATCTATGCAGCGATAACACCGTCTTTTAAAGCATCCTATCAGCTACTAAAGGCAATACAGAGTTTCTTTTGGTGTCTCAAAAATTCGCCAAAAATAGGTCAAAACCAAAGAAAAAGACATTTTCTGGAGTTGTTTACTACTATACAAAATTTTAAATCTCAATATCTCCGGAGTCGTTACGCCTATCGATGCAGCGATAACACCGTCTTTTAAAGCATCCTATCAGCTACTAAAGGCAATACAGAGTTTCTTTTGGTGTCTCAAAAATTCGCCAAAAATAGGTCAAAACCTAAGAAAAAGACATTTTCTGGTGTTGTTTACTACTATACCAAATTTTAAATCTTAATATCTCCAGAGTCCTTACACCTATCGATGCAGCGATACCACCCTCTTTTTGAGCATCCTATAAGCTATTAAATGCAGTACAGAGTTTCTTTAAGAATCTCACAAATACGCCAAAAATAGGTCAAAACCTAAGAAAAAGACATTTTCTGGAGTTGTTTACTACTACAAAAAATTTAAAATGGCAATATCTTTGTAGTCCTTACACCTATCGATGCAGCGACAACACGGTCTTTTATAGCATCCTATCAGCTACTAAATGCAATACAGAGTTAATTTGGTGTCTGACAAAATTCGCCAAAAATAGGTCAAAATGTAAGAAAAAGACATTTTCTATAGTTGTTTACTACTAAAAAAAAATTTAAATCTCAATATCTCTGGAGTCCTTACACCCATCGATGCAGCAATACCACCGTCTTTAGAGCATCCTATAAGCTATTAAATGCAATGCAGAGTTTCTTTTGGTGTCTCAAAAATTCGGCAAAAATAGGTCAAAACCTAAGAAAAATACATTTTCTGGAGTTGTTTACTACTATACAAAATTTTAAATCTCAATATCTCCGGAGTCGTTACGCCTATCGATGCAGCAATAACACCGTCTTTTAAAGCATCCTATCAGCTACTAAAGGCAATACAGAGTTTCTTTTGGTGTCTCAAAAATTCGCCAAAAATAGGTCAAAACCTAAGAAAAAGACATTTTCTGGAGTTGTTTACTACTATACAAAATTTTAAATCTCAATATCTCCGGAGTCGTTACGCCTATCGATGCAGCAATAACACCGTCTTTTAAAGCATCCTATCAGCTACTAAAGGCAATACAGAGTTTCTTTTGGTGTCTCAAAAATTCGGCAAAAATAGGTCAAAACCTAAGAAAAAGACATTTTCTGGAGTTGTTTACTACTATACAAAATTTTAAATCTCAATATCTCCGGAGTCGTTACGCCTATCGATGCAGCGATAACACCGTCTTTTAAAGCATCCTATCAGCTACTAAAGGCAATACAGAGTTTCTTTTGGTGTCTCAAAAATTCGCCAAAAATAGGTCAAAACCAAAGAAAAAGACATTTTCTGGAGTTGTTTACTACTATACAAAATTTTAAATCTCAATATCTCCGGAGTCGTTACGCCTATCGATGCAGCGATAACACCGTCTTTTAAAGCATCCTATCAGCTACTAAAGGCAATACAGAGTTTCTTTTGGTGTCTCAAAAATTCGCCAAAAATAGGTCAAAACCTAAGAAAAAGACATTTTCTGGTGTTGTTTACTACTATACCAAATTTTAAATCTTAATATCTCCAGAGTCCTTACACCTATCGATGCAGCGATACCACCCTCTTTTTGAGCATCCTATAAGCTATTAAATGCAGTACAGAGTTTCTTTAAGAATCTCACAAATACGCCAAAAATAGGTCAAAACCTAAGAAAAAGACATTTTCTCGCGATAAGGTCGTCCGCATACGCTATTGAGTGGTGAAGAGAAACAAGTAGATCACTCAGGTAAATGCTAAAAAGGATCGGCGAATTCACCGTACCCTGTTGCAGTCCGTTTTTGATTTCAAATGTTTGAGTAGAAGTTACGTTGGCAATTTTCACAACGAACTTTCTATCTGTTAACATGTCAAAAATCATATATAGCAGTGGTTTACTTATGCCCAGCCGACTGAGCTTGTAATAAAGACCTTCTAGCCATACGGTGTCAAAGGCTTTTTCCAAGTCAATCAAACAGGCACCCGTGCATTGGTTCTTGCATTTATTCCATTGGATATCCGATACAAGTTTCGACGCGGCATGAATAGTGTCATGCCCCGCTCTGAAACCGAATTGGTTATCCGGGATGATTTTATTGTCCTCAACCCATTTAGACAGGGCTCTATGGACCACCTTCTCGAAGACCTTGCTGATACTCGGAAGAAGACTTATCGACCGGAGATTTGCGGGGTTAGACGTGTCTTTACCCCTCTTGGGGATTGGTTGCACCACCGCTGTCTTCCAATGCACTGGATAATATGCATTATTCAGTGCATTGTTGAACAGGATGGTGTACCTCTCTACAGCCACTGGTGGAAGGTGCCTAAGCACAACATTGGATATACCGTCAATACCCGCGGATTTTTTCTTTTTCAATGACTGAAAGATCATCTGGAGATCTTCCGTCGAAATGAACAAGGTATTAGCCCCCTCACTGGCGATGGCATTGTTTGCCATGAGATCTTCACTGAACCTGGTATAACCAAGATTCTCGGATCGCCAATGATCGAAATCATTTCTAAGGTAGAAGTGATGAAGCAGGACTCTGTTCTCCAGGTCATGGTTCGGGCGAATACTATCATTCACCTTGTACACTTCCTGGAAGACAGCTCCCACTGTCGCCACTTTCTCCTGAGGATCCTCAATCACGAAAAAGTCGTCATCCAGGATGGCGTTCTCTGGATCGATACTAACTGTTCGTAGCAAACGTTCATTGTCTGACGTTCTCGGAAGCTTTAGATCCTGAATGTCATTCTGATTGTTTCTCCGAAATATTTTATTTATTTGCGGGAACATACTCGCGCTGTTGGATTTTACAGCACGAATTCTGTTGTTCCAATGCAAACTTACAGATATTCTGTAATTCTCTCTGATCAACTGTTGGAGATTTTTAATCACTGACTTCAGTGTCCTGACCTCCGAGTTTTGTCTGTCGGTAAACCGCCTGTACAAGAGTTTGAGTCTTGCCAGGAGTCTACTTTTTTGTCTGTGCAGTGCGTCGATTGTCGCGTTTCGGTATACGTTTGTGGTATCGTGCTGTCGTTGGCGTGGTATCGTACTGTTCATTGTCTGTTTAATGATATCGTCCATTTGTTTGAGGTACCTGTCAATCTCGTTGTTTGACAGGTTCCTATTAGACGGTGGGATGGAGGTGCTCGAAGTGAGCGCTCTCGTCAGGGAATTGGCGAAGCGTGGCCAGCGCGCCCTACTGTAATCGTAGGGATGCGTGTGGACGTACTCTGCCATTTCCGCGAACTCGTCAGGTACTGTGATCACGGCACATAGTCCGCAATGGTCACTGTCGTATACAATGGTCCGTAGACAGTTAATAGACCATTCGTTCGTGTCTGCCAGTCTCAGTCGAGAGTCTATCAGCATGAGATCCAGATAGGAGCCGCTCCTAGGATACGACGGACTATCCGTTGCGAGCAACTTGACTCTATATTCAATGTTGCGAAGAACCCACCAATGGCTTAGTAGGCTCCCCCTAGGTTGGGAATGTTATTTCCCCAATCACTATGTTTGGCGTTTAAATCGCCGGCCAGAATGTAGAAGTTTTCTACCGAGTTTAAGCGCAGAGAACGAAAGAGTGTCTCGAGCTCTGCGATAAAAATATTGGGTTGAGGTGCTTCAGGTGCATAGGCCGCTAAAATGTACATTTTCTGTCCATTACGGAGAGGAATGCACACAATGCAGACTTCTAGCACCTGGAACCTCCGCACTTCACCGGTATATATAATTTTATGTTTTATATTATTTTTTATGAAGATCGCAACTCCCCCGCCTTAAGAAGCGTTGGGTCGGTCTCTTCTAATTATTTTATAAGAACTGTGCCGGATTTTGTGCTTCTGGTTTAGCTTTGTTTCGCTAACCAGGAGTACATCGGGGCTTTCGTCCTGCAACAGGTTAAAGAGTTCGGCTCGTCGCTCGATCCTTATCAGTGAATTTACATTCACCGACAGGATCTTCAAGGGCCTCTCTACCAGCGTACCCATCATGACCTTAGGTGCGCTAGGCCCGGCAGTAGCGAGCAGATACTATCTACTCGGGTCGCCGTCTCCAGGATCTGTTGTTGGAGCTGCCCAATCTGCCCTTGAATTGCGAGCAAGATCGAACAGACATCCACCTCGGCCACCGGTGCCTTAGAGACAGGCACTGGGGCTTTAGGAACAGCCATGGGCTTTTGTACCGTCTTTCCCGAACCTGCCGCCATTTGGGCGTAGGTCAACTTGGGTGTGACGGCTGGTGTTTGGAAGCGACCCGAGGGACGCTTCTCCTCGACCTTCTGCTTACGGGCCAGGTTTTCTTTCTTGATGTCCTGGAACTTAGGACATCCCCGGTAGTTTGCAGGGTGTCCTCGGTTCCGACACAAGACACACTCGAGCTGTTCTCTGTCCGCTACCTTGTCTTTCCCAAGGTCGCATTCCTCGTTTCTGTGGTTCTTTGCGCACTTAACGCATCGAGGCTGCATTTCGCAGTTCGACGCGGCGTGCCCGAACCTTTGGCAGCGGATACATTGCAAAATGTTTCCGCTCCTCTTTAATTTTTCCCATATGACAGTCTGGGATGCTAAGGAAGTAATAGTCCTTAGCCTCTCCAGCTTGCTGCTGGGTGTGAGCTGTACCAAGAAGAAGGGTATTACTCGCTTCTCCCTTCGGGAGCTTACCGTGGAGAATGGCTTAACCCCCACGAATTTGAGGTCGTCACTCTCGAACTCTTTGAGCTCTGAGAGCATTTCCTCGGGATCTGTGATTGACTCCACGCCTTTGAGGAGCATCGTCTGCAACCTCTCGGCCTTTGGAGTGAAGGAGAAAAACTCCGTCGTTGACTCTTTCAATAGGCTTTTAATCCGCTTATGCTGTTCCAGTGTCTTGCACTGAATAGCATAGCGTTTTTGGCCTAAACATTTAATTTGAAAATTACCTACACCAATAGCATACTTACAGAGATCGATGGTCTCTCGCAGGGCTGTGGTATAGGTAAAGATGGGTGGTACCTTCTCCTTTTTAGGGCGCTGTTGCTGCTTCTGTTGTTGCGGCTGTTGTTGTTGCTGCTGCTTCTGCTTCTGCGGTTGTTGTTGCTGATGCTGTTTCTGCTGCGGCTGTTGTTGTTGCTGCTGTTTCTGCTGCTGCGGTTGTTGTTTCTGCTGTTCCTGCTGCTGCGGTTGTTGTTGCTGCTGCGGTTGTTGTTGCTGCTGCGGTTGTTGTTGCTGCTGCGGTTGTTGTTGCTGCTTCTGTAGCTTCAGCTTTTGTTGCTGCTGTTTCTGTTGCTGTGGTTGTTGTTGTTGCTTCTGTTTCTGCTGTTGTGGCTGTTGTTGTTGCTTCTTCTGCGGCTGCTGTTGTTGTTGCTGCTTTTGCTGGAGGGCGGCTGTTGCCTGCTCCTTCTTTTTTAGCTCTTTCATCTTTTCGATTACGGCCTGCAGCTGGGCGCGTAGGGAGCGTTCCTTCTTTTCAAGTTCGCTACGCTCTTCCTCCGTAGCTGAACTTGAGAGGGCGGCGAAGGGGTTGTTGTCCCCCGTGTAACGGCCTTCTCTACCATCGGAGAGGTAGGAAATATCCTCTACGGGGACCACTGATTTTGGTTGTTTTTGTTGTTGTCCAGCTGCTGTGGACGTTGATGTTGATGGTGTTGGTGATGGCGCCCCTTTCCTCGCCTCGACCTGCAGCTTTTCAGTCGAAGTAGTGAGGGAGGGGCGCTTAATTAAATTGGGCCTTGGGTTGACCCTTCTGCGCCTTTTGATGACGGCGGACGGTGTTGCGAAATCGGATGATAAATCATCCGATTCGGATTCCGTCTGACGAACGGGTCTTCCCCCGCCGTCTCCCGACATGTCTTCACGCAACTGGTGCTACTGCTGTTAGTCGCAGAAGTAGCACGAAAAAAAACGAAAAAAATAGATTTTTCCCGACTTGGGACTTGAACTGCCGGCCTCCGGAATACGAGCTCGGTACGCTACCCACTACGCCAAATTTGGTTCTGCGATTCCTTCGCCCAAACGCGCACTGATACACTTTTTTGTCTGTTTTGTTTTCTTTTTCTTTTTACACCAGCCGAAACACTTCTTATCACTACACTGGTCTGTGATCAACTGATCATCATAACTCGGTATTGCGTATTTAATTGCCAAACTCATTTTTATTCGCATTTTTTTGTTCTATTCTGTTTTGGTGTTTGAGCGGTTGTTAAGGAAGAGAGTTTAATTCAAAAATGTAAGTATTTTTTTACAAAATAGTGTTGCAGTTCTGTTACGTATTTGTAAATATTTTTGAAAATTTTAAATAATAATAATATATCCAGAACGGGTGGGCTCCTATGAGTTCTATCTACAATGGTTTGGCGCGCCAGCTATTGAACCGTTTGCTCCACTGCCGAAAGAGAGGATCGCGTTGACTAGACCATTCGACAACGTTGGCATCGATTACTATCACTATTTTTTCGGACAACGCCAAAACCTTCCGTAGGGCTGCGTTGGAATTAACTGAGGTTGGGAGTTCAGTGGATGAGGCTGCCATGCGGGACTTTCTCTCTCACAAGCGAATTAAATGAAGATTCATCGTCGAAAGAGCCGCATGGTGGGGCGGTTTTTGGGAAAGATTAATTCGCACAACAAAGAACACGCTTAAGGTAGTCATCGGAAAAGCAAACCTTAATTTCGACCAGTTAAGAACCTTCCTCGCCGAAATTGAAGCAATCGTCCACGACAGACCCATTACGTATACTTCATGTGATGAATTGGACCCAGCAACCCTTTCACCATCTCAATGTTTATCCGTCGCTTATCGCACAGATAAGGAGGATATTACACCTGTTGAGAGTAATGGAAACCTTTAAGAAGTTTGCAAGCAGCGTTATAAAACAACAAGTTATGGAGCCGATGGCGAACGGAGTATTTGCAGGCGTTGCAGCTTTTTCATACTAATACTACTAAATCATCTACTTCTTTAAGGGAGGGCGACGTCGTTCTGCTCCTCGACCATACGAAACCAAGGGTCCACTGGAAGTAGGTCATAGTGCAAAAGACATTCCCTGGACGAGATGGACGAGTACGATCATGCAAAATCCGATGTAGCGACGGGAAGGTACTACGAAGACCAATTCGATTGCTCTACCCTTTGGAACTCGCCCGGGCGGAGGGTGTTGAAAATTAGAGCGTCACAGAGATACTCAGAGTTCTTCTATAGCTCCTTCTGTCATTTATCCCCTTTTTCTCCTCTATTCTAATTATATTGTAAGCAGTTGCACTTTTCAACTGAACGAACAGCAAGCCAAAATTGTAGTGGCCTATACCTTAAAATAAATTGTCTCATTTAAAGGAGTCCTCTTTTATTGTATATCGGTTGCATTTTTCAACAGTTATCAATTCAATCTGTTTACAAATTATCGTTCTAACCGATGCAATATTTTTTTCTTTCACAATGGTTCCAACAAATTGAATAGAAGAACTTTAATCGAACTCAATATGACGACAGTTTTGTAGTAAACCGAATAATTCAATTCACCTTTCGCTTCAAAGCACATTCAAAAGCCAAATACCACACATTCCTTTTCCAAAGGAAACCCATTTTGAATAGAAACGAAAATTGAATAGAAAACTGTGAAACACTTTTGATTACCCATAATCGAAACAAAAGATTAACATCAACATTTCATAAGCTCGTTGATAGAGTATGTAGCCTTTAGAGCCATAGGATGCCGGCTTATGAGCTGGGATCTAAGTAAATAAATAGCTTTTTCCATTAACCTTATTCTGTTTTCTCAAGTATGCTTCCTATAGCCATAAGTGAATAGGATGCCATACAAGATTGTGAAATAATTTCTTTAGCAAGTAATAAGCGTAGCTGTCGAATATATACAGTGGAAGGGAGTCATCGTAGCCAGGGTTACAAAAATACTCAGCATCCATTGTAGTGACTTCAAGTAGGGAATTTGAATTGAATTGAAGAACTCAAGGTGTTTCACATGAAAACACTAGTACTGCGACTATAACGATATATTGTACTCACTTCTTTGGTCTACGATTTGAGTGCTGCCTTCAAAAATTTGACAACTTCTCTAGATGGGATTTCCTGAAAGCCTTTCCCTATTATGGTTGTGTTGCTTGCCATTTTGAATCTTTCTCGGGCAAGGCTTAGGCAGACGTTCAGTATGCTTTCCATAGTTTCCTTTGTCTGCCCACTTCGCCAACAGAATTCTGTGCTGCTAAGACCCATTTTGTAAAATTGGTAGTTGCATACCCTATGTCCTGTTAGAGCTTCACATAGGACACTTAGGTCGGCTTTATTTAATTCTAAAGCCTCTTTGACACGTTTAGAATTATGATTCTGTTCCATGAACGTTCTTGAGTGTTTAATACCCTCCTGTCTGTTCCATAATTGGTTATTTTATTAAGCGATCCATTTGTGTAAATGTAGGTTTATGTCTGAATTGTCAAAACCATAAAGGGGAGGTGACCCCGTAAAAGGTATCTGACCACCTTTCTTGGATTGTATGTCAGTCCTTCATTGTTTTCATGGTTTTCACGGCCTACCACCCAGATCCGCCTTAGAATGTTATTTACAGCCAGTTTATCTAGAGTTTTGTAACATTCACAGACAGCCTTAGAGTTAAAAGTGTACCTCTTTAGCGCTTTAAGAATCGCTTGGCAAACCGAAAATATAATTATCGTCGATGTTTTACGAAAATTAATAGTTTTTAATTTTAATGAAATAAAACCAAATGAATTAAATTATTTTACAAATTATAATGTATTACAGAGATGATCTGCTGATATTGTATATGTATAAATGTGCGTAGATACGATCTACAGATACTTATGTTCCAAGCGTGGAGAACAGGTAAAAAGAAGGAGGCCTAAATGCCATTCGCGCTAGTTTTATAGTTACAATAGTTTCGTTAAGTAACATGAAGTTATAATCAATTCAGTTTAAGTGTATAGTTACATTAGTAATATAGTTCTGTTCATTTAGATTTAGATTTATAGAATTTGTTAAGTAAATTTTACTGAACAGTCGACTGAAGTGTGTCTCCTGTCACTGATGCTATACATATGCAAGTATGAAAAATATTAAATATGAAATATCTGTGGACAGATTTAATAACACGCTGCAATATTATATAAGTGGGATTACAGTTCTGGAAAAAATCTGGGCTCTACACAACATGCCTCTTCAGCTGGCGAATATAACATATAGATATAGGGAAAAGGGACAGAAGTGGTCGCCAAACTAAGATTCAAATTAATACTTGGTACATTGATTCAGGGGCCACAAGTCACATAACGAATGATGAGGACTTCCGACGAAATATCATGAATGATGTTACCCTAGCCAATGGTGATAGAATCAAGTTGTTTGGAATTGGTTGCGGTGAATTTCGATGCTATGATAGGAATAATAAAGCGGTTAAAGTGAGAGTTGAAGATGTTTTATATGTACCAGATTTGACAGAGAGTTTACTTTCGGTAAAGAAACTGGCAGAAGCAGGCTATACAGGGTGTCCCACGAGCAGTGTGCCACAAGGCTAGAGCGTGTAGGTCTGGTAAAGACAAGAAAAAAATCGTATGGGAGGGTGGGGTCTATTCCCCCCGTTTAGCCGGGAGGGCAATTTTCTAAAAAAATTACTTAATTTGGAAAAAAAAATATTAAAAATCAACAGTTACATCCACAATACCGTGATATACTTTTTGGTAAAGTCAGAAACCTCTTCTTTCATCTTGTTTTTAAATTAAGCTGTTTTAAGGAATAGTGTTTGAGAAATTAATTTTCAAACTCAAAATTTTGAAAAAAAAAATTTGAACTATTTTTTTTCAAAATTGTATGTAATTAAGTAAGTTCAAAAATTCAATTCTCTTATTAGTTTTTAGTTAAAAATAGAAAACCGGATGCAAAAATAACTTGTAGTTTTTGAGAAATTAAAAAAAACCCGAATCATTTTTTTCTACGAAAAACCTTTTTTTTTGGTTTTAACGCGGTTGAACTTGTAGGCAAATTAATGTATGAAACATTGATCTCTTTTTTATTATTTTTAAACAATTCGGAGTTTGTTGGAACGTTGTCCATCAAATCGAGCAAAAGGTCTCGTAGGAACTGCAAGTATGATTCTCCCTTAATAACGGCATTCAAAAACGGGAGCCCGATTACAGTTTGTCCAACAATACCAACCCAAACATTACAGTTAAAGCGGTGTTGTGATTTATTTTGTTTTTTGTTGTGTGGATTGGTGCTACTCCAATGATGCAAATTGTGGAAGTTAGTAACCCCACCTCTGGTAAACCGTGCTTCATCCGTCCAGGATATCCTTGCAAAATAGTTTCGTTCAGTTTCATCTCGAAGCAGTAATGATAGACAAAATTCTGGTCTCAAAAACTTGTCGTTTGAGGTGAGTTCCTGAACTGGCCTAAAATGGTACGGATGTAAGTTTTCGGTATGAAGCACTCTCCATACTCTAGATTTGGGCACTCCAAGCATAATAGCTATCCTCCTTGTACTAAGGGAGGGATTACGTCGGACCAAATCCAAAATTCTTTCATCTAAGATTCCTGATCCATCTGTAACTGATCTTTCGCTTCTTCGATGCTCTAGCACTCCATGCTCTCGCAGACGTCGGTGGATTCTTGAAAACATGCTACGACTGGGACAACTCCGATTGGTATATCTTTCAGCGTAGAGTCTTTCGGCTTCACGATCTCGACCATTAGCTAAACCGTAGCAGAAGTGCATGTCCGTTAATTCTTCTCGAGAGTATGAATTTGACAGCGTAATGTGTTGATGAGTTAACATCCAATTTGGAAATGGTTTTTTATTAAAAATGCGATGCCTTTTATTTACATTTGGGTTGCAAATATTTTGTTTTTCAATAAAGAAAAAATGCGGTTTTATTGTCTTAAGGTCCTAGCGGCTAGAACCCATCGGCGGCGGGCGGACCCAGACGAAATTGCCAGGTCAGTTTTCAGGCGTTATCAATGAAAAAAAAAGGATTAATCCAGGGTTATTCCAATACTGTGCCACTTTATTGTATCCTCATTAAACTCCGAACTTTTTTGAAAATAATAAAAAAGAGGTCAATGTTTCATACATAATTTGCCTACAAGTCCAGCCGCGTTAAAACCAAGAAAAAGGTTTTTCTTAGAAAAAAATGATTCGGGTTTTTTTTAATTTCTCAAAAACTACAAGACATTTTTGCATCCGGTTTTCTGTTTTTAACTAAAAACTAATAAGAGAATTGAATTTTTGAAAAAAAATGGTACTTAATATACTTAATGGTTCGAAATATATTTTTTACATTTTTCTTTCAAAATTTTGAGTTTGAAAATTAATTTCTCAAAAACTATTCCTTAAGACAGCTTCGTTTAAAAACAGGATGAAAGAAGAGATTTCTCGCTTTACAAAAAGTATATCACGGCATTGTGGATGTAACTATTGATTTTTAATAATTTCTTTTCCAAATTAAGTAATTTTTTAGAAAATTGCCCCTCCCGGCTAAACGGGGGGGAATAGACCCCACCCTCCCATACGATTTTTTTCTTGTCTTTACCAGACCTACACGCTCTAGCTTTTTGGCACACTGCTCGTGGGACACCATGTATAAAAAAATTTCCAAGGCCCGGAATGCAGGGTATTGAGGAATAACTTTGTTGTCATCACGGCCAACCTCATGTCGAATATGTACACTATTAATGCTAAGCATAGGGTATTTACAACTAAGCAACATAAGCACACGTCGAAATGTCAACATGGATGGCATAGAAGATTTGGGCACAGACATCCTGAAGGCTTAAAGAAACTCCACAAAGAGGAGCTGGTAATTGGTTTAAATGTTCAAGACTGTGGAATAAGCGAACCGTGCGAGTGCTGTATAAAAGCCAAATTATCAAATTGGCGATCAGAGAACCTTGGTTTTACAAGGTTCAATGAAGATTTCATGGCAAACAATGTCATTGCCAATGAGGGGGTTAATACCCTGTTCATATCGACGGAAGATCTTCAGATGATCTTCGAGTCATTGAGGAAGAAAAAATCCGCGGGAGTCGAAGTTATATCCAATGTTGTGCTTAGGCACCTTCCGCCAGTGGCTGTAGAGAGGTACACCATCCTGTTCAACAATGCACTGAATAATGCATATTATCCAGTGCACTGGAAGACAGCGGTGGTGCAGCCAATTCCCAAGAGGGGTAAAGACACATCTAACCCGGAAAATCTCCGGTCAATAAGTCTCCTTCCGAGTATCGGCAAAGTCTTCGAGAAGGTGATCCATAGGGCCCTGTCTAAATGGGTTGAGGACAATAAAATCATCCCGGATAACCAATTCGGTTTCAGAGCGGGGCATGACACTATTCATTCCAATGGAATAAATGCAAGAACCAATTCACGGGTGCCTGTCTGATTGACTTGGAAAAAGCCTTCGTCACCGTATGGTTAGAAGGTCTTTATTACAAGCTCAGTCGGCTGGGCATAAGTAAACCACTGCTATATATGATTTTTGACATGTTAACAGGTAGAAAGTTCGTAGTGAAAATTCCAACGTGACTTCTACCCAAACATTTGAAATCAAAAATTGACTGCAACAGGGTACGGTAAATTCGCCGATCCTTTTCAGCATTTACCTAAGCGATCTATCAGAAGCGAAAATCAGAATCTATATTGTTCAAAACGCCTTTGTCTAGGGCCTCTCGGGACACTAGAAAAAACTGGCGCAGGTTCTTAATTTTAGGACCAGACGGGCGTCCACTGGCGAGACAAAGTGTAGTCAGATACCTTGGGATCGTCCTGGATCAGTATCTATATTTTGACAAACATGTAGCTGCTGCTCTGGCAAGGGCCCGGGGCGCTTTCGCTCTGACAAGATGGCTGTTTCATAGCAGCCAACTTGATTCTAGGGTGAAGGTAATCTGCTACATATCCTTAATCAGGCCCATGGTTGCCTATGGATGTCCCGTCTGGTTTAATGTGAGAGCCAAGTTAATGGAAAGGATTCGGGCGACATAGGACACCCGAGTCTGAGTATACGAAATTTTACCCGAATAAGGTCCTATGCAATAGGGCCAAACTGATTCGAAGCTACGTTGCAAGAGCAATGACTTCGGTCAATAGCCTGATCTTCGGGGCTTACTACCCCAAAGATTTATACCTGAAAAGAGTGCGCCTTAACGGCGCTGTCACGCCAGAAGCTTCTGGAAAGGTGTGGGCTGATCCAGTATTGATTGGCGGTACCGCTAATCAGCCACGTGGGCCGCAATTCCGTGGAACGGCGATTCCTCTACGAACCCGATGTCGCGCTCCGTGAGCCCGAACGCCTCAGGTTCTGTAGATCGGTCTCACGCCGGGATAGAGGGGACGTAGTCTGCCAGCATCAACGCTTTTAGTGGCTGGAGAGAGCTACGTCAGTGGACACTTTGAGAGCTTCAGCCTCTTCAAAGCATGGCCTGCCTAACATCAATGGCAGGCTTGCTTAGGCTAGGGTAGGTAGTAAAGGGTCCGCCAAATAATTTTTTTTTTTTGAAAATGCTATAAAAAAAACTACTGAATATTTTCTCAAATTTCTTTTTTTATTTGAAAGTACAATCCTTCCGGTTAATAATGGAAAATAATTTCATTCAAATGGCTGCCTCGGCTGGCCATGCAGTAGCCTACACGATCGGTCCAATTTTTAAGCACATTATCGATTGTGTGCAGCTGTATTTCACCAATGGCTTCACGAATATTGTCCTTTAAAGCGTCAATTGTCTCTGGCTTGTCGGCGTAACACTTATCTTTGACGGCACCCCACAAATAATAGTCCAACGGTGTCAAATCGCAGCTCCGAGGTGGCCAAACGACATCAGCTCCGCGGCTGATAATGCGATCTTCAAAAACAGGGCGCAAAACATCGAGTGTAGCTTCGGCTGTGTGGCACGTAGCGCCTTCCTGTTGAAACCAAATGTTGCCAATATCCTCCTCTTCAATTTTTGTGAACAAAAATTCGTTCAACATGGCCCGATAACGATCGCCATTGATTGTAACGGCCACTCCTTGCTCATTTTCGAAGAAAAATGGCCCAATTATGCCTCTGGACCAAAATCCGCACCAAACAGTGGCTCGTTTTGAGTGCACCGGCTTTTCAATGTATGCGTGCGGGTTTTCTGTGCCCCAAATGCGACAATTTTGCTTGTTTACATACCCGCCAAGATCAAAATGAGCTTCATCTGAAAAGATGATTTTTTTGGCAAAATCGACATCTTCTGTAAGTCGATCGCAGGCCCACTTAGCGAAGCGTTGTTCAAGCGTATACACAACCATATTCGTTCAGCGGAAGGATAAAACTAATTATTTGTCAAATCAGACATGAGCTAAGTGTTACCATTCACGAAATAAGCACTACATGAAAAAAAAAACATTAGATGGCGGACCCTTTAGTAGGGTATACAAAAAAAAAAAAAAAATAATGCACGAGCATTGTGCCAAAAAGCTAGAGCGTATAGGTCTGGTCAAGACAAGAAAAAATCGTGTGGGAGGGGAGAGTCTATTCCCCCCCGTTTAGCCGGGAGGGGCAATTTTGTAAAAAAAATTACTTAATTTAAATTTAAATTACTTTTTTGTAAAGCCAGAAACCTCTTCTATCATCTTGTTTTTAAACGAAGCTGTTTTAAGGAACAGTTTTTGAGAAATTAGTTTTCAAACTCAAAATTTTGAAAAAAAATATTCTATAGAACATTTTTATATTCTAATAGAACTATTTTTTTTTCAAAATTGTATGTAATTAAGTAAGTTCAAAAATTCAATTCTCTTATTAGTTTTTAGTTAAAAACAGAAAACCGGATGCAAAAATAACTTGTAGTTTTTGAGAAATTAAAAAAAAAACCCGAACCACTTTTTTCTAAGAAAAACCTTTTTTTTGGTCTTAACGCGGCTGGACTTGTAGGCAAATTATGTATGAAACATTGACCTCTTTTTTATTGTTTTTAAAACAATCGGAGTTTTGTTATAATAAATTTTTAATATGATCCCCATTTTTTAGAAGGCAAAGAATATATCTCACGCACATAAGTCTATACTTGACAAATTTTCCTGCAATTTGACTTCAATCCATTCTTTCAGTTGTTCCAAAGATACTATTTCCACTTCGTAAACATAATTCTTCATGAATCCCCACACATCATCAAGTCAACAACAAGTATGATCCTTCCAACTGAGATTATGATCTAAAGTTATGCCCAAATATTTAAAATGTTCAACACACTCTATTTCAAAACAGAATTCGCAACAACTGGAGTAACTGTCAAAGGTGACTGAGTGACTTAAACTTAGTTTTAGTACTAATTACCAGTTTATGATGATTAAACCATAATCTCAGTAATTCAAGATCGTGGTTTACATCCAGAAATATATTAAAATTGTTATTATTGGAGTATGAGATAGCGGTGTCGTCAGCAAATGCTGTTATTTTGCCTTTAAATGGTTGGACGAACAGAGAGTTAACATAAATCAAAAACAGAATAGGCCCTCAAACAGACCCTTGCGGAACTCCCATGTTTATATATTTTGGTGAGCTAATGGAATCTTTGATTTTAACCATCTGTTTCCGATTTGATAAGTAGGAGGCAAACCAGTCAAGAATAAATCCTCTAAAGCCTGCATGATATAACTTATCTAATAGCAAAGAGTGATCCACAGTATCAAATGCTTTGGTAATATCTATAAATAGGGCTGCACATGTTTGAGATAGATTTAAGCTATCGTATATTTCCCGGTGAATTTAAGTAAGGCACTTTCTGTCGACCTACCACTTTCTAAAGGTTCATAATCTTATGAACCTCAAGTCCCGTAAATTCTTGAAAAAAAAATATTTGGGTTTGTAGAAATTCTCTATTAAATGAATGTTCACATAGACAAGAAGAAACACTTACATTTGACAATTCTTGTGCAGAGGACAGATTAGAAAAAAAATCATTAAATAGGTTGGACACTAACAACGGGTCAGATACAAGTACATTATTAATTTCTAAAATTGTATCATCATTCTTCTTTCTTCTGTTTAGTATCTCATTGACCACTTCCCATTCCTTTTTCGCATTACCAATATTCTTAGTTAACTTGTTTCCAAAGTAAGAATCCCTGCAAATTGGTATGTAATTTTTCAATTCCATACATAATTTATTGAAATATTTTGCATGCTTTTTCACACGCGAATATAACATTTTTTTTTTTTTTTTTCCTAAGTAAAGGGATCCACGGTTTGATACATCTGAGCTTATTATTAGTACTTAATTACATATAATTTTGAAAAAAAATAGTTCGAAATTTTTTTTTTCAAAATTTTGAGTTTAAAAATTAATTTCTCAAAAACTATTCCTTCAAACAGCTTCGTTTAAAAACAAGATGAAAGAAGAGCTTTCTGGCTTTACAGAAAAGTATATCACGGCATTGTGGATGTAACTGTTGATTTTTAATAATTTTTTTTCCAAATTAAGTCAATTTTTTAGAAAATTGCCCCTCCCGGCTAAACGGGGGGGAATAGACCCCCCTCCCATACGATTTTTTTCTTGTCTTGACCAGACCTACACGCTCTAGCTTTTTGGCACACTGCTCGTGGGACACCCTGTATACATATGTATATTAAATATACATATATGTATTATGTATATAATTTATATATATATATTTTAGTTAAGGTAGAATAAGTTAGGTTTAGTTACATTAAGGTAGGCTTAAGTTTGATATATACATAATACAAAAAATGATTATATGCTAAGTTTTTAATAAAAAACACTTTTCTTAGCTTAAGCTAGATATAGTAATGTTAGTGGTAAGTTAATAAAATAGTCGAAAGACATAGATTTAAGTTATTACGTCTATTTTAGAGTGTCCGCCTAGGGCCTACATTGTTAAGATAGTTTTTAAGCATTTTTGTCTAGGGTAAGATAGATCTAAGAAATTATGAATAAAAATGAATTAAAAACTAAAAAAAAACCAAATTATCAAAGATGCCAAAGAAACATACTACCCTGTCGACTTCAGTCTTACAGCTTAAACTGACCTTTGTGGACCAATGCAGACAAAGACACCAAGTGGAAAAATGTACTTTATGACTTTTATTGATGATTTCAGTAGATTAAATTTGGTATATTTTTTGAGGTACAAGTCAGAAGCTATTGAAAAAATTGAACATTACATCAGGTTTGTAGAGAGTAAATTTGATATAAGCATTAAGGTTTTAAGGTCAGACAATGGCGGAGGGTACACATTAAAGGATTTGAGAGCATTTCTAGACAAACGAGGTATAAAAGTTCAGCATACAGATCCTACTCCGCATTTCAAAATGGCGTGGCTGAGCGGGAAAACAGGACACTGGTGGTGGCAGCCCGATATACTCGTATGTTGGAATGGATAAGAAATATTGGCACGAGGCAGTCAACACAGCTTGCTATTTGCAAAATATTTCACCTACTAAATCCATAAGCAGAACACTTTTTGAGCTATAGAATAAAAGGAAGGCTAGTGTGGAGCATTTACATATATTCGGATGTAAAGGATATACATACTCTTATTCCAGAAGAAAAAAGGAAAAAGTTGGATGATAGAGCAGTATTGCTTACATTTGTGGGATACTCAGCAGAGTCGAAAGCTTACAGGATGCTGGACAGAAAAATGATAAAATTATAATCAGCCGTGATGTGAGGTTTGTTGAAAGCCACCCAAAGGCTCAAGATGACGGTCATAATAAAGAAGACGAACTTCCAGATAATCCTGTTCCTTTGAACGTTGATGAAACAATGATGAAAAACCCGATTTGAAAGATTTAACCGAAACAACTGCGAAGAATGAGTTTCACAATGGTGAAGAAACTGAATGGGCCGATGAACAGCTAGAAAACGATGCAAATGAGTTGAGCCAAGAAATAACCATGAGTTCCGATAACCGTAGAAGACGACGGATCATATGTTTATCCAGGACGCGACGGAGAGTTCGAAAGTTATGAAATACGGATATTTTGAGATGGAAACACCGTGAAAAATAATGAGGACTTCCAAAGAGTTATAGGAGCATTACTGTATGTGGCATCTCATACAAGACCGGACATTGCCGCTGCAGTATCTATTTTAAGCCAGAAGATTAAACAACCGACTGAGACTGATTGGAATGAGGCTAAAAGGATTGTTAGGTACTTAAAAGGGACAAAGAACTTCAAATTGAACATTTTAAACAACAAGCAAGGACTTCAAATTTTTGCTGACGCTGATTGGGCAGAAGATAGGTCAGATGCTAAATCGCGGAGCGGTTTTTTGTTTTTGTACAATGGGACTGCAATAGCTTGGGCCTGTAGGAAACGATCGTGTGTAACATGGTCCAGTTGTGAAGCAGAATATATTGCAATGGCTTAAGCAGCAAGATAATTATTATGGGTGAGAAGACTACTCAAGGACTTCGGCGAAGAACAAAACGAACCAATTATATTATACGAAGACAACCAAAGTGCTATACGATTGGTAAAGAAAGGAGAATCAAGAAACTGCACTAAACAGATCATTTTATAACAGAATTTGTGAAGAAAAATCTTTGCAATGTGCAATATTGTCCAACTGAAGAGATGGTGGCCGATATGATGACAAAACCAATCGGAGCTGTAAGGATCCATAAATTTCAAAAAGCATGTCATCTTATAAATGTAGATGAAGAAATCAAAGTCAATGTAGCAAATCTTTGAAGGGGGTGTTGAAATTTTGCATATAGATGGAGCAACAATTTGACATGTGCACATTGTTTTTTTACTTTTGGAATATCATTTTGTTTTTCTCTCTCTCCTGTAAGCCACCGGCAAGAGCAGACGTATATAAATGAAGTCTCTCCAATTAGAGTTCTCTGGCGTTCTTTTTATATTTTCTTCAGTCAAAGGTAACTTGAGTAGCTTAAACTTAAAAGTAACACAAATAAAACCAACACTTTCAACGCTAAATGTCGCATTGATCACGGTTACCTTCTACCGGCAGCCAACTTGAATACGGGTATCATTTACCACGTCGTCCCTTGGGGTCCCTCGTCCCTCAGTCTGAAGTCAGGCGAATGGATACGCTCAACATGGTCTAGTCAATTAGGACCGTGCCTTAGTAGACCAATGTTCCCCATTCTCTGTTAACACAAAGTGGGCCAAATATTGTCTTCAGAGATTTTCTCTTGAAACGACCAATGACCGCAAAGTTCATATCTTTGCTCCATATAGCAGTATTAGAATATTTTGGATATAGTATAAAATCACCTTGATTATACGAGAAATGGCTCAGTGATTCAGTTACCTTTTGACCTCGAGGAAACATGGATTAATAAAGGTGGTTTTGAGTCTGATTTCTGCACTGATGTCCATCTTCTCCAGTTGCCTTTAAGTGTTTAGCAGGAAATCTATCTTTACCAACAGCTTAGATCTTACTAATTTATCCAAGGCAAAGGGACCGAATTACTTAGTTCGTAATTATAAAGAGATGTTTGCTAACTCTTCTGGCTATAACTTCTGCAGAAATGATTTTTCAACTATAACTCCTGTATTTCCTGGCAGCCCGATTTTCTTTTTGTGCTCCTAGAGCTCACGCACAGACCTTATCCCTGCTTGTTGGATGCACACTGCTTGTAGGATGCATTCTCCAAGAAATTAAAAGCTTCTTGTTCGAAGCCCAAGTAAATTCAATTCACTACGTGCTTCGAATACCTTGTTGACATCAATCCCTGTTAAAGAATGAATGAATCAATAATTATTGTCTCCCCAAATGAATGAATTAATTATTTGTTATTATTAACTTCCCAGTGGGAAGTTTTTGTAATGGGGCCGATTTTATGAATCCCAAATTTTGACATATGTCTCTCCACGTTTCAAGGTCACCAGAATCCAAATCCAACGTTTTTATAGAGATGTTCTTTCTTTTTCTTTCTAATCGCATTTTATTCCATTATTCATAATCTTACTTACTAGACAAAATGCTTAAATCTAATTTAACATTATACTTGGTTTTCTTACTGGCTCTTAACGAGCACTCTAAGCTTATCTGAATCTTAATTTTAACGTCTTTCGACTTCATTTTCATTTATTGCCCTCTAGCTTACATATGGCTTATTTCTAAGAAAATTAATAAAAAAACTTAGATTCTATAATTCATTTCTTAACTCTAAACTTAACCTACCTTAACTAGATAAATAAATAAACTTAACCTAAGCCTAAAATATTCTTAAACTATAATTAATGAGATGAACACATGTCCAGTGTGTAAGTCGCATCGGACATGTGTTCATCCCTTTAATTGCACCCTTTTAAGGTAAGGGTCATTGTTGGCGCTATTATATACGTGCCGCCTATGGATTTATTTCACTTCCATGAGTGGATTGTGAATGCAACCACCAGAACAAACTTTTTTGTCTGATCGCGTCTTCTTTATCCCGAATTGAAGCCGGGGTGCTGTACCGCAAGAACTCAGACCGAGCGACGACATCCGGGTCGTATAAGAGTCGCCTGTCCCTCGCATGGCGTCGGAAGTGGTATATCAGAGGGATACCATTATCATCCTGTATGTAGCCCTTAGTATCTAAATAGATAAATGCTTCGGGTGGAATAAAGCCAGACAGTTTTGTCTTCTCGTGGTATAACTGGTTGGGGTAATAAGCCCCAAAGATCAGGCTGTTATCGCTCATAATTCCTCTTGCAATATGACCCCGAGTCAATTTAATAAGATAGTTATCAATTCTAATCAACCCAGCCTTATCGTACAGAACCTTGTTAGGATAGTATTTGACATACTGTGACTCTGGTGTTCGATATAAGCCCAGGCAACATCGAAGACATTGCCTTTAGTATAAGCGAAGCTTTTCCATATCAAATGGAGCCACATTGAACCACACAGGACAGCCATAGGCGACAATTGGCCTTATGAGAGCCGTGTAGCATCTGACTTTTACCCTAGCGTTAAGTAGACTGCTTTGAAACAATCTTCTCGTAAGAGCAAAAGCCTTCTTGGCTTTGTCAAGAACAACATCTATGTGTCTATTGAAATATAAATATTGATCAAGCCAAATTCCAAGATATCTCACTACATTTCGTGTCGCCAGTGGCTGCCCTTGTTGTCCAATGATGGTAATTTGCGCCAGTTTCGCCTAGTATCCCTAGAGGCCCTGTTCAATGATGTTCTGAAAAGAATTGTTTCTGATTTTTGAAAATTGATTTTTAATTTCCAATCATCACAGTATCTTTTAATTTTATCGAAGTCATATTGCAAGAGCGAATTGATGATTTCAATTTTTTTACCCGATCTGTATGCCACTAGATCATCTGCATACGCCAAAGCGTGACTAAGAGAACCAACTAGATCACTTGTGTAAATGTTAAAAAGCAGAGGAGAATTTACTGCCCCCTGTTGTAAACCGTTTTTGATTTGGTAAGTCCTGCTTGAAGTAACGTTGCTATATTTTACAACGAACTTCTTGTCTAATAACATGTCATATATCATATATAACAGCGGTTTGTTCATATTCAGCCTGGTCAATTTTAAGAAAAGTCCATCTAGCCACACGGTGTCGAAGGCCTTCTCAAAGTCAACCAGACAGGCCCCTGTGCATTGGTTTTTACTTTTGTTCCATTGGATGTCGGACACCAGTTTCGACGCAGCATGAATAGTGTCATGTCCCGCCCTAAAACCAAACTGATTTTCCGGAAGAACCTTATTGTGCTCAACCCATTTTAATAACGCTTTCTTGATTATCTTCTCAAAAACCTTGCTAATATTCGTAAGCAAACTTATTGACCGAAGATTTGCTGGGTTGCTCTTATTCTTCCCCTTTGTGCAATTCTTTGGATAATGTGCATTATTCAGCATATTGTTAAAAAGCGTCACTATCGACTGCTACCTCGGGCATATGCCTGTGGTCTGTGTGTGTGTATGTACGTATGTGTGTATGTGTGTTCGTAATCATTTTTCGTCTCAATTATCTTGAGAACCAAAGATGTTATTAACATGGACCTAGATGCGTAATTACATTATACAGAACTGAATGAGTTTTCAGCGAAATCGGTCAAGCCGTTTTTTTTTAAACGAGAAAACCAAGAAAAAAGGCAAAAAAGCAGCATTTTAAAATGAATGAAGTGCACAATTTATTCATACAGATTTTAGATACCTTCATATTCACATTGTTATGATTGAGTAAAAATGCAATCGGAGTTGTGAAAAATGTGATTAAAAAAATTAATAAACAAAAAAAGACTTTTTTTCTACAACAACTCTAAACTTATATCAGGTTTGGAAGTATAGCATCGGTAAGGCTATAGCAATTAATAATATAATATTGCTATTAATAATTAAATATTATTAATAACAATTGAATATGGTTAATAACAAATGAATATTGTGAATAACAATCGAATATTGTGAATAATAATTGAATACAGTTGAATAAATTTTAATATTGTTTGTAACAGTTGGATATTGTTGATAACGTTTAGAGAATAGTGTCGGTACATTTTTGCTTATAATAAAACAAAGTTGTAATAGTTCAAATAAAGTGTCTGTAATGATATCGTAGGATACAAAAAATTTAACAATCTTTTTGCAAATAAAGGTTGATTTATTATTATGTAATTCATACAAAAAAATGTGTTGAAAAGTACAGTCGAAAACTACTATTATGATGCACGTTTAATAATTGAGAAATAAACGATGACTGAAGGCCTGGTTGTAAGTAGAAGTTGTTAATTATAAAAGAAAATTAAATAGATTTAAAATTATAATAATAATAAATAATAATAAAAAATAAAAAAATGTTTTTTCATTCTTCTCACTGGGAAGTTAGTCGTGTGGACCTTACGGTTCACACCTTGACCACTTTTTTGTTATGAATTTGCCTGAATATTATCGCATTCTATCATTATACACATGTACTTGCATTATATCATAATTACTAGAGTTAGCATAAGCCGAATGTTGAACTATTACTCTATTGTTAAATGTCAAATGCCTCGTTGTACTTGCACATAAGAGTTTGCTCAGCTGATGTTATACCTAACGGCAGGGTCATACGTTCTATGCCGCTGTTCTATGTATCACATAGCGCTATCATCTGACACCTCCGCAACGGATCATTGGACTCTCACAAGTCACTTCTTCGCTAGCAACCACCCCGTGAAGTACTTCGCGTCGCGACCGGCTATTACAATTGTAACTTGCATGTAGTTGATAAGATTAATACTCGCGAAATACAGTCCACCTAAAATAGTTCGATTTGTTTTATTAATCTCTATCAATCCCCTTGAACTGGGATGTTAGTGCAGGCTTTGGCAATCTCATGCGTTTTCAGCTTTTCGATATAAAAAATAGGTAGCCTGCCTCGACTTTTCTGCATCAATATTGTCTGCAGAAATAGTTTCCAAAATTAGAGTTAGCTCATTGTAATAATTGGATATGTAGAAGGTTATACCTCTTAAGATTGATCACAGTGTAATAGGGTTAGCGGTTGTTTGATCTGTTAAGTATAATCCAGTGAAGTCAACTTTTGATCATGGCGGTGCCATGCGGACTATGCTAGGCACTCAAAGTTCTCTTTCTTGTTCAGCGTGGGTTACATTTGCTCAATACGATTTTGAAGCGATAGTTAGAGCACTGATTTGTTTTGATTTGACACCCCCACAGGGGCAGTTTATAAAATAACTTAATTAACTTAATAACTAGGAGACAGGAAACGATTAAGGAGAGGGTGAAAGGTATAAGGCAATTCTGAGACTGGACTTTTTGATGTGAAGGTCAAAACGATTGGTGATAGTTTTGCGCAGCATTCAGAACATTGATTCGTGGTAGCCATAATTTGTTCGATGATTGTGAGTGGGCATGAACCGAAGGCTCATGAGGGGCTGTCAATCTTACCGCTGAGAAGATCGTGAATAAAAAGAATATCTGCAACATCGCGTCGTTCTTTAAGGGGTTGGAGGTTGATTCATTTTAAGCGATTCGTATAAGGTGGTAAATTAAGAGAGTCGGGCCAGTGAAGCCCACGAAGAGCAAAACGGATAAACCTACGTTCTGGCTTCATTACGTATAGTATCCCATATTGGTAAAAAGGGGACCAGACTTGACTAGCATGTTCGAGGAGTGGTCTAACGAAGGCAATGTATGATTTCGTAACCTAAGATGTCGAGAATCGTTTGGACCAACGTTTCACGAAACCGAGGGCAGAGTTGGCACATTTGATAATGTGGTCGATATGAAGGCGAAAGTTAAGTTCACGGTCACAAATGACCCCTAAATCAACAAAAAGTTGACATGGAGAACGGTTTCATTACGAGTAAAGTAGGTTCCGGATGATGAGGAAGAGCACTGGCGGGAGTAAGTGGTGGCTTGACGTATGCTGACGTTGAGCTCTAGATGATTTTTTTGACCCCAAATAGTGAACCTGTTAAGGTCAGATTGGAGAGAGCAGGGGAGAGAGAGTCAACAAGAGAAGATATGTGTTTAAATAATTCAAATTATAGCCCTGTCAACATCATTAAACATCATTAATATTTAGAATAAAAATCAATGGGCCGATGTGACTACCTTGTGGGACACTGTTTTGATGTTGAACATTGCTGATAAGATATCATGTGATACACTGAGCCTATGTCCTATCTAGAAAATCTTAAAATTAATTTTTGGCGTCATCATGATTGTCTTCAATGGGGCCTAAATGTATATTAGACTTATAGTGTTATTCGGCTTTGATGCGGTTTGAGCCTGGGATAATGAACCCGCATCCGAAAAAGCATTCGATTTTTGTCTTGGCCATCTCATCACTCTTTCTAGATGGGGCTGATATCAGATAAATCTACGTCTTCCGCAAGTTGTTCGGTCTATTGAAGGTGCAAAACCGAAAATCATTTACAAAAAACATTTTAAACATTCGCAAAGGTGTTCCATAATAAAGTTTTCCATATCAGGATCTTTAGAGGCAATCGTATATTGTATATTGTATGATTATTAGGTCAGTAGGATCGTCGCCCAACTGACTCTTTTTTATTCTCGGTCCTTGTTACCTTGTCTCATATCTCCGCTAACTAGTTGTTAGAGTGAAGTTATTAATCTTGATGCTGATGATTCGGTAAGGATACTTGTTAGAAACTTTGTTCTTCCATCTTCGTCCTATTTTAAATAAAACTTTTTTCTTCGCATTTCTCTTAATGGAGTTTAGGTTGCTGTTTAAACAATTTTCGGATATTTCCTGTCCTTTTTTTCGTTGAAGAATGTTATTCCACTTTGTAAGATGAGATAAAAAATGACGCGAAAAGTTTCAATTACTTGATTTTTCATGCATTTAATTTTCAAGCCAATGTAATCGATAAAATATGAAAAATTCATTAAAAAAGGGAAGAAAGTTTGATGAGAGTTGAATTTGAAAGTCGGAAGCAAAGTTTCGTTGTGAATATTTTGTATTTTATTTTTGTTTTGTTGTAGATGGTTTCGCTGGCTTCTTCACGTTTTAAAAGAATCAAAATGTGTGAAAGTGTGAATTGTACGTGAAACTGTGTGGATTAAACAGCTAAAATTTCGTGTTGTGCCGTTATAAAAACGTTGGCATCGTTTCAGGTGAATATTCTATAATCTCCGCAGTTGGTCTTAAACCTTTTTTTCTTATTTCCTAATGTTTAAATTTTTTAAATCTAACTCAAAAATACATCAATATTTAACGTTTTAAGCTAAGATCCTTTCGTAAAAGATCCCATATAGCCAGGTTATACAGTCCTACACACTGCGGAGGGCGAATGGAAAAATCACCTTCTTCACTAAAACTGGCGGATACAGAAGCAACATTTTCAATATAGCTTGAATTGTTTATTCAATAAATCAGTATAACAACCGTAGAATGGTCGAAGTGCGTGGAGAGCGTTTCACAGAGCACGAGTTTTGATAGAATTCTAATTGCTTAATCTACCCTAAGCTGCTTAATTGTAATCTTCAACATATGTAATCGTGTGCTCTAAATGGTTGGGAATGGATTGGGCCACGCCATCTCACTCTCTCTGCATGCCCGTGATTTCGCCGTGGCTAAAAAGCCTCAGGCAGGACTCAATTTTATTTAAGCATGATGAGGCCTCCAGCCTCTTCGCCGATCGAGTTTCCCTAAACCTCTCGCACAGTCCGGTGACACCGGCACAATCCACAGAACAACAGTGAAAGCATTGCCAGCGCGCCATCAGAGACGATGCCTCAGAAGTGCTGGCTTTCGAACCGCCACCAGCTAGAAACCCCTGGTTTTATGAGCAATGCAAACAAGCCCATGTAGCAAAACAAACCGCCTACAAAGCCATGCTACATAGACAGACGAGAGCCGCTCGTGAGCTCTACGATCAAAAAAGGAGAGAGGAACACACGCTTTTAAAGAAAAAAAAAAAACAGGACATGAAAAGCGTGAAATCGAAGAGAAGGAGAGATGATACCACAGGAATAACGCTCGCAGGTTTTACGAAAAAGTAAAATGAACATGCCAGGGCTATGAAGCCAGAGCGGAAGCCTGTAGGGATGAATAAGGACAACTAGTAGTAGAGTCACAGTCGATGCTGAGAATGTGGACTGCATAACGGCGATGATAGATCTAATACCGCTGTCAGGCAGAGTGATCCATTCGCAACGGACGAAGATACAAAAGAATTCCGTCCATCTGACTTAGATGAAATTAAGCTCGTTATCCCAAGCTTAAAACTAACAAAGGCGCAGACGGCCTGAGTGCGGAACTATTTAAAGCGGCTGGAGATGAGTTGGTATGGCGCATGCACCAGCTCATCTGTAAAATATAGTCGAAGGAAAGCATGCGCGATGAATTGAATCTCAGCTTCGTTTGCCCAGTCCATAGTAAAGGAGACCCCTATAGCTGCGCAAACTATAGAGGAATAAGTCTCCTTAACATCATGTACAAGTTCTACCATACCGTACTGTGTGAACGGCTGAAAACCTTTGTGGATAATTTGATATGTTCTTATCAGATTAATTCCATAATAGACAAAATTTTCACACTGCGGACGATCATGGAAAAGACCCAGGAATTCCAAATCGACACACACCATCTTTTTGTCGATTTTAAAGCCGCATATGACAGTGTGCATAGGCTATACTGAGCCATGTCTAGTTTTAACATCCCTGCCAAATTCGTCCGATTGTGCACGATTGCAATGGGGAATTCTTGCTGCTCCTTTAAGGTCGGTAGCAAATTAACCGAGACCTTCGATGTTAAAAAAGGGTTTAGGCAAGGGGACACGCTGTCATCTAATTTCTTCAACATTGTGTTTGAAAAGATCATACGAGACTCACTGGCCAACACAAGGGGTACGACTCATTTGAAGTCTCACGTAATTGGACGAGAACAACGAGACGTCAATGAAGTGTTCAAAAGCATTGAAGCAGAAGCGGCTAAAATGGGTCTTTCGGTGAACGAGGGTAAAACCAAATATATGCTGTTATCCAAAAAAGACGCACAACACCGACATCTTGGCCAGGACATCACAATTGACGGCTGCAAATTTGAAGTGGTCAAGGACTTCGTCTACCTTGGCTCACTAGTGACCAGGGACAACAACAACAGCGCTGAGATCAAAGGCAGAATTACTCTTGCCTCCCGGTAAGGCAATTTAGAAATAGAGTCCTCTCTCGAAAAACTAAGGCATCACTATATCGGCCATATAAAGCGAATGGACAACACGGCTCCGGCCCGAAGAGTCTTCGAATCCAACCCTGAAGGTCGGATCTGTGTCGCACAGAGATGGAAGGGGACCTTAACCAACTGGGAGTGCGGCACTCGAAACAACTGGCAAAAGATCGTGCCTGGTGGAGACGCTTGGTGGTTGAGGCTCAGGTTCACACCCTACTGTAGCGCCATCTATGAAGAAGAAGAAGAGGAGGCCTCCAGTCTGCAAAAGATCTTAGCTAACTCTAATCTAACTTACGAGCTAAAGAGTGAGAAGTATCTTTACAGAGACTGTGTTACTTCTGGGAAGCGTAACGAGGTCGGAGTGTGCTTTCATGGTATCTAATTTGGATTTTTAAGCCCCGAAGAGCCCGTGCAATATGCAAAAACAAATTAATGAGTAAATAGGGGAATCTGTTAAGGCCTGTTCCGACGTACAGGACCATATTAGGATAATTCTTAATGAACTAGGGCGAAATTAAATTTATTGCTGTGAAACACATTCTTCGTCATACTAAAGACCACGATCTTCATTTTGAAGATCATTTATTGAAATATAGATTCTGGTCAAGCCAGATTCCAGGATGTCTAACCGGTTTTCTTACCGCGAATGGTTGTCCATGTTGCCCAATGATCGCAAATTTCTCCCGGCTTTTTCAGCTATTCTTTGGGGTCCTAAACAGTAGCGAAGTCGTTTCCGAATTGTAGAAGATGATTTTTAAACTACCAAATCATCTGCGCACGTTAATGAGGGTCTGAGGAAATCTATAAGCTGTAGATGTAAAACGGCGGTTTGAATACCAAGGAGTATTATTAGTAAAGTAACGCTTTATTACGTATATCATTTACAGAAATTGATTCGGCATACCCAACCTTTAACTTATAAAACCGACCCGTAACCATACGGTGTCTAAGACCTTTTCAAGGTGGACCAGACAAGCACCCGCATATTGGTTTTTTGCCTTATACCACTGAATTTCAGAAACCAGGAGGGAACTAATTTGGCATGCCTCCTTAAAATAAAATAGCTTCTCCTATTCCCTACTGGATGGAGCTCTGACGACGAATCAACTTATGACTTTTCTCTCTTTGCTTGTTGCTTTTTTCCACGAGGCCGCGCTCGCTTTATGTAAAATTGCATTATTAATATCACTTAGAGATTGAATTCGGAAAACTAAGTAAGTTTAGTTATTAATTGTCATTTATTTAACTAATTGAAATATATAAATTAAGGATATCCAACGTTGCACTACATCTTGCCCGTTTGTCTAATAAGTTTTCCGCAGTTGCAACCACACTTGCTGCAACACAGGGTTTGTTTTATCTGTATCCCGTTTGGGACTAAGGTGGACTACCACTGTTTTCCACTGCCTTGAATACTGGATATTGTTCAGAGCATTGTTGAACAATGTGGTGCGAATATTTAGTGCATCAATTGGCAGGTGTCTTAAGACGAAGTTTGGGATATCATATATCGACTTCTTATTTTTAATCAAAGCCTTCATGCGGCTTAAAGATGCAATATTATTGTTTGCTTACGCACCCAAGGAAGAGAAAATCTCATTGATTCATTCCAGCAGCACACTTGACTTTTTTCGTTTTGGTATACGACTACGTATTAAACCACAACCTGCACTTTAATGCCACTGTCCAAGCGTGACGGCCGTTAGTTATTACTTTACAGAGTTCAGCTGGCATGTTCCTACTTCCAATATTCTTCCGATTCTACCATTCGTCTGATTAGTGGAGCTGGATTCTGGATTCGCCATCCCTTGAAGTGTTAACAGTCGAGGATTGCATGTCTCATATCCTCCTCCTGGTTCAGTTGCTCCAGGAAATAAGGAGAGTAATCCTGTTGGTCAGTGGGCATAGAGGAACTGCATTAAATAGTAGTTGCAGTTTCATTGCTTTTAGTTTTCCCACAGTCGACTGCCATTAGAAGGCTCACCAAGTTTGCTGTAAAACCATTGAAACCATTTCGTGTGCCGTTTCTTCTTGCTCGATTCTACTTACTGTGTCATGGACAGTTTCCTGCAATCAATTCTCTTTACATCGGCACGGGGATGTTAAAGGAGATAGTTTCAATAAAAACAAATGCGGTTTCATCTGATATCGTCCGGTCCTTTTTTTTTTTTTATAATTCGTGCAGGTTCAAGAGTTACGCTCTTTTGATGTTTGTCACACAACCTGGACGGGGTGCAGATGGTTTGTGTCGAAGATGTTCGTTCACTACTCTCCGGGGGTGGTTGTCTTGGGATTCGAGAGATTCGACTGAATTTGTCGCGTTGATTGTAGTTTTACAGTAACTTTATTCCATGCCATTAAGATCTTATATTGGAAATGCACACGCAGAGTATGAATTTTGAAGTGATCTTATACTGCGAGTGTTATGCCTTCGTCAGCATTTTTTGATCATCTCTCATTCACAACTGGTGTTGTTGCATGGGTTTTTTCCGTATAGGAATTTTTTCTTGGCTATGGTCAGACTTGAACTACAGACCTTCCGCTTAACAGTCGGTGATGATTACCATTGCACCACTACCACCCCCGGTCCTCAACGCACTAAACCGGTATATTGACAGTTTCCGACAGGTTAACCTTCTTCTTCTGTATGCTCCCGCATAGATTGGTGGAGTGTTTAGAAGAAAAGAGCTCACCAGTCTTTAAACGAATGTACCTATACCTGGGCCATCCATGTTTGATAGTATGTATTATGAAGACGCGCTTTAAGCAATGACGCTTTTTCGCTAACGTAGCCCGTATTTGAAAACGCAGCCTTTTATTGAGCATTACTAGTTAGTATTTCAGAGCTTCCTTTGATCGGATATTATGGTTTGCCGATTCGGCATTAGAAATGGTTTTCCCACTCGTCGTAAGAACCACCACTACGAGTGGTCGGCGAATTCGAGAGTTGCAGATTCAAGCCATTGATTACTCTGGACAATTACTGCATTTTTCGCTGACTCGTGTGACAAGGTCAAAATAGCTTTATGCTCACCAATGATATTGATCCCTGTAAAATCCTTACTCGCACAATGCCGTCAAACATATGGTTGCATAAAAGGGGACCCAGCACGGAACCTTCAGGTACTCCCGCGAAAACAGACTAATATTCAGCTTCTTTTTCTGTTTTGTACTTCCTATTGGTAAGGTTGGAGACTTCCTTAAACAAATAGTAGGGTGTTCCCATCCTTATGAGCGATCTTCTTATTTAGGACCAGTCTGCCGAGTTAAATGAGTTTTTTTTTACCTCTAGTGCCACTATTGCGCTGTATTCTTTGTCTTTTTGAAAGTCGACTCTGCTTCTGGACCACTGCGCTTTTGTTTGACCGTAAGGCAGCTTATCCCATATGTTTTATTTAATCATTCCTCCGAGTGCTTCGTCGGACTTATGCTGTTCTGGCATTACCGCATCAGAGGCTACAACGATATTTTGTATGATGCATCATCGTTCCATTTCGATCATCTTGAAATAAACACATCTGCATTAGAGTCACATTCTCAACTACGCCGACGATATATTCAGCTGACCTTGGCCAACGCACACAAATTGAAGTCACTAATTTGTCCGAGATATTCAAATCTATCGATCATATTCACTGTAGCTGTTTGGCAAAACGCTTGATGATGGAAAAAAGGAATACAAACTTCACAAAGTATTTCCCAGATTTCTAAACCTTTTTTGTTTTGAATATTAGCTATTTCAACATTTTGTGCCAGTGTATTTATTATTATTATTCGGGGTTCAGAGCCTTGTTGACAACCCTGCGACCAGCGGTTCTGATCGATTCTTACAATGTCCTCCCATCCAGGACCTTCCTGAGGGTCTTTGTTCTACGGATTTTCTCTCGACTGTTGACCAATGTCCATTCGTTCTACGTGTCCTGCCCACTTAAGTCTTCGCGATTTCATTACTCAAACAATACTAAAGGCTGATGATAGCCTTTAGAATGTGGTACTATGTATTTTTAGGGGATTACACTGCGAACAACCCCCACTGCAGCCGTTGAAACGGTGCTTCACCTACTCCCCTTGGATCTCTTTGGCAAGGAAAAGGCAAAGAAATCGGAGCTTCGACTTAAGGAATCCGCTCACTGGAAGTTCTCCGAAATAGGGCATGGTACTCTTCCCCAAATCAATGATCTAAGTGAAGTTACGGACAACTTAATCCCGACCCTTGACTTCAAGATTCTCTATAAAACAACAATTCCCAACCGACTAATGGGAGGGGAACGAATTTCCAAAAAAAGGCACTGCACTGGAAATATAAACATACGGGTCTAAGACGGTGTGGGCTTCAGTTCTTGAGTCAATTGAACCTTGTAAGCGTGTAAATTCAAATCTTTATTCAAAATTCGCATCAATGATGTTCGTGAGATGTTCAGTTGTTGGGCACGACGACGAGTCGAGGTTGACGGCTCTTCTGCCACACTATCGCGAACAACATAAATGTTTTCCGCAGAACGAACTGGGCGAGCATGCACAGATGTTTTCACATTTTTTTACAGACCCGGTTTGCTGAAATTTGCGCACAATTCTACCGATTGTGGATACATTTGGTCGATTATGCTGACCAAAAAAATTACGAAGTGCACGAAATGCATTTTGATTTGAACGCCCATTTTCGTAAAAGGCTTCAACAATCTTAACGCGCTGCTCAATTGTGTACCTCTCCATAGTTGAATTTGTCAAACACTGAAACAAAGAAATGTCGAATTAAGTTGGGCAAAAAAACTTGACGTTAAGGTGTGACTTACAATTAACATCGTGCATTATTGTTGGACCACCCTTTATAAGCAGCCTAATCTGAGTCCTAACAGGACATACATTGCGCTTTAGAGAAATATACCACAAAATTAGGACTACCATGTAACGAATACTGCAGCAGTTGTCATGATGTGGAAGAGGAAGAATCACCATCCCATCTCCTATGTAATTGCCCTGCTGTAGCTGCCTCCAGAAGACGATTTCTGGAAGAATATTTCCTTAATGAACTAACAGATCTATCCGGCGCTCCAAATGGTTCCAAGATTAACGGTGACCAAGCCGACCCAATTGGTAGCACAATGGACCGGTCTAAGTACGGAGGGAAGCCACCTAACTGAACCCAACCTAGCCTAGGGGATTGAGGGTATGTCAGCTTATATGTATACTCCTACTGTACTATTGTATTATCATCAAAATTCTGGGCACATTCGAAATTGTTAGAATATTTATTTCAGTGATTTTATTCCCTGAGTGGTTAATCTCCAAATAACCCTTGTTATTTGATTTCTATTGCCCATTGTGAATGAGATGGTTTTCTGTGAATTTTCTCCCAAATCCCACTTAAGAGTTAAATGTAAAGTACGAATAGCTATACCATTCATCTTCTGATTTGATAAATCAGTGGCAATAATTCAAGGAATATATCTACATCCGTTCCTGGAAATTGTATAGACCTATGCCAAGTGGATGACCAATTTATCCAATAACAATTGAATACCCAATTTGCTGAGTAAAAATTACCTCTCAGTTGTTGAGTCGACATTACAAGAATCTTAAAAGACCATGGGGTGGTCGAGAAATACGAAATACCTTATACACATCCTTTTTGAATTTATTTCAATTTAACCGCTTCCAATATAAAAGCTGATCGGTCTAGCTTAACCCTACATTTTTCCTTTGGGTTTTCTCTACTTTTAGGCGCATTGCCAGCTCTTTTCTACCTTTTATCTACTAGTCTTAAGAATGTTGAAAAAACTAATTCTTTCAGATGAGCGGAGCTATGGATATGTTAATAACCGAAAATGTCGTAAAAACATGGTTTTGTGCTCCTAATAGAACAAAAACAACAACTTATTGATGATTTTGACCGCTGTTTGAAGCTGTTTACGTAAAGTAAAAGGACAATTTATGAAACACGGATTCATCACCACAGTTGAAAAGAGCGTCAGCCAAATGGAGAGGAGAGGGCTATAGCAGGCAAGTCTACGTTTCAAAACACGCACAAGATTTTGCCACACTTTGCCACATTTTTGACACAATCAAGCAGAAAAGTCACATGGCAAAAAAAACGCCGTTTTTTTTTTTGTTTTTTAAATTCATTTTTATTTATCTTACACTATGCTTATTTCCTAGATAAAAATGATTAAATCTAACTTAAAAATAACTTAATACATATGTCTTACTGGCCCTTCGCGGGCACTCTAAGTTTAACTATATTTCTTAATTACTAATGCCTTTCAGCCTAAATCTATCTATTATATTTAAACTTATAATTTAGCAATGGATTTTCTAGTAAAAAAATTTTGAAAAAACCTAGATTATTAATTTGACTTAAATATCTTAACCTACCCTAAGCTGCTTAATCCTAAACTTAAGTATAACCGGATTGGCTACCATTTATGGATTTTATTCCGCAAATGTCACCCCCCCGATTGCATCTTCCAGCAGCTTGGATTTGCCATCTCACTCATTCAGCATGCCCGAGATCTCACCCAGACTATGGGTCAGTTCTCAAGCTCACTTGAATGTGATGACGCCCAGCCTCCGAAAGATCCCCTAGCTAACTCTAACCTAACTTACAAACTAAGGAGTAGGGAGGACCTTACCGTCGTAACGCACCGTTCTGGGGAGCATAGGCACTTGCCAGCCACCAGAATTCAGCATGTTGCTTAGCGACGTCGGCGAGATCCCAATCCGCCATTGCGGTGCTAAAACGAATGAGCTCGTGAGCACTGTCAACATACCCGTCGCGGATGAGTCGTTTGTCCCTGGCGCTGCGGTGGCGGTGATAGATTACCGGGATACCATCTCTATTGTGCACTAACCTTTCGGAATCGATATATAAAAATGCCTCTGGGGGAATAAAGCCTGATCGGAGTGTGCTCTCGTGATATATGTAATTCGGGTAATAAGCTCCAAAAATCAAGTTATTTTCGCTAGTCATACATCTGACAATGTGCTTTCGAATCATTTTAATTAGAAAATTGTCAATTCTGTTTAGTCCTGCTCCGTTGTACAGGACCTTATTTGGGTAATACTTAATGAACTGTGACTCTGGCGTTCTGTACATTCTAAGACAGACCCTAAGGCACTGTCTTTCGAACATACGAATCTTTTCCATATAAGATGGCGCTACATTAAACCACACTGGACAACCATAAGCGATAATGGGCCTTATTAGGGCCACGTAGCATATGATTTTAACCCTACGGTCAAGTTGACTGCTGTGAAACAGGCTTCTTGTCATACCGAAGGCTCTCTTAGCTCCGGAGAGACAAGCATCTATATGTCTGTTGAAATATAGATACTGGTCTAGCCAGATACCAAGATATCTAACTGCGTTTCTCACCGCTAATTGTTGTCCATGTTGCCCGATGATTGCGAATTTCCTCCAGTTCTTTTTCGTATCCCTTGAGGCCATGTTCAACGGAGTTCTAAACAGTATCGTTTCCGACTTTTGGAAGTTGATTTTCAGCTTCCAATCATCGCAATATCTCTTAATATAATCGAAGTCACATTGCAGCATTGCATTGATAGTTTCGATTTTTGGGCTTGATCTGTACGCTACTAAATCATCTGCGTACGCTATTGAATGGTTGAGGAAACCTACAAGATCACTTGTGTAGATGTTAAATAGTATTGGAGAGTTCACCGCCCCCTGTTGTAAACCGTTTTTAATGTCAAAGAATCTGCTCGAAGTAATATTGTTACATTTAACAACAAACTTCTTTCCCATAGTCATTTCATAAATCATGTATAGCAGGTGATTTGGCATGCCTAACCTGGTGAGCTTGTAGAATAAACCTTCTAACCATACGGTATCGAAGGCTTTTTCAAAGTCGACCAGGCAGGCACCCGTACATTGGTTTTTGGCCTTATTCCACTGAATGTCGGAAACTAGTTTTGACGCGGCGTGAATGGTATCATGCCCCGCTTTAAAACCAAACTGGTTGTCCGGTATTATTTTCTTTTCCTCAACCCATTTGATCAGAGCTCTATTTACAATTCTTTCGAACACCTTGCTAACATTCGGAAGCAAACTAATTGATCGGAGATTAGTAGGGTTTGTACTATCTTTATCCCGTTTAGGGATTGGATGGACCACCGCTGTTTTCCACTGCACTGGATAGTGGTTATTATTCAGAGCATTGTTGAACAGCGTGGTGAAAATATCTACTGCCTCAAGTGGTAAGTGTCTTAAAACGACGTTTGGGATACCATCTATTCCCGTTGACTTCTTATTTTTTAGTGAATCCAGGATGCACAGGAGTTCATCCTTTTGCACAAACAAAGATTGAGAAGTTCGTTCATTGGCGACAATGCCGTTTGCATGGTTTTCATCATTGAATACTGTGAAGCTGTTATTCTCAGATCGCCAATTCTCTATTTCTGCACGAAGATGTGAGTGGTTCAAAAAGGCCGCATTCTCAAGTTCGTGATTTCGATGGACAGAGTTGTTCACCATGTACACAGACTCGAAGAAAGCGCCGATCGAATTAACTTTCTCCTGTGGATCCTCGATCACAAAAAAACCGTCTCCTGTCTCGACACTTTCTGGATTTATGCCCACATTCCGTAGCATCGTTGTATTGTCTGTCGTCTGGGGGATTCGGACATAAGGAATATCGTTATGATCTTTTCTCCTGAATATTTTATTTATTTGCGGGAACATATTCGGACTATTGGATTTTATAGAACGAATCTTATTGCCCCAGTGCAAACTTACAGCTATTCTGTAATTTTCTTTTAGTAACTGTTGGATATTTTTGATCACCGATTTTAGCATCCTTATCTCCGGGTCGTGTGGGTCTGTAAATTGTCTGTATAGCCGTTTAAGCCTAGAGAGAACTCTACTTTTTTCCCTGTGGAGCGCGTCGATTGTTGGTGTTCTATATCTATCAGTTTGGTCACTTGTCTGTTCTATCCGAGGGATAGATTTGTCCATGGTTCGTTTAATGACGGTGTCCATTTGTCGCAGGTAACGGTCAATTTCGTCGTTAGTCAAGTTTCGGTTTACCGGTGGATTAATTCCGCTCAGGCGTATCTCTCTTCTCAACGATCTTGCAAAGAGTGACCAGCGTGCCTGTTGATAGTTGTAGGTGCATATTGGTTCGTATTGTTCCAGTTGCGAAAGTTCGTTAGGTATTCGTATTACTGTAGCGAGTCCGTTATGGTCACTGTCGTAGTCGATGGTTCGTAAGCAATTTCGACTGTAGCGATTTGTGGTAGTTAGTTCAAGTCTTGCGTCTGTTAGGGCTAAGTCCAAAAAAGAGCCGGTTCTTGGAAAGGATGGCGAATCCGTCGCGTACATCTCAAGTCTGTACTCGGCCGTATTTCGACACCACCAATTGAACAACAGATTACCCCTAGTATTTGGGGTTGCGTTTCCCCATGTTATGTGTTTGGCGTTAAGGTCACCGCCAAAGAAATAATAATTTTCTTCTGACTGCAATTGAAGATGTCGAAAAAGTGTTTCAAGCTCTGTAATAAACTGACTAGGTTGAGGTGCATCAGGTGCATAAAGAGCAACTACATACATACGTCTCCTACTTTGGAGAGGAATGCATATAATACACGCTTCTAATATTCGAAACCTTCGTACGATCCCGCTATACACTACACTATGGCGCAATCCTTTTCGTATTAAGACCGCAACCCCACCCCCTTTTGAGGGGTGGGGGCGGTCTCTTCTAACTACATTGTAGTCTTTGTAGCCTAATTTGTGTTTCTGATTTAGTTTAGTTTCACTAACCAAAAGCACATCAGGGCATTCGTTTAACAACATGTTCGAGAGGCTAGCTCTTCTCTCAATTCTGACCAGTGAATTTACATTCACTGCAAGGATCTTAAAGTTTGTCTCATCCAGCGTATCCATCATGATTTATGGCGCGCCAGACTCGGCAAACAGCGTGGAATAGATGATGTCTATTCGAGTCGCTTGTTCATTCAGTTGTTTCTGAAACTGATCGATCTTACCATGGAGGGACATCAAGATCGCTTTCATATCCATATCTATTACCTGGGACTTTTCAATAACCTTTGGTACATCTTGTACCTTACTTTTGGTTACACCGGATGCCATTTGGGCATAAGACGCCGTTTCAACAAGACAATGCACCGATTCACAAGCTGATGAAAACGATTTTAAAATTGAACGATTTACGTTTCGACTTTCTTCTTGAGTCTATATATTCTCCAGATCTTACCGATGGTAAGATTATAGCCGCAGTTAAAGCCTTTTTTGAGGTAAAACACAAATCATTCTATAAGAATGGCATTAAAAGATCAGTTAATTAAACGATATAGAATGTGTCTATGTTGACGAACAGTAGAATTTTGCAAAACGACTGTCTTCTTACTGGTTAGTCCTGGAACATAAAGACTCAAGTGTTCGAAGATAGGTGGCAAGGGGGTTACGGTCAAGAAAGAGCGATGCAGGAAAGGATGAAATAGACTGACGGGACTATGACTCCAGCATATTGGTGCTATATGTCCCACAAACCATATAACAATCGAAATTCTGCATATTAAGCTTTTAAGTCTTCCAATTTGTGGTTCCGAAAATAAAAATTGTAAAATTTTCTGCCACAATAAATAGCATATACATATAAAAAACTAAACATATTCGGTCCCGGATGACTGTTCGACTGGAAGTTTGTGATTGTTACGGATATGTTTTGACTTGGGATACATCCCTCAAATCTTGAGAGAATTCAACCTTGTTTTCACCCCCAAGATTTGAAAATCAAATGAACAACCTAAATCCTATCGCCCTATCAGCCTAACAACTTTCTTACATTGGAAAAACTGAGCTTCATATTAGAGATATACTAGAGAATCCAATCCCACTGCATCCAAACTAATGTGGTTACCGTAAAGAACGATCTACTGAGAACGCACTGCATCACTTAGTAGCTCATTTGGAAAATAGCTCGACAGGCAAGGAGATCACAATTTGCGCTTTCCTCGATATTGAGGGGGCTTTTGATAATACTGGCTACAACACAATAACCACTGCACTATCCTGCAAAGGTGTAGACTACCCCATACACCACTGGGTTGATGCTTGAGAGCCGTATTATATCAGCTAAGTCCGGAGAGGTTTCTGTGACAATATCTACAGCTAAAGGGTGTCCACAAGGTGGAGTCCTTTCACCCCTTCGCTGGTCGTTAGTTATCGACGGCCCCAAGTAAACGTACCTCAATCATAACGTTATCGCATTCGCCGATGACCTTGTAGTTATTGTTACAGGTAAATGCGGCATTTCTGCCTGTGAACGCATGCCTCGTGCGCTTTAGTCTACCTCTGACTGGTGTAACTGAGAGGGTATATCGATAAACCCAAATAAGACAATCCTAGCCCCGTTTACGGAAAGCAGAAAAATACAATACAATACAAAACGAGAGTTCGAAATTTTTTTTCAAAATTTTGGGTTTGAAAATTAATTTCTCAAAAACTGTTTCTTAAAACAGCTTCGTTTAAAAACAAGATGAAAGAAGAGGTTTCTGGCTTTACAAGAAAGTATATCACGGCATTGTGGATGTAACTGTTGATTTTTAATATTTTTTTTTTCCAAATTAAGTAAATTTTTTAGAAAATTGCCCCTCCCGGCTAAACGGGGAGGAATAGACGCCCCCTCCAGTACGATATTTTTCTTGTCTTGACCAGACCTACACGCTCTAGCTTTTTGGCATACTGCTCGTGGGACACCCTGTATACCGAACCCATACAAGCTCACTCTACAACGGGAAATAATTTAAATTCTCATCAAAAGGTGCTGTCGTCCTTGCACTTTACACTTCCTGCCTTCCTCTTTCCAAGTTCAGCTGCAAGGGTATTCTATATTTATCCGCTGCGCCTACATGTACATCACGGATATCAACACAAAAACCGTTCGATGAACATTTGCATATCTGTCGGATTTTCGCTCCATGGCTATTTCAATTTCAATGCTTCCACTCGGGTCTACTCTGTGACGTGTGCATCAGTTCACAAACGAAGGCTATTCCAAGTCGAGAGAAAGCAGCTGCGAAAGCGATTTTTAACCTTTCTAAAAACAAAATAACAAAAAATACTGCTGACACTCGAGACAGGCAAGCCCATTAGTTACTTTCTCAGTAAAAAACAAGAAGATTATGATATCCATACATAGTATCGCTCTCATTGTATACCTATTATCTGTTTGAAAAGTAAGTCATTTGTTTATGTGCTTCTCGATGTTCTAGGGTGGTAAATGCCGAGGTTAGAGGGAATGATCTTATTGATTACAGGAATGGAATGAGCATCGCCGGCACTTCGGCTGACTAAGCCGACTTGGGATACGCAAAGAACAACAAAAAACTAGGTGATGTATGTACAATGAATGTGATACCTACCCTAGTTAAAAAAGATGCCAATGCTGTGATCAATTTAATAATTATCCCTATAGCAGCCTCGGCATGGTCAAAAGTCGCAATCTGATGAAGAAAATCTCCAAAAGACCTACATATGTACATACATTCATTCAGACTCAAATTCCGAATTTCCTGTTTATTCGTAACCCCGCATCTACGCTCAACATATCATCACATCAACAATACCCTACAAAACACTACACAGAAAAATAGAAATAAATAACAAAACATTGAACTGATGCCAGTTGCTCTATGAAAGCAAGAGACACCGAAACACAAGGTAAAAGAATGAAATTAAATTAAAAAAAAAGAAAAACAACGAGTCAACACAAAGCAACAGATAGAGAGAAACGAGATGATAAGAAAACAAGAAAACGAAAGACGATAACATAAGCAGAGAAGAAAACAGACACACCCGCATCGAGGTTGGGTTGAGGACGGTTGCTCGAAAAGTCAATAAACATTCGTGCGATGGTGTGTGAAAAGTTATGCAAGTGTGTGGTTTTGAAGGGCATTAGGGAGACGATACCGATGGGGAGTGCGGAGCTCATAGTGCTTAAATGTATAGGATGATGTTGCCAGATGAACACTTTTGGTCAACATGCATATGAATTTGTCGTTTTGTAAGTTTTGATTTGATCGGCCGTGTGTGTCATATTGTATGTCGAATATTTTACAACACAATTGTTGATGGAATCTCAATTCCGTCAAGGAGAAAAGGTTTACGCCTAATTTCAACAATTGTAGGTTTCGTAGCATCAAATTGCATTTTTTTTTAATATTTGAAAAGATTTGGCATTTCCTACCTTACCTTCCTTACCCTAACCTACCTTAGCCTAAGTGAGCTTGCCATTGGCGCTGATCAAGCTTTGTCATTAAGAGGCTAATCGATCAATACCGTTTAATACTGTCAGATGTCTCTTCGATCTCGGCGCGACACCGATCTACTGAATTCTTGCATTTGGTCCATTGGGTATCCGGTACTAGTTTCGACGCGGCAATAATAATGTCATTCCCCGCTCTGAAACCGAATTGGTTATCTGGAATGATTTAATTGTCCTCAATCCCATTTAAACAGAGAATTATGGAAAGCCTAGCTGATTCTCCCAAGAAACTTATTAACCGGAGATTTGCCGGGTAGAGCTGATTTTATCGCTCTTGGGGATGCATTATTCAGTGCGTTGTGGAATGGGATGGTGTACATATCTACAGACACTATTGGAAGCTGCCCTAGGAATACATTAGATATACGGTCGATTCCCTAAGATTTTTTTCATTTCCATAACTCAAAGATAATCTGGCGATCTTCCGTCGAAATGAACAGGAAATTTGCCTCTCACTGCCCATGAAATGCATGAAATCGGTATTCAACCTGGTAAAAGCAAGGTTCTCTGATCAGCAATCATTTCGTAGGTGTAGGTTATGAATAAAAACTCTGCTTTCCAGATCGTGGCATGGGTGAAAATTGTCATTCACTTCATACACTTCCTGGAAAACAGCTCCCACTTTCATCCTCTTCTGAGGATTCTCAATCATAAAGAAACCGTCATTCAAGAATGCACTATCCCGGTCAATGCTGACAGTTCGTAACAGTCCTTCATTATCTAACGTTTTGGGAACCCTCAGGTCCTGAATGGTATTCCGATTGTTTCTCCGAAATATTTTATTTATTTGCGGGAATATGTCCGCGCTGTTGGAAATCTTGTTCTTAGATGGCGCTACAGTCTGGTGTGAACCTGGGCTTCAACCAACAAGAGTCTCCAGCTGGCACCATATTTTGCCAGTTGTTTCCACTGCCGCACTCCCAGTTGGTTAAGGTCGCCTTCCATATGTGTGCGCCACCTTAGATTCTGTCGTCCTCTGCTGCGTCGACTCTCAGAGTTGGATTTAAAGACTCTTCGGACCGGAGCTGTGTTGTTCATTTGCTCTCGGGCCTAGTCATCTTAGACGTTAGTTCCGGAGAAGTCGTACTAGGCCGATGTCGCTATACAGCCCGTACAATTCGTCGTATCTTCTCCTTCACTCTCCGTTTATATAAACGGGACCATATATTGAACGATGAACTTTCCTCTCGAAGCGACCAAGGGCATCCTCGTCCGTTTTCGTTAAGGTCAAGGCCTCTGCCCCATAAATCAGGACCAGAGTGTTTAGTGATTTACATATGTAGTGCTGAGTTGACTTTTCGAGAGAGGACTCTACTTCTCAATTGCCTCTTGAGTCCAAAGTAGCAGTGGTTGGCAAGAGTAATTCTGCCTTTGATCTCAGCGCTGGTATTGTTGTCGCTGGTCACTAGTGAGCTAAGGTAGACGAAGTCCTTGACCACTTCAAATTTGTAGCCGTCAACGTTCTGGCCAATACGTCGGTGTTGTGCATCTTTTTGGATGACAGCATATATTTGGTTTTACCCTCGCTCACCGAAAGACCCATTTTAGCCGGTTCGGCTTCAATATTTAATACTTCATTGACGTCTCGTTGTGCTCGCCCAATTACAATGTCAATGTCATCCGCGTACGCAAGAAACCCCTTGTGTTAGATAGTGAGTCTCGTATAATTTTTTCAAGCACGATGTTGAAGAAGTTACATGACAGTGCGTAACCTTGCCTAAACCCTTTTTTAACATCGAAGGTCTCGATTAGTTCGTTACCGACCTTAATGAAGCAGCGAGAATTTGGACGAGTTTGACGGGGATTTTAAATCTGGACATGGCTCGGTATAGCTACCGACCAAAAGATGCTGTGTGTCGGTTTGGAAGTCTTGGGTCTTCTCTAAGACCTGCCGCAGTGTGAAAATTTAGTTTGTTGTGGATTTTCCTGGCCTGAAACCACACTGATAGGAACCTATAAAATTATCCACAAATGCTTTCAGATGTTCACACAGTACGGCAGAGAAGATCTTGTACGCGATATTAAGGAGACTTATTTCTCTATAGCTGGCGTAGTTATAGGTGTCTCCTTTCTTATGGGCTGGGCAAACGATGTGAGATTCCATTCATCGGGCATGCTTTCCTTCGACCATATTTTACAGATGAGCAGGTGCATGCGCCCAACCAACTCATCTCCAGACGCTTTAAATAGCTCAGCAGTCAGACCATCTGCGCCGCGGCTTTGTTAGTTTTAAGCTTCGAAATAACAAGCTTAATTTCATCTACATAGGACGGACATACAGGTGGACGGAATTTTCATGTAACTTCGTCCGTTGCGAATAGATCATTCTGCCTGACAGCGGTATTAGACCAAGTATCGCCGTTATATAATTCACATTATCAACATCGACTCTACTACTAGTTGGCCGTCTTCATCCCTACAGGTTTCCGCTTTGCCGTTATTGCCCTGGCGTGTTCGTTTTACTTTTATGTAAAACTGGCGAGCATCATTTCTGTGGTCGTCCATTTGCCCCCATCGTCCATTTGTCTAAGGTAGCTGTCAATCTCGTGTATTCCGCGGGGGAAAGGAGGTGTTCAAAGTGAGCGCTCTTTTCTGGGAATTGATAAAGTGCAACCAACGCACTCTACTGGAATCATAGGAGTGCGTTTGGACATATTCTGTCACCTCCGCGAAATCATTTGGTAATGTGATCACCTCGGATTGGTCCCAGTCTTATATGAAGGCCCATATATAGTTAGTAGACCATTGGTTGAGATCCTAGGATACGACGGCCAGTGGTTTAGTGGGCTCCCCCTCTAATCACTATGTTAGACGTTTAGATCACAGGCCAGAATGTAGTAGCTTTCTACCAAGTTTGAGCGTCGAGATCAAAAAAGCGTCTCAAGATCTGCAGTGAAAATATTGGGTTGATTTGCTTGGGGATCATATACTGCCATAATTTATATTCTCTGTCCATTTTAAATACTACAGGACTATTTTACGTTAGACAAAATTATTAAAACTGGGTAAAATATCTTAACTAATTTAAGCATCTTACTGACCCTATGCGGACATTCTATAATAAAGCCTCCTTTCCCTTATATCTTAAGCTATCGGAGAGAAAGGCATAGAATGCAAACCTCTAACACTTAGAACCTCTGCACTTCACTGGTGTATAATTTTAACATTTAATATTAGTTCCAATGATGATTGCAACTCTTCGCCCCATGTGATATTGGGTTGGTATCTTTGAAATATTTTGTAAGAACCGTGCCTGATTTTGTATTTCTAGTTAAGCTTTGTTTCGCTTACCAAAGGCACATCGGGGCTTTCATCAATCCTAAGTGAAGTGAATTTACATTCACCAACAGGATGCTGTTGTAGTAGATGCGTTAGTTCCGGCAGATGTAAGTAGATTCTGTCCACTCGGTTCGCTTGCCAATGGATCTGCCTTTGGAGCTGGTCAATCTACCTTTGGATGGCGAGCAAGATCAAACTTAGTCCCACTTTGGCACCGAAGCCTTAGAAACAGGAATTGGAGAGTCTTAAGGCCTATTCATCATCGAAATGCACACTCTGCAAAAAAATATTTGTGTCGTTAGTTAAAGTAATAAAGAAGATCCAACATCCTTTACCCGGTGGATACGTTAACAAAAAAATCAAACCGTCGCGTTGCGCATGAGGAAGTGACTTTTAAAAAATTACTGCATCCACAAAAAAATCACTGCATGGCGTCCAATTTGGTTTGGTTATGTCATTGGTCCATACTTCTTCGGCAATTAGGAAGGTGTTACTGTCACCGTAAATTGTCATCACTACGGCCTGGTTTTTTTTGGCCTCAAATCGAAGACTTGGATGTGGAAGACATGTAGTTTTAATAAGGCAGTGCTATTACTCGTACAGTACGAAATGTTTTGAATCTGCTGCAAGAAAAATGTCCTTGACAAGTATTTTCGCGTTTTGGCGATGTGAACTGACCACCGAGATCGCGTCATTTGTCGCCTTTGGATATATTTTTATCTAATTATGCAAAAGATCGTGTTTATGCATACAATCCGCGAACTTCCCGAACAATCCGTTATGGCCCAGTTATTCCGATATTTGACGAAAATTACCAAATCGAATTATATCATTCATTGCCATTACCATAATTACCATTACCATAATGGCAAGAGGCTGCTCCCCATCTACGTTCCCGAGTCCTGGAGAGAAGTGTAGTTTCCATGCCTGAGTATCAGAATCATCAATCATCACCATCTGTTCACCTAATTCGTAAACAGAGTTATTTCGGTGTTATCCCACCGCTTTGGAAGACGAGGAAATCTGGAATCTGGAAGGCGAGAGATGCGATTTAAGTTTAGATGCAAAAACGATATCGTAGAACGTAACTGATGCTGTTTTTCATCGAGACCATATATCCTTTAAACTTCACTGGTAAATAACCTAACTCTATCTGTATCATAGTGCCAAATATGTTCCCAGAGCCGGAAGTCTAATATAGAAAACTGAGAAAGGAAAGCTATCGTAGCCTTCTATATCTTCTATATCTTAGGCAAATTTGTAACCTCTTTATACAATTGTTGTCACCTATGCATCCCTAGCCTGTCCTTACTCTTTTACACTTCCTCCCCTTAGACATTAACATCTAATTTGTGTATTATGTCAAGTGACAAGTGTATTATGACATGTGGCATCATCAGATTCAATGAAACGGTCATCTAAATCCTTTGGTTCCGCAAATTTCTGTTGCCTTCAAGTCTGACTTTGACTATTTACTTGTGTAGTATGGTGCAATGACGATTCCCGTCCAATAAGGAATAAAATACCCTAGTCTCAGAATCAACTTCTAACTGTCACTGATGACATCAAAAAACACTGTTCACTCGGATGTGTTGGCAGTCAGTTACGCATGTAAAACACTTTGCACAACCTGACTCACCACGATAGTCATTGCTTCCTCAGCAATCACTTTCTTCAGACTCGTGGAGTAACATTAGTAAGATATCAGATAGGCTAACAACAACAACAAGATTATTCTCTTCCGGGTTCCAAACCACTATACGGGCTCAACCTTAATATCCAGTGGTTTTCAAATTGAATTATCACAAATCAAACTGTTTTCAGCATTTTTTGATCATCTCTCCTTGTACCAGATATTGCTAATTTTTCCAGTCTAGGCTAGGTTAAAAAAGGGGAGTGTGATGGTTGTGTATCACTTCCACTCGGAGGCCAAAGGGCCCATTGTGATTCCCTTCGTGGTGGCTGAAACCATTCCGTGAATTTTAGAAAATCCGATATATCTGTATTTGCCACGTCCGCAATCTCTGTAAAGAATCTTTGCCCCAGCGACGCTAGGCGTCGATTCTGGAAAGCTGGGCAGTGGCAAAGCAGATGTTGGATCGTCTCATTTTCTTCCTCATCGCCGCAGCTCCGACAGAGATTGCTGGATGCCGAATCTCATTTCCGGAGCATTGATCCAATGGGACAGTGTCCTGTGGTCACTCCGACGAGCATACGGGTCGAGTTTCGGTCCAGCGCTAAGAACTTTTTTGTTTTTCCGATATTGAGCTTTGGCCACGATGATCTTGTCGTGTAGCTGTCGTTCCTTGTAAGCCAGGATGAGTTAGCTTCTTTTATGTTTGTGTCATTTATGATCCGGTATAATGCACTGATCGGTGGTTGCAATGACGTGTCCGCTTCGCTGATGTCCATTTCAGACCCTTGCCTGGCCAATTCGTCCGCTCTTTCGTTCCCTGTGCTGTGACCCGGGGCCCAGCATTGCGGTGTCTGATGTACTTCAGTGAGTCGCGACATTTCATGACAGCCTTTGATCTTGTTGAACAGAATCCTATTGATTTCAGTGCAGCCTGGCTGTCTCCGAAGATAGTGATATCCGTTGGTGGGATATCGGTTACCTGTAGGTGTTTGGCTGCTTTCTCTATTGCTTGGATTTCTGCTTGAAAATCGCTGCACAAATCAGGGAGTCTAAATGATTCCTGTTATGGCAAGGTATCAGAGTAGAACCCGGCCCCAGTGCCTGTGTCCATTTTCGATCCGTCGGTGAAGAGGGTAATCTCATGGTCGTTGATCACGCCGTTTGATAGCCACTCTTGTCTGTCGAGGAAAATGAAAAGGATCTTTTGCCGAAGGTCTTTTTGCATACATAAAAAGCATTCTTTTTCATCCTTTCCTCCCAGTTCTTTTCCAGGATAGTTTGGAGTCAAGAATGATGCCTAGATACATGGCCTCCACTTTGAGCTTGAGTGGAGTACCCTATAACTTTGGGGGAGCAAATATCGGTATTTTCCTTTTCCTGGTGAACAAAACCAGCTCGGTTTTCTGGGGGTTTATTCTCAGACCGTTCTGTCTTGCCCACGAGGAGAGTTCCTTCAATGCTGAATCCAATGGTTCACTGATAGTTGGTAGAAATTTACCTTTTATCAACATAACTAGGTCATCCGCGTATTTTTCGGTCTTTCTCCATGAAGATTTTGAGGATTTTGTTAACTGTAAGAAGCCACAGTAGGGGGGAGAGAACTTCCCCCTGTGGTATGTCTCTAGTTGTCACTTTCCTTATAAAGCTGTATCCAATGTCTACATTAATAATTCTGTTATTTAACATAATTTCAATCCAGATTCCAATGGATTTGTCTACTTTTATGTCCTCTAGAGCTGTTATTATGGCCTCTGTGTTTACGTTGTTGAATGCCCCCTCTATATCGAGGGAGGCTGCCATTGTAAATTCTTTTATATTCAATGAGCTCTCAATTTCACAACCAACACTATGCAGAGAGGTAGGCGTGTTGAGTGTTGCATAAGTTGTGTGAGTTGATGAGTCCTTTGATGTATAGGTCAAGGTGTCTTTCCAAGGTTTTTAATAGAAACGACAGTGTGGATTGGTTTTCCTGCCTTAGGTATGAAAACTACCTTTATTTATTTCCACTGTGTTGGGATGTACCCCGCGCACAAGCAATTGGAAAAAATGCTTACGAGGTGGGGTACAGTGTGGGTTTGTGTTTTCTGAAACATCGCTGGCAAGATATCGTCAGGCCCCGGTCTAAAAAAAACATTGTTAAAATAAAAAGATAACAGGCTCTCACGAGTCAACCTGATACAAAAATTGTGAACTTTCGCCAATCGCCATATCTTTTTGGTGTCCTTAGACTCTCTTCCCTCGTTAAGTTTAAACGTTTTTTTTTTTGCTTGACAATATTGTGAACAAATAATGATATCGGGTTCAGACTAATTTCATTAAATGTATAATTATAATCCAAATGAACTTACGAAGGAGTGTTTTACGTGAGGGTTGATACCTAAAGCCAGGTTTAGAAACATGTTCAACTTTGTTTTACTTTCAGGGGTTGTGACAAGTTTCGTGTTTCTTAAAAGAACTGTACGTTACATTTCTTAAAATTAAATATTAAAAGTGAAGGATGCTTGTTTCCTATTCTTTTGGTCTGCAGCCCACCTAAGTATGTATTGCAGTTATGTTCAAAAAGTATCGGGATATCGTTGTACTGGTACCTTAACAGACTGATTCACTCAATTTCCATTATGTTGGTAAACCACGCCACAACATACTGGTAAACATGTACATATCTGCACATTGTTAGTCAGCCATTAGCCATAGCTTGATATGGTCGGCGATTTTTGGAACTAAAAATGTTTATATTTCACCCATTTACATTTTAAAATGTTACAAAGACATCAAAAAAAGTATCCAAAAGAGTCACGCATATCTACATATATCTCATGAAATAAAGAAAATAAATACCGCCCGGCATAGATACGAGTACTCATTGGAGGTTTTCTTACTTCGACTTGAACATTGGTAAAACTCAATCATTAGCGGAAGACATCGAGATATCGAGCTATTCAGAATGAGAAACTAGAAAACCATGAGGAGTAAGAAACCAAAAATAATAGATGTGGTCAAGAGACCCGCGTATCTTGTGCGTCGATATGACATGGGCCCTTTCACCAAGATCGTTCTAATTCCCTGTTTAATAGGTTGTTATGTGAACTCAAATCTGCATATTTCATTATAAAAGGAAAGTTGAGTCTCTCGCTGAAAGTAGAGTTCTTTTTTTTCATTATACATTTACATCAGCCAATATTTGTAACATTTATTTTTGCCACTGAGTTAAGACGGCAAAAAAAGTTTAGTAAAGATAAAAACGTATCCGAGGGAAATTAGCTTGAAATTATGACCATACATGGCCAGTAATGGCTTACTTAACACAAGGCATCTACCTTCATAAACGCGCAGTAATCAATATGACGATGAATCCCGATATCAAGTAAGATTTGATAATAAATCATCCCTATAACCGACAATTAAGTTTTTGGGCAGTATATGAGCGTCTTGCAATTCTTTTTTAAACGGTCTCTAGATCACACTGACTTTACAAAAAGCCACGATATTATCAACAACCCCTGTTTTTGTACTTAGTCGATATTTTGGATATTCTCATAAATGTAAATTTCACTTTAATTTGGAACCAGTTTTTTTTTTTTTTTTTATAGGCTTCGCGAAAGTTTAAGAGTTAAGGGCTAGCCATAATAGCAGAAGCTTATGTCAGAACCGAACGAAATTCTCCCCTCTGTTTCAACGAAAAGTCAAGATACCCACAATGAACAGATGCAAGCAGAAGCAAGCATAAGGAAAGGAACTGTCAAATTGTTTTCATTCGATTTGTTTATTTTCGGTGTGGCTTATTGTGCTTATTTTCGTGTTATTAAAAGTGAAAAATAGAGAGATAGAAAGAAGGGAAAAAAACGAAGACAATTGAAAACGTTGAGATCGTTACAGCTTATATTGGAAAGCATAATACTGTTAAGAAAAATTAATGAGTTACGGAAAAAAAGCGTTCCTGTAGTGTTTGCAAAACTAATCGCGATAGGACAATTCATGGTTTCTACGAAGTCTCCTTCCAAGCAATGAAGGCCGGTGATACAGACCAATTCTTTGTAAAGGGTTTTCCAATGGAGACTTGACAGCTTTGAACTTAATTTGTGAACGCACCCTTTCACTAATCATCGAACTGTCATTGTCAATTTATTCAGTAAACTAAACATTTTCATCATAGTAAAGTAAACGAACGAGCAACGTTCAAATTTTAAAAATTTTGTACCAAAATTCGGAGTCGATGACCGCAACTTTAAGAGCGTTAACTCCAATTTTCGGTCGTATTGCTCGCCCTAGTAGACAAGCTTAGTGCAAAAATTTGAGTCTACATATTCGTTGTTTGATGTTGCCGTATCAGTGAGACAACTGGTTGCTCAAAGTGTCGAACATATCGCTGCCGTTCAGGCGCCCGTAGCAAACGATCCAAATCAGTCAATTCCACGGCATTCTCAAGAATTGGGCATCGCTCAGACCACATTATGGCGTATTTTGCGTAAGGATCTTGGTTTACACCCATACAAGATCAAGCTGACTCAAGAATTGAAGCCGATGGACCATTTGAAGCGACGTACCTTCTCCGATTGGGCTCTGGAGAAGATGAGCCAAGATGATGAATTTCATCGCAAAATCATCTTCAGTGACGAAGCTCATTTTCGGCTCGATGGGTTCGTCAATAAGCAAAATATGCGTTATTGGTCGGGTGAAAATCCACATGTGCTTCACCACTTCATCCACAAAAAATAACTGTTTTGTACGGTTTGCATGCCGGCGGCGTCATTGGGCCATATTTTGTCGTCGACGATAACGATCGTCACGTTACTGTGATTGGCCAGCGTTATCGCGCCATGATTACCGATTATTTTTGGGCCGAATCGGAAGATATGGACTTGGACGACATGTGGTTTAAACAGGATGGTGCCACAAGCCACACAGCACACGTTACAATCGATTTATTGAAGAGTAAGTTTGATGAGCGTGTTATCTCAAGATTTAACGCCTCTAGACTATTTTCTTTGGAGCTACATTAAGTCATTGGTTTATGCCAACAAGCCGACGACGTTGGAAGAGCTCAGAGCCAACATCGAACGCGAAATAGCGGCCGAAATGTGTGGCCGAGTCATCGAAAATTGGGTCCAACGAATCGACCACTGCAAACGTGCTCGCGGTGGCCATATGAACGAAGTCGAGTTCCATTCATAAAAGTTTTGATTGTACTTTAAGCCGATAATAAAGTTTTTGAAATATCTCAAATGGTTTGCGTTTTATTTAAAAAAAAAGTTGTCAAGTCCTTTTTGGAAAACCCTATATATACGAGGATGACCCCAATAATTTATAACATGTTGCTAAATTTAATAACGCCGTATTTAGTGGAGTCTTCAATAAGAAAACCAGTACAGCCGGAATGTCGACTAGCAGTTACCTTGCAGTAAGTAAAATTTTCTTTTTGTTGAACACTTCTTACTAAAAATAATATCAGATATTTCTCACAGGGAAATTCTTTGCAATCGCTTGCGTGGTCCTTCAAATTAGGAAAGGAAACCGTACGCATGATAATCTGAGAAACCTGCGAAGTTTTGTGAAATGTGCTGCATCCGGTGTATGTTTCAAAACCAAATGAAACTGATTACACGCAGATCGCCGAGGAATATTGGGACTTGTGGACTATGCCAAATTGCGTTGGAGCTATTGACGGAAAGCATGTTGCCATTAGATGTCCGCCGAATAGCAAGTCAGTTCTTTTGCTATAAAAAATATTTTAGTATTGTGCTATTAGCAGCGTGCGATGATAAATGTCGATTTACATTTGTGGATGTTGGAGCTTATGGCAGCCAGAGCGATTGAGGTAATAAATTACTCTTACAACTGCTTGTTCTTTTAAACAGAAATGCCTTTTTCTGTTTTTATTTTAGGTGTTTTGCAAGCAAGTCGGTTTGGAAAGAGACTTTTAGAAAACTATCTGCCGTTACCGCCCCCGAAATACTTGCCAGGAACCCAAGTACCTACAGCTTTGTAGCTGATGCTGCCTTTCCCCTGGGTATCAATATAATGCGGCCGTATCCGGGACTACTTCTACCAGCAGATAAGGAGAGATTCAATAAAGATTTGTCACGAGCCCGTCAAACAATTGAGAATTCCTTCGGAATTCTTGTGGCTCGTTGGCATGTTTTATTGAATACCCTTCATATGGTCCCAGAAAACGCTAAAAAGTGGTTTGGCCTGTGTGGCATTGCACAATTTTATAATGCTGAATAATGACGATGGGTCATCGTATTGTCCGTCCAATTATGTTGATTGGGTGGACTCTGATGGCATACAACAGGATGGGTTGTGGAGGGAAGAAGTCAGGACAAATCTACCGCCTGTCGCGCCGTCAACAATACGGTATTACGGTGGTAGAACATCCATCCAAATACGAAATGAAATTTGTAGATTTTTAAATAAACAAAAAAATTAAAGTTGAAAATTGAAATTTGATTTTATCTCTTAATTTATGTATATGGTCGTCCTCAAAAGGACGGTTTTATTTCTACTTTTAGTATCTATTTTCGCACCGTAGTTGCATCACCCTCTGCATCATTTCCAACTGAAATGAGTCCCTTACAGGAACTGGCAGATCGTCCATGTAAGACAACATGGCCTCCATGAACATGGTATCAGCGCGTCTCCTTGGTTGTTGTGTTGCGGAATATCGGGAATATCGTTGGCAATGTTTTCTGGAGTTTTTCCAGAGTTTGCCCTAACTGTTTACAAACGCCTACCAGCGCATCTTCCGCCTTCCTTTTACGTATCGGTGTTGAAGACGGGACTGGTGAGCAATCCAACGCCGAACCAGAGCTAAACTCTTCACAAGATGATAAAAACTCCAGATTCTTAAAATATTGCCATTCTTCCAATTCAAAGAAGGCATGAAAGACATCTGCTTTATCATAGACGCACTTATTGTCCTGCACAAGTGAAATCAAGTTGTTAACAAACTCGTATTCCATATTTATTTTTATCTTTTTTTTCTTTCCTAACCTCAAATGTCACTTGTCAAAAATTCCCGTCTGCTCGCATCAGTTAACGAACATTTAATGAAACTTCCCATTGTGGGCATATCATATGCTTTGCATGTAAGAAAACATTCCCCTCTGCTTGCATATACTTGCTCCTGCCTATTATGGTTGGGCCTTTACGCTCTTGTGGTGTTTGTCACACAACCTGGACTCTCCGAGGGTGGTTGTCCTAGACAGGGTTCGAGAGATTCGACTGAATTTGTCGCGTTGATTGTAGTTCACAGTGCTCTTTTGTTTCCATGTCATGTCACAGAGTATAGATTTTGAAGTAGACACGGAGAATAAACCCATGTTAACGTCGTTGATAGTCGTTTTCAATAACATGTTGCACCTTTGTTGACGGATGGACGATTTTGGGAATATTAATACAACTAAACTATTTTAGCTGAATTTGTTGTCCAGTACTAACTTATATAAGGCTGAGAAGTTACTTAAAGGAAACGAATAAGGTCCAAATGGGTTCTATTATCAAATATTTAAAGTTTGTACTGCAGGGACTTTAATAAAACTTACTAGCCTTGAGTTTAATGCAATACTTAAGAACGATCGATCACAGGAGCTGACAGGTAAGGAGAACCGCGGCTAGTGTCCAGTATTTTCACACTGTCTATAAGTTGAGCAAAGTTAAGCACCCACCTTGTTTGGTATGCCAACAAGCTGATCATGCGTAGACGCGTATAAAAGCAATTTCTGCACTCATCTCGAAGTAGTATCTCCTAGATTACCTTGGTACTTACGGGCAGACCCCTTGTTGTTGGGATTGGCCAACGACATAGTGGAGTAGTCCGTACTTCCAGTAAAACTTGGCTCCTTCTATAGGGCGGAGACGGAAAAATGTTCAAGATGGGCCCAAAACCGGTTTCTATGATTCGAGCGACAACAACTATTTGGTGGAGAATTAGAAAAGGTCTTAATTGCTGTACAGACGACATTACCTCATACCGAGTATAGTTATGCGAATTTCTTATACCTAAAGAAGGCTTAGAGAGAGAGAGTGAGAGCGCCGATGCGCAGTGGGTAGTGTCTCAGCCTCTGACGCATGATGAGCGAGTTCGGATCCCGACAACACCAAATCCATGTTCATTACGCGATTTCTCTTCTCGGCGGGGTACTGACAAAACACCCCGTAGTACATTTGGCTTGAAAAAGCTTCTCGGCGCTCGCCGTTCAGAATCGGCATTAAACTGTAGGTTCCGTTCGCTTGTGTGAAAAACAAATCACACACAATATAAAAGAATGAAAGAAGCTTGGCTCTTGCTCTCCGTGAGCTGTAACGCCATCTAAGAAGAAGAAGAAAGAAGGATTAGGCAAAAATTGTTAAGCTTTTTGGGGATACACCAGCAAGGAATAGAAAAACGACCGACTAAAGAATGACTAAAGATGACCGAATGCCGCAGTTTTGACAACAAAATCGTTTTAAGAGATGCATGAACTCGAGAAGATGCTTTGAAACGATGAAAACAATACGATAAAAAGTCAGAGTGAGCATGCCAGGATGGAACCAGCGTCTTTAAGTGGAATCACCGTCGATGCTGAGGATATAGAAAGTAAAAATAAGAAATAAGGACAGAAATCACACTGAACGAAGTGACCAAATGTCCATACAGACGACTCTAATGATAGCAATATCGTGTCTATTAGAGTCATGTGGTAGCCGGACTACTGAGCTTGTTAAAGTTGTCGAGCCATACAAAGCCTTGTCATATTTTGGCATCCCTGCGACGATAGAGAATTTTGGCACTGCATTAAATTCTGCAATTAGTTTATCGAGGCTTTCGATGTTAAACGAGGATGACGAGGAGGCAAGGCAATCCTTCATCATGTAATATCTTCGATATAATTGTCTAAAGTTACATGCGCGACTCATATACAGAGACACGATCTATTCCAAGTCTACACAATTGCTTTCCTACACGGACGTCATTAATGGATTGGACGAGACGACAATTAAGCGATGGAGCATTGAAGCAGAAGTGCGTTGATGGATTTGAGTGTAAATGAAGGCAAAACCAAATATGTGTCGCCAAGAAAGAAAGACCAGCAACGCCAATATCTTAGTTACAAAAAGTTACCTTTGACAGCTATAATTCAGAATTAGTCAAGGATTTCATCTACCTTGGTTCATTAGTGACAATCAGCACAAACGGCTCACTAGTGACACCATTGTGATCAGAACCTACCGTTGGTTCTTAAGGCGCAGGAAGAAATTGAAAAGTAAACCTTCTCCCGGAATACTAAGGTAAGTCGTGATCATAGTGGCCTTTCTTTCCGGATGATGTCTGCGTTCAATCTCTGTGTTAACAAAGAGTGGAGGAAAAGTACAACACGAACTGTCACAAGTACTGGTCCATTGTACTACCAGACAGACACCTTGTCTTTATTGTATTTTCCCCGTTGTCCGGAGAAAAATGAGGAGGGGCTTCAATGATGTGGAGATAAGAGATTCGGCACCCACCACGTCGGCCGACAAGCGAGCGAAGGCGGGACAGTCGCAGAGAAAGTGGTCTGCTGTGTCATCCTCCCCGCAACATGCAGCACCGGTGGGCGTCTCACTGATGCCAAGCACGTACAAGTAGAGATGTTTGGCAATAGTGTAATGGCCCCTAATGACGCTCGAAAGCCTTTTGCAATAATTTCTCCTTAAGGATAGAAGAATGTTGCGGACTTATTGTAGACATCATGGCGTACGCGCTTAGTCATCCTGCATCCTGGATATTCCCTCCATCTACGACTGTGTGCATTCAAGAAAGACCCAGTCCTTCAAATCAGAGTTCATGCACTAATTTGGAGTAAGATAGAGGGTTGGACACAGTTTGTGTGCAGCTTGGCTGTCACTGCAGACGCATATGCCTTTTCCTCTCCACCTGTGCTTCACAACATAGTGCATGACCATTAGGATTACGTAAATCTCTGATTGAAAAACAGACGCATATTTTCCTAACGAGAAGTGCAGTCGAATGCTTTCGCGCTCAAAGAAAACTAGAGCGTCGGATATCTGCCCAACCCTGGAGCCATCTGTGAAAATGCGAAGACATTCCATGCCAGGTTCAGTGTCTAGCCAAAGCCAGTCCCGACGCTATGGAAATGTGGCTGTGAAATCACAGCGCAATAGGATGGCAAATGTCATTGCGTATGAAGGCATATCCATGAGACAGGGGTCGTAGAATATTTCTCGCGTAAGTAATGCGAGTTGTACCAAAAACCATTTCTCTTTCAGTGCGCACCGTCTGAAAAATATGTCAAGGAGTGGAAGATTCATCATAGTATCCAGAGCAGCGCCCGGCGTGCTGGGCAAAGCCCCTGTACAACTGAGACAAACCTCTCTTTGGAGTTTGGTGAAAAAAACCACGACGTGTTTGCGTGTTAGCCTGTTCCACCAGACAACCGATGCATATGAGATTATCGGTCTTATGATTGCCGTGTAGACCCAGAAGACCTTTACCGGTGTTAACTCCCGTGTTTTGCGAAAAGCACCTTTGCATTGCCAAAAAGCTGACAGCGTTTTGGTGGTTTTGGACTCGTTTGACGTGCTTTGATCAAAGAAGCTTGCTATCTAGGATGACTCTCAGGTACTTAGCTGCTTTGGATATCGGGATGGTAATGCCTTTCACCACCAGCTGAGTAACGCCAGTATTTTTCCTCTTTCTCGTGAAGAGAACGACGTCAGTCTTAAGAAGATTAACCGACAACCCCTTACCCGAGCACCAGTCCTCGAACACATCTAGCGCCGCCTGCGCTTTGAGACAGACAGTCGCTAAACATGAGCCGATAGAGAGAACAGCAACATCATCCGCATAGGCCCGGGCATAGATTCTAGGGGCATTGAGAGCATCCAGCAGAGAGTCTACCACCATGCACCATAGGAGCGGAGACAAGATGCCACCTTGCGGGCAGCCCCTGTTTACTCCAGACTTGACACATTGTTGGAGACCTGCATCAGCGATCAATGTCCTGTGCACGAGCATTGGTTTGATCCACAGAACCAGTGCTTCATCTATGCCATGCCGTCTAGCAGCGTTACATATGCTGTCGAAAATAGCGTTATCAAAAGCTCCCTCAATGTCGACGAAAATGCCTAGTACGTATTCTTTCCTTTCGAGAACCTCTCAACTAGGTTATGAGGTCAGTCCTAGGTGGAAAGGGATCTCAGCGAACTGGGCTGGATCGTGCTGGCTGAAAAGGCTTGTTATTGAAGCCCGAGTACATCTTGAACTGTGGCCACCTAGTTCTCTGAGGTCGACCCAAAATCGAGCATGAAAAATTAGGAATCATACCTAACTGGCACACTGAAATGGAGGACATATACGAATATAATGAAAGGCGATTTTGTATCAATCATATCACACGCATGGAATTTAACTTTTTGTCGAGAATGTGTTTAGCGGACCAATGGTGTAAGCCCCGTATTGAGACTAGGTGGAAGGATGGCTGTCGGAGGACATTGAACTGAAGTCATATTCGATGTCATTCGCCATTGACCACCATGTAAAAATGATTAAAAAAAAAGTTGATTCATGGGCAAGAAACAGGATGGAGGAAAATGCATGGGCCATGAAGGGTACAGCTTGGTAGTTCTTGCTTTTCCTTTACCTAGTGACCATAAAATGGCAACAAATAAAGTGGCCTTCTTAGATAATGGTTTCAAATTAGTTCGGAAGGAGAGTTTGGCTTTAGATTGAGCGTAGAACACATCATAACTTCTTCAGTAGAAGAAAAAGAGCTTTTCGTTCGAGGTAAGGATTCGAAAAGATTGGATAAATGATACCGAAAGAAGAAGTAGCCAGAAGCCAAGATGAAATCATCTTCAAGAAGTTAAACGACATTGGAAAAAAAATTAATATCATGAGGTAGATTCAGTAGAAGAATTCAGTAAACAATTGTATACTGTGATGGTTTATGAATTGCATATTTGAATAATAAAGATCCCATAAAACGATCCTTTGTCAATAATATACAGCTATGGACAAAGAAATAAATACAGCCCACTCTATCACACAATTCTGTTATTTCCTCATTTTTTCTCTTTTCTGAGGACAACGCTATCTTGTGATAAGTAGGTAGAGATAGAGAATAAAATACACCCGAAGAATGAAAGCAGGATCATTTACCGTTATCAAAAATTTCTTTGAAATGTCAGTTTGTGTCCTCTTTTGTCTGGACAAAAAAAAATAAATACATACATTGGCAGCGAAGTGTATCTGGTGAAAATAAAGTGTTACGAAATTATTTTACTATCGGAAAGCGGAAAAGATTGATACTATTGAATACCAGTGAAGTAACGAATAATATTTAATTGTTTTATTAGCGAAATATGGGACGTAACGTGCATTGTTCCGAGAACAAAAGAGAGATCATAAAAAAGTTGAAAAGCGAAGGATATTCGTACCGTTCAATCGCAAAAACGATAGGTTGTTCTTTAGGGATGGTACAAAATGCACTTAGAGATAAACCAGCGCGAGAAAACAGAGGACGGCCACGAAAAACAACGCAAAAGCAGGATCGTTTAATTGTGCTGGAATCAAAAAAAGACCCTTTTTTATCGTCGCGAAAAATTTTGCAGGAGAATAGTTTGCCAATTAGTTCAAGGACTGTCCGAAGACGATTAGTGGAGTATAATCTTCCATCACGATCACCAAGAAAAGTGCCACTAATCAGTAAAAAAAATAAAAGACGAAGGATGTTATTTGCTGATCAGCACAAATTCATGGTCCGGCGAAGAGAGCACTAAAAAGTGGCGAAATATCCTTTGGAGTGGTATGGTGTTGGTCCCATACACCTCATTAATACTATTATGACAAAGGAAATACTTGAAACTGTAATGCTACCATATGCCGAGCATGAAATGCCTTTGGTGTGGACGTTTCAACAAGATAACGATCCGGAGCACACGGCTAAACTAACAAAGGAATGGTTTGCTGCGAAAAGGGTTGCTCTTTTGGAGTGGCCTGCTCAATCGCCGGACCTAAATCCAATAGAAAATCTGTGGAAGCAGGTCAAGGATGCAGTTTCTATAAAAAATCAAAAAAACAAAAACGAACTTTGGCAGGCAGTGCAGTCGGCATGCAGTCCTGTTGAGGAATGTCGGAAGTTGGTGGTGGCTGAAACCACCCCGTGCTCTTGATGAATCTTAGAAGATCCGATATATCTGCATTAGCCACGTCCGCAATCTCTGTAAAGAATCTTTGGCCTAGCGACACTAGGCGTCGATTCTGGAGAGCTGGACAGTGGCAGAGGAGATCGTCTCAGTTTCTTCCTTATCGCCGCAGCTCCGGCAGAGATTGCTAGATCCTGAGTCCCATTTCCGGAGTATTGCTCCAATGGGACAGTGTCCTGTGATCACTCCGACGAGCATACGGATCGAGTTACGGTCCAGCGCCAGGAGCTTCTTTGTTTTTCCGACGTTGAGCTCTGGCCACGATGATCTTGTCGTGTAGCTGTCGTTTCTTGAAAGCCAAGACGAGTTGGCCTCTTTGATGATTGTGTCGTTTATGATCCTGTATAATGCGCTGATCGGTGGTTGCAATGACGTGTCCGCTTCGCTGATGTCCAATTCAGAACCTTGCCTGGCCAGCTCGTCTGCTGGTTTAACTTTATGGTGTCTAATGGACTTCAGTGAGTCGCGACATCTCTTGACAGCCTTTGATCTCGTTATACAGGATTCTATTGACTTCAGTGCAGCCTGGCTGTCTGCGAAGATGGTGATATACTGATATCAGATGGTGGGATATCGGCTACCTGTAGGTGTTTGGCTGCTTTCTCTATTGCCAGGATTTCTGCTTGGAACACGCAGGGAGTCTGAATGATTCCTGTTTGTGTAGGGTATCAGAGTAAAACCCGGCCCCAGTGCCTGTGTCCATTTTCGATCCGTCGGTGAAGAGGGTTAAAAAAAAATATACAGGGTGTCCCACGAGCAGTGTGCCAAAAAGCTATAGCGTGTAGGTCTAGTCAAGACAAGAAAAAAATCGTATGGGAGGGGGGGGTCTATTTCCCCCCCTTTAGCCGGGAGGGGCAATTTTCTAAAAAATTGGCTTAATTTGGAAAAAAAATTATTAAAAATCAACAGTTACATCCACAATGCCACGATATACCTTTCTGTAAAGCCAGAAACCTCTTCTTTCATATTTATTTTAAATGAAGCTGTTTTAAGGAGCAGCTTTTGAGAAATTAATTTTCAAACTCAAAATTTTGAAAAAAAATTGAAAAAAAAAATGTCGAACTATTTTTTTTCAAAATTGTATGTAATTAAGTAGTAATTTTTTTTCAAAAATTAAATGCTCTCATTAGTTTTTAGTTAAAAGCAGAAAACCGGATGCAAAAATGTCTTGTAGTTTTTGAGAAATTAAAAAAAAATCCCAACCATTTTTTTCTAACAAAAACCTATTTTTTGGTTGGACTTCTAAGCAAATTAATGCATGAAACATTGACCTCGTTTTTTATTATTTTTAAAAAATTCTGAGTTTTATGAGGATACAATAAAGTGATACAGTATTGGAATAACCCTGGATTAATTCTTTTTTTCATTGATAACGCCTGAAAACTGACCTGCGAATTTCGTCTGGGTCCGCCCGCCGCCGATGGGTTCTACCCGAATTTTGGATTTGGTCCGATGCAATCCCTCCCTAAGTCAAGGAGGATGGCTATTATGCTTGGATTGCCCAAATCTAGAGTATGGAGAGTGCTTCATACCGAAAACTTACACCCGTACCATTTTAGGCCAGTTCAGGGACTCACCTCAAACGACAAGTTTTTGAGAGCAGAATTTTGTCGATCATTACTGCTTCGAGATGAAACTGAACGAAACTATTTTGCAAGGATATCCTGGACGGATGAAGCACAGTTTACCAGAGATGGGGTTACTAACTTCCACAATTTGCATCATTAGAATAGCACCAATCCACACAACAAGAAACAAAATAAATCACAACACCGCTTTAGCTGTAATGTTTGGCTTGGTATTGTTGGACAAACTGTAATCGGACCCCGGTTTTTGAATGCCGGTATTATTGCAGAATCATACCTGCAATTCCTACGAGACCTTTTGCCCGATTTGATGGACAACGTTCCTTTGGCCATAGCAGATAATTTAATCTACCAGCAAGATGGAGCACCAGCACACTAGAGCTTACGGGTTAGAAACTGGCTGAATGATCATTTTAGTGACCGTTTGATCGGAAGAAGGGGCCCCACGAAATAGCCACCTAGATCACCAGATTTAACTCCTCTAGATTTTTATGTGTGAGGATTCATGAAAAATTATGTTTACGAAGTGGAAATAGTATCTTTGGAACAACGGATTGAAGTCGCTGGAGTCAAATTGCAGGAAAATTTGTCAAGCATAGACTTATGTGCAGCCATTAGAAGGAGATATAATCTTTGCCTTCTAAAAAATGGGAATCATATTGAAAATTTATTATTATAAAACTCCGAATTTTTTAAAAATAATAAAAAAGAGGTCAATGTTTCATACATTAATTTGCCTACAAGTCCAGCTGCGTTAAAACCAAAAAAAAAGGTTTTTCTTAGAAAAAAATGGTTCGGGTTTTTTTTTAATTTCTCAAAAACTACAAGACATTTTTGCATCCGGTTTTCTGTTTTTATCTAAAAACTAATAAGAGAATTTTTGAAAAAAAAATAGTACTTAATTACATACAATTTTGCAAAAAAATAGTTCGAAATTTTTTTTTTCCATTATTTTTTCAAAATTTTGAGTTTGAAAATTAATTTCTCAAAAACTATTCCTTAAAACAGCTTCATTTAAAAACAAGGTGAAAGAAGAGGTTTCTGGCTTTACAGAAAAGTATATCACGGCATTGTGGATGTAACTGTTGATTTTTAATATTTTTTTTTCCAAATTAAGTTTTTAGAAAATTGCTCCTCCCGGCTAAATGGGGGGAAATAGACCCCCCCCTCCCATACGATTTTTCTCTTGTCTTGACCAGACCTACACGCTCTAGCTTTTTGGCACACTGCTCGTGGGACACCCTGTATATCTATCTATCCAATGGCTTCAGCTGTATTTATTTTTTTGTCCATAGCTGTACAATACAAAGGGCAAAAAATTGTTCCATAAGTGGCTTTGACGCATGAGAATTTAAATTCCGTCCTGTGAGCTGTTAACTTTCTCGTATAATTTGAAAGTCAAGATTGGGGGCATGAGAAATAGCGGCATACATATGTACATATGTACATACATACATACATATGTATACGTCATTATGCCTATATGCATATATGTATGCATTTAGTTAAATTTTGATTGCCATGCTGTCATCTAGTCAGGAAAACGAAAAAAAAGAAGGAAAGTCAGTATGTGTCAGAATATGTTGGCTACTTATCCAAGGCTTGACGTTCTCTCAAGACGATGACTAATAACATAACAAACTTAATGTAGCAAACTAGTCTAATAATATTAAATCATTCTTTCGGTAATATGATGTTAGTCTATGATTTTCTGCTATTCGACTGTACACAAATTCGTTTTAGCTAATAAACCGTGTCAAATGAAATGTTAAACAGCCTCGAATCTATAACATGCTGTCTGGCAACATTGTCGGCACTGAGTCACTTGACAGAATGCCCGCTGTAGCGGCGAAAATAAACAAAAAACATCTGTAAACTGTACACATTTTCCCTCGCCCCCCCCACAATGGCCAAAACAAAGAAAACAACATAGAGCAAACGAGAGATAAAGAAAAGAAAAAAATAGAAATCAGAAAACAAAGCAAGACAAGGCACAAAAGCCATAACGAATATAATAAGAATAAATGTAAACCGATATATTGAGGAAGTGTTATTGAGAAGCAGGGAAAAATCCATTTGCAGCACGGCCAAGCCATATTCGATTCACTTCCAGGTACACGAGGAAAACGCATAACATTCCACAACACCATGGCCAACAAGCGCGTGTACATTGTATATGTGACCCAAGGCATAGCATGTTTTGCATCTGGTGGAATATCGCCTGTTCCTAATGCACTTACGCGCCCTTGCAGCCCACCATACCTTACCGTACCAACCGGCTAAATACAGAACCAGAGGTAGACATTTATATTATGAACCCATGTACTCGTTTGATACGAGAACATAAGCGAAAAGAGAGAAACGTTCTGCGAGTGTTACGTGATCAAATGAAAATTCAATTTTTTTGGTTTTTTTCATATCTGGTTTTACAAAAACTCAAATTCACTTTATTTCTGCTCATTTCTTTCAGAAACACACTCAAAAAATAATATTAGATCAAGAGTCGTACGCCTCTTGCGTATTACTTAAAGCGTAATTCCTTACAGGCTAGGTTATGATAAAGTAGAAATTAAAATATATATGTATGTACGAATAGTATAGTTGAAAAATTAACAGCAGATATTCCCCGTTCGCTCCCTGCCACTCCGAAAATAACTCCGAATCCTGGAGAGTCACTCGATGGTGCAAGGTGCTGTGTTCAGCCAACTGCTGTCAGTCAAACCAGGGAAAATCCGTGCAGCAATGTGGTGGTATGTGGTACACGACGATATTAGATGTAGTAATATAGGATGCGAATGATTATGCGATTAGTATGTAATAATTAAATCAAGTAGGAATTTTCTTTTCTTTCTCTTATTTGCTTGTGGGTTCGGGTGCTCGTGATGGCTGCCCGATTCAGTTCTTTCCCTTCTTATTGTTATTGGTATTCATTAGCTTAGTGAGAATCTTCCTGGAATGTCCACTTGGATCATGATGATTGGTATGAGTACTGGCCTCCTTCTTCGATCGCTGCTTGCCACTGTGTCCCGAAAAGATGTGCTTGTCGTGATCGAAGTTGTAATGCTCGTATTCATCAAAGTAGGCCTCGGACATGTTGATGATGCTGGCGCTGTTCTTTGTGGTTTGGTTGTTTTTATGATTTTGTTTTTCAGCTTTTACTCTCTTGTGATTTGTCACGAACTTCCCGTCACGAAGGTGAAATATGAACTGAGCTGGGCTGACGAACTGGGTCTGCTTTTATATGTGGGCAAATGCCGGTTGGGATGATGTGTACATCGTATACATACACCGAGCAAAGCGGAGAAGAAGGAGAAAGAAAATGTAAAACAAGAAATCTACTTGGTCGGGTTGTTTACTGCGCAGTTTTCACTTAAGCGCTGCTATCTTGTCGGTAGAGGGAATGTGGGGGTGATGGTAGCTGGTTGTTCCAGGGCGAGGTGGGGTAGGGGAGGGGACTCGGAAGATGACGTTCGAGACTGAGGGGCACTCGCGATAGCACATAGAAATTGCCGGAATATTTCGATTGACTGATCGAATTTAAATCGCTTGTGCAAGGTGAAATACGATAGAAATCGATTGACGAGTGTGCTGCGTTGTTTGTTGTTGAGTATGTTGAATTTATGTACGCCTTACTATTGAATGTGACATGATTTCATTTTTATGCGATTTTTCAACGCTAGATGTGAAAGTGCTTTCATATAGTTAACAAATACATACTTTTTCAACAGTTTCGATTACAGACACTGCAAAAATGTTATTTGAAAAGCAAATTTTCAATCATTTTCAAGACTATGTTTGACGAAACCCATGCAAAGAAAGCATTTTTTTTAAATGCGACTTATAAACAAAGGAGGAAGGAAGCCTCCTTGAAGGGAGAAAATCAAGGTCAATTCTTGAACTTCCACGCAAAATCAATATCGGAGATATCAGGCAACGGTTTATTTCTGGCGGCTTTTACTTGGCTGTGGATGTAGAGCCGCTGTTTACAAACACATTTAAACTTAGGTGATTTGGATAGTATAACAACTATTAATGGTAATCCAAAATAAAAAAAATCAATCCATTTCCTTGGAAGGCCTTTTCTTGATAAATCGAAATTGAATTTCTTATTTGAGATCAATGTACTTATAGAAGTACACTGTACCTTTTTAAATTGTGAGATGAGAAAGCCACACAATCAAGAACTTCAGGAACTCCATTCATCCTTAAGCATTGTCCGAGTAATAAAACCGTGAAGACTAAGGTGGACAGGAAACATGAAACGAATGGACAGTGGACGAACAGTCAAAAGAATAATAAGTATAAAAAACGTAAGAAAAAGACCGCCAGGAAGTCCGCGCCATAGATGAGAGAAAAGATACTTCAATAAGTAACAGTTTTGTTTTCCAACCTTTTACTTCTATCGAAATCCATACATGTATAATGTCACTTGACAATAAGACCTATTGTACCTCGGATGGCATTACCAACAGCCTTCTAAAATGTATCTCGTCCTACATACATAATTGATGTAGTGTGTTACCTGTTCAACCTTAGTGTCAATTATGGTATCTTCCTGTCTGCGTTAAAAAGTTCTCAAGTCATTCCCCTCTGAAAATGGAAATAGAAATGTAATAACCCAATATAGGTCTATCTCTCTGCTTCCAACCTTTTGTAAATTATTTGAAATGCTGATGAAAGTTCGTATTGTGTCATTCCTAAATAAAAATTACTTTCTACGAAATGAACAGTTTGGTTTTCGAGAAGGTAAATCAACTGAAGAAGCTATTCTAAAGCTGTGCACGGAAATTCACGATAGCTTTAATAATGACAACCATAATATGACACTGTTCATAGATATGACCAAAGCCTTTGATATGGTCAATCATGACACTCTACTAAGTAAGTTATACAAGGCTGGGATAAGTGGTACAGTTCACAAATGGTTCTCGTCATACTTATCAGTTACAGATAAAAAGTGGTGCACCGCAAAGTTCAGTTTTCGGACCACTACTGTTTTTAATATATGTTAATTCACTGTTCCATTAAAATCTTTGTAGCAAAAGTACTGCTTTTGCTGACGATATGGCATTAACTTATGACAGTAAAAGTATCCTTGACACCGCAATACAGCTACATATGGACTTAAATATCTTACGACAATGGTTCACCAAACATGACTTAATAATCAGCAACAAAACTAGGCTTATGATTTTTAGTTTAAAATGATCTTTTCCACTTGACTGTGACGCCATTTTCCATGCAAACTCTTCTTTAAAACTGTCTTTATCTTGAGAACTTCAAGTATCTAGGCTTGTTAATAAATTGAAATATGACCTGGAAAGCATCTAAAGCAGTATAGGGTGATGGCACTAGTTGTCAGCCCTTTAACTTTTTTTTTATGTTCATTTGGTCCTTAAAAATCCAATATTCAACTTTTGAATAAGGAATTTAGATTATTTGATTAGTGGAAATATGTAGTTTATATATTTTAGGCGTTCTTTAGTTAAGTTCCTACTTAAAAGAAATTATTTACAATAGTAAAAAAAAACGTGATTTTGGAGTAGTCGGCCCCTCCAGATCCAGTTGTCAACCCCTTGAGTATCCAGTAGTCAGCCTCAATTAGGGGCCAGTTATAGCTATCATTGAAATGCATCAGTGAAATAATAAAAGTGAATTTAAAGAAAAAATTTTATCACAATTAAGTATTCTTTTGAGTAAACAAAAATTCCATAACTCATTTCCTTCAATTTGATACCAAATAAAGCCGATATTGTTAGCTTAATCTTCTCAAAATCTAAAATCAAAATTTTCAATGATGCATTTTAATGATAGCTATAACTGGCCCCTAATTGAGGCTAACTACCATTTTATTAACCATTGTGAAAAGTATCTAACAAACCTTGGTCTCGGAAAAGCTTGAACTTGTGACCGTAAGTATTCCAGTATTACTGGCAGTGCTATGCTTTTCGATCTCATTTTGCACACATTTGGTGTAGTCGACTGCGTTTGGATTGAATGGATATAATCCACACTATCGAAAAGCGTTTTTGATAGTTTCCGTTCTATCTGAACTATCCAAAGCCAATTTGAGGACCTCGCAAAAGTTAGTCTTTGTCACAGCTTTACCCCTATTTTCAGCAAGACCTTGCCATGTATGTACCATGTTCTTGTACTTAGTTTTTAGGCCCTTGAATCCACGTCAGCAGGCTGTGTTATATGGGTGGTGTTGGGTAATAGTGAGTATAGTATGATACCGTTATTACGACAAAAGTCGCTAAGTTCCATGGTCAGGTGCGACTTGTGGCCGTCCACAAGGAACAATACCGGTCGTTTTATATTTTTTTCTCTAACCCAGCTGTCAAAACTATTGGCGACATATTCAAAAAATGTCTCCGACCGCATCCAGCCACTTTCGGATCTGCCAAGAACCCATTTATTTGGCATACTATTTACCACATTTTGTGGAGGGCGCACATAGGGAAACACAACTAACGGTGGCAACATTTATTATTCCCAAATGAAACCTTGTATAGGTTCTTCCAACTTTTAGGCGCCAAAACAATCCCTGTTTTGGGAGCCAGGCAGAAGGAAGTTTCGTCGCCATTAAAAATCCTCGAAGCATCATCCAACACGTCTGCCGCATCGATTTCCTCCAAATATCCCTTCAAATCCCGGAACCACTTCCTGACCGACTCCTCTGTTACTATGACCAGTCCTTTTGATAGTCCCTCTGGTGTTCTGAGTTTAAGAGGTCTGTGGGTTTCTGTGGAAAGCCACATTTTGCCAGATTAACGAGCCAGTTTACAAGAGTCTGTTCCTCCGCGGCCTTGAGAATTGTTTCAGGTCCCATTCTTCTGGGTTTCTCGATGACTCTACCATGAATTCGATCCTGCAACGTGGCTCTAGGAATCCTGAATTCCCGGCTTGCCTTTCTTATGGCCCAGTTTTCTTCACGTATTTTTTTTAATGCTTCTAATAACGCATCTTCCGAGTACTTGTGAAATTGTTTTTTAGTTTTTGGTATGCTGTCTGCCATTTTTAAAGTCCTGTAATTTAAAATATTTTTTGAAGCGCCAAAGTCTCTCTAATACCGTTTTCCATCATTGATTCATATTTTAATTTTTCAAATCGTACGATAACACATTAAATTATCCTTGCGAATATGTTTACTCATTCATTTTACTAAGCTATAATCGATTCCTAAGACTAAACATAAACGGCTGACATTAGAAAGTCTATCTTCTATAGTCATTTTACCTCAACGATTACAGGCGGCTGACCTTATGAGAATTGAAATAATTTTACCTCCAAAGGTCAGCCCCCCCTGTAAACAATTACTTAACAATATTTTATAATTTTTTTTGTGAAAAAAGTGAAACTAAATATGACCTATAAATTATCATACAATGCACTTACCTTCAATGGTTTTGTAATTTTAGCTCTTTTTCGAAAACACTTCCACTAATTTTTTTTTAACAAAAAGTCACACATCCGACACTTACGAAAACTTGAACCAAACTGTAATTTTTAGCCAGATAGAAGAACAGTTAGGCTCTTAAAAAAAAAAAATTCATGAAAAATAATCTTAAGCATTTACTATTTTGCTGAACTTTGTAACGAAGTGGCAGACTACTGGCCGGGGCTGACCTTCCATGCCATCAGCCTATGTTATCTGTTACACGTAAAATGTACCACCTAAGAGAACACTGCTCCAAAAAAATAATGCTCATGTTCTACTACGGCATTGCGCACTCTAAACTACAGTATGGTATTGCTAGTTGGGGTAGTTAGGTTAATTTGCAGGCAAAACCGATTTTCCCAAAGCTGGCCACTATTTCTAGCATTACGTATACTTCCAATGCAACATCTCTACATCTTTAAGGTACTTAAGATCTTCTTTTTTCGAAGCGGATATACTGCGACCCTAAGGAGTTCAAATGTATATAACCTAAGAATTTACAATATGACTATCTCGACCGCGGCGATTTCTAAAAAGTCTCGCTGATTCAAATTCTTCACCACGGCAGTTCCTATGCTTTTCAATAAGTTACCAATTGAAATTAGGCAAATAGATCAACCCAACCTACTTCTCAAAGAATTAAGGAAATTCCTTTTCAGTATGGATAGCTCTACAGTCAAAACCTTTCTCAGTTAAACAAATAAAATAATCTTCACATTGATATCATCCTTGCTGCTTTTCTCATTTTTGCTTATGTTTGTATTTAATTTCCTAATCTGCTCACTCTTTTTTAAAATAAGTTGCTCATTTTTGTAAAATAATCATTACATTTATTTCTATCTTTCTGGCTTTACTTTTTTAAAAGAAGGGTCATTCGCCTCTAGTCCCTTATGGGCTACAGAATGATACCATCTTCCTTTTCTTAAATAACTGTAAAATGTTTTATTTATTATGTTTTAGTTATGTTATTATGGCGCGTACCACCGGTGACCGGCACTAGAATGTCTCATTGGGCGGCGCGTACCACCGGTGGTACTTAGATTTTTAAAACTTTAAATTTTTAACACTTTGACTGGCGAAAAAAACTTGAGAGTCACATTCTCGTTTGGACACTATTTTAATATTTGATCCTCTAGCAAGAGAACCCTCACTCTATTTCAGTTAACATGGTAGCAGACATGGCATGGAAGAGAATATTTTTGATCTTGATTTATTTGTCCTGCTTATATGCTGAACTTTGTCAGACGAATCACTTACTTCCATTACCTTCTTACCTATTATTGTTGAAAATAAGAAAAAAAAGATATGAATTCGAAAAAATGTCAGCACTATCCTATTTTCACAGTAAAAATTCAGAGAAGATGAGACGAATTCACAGAGAATTTAGCCTCAGTCGATCACACAAAATTTTCCACGATGCCATTGCTGTTGCCCTTGGATGGTCAATGCCCTGGATTGGCTCCCGCCGATAGAACGAAAAGCTTTAAGCGCAGCTGCCAATGGGCGAGGAGCATGAATTACAGCGCCGCGCCGGCCGGCGTGAACGTGTTAATCAGAAACGACTTTGGTTTGCATTTGGCGGATTAATTACTTTACGCTTCCATATTAACATTATTTCGACCAAGTTAACGAATGTGCACTTTTTGGAACTTTAAGGCTTTCAGACCGAACTCATTTTTCAAAATGTGTTGCGGCCGTTTTCTGGATATGTTTAGCTTAGAATCCATTTTCCTTGCGTTGCACCGAGGATTTCGTTCGATTCTGGCCTTCAAACACGGAATCACTTTTAACGTATACTTCCGTAGTTTGGCAGGCTCAGCGATGTAAAGTTGGCAGCAATTCAAGTCAGCCACCCTGTACTATAAAGCCGCAGTCGCTTATCGTACTGCTTCGCTGCAGCATGCGTTTGAGCGAAGCGAGGTAAAACTTAAAGGTAGAGTTGATCTCAATTTACCGAAAACAAATAAAATGAAATGAACACATTTTGGCGCTGAAATATTTCAATAAACTTTTGATACTACGTGTTGATTTGTCATGAGTCATATTGATGTTTTTCAAAATCTGTCCGATTTCAAATGCTTTTTTGAATGTTTTTCATCAATCGGCCCTCAGGTGTTGAAATTTGAGACTAATGACTTAAATTTGTTCACACGTTTAGAAAAACGTTCCTTGTGGACTTTCATGCTGCATATTTCATCTATTCTGCTTACGGTATAAGACAATCTGATGACATAAGTCAAGTGTAAAAACTAATATTAATTAACATAATTCGATTCGACTCATGAGTTTAATGTGGTAGGAAATTGAGTTTTCTCTTAATTTAAGAGATTAGATTCATTAGTTCATAATTCCTGCCATCCGTTTGAGCGTTTTAAGTTCTATGAGTTTAGATGGCAAGCCTTTCTTCTCACTGATTTTCTGAAGTCATTCGAATGGAAAAGGGACGATCTAAAATGAAGAATCGGAACCTAGGAAACATTACATAAGCCAAGCCTAATGAATGTTCAATTTTACCAAGATCCACCACGCCGGAGTCGAAAGTTAAACCTTGAGAACGATGAATGCTGATTGCGTGAGCTAATTGATGAGAAAACTATTGTCGTGTGTAACTTGTTCCATGTACCTTAAAGTATATGGTACTCGGAGGAATAGGCAGTAGATTGTCTGGATATATTTGAGGACCAGAATAGTTGTGAAATTTCACCATTACGCATATTGGGAATTCGTCATTATATCTATTGTCTGATGTCGGTTTGTAAATTATATCTACAACAGTACCAAGGTAATCATTGCACAAGCCACCTGATGTAAACAAATTTTGCCTTAATATTACTGGTGCACCAATGCAAAGAAGAAGTCTTGGAGGTAAGCCCTGCGCAGAGTCTGAAGAGATCGAAGTACATAGCTCTGGGATCGTAATGGATTGCATTTATCATTGCGACAGGAAGGTTTGCATATTTTAAACTTTCTGTATTATAGGGTCGGATTTCTTCGTTTGTCGACATCAATCTGATTGATTTATTTATTGTTGGGAGCTCATCATAGCTGGTAGTAGTAAAATGCTCTGAATATAATTTATAATCTTCTTCAGTAAAGTGTCCAACCGCCAAATGTTCTAGTGTTTTTTTGAATGCCTGTTGCTCGACACCTGTTTGGCGCATAATTTGCTGCAGGAAAAATACTTTCTTGAATTGTAGATAGATCAATTTTCCTTCCTGTAAGTAATCAGGGACATCTTCAACCCAAAGTGGTGGATCTAGTGTAATGAATTTTGCAGTCGATAATATGGTTTTGCTGTTAAAGAGGGCCGGAATGAACAACAATGTATTGTTACAAAGCTTCAATATTTTGAGCTCGTGATTTCTCTATTAAAACACGGAGTATGTTTGCTTTTTTTTGGGTAAAAACGTTCGAAAAGAAATAATCTTCAACAAAGACAAAACGAAAATTTGCGTGCGAAAATTTTGCACTTTCAATTTAAATTTTTTTCATCAATTAAATTTTTTAAATTAGAACCAAAATCAAAATTATGTTTGGACAATAACCTAGATCTTTTAAAATACTTTTTGAGGTTCAAAAATCAAAAGGTTTTTGGAGAATTTAGGTTCGACTTGGGAGCGGAAGACCCGAAAAAACAACGACAGGGCAAAATCGGATTTTGGAGCGTGATTTTCTTTAAAAATGACTAATTAATGTAACTCAATCAATTATAATATTTTTAATGAAAAGTCAACACAAGAGGTAAGATCTATTTCAAGTCTGCGCAATTGCTTGCGAACGCCGATGATATTGACGTAATTGGGCGAACATAGCGAAACGTTCGAAAGCATTGAAGCAGAAGGAGCTGAAATGACTTTTCGGTAAGCTAGGGTAGAACCAAATTTATGCTGTCATCCAAAAAGACGCACAACACCGACGTCTTGGCCAGAAAATCACAATTGACGTCTAAAAAATCGAAGTGGTTAAAGACTTGGTTTACCTTGACTCACTAGTGACCAGCGACAACAACACCAGCACTGAGATCAAACGCAGAATTACTCTTTCCAACCTTTCCAACTTTCTTTGGGCTCAAGAGGCAACTGAGAAGTAGTAGCTCTCTCGAAAAACCAAAGTAGCACTATATAAATTACTGATCATCCCGGTCCTCCTTTACGGCGCAGAGGCCTGGACCTTAAGGAAAATGGATGCGGATACCCTTGGTCGCTTGGTCTTCGTTTATAGTCCCGTTTGTATAAATGGAGAGTGGAGGAGTGTACAGCGTAAGGGGTACAGCGTCATTAGCCTAGTACGACGTCTCCAGATCCAACGTCTTAGATGGGCAGGCCATGTAGAGCGAATGGACGACACAGCTCCGGCCCGAAGAATCTTCGAATCCAACCTTCAGCAGGGGACGACCGAATCGTAGGTAGTGCACAATGGTGGAAGAGGACCTTAACCAACTGGGAGTGCGCCATCTAAGAAGAAGAAGGAAAAAACTGCCCTTATATACATGTACATACATATGTATGTATTTCTTTTCTCTTTTTTATTCAAGTGTTGTACGATAAAAAAATTAATTTTACAACCCTTTCTGGTTATGCAGAAAATACGGTGACTTTTTTCAAAATTTGTTTGAAAAATATGCACTACATATCTATTTTGGCGTCTCATATGCGCGTTTAGCTTTCCCAGCGATGCGGTCTTTATATCCTCAATCGACTTTTCAGTTTTGGGAAGAGTAAACCACATCCGATGAGTATTGTTTTTCACCAAAAAAATTAGCCACAAGTAACGATGGGCGGTGCATTTTCGTATGCAACAGTCCTGCATTTTTCCAACAAATCTGGAAATATATGTTGGTATTACTTCACGCATACGACGCATTACTTCCAGATAATATTCCTTATTGACTGTATCACAGACCGGCGAGAACTCGTTCACATTTGATCCAACTTGGCGTGCTTTTTCGGTCTTCGCTCTTTTGGTCGATTCCATTGAGATGATTGGCCCTTGGTTGCAACATCATACCCATGTAACATACTCTTGTTTCGTATGCGTACCCCAGTGTTTCAGCAAATCTAGATCGTCATTCACGTTATTCAACAGCTCCTGAGTGATGCTCATGCGACGATTTTTGTGGTCAAAATTTATACATTTCGGAACGGAATTCCGCTGACACGTTTCAAGCCTAAAATATCTGAAAATGATTGGTGTGAATGGTATGTGCCAACCAATATGCTAACGTCCTCACCAACTTCTCTGATAATGATTCGGAACTTCTTCATAACAATTTTCTTCACTGCTTCAATGTCTTCGTACGTTGTTGACGTGCTGGAGCGCTCAGACATCGTCAGTAACATCTACCCGGCTTCCTGTGCAGAGCTTGTATCACTTATAAACATTCTTTTTTTTTCAGAATAGACTCGCCATATATCACATAAAACAAATAAAATACTCAAAATGGCTGATGAAGTCAACATAGTTTTTTTTTTTAATTCATTGATTTAAATACCTTAAACTTACAAAAATGGCTAAAGCGAGCTTAAATAACTTCACTAACTCAAATAACTTGCTGCAACTTTGCGGACACTCTAAGAAAAACATACAATATTTAAGGAGATATATGCACATACATACATATATACATATTAGGATAAAAACAGGAAAAAAATAAAATATACTTAGCTCGTGAAATTCAAAAAGTCTAAAAAAAGTCAAAAAGGTAATTTTGGTGCTAATGGTTAGTGTTTCAAAGTAATGAGAGGATGACAAACAATACTTGTTGACTATTCTGAATTTCGAAAATTGGAATGATATCTGATGTAAGTAGGAAGGGAGAAATGTTACAAGAGGCTGGCTTAAGCAGCAAGCAGTACTTAATTCGACATTTTAACAGACTTTACGCTTGATCTAGGTTGTAAAATTATGTTGTTGGAATTTCTAAGGAATTATTTGAAATGACTTGACTTTAATGGGATTCGAACCTGTCATCGGCGTCAGAAGCCAACACTTTAACAGACACGGTGATCTATTAAGCATATGTAAAGGGTGTCTCAGTAAGAGTGCACTTTTTCATTTTAAAATAAAAACAAGTATTTTATGACAGAGTTGTGATATTTTTATTGTATTGTAAAGAAGACATGTTCCGATTAAGTATGGAATAAAATATCCGGCAAATGACCCCCACGGCTCCGATGACAGGCCATTACTCTTTTCATGAAATTTTCGATGACTTTTGCACAGAGATGTGACTGTATCTCACCGATGACGCGTTGGATTTCCGATTTGAGCTCAGGAATTGTTTCGGGTTTATTCGCATAAACCCGAGATTTCACAAAACCCCAAAGAAAAAAATCGCACGGAGTTAAATCGCACGATCTTGGTGGCCAGTTGACATCAGAATTTCGTGAGATAATGTGTTCTGGAAATCGTTGCTGCAATAAGTCGATTGTTTCATGCGCGGTGTGGCAGGTTGCGCCGTCCTGCTGAAACCACATGTTGTCCAGATTCATGCCGTCCAGTTGAGGCCACAAGAAGTCCGTTATCATATTCCTATAACGAATGCCGTTCACAGTCACTGCAATTTCGGCCTCATTTTCAAGAAAATAAGGTCCAATCACGCCGCCTGACCAAAATCCGCACCGGACAATTACTCGTTGGGGGTGCATTTGTTTCTCATGGATTGCATGAGGATTTTCTGAGTCCCAAATTCGACAATTTTGTGTATTCACGAAGCCATTCATATGGTAATGTGCTTCATCGGAGAAAATTACTTTTTTCGAAAAATTGGCACCGACTTCTGCTGGTTTGAGCTCCTGAGTTAACTGAATCTTGTACGCATGAAGGTGGAGGTCTTTAGTCAAAATTCGCTGCGTAGTGCTTCGTGAAATTTGCAGTTGTTGACAACGATGTCGAATTGATGTTTTCGGGTTTTCGGCGACACTCTTGTTTACAGCAGCAATGTTTTCAAGAGACCGACCGGTACGTTGACGCAAAGGATTCTTATTATCCATAATTGACCTAGTTTCTTCAAATTTTTTGACCACCCTTCGAATGGTTGATACATTAGGTGCACTTTCTCGGCTGAAAATTTGGCGAAGTTTGCGAGCGGTTTCAGCGTAACTTTCCCCATTTTTGTAATGAGTTTTCACAATTATAACACGTTGTTCTTTGGAAAAGCGCTCCATTTTTAATAATCGGAATAAACAGAGGTGACAGCTGTCAAATTTCAGAGTTTCCACTTGCATGAAAAAAAAAATATTCCAATTTTAAAAAGTGCACTCTTACTGAGACACCCTTAAGTTTCCCTTTTATCGACGACTGAACACTGAACGAGAGAAAAGCCATACAAAAACCCACAACTTTTGTCACATCAGGTCTTGAGCTTGCTGGAGATAATAGCTTTTCATATAAATTTTCTATTAGGAAACAAAGCCCATGTTAATGTATGTACGTATCTGCCATTTTCCAGAAAATGCTTAGTACCTATAGTATACTCGTACAGATATGTCCAAGCAAACTAACGCAAATATCGCGTGAACTTAGCTAATAAAGGTCGTAAGATTAGAGAATTAGTTAAATAAATGATAAGATGTTTGTTATTGTGTTGTTTTGTTTTTTCAAATCTAAGCATATCTTTACATTACGCACCCAATTTTCAAGGAAATGTGTCGATGTATACCTTTAATGAGTAACACATTTCCAATAAATGGATAATAAAAACTTTTAATCATTTGTCATGGCTGAGAGCAATATCTAGTATTTGCAAACATAAAAGTTTATTTCTTATTGGGGACAATTTAACATTGACAAGGCCGAAGTTGCACTTTAGCTAATTACTGAAACGCTCATCTTACGACCAATGACTCATGGGTTTCAAATGTCCGGTTTTGTATTTTTATTGAGCTGAAACAACACTTAGAAATAAAAATCGATTTTGATCCTCCCATAAATTATATTCATACCCCTTTCCCTTATCAAAAAAATAATTGTCAGAAATAAACTTTTGTTTCCGGTACAGCCGGCTTAGATAAAGTATAAGGTTGACTGTTCTCTCAATTAAAATTCTGAAATTAGCAACATTTAAGCCAGTTGCTGTTTAGCAAATAAACAGCGAACAACAATATTTGGCAGGCGAGCTGTTAAACTTGCCTTTTGCAATAACTAATGTGCTTTCAACATACATATTATTCCGAGCCAAACAATTGGCGAATCTTCTTCTCATTAGCGTTCTATCTATGTACATTTACGCAGTGCTGAGACTACAATGTTTACATGAATATTTCCCCCCGGTTATTACGTACATATTACGCAAATAATTCTCATGTTATTTGAAAATAGCTAATTTAGTTCGAGTGCTGCAGACAAGTCTATCTTACTTCACTCGAGTGCTAATTGATTAAATTTGCACTTCACCCCATTAGGGAGAGTATGTTTACAAGCTAAATAGTTGATTTGAACAAGATTATTGCGGAGTTACGCCAACATAACTCACCTGAGAGGCGATCGACAGCTGGTATGATCGTAATTTGCACGTATTTCTCATTTGTCAAGTTTTTTCTAAGCACGTGATGTTCTTAAATAGCGATTTGATGGCTCAACTGGTTCCTAGTAAAAATATAATACAACACACATACATATAACAACATGCATCGAGATTAATTACATTAACAAAATATTATGTCAATGGCCATATTGGGCTAAATGCGTGATACCTAAATGTTGTTAATGATGTAACCAACAAAAAAAAAAAACAACACGAAAACAAGCAAGCAACGAGGTTCGACAAATTTCCCCAAGTAAGTGGCAAGATATACTTATGTAGGTACATATATATATCAACAATCTCGAAATAATTGCCTTGCCGAACTCTAAAAAATTAACACAAATGTACAGTGAACAGCAAAAGTATTCGCGAAATTACCTATGTACATATGTATATTAATAAGTAGATTGAATATCATGATTTTGGGCTAGTAATAAAATGTAGGAAAACCCCTGCATTGAAAATTGGTTGTAGTCTTCATGGCACTGAAGAAAGTTCCTAATCCTTTTCGACCAAATTTTCCGCACTGTGTAAGCCCACAGTTGCTCTATTATGTTGAGATCAGGTGAATGAAGAGGTGTTTTCAATTGTTTTGGCACATTATATAATAACTAAAATTTTGTGTTTAGAGCAGTGAGCCTACGGTCGTTATCTTGCTTAAATCCATAAGTACTTGGAAGTTGCAAGTTTCTGACGATGTTTACCTAATTTTCTTTAAAGAAGTTGATGTAGAAATATTGATCAACAGCATCCCCCATGTTTAACAGTCTATTTGCCTGCCTTCACACATTATCTGTTCTATTCTACCTCATTTTATTTAAATTCGTTTCGTCGGAAAACAAACCTGTACTCCAGACGTGTTCGCCTTTGCCCAAACTCCGTTTGGTGAATTCCGTCCATCTACTTTTATTGATAACAGAAAGAAAAGATTTTTTACCTGACAATACGATTCTTGGAAACTGTTTTGTAAAGGACTCTTCGCAATGTATCGGTACTGACTCAACCAGTTTCGAGCTGGGTTCCTAATAGTAAAAAGCAATAATAGCAGTTATTTAAGGATTAGGATTAAGATACGCTGGAGGGGAAAGGAAATAATAAAGAAAAAACACTGCGACATCTATTTAAGCTGTCACAAAAGGTTGCACATATTAGGATGCGGATTCGTTGTAGAAAACGGCTTAGATCGAAGGTCATCGATTATCCGAAATCGGTTATCTGTAATCCGCATCCTGGGAGGTTCTAACGTATGAATCACATCAAAAGACGGTGCAACGGAAAACAAGAGCAGCGCAGGCAGAGTATAGAGCCAGAAGAAGGGAGGCAAAGAAGCTACTGCGAAAAAAGAAAAGAGTCTTCGCAGCGTCCACATCTCAAGGATATCGAAGAGACCCGGCATAGACATAAGATAAGGGCCTTCTACAAAAAAGCCAAAGCCCTTTCAGCTCCTCGAAATGGTGAAGGTAATCTTGTCACCGACTCGCAAAAAATAGTGAATGCGTTTAAGCAGCACCAAGAGAGACAATAGAGTCAGAAGAAAACCCCGCCCGAACCAGTTAAGAAGAAGCTAGCTCTGTTATACGTAAGCTGAAATGCAACAATGCTGGCAAACAGGATCTTCAGGCTGAGCTCTTTAAAACTGACTGTGATGTTCTGGTAGGGATCATGCATTAGATCATCTGTCATATTTGGGAGGATATAAGCATGCCCAACGACTGGCATTCCAGCTCTATCTGTTTTTTTTTTTTTTTTTTTTTTGTAGGATTCGTGCAGGTTCAAGAGTGTACCCTCTTATGGTGTTTGTCACACAACCTGGACGGAGTGCAGATGGTTTATGTCGAAGATGTTCATTCACTACTCTCCGGGGGTGATTGTCCTAGATGTGATTTTTTGAGAGATTCGACTGAATTTGTCGCGTTGGTTCACAGTAACTTTTTTGTTTCCATTAAGGTGTTATATTGGAAATGCCCCATCCCCAAAATGCCCGACACACCAAAAAAGGCGATCCCATGCCAAATACCGAGGCATAATCCAGCTCAATGTTACCTACAAGATCCTATCTAGTGTACTATGTGATCGTCCTAAGCAGTTTAGCACTACACAAATAAGGACATAGCAGTGTGGATTCCGGCCTGGTAAATCGACTATAGACCGTCCTGGAAAAAAAACAAAAAGTTCCTAGTTGATACTCTCCATTCGTTATCAAGAGCTCTACAGGGCGGACGCCGATTTCGGAATCCCTGGAAAATTGATTGGGATGTGTCGTATCACACTGGAAGAACTGCGGTGCTCTGCGGAGTTTAGACCCCATTTCTCCGAAGCTTTCCAAACATGCACCGGACTTCGGTAGGGAGACGCGCTGTCCTGTGATTTCGTCAATTTAGTCCTTGAAGGGAGAGTGAGGCAGGCGGGTGTCAACGCGGAAGGCGCTATCTTCTTTAAGAGCGTCCGACACTGACATCATTGCAAGCTCCAAGCGCGCCATAGCAGAGGCATTAAATCAATTAAAGAAAAGGTAGGTCTCGTTGGTTTAAAAGTATTGTAGATGAGGATAATACGCTCTTAACTAAGAACCGCTCCTTCGAACATCGCCTTGGGCAGAACGTAACAATCGACAGATATCGAGGAAGTTAGGAAGTTAAGAAGTTTGTCTACCTCGGGGCAAATATTAACTCCATAAATGACAACCTAGTGGTGATTCAACGAAGAATCATCCTAAGAAACCAGAGCTACTTCGGTTTGTGAAAACAGCTAGGGGCACAACTCCCAATAAGGAAGTCGAAAATTACTCTTTCTAGAAGACTGATCTTGCCCGTCCTGCTTTACGAAGCCAAATGTTGATCTATAAGCAAGAAAGATGATTCTGGGCTATTTTGAAAGAAAAATTCTCCGTCAGTTATACGGTCATGTCAGCGAGGAGGCAAGTGGAGGAGAAGACACAACTCCGGCTGGCAAAAATCCATCGACTACATTGGCTCGGCCACATCGAGCACATGGACAACTGTGCAGAGGTTTTTCGAATCCCAGCCACTTGGTTCGAGAAGGCAAGGGAGATCGAACCTCAGGTTCAAAGACCAAGTGATCGCGGAGAGTAGGAAACTTTTACCGATATGAGTGGAGGCCGGCTCCCGTTCAGGCTCAGACCCTCCAACGATAAGTTAATAAGTATCCGTACCAGTCTGTCATTAATATTTTTAAAAGCAATTTGGAGCTCAGATGTTCAGTGTGCTCCCTCCATATTTCAGTGATCAGTTTATTATTTCTCTTTTATTGTTATTACGAGTATTAGCTTATTTCTCTTTTATCGTTTTGTTTTGTTTCTAGGTCTACTAAGATAAGCCTAAGCTCAAAACTAATCAATCGGTGGAGGATGCAGTTCATAACCTGAACAGCGCCATTACCAAGTGTTTTGAACTCGCATGTCCTGTCAAAAAACCTCCCAACAGAAAGCCGGTTCCCTGGTGGAATGCTGAGCTCCAATGGCTTCGTAGGGAAGCCAGAAGTCTTCTGAACAGATCGCTTAAATCGAACTCGGAAGATGACTGGAATAAATATCGATCGAAGCAGAAGGAATATAAGAAGCTTATTCGGAAATCGAAGAATGATTCCTATAAGTCCTTCTGCGAAGAGATCAAATCCCTGAGCACGACCAGCAAGTTGGTTAAAGTCCTCAAACGAGGAAAATCGACAAGGCTGGAGGTACTCAGAAAGTCTGATGGTACCTTTACCGAGTCTAAAGCAGAAACTCTTAGTTTACTGTTTCAGACCCATTTTCCGGGAAACCAGACTGTCATCGGCTCGTTACACACTCCCTCATTGGATACTGCGGCTGTAGCGATGAAAACAACTCGGCGTAGCTGGTATGTTGCGTCACGCGTGGCAACTACTGAGGCCATTGAATTTGCTGTGGCATCCTTCGATGGCTTTAAGTCGCCGGGCACTGATGGGATATACCCCGTTATGCTGCAAAAAGGTATAAGACAGCTGCTTCCTACACTGAAAAGAATTTTCACTGCTAGCCTGGCACTTGCCTACATACCTATCCCTTGGCGCGCGGTGAAAGTGGTCTTTATTCCCAAAATAGGGAAAGAGGATTACTCACTAGCCAAGAGTTTCAGACCAATAAGTCTAACATCATTCCTGCTGAAAAGCATGGAAAGACTAGTAGAGTTGCACGTGCGCAAAGTTGCCCTTCGAATGCATCCTCTGTCGGACATGCAACATGCTTATCAGCGCGGAAAATCCTGCGAGACTGCGCTTCAAAACCTAGTTGGGAGAATTGAATGCGCTCTCGAAAGGAAAGAGTACGTACTAGGCATTTTTGTCGACATTGAGGGAGCTTTTGATAACGCTACTTTTGACAGCATGTGTAATGCTGCTAGACGGCATGGCGTAGATGAAGCACTGGTTTTGTGGATCAAAGCAATGCTCGTGCACAGGACACTGATCGCTGATGCAGGCCTCGAACATTGTGTCAAGTCTGGAGTAAACAGGGGCTGCCCGCAAGGTGGCGTCTTGTCTCCGCTGTTATGGTGCATGGTGGTCGACTTTCTGCTAGATGCTCTCAATGCCTCTGGAATCTATGCCCAGGCCTATGCGGATGATGTTGCTGTTCTCTCTGTCGGCTCATGTTTAGCGAATGTCTGTCTCAAAGCGCAGGCGGCGCTAAACGTGATCGAAGACTGGTGCACGAGAAATGGGCTGTCGGTTAATCCTCTTAAGACCGATGTCGTTCTCTTCACGAGAAGGAGGAAAACAACTGGCATTGCTCAGCTGGTGCTAAAAGGCATTCCCATCCCTATATCCAAGGAAGCTAAGTATCTGGGAGTCATTCTAGATAACAAACTTCTCTGGTCAAAACATGTTGAGTCCAAAACTACCAAAGCGCTGTCAGCTTTCTGGCAATGCAAAGGTGCCTTTGGCAAAACATGGGGCTTATCGCCGAAAAAGGTCCTTTGGATCTACACGGCAATGGTAAGACCGATAATCTCATATGCATCGGTTGTTTGGTGGAGCAGGCTGACACGAAAACACGCTGTGGGTTCACTCACCAAACTCCAAAGAGCGGTCTGCCTCAGTTGTACGGGGGCTTTCCCCAGCACACCGGGAGCTGCTTTAGATGCTATGATGAACCTTCCACCCCTTGACATATATATCAGAGGGTGTGCACTGAAAACTATTTCTCGCCTAAAGAGGAATGGTCTTTGGTACAACTCGCAGTGGAGTGAAAGTGTACTTGAGAGAGAAATATCCTACGACCACTGTCTCATGGATATGCCCTCTGACGCAATGACACCTGCCATCCTACTGCGCTGTAACTACACAGTCACATTTCCTTGGCGTCAGGACTGGCTTTGGCCAGACACTGAACCTGGAATAGAATGTCTTCGCATCTTCACAGATGGCTCCAGGACTGGCCAGGGATCCGGCGCTGGAGTTTTCTTCGAGCGCGAAAACATTCGACTGCACTTCTCGTTAGGAAAATATGCGTCTGTCTTCCAGGCGGAGATTTACGCAATCCTAATGGCCATGCACTATGTTGTGAAACACAGATGGAGGGGAAAGAGCATATGTGTCTGCAGTGACAGTCAAGCTCTGTCGGAAGACTAAATTCACTTAGGCTTGTATGGGTTCCAGGTCACTCTGAAATCCCAGGAAACGAGATCTCCGATGAACTCGCTAGAAAAGGCTCAGAGGAGGGTTTCTCAGGGCCTGAACCCGCCTTAGGTCTACCAGCTTCAGCGGTTAAATCTGACATCAATGACTGGGTCTTTAACGTACACAGTCGCAGATGGAGGGATTATCCAGGATGCAGGATGACTAAGCGCGTACGCCCTGACGTCTGTAAAAAGTCCGCAACATTCTTCTTATCCTTAAGGAGAAATGACTGCAGAAGGCTAACGGGCGTCATTACGGGCCATTACACTTTTGCCAGGCATCTCTACGTGCTTGGCATCAGTGAGACGCCTACCTGTGCTGCTTGCTGCGAGGAGGACGACACAGCGGAACACTTTCTCTGCGACTGTCCCGCCTTCGCTCGTGCACGGTGGCGCACCCTTGGGGCCGACGTGGTGGGTGCCGAATATCTTAGCTCAACATCACTGAAGCCCCTCCTCACTTTTCTCCGGACAACGGGGAAAATACAATAAAGACAAGGCGTCTGTCTGGTAGTACAATGGACCAGTACTTGTGTCTGAGTGCTCCAGCAGATAGTAGAAGCCTCCAACAAAAAAAAAAAAAAAAAAAGATAAATGGGCAACCTTATCATTCAATAAAATCACATAAATCCGAGTGGCATTGGGCGAATTCGAGTCTGATATCCGCAAATTAGTTGCTGGTATTCCCCAGAGTTCTATTCGGTCTACGATACGCTTTTTAATTTTTATAAATAAATTTATTTCTGCTACTTCTAATCTAATCCAATTCTTGGCTGATAATGTGTTTTCAGTTTGACAGCCCTGTCCTTGGGCTGTGTTAAAATGTTGCTATTGATTGCAGACAACAATTCGATTCTAAGAAAAATACATAAGTACAATATTTTATAAGGGAGATAATTTCTTTGTATTTAAATACAAATTAAAGTTACTAAGGTAATTCCATTCTTAAAACTAAAATTATTAAAGCTTCCAAGTTGCTGTAGGCCGACAAGCCGACTGCTCTCTTGGTGCATGGCTAGATGGGATAAATAAGAATAGGATTGGAACTTTTTTTTGAAAGCAATGAAATACATATACCCTGAAACCAGCTTGAATTTAAGGTTTTCCTTAAACCGACCGACCAAGCAGTACTTGCTCCTATACGTATAATAGCACACATAAAAGAAAAAATTAGAGTAAGTGAAAGCACTGGCATGGATTAATTAGATATTGACAAAGCGTTCCATACTGTCTGGCATAACAGTTTGTTATGTTAATTTTTCCTTATATTTTACTAAAAACCTTCAGTCGTCTCGGAGCCGTCCCAAATCTGAAATGATGTAATACGATACTGACCTCAGAAGGAATTGGCTTTAACGTTGATTTACATACGGCCCAATCATACTGTAAAAATAGTTCATCTATAAAAAGGAAAACTGTACTGTTCCCTTGTTTTATGTCTTCCCATGTATTATATGTCAGCTACTGTTTTTTCTTTTGTAAACTTTTCTCAATAAACGTTTAATTCTTCTTTGGCTTTCACGGAATAAGGACGTATTATCTTAACAGGTTATGGGCCCAGATCCAAGTCCACTTTAAAACAAGTCAAATACATTAGATATATATGTAACAATTGATAAAGCGTGGAAATTACTCAAGATTATTTGCTTGCGGATAAAAGATTGAAACTAAATATATATACATACCTATATCTTTTGCACAGCTGATAAGAGAATTTCGGTGGCGCGGATTATCTTGTTTTGGGCAGTACATACATATATTTGTGAACCAAAGATGGAAGGAAGTGATTCTATGAAAACTGATGCTCATGGGTGAAGATCAATGGGGCATCTGGAAATTCCAGATCAAGGTAATGCTCAATGCAAGTGGTCTCTTTGATGTAGTGAGCGGAAAATTTGTAAAATCAACGGAACCCGATAAAGCGGTAGAATGGGAAAAACTGGACAAAAGGGCTCAAAAGATTATAGTAATGAGTATGGGCCAAAGGCCACTTTTGCATATATTGAATTACAGCACAGCACGTGAGATGTGGCAAAAACTGGAGGCGGTTTATGAGCGAAAGGCACAAACCAATATTCATCTCCTCCAGCAGAAGTTTTATAGTTTTCAGAAGGATTCCACAGACGACATGGCGACCAACATATCCAAGCTCGAGACGATTGCGCACCAGCTTAAAGACTTTGGAGAAAGCATCTCACCATCTATGCTTATTACAAAAATTTTGATGACGCTGTTATCAGAATATAATCATTTCTATACTGCATGGGAGTCAACGTAGGCAGATGAAAAAACCATTGAAAATCTAACTTTCCGGCTCATGATGGAAGAATCGCGTTTGACAAATATTCGAGAGCAATCAGATAACTGTGCTATGGTGGCGAGAAGAGCAGTAAAGCAACAAGACTCTAAATTCAATAGTGGTTATAAGTCGAAAAATAAGATGGGAAAATGTTTCTGGTGCAAAAAATCAGGACATTGGAAAAGAGACTGCCCATCAAGGAGAGCAAGTAAAAATGTGGCTCAAAAAGGTGAACATCGGGATGCGTTTGTCTGTACGATGGTAGCGGCTGATTCGGCGGACGGTACAATTAATCAAACGGATTGGATTCTTGATTCGGGTGCGAGTGACCATATGACATTCCGAAAAGATTGGATTATTAAGATTTCGCTTATCCCTAAATTGTCCGAATAGGTGACGGTAAAACAATCAGTGCTCTGGGATCTGGCGATATCAATATTCTCGCTTTTAATAAAGAACAGTGGGTACCCAAATATCTTTCCAAAGTGCTATTCGTCCCAGATCTAACTCTTAATCTCTTTTCTTCAAATGCTGCTCTCGATAAACATTTGAAATTTATTTCCAATGAAAACCAGTGTGAACTATTGTCAAATGGCTGTACCGTTGCAGTGGGAGTGCGGCATGGTTCCTTGTTCAAGATGATGTTCAAAATCGAAAAACCTGCTAGTGCTAATGTGAGTAACAAAACCGCGTCAATTAAATACTGGCATGAAGTGTTCGGTCACCAGAACTTGATCTATGTGCGTAATTGCACAACGGAACGGAAAATTGATTTTGTCGATGAAAAGAATTTTTTTTGTGATGCATGTGCCCTGGGCAAGTCCCATAAGTTGCCATTTAATCAGAGCGAAAGCAGAGCAAACCACGTAGGGGAACTCGTATACTCTGATCTGTGTGGGCCGATGCAGAATACTTCGCTCGGTGGCTCTAGATACTTTCTTCTGTTCAAAGACGATTTCTCACGCTATCGAGTCGTATATTTTTTAAAAGAAAAAACGCATGTTGTTGATTGTATAAAAGATTTTCTACAAAAGATTAAAACGGAGACGGGTTTCGCGGTAAAAGTGATCCGAACAGACAATGGACTAGAGTTTGTCAACGGGCAAGTTAAATCAATTTTAAAGAAGGAATTCGTTATTCATCAGACCTCTTTTCCATACTCACCGCAGCAAAATGGGAGGGCAGAGAGAGAAATTCGAACAATTGTGGAAGCGGGAAGGACTTTGATTTATGCTAAAAACATGTCATTGAAACTTTGGGCGGAAGCCGTTAACTATGGTGTTTTTGCATTAAATAGGACAGCTCCTACTGGCGTAGATGGTAAAACTGCATTGGAGCTGTAGCTAGGAAAGGATCAAAATAGTAACTACAACGATATGCATATTTTCGGTACGGAATGTTATGCACACGTACCTAATCAAAAACGGCGCAAATGGGATGCTAAATCCCAGCATGGGATCTTCGTTGGATATGCTGAGAACATTAAGGGATATCGCATCTATTTTCCTGGAACGAACAAAGTAGAGGTAAAACGTGACATAATTTTTAAAAGCTCGTCTCTTTCCAGTGAAATCAATGATCAAATTATTATCAGTTGCAATGAGAACATAGATGCATCAGATTTAGGCCCTGAACATGTTTCAATTCTACCTGTTAAAAAGGAAGTTGATGTTATCTTAGCTGAAGAACCCGTTGATGATCATACAGAAGGGGGAAATGAAGATGCAAGTGACGAACACACACCTATTAAGCATCGACTAAGAAGTGCACGAAAAGTACCCGAATCAATGATAGCTCTTTTGGATAAGCATGTATTTGTAGCCGAAAAACAAGAGCCATTAACTTATGAAGAAGCCGTAAGCTCCAAGGATCAACATCTATGGAAAGAAGCAATGAGGGAGGAAATCTCTGCGTTGAATAAAAACCATACATGGGATCTAATTGAACTACCACACAATAAAGCAGCTATCGACAATCGTTGGGTCTTCAAGATCAAAGATGCAATCAGCAATGAACCCGAAAGATTTCGAGCAAGGTTGGTTATTAAGGGATTCACTCAAAAGTACGATGTCGATTATAAAGAGACGTTTAGTCCGGTAGCTAAATTTGCTTCGATTAGAATGATTCTCTCAATTGCATCATCTAAAAATATGCATTTGAGACATTTCGACATAAAAACAGCCTTTTTTTACGGTGACTTGGAAGAAGAAATATATATGAGACAGCCGAAAGGTTTTGACGATGGTACTGAGCGGGTGTGCAGACTAAGCAGAAGTCTATATGGCTTGAAGCAGGCGGCAAGATGTTGGAATGACAAATTTACTACTTTCCTTCGATCATTCAAATTGAAACCATCAGAAGCAGATCCTTGCATTTTTGTTGGAGAAAAATTAATTGTTGCAATATACATCGATGATAGTTTGATTGCAGCAACGAGTGAGTGCGACATTGAGGAAATTTGCGAAGTGTACTCGAAGTGAAGGTGTACGATGCATGTTGCTTCCTAGGAATGGAGATTGAACGGAAATCCAATGGGTCAATTTTGCAAAGTTCAAGATGTCTGATGCTAAGCCAGTGACGACACCAGTGGACACATCAATCTATAAGGACAGCAGCGGTGGAACTTCAGGTATTGAAAGGACCTTCCCATACCGTGAAGCTGTGGGCAGCCTCATGTACTTAGCAGTCGGAAGCAGGCCCGACATTTCTTATGCTCTCGGCATTGCAAGTCGACATTTGGATCACCCGACTATGCAGCATGTAAAAGCGGTGAAACGTATTATCCGATACGTTGCAGGGACTTTGGATTCTGGTATATTTTTTCAAGAAGACTCTGATTTAATTATGAGTTGTTACAGCAATGCAGACTTTGCCGGTTATCCTGACACACGACGTTCACGAGTGGGTACGTTTTCTTACTTGGTCAGTCACCGATATATGGCAGCGACGCAAGCAGTTAAGGAAATAATATGGCTCAAGCGTCTACTCGAAGAATTGCTTTCTCAACACAGTTGCCGTCCTCATCTCTATGTTGACAATCAAAGTGCAATTAAGTTGGTACGGAATCCTGAATTTCATGAGCGCAGCAAACACATCGAAGTGAAATTCCATTTCATTCGCGAAAAATTCGCAGAGAACGTTTTTGAACTTGAATACGTGTGTACAAATAGTCAATTAGCAGATATTTTCACTAAACCTCTTCCCAAAGAAAGATTTCAATTCTTACGTTTAAAAATTGGTTTATTATCCCTTAAAGACTAATGTTATTTATAAAACTTTTAACTCCTTTAAATTGTTTTTGATTTATGAATAATTTTTTATCGATGAAAGTGGGAGTGTAAAAATAGTTCATCTATAAAAAGGAAAACTGTACTGTTCCCTTGATTTATATCTTCCCATGTATTATATGTCAGTTATTTTTTTTTCCTTTGTAAACTTTTCTCAATAAACGTTTAATTCTTCTTTGGCTTTCACGGAATAAGGACGTATTATCTTAACACGTACTATGAGAAGTGGATAATAAAATGAATGTTCCTAAGACTTAAGATATTTCCTTTCACTCAAAAAAGGAAAGCCTGTTTACTGCCAAGTAATTATTTTTTCTTCGACGATCTCTGGTTTGAGTTGATAGTCAGGTACATATGTATGTTGTTACACATTTAGAAAAACGTCTAACCTTCAATTACCATGTTCAGGAAATAATCAACAAAGTTAACGCCACAATAAGAATCTCCGCCCATTTATCTGCCGTTATTAATAGCTACAGCTGTTTTTCAAACTATGTTGCGATTGACATCATTACAACTTTACAACTTAAGCTAAAAAGTTTTAATCAGAAACTTGGCATATGATCATTTATTTGTGGGTTATAAATATATAAAACTTAAACCTACCCTAAACTAATTAATCTTAACTAAACCCTATCCGGCAAGCCCTGCATTGAGAAGGCTGAAGCTGTTAAAGTGTCCATTGACGGATCTCTCTCCAGCCACCGAAAGCTTTGATGCTGGCGGAGTACGTCTCCTCGCTCCCGGCGTGAAACTGATCTACAAAACCTGAGGGGCCCGGGCTCACGGAGCGCGACATCGGGTTCGTAGAGGAATCGCCGTTCCACGGAATTGCGGCCCACGTGGCAGATTAGCGGTACCGCCAATCAATACTGGATCAGCCCATTCCTTTCTAGATGCTTCTGGCGTGACAGCGCCGTTAAGGCGCACTCTTTCCAGGTATAAATCTTTGGGGTAGTAAGCCCCGAAGATCAGGCTATTGACCGAAGTCATTGCTCTTGCAACGTAGCTTCGAATCAGTTTGATCAGAAAGTTATCCACCCGTACACCCTATTGGCCCTATTGTATAGGACCTTATTCGGGTAAAGTTTCGTATACTCAGACTCGGGTGTCCTATGTAGCCCGAGACAAGTCCTGAGACATTGTCTCCCAAACGCCCGAATCCTTTCCATTAACTTAGCTCTCACCTTAAACCAGACGGGACATTCATAGGCAACCATGGGCCTGATTAAGGCCATGTAGCAGATTACTTTCAGTCTGGAATCAAGTACTCCCTTCAAGTCATTCAAGGACTCCCTTCTAACGCTTCAATGTTTAATCCAGCATTAAGGGGATAGCTCCATGGAAATGTTAGAAGGTTAATTTGATTTGTCAAACTCTTTGCATGTAAATTAATTAGGACAATAAAAACCTTAAAACCTTAAAAAAAAGTTAGCTGCTATGAAATAACCATCTTGTCAGAGCGAAAGCGCCCCGGCCGCATCTCCATGTTTGTCAAAATATAGATACTGATCCAGTACCATGCCAAGGTATGCCACTTTGTCTCCACAACGGACGCGCGTTTCTTCTCAGCCGACCGAGCCTGTAATAAAGACCATCTAACTATACTGTGTCGAAGGCGTATTCAAAGTCAATCAGACATGCATTGGTTCTTGCATTTGTTCCATTGGATATCCGACACGAGTTTCGACGGACGCAGCATGAATAGTAGTATGCCCCGTTCTGAAACGGAATTGGTTATCCGAAAGGATTTTATTGTCCTCAACTAATTTAGGCAGGGCCCTATGGATCACCTTTTCGAAGACCTTGCTATTACTCGGAAGGAGACTTATCGACCGGAAATTTGCCGGGTTAGAGGTGTCTTTACCTCTCTTGGGGATTGGTTGCACCACCGCTGTCTTCCAGTGCATTGGATAATGCATTATTCAGTGCATTGTTGCACAGAATGGTGTATCTCTCTACCGCCACTGGCGGAAGGCGGAAGCACAACATTAGATATACCATCGACTTCTGCGGATTTTTCCTTTTCAATGACTGGAAGATCATCTGGAGATTTTCCGTCAAAATGAACAGGGTATTATCCCACTCACTGCCGACGGCACTATTTGCCATGAAATCTTCATTGAACCTGGTAAAATCAAGATTCTCGGATCGCCAATGATCGAGATCATTTCTAAGGTAAAAGTGATGAAGCAGGACTCTGTTCTCCAGGTCATGGTTCGGGCGAATTCTATCATTCACCTTGTACACTTCCTGGAAGACAGCTCCTACTGTCGCCACCTTCTCCTGAGGATTCTTGATAATGAAAAAAGTCGTCTTCCAAGATGGTGCTCTCAGGATCGATACCCTCTGTTCGTAGCAAGCGTTCATTGTCTAACGTTTTCAGAAGCTTTAGATCCTGAATGCCATTCTGATTGTTGCTAATTAATATTTTATTTATTTGCGGGAACATCCTCGGGCTGTTGGATCTTACAGCACGAATTCTGTTGTTCCAATGCAAACTTACAGATATTTTGTAATTCTCTTTGATCAACTGTTGGAGGTTTTTAATCAGTGACTTCAGTGTCCTGACCTCCTAGTTTTGTTTGCCAGTAAACCGCCTGCACAAGAGTTTGAGTCTTGACAGGAGTCTCCTTTTTTGTTTGTGCAGTGCGTCGATTGTCAACGTTTGTGGAATTGTTCTGTCGTTGGCGTGTTATCGTACTGTTTATTGTCTGTTTAATGATATCGTCCGTTTGTTTGAGGTACCTGTCAATCTCCTGGTTTGACAGGTTCCTGTTAGTCGGTGGGAAGGAGGCGCTCGAAGTGAACGCTCTCGTCAGGGAATTGGCGAAGCGTGGCCAACGCGCCCTACTGTAATCGTAGGGGTGCGTGTGGACGTACTCTGCCATTTCCGCGAACTCACCAGGTAGTGTGATCACGGCACATAGTCCGCAATGGTCACTGTCGTATACAATGGTCCGTAGACAGTTAGTAGACCATTCGTTCGAACCGCTCCTAGGATACGACGGACTATCCGTTGCGAGCAACTTGACTCTATATTCAATGTTGCGAAGAACCCATCAATGACTTCACCTAGTGTTGGGAATGTTATTTCCCCAATCGCTATATTTGGCATTTAAATCCCCGGCCAGAATGTAGAAGTTTTCTACCGAGTTCAAGTGCAGAGATCGAAAGAGTGCTTCTGCGATAAAAATATTCGGTTGATGTGGCCCTTACGGAGAGAAATGCACACAATGCAGAATTCTAGCAGGAACAATATCGACCACGAAATCGCTGCAAACGTGCTCGCAGTGATCATATGAACGAAATCTGATACTTGGAATACATTTCAACCCGTTATTTTAATTATTTCGCGTTTTTATTGGAAACCTCAGCCTTACAGAAGATGCCGATTTTGCCAAAAAAATCATCTTTTCAGATGAAGCTCATTTTGATCTTGGCGGGTATGTAAACAAGCAAAATTGTCGCATTTGGGGCACAGAAAACCCGCACGCATACATTGAAAAGCCGGTGCACCCAAAACGAGCCACTGTTTGGTGCGGATTTTGGTCCAGAGGCATAATTGGGCCATTTTTCTTCGAAAATGAGCAAGGAGTGGCCGTTACAATCAATGGCGATCGTTATCGGGCCATGTTGAACGAATTTTTGTTCACAAAAATTGAAGAGGAGGATATTGGCAACATTTGGTTTCAACAGGACGGCGCTACGTGCCACACAGCCGAAGCTACACTCGATGTTTTGCGCCCTGTTTTTGAAGATCGCATTATCAGCCGCATAGCTGATGTCGTTTGGCCACCTCGGAGCTGCGATTTGACACCGTTGGACTATTATTTGTGGGGTGCCGTCAAAGATAAGTGTTACGCCGACAAGCCAGAGACAATTGACGCTTTAAAGGACAATATTCGTGAAGCCATTGGTGAAATACAGCTGCACACAATCGATAATGTGCTTAAAAATTGGACCGATCGTGTAGGCTACTGCATGGCCAGCCGAGGCAGCCATTTGAATGAAATTATTTTCCATTATTAACCGGAAGGATTGTACTTTCAAATAAAAAAAAAAAATTGAGAAAATATTCAGTAGTTTTTTCTATAGCACCTTATACATCCTTGGCGTTTTATTGACAAGTATATTGCAGAAATCTTGGCTTAAGAGTTCCCATTCCCGTTCTAGAGCTTCTTTAAGAGAGGCTTTGCTGCTGATACCTCGATTTAAATTTTTTTTTTCAAAATCGGCACATAAAAATTCCATAATACTAATATCGGGTAACTATGGAGGTGTTTAGAGTTACAAGCGAGCATTAAACGTCAGACACATTTTGACATTTCGAGCAGCGTGCCTTGTTGAAAAACATAATTTGACCTTAGGAACATTTTTATGGCCCTTCGCTGGGGATCCTTTTTAGTTTATGGAGGTAGTCATACTGGTTCATTCTATAGTCATTTGGTCAACCCCTCTCGCGGAAATATACCCCATATCAAAACCTTTATTTTCCGTCATCGCCAAACAAGTTAAACTTACTTTTGGCAATATTAATAACGGTGTACTAAGAAAAGCCCTGTTAACAAACTGTTTGTCGAATGTGAATATTTTTTTCTTTGTTTAATTTGGAAATATGTAAATGGCTTGCGGCGTGCGAGTTTGCCGTTAAAATTATTTCACCATAAAACCTACATAATTGTTTCGAGAAGGAGTGTTTTTTTTTAAGGATTTCGGACATCTCTACGGTCTATAATTATTATACTCTCGTCTTGGCGTTTGGCTTGATTTTCTTGACATATGCCTCATTATACCTCAGGTAGTACATTTTTTCGATATTCGACCTTATTTCTGAACTTATTTACAACATCCCTGACTAGGGTATAGGATTTTCCAACAAGTTCAGCAGCCTCTAGGTGGGTTTTACCCTCGCTAAAGTCATTTAAAAATAAGCTTTAATTTCCGATTTCATTTATCCCATTTTGGCCTTTTTTATTTTTTTTTTATTTTGTTGTTGCAGTTTTAGGTTCAAGACCTAAAGTTCATAAGCGTAATCGTATCCATCCTTTGACGAAAAATCTGAGCCATACAAAATGTTGATAAATGTAAATATAGACATGCATTTAAATATTTCATTCGGAAAACATGCGATATGTCTGAAACTGTGATTTGACGGTAGATCTTAGTGAGGAACAAAATTGATAAATCAGATGAGCTCATGAAGTCGTTGTGCAAGAGGTCTCCATACATCCTACTTCGCCATTTGGATAGAGCTATGAATTTTCGTCTAAAAATAGTCAGTATATAAATATTAAGCTTCTAGAGAATTTCCCCTGGAATTAAACATTAATTTGAGTCACTATTCTTCTTCGAAATAATGAGCTCGTATGTATTTAATTACCTACTCGTTAAAAGATAACAAATCGCTTTATCAAATAGTAGGACCAGTCAATGGACTTTCATAGTTTGCCTTAATTCGAGCAGATTTCAATTTCCAAATAGTTTTAACTTTGGCCTTCTAACAAGAATGTTCTATGCCAGTTGATAAGATATCGACTTCAGTTTTCCTTGAACTCGCGCAACATTAACTTGTGTTTAAATTGAAATGTGCTGCCGGTCGCGTTCGTTCGAGTCCGCAAAACTGCGCAAACCTCTCCCCCGCATCGAGGGCACACTTAATTGTATCTTTATGTACAATATATTCGTTGCAGCCATGTATACCGCATGGATTTCATGTTGATTTATTGTAACTGCGGCAAATTTAAAGACGTTGTTGAAAACGTCTCTCTGCTTACTGTTATGGAATCGCCTGTGACTGTGACAAATTATTCGCCAGCACCTACATAACTCGGGATTTGTCTAGGCTTCTACGCAAAAAGATTGATAAAACGAAGAAGTATCTAAATACTTTTGCATTTGTTTACAAACAATTGTAAGTGTACGCCGTCGTCGATATTGGGCTATCGTGGTACCCGTTCACTAACACAGCAATTTTCCTGTCTGGCCCAATATTTTTCAGTATCTTCTGCATCCCCATTATTGATTTTCCCCTTTCACTCATCAGTATACACGTCGGCTCACATCGATTTCACTTTCGTCTGATGTTAGATGGGTCAGTAATTCAACACCCCATCGCGTCAGCCGTCTGCGAATTCAGGGTGACAAGCTATGGGATCCGATTTAGATTTATAACAAGCTTGCGGAAAATATATTGGAAAGTAAACAATTTTCTGCTTATTAATGTAAAATATAAAACTCAAAACACTGATTGGCAGTGAACTGCGAGTGAAATTTCATTTAAGTCGCAGTAGATCAGTTGCATTCTCAGCAATGCGCTTGCATTTTCGATTTTTACTTTTATTGTAGAACTTTGCTTTCGACGTGATATCAGCATATCAGCGGCGCAATTTATTTTTTTGCTTTGTTTCATTATTAACAGGTACATATAGACGGAAAACAAATATGAAACAGAACCCGGCGAGTTGGGTTATCTTGAATTTTATCGTTGAGTCAGAATGCCATTAATATTTTTGATTTGGAATTCGTGTTTAATTTACTGGCTTATTGATTGTGTTCCGGGCGAGGTCATATACAGAGAAATGTAAACAGAAAACCAGACACGCTTTTAGCCACACTAGTATATAAGTAGAAAAAACCAATGTTTATTCAGATTGTTTGTATAATAGATACTCGTACTAAGATACATTCTAAGAATTTGCGTTGTGGTTTTACTGTTTATCGAAAATGTTCAAGCAACCAGCTTGCTGTGAAAGTGTGAATGCCTGTATCGTTCTTGTGGGATTGAATTTAATCTAATTGCGAACTGATGTCACGGATACGCTGTCATTGTCGTGCTCTCTCGAGGATACGTGATGTCTGTGATTAAAGTACATAATAGAATGTGATACAGGAATGGATGAAGTAGCTGATGATGTGCTCACGTAATTGAGGAAGGAGTGTGAGCAAGTTGGGGGTCCATATTGTGTTTCACGATAATGAATAAAACCCCCATCTACACAAGAGAGTGAATCAGGGACCTCAAAGTCATATTTGTCTATATGTATGGACGTTCTGGTCAGGACGTTGGTAGTGTGTATCCTTTTTCGATGGCAGCATATACTTTCTTTGTCCTCATTTGTCGCCAATCCGCTTTTGTTTCAATGCTGACATCTCACTGCGTTCTCCAAATAAAGTCAATGTCATCGCCTCTTTATTGATCACTGATTTTTGTAAAATATTTTCAAGAACGGCGTCAAAAAAGTCAGACAATGGCATGGCATGTCATATCACCTTTTTTATCACCTCGTTGAAAGCATTGGTTAGATCACTTTCAATTCTTTTAAGGCATTAAAGCTTTTTCATCTGAGCTACTTTCCTGGTCTTTTTCTGAGTAGATGAAAAGCAGCATTTGCCTGTCCATAAAAATTTAAAATCTTCGTCTCCACCCATAACATTAACGTTCTTTCCTTCTTGATAAACCGTCAGCTTATGAAATATCTTAAATTGTGGAAATTTCTAAATGAAAGGCAATATGGTTTCCGCAGTGACAGGATTGAACATATCTCAACGAGATGCACAATCTCGGTGAAAGCATAATCGTTGTGCTTGATATTTCAAAGGCGCTTGGCAGAATTTGCTATCGGGCTCATTTATCGAATAAACGTGCCTATGGTATCGGTGAATTTTCTCTTGTATGAATTAGAAATTAACTTGTGAACCGTTCAATTCAAGTCGTTTCGGTTTCAAGCCTGGTATTCACCAAAAAACGATGTTGGTGTTCCCCAAGGCTATGTTCTGTCACCGACACTCTTCCTCATTTTTATAAATGATCTCCTGTCTGCTTCTTCTTATCAATCACCTCCTTCGTTGACGACAATATTTTGATCTCTTTGTTCCAAGGCGCACGTCTCTGCTCGTCGGCCGGATAATTGGAACAGCGACGTACAATATATTACGCACATTAAATTCCGATCTCGATAGAATAAATATAATAATAAAATAAATGTGGGGCATAAACAATAGACAATCCATTCCAGGTTCAGTGTCTGGCCAAAGCCTGTCCCGCCATGGAAATGTGACTTTGAAATTACAGCGTAGTAGGATGGCACGTGTCAATGCGTCAGAAGGCATATCCATGATAGAAAACTTGCGTAGATAATTCTGTGGGACATCTAACCGCGACGACTCACACATATCAATTGCTGTTGAGCACACACTGATTTGTATTTTCGATCTCTCTCGTCCTTCAATTCCCTTTTTTTTTTGCACAGTGTGATCTAAAACACAATGCGACTTACTGACACAAATGAGTGTCATACGCTAACATCCATGAGACGGGGGTCGTAGAATATGTATTTCTCGCGCAAGTACACTGTCACTCCAATGCGAGTTGTACCAAAGACCATTTCTCTTTAGGCGAGAAATGGCTTTCAATGCACACCCTCTGATATACATACATATGTATATGTCAAGGGGTGGAAGGTTCATTATAGCATCTAGAGAAGCTCCCGGTGTTTGCCAGTTAGCCTGTTCCACCAGACAACCGATGCATATGAGATTATCGGTCTTATCATTGCCGTGTAGATCCAGAGAACCTTTTTCGGCGATAGGCCCCATGTTTTGCCGAAGTTGACAGCGCTTTGGTGGTTTTGGGCTCAACATGCTTTGAACAAAGAAGCTTGCTATCTAAGATGACTCCCTTGACTGCTTCCTTGTATAAATGATGATATATATAAATTGACGGATTTCAGTTGCAAGAGGACAAGAGGACAGTTGGAGACAATTTGCGTGAGGTACAAATTTTGTTTGTTTGACAGTAAGTATTTCTTCATTTATAAATTCAGAAAAGAGAAGATAGTCGATGGGAAGGGTTTGAAATTCCGGTTTAACGTATGCGTTTTTCAGTGTATTTGAAATTGCGCTTTTACCAAATAAGTTCCCTACTTCGTAGCCTTCAAGTTGCCACACCAAGAATACCTGACTATAGTTGATTCTGCGAAGGGCCTGGCGCTGAATTATTGAACTGGTCTTTATTCAACGATCGGTCTTCTTTCATGGGATTTTCATTGTCTCCTCTTCATTCTTAGATCTTGTACGTCTGCTAATATTCAATCTCGTTTAGATCACCCATATACTCTTCCTTCGCACCATAACTAGGGTTTTAAAACAAATCCAACTTTTCCAACTTTTACTTTTACACACCCATCCATTTCTCACCTTTTTCCGTCTCCCACTGCTCCGCCAAAATCCCAACATCAACGGGTTTCATTTAATCTAACTCCAACAACTATCCCCACGCCTCCATCCCAATCACCTGCCCCGAATTCGTTTCCTAACTTTGACCTCTCAAAATTCCACCCCCCAGCACTTCCAACCCAAACCCCACCCTTTCGCACAACTCTTCGTCTGTCCTAATACCAACAACTTTTACCCCATTTACAAAATCCTCGGCCACCCCTCAATCTTTTGTTGATCCTCTTTTGCCCCCTACAGTTAAGCTTACTCAGCTAACTGCTGACCCCACCCAAAGTCGCTACGTCCTTTCTCGACTAAGAGATAAAAAGACATATGAGAACATTCGTCTCCTTCTGGCTTACCTCCACTATAAATCAGACTCGGTTTGTTATGAAGGTAAAACAAAAACAAGCGTCATGCTCTCCATTCAACAGGAACGTCTCCACACGGATTTCGCTAGCCTCAAGAACCTGTTCATAAAATATCATGAATTTTTCAATATCTCCCCCCAAAAAGTGTCAAAGGATCTTAATACCTTCCGCCAATACATCCATTCAAAACGTATATCCCACCTTCAACGTAGTAGAGCTGAGCACGATCAGTTTTTTCGTCCCCAATTGTCTCTCACTCCCAGCAACTCGCTCACTCTGCCAAAATGTCTCTCTTACCTTCTATTATCAGAATGTAAGAGGTCTTCGTTCAAAAATCCAAGCTGTCTTCCAACAGTCACATGCTCAACCTCTTGAAATATTTGCTCTGACCGAAACAAACCTGATCCCCAGCATAAATAACCTCGAACTGTTCCCATCAATTCTTAATGTTTATCGCGATGACGAACTCAACCGACGTTGGCGTCAACTAGCCGTCCTTAATACAATTGACTCTTCCCTTATTGCAATATCATCCTCCCCACTTCTCGACTTTGTTTCAATTAAGATTGCCCTACCCCAGAAGGCACTTTACATCATTTGTTTCTATATTTTGCCCTCACAACCTATTGAATATTATTAACTTGCCATTAACACAATTGACCAAATAACCGATTTAAGAGAGTCTCAGGATGAAATCTTTCTTTTCGGTGACTTCAACCTTCCTCATCTTAAATGGACCCAATCAGATGATCAATCGTTTTATATTGCTACCAATCCCACTACTGCCAAAGAATGTCTCTTCGCCTAGCAGATTCAAACCTTACTCAAGTTAGTGGCGTCCTAAACTACAGGGGTAGACAACTAGACCTCATATTCACAACCGAACCCCTCAACTCCTCTGTTTCACTTTTTCCCCTTCGCTCTCAACTATCGATAACTTCCATTCTACCCTCCTAATTTCCTTTTCTTCACGATTTTCCATTACAGAACAACCCCCCTAAAGGTAAATGATGCAATATCCATATTCTACAGGAAAATATTTAATTCTAAATTTTGTCCACCTCCCCACTCCTGGTAAAATCGCAGGCTCCGTTCTCTAAGAAACAAAAGAAATAAGCAGTGGAGAATCTTCCTTCGTACTAAATCCTAATGACTTTTCTAACTACCTGGGCAGCTATCTCCACTTTACCGCCCTTCACAACTCCCTCTATCAACGCTATATAACTGAAACACAAGCCAATCTTATAAACGATCCTTGTTTAAGTTTGTTAACTACAAAAGAAAATCTGATGGCTATCCTACCTCTCTCTCAAACCCCGAATGACCGCAATATTATCGCCAACTTTTTCGCCACCTTTTTTAAACAGTCTTTCGCCGACAACTCCTTTGCTCCAGAACTCTCTTACTTCGATTATTTACCGAATTTTTCCCTTGGACCATTTCTTCTATGCACAGTCGATTCTTAGGTATGTCATCCAAAATAAAATTAATCTACTTAATGATGAATTCATTCTTGGACCCGACGGTCTCCCTGTCATATGATCCTCAACCCTCTCTTTCCCTCTCTCGAAAATCTTCAGTCTATCCATATCCCTAGGTGAATTTCCCCGCTTATGGAAAACCTCATTTATCACCCCTATACACAAAAGAGGTCTGACTATCGTCCCATTGCCAAATTGTCACATATACCCAAACTCTTCGAGAGTATCTCCCCTAGACAACACGGTTTCCTCAAGCGCAGATCTACAACCACAAACATTGTTGAATTTGTGTCCTTTATCTTATCTGCCTTAGAGAACAGCAAAGAAGTCGACGTTATTTCAACCGATTTCAGTAAAGCTTTCGATAAAATCTCCCACAGACTGAAAATTGTCAAATTGTCCTCCTTTGGTTTCGACCCCATATATTTGAAGTGGATATCTTCTTACCTGGGAAATTGCTATTAGAGTGTTCGTTTCAGATCTGCTTTCTCTAACCTTTTGTAGCTTCCTCCGGCGACCCCAAAGCAGCCACTTAAGTCCACTTCTTTTCGTTCTTACTATAAAGGATCTTGAAATGGTGATCAAACATTCCTACATCTCACTATATGCCGACGACACCAAGTTCTTCAAGACCATTTCCTCCAGTCATGATTCTTCCCTTATTCAATCTGATCTCAATAGATTTTCCATCTGGTGTTCTAAAAATTGCTTGGAGCTTAACATTTCCAAATGCCAATCAATTACCTTTACCAATCAAACCTCCTCCTCGTCCCTACTTCTTCAATAATCAATCCATCTCCACTGTTGAGATCATTCGCGATCTTGGTATATTATGTGATCAGGAGCTAAATTTTCGCGCACACATCGATGAGATAATCCTCAACGCTAATTCTGCACTCGGTTTCGTGAAGCGATGGTCTAAAAGAATTCTCGAACCCTTACGTTACCCGATCTCATTACATAACCTTTGTCCGGCCCCTTCTTTAATACGCCTTTCAAGTGGGGTCTCCTTACCAACAATCCCAGATTTCTAGAATCGAGAACATCCAACGCCAGTTCCTACGTTTTGCTCTTCGAGGTGTTCCCTGCTGCAATCCTTTGATTTTACTACCCTACCAAGACTGCATTAAACTAATCAACATGAACACGATGGAAGAAAGAAGAATTGTATCTGACATTCTTTCCATCCATCGACTCCTTTCAGGTACCATTGATTGCACGACCCTCTACAACTCTGTCTCTATCAACACTTACACCCGCAATGTACGAAATCCCCGTCTCTTCTATCTACCCACCCCCCGTACTGCCTGTGGCTTCAATGAACCCTTTTCTCGCATGCTGGGAAGTGTTAATGTAAACCCTTACTTCGATTTCAACCTCAGCACTCCATCCCTAAATTGAAATAAGCTCAATAAATGTAAATTCAATTAAATTAAAAATTAAAATTCGTCTACACAAATATCTCCAATCTCAAGTCCTGTGAACATATCCTCGATATCTTTATCTTGCAGACGCCTAGATGTCCTAAAATGCAAAGCAAGATAAGCCACAAGACAAAGATACCAAAAGCATCCCCTAATTATTACTTATGTGCCAAACGCCTGATGTAAACATTTGGCAACGTAAAGTATTCCCAAAAATCTGGCGTATGTCCAAGAAAATGTTCAAATGCACATCAAGCATTGATAGCTTACATGAAAACAGATGAGAAGTAATTTCTTTTCAATTAGATAAATCAGTACAGAAAACAGGAAAATAGAAAATATCTCTCCAAGTAACACACTAAACTTTATCACCCAAATGGCAAAAAAATATAGCTTTCCCGCCAAAATGAATGTCAAGTTTTTTTTCTTTCACTTATGATTTATTGTCCACCGTTATCAACGCGGGTTGGGAACGCATATAATCATACATTTGAGTTAAATTAAGAGAAAAACTGGAACGTAGACAAATGGCAAAAATATGCATTTAAGGGTTAAGCTCAGGAAACAAGACAGTAAGAGTGCCCAAAAAGATATCATTTTGAAAAATTACACATATATTTTGAGGTAAAAAAGTTAAAAAAAAAATTTTTTTTTGGATTTTTCTAATTACATACGAGTACATACACACATATATGGCTACTGGAATGTTCTTCTTCTTCTTTTCCTTTTTCCGGCTTTGTTATGGTCAGAAGTGTAGGACCATAACCTTCTCACTTAACTGCATTCCTACTCGTCCGCTTGTGGGGTCCGCCGGTTTGACCTCAGAAAGTAGCGGCAGGCTTTCTGGTTTGGGATTACTTCATCGCTGAGGCCAATCAAATGCTGGTGTTTTTGCATTTGTTTGCACCAATTGTTTTTCGGCCTGCCTTTTTTTTGTGACACGGGCATGCTCCAGATTTTTTTGTTTGATCTTACTCTTACAACACCGGTGATCTCCAGTCGTGTCAACCCACTGATTTGCATGTACACTTGTGGGGCAGTTTAATGGTGGTATATGTGTCCCTAGGCTCACCTTGGTGTTTTCTAAATTGCCTAGATGTGATTTTGGTTTACCTTTGTTTTAGTCGCCTTTTACGACAAGCGAGAGGTATCGCTGCAGGGATATTCTTAACCCGTCCCTGCACGAACTATATGGCTACTGGAATGTAATAAAAAAAAAAACATCAAAAAATTATTGCGGGCGTGATTGCGGCTCTAAAAAAACAAAAAGTTTTAATCAGCATCGAAACCGCCAGTGAATGAAATAGAAGAAAATAATTTTTGAAAAAAATGTCGGCGTTTTTTCGAAAATGGCAAATTGTTTTGGCCAAAATCGGCCAAAAACTCAAAAACTATTTGATCGATCTGTCTGTCCCTAGTTCATTCCCAGCATTAACAAGTTTAAGACAACATATTAAAATTTCAGTACGATCGGTCGAGTAGTTTTGACTTTGCTTTGTCACGCCCGCAAACTTGCAAAATGTGGTTTCGAGAAAAAATTGAGTTTAAAGTATTTTAACTATAATTTTTTCAATAAAATGCCTGCACCATACAGAATTCCTTCCTCCTGCTCATACTCTTCCTCTGCCCGTGATTTTTCTTCATTCCGTGCAGTTCTAGCTTCTTTTGAAGCCTCAGTGCTCTGCCGATTCGCCTCCTTAATTCGTGCAGCGTCACGAACTTTCGCGTGCTGCAGTGAATGTTGGCCGATGGTGATGGCACAAACTTGCATCATTTTGAAAAAGGACATAAAATCTTCGTTGAAAACACACGAAGCAATGCCAGCAACGAGTCGAACGATATTTTTTCCGGTAAATGTGTGTTTCGGGGCCATGTTCCACACACAAGCATTGAAGCTTTCATTAGTATTTTGCATGTTATTGCCTAAATAACGCTTTAGTAAATCGTCGGCGGCCAATCATTCGTATATTGGCCTTAACATATCTTGCACTTCAGTATCTAAAGCAGGAGGGTGCTTGTATTTGTTCAAATCGTTTGCCCCAGCTGTTTCACTCTGCCAATGTGGAATGTTGCGGATTTTCATCAGTCGATATATTGTGGTAATATGCAGCCCAAACTTAATTTCTCATATCTTCAAGTAAGTCTGGATGGCGTCGGTTTCGGTTTTTTTGTGGGATTTTGTTTTGGAGTTTGAGTCGGTTTATTTTCCCCCTTTTCAGCCAATTTTTTTTGTTTTTTTGCAATAGTCATCTGCTCTTTAGCTTCTTTAGTTCTTCTAAACATTCGGTTTTTTCACATCCAAAACACATTCTTTTTTTTTTCAATGATAAAATCAGAACCATAAGGCTGCAAATCTAGCAATAGAATATTTGTATCGTGCATCATGAAGGTCTTCATTTTTTTTTTTCGAAGCCCATTCACTACAGAATTTACAATAGCTGCTCTTTACCATAATATATAAAATTTTACCGCTTTACTTTCCAATCAAACTTACTACACCTAAAAGAGAAGAAAATCCCCGATTTGCCCACGATCCATCACCAGACAGAATGAGTTCGTTTTCTATATTACCGGCAGCTTTATTTTTTCCTTCTCTTCATTTCCCGCTTTATCAACACAATACTAATATGTTCGATTACTCCAACCCTATCTCAAATCCATAAGACAACAGAAATTAGCAATTCCATTGATTCCAACACCAAGTAATCTCATTATCAAAACAAACCGTCTATTTATTTCATATGCTCTGTCAATTTTTGGACTCGAATACTTGTATGTAAAATTATCACTGCAATTACACGTCACACAAAGCTTGAAACCCAGTCCTTTTACATCACTTTTAGAAAATTTTACATCACTATTACAGGTTTTGCATTTTAAAATAGTTTGTAAAGTTTGTCAGTAAATTGCAATATACAATATTCGAAAGGTGGATCAAGTTCATCACTTTTTTGCAGTTTAGCTGCAGAAGCACTAGTAAATTCATCGCTCTTTTCACCAGTATGGCGATTTCCACTACGCACGCTAAGTACTAGTTCTACCAAAATTCTTAGGCATTTTTCAACGGACTTTTTACTTTAAATAACATGCACACACTAAAATGCATACAAAATATGCATTTGAAATAATAGCGAGACTTCTACGAGATAAATACTGTATCATAATAATAAAACCACTCTCTAAAGTGTTCACCTCTACTAGCAAAATGAATTTATACAGGAAATATGTATATGTATGTCGGAGATGAAAGGATGGTTGGATTTTTCCTAGGACAAGAAAGATAATAGTTATTTATGGCTTAACCCTTAAAAACCCACAAGTCTGTGTTTACACTATTTTTACGTGTAAAATAGTGCCCGCGAGACACTTGTGGGTTGTTAAGGGTTAAGCCGACCAAGATAAGGCTACTCCGACATATAGAATTATATTGAGCATGTGTTTGTATATGAAAGACGCGTCAAAGAAAGAGTACGAAAATCAACAAAAATAAGGCTTTGACGAGATGTATCTAAAACGCTCGATTGATATTTTAGAAGCAAAATTTGAGGTTTATATTATTAAAAACGTATTTTCAATATTTTTTAAACAAGAAATAATCATAAAAAATTTAAATTTCTTGAAAATTTGTATTTTGAAGATGTACACAGAATTAAAAACTCTTTAGATGACTGGCTGGCTCAAGAGATTACTTGTAAGTTGTCTAAGTAAGCAGGGAAAACTTTGTTTCGTCGCGTGAACAGGTTAGGACCAATATATTTTACTAACATCCCGCTTTAAAAGCCCGTAAACAATTAGTTAGAGCTACTGGCGTTCAGATCTGTATTCGATACTAAAGGGCTAACCATAATAGACATAAGCGAGTATAAGCTTATGTCAGAACCGATCGAAATTCTCGCTAATGTTTCAACGAAAAGTCAAGTTACCATAATGAACTGAAGCGAACATAAAGAAGTGTCAAATTGTTTTCATTCGGTTTGCTTATTTTCGGTGTGGCTACGTCACTTGTCGAAATTCCGGCCGGAATGTCTTCGTTCATTGAGACCTTCCATCAGCTCGCATGAGTTAACGAACATTTAACGATTCCGTTTACACGATTTTAATTCTACTTTTTTTTTTCAATATTTATCTTAGTCCACATTGGTCGAAAACTTAAATCGATGGCTAACAATGTTTATCATAGAATGACAAAGTTTATTAGCTTAAACTTGTTACTTAGTTCTATAAATTTACATACTATCTAACAAACTCGGTTAAGGTCTCCAACAATATAGTTTTCATCGTCCACTCAAAGACTGTGCTTTTCCTGTTTGTTAACGTCGAATATGTATGTACGAGTAAGTATTTATACCGGCAGGTCTATGCGCTTGTTATTTGTTAAGATTCAGGGAAGCTATGAACTGCGTACTACATATTGAAAGTTAAGGAGACCATCAAATCATACAAACCTATTAATCTCGAGTAACAGTAATAAAGTTGTCATGACTCAAGGCTTAATTCAAGCCGTCAGACTGCCCGCAGCAAACAATACGCTATTTCGCGCGCCAAATGCGCAAATTGCAGCCATTGTCTCTGCGAGTAATCTCTTGACACAATTAACAAATCTTCGAATAATTTATCTTCTGTTTGGTATTTCAATAAATATTTTTGGAATCCTTGATATTGCTCATGAGTCATTCATAATTTCATCAACACCGTTAAGGTCTTTCATCACTTGACTGCCGATAAGAAAATCAGTCAGAAAGAGATACATTGCTACGCTAGCGCTACGTGTACCTTCGAGCAGAACGCTCTAGAATCGACGGCTGTAAACAAAGTTTCTATGTCATCGATGACGTTTAACACTGAACTTTTGTGAATCATTTTAGCGAGGTCTAAAGCCATTCCAAGGTTTTCCAGTCCCACTAGCAAGTTAACTATTCTATAAAACCTCGAGCATGGCCAGTCCGACTATCAGTGACAACGGAAAAACACTTGAACAAGCAGCAATTATATAATCGACGGGTGTAATGACCTTATCTATCGATGAGTGCATAAGAAAACCGGCTTGGGCATAATCAAAACAATCAACAACGATACTATTAGTAATAACAAAAACAAAGAAGCAAACGACAGCAGCATATTAAGACTAGGCAGTCGGCGGGATGCGGTTGGCAGCGCGCGGTGGGAGTGCGTACGTGCCGCATACAACGAGCCAAACTGTTTTATGGGCTGTGAGGTATCTTATACAACCGTAAACAAAACTTTGCGAATAAGAAACGGCCACGATTTGCGTTCTTTCGATATAAACTTGGGATATTCGGATATATTCGGATATGCAATGGCAAACGTCTCGAGTGACACTTGGGCATTGCGCCAAAAGTCCCGATAGCACTGTTCTCCCTTTTGTCTTTGCATCTATTTACGCCAAATCGTAGGGATGATGACCAACAGCCTGCACAAGGTCGCGTGTGCATTGTGTTGTGCACCCAGTCGGGCGGTAAATTGCATCTGAAACTAGAACGTGACAGGACGTTGCCGAGAATGTCCATTAATTACGCTAACAAGGATGTGGTAATAAATCTAAAGTAAAGGATATTGATTTCCTTCTCCTCTGTATACCTTGAAAGTATGCAGCGGCATTGCCGGTCCAAGGATTCATTAGAAAACCGATATGGCGAGGTAGAATAGAAAGAAAGTAAACAAATTCAAGAGAAATTAACATTGATCGATCTGCTTGTTTACTTTGAATTAATTTCCCTTTCAATTTAACCGTTTCATTGATCCAATCACTAAACAGTGGTCGTTTCGTCGGGGCTTTCATTGTGTATCGCAGGTCTTCAAAACACGAAACTGATAACGCACACGCGGGCGGAATAGAAGTGCCTCTCAACCCTGACCTACATTGATAGGTTTTTAGTTAAACTTATGGTGTCATCTGCTTGTGTTCGGGCGATGGATAGAAATAGAACTTGATGTGCGTCGAGTCATGTAGACATTTTGTAGCGAGCAAATCTGTAAAATCTTGTGTTTTTTGTTTACGTTGTGCCTTTCGTTACTGATTGCGGAAGTAAGGTATACTTATAGTACTTATGTAAGTATGTAGAACGCATTTGTGCTTTTTACATTTTACGCATTTGCGGAGCTATTGTTTTCTAAAAAAACATCTTTCAAGGCTGGCGCCTGATAACAGACGGCGGTTATTAACATTAAAAAAATAAAAACAACAAAAAAATATTTGTGAACATTTCTAATCACATACATATCTGTTTGAAAGTTGTATACATTCTCAGGGCCATTAATAAATTAGGTATTTTCGATAACGGATTCCTTTGAAGATATGCAAAACTTATCAAAACTGTGAAATTTCGGAAATTTCCGAGGCTTACTTTACTGAATTACCGTTTTTACTTATTTTCTTTGGCCTTGTAACTATTTATGGGATTTTATGGAAAAACAGTTCATTGCTGTTGCATCACCTGAACACTCACCGGTGCTTGTGCGTAATTTTTGGACTTGATTCCGTGTGACTTTTTCTCTTCCTAAAACTGAAAGGAGACTTGAAAGGATGGAGATATTCCACGATTGAGGAGATAAAAAACGCATTGCTGGAAGAGCTCAACGCTATATCAAAAAGCACATATCAGAAATATTTTGATGATTAGAAAGACCACTGGTGCAGGTGTATTATATCTATGGGAGATTACTTTGAAGGAGGAAAAATAGATATTGATGAATAAATAAATATTTTTCAAGAAAAATATTAAAATCACCTTATTTCTTGAACATACATTGTATGTAATTGTAATTTATTCTTTATTTCGTTCTTAAGTTACAATGGCTATCGCACAATATACAATAATAGTTCAGAGATATAATTTATTTAGGAAACTTTTCTACTGAAATGACACATTATTAAACAATGATAGGAATAAATACAATAACAAAAAAACAAAAACTGGGGAAATAACCAAAAAATAACCCGAATTAGAAAAGAAAAAAAAATTAAAATAAGAGTAATAATAATGATAAATAAATAAATAAATAAAAAAAAAAAAATAAATAAATAGATAAATAGATAAATAAATAAGTAGATAAATAAATAAATAAATAAATAAATAAATAAATAGATAAATAAATAAATAAACAGATAAATAGATAAATAAATAAATAGATAAATAAATAAATAAATAAATAGATAAATAAATAAATAAATATATAGATAAATAAATAAATAAACATATAAATAGATAAATAAATAAATAAATAGATAAATAGATAAATAAATAAATAAACAAATAAACAAATAAATAGATAAATAAAGAAATAAATAAATAGATAAACAAATAAATAAATAAATAAATAGATAAATAGATAAATAGATAAATAAATAAGTAGATAAATAAATAAATAAATAAATAAATAAATAAATAGATAAATAAATAAATAAACAGATAAATAGATAAATAAATAAATAGATAAATAAATAAATAAATAAATAGATAAATAAATAGATAAATAAATAAATAAATAAATAGATAAATAAATAAATAAACAGATAAATAGATAAATAAATAAATAGATAAATAAATAAATAAATAAATAGATAAATAAATAAATAAATATATAGATAAATAAATAAATAAACATATAAATAGATAAATAAATAAATAAATAGATAAATAGATAAATAAATAAATAAACAAATAAACAAATAAATAGATAAATAAAGAAATAAATAAATAGATAAACAAATAAATAAATAAATAAATAGATAAATAGATAAATAAATAAATAAATAGATAAATAAATAAATAAATAGATAAATAGATAAATAAATAAATAAATAAATAAATAGATAAATAAATAAATAAATAAATAGATAAATAAATAAATAAATAAATAAATAGATAAATAGATAAATAAATAAATAAATAGATAAATAAATAAATAAATAGATAAATAGATCAATAGATAAATAAATAAATAAATATATAGATAAATAAATAAATAAACATATAAATAGATAAATAAATAAATAAATAGATAAATAGATAAATAAATAAATAAATAAATAAATAAATAAATAAATAGATAAATAGATAAATAAATAAATAAATAAATAAATAGATAAATAAATAAATAAATAAATAGATAAATAAATAAATAAATAAATAAATAGATAAATAGATAAATAAATAAATAAATAGATAAATAAATAAATAAATAGATAAATAGATCAATAGATAAATAAATAAATAAATATATAGATAAATAAATAAATAAACATATAAATAGATAAATAAATAAATAAATAGATAAATAGATAAATAAATAAATAAACAAATTAACAAATAAATAGATAAATAAAGAAATAAATAAATAGATAAACAAATAAATAAATAAATAAATAGATAAATAGATAAATAAATAAATAAATAAATAGATAAATAAATAAATAAATAAATAAATAGATAAATAGATAAATAAATAAATAAATAGATAAATAAATAAATAAATAGATAAATAGATAAATAGATAAATAAATAAATAAATATATAGATAAATAAATAAATAAACATATAAATAGATAAATAAATAAATAAATAGATAAATAAATAAATAAATAGATAAATAGATAAATAAATAAATAAATAAATAAATAGATAAATAAATAAATAAATAAATAGATAAATAAATAAATAAATAAATAAATAGATAAATAGATAAATAAATAAATAAATAGATAAATAAATAAATAAATAGATAAATAGATAAATAAATAAATAAATAAATAAATAAATAGATAAATAGATAAATAAATAAATAAATAAATAAATAGATAAATAGATAAATAAACAGATAAATAGATAAATAAATAAATAGATAAATAAATAAATAAGTAAATAGATAAATAAATAAATAAATAAATATATAGATAAATAAATAAATAAACATATAAATAGATATATAAATAAATGCATAAATAAGTAGATAAATATATAAATAAATAGATAAATAAATAAAGTAATAATAATAATAATTAATTAATAATAAATAATAAAAACAAATAAATAATAAATAATAAATAAATAAATAATTGTTATAAATAGATGGACAAATAAATAAATACAAGTAAATACTAAATAATAAATAATTAATGAAATCATAAGTAAATGTATTTTGCAAGAGTAACTAAATCTACACATGATTTCGATTTAATTCAATTATTAGAAGGTTTTCAGAGAATTCGCATCTAGCTCTAAATGATTCGCATAATTTTTGTATTCTGTTGCTGACCAATTCAACGTTTGCTCTGCTATGTAAATCCAAAGTGGAATAGAACCACGGTAGATTAAGCATCAACTTCAATACCTTATTTTGGGATATTTGTAGTTTGGCTATATGGCATTTAGCACAATTATTCCAAACTTGATATCCATACCAAAGAATTGCTTGAATGATTGTTTTATAAATGATTATTTTATTTCCATTATTTCCATTAGTTTTGGCTCTAAATGTATTCCAAGATACCTGACTGATGTTTGCCATGGTATGACGTTACCTAAGATATTTAGTTGGTTCGCCGGTAAGAAGCAAGACTTTCTTTTTCTTGTAAAAAAGATAGATTGAATTTTATCGGCATTTAATTTTATTTTCCATTTAGAATAATATTCTTCTGATAAGACTGCTGCATTTCTTAAGTTCGAGAAGATATTATTGCCATGTCGTCTGCATATATTGCAATATCACAGAAAGGTAGTTTTGGAATATCGGACGTATATAAATTATATAAAATTGGGCCGAGAACGGAACCCTGCGGTACTCCAGAATTAAAATTAACGAGACTGGAAACATGATTATTGACAAATACCCTGAAACAGCGTTTAAACACAAAGCTTTTAACAATATTGCACAAGAAAGAGGGAAAATTAAGAATTATCATTTTATATATAAGGCCGTCATGCCATACTGAGTCGAAGGCTTTTTCAATGTCTAGTAATAGCATGCCTGTAGATTTTCCAATGGCACGATTATTTTTAATAATGTTACATACTCTCAAAACTTGATGTGAGGTACCATGGCAACGTCGGAATCCGAATTGTTCAGCAGAATAGAGCTTTTTACCTTTAATTATGTTTACAAGTTTTTCTTTGATTATTTGTTCATAGATTTTACTCACCGAGCTTAGTAAACTAATTGGTCTATAGCTTTCAGGACTGTCAATTTGCTTACCTGCTTTGGGTATTGCTATGACCTTGGCTAATACATTGTATGTGTCCTTCGTGAAAATTACTCACCTTGCCGTGGTGTGGAGGCTTAGTGCAGGTAATGACCTTTTGGTTTTGGCTCTAAAGGAACCCGAAGCCAAGAAGTAATTACTGACCCTTCCTTCCCACACTCTCCTAACTCCAAGGTATACGCCGATGGAGCATGGTTAATAGGGTGCTTAGCTATTAGTATGCTAACTTTGGACACCGGACGACCTCCGATTTGACTCCAGCCTTCGGACTCCGCTCTAGGTTACCGTTCTTTCCCAATAAAATTTCTCAATAAAAAATCAATAAAGAGAGTGATGCCTCTCAAATGGGCCTCTGAACCCTCAGCGGCACAGCAAAAAACAACAACGTCGATATCCTTTGCCCACATTGCTGCTGGACGGAAAGCAGAAGATATGCCTTCACTCTCCGACTCCGACTCCGACTCCGTCTCTGTGAAGATTCTGTGAGTATGCCCTCAGATTCAATTTCAGACGGGGAAGGTAACGAAACCATCGTTGGGGCGAATACGAGTAAGTCTCTACCACCTGGGGGCTGCGTCAAACTAAAGTCGTCTGAACAGAGACGCCTTACGGCCGCAGGGAAAAACAAGAGATGAAGCTCTATTATACGAAAAATCTGCCCCTGTCAAGGGTCTGGAACCGAAAGGGGCTCGTTCCGCCGACAACACCCCGCCGAACCCTGCCGCCAAACGCACGAGAATTCGCAATCCGTAAGCCGACAAAGAAAGCTACAGCAGTGTAGCTGGAAAAAAAAAGACTCGGCGTCGCCCCCTTACCACTGCACAAATGGCAGCAATTCCAGAGGCTATGATTGACTGCTAGGTACGGGGGCAAAACCACACTCTACTTTCTGTGTGCCGACGTAAGCAAGGCCGATTGGATGAGGTCCAACTTCACGCCTATAAAAGAAAAAACGGACTTGATGTCAAACTTATGGTAGAAATCGTCTTCCCGAAACCTCATATCTGTCGGGGCTACTTCCCACAGAAACTACCCATAACTAAGATTTTTGCGACGCTGGACTCACGCTGGACTCGCACTGAAGGGTCATGGTAAGCACGCCAGATATAGAAAAAGACCCTCTACATCTAGTTCCAGCAATGGGCGACAGGTCCCTGGAGAGGCTGCTAGAACTAAATTGCAAAGTGGCTTTTCGTTTTAATGATGTCAAAATCATTATAAGAAGCCACGAGAAGGCGTCAGTCGAACCTTCACCGATCGCTGCAGAAACAAGTACGGTGGTAGCACCTACTGCCATATCTGCGGCATGAACTGGTGACGGCCCAAAAACAGCTACAATGCCACAGGTGCTAACCATCAAGGGCCGTCCAATCAAAACGTCCTCCCACCAAACTCGGGGAATCTTCGATAGGAAGCAGATCGGTGGATCACTTCCATCGGACCGGAAACTTCCGTGGTAATAACAACCTACACCGCCTGAAGAACTCGGTCGCAAGTAGATGAGTGGGCTGCGTGTATTGCAGAGTAGCCTGCGCTATGTCAAAGGCGCCTCGGAAACCTTTAGCCTGCATTTCCACCGCGATAAAATATCTCTCGGACTCATGCAAGAACCCTGGGTTCAAAGAAGTAAGATTATGTGCCTACAAAATAGGTCGCGTAAATTAATTTACGCTACTGGAGAATCTCCTCCGAGGGATGCATGTTTGATCAGTAATATAAATTGCTTACCCATTCCAAAATTTATAATCAGAGGCTTGGCAGTCGTCATTGTGGAATTTCCCATAGAAGGTGGGGTAAGGGAGATCGTGTGCGCCTCTGCTTTTTTTCTCAGGACAAGACCTGGTGGATTATTGTCACTGGCGTATACGACATCTAATCATCGGATGAGATGCCAATGTGCACCATGTGGAATGGAGCAGCAACAATACAAACAAAAGGGGTCTCTTATTAAATATTTATTTAGTAATAATTTCACCGTCGCCAGAGAAGAGGAGCTTGACCTTACAATCTCTAGCCATTTTGTCTCAAATATAATTTGTGACTGGCGCGTCTCCAATGAGGCTTCACTAGTTGTTCACCAACATATCAAATTTAACATCACTGGCCCTTGAAACAAGTCCTAGAGGCTTCCAAACCGAACTATTTGCCATCCTAACATGCTTCAACCTAAACTTAGAGACAATATACTCTCAGACATTCAGGTACCACTCAAAGGGTTGGGCTCGTATAGTACGAACTCAAAATCCATCGAGAAATGCCACGATGCCCTGCAAGACCTAGGCAAAAGAAAAAAATGTCAAACTCTGGTAGGTGCCAGGTCACAGAGGCATCAAAAGCAACGAAATCGCCTAGGAAAGGTTTCAGCGAAAGGTACATAGGTGCCGAAACTTTCTGCGGAATCCCCAAGTCAAAGAATAATTTTCTCTCTCACAAGTGGGATAAATCGCTTTTGGAATAGCGTTGAAAGACTCCGACAATCGAAGAGATTCATACGGCCCCTGAACAAATGTTCTATTAATATTTTTAAATATAAAAGAGTCGATATCAGACACTGTGGTCTGAGATATCATCTTAACAAAATTAACCTCTCGTCTGAAACTGCAGAGCACATAATATGCAAGTGTGCTGCGTATCCTCCTTAGAGAAATCATGGTTCCTGAGGTGATCAGCTCAGCTCCTACGAGGGACATCCTAAGCTTTATTGAGGAAGTAGAGGATCTCCTCGTCAAATTGGCTAGCAGGCACAATAGACCTACTCTGGTCGCAGTGCTCTATGCTCTCCGTTAGCACTAGCCCTCAATTAAATAAAGAAAAAACCTTGTATGTGGTTGTTCATTCCTCTCAAGCTATAAACGTTAAGGAGACTTGTAACTTCCTCGTGCTTGGAATCTTTTTTGTTCTGTTTTGGCCCTATAATTTATTTTTTCAAAAACGAGGAGAATCCTTAAGACTGTGTCTGATTTATCATGGAGCATTCAAAATACATCTAAAGGCTTTATTCTAGAAGTGCTAGATAGCTGCAACTTTAGATTGGCTGGCACATCTTCAAAGTTGGCTTTGAACCTGGTTATATACAACACAATAGAAGAATTTTATTAGGTTGATAGCTCTCTCAGGAAACACTTCTTTTAGACAGGTTAACACTTACTCCTTACGGGGAAATTTTTTATATCAGGTCTCCTTACACAATTTCCGTAAAACCGCGTTTCCTAACTTTTATAGTGTTGTTTCGTGTCGGCTATTTAATATAATGAATTACCAATTTTGATCAGAATGCTTGCTTCTGCTAATTTATTTACAAAATGCGTAAAGAATTGGCTTTTCCCCTTTGACCATAACATTACATCTCTCTTTACTATCCTTCATTGATATTTTGGTGAAATACTCGTGTAACTTTATTTCTCTATTTAAAAATTCACTGCTAAGTATCTTCTGCACATTCCTTCGCTCTTATTATAATTTTTTTTTTCCTCACCCTTTTTTTATTTTTTATTATGTTAACTAACTTTTGGTCATTACTGTGGTATTAAATTTTTTTTTTTATTATTAAACATGGCATCTAAGGTCATACCATCGCTACCTATTCTTCGGTGCGCTCTTATTGTATCGATAGCCATAATTAATGTAGATGACAATTACCGCTGATGTTGCCAGTCAAAAAGGAATTATTTCTTATCACTAATCCTTCCCAGGCGATCAAATTTGGCAAATTAAATTCACTATAGTTGTGTGAAGAACGTATATGATCATAGGCTAAGTTCTTAAAACAAAACAACAATAATTAAGATGTTCTAAGTTTAATTCTAAGTTCAAATATAGTAGTCGAAAGACATAGTTTTAAGTTGTACTGTTTATTCTAGATAGTTAAGCTAATTTTTAGCTCTTTTGCCTAAGTATTCCAAAAAGGTAAGTGATAAGCTAACCTGATTATTGACTTGGGGTAACGTCAGGTAGTATTAGTGGTAGTTGCTGAACATCAATCATAGTTCGACGTTTTGGGGCAATATCCTTCTGGTCACTGTTTTACTAAAAAACATAATCAGACTGAAGGCCAAACATTACCTATTCGATTTGAAACAGATTTCGTTTAAGATGATCTTACTGATCCTTTTTATAATTTTGAAACCTCATTAACCGATTTCATTCCATTAGATTACTTTTAACGTACCTAGCCGTCGCTTGCTTCTTTCAACTGTTTCCAAACAAAATGTAACGTACTTTCGTCTCTGAATTTACCGTTTATAGTCTATGGCCTACATAATTTTTTTTGTTGAAATGAAAACTATGCCATTTTGAAATTTGTTTTTCTACTACGACAGTTTTTGGGTTATTGCTATTATTATTACTGGCCAATTGACTCGGAAGTTCCGAGACTCTGTTCTCCCTTTTCCTGGCAGACTTTCTCCCCCGGACTTGTTATTTATTATTCTTTTGTCTATTTGTCCATTGACCGTTCATTCTACGTACCCTGCCCATCTTAATCGTCACGATTTCAGTACTCGGACAATGCTTGGAGCTGATTTAAGTTTCTCGAATACTTGATTCTGCAACTTTACCTGATTCTCCTGTTTCTTCGTCTCGTTCTCCACCATAGATTCTCCTTAAGACCTTGCTTTCAGAAAGCCCAAATATATTTTTCTCCTTTTTAGTCAGAAAGAAGTTTCACATTCGTAAAGTGTCACTATCATCATTATAGTTTAATAAATATGCATTTTGGCATTGCGGGACAAAGGAGAATTTTTAAGAGTTCCTTCATCACAAAGAAGCACTGGTTCATATGCAGCTTCTTATTTATTTTGATCTTAACGTCGTTATTGGCAGTCAATACGCTTTCCAAATATTTGAACTTGTCCACTTTCTCAAAACGTTTATCGAAAACGATCAACGAGTTGATCCAAGTTGTCATGTATATGATATTTGATTTTCTCTTCATTTACTTCTAAACAAACGTCCTTTCCTGCCAGCTTTTTTCTACCACCTCACAATGTCGCAGTTAGTTCGGAACGTCAGCGCTAGCATGTTATTCGTTCATCATTTGCCTGAAGGGATTTCATTACATATTCCAGCACCTAATTAAAGAAAAAGACAGGGCGTCTCCCTGTTTTAATCCTACAGGTGTCTCGTATGTTTTAGTTAAAGCGTTTATGCTTTTAGGCATATTTGAACCAGTTTCATAAACTTTTCTCAATTAAATTTTTCCCAAACAATCTGAATTCCCAAACTTACAGGGATTTGACACATTTTCTGTCGGTATTGAGTCATACGCCTTTTTAAAATTTACGAATCGTTGGTGGACCGGTTCATGAAATTCCCATTTCTAAAAACTTTCTTCTAATGAAAATTTGGTCACTCGGCGAACGGTTCCTCTTGAAACAAGACTGATAGACTGAAGATCTGAAAATACTTTGTAACAACTTGCATTGTGCTCCGCCACCCTTTTGAAATACGGGAATGATTACCGGGTTTTTCCGTACCCTGGGGATAGTTTCATTGTTCCATATGGTGGAACTTTCCCGGTGGTTCATTTCCACCATATTTTATCCATCCCGATGTTATCAGATCAATTCCTATGGTCTTGTTATTCTTAAATCAATGGATTACTTCTTTCATTACCTTGGTGGTTGACAGTTTCACCTGAATTTCTGCTGTGTAGATAGTATAATTTCCAAATGCTGCTCGCTTTCTATGTACATTAGGCAGTTCATCAAATATCTCTTCCACTGGCCCTTTCGTTGTCCGAAACGAGCTGCCCATTATCGTAGCTTATAAATCCTGATCTGGCCTGTACAGCAATAATCCCTGCATATACTGCTCTCGTGTTCTTCTGAATTTAAAATAAAAATTAAATGTTTCCTTTTGCCATTTTTCTTTCGAAGAAAAATATTTTGAATGACATTTTGTACGCGTGACCAATTCAGTCTTCTCCAGGGCTTGTCGGTCGTTGGGCGTCCAGGGCAAGTCGTTGAGCCAAGGGTTTCTTTTGGGAGCTTCGCAAGAGCTTGGTTTGTTCTTCACTGCGTCCTTTAGTAAATTTTTTACTGTCGACCACACTGCTTCTACCTGTCTTTCTTCGTAGATGGCTCGCATGCTACATAGAAGAACAAAGCCGTTTATAAAATCATTAATCATCATCTATGTTCCGTTTCTGTGAATTTGAATTCGGCTTTTAATTTTGACGATAATTAGGATGTGATCCGAATCGTAATCCACTCCTGTGTATGGCTTAACATCTATTGTAGTAGGTTGGTATGGCTTTTTTATCCATCAGAAAATAATCAATTTGGTTGCGCTTCACTCTATCCAGTGATGTCCAAATAGCCTTGTTTATTCTCTTTTGTTTGGAAATTGTGGTTTTCAACTTCATGTTTATTGTGCAGGTGGAACCTATTGTCCTAAGAACATTAATGTTTGATGAGGCATGGAGACTTTCTTATTTTCTCTTGAAATGCCAGAGTTAATTATGATCTGGTTGCTTCAGCTCTTGTTTTAATCAAATTTTGCAAGGATACTAATGCTAATAATTATTTAAAATACCGCATTCTGTACTACAGCATCAATGTGCTCAGTTAAGCTCCACTTCTTGGTTTGCAAGACTTTTTTTCCCTTCTCGACAGAACCACGTATATAACAATTGTGCTTCTAGGCGACACTTTCGGAAGACTATTTAGTTCTATTAATATTTTCTCAACATCTCCCGGATTTCTCAAATTTCTCTCATAAATTCACCAGACTTAGGATATTTTTGAATATATGTACATTAATTTATTATAAGCTTTATTCTCTAATGGTGCATAATAGGAACTTCCTATTGCAGTTTGACCAGAAAACTTGCACCCAAGAAACTACTCCTTAAATTCTGATTTTATCCAGACTTTTAAATTCTTTTTCTTTCATACCCATAGCCTCCTCGATGACATTGAATAATTGTATTATGAAACGACTTGTGCGGATAATCTTGGTGCTGTTTTGTTTCCACAACACGAATACATAGAAGTGGTCGAAAAATTGCCTTAAGTTCTTCTATTCTTCTAGGTTGAAAAAATGTGTGCAAATAATTTTGTGAGGATGTCTACTTTCACTTACGAGGCACTCACCACTGCCTACACATAGTAGAAATAGCAAAGGCAACAACGCCACTAGATGGAAGGAGTCTACCAGTTAAGATGAATAGCTTGATGCTCAACGCTATACTGACACTGCGCAAATGAAATTGGCAGCAATGAAATGCTCACCCTGTTCGTTGATACCATCGTCATTGCTATTGCCTCGTATTATATATCGCCCTTAGAGAGTTAGCATTAAATCGACACAACTCTGCTAGATGCATTCGAGCATTTAACTAGTAGAGCTTCTTGGCTCATCGTATCGTACGGTGGTATACATATAATATGTTTAATATGTGTATTGTATCCTGATGTTATGTGCTATACATATTTGGGGTAGGTTAAGACTTAAGAGTGCATCACTCATGCGAAGTCCAGAGCCTCTCTCAATCGTCTCCGCCGTGCGTGATTTATTTTCCCCAGGGGAGATACGCACCCACTGCTTTAAACTTTTTAATACGGAAATATGAAAAACGTGAAAGCAGACATACTATGGTAAATGAAGTATAATACGAGCTTGTTCCTTAGATTATCATAATATCAACGAATACAACATTTTTTCTTAGAATAAATTAAATTATTACAGTTGAGTTACAGTTCTTGATGGTTTTCACCGTAAAAAACAATAAAAGAACGTCGTCCTATCCTATGTTATTACAATTTTCCCAGAACTTTCGATTTCAATTTTTTTTTTCAAGAACACTCTAACAAAAGGTTTTTTTTTTTATAGCATGAGGCACTGCGGCCAATTTAGATATATTGTGCCTGTAAGACAATAAAACGAGGAGTTCCCTTAATTTTTTTAATAATGTTGAGGTTGTCCCTCGTGGAAGCTAAGCTGATGCCCTTCAGAGTCATAATTTCTCTGAGGAGGATAGTCTTTCTTAGATATCAGAAGGCAGCCCACTCACATAGTATGTGCTCTGCAGTTGCATCTTAGACAGATTCGACCTATTCAGACGAGAGGTTAATTTTGCTAAGATGATATCTCAGATTACAGTGCCCCGAAAGGTAACTGACCAGTCTTCTGATATCGACTATTATATTTAAGGATATTAATAGAGTGTATGTTTAGGGGCCTTATTGATCTCTTCGATTGTCGGAGTCCTTGAACGCTGTTCCAAAAGTGTTGCGATTTTTCCCACTTATCTAAGAGAAATTTAATCTTCGGCTAGGGGACTCCGCAGAAAGTTTGGAACCTTTTCTAGTTTTGGAACCTTTTGTCAAACGTGAACGTGTGTTGTAATGCATCCGAATGCATTCCTTAGATATAAAGCCCTGGCGCGAGCGCATTTTCCAAACCTCGAAGCACATCTGATATGGTATAGCCTTGAGCTCATCCATCGATGCGTCTTTATGTCCTCAGTCATAGCAAATGTCATGGACCTAGCCTTTATAGTTTTGGGAAGGGTGCAACTCTGGTGGCTGAGACATGATTAGGGTATTATTTTAGGCCAAAAAATCACGCACAAGCAGTAATGAGTGAGCAAGCGCACTATCATGATGCAATAGCCATGATTTCTTTTCTCCCACAGATCCCAACGTTTTCTCCGTATTGCTTTATGTAAAGGATGCATAGCTTCGAGGTAATATTTCTTATTGACCATACGATCTTCCGACAGGAATCATGAGTGAACTTTCACGTTCGACCCAATATGGCGTACTTTTTTCGACCTTGGTTCTTCTGATCCCTTCCATTGATATGATTTGCGACATCTGTCATTCATTTTATTCAAAAGCTTCTGAGCGATGATCATGCGATGGTTCTTATGGTCACAATTTAGAAATTTCCCAACAAACCGCGTTGACACACGTTTACTTACCAACATTTCTGAAAAAATATTTCATGGTATAAGCCAACCGACATGCCAATATTCTCAGTAACTTCCTGGATAGTGATTCGACGATTTTCCATAACAATCTTTTTCAATGCTTCAACGATTTCACCCGTTGTTGACGAGCTGGAGTATCCAGTCAGTAACATCTTCTCGGCCTTCTGTGAAGAGTTTGTAATACTTATACATTTGTTTTTGCCCAGAGTAGACTTGCCAAATGTCACAGTCAACATTTCAAGTAGGTTGAAGCATTTAGTGTTATTTATCTCACAAAATTTGGTGCAGAATCTTTAAACCATTTTATCAATAACAAAACAATCGTCAAGCATAACAAAGCACGTCTTACCTTTATACATATCTGTGAGGCACAAAGTCAATATGCAAAATTGCTAGCAATGTCAACATATTTTAGGGGACATAACAAAAAATGTATTTTGCTCGCGAAATGCAAAGAGTCACAAACTTCGTATGTTCGAACATCAAAAAAAGCTTTAGAACTTATTTCAAGGTTTGAAGAAGGGCACTATCGTGCAAATATAATGGTATCGTAGGGAGTGAGCTATGATGGCATAACCCGTCCCTGTTATTGTGAAAAAGGAGAGAAGACTTCGGCGAAAGTTTACCAAACCACGGTTTTGGATGCTTCTAAGCCAAACAATGTTCGCATTCAAACACTGGTCTTAAAAATCTACCAGGCTCTTCTCTTATATACCTAAAGGATTTATTTAACAATTGTCTCAGATTAGGTTACTTCCCTAACAAACAGAAAGTTGCAAACACAACCCCAATATTAAAACCTGGCAAAGCTCCCAGCTTACCCTGTAGCTACAGGCCGATAAGCCTACTAAGCTCCCTCAGTAAATGTCTGGAGAGACTAATCAAACATAGGGTGATATCTTTTGATGAAAGAAGTGAAATTTTACCAGGAGAACAATTTGGTTTTAGGGCATTCCATAGCACCACCCACCAAGTGCATCGTATAACAACACACATAAAAAGCAAACTAACAGTTGGAGAAAGCGCTGGCATGGTGTTACTAGATGTTTAAAAAGCATTCGATACCGTCTGGCACAATGGCTTGTTACATAAGCTTTTAAGTTTAAATTTTCCCCTGTATCTATTAAAACTATTCAGTCCTTTCTTTCATACCGCAGTTTTAAGGTTTCTATGAGCCAAGTTCTCTCGGACAATCAACTTATTAATGCAGGAGTCCCCCAAGGATCTGTCCTTGGTTCATATATACATCCGATTTCCCCATCCTGGAAAACTGTAATAAGGCCCTATTTGCTGATGATACATGTATCTATTCCTCAGATGCAATTGGTTGGCCAGCTTTTCAGGCATACTATTGTATGATAAGTGGAAAATAAAATGTATTGCTTCCAAGACCCTGGCTATCGTTTTCACTCGAAAAAGAAGAGCCTGCTTTCTTCCAAGTAATTACTTTTTTTTTAATGGCATCCAGGTTGAGTGGAAACCCAGCGCCAAGTATCTTGGTATATATTTAGACAAACGTTTGACCTTTAATTGTCATGTGCAAGAAATAATCAAAAAAAGTTAACATTACAATAAGAATCTTCTATCCATTTATCTGCAGGAGTTCAAAACTAAACAGGGAAAATAAACTATTAATATTTAAAGCTGTTTTTCAAGCTATCATATTTTATGGGTCTCCCGTATGGGGCATGTGCGCCAAAAGTCATATTCGCCGACTGCAAATAACTCAAAACAAGCTACTAAAAATGATTTTAAATCTGCCTTGGTATTTCCCATCAGAGGAACTTCACATTGCAAACATTGAAATGGTTCAAACTAGAATTGATAAAATTTACCAGCGCTATAATATCTCGTGCTTAACATCCAACAATTCAATGATTTCGGATCTAGCTTTGTCATTATGGCAAGAGTTATTAGTACTATTAATATTAATATAACTACTTGTTACTTATTGTGTCTGTTATATATACATTTATTTGTTCAATTAATAAAACCTGCTTACTACTTTTTTTATTTACTAATATATTTATGTATTTACGTAAGTTAACACCCTGCACTCGGGCCACGAGCTGTACGCATGGAGGCAAATCACCCAGACTTGCTTAGTCATCTTTTTTCATGTGCGAACGCGTTCCCACGACAAAAGTGCATACACATCGAATGCAGCTGCAAGTGCAAAGGTATCACATGACGCTTGCATGAACTACGGCGGATACAGGTATCCAGGAGAAATGATGACACCGCAGCTTGGGAACGGGACGAAGGCCTCGAGTGCAACCGGGAGTAGAATTAGAGTTTAGTTTTAGTTGGATTGTGAAACGATTCGTACGGGACTAATAAATATACCCTATGAAGCTACTAACGTGTGTATTATTGTAAGTCGAACAGTTGGGGGGAGACAGAAGTCTCTCCGTTCGCGGTTTTTTTTATGATTTCTCCAAGGAGAAATCCTTAACTGGCGCCCGAGCAGGGACCGGCAAATATTGTGTCCTTTTCGCCTGTGGATCGGTATTAAATCAGGAAGAACACTCCTAATCGGGTGTGAGTCACTGTACCCATGGGAACACAGCTGACCATTTATTTCTGAATACCAACCTTTCGCATACCCATGGGAACATGCGGATATCCTTGAAGGCTAAGGGATACAATAGTGAAGATCGTCGTACCACGAGTAGGTCGCGTGCAACTATTAACGTTCGCGACTAAAAGGGATAAATACGACCCTTCCATTGCCGGTTCTTCGGAAATTATCGCAAACCCTAATAAAAAGATCTAATCCTATCTTCTTCAGGAAATCGATAATTGAAAAAAATCCTTTAATCACTTGAATCAAAAATTACAAAATCTTAAAGCAGAAGTGCAGTACCAGAGTGAAAAAAAAAAAAAAAAAAAAAAAAAAAAAAACAAAAAGAAAAATTTGCTTACAAAAAAACAAATTCAAAACGAAAATCAAGAGCTTTGAGCCAAGTCCGTAAAAAGAAATTTAAAGAAAAAGTCCATACCAAAAACGAATCCGAAAGAAAGTGAATTGGTGAATTAGAAAATATCATTACATAGGAGAGGCTAAAAGGAAATCCCAAAGAATTTGATTTGAAGAATTGATCGAATTTAATTTTCTAGAATTTGTGAAAGAGAAATTTACTAGTGTAAAGGAAAGAAATATATTAAATAAGATAAGAAATAATAAAGTGAATTGTGTAAATAATATTAAAATAAGAAGAAATAAAATAAATAAAAATTTAATAAATTAGAAAAGTGAAGTTAAAGTATAAAAAAGGGGTAATCCGGAGGTTTGTGCGGTAGTGAGGTGAGACGAACGTTATTGACGAAGAGAGTGAGTGTTTTAACTTGAATCAATTTAATTACGAATAAATTTGTGAAGCTGTGAAAATGGAGTCCGTCCAGACATCCCTAACTGAGTTAACGGGGGCAGTTAATGTAATTCTGTCCCAACTCAAGGATTTGGAGGGTCGCCTTAAACGCGTCGAGGAGGCGTCTGTCTCGGAAGTCGCCACCCGCGACGAGGTCAGCGCAGAACTTCGTGGACCTAGAACCGAGGCCGACCTTCGCGAGATCAGCCGCCTTCCGGATTGCGTTAAGGAGCTGCAAACGTTCGAAGGTAACCCGACGCATTATGTATCTTGGGTACATAATATCGAGGGAATTTTAAAAGATTTTAATATAGTAAGAAATAAGCCCATATATCGTGCGATTCTGCAGCACATTAGGCAGAAGATTAGAGGTGGTGCCGATACAGCTCTCGTATCATACAACATTTTTGATGACGATTGGCCGGCGATCAAACACTGCTTATCGTTGCACTATGCCGACAAGCGCGACATTAGAACACTCGAACACCAACTGAATCAATTGACTCAAAGGGGTTCGAGGCTAGACGAATTTTACGCTGCCGTGAACCATCAATTTTCGTTGATTATTAATAAGATTAAGACGGAATCCTACACACAGGAAACCGTCAATGCTCTTGTAGAAACGTATCGAAATCGCGCCCTTGATGTCTTTATTAGAGGCCTTAACGGTGACCTATCGCGCATGCTCATAATACAGAAACCGAAAAACCTACCGGAAGCTTATTCTGCCTGTTTGGAAATCCAAAACTTGAATTATAGGAGTCACGCGATCCATCCCACGAATTTTTCTAACACGGTAACGGCTCCGATAAATCAAACCTTCAAAAATGATATTCGCTCTCCTCCACGGTTTAATAAATACCCCACTAACAACTTCAATCGTCACCATCCGACTCGTAACGATAATCCGCCACCAAGGCCAAGTGCTCCTAAACCCCATGAAAAAATGGATGTAGATCGGTCGATTCAAACTCGACAGATCGATTATATGAACCGACCGGTAGGGCACCCTAATCCGTTCAAAAGAAGGGCAGCCTCCGAAAATTACCCTCATAAACAGCAGAAAATGTTTAACATGACTACATCCAGTAACGAGGAGGAAAGGGAGTACGAGGAAGCCGCCCAAGAAGCCACGGAAGAAGTAAATTTTATGGAAAACGCCTATCCAGCGTTCCATATATAGGGTACATCCTCGCGGATGGTACCATTCTCAGTTTTCTTGTCGACACGGGCACAAATAAAAACTTCATCAGCCCACGGGTGTCGGGGAAAACTATAAAAATTTCAAAACCATTTAAAGTCCACTCGGCGGGCGGTGATATCCTTATCACCGAAAAAATTACTGGCACGTTCTTTAAGGGAGTCGGAAACGACTCCGTAATAACCTTCTACGTTCTCCCGGGGCTGACCTCCTTTGACGGCATCATAGGTGACGACACCTTAAAGCAGTTAGAGGCGGTAATTGATCGGAAGGAGAACCTGCTCATTTTGGCACAAAAAACTAAAATTCCGCTGAAAAATAAAATATCAATCGAAGTCAATGCTTTGCTCGGTGAGGATCTCCCCGAAGGAGTCCGGAACGAATTGCGAAGCTTAATTGAGAAATATAGTGTCATTTTCGGACCTATCGATGTACGAGAACCAATCAAAACCGCTGTTAAAGCTGAAATAAGAACCTCAACGGATGAACCTGTGTATACGAAAAGCTATCCGTACCCTGCTTGTATGAGGGATGAGGTAGAAAAGGAAATTAAAACACTGCTCTCGGAGGGTATCATTCGACCTTCAAAAAGCCCATATAATTCCCCGATTTGGGTAGTGCCCAAAAAACCCAAACCGTCGGGGGAAAAACAGTATCGCGTGGTCATTGACTTCAAGCGACTGAACCTTGTAACGGTCGCTGACGCATATCCAATCCCTGACATAACCTCTACACTTGCCAGCCTAGGCAAGGCTAAATATTTCACTACTCTGGATCTAACATCCGGCTTTCATCAAGTGCCAATGAGGGAGTCAGATATACCCAAGACCGCGTTTTCCACAATGAATGGAAAATACGAATTTCTTCGTCTACCCTTTGGTCTGAAAAACGCGCCGGCAATCTTCCAGAGGATGATTGATGATGTCCTGAAGGAGTACATAGGTAAAATATGTTATGTGTACATTGACGACATCATCATATTCGGTGGAAGCATTGAAGAAAGTCTCAACAATTTAGAGACCGTGTTTTCCAGATTAAGAGAAGCGAATCTTAAGGTGAACTTAGAAAAGACGAATTTTTTGAGGTCAAGCGTGGAATTTTTGGGTTACGTGATTACTTCTGAAGGCATCCGACCGGATCCCAAAAAGATGTCTGCAATAGATAAAATTCTGCCTCCTGAAAATCTTAAGGAATTAAAAAGTTTCTTGGGCCTCACTTCCTACTATCGGAAATTTATACGCGACTACGCTAAAATCGCAAAACCCTTGACGAATCTGACTAGGGGTGAAAACGCTCAGATAAAGGCAAACCAGTCAAAGCGCGTTGCTATCCATCTCAACGATGAAGCACTTCAGGCCTTCACCGATTTGAAGTGTCTATTGACGTCAACAGAAATACTTGCTTTCCCCGATTTTGAAAAGCCCTTCAATTTAACAACAGATGCGTCGAACTACGCCATAGGAGCGGTACTGTCACAGCGCGAGTTTGGCAAGGATAGGCCCATTGCTTACATTTCCCGTTCCCTCAACAAGACCGAGGAGAATTACACAACAAACGAAAAGGAAATGTTAGCGATAGTCTGGGCCCTGGACAACCTTCGTTCTTATGTCTATGGGGCAAAAAAGGTTCGCATATTTACCGACCACCAGCCGCTGACCTTTGCTTTGGGCAATAGGAATTTTAACGCGAAACTCAAGAGGTGGAAAGCTCGCATAGAAGAGTACAACTACGAATTGATTTACAAGCCAGGTAAATCCAATTTTGTGGCTGATGCTCTCTCAAGACTGAGAACCGAGGTGAACCACTTATCCGACTCGGCTTTGCTCGAAAAGGAAACAAGTTCGAAAACACCCGAAAATGGTTCTGCTACTGCTACGGCGAGCGAGGGTTTGAGCGACGCTGCCACAGAATCAGCGAATGAAGAACATGACGTAACAGCGACGGAAAACGTTAAGCAGGGAAACCCGAATGGTGACCTTGATAACGCTACCGATACGGCAAGCGAAGGTGCTTCTTCCCTGCAAACTGCCCATAGCGCGGAGCAGGATAGCACGGATCTCATCCCCCACGTCGAGTCACCTATCAATGTTTTCCGCAATCAAATCATTGTAAGGGTAGGTAAGGGCCTGGAAATCTATGAGGAACCCCACCCTGGATTCTCTCGACACTACGTGGCAATAATGAATCCAGACAAAGACAACCTCACAGCCATGCTTAAAACTAGATTAAGGCCCAATGTTATAAATGGGATCAAAATACCAGAAAGCTGTCTGGCAGCCCTACAACAAGCCTATTTGGAGAATTACGCAACGGATTGTAGAAGACGTCACAAATCCGGACCGGGTATGCACACTTATCATGCAAGAACACAGGAGAGCACACCGTAACCCACGGGAAAATAAAGAACAGCTTTTGGAGAACTATTATTTCCCTCGGATGAACAGCCTTGTTAAAAAATATACGAAAGCTTGCGAAATCTGTACCGAAAACAAATACGACAGACATCCCATCCATCCCGAATTCCAACCAACTCCTATACCCTCCTACCCATGCGAGATCCTACACCTAGACATAATTGAAATCCAAAATGAGAAATTCCTCAGCTGCGTTGACAAGTTTTCGAAATTTGGTAACCTATTCCATATCAAAAATAGATCGGTTCTCCACCTCAGGGAAAAAATTATTAAGGTTCTTCATTATTTCACAGTGCCGAAGATTTTGGTCACTGACAATGAGCGCAGCTTTCTAAGCCCAATCATAGTCAATTATATAAAAATGTTGGGTATAAAACTCTACTGCACTCCAGTACACCGATCGGAGGTCAACGGACAGGTTGAAAGATTTCATTCGACCATCATAGAAATCTTCCGTTGCCTCAAGGTAGAGTATAAGGACCTAAGGCTAAGGGAGCAGCTGGGGATAGCGGTAGACAGGTATAATAACACGATTCACTCGGTTACCAAACGAAAGCCGAGCGACGTATTTTTCGGTCGGGTTCAAAGGATCAACTACCAGAATTTAACCGATTTTCGAAATAAGGTAAATAAAGACTTGAGGGCTGAGATTTTGAGGAAACAAAGAAGTACGAACAATGGCAGAAATAAAAAGAGGTCACCTCCAAAGAAATATAAAACGGGGGACATTATCTTTACAGCTTCCAAAGGTATTAAAGCAAAAAATAAGCCACTCTACCGCAAAGAAATAGTGGCAAAAAACAATAAAGTAACCGTCATCACCGCGGATGGCAGAAGAGTGCATAAGGCACACATTAAAAATATCTAGTTCACATCCGCACAACTCTCGTGACACCCCGCATACAACCCTTAACCAATATATGTATGTATTTTTACTTAAAATAAGCCTATTTGTAATCAAATGATTTTTTTTTTTGACGATTTGTATCCATTATACCCATTTTAAGGCTATCTGTAATAAATAATAACTAATCACGATGTAAATTTCAATTGATTTATTTCATTCCCTTCGAATGTTCCCAAACCACATCACTGTATTTCAGACTACCGTTCCTAAACGCTGTGCGTGGATTCAACATTTTCAAATATGAGGAACCCATCGTTTCAATCAAGGAAGGCAAGGCATGGATAATAAATGGATATTTTAAACTGGTGCACGTTATCCGGCTACAGGAGTTCGATGACCTGCTCGAATCGATGAATAAGGCAGCAAACGAAGCTGTGAGAGAACCCGGAAGACGAGCCGTAATCGAATTTCATTCAAATCAAATACGAGAAAGAATCCGGTTGCTTAAAGGAAGACCACGAGAAGCAAGATCAATAGATTGGATTGGCTCTGCTTGGAATTGGATCGCCGGGAACCCGGACGCTGCTGATTGGAACAAAATTCTTCAAAGTGAGCAGCACATTGTAGAAAACAACAATCACCAATATAAGATTAACGACAAACTTTTTGGAGTCATAAACGATATCACGAAAAAAACCAATTTGATAATCGATCAATTTAAGAATGAGATCAGAGCGTCAAATACCGGGAGACAACTGCAGGACATATTAAACGAAATACTGATAGTCAAACAGGAGGTCAATGAAATCGTACGAGCATGCCAGATGGCAAGAAACGGCGTGGTTAATACCAATCTTCTCGATGGCGAGGAAATTAACAGAATTATTAACGAACTCGAAACTTTGCCGTACGCGAACGAAATTGAGGCTGTAGAATATGGAACGCCGACCATATATTCTAACGGGTCAGTATTATTATACATTCTTTCGATGCCCAAGGTGAGAAATGAAGAGTTCAATCTGGTGTTGACGCGTTCACCTATCATTAATGGAACGCAAGTGGATCTAGACTTTGGAACCATATTGGTTAATCATCACGAAACATTTGGCGTGGTTACGAAATGTTTTTCACTAAATAATATGACGATATGTGAAGAAAAGGCCCTGGAGCGATTAAGTGAGGAAAGTTGCATACCCAGACTTTTGAAGGGAGGACATGCAGCATGCACCTTCCGGAGTAATAACCAAGAGGTCGTTGAATTGATAAAGGAGGACACGATATACGTCACAAACTTTAATGGTAAAATAGTGTCTTATAATGTGTCTAGGCCTCTAAAGGGAACTTATGTCATACGACTAAACAATGAGATGATCCAACTAAACAATAGAACATTCTTCAGCCATACGTCGACGAAAGTACAAGCCTTACCGTCTGCCCTTGTCAATATCACCAGCCGCAACCAAAAGATCGATCTGGGATACATTCATGACCTTAGCGTGAGGAACATAGAGCGGCTAAAGGCCCTAGACGACCAACTCAACGCCTCTTCAGCAGCCAGCGCCTTGACCCTGATACTGCTGATACTACTTGCCTGCATCATCTGGCGAAAGATCAATCGCGGCGTCGTTATCCCCCCGATAACAGTACCATCCTTAGGGAGGAAACCGGAAGAGAGTGAAGCCCACCCGGGAGATCGCATGCCGCATCCTTGCTCATCGCAAAGACACGCTTTGGGCGGTGACGTCACGCGCAATCTACGGGACGTAGATATTTAAAAGGGGAGGAGTTAACACCCTGCACTCGGGCCACGAGCTGTACGCATGGAGGCAAATCACCCAGACTTGCTTAGTCATCTTTTTTCATGTGCGAACGCGTTCCCACGACAAAAGTGCATACACATCGAATGCAGCTGCAAGTGCAAAGGTATCACATGACGCTTGCATGAACTACGGCGGATACAGGTATCCAGGAGAAATGATGACACCGCAGCTTGGGAACGGGACGAAGGCCTCGAGTGCAACCGGGAGTAGAATTAGAGTTTAGTTTTAGTTGGATTGTGAAACGATTCGTACGGGACTAATAAATATACCCTATGAAGCTACTAACGTGTGTATTATTGTAAGTCGAACAGTTGGGGGGAGACAGAAGTCTCTCCGTTCGCGGTTTTTTTTATGATTTCTCCAAGGAGAAATCCTTAACTCGTACTTGTTTGTTTATTTATCTATTTTTATATTTATTTATTTTTTGATTCATGTATTTATGTATTTAGTTATTTATATATTTATCTTTATTATTTTTTTTATTTATTTATTTATTTATATATTTATTTATCTACATATTTATATGTTTATCTATATTGTTATTATTATTCATCATTTATTTCTTTAGGTACATGCATATGTAATATATGTATATTATTGGTTTCAGCCTTGCACTATATTTTATTATGTAAACAACCCTTGACACCTCTTCTCTCTTTCTTCCAACGATATTTGATATTTTATTTTTATTGGAGGTTTTTTCTGTGGCTTTTCCTTCCAATCATTATATGTCCTACGATTGTATACATTTTTTTTTTTTTTTTTTTTAGATAGATACTTTATTTCATATAGCACAATTTTACATTTTACAATAATTACGCACAGCATGCACAGAGATATGATAAATTACAAATCTTACTACTGAAAAAAAATCGTTTTGTTTCTACGTGCTTTCTTTATTTATATTTGTAATATTAGAGGAAAACTATTAACAAAAACCTGTATTTAAAAAAGGAGAAGAAAAAATATATATACATATGTATATAAATAAAATATTAAATAAAAAAATAATAAATAATAAAATAAATAAATAAATAAATAAATAAATAAGTAAGTAAATAAATAAATAATAAATAAATACATAAATAAGTGAATTGATTAATAAGTAGATAAGTAAATAAATATTAGTAATTTTAAAAATAAATAAGTAAATGGAAAATAGGTAATGATATTAGAAAATAACAATGGAGCAACGAATAATAAATCATGGATAAATAATAAATAAGTGGTGAGAAATAATAAATAACAGTGATATATCATAGAAGAAAAAATTAATATAGATATGTAAAGGATTAAGTAATTAGAGTGGCGTAAGCTCAGTAACGAGTGTGTTGTCAACAGTTAGACTCTCATTAAGAGTATCAATTCTTCTGGCAGCTTGAGTGATGCCAGCTTGTTCGTGTAATATCTGTGTTGAAAAATCCCAGGGAAGATTTAACATCATTTTAAGAACTTTATTTTGTGCTATTTGTAACTTTTTAATGTGTGTGTTTGCGCAATTTCCCCATACAGGAGAACCATAAGTAATTATTGCTTGAAAAACCACTTTAAACAATGTCAGCTTGTTTTGACAACTTAGCATTGATTTTCGATTAATCAGGGGATATAACATTTTTGTGGCTATGTTTAATTTATTTAAATATTTGTACGAATTTTCTAGTAGTAAGGTTATTCAAACCATATCTCTGTAATATTTTTGTATGTTACAGCTTACTGTGTTAAAAAAGTTTCTGCTATAATAAATAGTAGTCTAGTCTAAAAAAAAAAAAAACAAACACTGGTCGTTCCAACAAGTTTCTGCTCCAGCCCACAGGGGGAAAAGCACTCAAGAGTCGATAAAAACCTTTACTCGACTTCATATTGCCAGATGGTTGGCCAGCCCGTAGACTGGTCCTGAGCCCTTTGGATTAAAAGTTGTAGTCAAATGAAGAAGGATGGCCTCCTCTACTGATAACCGAAATATTGAGCCTTTAAAGTGAGCCCTTGTCCGCGCTGTCAATAACTCCCCAATGAATGAGGTCCGTGAAGCAATTGATGATTGGCCTGATCGTGCTTTCAAGCAAACAAGTGGTGATCATTCCGAATGTAGTCTAGCAGTAATTGCAGCTAGAGATTTGACAAATAATATATACATATGTATATTATAAAATTATTTTTAAAAACATATCGGCGCGTTTTCAATTGGCATACGTTTTCCTTATATCAGTATTTCTGACTAGACTAGCTACATTTGTCTAAAGAATTCTTATTCTATACATATGGAAATAAATTAAGCCACGCGTATAATAGGTGATTGAGAGAAGTTTCGGCTCACGTTTTTGTCAGGGGGTGGTCGTGGTGCAATGGTAATTATCATTGACTGTTGAGCGGAAGGTCTGTAGTTCAAGTCTGTCCACAGCCAAGAACAATTCCTGTATGGAAAAATTGTGCAACAACGTCACTTGTGAATGAGAGATGATCACAAAATGCTCGCGAAGGCATAACGCTCGCAACATAAGATCACTTCAAAATTCATACTCGGTGTGTGCATTTCCAATATAACATTTTAATGACATGAAAAAGAGTTACTGTGAACTACAACCAACGCAAACTCAGTCGAATCTCTCAATTCCTATCTAGGACAATCACCCCTGGAGAGTAGTGGACGAACATCTTCGATACAAACTATTTGCACCCCGTCTAGGTTGTGTGACAAACACTATAAGAGCGTACACTTTTGAACCTGTACGAACCTTAAATAAAAAAAGGAAAAAGATGGCTCCTCGTAACACCAACAATGTCACTATGATTTTCTGAGAGTAAGCTCGGGAGCACTCCATTTTATATTTGACATTTCACAGCATTCATTTTGCTTTAAATCAGTGACAGCGGATGTCTTGGTTGGTCTTAAGAAACCGATCTCGCCTGTGGAGAGAAATTCTGTTTAATTTAAGTGGATTGCGATAGATATTTATGACGTCTATTGTGCCGAATAAGCCAAAAATGCGAGGAAATCCCCACATCCTTAATGAAGCTGGGGATTCATAAAGCAAGAATAGTCGTAACTTTCTTAGGAAATACGATTTATATGAAGTATGTGTTCCGGAGTTTTGTTTTCCTCAGGAGAGAATCTACATTTTGGCACAAAGCATTTAGTCCCGAATATTTAGAGCGCCAATCATGGGTTGACTGTTTTACTTTAAAAATCTTGGAAATCTTTTCCGGTAGGGCAGAAGTTATGACTTTTTTCTAACTATTCAAAAGTAAGTTAAATTTTGCCTGCCGCGTTTTTCGTGGCTAAGTATTTCTACTGCTGAGGACAATAAGTTTTCCTAGTCGCAGTGTTCATTTTGCTAAATTTAGCATACAATTTTGTGGGTCCTATAGAGCATCAGGGCAATTCCTAACATATTGTGAGTTCATATTGTGAGTTGTTGAATTCACTTTGAGGGCTGTTTGATAGTTATGCCTTTGATACCGGATTCGAAATTAAGATGCTTTAGTTAATTATGGGAGATCACAAACAAAACGGACCAATTTAAAGTATTGAGAAGGACGTAAGAAGTCAACGTATTTTGCTCACATATCAGAAATAACAACGCCTCTACGATTCGGAGCGCTGTTTACAGCTGTTTGAACGCAATACAAATAATTTTTAATGTGGTATGTGACAATGCGCTTAAAGTTCAAAACCGTCCAAAGCCACCAAAAATACAAATGTTGGTAAGGCTCTGGCCTCCGTGTTTTCGGATGCGGATGATATTTTATTAATCGATTATCTTGAGAAGCTAAGCATCATTGATATGTCGAAAAAACAAAAACAAAAATGAAGAAAAAAAAAGTTACACGATGATAAGGCACCGTATCATAGTAGGTTGCGACAATGGCAAAGCACGACTTGCACTTTGAATTGCGTTGCAACGTATTCGCGCCCACTACCAATTTACAAACCTGAAAAGAATTTTAAGGAAAGAGATTTGGCTTCAATGAAGAAATTATTGCCGAAACTGAAGAATATTTTTAGGCTAAAGATAAACCGTTATGAACTCTTGAAAGAGACTATGTTGATGAATAAAGTCGAATTTTGCCTTAGAGTTGTTTTTTGAGTCATCCTACAGCATGACCGGATTCACGGGTAGTTGATGTTACAGACGATTACTTTCATTACGGTTTGTTATACGAGGTTTATTTAAAAAATAAGTTGACTTTTTGTATTTGATATTGTCAGCTATTTTAGGTATTTAGCCTGTTTTTCACAGACATACGTAAGTGTAAGACATGTTTGAAAAAGCTTCTCGGCTCTAGCCGCGGCCGTTCGGAATCGGCATTAAACTGTAGGTCCCGTTCACTTGTGTGGAAAAAACAAATCGCACACAACATAAGTGAATGAGAGAAGCTTGGCTCTAGCTCATTATGAGCCTTAATGCCATCTAAGAAAAAGTAAGACATGTTTCGGTGTGCTTGTCGGTTTCATGCTGTTTATAAAATGGATCAAAAAATCTGCATCAAATTTTGTGTGAAAAATAAAATGAAGTGCTTCAACGCACTCGAAATATTGACTCTGAACAAAAAAGCAATATTTATAAGCGATCAAGGGTGTTAAAAATAACACATTCAATATGAAATAAAGCACTTGAAGCTAACGTTAATGTCGACGATATTTTCCATTTAATAGATAATTTTATGCCATTAGTGTTTAAATATGATTTCGGGCATATTCGGGAACGGCTGGCTCGAATGAAGCGCAATCGTTAAGTCCAATTTTCGACAACTATTGAACAACTGGAGCTGTCTGCCAGCAATAATACGGCGAATGTTGACTTCCTAGTGACTTCACTTGCCCCCAAAAAAAATTATCTAAAGGTGAGAGATCACAGGATCGTGAAGACCAGTTCACAGGTCCATTACATTACACAGGTTATACGCGCAGCAAATGTTTCCCGCAATAAATTGATGGTATTGCGCGCCGGTGGCATATTACGCCACCTTGTTAAAACCAAAGCTCTGTCACTAAACAACGATGAAGTCAGAAATCATGTTCGTATGGCGCTGTTCATTGAGAGTAATATTCTGGACGGCATCGTCCTTAAAGAAATATGGACGGTGGAATCATCGGCCCATTAAGCACACCAAACAGTGAGTTTTAATGGTTGTAAGGACATCTCCAATCCAAATTCCGTAATTTTGCCTGTTTACATATCTATTTAACCAAAAATTGGCCTCATTGGAGAACACAAGTTTGCAATGAAAAACTTTTTTTTTTCTTTTTTTTTTATAATTTCATTCAAGAATAATGACTGATTATTGATGGTTAGCCTGAGTGACAGTAGACAGCATTGTGTTTTGGAAGTCACACTATTGTTTCATTTAATTAGGCTGTAAAGGTCAGAACTGAATTTGCTTAACATAGGCAACAGTTCTACTGCCGAAGAGCACGGACGTGAGTCTTGGAACGAATATGAAAAACTAAGAGTACTCTCATCAGCGAAGGAGTGTATTGGATTAGAAATAGCAGTTAAGAGATTATTTATAAAAAAGGAGAAAGAGTGTCGGTGACAGTATAAAGCCCTGGGGAACACCAGCGTTTATTTGACGAATATCAGACTTGAAACCGTCCAACACAACTTGAATTGAACGACCCGAAAGGTAATTTCTAATCCACAGAAGAAGAGACTCATCGATACCATAAGCACGCAATTTCGACAAAAGAGCCTGTTGCCAAACCCTATCAAATTCTTTTGAAATATCGAGCACAACAATCTTGCTTTCGCCGAAATGGTGCAAAGATTGGTTCCACTTTTCGGTGAGGTAACAGGTCAAATCACTATTGGACCTGTTGCTGCGGAAACTGTACTGCCGGTCATCAAGAAGTTTCTGCGGTTCCAAATTTACATGACCTTAGAAGGAAGAAGGGAGACGAAGATTTGCCGTTTTTAGGGTCGGGTTGGACCATCTACTGGAAGTACACCTCTTCAGAAGTATAGGGGGAATACCATCAGGGCCAGCGGGTTTGTGCACGCTGAGATCCTTAAGTACTTTTACAGCTGTACGAGCGCGAAAGTGTATTTGTCCCATGGAAGATTCTACGCTCTCAAGTAAAGGCGGAGACAAAGTGCAATCTGGGAGCGTTAAGCTGGCTGCAAAATGTGCGGCTAGCAGATTGGCTATGTCTAAAGAGCTAACAGCTGGTATGTGATTGTAAATGAGCATAGGGATTGAGGACGAGGCAAAATTCTTTATATTTTTCACAAATTGCCAAAAGTTTTTGCTGCCTTTGGGACAATTTAACACTTTTTGCCCCAATTTTTGGTCATGAGAGAATTCGACATTTCTGTCATTTCTGGCTCATTTAAACTTATTCCGGTTTTCCTTAGAGGGGTTGGCTTTCTCAACTCAGCTCTCTCAATCTGATAGCCCAGCTCGAGTCATACCATGCATTTGCTTTAGGTTTGATACTCTTCACTCTATGTGCAATGAAGGATCTCATACCCAGCAGAATAATGTTCGTGATCGCGTCAGCAGCAGCATCCACGTCACTATCGAGGCAGCATAATGACCTATGACGCATATAATGGTCTCGAGGTTTCAACTCTTGCACAAGTTGGATCTTATAAGATTACAAACCAAAATTTTTCCGTAAAATCTTCTACAAAGTGGAATCGACTCATTTGGATTCTCGTCAACATTGCGCTCCACACCATCAATAACTTCTTCTCTTCGCACTGTTTGTCCTATTTGGGGATGCATATTATCCACTAGAGTGTACATGGTGCGAAAATGATTCATCGGGTAAAATAGACATAGCACACGATAAGTTTAGCAAACGGAATGGTATACAAACTAAGTTTGCACGATTTACAAGCATTGTTCTGGGGTAAATCTATTCATCGTAAAGTGGCAAAACATACTAACCACTAATCAACTTTCAAGTGTCAAATTGACAGTCTGTCAAAACAGTGCTACCAGTTTAAAAACCAAACTTCTAAAAAAATACTCTTTACAAGCTCTTCGCAGAGGGCCGAACATACGTATGTCAGTGACGTTTATTTTTTCCAGATTTTTTCGGCATCAAACGTGTATTACAAAAGAACATCCTTGCTAGTGCGTAATTTGATGATCAAAAACAACTCTGCGACTTTCCTCTCTACACAGAACTGAAAAGACTGGGGATGGAGAAAGAAAGAGGTCGAAAATTTATGTGATAAAGACCGCATCGCTGGAAAAGCTCAAGGTTCTACAAACAAGCTCATATTACTGTATTATATCAGCCAAAAATCGTTTGGCGCTTCCGCCAGGAATGAGATAGGGAATGGCAGTATATAAGGTGGCGCGCAGAGTTAACGTAAGACCGTGCTAATTGGAGGAACAAACAGGTATGTTCTCGTTCTTCCTCGATTCTAGTAAGTAAACAATCGAATCATTCAGTTCTACGAGCACAACATATGATTGGGGGCACTGAAACCAAATTATTAAGCATAAACTCGTTACTTGAGGTTATCAAAGCATGGTTTTCTTTCCTAATTTCATCAAGACAGGATAAAATAACTTTTAAAAACTCCTTTTCAGTGTCAAACCTTGGCCTCCGTAACCTTTCCTCTTTTCAATTAAGGATAAGTTATCAACGAAATATTTTCCATCTTTCTCTTCCACTCAAAGCTCCTTTCAGAAATATAGAATTCGACTCAACGACCGGATTTATGACAACTATCAATTCATGCGTAAACTTTCCACCTCATCGTCGAATGATTTTCTTAAAATATTTGAAGGTTACTCCACTCAATCCAAGACTTCTTTTCATAGTTCTGGAACATACTTTGTCATTGTTACCGCCATTTACTAGAAATTCATACATACAGTGCACATTTTTCCTGTAAACAACATCCCTTCTAATTACGTTTTCAGACGACGAGAAGAAGAATCAAACAAAAAGAATTCGTTAAGGAAACTCTTAAAAAGGAACCATTTTTCTACCTTTCCATCGGAGCAAAATTATCAAATAAGACGGATGAGTGAATTCAGAGAATTCAGGTCACTATTACAGCTGGGAACAAATTTCACACTCTGCACTCAGGTGTCCATGAATGTGTAGTGAAACAAATAAACGCGTTGTTCCTTGTCATATTGATGCCCTTTAAAAGGAATTTCAATGTTGACTGTCTCCTGGTAGCCTATGAATGTACCTATGCCTTCATAAGTTTATTTTTTGACTTCACGCTCTGATTGCTAGCATAAGCTGAGTCAAGAGCTGGTATGGATCCTTTTTATTTCGTGAAGTTCGGTCTGTGGCAATTTTGTATGGAACACATCAATGACATCAATATGACCACCACAGCATCAATGTTACTCAGCGGAAAAGACCAAATTTGTTGATAATTTGTTTCGGCGAGCCAACATTTATTTAACGAATCAATAACGTCATTGATGGTCCACCGGCTCTAATTGTTGTGCAATTTGCATTTATAGGCGCTGTAAAGTGAGAGTGCATTATTGATTTTGCATTTACAATATTAGCTTGCAAATAATAGCCGGAACCTTCTCCGAGAGTAATGGTAGCAACCACTCCATTTCTTTCGAGGCCTGCGAAGCAGCCTCATACTCCGACTCTGGGCCCTTACTCTGTATTGCTATTCTAATATAAAATTGCTCGAATTCGCAAAATCGGAACTCCCTATTTCTATTAGCAATAAAAAAATTTCGAAAATCGAACGGCCTTAGATTGCCAACTGGAATTTCTTTTGTTTTCGCAAAATCGGTACTCTGTGTTGCATATTTAAATGTCAAATTCATTGGTATTCATTTGTGTTCTCTTGTGTTTTGGTGTTCGAACGGTTAAGAAAAAGAGTTTAATTCAAAAATTTAAGTATTTTTTTATAAAATATTGTTGCAATTATGTTACATACATATTTGTAGATATTTTTGAAAATTTGTTATTTTGTGTTATATCATAATTTATAGGGAATCATCCCCAAAAACCAAAAACGGGGTCGTTTTCGCGCATTCTCCATGACACTTTCGAGCATTTCGGTCGAAATTTCTGCGAATTCCGCACAAATATTTCTTTTGAGCTGTTCTATTGTCTTCGTTAGCATACACCTTGCTTTTCAAGTATCTCCATAGAAAAAAGTCTGGAGGAGTCAAATCCGGCGATCTCGGAGGCCAATCAATATCGCCCTTTTATGACACCAATCTTCCAGGGAACTTCTTACGCAAAAGGTTCATTGTTTTGTCCGCAGTATGGCATGTCGTGCCGTCTTGTTGAAACCAAAAGTGAAATAAGCCTATTTTATTTATTTCTGGGACCACTTAATGGGCCAACATCCACCGATATCGATTGCCATCCACTGTATCGTCAACTTTGAAGAAATACGGTCCAATGATGGTTTTAGAGCATATACCGGCCCAAACAGTATTTTTTTGATCATATAGCGGCTCTTCGTGAATAATGTGAGGATTTTCGGTACCCCAGAAGCGACAAATTTGTTTGTTAACTGAGCCAGAGAGCGTAAAATGTGCCTGATCGGTCATCAAAATTTGGTGCCAGAACTCCGGCTCAGCATTAATCATTGCAACGACATTTTGTGCGTATGCCAAGCGCCATGGCTCATCTTATGGCAAAATTCTTTGAGTTATTTGCACTTTGTATGGAAATAAGTGAAGATCATCCTTTAAAATTCTCCGCAAAGTGGTTCCACTGATGCCTAATTGCTGCGAACGGCGCATATGACAAATTTGGGTCTTCTTGAACACTGGCTTTCACAAACTAAATAGATGAGTTTGGACGAGGCCTGCTCACGAGGGCTTGCCACAGAACCAAATTGAAAAAAATTCGAAGCCCAACGACGAATTGTATCTGCACAACACGATCACAATATTTTGCACGATACGTACGTTGAGTTAGCACAATCAATTTTAAAATTGTACTGAATTGACGTTTCCAAAATGCTATGACATATGAAAATCGGTTGACAATTATTGTTGAAGTTATTCGAAGTTTACACCCATATGAGATGACAGCAATCATCTTTATTGTTTTAGGTATGGGCTGATTTTAAGGTGCACACAAAGGCAAAAATGAGAAAAAATAAAATTAATACATCCGGAACTGGGGGTGGTCCTAACAAGCAATACGTGTTATCTTCAATTTAAGTAAATGTGACCGAATTGCTTAATCTCAGCCAAGCAATCGAAGGAATCATAAAACTCCGAAGTTTTTAAAAATAATAAAAAAGAGGTCAATGTTTCATACATTAATTTCTCAAAAACTACAAGACATTTTTGCATCCAGTTTTCTGTTTTTAACTAAAAACTAATAAGAGAATTGAATTTTTGAAAAAATCATTTCATTTTTTTTCCAAAATTTTGAGTTTGAAAATAAATTTCTCAAAAACTATTCCTTAAAACAGCTTTGTTTAAAAACAAGATAAAAGAAGAGGTTTCTGGCTTTACAAAAAAGTATATCACGGCATTGTGGATGTAACTGTGGATTTTTAATAATTTTTTTTCCAAATTAAGTAATTTTTTAGAAAATTGCCCCTCCCGGCTAAACGGAGGGGAATAGACCCCTCCTCCCATACGATTTTTTTCTTGTCTTGACCAGACCTACATGCTCTAGCTTTTTGGCACACTGCTAGTGGGGCACCCTGTATAAAAGGAAAGGACTTGAATACGAAAAGAACCATACAAGCTAAAGAAAAAAAATTTGTACTGAATAAAAGAAAATTTGAATTAAAATAAGAAAAATTTGAATTCAAAAAGACAAAAACTTTCGAAGAGACTAAAGAAAAATTAAAGCAATTGGAATTTAAAAAAGCGATTCTAAAATTAAAACATGCGTGAGTTACGTAACTAAAATTAAATTTTTTTCGGATGTTAACAATGAATCTTTATTACTATATGTCTCAAATACAACTGCCTACAATATTCACAATTTTTGCCGAACCAATTAATTACCCCAGCGTCTTTTTGACGTAAAGTTTATTCCCAAGCCTTTTGGTTTTGGCCCAAAGTTGTTCCCAAGTCTTTGGGCTTGGCGCAAAAGTTGTTCCCAGAAATCTGACACTAGGTAGTTGTCTGGGGAATGTTCTCAGTGATGTGCACTTATAGGTGGTTGTGCATATAACTCCTGCCGCCAAAGATTGTGATGTCAGCCCCGAAGATACTATATTGATGTTGTCTTACCTTGTTCTTATACATTCGATTAGTTTTGAGAAGGAATGGCGATAGGTGTCTTCAAGATTCTAATGCTAAAAGTTAGTTGCCCCAAAAATGTATATCTACACATGTTAATTTAAAAGCAAATTATTGTAAGCCGAATTCATTATCAACCATGCAAATTTAAACAAGTCTTCGTTTTTGTTTTATATTTTGTTTATGTATTTTACGACAATTTGAATTGAGTGTTCTTTTATTATCTCGTGCTACAGAATGTTGTAAAAATAGTGGTTCAAGTTTATTTCTATATATGGAGGAGGATCAATTCTTGTTTTATTTCTGTTATTTATTGTCCTTTGTTTATATGCTGTTTTCCTATCTAAACAAGCTAAGCTCCTCATATTTTTTAATATGTTCACGCAGATATTCTTGTTCTGAATTGGTCTGTTTATAAGAGAAAATATTTCTACCATTGTTTATATTGCCTGTTAATAATTCAAAAAGGGAAAGTTTAGTTGCCGATCGAATCGAATTATTATATGATATTATGGCTTCACTTATTACATCATCTATAGATGTTTTCGAGGACTTGAATCTAATTATTCGTATCAATTCTAGAAGGGTAGAATGAAGTCTTTCAATAGGTGCGGTACCTGTGCAGTTTTTTTACACATGTTTTATGATTTGGTGATTGGAAAAAAAAAATGTTTGAGAGCTTTTATTATGTGAATACTGTTACGAGATGGTATATGGTAAGCACTTGCAAATCTACTAAATTTATCTATTGTAATATAGTTAAAAAATATTGTTTTTGAATATCAAATATATCTAAGTGCAATACTACACAATGGATGTGTTGGTGTTTCGGATATTTCAAATTTGAAAGGTTTCGTGTCTCGTTCGTATTCTTGCGTCTTACAAGTTGTACGAGTACAGTTATTTATGATTCGAGTAACCAAATTTTTAAGGTTTGGAAAATAGTAATGTCTTTTTATACGCTCTACGATTTCTGCTATTCCTCTATGATTTGATGTAAGATGGTAGGACCTAATAACTTCTTCTTGTTCATCTGGTTCGAATATATCCTCCAAAATTGTACTACACCTTATTGACCTAATCATGGACGTATTAAAATATTTGGAATAAACGGACTGAATAGCTTTGAAACTGTTGTCATCGGCGAAAATGCCAGTAAGTCTTTTAGTGTTTATAAAGTTTTTAAAAATATCAATTATGATTTATTCATTGCACACATTTCTACGTTCTAATTTGTATCGTTTTTTCCTTTTGAACAAAATGCGTAGTGTTGAGTATAGTGATTTTCGATTCGGATTTTCTATAGTAACTAACTGATTTGAGAATTAATTCAGTGGTCTCTCGGAGATAGGAATACCATCACACAAATTTTCTCGTGCCGAATGTATATTACCCACATTATCAAGTTCATCGATGTTGTTTGCTGTCGACATGAAATCCGAATTTTCTACCTAATTTCATTATTATTGGGCTCGACTCTTGATAGAGCGTCAGCGTTTAAACTCTGTTTGGATCTTAATTTGCCTGTCCTATAATTTTGTTACGGATCGATCGAAGAATGATCCTGTGGTAACTTGTTTCATTTGACTGGTGTAAATAAAACCCAAAATCTCTTCGACATTACTAAGAAAATCATACAAAAAGGCGAGGATTGCCATCAAATTGTGGTAAATCTTTAACGGTGTCTGGTATTCTCAGCGAGTTAAAGATTAAGATAAAGGTACGCTAACGAAGAATTCTTTGCCTCTAATCGATTTGCCTTCGATATGAGGCAGTGTAGCAATAAAAGATTCTTTAAGGCTATTAATTTTGCTTCACTTTTATTTCTTTTTATTGTAGTACATACATACTTCACTTTGAACAACTGCGCCAGTTAGGTAACTAAAACTAAATTTGTTTCGGCTGTTAACAATGAATCTTTATTATTATAAAGGGTGTTTTTTATAAAGGTATAGAACTTTGAACTGAAATAAAGTAAAAACGATTTTTTTAAATTGACATGAAATTAACTTTATTCAAAAGACAATCCCCCGACATTATAAGCTAAATATAATTTCTGGCATATAACTGCCAAGGCTGGCTTGGACGTAGTCTAATCTGGAGGTCTAATTTTCGATGATATATTCCAACATTTGTGGCCGTATATCGGCAATAACGCGCCGAATGTTGTCCTCCAAGTAGTCAATCGTTTCGGGTTTATCGGCGAAGACTAGCGACTTCACATATCCCCACAGAAAATAGTCAAGCGGCGTTAAACGCACGATCTTGCAGGCCAATTCACGGGTCCGTAACGTGAAATTATGCGGTTACCAAACGTTTCCTTCAATAAATCAAGTGTGGCACGAGCTGTGTGACATGTTGCGCCGTCTTGTTAAAACCACAGCTCCTGCACATCATGGTTGTTCAATTGGAGAACGAAAAAGTCAGTAATCATGGCTCTATAGCGGTCACCATTGACTGTAACCTTCTGGTCAGCATCGTTCTTAAAGAAGTACGGACCAATTATTCCACCAACCCATAAAGCGCACCAAACAGTCAGTTTTTGTGGATGTAACGGTGCCTCAACATGCACTTGAGGATTATGATTGTTTATTGACGTATCCATTCAACCAAAAGTGAGCTTCATCGCTAAACAAAATTCCCTTATGAAAATTGGGATCAACGGCAATCTTGTTTGGGCCAGCCGTGGCAGTTATATGCCAGAAATTATATTTAAATTATAATGTCGGAAGATTATCCTTTGAATAAAGTCAATTTCATGTCAATTTAGAAAAATCATCTTTGCTTTATTCCACTTCAAAGTTCTATACCTCTATAAGAAACACTCTTTACATCTCAAATACAAAATATTCACAATTTTTGCCGAACCAATTAATTACCCCAGTGTCTTTTTGACATAAAGCTTATTCCCTAGCCTTTTGGTTTTGGCCCAAAGTTGTTTCCAAGCCTTTTGGTTTTGGCCCAAAGTTGTTCCCAAGCTTTTGGGCTTAGTGCAAAAGTTGTTCCCAGAAATCTAGGACAGAAATCGAACACTAGGATGTTGTCTAGGGAATGTTCTCAGTGATGTGCACTTTTAGTTGGTTGTGCACATAACTCGTGCAGAGCCTCATCAAAGTTAAATGAGTCGAATTCCGACTTAAATAGAGTGTAAATAACTTGTATAAAAAACTACTTGTATAAAAAAATGTAATATGTCTACATCTATAAATTACAATATTTTTTATTTGATTTGTTATATAAGTCTGAATTTTTTCATTTAATTGGCTGTCCCAATAAAAACCAAAATATGTATCATTTTCTGCTTGAGCTTCCATTTGATACGGCATATCTACTTTTAAAAAAATCATAAAAATTAAGAATAGGCTCGTGGAATGTACGCAGCTTGTCCAGACGGGGTGCTTTCTAAACAGCACCCAATGAGATCTGATTGATAATAATTCAAGTTTTTCGGAATTATTTTTCGCACGTTAAAGTGCGAGGAAATGCGAAAAAAAGATAGTTGAAGCGCCAAAACACCACATTATTTGCTTACTTCCTAACCACAAATGAATACGGAGATTGAAAAAGCCATAAGGCGATTTTGGGTTAGAAGCGGAACATTTTTTTTTGTGGATGGCAAAGAGTGGCATGATCGACAGTGAATTCATTAGAACGAATAAAGGCGAATTTTTCGGCATGGAGTGCTGAGGTTGAAATTGAAATAAGGATTTGAATTAACACTTCCCAGCATGCGAGAAATGGGTTCATTGAAGCCATAGGCAGTACTGGGGGTGGGTAGATAGAAGCAACGGGGATTTTGTACATTGCGGGGATTAGGCTTGATAGAGACAGAGTTGAGAGGGTCGTGCAGTCAATGGTATCTGAAAGGAGTCGATTGATGAAAATAATGTCATAATGAATCATAATGAAAAATTCATGTTGATTAGTTTAAGGCGGTCTTGGTAGGGTGGTAAAATCAAAGGATTACACCAGAGAAGACCTCGAAGAGCAAAACGTAGGAACTGGCGTTGGATGCTCTCCATTATAGAAATGTGGGATTGTTGGTAAGGAGACCACACTTGAGAGTCGTATTCAAGAAGGGGCCGGACAAAGGTTATGTAAAGAGATCGGGTAACGATCACGAAACCGAGTGCTTTAAGGATTATCTCATCGATGTGTGCGCAAAAATGTAGCTCCTGGTCACATAAATGACAAGATCGCGAATGACCTGAACAGTGGAGATGGGTTGATTATTGAGGAAGTACAGACGAGAAGGAGGTTTGATTCGTTTGCGTAAAAAAGGTAATTGATTGGCATTTGGAAATGTTAAGCTCCAAGCAATTTTTCACTCGTGCAGGGACGGGTTAAGAATATCCCTGCAGCGATACCTATCGCTTGTCGTAAAAGGCGACTAAAACAAAGGTAAACAAAAATCACATCTAGGCAATTTAGAAAACACCAAGGTGAGCCTAGGGACACATATACCACCATTAAACTGCCCCACAAGTGTGCATGCAAATCAGTGGGTTGACACGACTGGAGATCACCGGTGTTGTAAGAGTAAGATCAATCAAAAAAAAAATAAAAAATCTGGAACATGCCCGTGTCAAAAAGGAAGGGAAGAAAGAAAACAGTCAAACCGTAGCATTATGGAAAAGAACGTTAAAAGGAAAAGCACTACCCCGCCAGGCACTACTAATGGCCGTGATCCTGGGACGAGCAGCAATGCTCGGGTCAGAGCTATAAGATTTCCGGGGGATAGCAAAGTAATGCAACGGCGTAAGCCACATTTAAGAGTCGCGAGTTGGAACGTTGGAAGCATGAGTGGGCGCAGCTATGAGCTTGAAGAAATGATGGTTAGAAGGCGAGTAGACATCCTGTGCGTACAAGAGACGAAATGGCGAAACACCGGTAATCGGGCACGTTTCTTGGACGTTAAAACAAAAGCCTACAAGATGTTTTACTATGGATTGGAACAAGGAAAAAACGGAATCGCCATCATCCTTGCGGCAGAGTTACTTGGCAACGTCTTAACCATTTCAAAGTCCAGTGACCGTTTGATGGCTCTCAAATTGGTGATGGATGGTGAGGTGTGGAACATCGTAAGCGCATATGCCCCTCAAGTAGGATGCGAACAAAAAGAAAAAGATGCATTCTGGCTAGATTTCCACAATCTTGTCAAAATCATCCCAAAGGAAGAGCTTTTGTTTGTTGGGGGAGATTTAAACGGACATGTCGGGAAGACAAGCGAAGACTATGAAGGCTACCACGGAGGGCTGGGATACGGCACCAGGAACTCTTCAGATGAAGATATCCTAAACATGTGCAAGTCGTACGGTCTTATAGTGCTAAATACCATGTTCGTCAAACAAAGCCGGCACCTGATCACTTATAGCAGCGGCGGAAATGAAACTCAAATAGACTATCATTTGGTATCCAGTTTCATGAAGCCACGAGTTAAAGATTGCTAAGTGATCCTGGGAGACGCGATCGCCCCTCAACACCGTCTCCTCCTGATTGAATTTTTTATGGATGCGAGAAAGAAGTCAAAGCAGCAAACGAAGGTGTCTGAGAGAATCAAGTGGTATAAGCTGGATAAAGGAAAAGGCGAAGCTTTTATTACCATCATGGAAAACTACCTCTCTTCCATTATCGATGAGGTCGGTAGTGAGGAGTGCAGAGCACAAGACATGTGGGATTCCCTACAACAATCTGGCCTGGAGAAAGCCAAATCACTGCTCGGAACATCTAAAGGCCCCTGCCAACACGCAAAAGAAACCTGGTGGTGGATAGACGAAGCCAAAGCAGTGATACACGAAAAGAAAATGGCTTTCCAAGCTTGGTCAAAGTGCTCTTCTACTAATAGAGAGGAAAAAGCTCGTCGTGAAAAGGTATATAGATATTGCAAAGGTATCGCGAAGAAAAAGTGCGCCGAATTCAAAGCGAAAAGCATGGAAGGCCTCTATCAGGAGTTGGAAGAAATATCGTTTTCCGCGTCTGACAGGAACCAGGCTACCCAGGAGCTTCGACAAAGCAATTTGAACAAAGGAGCAAATATCTTTAAGAGAAGAAGAAATGCTCAGGAGATTCGTTTCCCAAAGTTTATTAACAATGCTGAAAGCCAACTCCTTGTGGAGGACGAAAAAATTCTCCACAGATGGCGACAGTATTGCGAGGAACTTCTGAACGAATAGTTTCCCCGAGTGTATTTTTAAAGAGCCGCCCCGAATCATGCCGAAATATCCGACATCACAGTCGAAGAAGTTCGGTACGCGGTTAAAAACTCCAAGAAAAGAAAAGATGTTGGGCCGGACGGGATACCCTCTGAGTTCTGGAAAAAAGATGAGAGACATCGGGTCTAGATGGCTCATGGTTCTTATCTCCAAACTTATGAGAGGCGACACTATGCCTAATCAATGGAGGAAAAGCTATCTTCTTCCTTTGCACAAAGGAAAGGGTGATACGCGAAATTGTGATAACTACCGTTCTGTCAAGCTGATGTCGCACACCATGAAGATCGTTGAACGGGTATTAGATAGCCGACTGCATAAAATAATACGACTATCTGATGACCAGTGCGGGTTTGTCGCGGGTAAATCAACGACAGATGCAATCCAAAGTATAAGGGTCATAATGGAAAAGCATCGTGATTCTTCAAAGGACTTGCTTATGGTGTTGATTTCGAGAAGGCCTTTGACCGGCAACCAAGAGATCTTTTATGGGTAGCGCTAAGACAAAAAGGAGTTCCAGAAACCTACGTGCGAGTAATTATGGACATGTACGAGAGAGCAACGACAAGAGTAAGATGCACCGCAGGAGTCACCGAAGAGTTCGCAATCAAAGTCGGTGTACACCAAGGGAGCGTCCTCAGCCCACTGCTTTTTATAGCAGTCCTTGATTGCTTGCTTGAAGGAAAAGTGACGGACCCCAATGTGCACCAGCTATTCTTTGCTGACGATGGGGCCATTATAAGTGATGATCAGGCGTCCCTACAACGAGCACTTGATGTGTGGGTGGACATTTTTGAGGGACACGGGTATCGTATTAGTTCAAAGAAGACAGAGTATCTGTGCTGCCCGTTCTCTGACCCTCATCAGCCTATTCCAGACATTTACTTGAATGGAAGAGTGCTTCCCAAGTGTGAAAAGTTTAAATATCTGGGATCTATGATTAATAGAGAAGCAACTTGTGATGACGACATCAAACATCGCGTAAGCGTAGGGTGGATGAAGTGGCGGGAAAACTCCGCCATCTTCTGTGATCGAAAAATGCCCCCTAAGCTGAAAGGAAGGCTCTACACTTCAGTTGTACGTCCGGCGCTCACATACGGTTCACAATGCTGGACAATGCACAAAAAGTATGAGAGCAAATTAACGGCAACTGAGATGAAGATGCTTCGCATGACAGCGGGAGTAACAAAGCGTGACAGAATTAGAAGTTCAAAGATCCGAGGAAGCCTCCACGTAAAAGAAACCATCACAAGAAATATAGAGCGCGACCGACTCAGTTGGTATTGCCATGTTCAAAGGAGAGATCCTTTGAACCCCGTCCAAAAGGCGTTATCAATCAGCATTCCAATTTCAACACGCAAAAAAGGCAGGCCGAAAAACAATTGGTGCAAACAAATGCAAAAACACCAGCATTTGATTGGCCTGAGCGATGAAGTAATCCCAAACCGGGAAGCCTGCCGCTACTTTCTGAGGTCAAACCGGCGGACCCCACAAGCGGACCAGTAGGAATGCAGTTAAGTGGGAAGGTTATGGTCCTACACTTCTGACCATAACGACGCCGGGATAAAAAGGAAAAGAAGAAGAAGAAGAAGAAGAAGCTCCAAGCAATTTTCGGAACACCAGATGGAAAAACTATTGAGATCAGATTGAATAAGGGAAGAATCATGACTGGCGGCAATCGTCTTGAAGAACTTGGTGTCGACGGCATATAGTGAGATGTGGGAATGTTTGATCACCATTTCAATATCGTTTATGGTAAGAACGAAAAGAAGTGGACATAAGTGGCTGTCTTGGGGGACGCCCCAAAGCATATAAAAAAGGCATATTCGTCTTTCAAACATAACAAGCGTTGTACAAGGGTTTTACTTTCTTCGTATCGGTACTGATGCCCACAATCTAGGAACAAGATTCGTCATTAACAACAAAATTGTGTAGAACGTACTGGACTTAATATTTTCCAAAAACCGAATGTCGATGGCCAAAATCCGGGGTCCTCGCTATAACTATGGGATATAGTTCCGTTTAGGGGGCACCCCCGATTAGTGATAAAAATTCCTAAAGGGATTCTTGGCGCAAATGCAACATAATTTTTTTATGGAGGCCTAAAGTTTTACGATCTTTAATCATTAATTCTTGGTGATGACTTTTAAAATAGGCCAAATATTGTGATTAGGTTTGCCGTGAGTACATATAAATGGCCTCGAAAGGAAGCTTAATTACGGGTCTTTATGTGAGTTTTACTTTTTACATCGTATTCAATTGTTGACGATGATCAAGACGCATTTCAAATACAATATTTAAGATTTATAGATTTCCCTGACGCCCGAAGAAGGCACAATTTTAGACAACTCTATAAGATGTTTCATCATCATCAATTGTCCGTGTTGTTATTCGCTAACCATCCTGGATAATAAATTTTAATCATACATATATACAACGAGGAAAGTGTCGAAAGTGTCGCGTTTTAGAAGTCGACAACGACGGTGCCACATAAACTCACATAAATGATCGGCAATGGTTTCCTTACGGACTCAACCCTTCGATAATTCTCACCTCATCCAGCGCCATGACGACTCAAATTTTTGAGTATACATATATGTAGATCTACCGTTACCTTTAGTCACTAAAGATGTTAAGTTTGCTTACTTTCCATTTCCCACAAAATATAATTTGATACAATACGCCCATGTGCGAGTCTAATTTTCATATCGGGCATGCATCATTCTATACCCTGATATAACGAATTTTAAATGTATGGCCTAAATTCGTTATGAGCTTCACATTACTATTTGAATTTTTTGAATCAAGTGAAATTTATTTGCATTTTCCGATCTACGGGAAGATAATGGACGTGACCCGACTGATTTTACAATACAATGAAAGAAAAGATTAATCTGCGTTTCGAACTCCAATCTGACTTAGCATGCCTTTATTCCATGGCGCCTTTACTGAACATACGAAATTCTTTGGAATTCCGTTTTACTCCCTGCATGTTTTATTGGCAAGGTACTGAATAATAATTTTCCACAATGTCACGTTGCTGGCGTTGGAAGATATATTTTGATGAGCTACCGGTCTTATGGACTGCCCCAGTCGATAGAAAAAAGTGGCATTCAGCCGAAAAGATTAATGTGTAATGTGGTAATGGGGTAATGTGGTGTCACTAAGGGACGACGCACGAAAAAAAACTCCCCAGTCCCCGGGAAGAACCAGTGGAGACTTGGACTGTTTTTTTCTCACCATATATTATCAATCACGTGTATTACACCCTCTCCGGTTTATTCAAAGTATATTCTTAAATCATTTTGCTATTTGGGAAGTCGTTCAGCATAAGAGAGGATTGTGAATTTCTATTTCTATTTAAAAACACCAACTGGTATACCGGATACAAAGGCGGCTGCTCATACTAAGGTGTAAATATCAATTCTTCGAGTTATGGGTGAATGCTGGCATAGGTTTGAAAGTACTCTTACTCCAACGGAGCCCGACTCGTAACTTGTTATATATAAAATCATTGACGAAACTAGCAATGCAATGATTTGCTGTAAGACAGGTCGAACTAGATCAAATTTGAATTGATCTATTTTCTTGTAATCCATAGTCAACTTGGTATCTGTTCAAACTAAGTATGAATTATGATTCTTCCGTAGGAGCTATTCGCCATGATATCCCTAGATGTGATTTTTTTTTGTTCTCTCTGTGAGAGATCACTCACGATGCGTAACATGAAGCAAACTCAAGTACATTCAGTTAGCATTGCCATTTTTGTCAGTTTTTACAGATATCTTGAATCTTTATGAAAAATGTTTTTGCACACTTTGACCATTTTACGGTCATCATGATCATGACAAAATTCCACATAGGACGGTTTGATACCCTTAAGCTCTTTTTGACAGAGATAGGCCAAATTACACGCCTATTCCGAGGAGCTAGCGTTAATTGCAGTCTTGAAAGACAATTTTAGACCTGATGTTGGCGAGATATCAACCAGTATGTCATTATAATAATATAATAACTAAAAATTTGTTTGGCAACCTAGTCCCAAAAGCTTCCTTTTGTTAAAAACCCAAGCGTTGAAAGGAATTTTCGTAATACGTGATAGTCTCTTAATATCTAGAGAATGAGCTCGTAAACATATGTTCCTTTCAAAAAGGTTTCTAAAAACAAGTTCCCTTTCAAAAAACCATATAAAGTCTTCAATAATTTCCTGCTCGTTAACCACTTATAAGAACAGATAGATGAATCACTCAGGTATTAGTTCTAGGGTATTTGGATCAATTTCATTGAAGAAAAATTTAAAATATATCTGGTAGAAATCCTTGCCAAAGATAAAGCAAAAGCACCCATCATTTCTACTCTCAATCGAGATTCGTATCTACTTCAAGGCTTTTCGTTTGTCTTTCGAAAATTCCTTAAACGCGAAATCCGATAAAAATGGAGAAAGACATTTACAAGACATCTTTGATTTCCCCAAACCTATAAGTAACATAATACCCGCATAAGATATCATTTTTTATGGGTATTCCAATATCGAGAAGCACGCAAGAAGATGTGGAAAACATTCCACGTTCGAGTAAAGGACAGATCTCATGCGTTATTCATATGACTTATGAATATGTTTTTCCTTCTTGTTTACTTATTTATATAAGCAGAAAGCAAACATCGCGATTGATTAAAAGCTTAAACAGATTAGAAGTTGAGGGAAATATCTTCCTGCAATCTGGGTATTACGTTGTAATGATTTGGAAATAAATTAGCTCTGATTGTTTTTTACTTTGTCAGCTACGCCTAACTTTGTTTAAACTAGAAGTCGTGCTGTCTTATTTGAATACTGATATTAATCAGGAATTATTTACACAATTTGTTGACTCCAATCTCTATTTGTTTGTCGTGTTAAAAGGATCCTAGGAACTAGGATCTTAGGATTCTAGGAAAAAATAGGTTCCAAGAGATATAATAGATTACGCAAAGCATGGTGTATATAAAGACTTAGGCATAGACATCTAACCCCCTGTCTACCAACTCTTAGTGTAACCTCCACGTGGTGGCTTCTGGGTGCTTACTATAATTGTAACACGGAAAATTAATTTATTCAGAGTCAACCAACAATCATCAAAGTCTTTAAAGATAACGAGTTTCGGTTTTGTGCTGACTGGGCGAGGGTTTGGTTCTGTCGCACGACAATGTTAATTTAAACTTTTCAGCAATTATGCGTCTGCCTCTTAATATATGCAATCCTAAGGAGTGGAAAGTTGTATTTATATATAGGTTAACGAGAAATAGATTCAATCCCTTAACAAATACAACTGCCCAACTCAGCGATACTAGGCAGATTTCGTCGTATCCATAGGTCGTCCACCCAGGGTTGCACGCACTGTCATCGAACATATAGTGTACCTTGTGAGCCTTGGCATTGCTATCACCTGAACTAACACACCGACGCCGCGTCGCATGGATCATCTTATGGACCATATGGGAAGCATAAATTTGTATTAAGTTGAGTTCTGTTTTGATTATCTATTTATATAATGAGAGCCAAACCCATAAAGCTGTGCTCAACCTTTTTATCACTTTAACAATAGAGCATCAACTGAAAATCACGGTGAATATATTTCTTCTCCTTCTTACATGGCGCTACAGTCTGGTGTTAACCTGGGCCTTAACCGACAAGCGTCTCCAGCTGGCACGATCTTTAGCCAGTTGTTTCCAGTGCCGTACCCCCGTTGGTTATGGTCCCCTTCCATCTGTGTGCGGCACCTTAGATTCGTGATTCATTCAGTGATTTATATTGTGTTACCTTGGTTTTTCGAGAGAGGGCTCTACTTCTCAATTGACTCTTGACCCCAAAGAAGCAGCGGCTGGCAAGGGTAGTTCTGCATTTGATCTCAGCACTGGTGTTGTTGTCGCTGGTCACTAGTGAGCCAAGGTAGACGAAGTCGGTATTGTGCACCTTTTTTGGATGACAGCATATATTTGGTTTTACCCTCATTCACCGAAAGACCCATTTTAGCCTCTTCTGCTTCAAAGCTTTTGAACACTTCATTGACGTCTCGCTGTGGTCGCCAATTACCTCAATGTCATCCGCGTACGCAATTAATTGCGCACACTTGAAATAGATCGTACCTCTTGTGTGGCCAGTGAGTCTCGTATGATTTTTTTCAAGCCGGATTTGAAGAAGTTACATGACTGTGCGTCACCTTGCTAAATCCTTTTTTAACATCGAAGGTCTCGGTTAATTCACTACCCACCTTAATGGAGCAACGAGAATTCTCCACTGTCATCCTGCACCATCGGACGAGTTTGGCATGCATGTTAAAACTATACATGGCTCGGCATAGCTCGTGCCTATGCCTGTCATATGCGGCTTTAAAATCGACAAAAAGATGGTGTGTGTCGATTTGGAATTCTTGGGTCTTTTCCAAAATCTGCCGCAGTGTGAGAATTTGGTCTATTGTGAATTTACCTGGCCTGTTGTTTCCGGCCATAGGAAACAATCCACAAATTATCCACAAAGGCTTTCAGGCGTTCATATAGTACGGCAGAGAAGGTCTTGGTGAATATGGCTGGAAGGCTAAATGAACAGTCTCGTTAAAAGCAATATGTTGACTATCAAGACTATTTGTTTCTTCTGAAAAGCGCATGCTCTCCGCTTCTTTTTTTGTTCGTGTGGCTTAGGAGCTGCTCTTCTGCATCCGTACGACATACGACATTTGTTTTTGTACACATCAAGCCAGGGATTTCTTGTGGATGTAACCTTGAAGGAAATCAAGCGCGTTGCTTGCGGTGTTCCTGATGGCGTCATGACAATGTTTCTATTTCTCTTCTATAGAGTTTGAAGATATTCCATCGGGTTTTGACTGTGCTCAAATGACGTATGGTCCGCCAATTTCCTGTTGTTATTTGTGACTGAAATGTCAAAATATTTAAAAAAATATGTATAAGATATTTTCTTAAATATCTTAAAATACCTTACTAGCCTGAACGAACACTTCAAGATAAACAGCATATTTTTATTTTGCCTTTTGACGTTTAATATCTACTTATGAGTATGGGCTAACTTAAGTTAATTTAGGCTAAGAAGATATACGTATTTGACAAAAATTTAGCATAGAATTTGAAATATTCCGATATCAAATTTGAGTGATCTTACTCTGCTCCATTATGTCCGCAATATCTTTGAAGCAAGTTGATACTAGTTCCTCGGTCAGCTACAACAATAGAAAAGTGCGTGCCGTCAATTTCGAAGTGATCAATTTGATTGTCATCTGACCAGGGGACCACCATGTCCCCTTCTGAATGTTTATATGTATATGGAAATCGTGGGCTGACTATCAAGTAATTTCGTCCCGTCACAAAGTCCGTTAGTCTCAATCCGTTTTGCGACGTTCTGTTGTATTGGCTGTGCTTTGCTACCATGGGTCTAAATATCCCCCACGCTAAGCCATGCATTAGTTCCTGCTCGAATGATTTTGGGTCATAGTCAGATCATTAAGGACATGTTCTATCTAGAAGATAATTGAAGTCATCCTTGAATAGATCGATTTCCCCTCTGTGGGGGCATGACGCTCGTTTTCAGAAGATCAGTTTTCACAGAAATTGTTATGAGATTTTCACTCATATGCAGAAAACTTAAAACTTTTGGAAATTTTAATTCTTACATGGAAAACTAATCTGTATCTAAATAAAGTGTGACTCTTCTACTGTTAGATTTCTTAGTGCCCTTTTGTTGACAGCTTGCATGTGATTCGTGACATGTGTCAAAGTCAACCATACTTGGTTTGGATTGGTATTTTATGGTGGATAGGCTTATATCTCTATAGAAAATGTTTTTCGCGCACTACAACCGTTTTTTTGGTTTGTCATAATCGACCTACTGAATAAACAATTCAAGCCGTTGTAACTAAATTTCGCACCAGTTTAACACTGTTGGACATCAAGCCACCTACCCATGTGCGTAGAGGGGAAAATATTGTTGACAATGATTTGTCTGTCCCCTCGTCGCAGTTCGTAGCTATTGGGATTGTGTTACTCGACTACATGGTGGAATTTATGCAAGGATATTGGTCTAAAACCGTATGAAATATAGCTCATGTATGAACTAAAGCTAAACTCTCCGAAAAGTCACCTCTTGCTCAGTAGACACTTTCCCGACAACGCAGAGGTTAGTAACCATAATTTCGAACAACCCATAGCGAGTCTTCCGTTCATTTCAAAGGAAGTAGTAAGCAAAAGGAAACTCCAATGGGCAGTAAATAGCTTCCTTCCATACAAATCTGCAGGTCCGGATGGAATTTATCCGGTAGAGATGCAAAGTGCTTACGGCGTTCTCGAACCGTGGCTTTTGGTGTTATTCTCATCCAGTCTAGACTGGGGCTATATAAACCTATCCTGGAGGGAAGCAAATGTTGCATTTACGTATACCAAAGGCAGGAAAAACCTTCGACACAACTGCATAAGACTACAGACCTATCAGTCTCCACTCCTTTCTTCTGAAGACACTAGAGAGACTGGTGGACCTGTACATTTGCGAAAACCTACGAAAGAAGTATGCTTTCAAAATCGCAGCATGCTTACTGTAACATGCTCTACACACGATAGTTGGAACTGTTGAAAAATCACTTTCCAACAAAGAATTCACCATGATTGCCTTCCTCGATATCGAAGGAGCTTTCAACAACAGGAGCAGAGGTTAATAGTAATATAATACTTTGGATCAAACAAATGCTTTCAAGCAGGTTAATTCATTCGAAATTCGGCTGCTACCACACTAAAAGGGCAGTAAAATATGGCACACCACAAGAAGGAGTGCTATCGCTGCAATCGTGAGTTCTGGTTGTAAACACAATACTCCTATCCTTGGAGAACAGTGGGTTCAAAGTCATTGCGTATACAGACGATATTGCACTAGCAATTAGGAGGAAACAGCTCTCAACAATCAGAGATTTTATGGAAACAGGCCTAGGCAAACTGGTCAATTGTGCAGAGAACTGCGGGCTTGGAATAAATCCCTCCAAAACGGTGCTTGTTTTATTCACAAGAAAACGGCAGATTCCTCAAATCATTCCACCACAACTCAACACCTTAGATTCGCAAACCAAGCCAAATACCTTGGCGTGATACTCGACAGGGAGCTCAACTGGAAATTGAATACAGAAGAACGCATAAAGAAAGCCTTGGGTACCAGATGGGGTATCAAACTCCATATTACCCACTGGCTGTATACCGCGGTTGTCAGACCTATACTAATGTATGGATGCCTTGTCTGGTGGCCGGCACTGTGCAGATCTAACTATTGCAAATTCCCAAGCAGAGTTCAGAGGATGGCGTGCATTGCGATAACAGGGGCATTGCGAACAACCCCACTGCAGCCCTCGAAACGATGCTTCACCTAGTCCCCTTGGAACTCTTTGGGAAGGAAAAGCAAAGAAATCGGCACTGCGACTTAAGGAATCCGCTCATTGGAAGTTTTCCGAAATAGGGCAGGCTGGTATTCTACGCCAAAGCAATGATATAACATAAGTGAAGTCACGGACTACTTAATTCCGACCCTTGACTTCAAGATTCTCTGAAAAATAACAATTCCCAACCGACGACAATGGGAGGGGAATGAATTTCCAATAAAAGGCACTGCAATGAAAATATACACAGACAGGCAATGGTGTGGGTGTCGGTGTCTATGCACCGACCCTAAAAATCAGCCAATCCTTTATAGTGAGTTTACAACAAGCTGAGTTTACGGCAATTCGTGAGGCCACCGACTGGCTGTCTGTCAGTCGATGAACAACAGAGACATTGTCATCTACACATATAGCCAAGCCGCAATAAAAGCACTCGAATCACCAATATCAAAATTGGTCAGGCACTGCCGCACGTCTCTAAATGAGATATCGAGCAGATGCGTTGTTAAAGTTGTCCTGGGTACCCGGACATAGCGACATACCAAGTAACTGTGAAACAGACGTATCAGCCAAATAGGCACCACACTGGAGCTCTCGACTGTTAAAAGGGAAATCCACGCACCATTGGAAACGCAAAAATATAAAATCTCGAAAAATGAGAGATGGCGTGACCTTGAAACACGCAACTATGTGAGACAAACCTGGCCCAGGTATTGTAGTGAAAAACTGCTAAAGATATGCAGGCAGATTATAAGCAGCCTAATCGGAATCCTAACACGACATTGCGCTTTGGAAAAACATGCCAGAAGAGTAGGACTGCTATACAACTCCTACTGCAGTAGGTGCCATTATGAGGAAAAGGAAGAATCTCCATCCCATCTCATATGCAATTGCCCTGCTCTGGCGGCCTCAAGAAGACGATTTATAGAAGAATATTTCTTCAACGAACTAACGATAAAATATCGAATTTTATTCGGCACTCCAAATGGTTCCAAGAGTAACGGTGACCAAGCGGACTCAAGTGGTAACACAATGGACCTGGTTTAAGTGATCCCCGCCGTTTTAACGGAGGGAAGCCACCTAACCTAACCTAACCTATGGCTAAACTCCCTGCCACAGCGTATAATTTTCAATAAATGGGCCTTAGAAAAGCTTGAGAGAGTGCTCCCTTTTTATTTGAAAATTGTCTTTAACGACGAAGTTCATTTCTGGGTGAGTTACAATAATAAACAAAACTGCCGTATTTGACCTGATGAGTAACCTCAGACAATACAAGAGCTGCCAATGCAGTCGAAAAATTTGGTGCAATTTATGGTCCAGCGAAATCATTGTCCCGTATTTTTTCAAAGATGATCGTGAGAACAACGTTGCCGTCACTGGCGCCCGCTATCGTTCAATGATTTCGAACTTTCTTTTACCTTAAATACAAGAGCTAAACCTGGTCGACACTTGGTTCCAGCAAGATGGATGAATTGAGAAATGTTTTCGAAGAGCAAATCTTGTTGGACCATTGAGTGGGCTGGATAGGTCGTGCGATTTGGTCCCTCATTTGCAAGCCTTGGGAGACTGCGTTATACATGTTGTTATTCTCGAAATATTGATTCAAAATTGGAGTCTCTATATGGATCTTTCAAAACATGGTCATGGTCAACATTTATCTAAAATAATCTTCAGGAAATATGGCAACTATTAGTTTATCAATTGGAATAAAAATGGTATACACTTTCCAATTTTTCAAAACCAAGCCTTTAAATAATCACGTTTGACTTGTCTTTCCTTCCCTTTTCACAGTCTTTCTTGCTACTTTAACCTTATCACCATCACGCGGGTTCGTTTACATTACAGAATCATTTACGTCTGTAAGTACCAACACCACTGGTTTATTTCCCGAATGACTATCAGAAAGGCACACAATCAATTCCATGGGATTTCCTTAACAGCCACACAAGAGCCTTCATTAACAATAGATGAGTATAAATGAATTCGGCTCCACATCCCAAGAGAAACTATTCCAACCCTTGTTTGATCACATTTTAAGAAATATCTTATGAAAAAACATTAATTTCGATTAACCCAAATATCTCCTTCAGCAAATCATCGAAAGCCCCACCTTAACCAGTCTCGAATGCCACCTCCCGATAACTCACAATGCCACATCCACTGCGGGCAAATCTCAAGACCTAAAGTGAATGGGCTTAAGGCAACGTAACTCGTATCCGTAACTATCCTAATAAACAGCTTCCAGGCACTCAACTCCTCGAGGATTTACGACAATCACACAACACTTGTCAGGCCTTCTTCTCATCCTTCAGCTATACACCAGTTATCGTTCAGAGTAGCCCGTAGAATCTAGGTATGAAGAATCTAATTTTCCAGTTCGATGCCAGTGTACCAATTAGGAAAAGCGTTCTGTTACCAATAAGGTACATTGAATACATGCGTACTCATACTCATACTCTTCCTCTTCCGTCATCACAACCCGGTTACCAAATTTAAACAAGTTGCTCCTGCATCTTGGGCTGTGGAATACCGGGAAAAAAGTTTTCAACATAAACTTTGTTCCTTAAAGTATCTCGGGCGGTCGTTAAGTCAATTTATAATGCGGTCCGTAGAGTGTATCTTGTTCTTTCCTCTCTCTACTTCTCTGAAGTGTCTTTTACTCTTGCAAGAAGTTTATGATTTTTTTTTTTTTGGCACTGTAAATAAAAACAGATTCCTGTATATCCCATTTTATCATCTTCGTCTTTTCGACATCATCCTCGCCGCCTTAAAATGCTTGTCCTCGAGCAGAGTAATAAATTTTAAAAATTATCTACCGATGGAATTTATAGTAGCGGAGTGTAGTTTTAAGCTCTTTTTTTCATGTCTTCAGTAGCATAGGGAAAAACGTGTTATTGTAATGCTATGAAACTTTCATTGGAATTTTAGCTTGGGATTACATAAATAGCTGAATGATGTAATTTAAGTGGGAGTACAGTTTGAGCAATGTCGGATCATTCTATTTCGAAGGCGTAGAATGAAAACACTTAAATAGAGGGAAGTGAATTAAGAAAGATACTCAATTACAGGAGTATAAGAGGTAATCCTTGAATGAAAAGGTTTATGGCCGAGGTTCGGAAGTAGCAAATAATTTTCCTTCAATCTAATGGCGCGGGTTAAGCAAGTACGTATAAACCAGTAGTTTCAAAGCGATCGTAAAGAGTAGGATGTTAACATGATTAGCTCAATCCGGTATATCTTAAAATGGGTTCAGGTATTTGATTTTATGGTCTGGAGGTATTCTCCACACCTCAGCACCTGTAAAATAATTTGGTTGTTCTCTGATCTATTAACTCTCATCTAGGTTAACTATTTCGCGATGGATGTTAGATATTTCAAAGTTGTTTCTCTGCCTATTCGACCTCTGCCAAGCATGTCGACGATATTTCAACTTCACTAAGGCTTTTGATGGCAAGATTTATATTGTTGAAGTGAATATCATCTTATTTGGAAAACCTGTATTAGAGTGTTCGTATTAGATCTGCCTTTTGAACCACTCTCTTTGCTTCCTGCGGTGTTCCCCAAGACAGCCACTTCGGTCCACTTCTTTTCATTCTTTTCATTAACGGTACGAAATGGTCATTCAAAATTCTGCGATCTCAAACGTTTTTCTTTTCCATCTGAAGCTCAAGAATATCCTCCCCGTCTCTACTTTCTCCTTAATCAGTCCATTTCTAAGATCCAGATAATCGGCTACTTGGCCATAACTTAAATGACCAAGATGATCGGCGATATAGTTCTTAAAGATAATTCAGCATTCGGTTTCGTTAAACCATTCTCTAACCCCTTCGTGACCCGATCTCTCTACATAACTTCTGTTCGCTCTCTTCTTGCATATGCCTCGTGAGTTTGATCTTCTTGAGATTTTCAGAATTGAGAGCGTTCAACATAGTTTTGCTGTTAGGCGCTTGTCCTGAAACAATGCTTTTTCTCTAACCTGCAGAAACGAAGAAATATCCGATGTCTCCTTCATTCATCCACACTTTTCTGGTACTAGTGACTGTTATATATATATTAATTGTGTAATATACGAAATCCTTCGGCTTACCTGATATGGCCTCAATGAACTTATCCTTCCTATGCTATTTGTATTAATCAAAACATAAAGGACATATTATGTTATAACGACCGAATACCGATGGAAAAATTCCGGGGTCCCAACCTGTGAACCTCTTTGAACGTTCATTGTCATACGGAGATAAAGACGAAGAGGTAAACGACGCTTTTTACGAAACTATGGATGAAGTATTTCACAATTTTCTATCCTTCGAAATAAAATCATACTTGGGAACTTCAATGCAAACAGTAGGAGTAGAAAGTCTCCATGCTTCATCAAACGATCATGGTCTTTTGGCAATAAGCTGCGCTAGCTCAAAAAATTTATTATGTAAGCCACAACATTTAAACATTAAAGAATACACAAGACTACTTGGATATCACCGGTTTGAATAACGCGTGAACCAATCGATAATTGTGTGATACATATAGAAGCGAATAAATTCACAGAAGCAGATATCAGGTGGTAGAAAAGATTAAACTTTAAAAAGTCAAAAGTTCGTCGTATCCAGTGCTAATACGAAGACGAATCCAGTTTGCCCTACTAGATGACATGGAAACTAACGACGAAGCAAAACAGAAGCAATATGGTTAACAATAAAAAGTTGTAAAGGAAGCAACAGAAAGGAAACTAGGCAAAGCTCCCAAAGGTTTGACGAAGAATGCGGGGAAATAAATTAAAAGCCCATAGTTACGGCGGGAATAACTATGACTCTCTTACGTATCTTAAGTATCCTAGGTCTATTGGGTCTCGCAGGTCTCACGGGTCTTTGGTATTTAGGTATCGTGGGGCTTCTTAAGTCTACTTACGTCTCTTAATGTAGCCTACGCATACAGAGAGTCAGGTTACTATAGGGTGTTGATGCGAACATACAGCCTGTCAGCACCAAATCATGCACTACCTTCTCGTGGTACCGCTGATCAAGCCAAGCCCTTCACGGGTGAGGTGGACTAACAGTTGCATGGCGACAAAAACGAGTGTGAGTTTGTTCTCTTGCTGGCCTCACAACCTCTCGGGGTTCCTAGTAATCCAAGAATGTGCTCTCTACGGAGTTAAGGCGCTATTGGTACGGGTTACCAGTCCAATAGTGGTGGATTTTGGTTGGTCCAAATACACAACAAGCCTCGGATTGAAATTTTCAAAACGGACGACCCACTGGTCGCGCCGTTCCAACCAGAAGACCCGTGGATGGACACGCTGACGACGGGCATTGGACATGCCGCTTCGAGAGGTGCCATTTATCTTTCGGAACAAAAAGAGGTCGCGGCGTGCACGATAATGCCAAACATAAGGCCTGGTCTGACACCGTACAAGCCAGAGACGCGGTCCAGCCTGGGAGGTCCGATGAGGAAACTAGGCTGATGGCTCGTAAGGAGGCAGAGCTCTCACATCAGGGAATTCGCTTCATGACCCAGGAGCTTAGTAGGGCTTATACCGAGAGACCTTTTGCGGGACTCAAGGGGAAAAAAAGGGAGGCAGTCTACAAAGAAATGGTCCAAATTTTCATTCGACAATTTCGGAAAACTTCCGAAGGATCCGATAGTGGACCATATCCTGAGAAAGCTGAGAGGCGACTGCTCGCCCACTTGATGGGTTGAGGGGAAATCTTCTGTGGTTCCTCAAGGAATTGGCACTTTCCCCCTCTGCGAAAAGGCTGTCAGCTCTTATAAACCATCTCGAAGAGGTGACAGATGTATGTGATGGGATTCAACTCTTTCTAGAGGAATCTCTTCACCCTGAGGGGCGTAGGCAAAGAGGGCAAACACAGACAGGCGTGTCTGCAGCACCCCAAACCAGATGACAATGGCGACGTGCCGAGTACGACAAAACTCAAGACCTGTGGCGGAAAAACCCTAATAGGTGGGAGAGTCCCAGAACGGTTCCTGCAAGCGAGGACCACACTCATTCCGAAAAAAGCCCAACTCGACGGAGCAGGCGATCTTCGCCCTATCACAGTGTCCTCGGTAATGCTCCGTCTGTACCACAAGGTCCTAGCCTCGAGACTGCTAAAAATCGCAAATCACTGCATGTGGTATCTATGGATATCGCGAAAGCGTTTGACACGGTGTCACATCATACGATCACGAAGGTCCTTCTTGCAAAAGGTATGCCACCTCACTTAGTCGTCTAAATTGCCTTCGCATACGAGAGCTCTAGCACTTACCTCCATTATAACAACCATGCTTCTGGGCACTTTACACCTTCCTGAGGAGTGAAGCAAGGTGACCCACTATCATCGCTTCTTTTCCTAATGGTGATTGATGAGGCACTAAAGTTCATCTCCGCGGATATTGGAGTGAAGATTGGAGAGAAGCGTGTCAATGCATCTGCATTCGCGGATGACTCTATTCTCTTCGCCACTACCAAACGTGGTCTGCAGAGGAACATCGATGGGGTGACGAAGTTCCTCTCTACCTGCGGGCTCCACGTCAATCCATCGAAGTGCTTCACAATTAGCACCGAGAATGTCTCGAAGCAGAAGATATCGGTGATGACTATCAAAATTTTAGGACAGGCTGTTCCGCAACTGTAGATGGATCTTCCTTGAAGCAGTCCAGGGATGTCCCCAGCCAACATCGGTGGCTGCATGAGCCAACAAGATTTTTGGCAGGGCGGGACTTTGTTAGCATTAACAAAGTTCGCATTAATAACCTGCCAACCCGATCATCCCGGGGAAGAACCCAGCTGGATAGAAGGTGTCGAGCAGGGTGCCTGAATCCTGAGACTCTCAACCATGTCCTGCAAATGTGCGAGAGGACTCATGGAATCTGGATAAGGCGCCACACATCTACATCATCGTCAAACATCTACGAAAACGCGTCGAAAGTGAATTCCAGGTTCTCGTTGAACCTGAATTCCGGACCCCCACTGGGAAGAGGTACCCCGACCTTCTCTTCACCAAGGACACCGTAACAACCCGACGGTGGACGTCCAGATTGTCAGCCACCAACGAGACCTGGGAGCTGAACACAGAGGGAAGGTCACGTATTACCGAGATCATCCAGGTCTGGAAGATCTCATAAAGTTCAGGACGCTTTCGGGCGAGGTGCGATACACTTCGGCAACCCTGTCTTGGCACGGCATCTGGTCCAGAGACTCCGTGAATGACTTGAAGCGCTTCGGATTACTGTAATCAAAGAAGTGTCCACCAGTTCTCCTGGGAGGATATATGACATACGCGGTCTTCATGAAGTCTACGGCCAGGACAACGGCCCGTCAAAGGCGGTGAGAGCCTCGGAACAACTTCGTTGCCATCTAATAAATGCGTAATTCGTTGGAGTTTTAGTGGGTATTACTAGAATAATTCAACTTGTTTGAGGATATCTGCCCGAGTCCCACTTAACCCACAGTGTGTACACTGAGGGTATGCGTTAATGTATTTCCCCACGTTAAAAAAAAAAATTCTACGTCTTTAAGACCCTACGAAAGTAAGTCTGCCGTCTACTTCGGGTTAAAAAACGACAAAACGAAAGCTATGAGAAAAGCTTGCTAAAATTCAGGAGGTACGAGTATGCACGACGAAAAACACCAAAACAGTGTATGCAGCGATAAACGCTCTACGAAAAGGATACCAGGCCACATCAGGATTTATACGCAACGATGCTGATTAACTCTTTTCGGACAATGTTGGAGTTTCACTGGAATGAACAGTAGACGAATAGTCAAACGAATAATGAGTGGAAAACCCAAAGGGAAAAAACAGCCAGGATCGGCGCGCCGTAGTTGGGAGGACAATATAAGGATAGACCTAGAAAATCTGGAAGGATACACTCATGACAGAAGGGTTGACAATGGAGCACTGAACTACGGAATTCCAATTGGCTGGCAATAATAATAATAATAAAATTAAGCCGAGTAAATGGTATAGCCTCCCTAAACTAAATCGACTGATGTCCATAATTGGCAAAGGCCTTTAATTACGAGAGACCGCTACATGTTATGAACCACCAGATAACGAATGAACGTAGAAGAAAGCGGCAGAAAATTATTCTTCCTTTAAGATAGCAGATGAAGATTATGTAGCAGTTGGAGACGGATTGTCCAAGGCATACATGAAACAGTTGTGATGTATATCTAGGGCTATCCAACAAGCATTTTTTTCCTAGTCGAAAAAAATAAATAAATAGTGACTTGAAGCCAATGAACATCGCTCGATAATCCATTCACTAAAATAGCATTATTTTCAAAAAAAATATGGCTTTTGTCATGAATGAACAAGTTGTTCTTATATTTCTCCTGGGTCTTCCATAAATGGACATCATCCTCATTATTTACAATAATGCGCAAAAATTAGGGTTTTATTCATTTAATTCCAGCACCGTTGTGCATGGTGTATTGGCTTTCAGCCTTGTAAAAGAGAATCTTTATGGAAGTGCAGGAAAAAATTATTGCGGAAGACCAAGATTCTGTGTTTGTCTTTATCAACAAAGTATCATCTCGAAATGCGCATGTGCGTTTTTAGTCACACTCTCAGCTGACATATGAGGAGGATATTTACAACTAACAGAGTTTCGGTTTGACATAGCATAGGTTAAAGTAAGTATGGATTAAAGCAATTATTGCCAACAACAAATTGATTGTAACTTCTTTTACTTTTGCATATTCAAATGATATTATGCGTAAGAGTAGGCATCCGAGTGTATGTACACAGTTGGAGGAAGTGTCACGTTAAATGAATGTTGTCCATTCCGTTCCTACATTGGATGTAACCCTGTCGTGAAGCCACCCTTTTTTGTTAATGACAATTACAATTAGTTAGCAGTGGAGTGCTTTAGGTGATAAGGGTTGACACAGTGATCGGCAAGACAAATACCGTTTCATTTTTTATTCAGAGCTGGTCTTAAATTTCGTCTTTTTAAGGGAATAGGAAAGGACTTTACGCCACATTTATTAAAAATTAGATTTTAGGCCGGCTTTATGCTTTGTTATTTTTCCTGAGATTTATTTTCCTGGATATTATTAAGTAATTATATTTAGATGGCAACCTGAAAATTATAGAAAATTAATTCATTTGTAAAATGCTCGTTTATATTATTTTATTGTGTTTCTTCTCCAATTACGTTGTTATAACCTACACCCGATGCCTACCTCATATACAATATTAAAAATCGCACTTCGACAAATCTGCTCAGTAGATCTTCAACTAACATTTAATGGGTTCAGAATGGGTTCAAAACCTAAAGGGAAATATATAGTTTCTTGGCTTATATTAGTCTTAAAAAAACAACTGGAACAGTAACAAAAATGACAATAATTATATTGTATATTTTAATACGTAATGTGTTGTCTTTTTCTTTCAAAACTTCTTGCAATGTTCAAATCATCAATCCGACCAGTGGTCTATTTCACCAAATTACAAGTACAATTACAAATTTATATTTCTTGATTACATTTACAAATTTGTTTACTGATTTGCTGTTTCACAAACTACAAACTTATTTCCAACAAATTTGTTAAAAATAGAAAAGAAATAAGGGAAATTGTATTTGTTATTTACAAATACAAAAAAAAAACCGTTTCACCATTTACATTGCAAAGTTGTAAACAACAACTGGTTTTCACAGATTTGTTAGCTCTCCAACTGGTAACATCAAAGAAGAAAATGGTTAAACAAAATAAAATTTTTATCGCCGGTTTAATTCGTGATAAGAAAAATGTTTTATTCGGGAAATTTTCTGATACAGTTAGACATAGTGTTAAAGTTAGCGAGTGGCAAATGATTCTTAATACTTTAAAAGCGAATGGAATTTTAATAGATAAGGATTGGAAATACCTAAGAGATGTCGTGTGGCAAAATTTTAGACGAACAACTGTGGTAAGTCAAAAACATTTACATATATAAAGGGTGAATTTCATAAGATGCAATAAAAGGCTTCGTTATCCACCCTTCCTATAAACGTTGCATATTACGCCCCATTTAAACTTTTGTTTACTATTCTTTTTAAGGCCAAAGTAGATAACAGTAAAAGACCAGGGGCGGTCCAAATTGACGGATCTAGACAATATCGTAATGATATACACAATGAACGTGATTCTTTGGAATAATCAAATCTGAGCACCAATGACAACGAGAAGACGTAAGTCAAACTTTTTTTCGGCAAATGTTCGTCAAAATTATGCAGCACTTTATAATTTGAATTGCCCTTCTTGGTTGAACTCTCAAATGGCTGAGGCAAGGAAATTTTATTTTAAGAATACCGATCGCATCCTCTATGATCCTTCGCGTTGATTTATGGGCACTATTATAGCGATCGATTGCTGGAGATGACGTTCTTATGACCGGTGTCATCAGCCATTCTTTTAACGGATATCCCGAATCCCCATGTAAAACGCAGTGAGGAAAAGGCCGGAATCCGTTTTCAAATCTATAAACATCCCGCAAATACTGCTTTAAAAAACCGCTACATCAATTTATGTAAAGAAACTGATAAAAATGTAAAATTCTGTCGGGATAGTTACTTTAAAAATAAACTACGTAATGCAAAGGGTAATCTAAAAAAAGGATGGAATACGACATTTTGAATCGAAATCAAAAATATCATACTGAATCACCTAAGCTCATCGATAACAATATATGCATTTCAGACCCTACAGCTGTCGCAGAAATATATAATACGTATTTTACCTCTGTAGCACGGACGTCTTTCCTCCCTTGCTAGACGATATCTTGTGGGAACTGCTCTGCAAGTTTATCCCAAACAAGAAATTTCTGTGATAAAAGTTTTGTTTTCAATCCGATCTCAGGATTCGAACTTTTAAAAATTATCAATTCGCTAAACACCTCCAGCTCGTGTGGGAATGACGGTTTATCAAATGAAGTTATAAAAAGAATCGCTTTAAACGTGGTTGATATATTGGCCTATATATTCAATTTAAGTGTCTACACAGGTGTATTTCCGGATGCGCTTAAATGTGCGAATGTGATACCTATTCACAAAAAAGGAGATAAAAACCTTAAAGCAAACTACAGACCAATTTCACTGCTCCCGGTCGTATCTAAAATCTATGAAAAAGCTATGAAATGTAGAATATTAAAATTTTTAAAAACTATAAACTTCTTAAGTACAAAACAATTTGGCTTCAGAGAAAACTGCTCAACCGAATGGACTTTTGTCAATCCATCTACAAGGGGCCAGATATCAAAAACTGCTGCGCTGGATTATTTGTAGATATAACCAAAGCTTTTGACATGGTCAACCACGAAATTCTCCTAGATAAATTATACTGTGCAGGGTTCCCCGGCTTCGTATTGAAATGTTATACTTCTTATCTCAAGGATAGAAGACAAAAAGTGAAAATAGGGGATTCTTCTAGGTTCTGTCCTTGGCCCCCTGTTGTTTTTAATTTATGTTAATTCCGTTTTTTGCCGTTCATTCATCGGAAAGTTAAGGGCTTTTGCTGATGACTTTGCATTTGTGTATGGGTCATCCAATTTCTTTACGCTAGTGGCCGACATTAATCATGACATCCATCTCATAAGACTTTGGTTTGCATATCACAAGCTCATCGCGAGTAGTAAGACCAAATTAATGTTTTTTAGCTTAACATCTATTGAGACTCCGAATGTTGATATTTTATTCCATTCAGCATGTTGTGAAAACTTCAGCTTCATAGAGTGCGCGTGTAAAGCCTCTTTTAATAATACCATTAAATGTAATGCAAGCTGTTTTGGTTAAGCAATATAAGTGTCTTGGTGTCATCATCGACCAAAATTTGAACTGGCATGATCATATCACCCACTTGAGAAATGACTTACTCCCGACTCTACGCAACTTCTACAAACTTAGAAAGTACTGTTCCTCCAGTATCTTAAAGAATATTTACTACGGTCTATTTCATCGAAACTACAGTATGGAATTATATGCTGGGGAGACGCCTATGCTAGCAAAATCAAACCCCTGTTAATATTACAAAAATACGTCATAAGAAAAGTATGTCATGCAAATCGAATAACTAATACTTTTATGCTATTCAACAGATTGAAAATTCTACCAGTAAGGCACCTCTATTATTTTAAAGTACTAAAAATATTTTTTATAAGGGGAGGTTGCCTGCAAAGCCCAACAAATGACCACCATAATCTGCGTAGTAATTTTAGTCTGCTGGTCAATATCCTTCCACACCTCAAGTTACAGTAAGTTTTACTTTATTTCCTCTGCCTTAACATGTTTTAACCGAAACTTTTCGTTGAAAAAAAAGGAATCTGAAATTTCATAATTAATTCGCGGACGATATGTTTTTCTTGGTCTATTAGGCACAAAATCTTCACTTATATCACTATCGGTGCTACTATGCCTTCGATGTAAAGACATTTTTAGGTTTAAAATAAAAATTGTTATTAAATCGGCACACGATCTTGCTATTGTAAGGAATTTTAAACAACTGAACAAATTTGTACAATTTCTTGATTTCGTGAAACACAAACTTAGAAAAAAATATGAATTTTAACAAATTTGTACATTTGTTAGCAACAAAGAAATTAAGTTTTGGTGAAACGGAAATAATGAAATTTCTACAAATTTCCCTTTGTAAACTACAACTACAATTTTGTAGCACAAATATTTTGTGAAACAGAATAAATCGATTTTTCTACAAATTTGTTGAAAAAGTGCATGTAAATTACAATTTGTAAGTTGATGAAATAGGCCACAGATTTGTTGTTACAATCGCTAGAATTTTTTGTCATCCATATAACGATGTCTTAACTCTTCTCTGGAACGAATTGTTCTCTTTCGCACCTATTTTCTAGAACACCCCAAAGATGCTCTATGGCAGGTATGGCAAATAGGATTTTATCAAAGTGCCAAAATAAACTAAATTCAAATGCACTTTTCTTCGCGTGCCCCCGTACCTTTTATTTCTTATATGTACCGATATATATTTTTTTATTGATCATAAATAAACAACAAAGCATAGAAATAGATTACAATATCTGAGTTCATGTGATATTTATTCAATATAAAGAAATAGTATTAAAAATTATAAAGTTTAATAATAATTATAATAAAAAAATTTAAATTTTGTTTGAAGCTTTTTGCTTCATGTTACTTGCAAGGTTTTTAATATCAGGCTTGTATGTTGTCGATTGTAAGGTAATACAAGCTGCTGAATCTTTCTCTGTCAATCTGTTTCTTGTCTTTGAAACTACATGATTGAGTACAGAAAAAAGACTTTCACAGGAATACGTGGAAGAGAAAATAGTTAACAATGCGACTGCTAATATTTTAACAGAAGCAAATGCATCTGGCATACTATTCCACACTTCTAATATTAAGTTTTCAATGCGGCATTCTGACTCTACATCCTGAGACAATCGATGATATACCAATTCTTCGATATTTTTTCGCATATTCACAAATGTTTGTGTCCAAATAGGATTAGATTGCAAATCTATAGTCTGCATTTCTAAATTTTCTAATTTCATCCAATTAATGAGGTTGTTATCGAAATCCTGTATATCGAATAAGTCCGGATAATTTACAATTTTCAATAAACTTTCAATCCTTTTAAAATCTTTAAATCTGTTTAAAAATTGTTCTTTAATAGATTCAAGAACTTTTGAAAATTCGTAATTAAAATTCCAATTAGTTTTTTTGAAAATTGTTGATTCATGTAAAAAAGTTTTAAGTTTTGGAAAATTATTATGTTTTCCGGATGCGATATCTCTAACGAAAATATCTAATTTAATTTCAAACCCCTTTATCAATCCAAACATAACTTCAATTGTTTTTCCTCGTCCTTGCAATTTTTTATTAAGAATGTTTAAATGAAATGTTATGTCGGTATAAAACATTAATTTTGTTAACCATTCTGTATCATACAATTCTTTAAAACGATTCATGTCGAATTCATGTAAAAAAAGTCGAATTTCTTCCAAGCAATTCACAAATCGTTCTAAGGATGTCGCTCGGCTTAGCCAACGTACACTATTGCACATTAAGAGAGTATCGTATTCACAATCCATATCATTTAAAAGTTTTTTTAAACTGTCTTTTATGCATGTCTCGTGCAACTATAAAATTGATGATTTGTTTAACTTTTTCTGATATTTTTTTGAAATCGCTAGTTCCAAATTTTGCACAAAGAACTTGTTGGTGAATAATGCAGTGAAAGCTTATTATTGGATGATCAACTAGGTTTTGAAATATATTAACGAAACCTATCTCTGGTCCAGTCATATTAGGAGCTCCATCTGTCGTTACAGAAATAATTTTTTTTGATATTTATTTTAAGTTTGTTTAGTTCATTGACTACAACTTCACAAATATCACTACCTCTTGTTCTTTCCGGTATATTTGCTAATTTTAAAAGTTCCTCGTGCATTTCATTATCTTTCGCATAACGTGCAATAATTGCTAATCGGGCAGATGACTTAATATCAGTTGATTCATCGAGGCAAATTGAAATGTAGTCACAGCTATTAACATCGTTGTAAAGTTGATCAGAAATATTAGCACTTATTTTTAAAATTCTATCTTTAACGGTATTTCTGCTTAGCTGCACTTCTCGAATTCTTTGAATAATCTTTTCTTTATTATTAAAATCTTGAAACAAACTGTCGGCCGCTTTTAGCATCACCGTTTTTATAAATTCTCCATCAGAAAATGGTTTTGATTGCTTAGGAATCAAATAAGAAATTTCAAAACTAGCTTCCGTAACATTGCTGTTGGTTTTAACAACAGCTAGCTTTAACCTTTGAGAAATTAGTTCTTTTCTTTCGTCAGTATTTTTTTCGGAAATTTCTTTATGGTTCGTTTCAAAATGTCGCTTAATAGAAGACGTTCGACACACAATAATTTCAGAGCAAAGACCACACCGACTTTTATCTCCATGTTTAATAAAGCCGTAATCAGCAGTCCAAGAGGGTACAAAGCTTCGAATATCTTGTAGTTTTTGTTTTTTTGGTACCATTTTAATTCACTCAAAAATAATTTTTATTTAAAGTTAAACACACATTTTATTGACCAGCACTAGTCAAACTAAAAATTCAAATAAGAATATATAAGAATTATAACACAACCATACACATATGTATGTACAAAATAATGCAAAGCCAACTAGATTAAAAAAATGTAGACTTAAATTCAAAGCCGTCGATTAACACTTTCGGCTGAGTTGCGGCTATTGTCGCTGCTACCGTGGCTGTTCATAAAATAATTGCGGTGATTCCCGCTTAATTTAAATTTGAATTATGTAACGATTGTAATTATGTAACGGAACGGAAACATTCTAAATAAAAAGGAAATTCCCCATTTGTTGCTTTGTAGTTATACTTTTTGAAAATTTCATTGAAAAAATAGCGCAAGACAAAGATTAATTGCGATAATTGCCTTTAATTTTTTTCAACCGAAAGTGTTAAAATTATTGGGTCCATTTTTTTTTTAAAACAGAAATTATTTTAAAATAAAAACAATTTTTTACTTTATTTTTTAAATTTCTTAGCGTGCCGGCAAATTTTTCCCGCGTGCCAGACTTGGCACGCGTGCCGTGTAATTGCCATCCCTGCTCTATGGGATTTAGATCCAGACTTTGGTTAGGATGCGGCAACAACTTTTTCAAACACACCCATTTCTCGTTATACCAGCTGATTGTGTGTTTTGGATCGTTATCATGCAACAGTATTACACCTGATGGTAGTTCCAAATTTTCTTTTGTTTCGAGGATGTAAGATTTTAGCAAGTCATGTTATCCAAATTTTGCTAAGATCCCTTAAATTAATTATATGAAGAGAACCAACTCCGTTTGCTGCCATGGCACCCCCACTATCATGTTTCGACCTTAACTGTAGAAGTAGCACAGCTGATTTGAATCCCTCGTTCACACAAAACGTGGACCATCGCCATCAAAAATGTTAAATTACAAAAAATTACTTGATTCCAAAACTCATCCGTTTTTTGCACGTATTCCTTGGCATACTCCAGTCGCTTCTTTGTATTTCTTTCCGATAAAGACGGCTTTCTGCGAGTTATGCGGGCCTTGAAATCTTCTTTATATAGGGAGTTGCGCACCGTTTACGGATGAACTTCTGTGATTTTGTCTTTTTTCAAAGTTTTGGCCATTTCGACAGCTGATTCCTTCCGTTGCCATTTACAATTCTTAATATCCTTCGCTTCGTTTGCTCAGTGGACATTTTTGAAGGCTTTCCATTTCCCGAAACACGATGAAGAAAACCGTTGTCTTAAAAAGATTTCACAATGTAAAAAACCTTTTGATTTAAGTTTATTAACCATTGAAGAAATTTCACGAATACTGTGATATTTTTCATAATAATCAATTATTAACCATTTTATGTTGTGAGAAGTCTTTTTATTTCCCATTTTTTTCCACAACGAAGCAATGCAATATGCAATGTTAAACAACTTGACAGAATAGTGGAAGTAGTCTTTGATCTAAGATTAGGAAAGCAACTCGACGGTACTCGTACTTCAAAATTGGCCTTGCAAAACAACTCTCCCAGTTTGTGGCCGATGAATTTTATTGTTGTTAAAATGAATAAAAACAAAAGTTAAATGTGTTTCTATTATTAAAATCGTAATTTATTATAAAATGTCTGAGATATTTCAAGCTAAACTTAGGGTAGTAGGTGTCCCAAGTTGTTTTTGTTTCACGGTACTTCATGAGGATAAATATTTCTGAAACAGCTTGTGTGTAGCTTGTATCAAAAACACATTGCTTTTGGTTATTCTGCTACCAGCCGTCAAAGATGTTACACGCGGTTAATATGAACTGAATTTTGGTGTTTTTTTTTCAAATTAAATATTTTTATATATCTTCAGGTTTTGAGATCTCAAAGTCAGTAAGTGTGTATTTTTTTTGCCTTCGGTTAGTCAAATAATAACGCGTAGTATGCTCTTGTATGGTTTTTCCTTTTTGAAATTAATCTATTAAGATAACTCCGTGACTATCCCAGAAAACAGTCGCCATCAGTTTCCCAGATCCCCAATTGCAGTCCACTGTTTTGACTGTATTTTTGTTTCAGACGTGTAATGGTGTATCTAAGTTCCATCCACAGTAATTAATCGGCGTCAAAACTCATTTAATTTGCGTAGGCGTATTATTTTTCAGAAACAAATATTTAATGACCGGTCGATACTCAATTTTGTCCATTTTCACAAAAACATTCACATCGACTCACTCAAATGACTATGTATCAAATAAAAAATACGCGTCCAAAATGGCTGAAATTTTGGTGAGTAACGGTCAAAAGATGCATAACTACCTTGACTAACTTTTATTTACGAATGCTATTATCTTCATGTTGAGATTGGAAACTTTTCAGACCACCCTCGTATAAGAACCACTTAAACACACTGACTTAATATTCAAGGTACGAGTATGTAGCCACTTGCTAGACCAGTCGTACTTAAGTATATATTCTTGTGGATAAGTAGGCTCCAAGAGTTCACCAATAACTATTCCTGTGTCAGTCGTTTTCAAAGTATATTCGAGTTTTTCATGAACAAGGGTTTCCAACTTTTTAATAAATTTAACAAATATTAAATTAAGGCTCTTGGCTCTTGACGATAAGACGGGGTTCGAATTCCAAAACATTCAAGCATTTTACGGTGGGTCTTCTCAGTGAGATACGGAGCAAAGCTCTTTTGTTGACGGTTTGTTTAATTGATTTAGAGAAACTTAGAACCTAGTTATTCACGGGTTCTTACATCATTTACAGATAATAACAATAACGAATGTTAGAAGCGTACGTTCATTATTATTCGGACTATGGTGTCTGAGGATAGAAGTACCATAAGTATTTCTTTACATTCAACTTTAGCTTAATATTTTTTAAGTAATCAGCTCCTAAGCATTTCGTATGGTGCGGATTACCCTACAGCTTCCAAACTTTTGTTTGAGCATCACTTCTTTTATATCAATAAATACTTGCCGTGGTGACGAATATTACATTTATCAATATTGATCATGTAACTACCACGGTTTTTGTTGCAGGCGATCAATCAAAACTCAAAATGATTGACAATTTCTTGAAGAATATGTGGGTCGTTTGATGTGATGTTCGAGTTCCTACTTGTCGCTGGATTATAGGTAAAGGTTTAACTCTTAATATGATCTTTAAAATCGTAGGTAATAAATTTATTATTTGAATGCCTGTATGAGTAGGGGTGCTACCCTGATGAAGACGGATATCCTTCAGACACAATTCATTCAAATTTTGGAAAAAGAAATAGTCCATCAACTTGTTACGATCCGTTTCATACAATGACTTTTTTTGGGATGTATTGACTTTTCGTGGATCTCATGTGGTATGTCAAATATTTTGGATGCTATCTATGCTCTCAATTAGTTCTTAAGATCATCAACATCGATACAACCTTCGAGTAATTTAAGATGGTAACAGATCCACAAGAAAGTACTGCGGGCAGCAAAGAATATATACAAGTAAGTTCGTCGAGGTGTAAGCAATTCGTTTTGCATTTAAAAATTACGAGTTCTGTGCCAAGAAAAATACATTTCCGAAGAACCTTATTGCACTATCTGGCGATATATAATATAATTCAAAATTTCCATGCTGCGAAAAATATGGTTAAATGTTGTAGTATCCGATGGGCAGTACTTGTCGTAAGTCGTAAAAAAATGACTTACCACTTAAAGCATTAATTATTACAAAAAAAAAACCGCGAAATCTTATTCATAGTCCCAATATTTTCAGCTTGCAACAGTCCTTGCCCAGGCTTCGCTGTATATCAGCCTCCCTTACCCATGTTACCTATGAATTAGGGAGCCATCTATATCGCCTTCGAACAGTGTTGGAATTTCATACATAATAATGTACAAAGCGAGTACTTTACAGACATTTTCAGCAGTACAATATTAAAAAAATTGCATTTGAAAATTCCCATCACTTTTTGAATGTACCTACATAAATTTGATGTCGCAGTCCGTAGTAGCGCAACTGCTGTGCCAAAGGTATACTCTTTGGACAACGCCGACCGTGCGAAATTCTACGAAAGTCAAGGAAAATTTAAATTAGGCTTAGTCCATTAATAACCGCCAGTATCATGTCATTAGGAAATGAACTGCCTCGCAATGTTGCGGTCCAAACTCCTTCCTATGTACATATGAGCATATTCTCGCCGACATACGTCCTACAGCCACCAAATATAATAGTTTCACCTGGAATACTAAGGATCTAAATATATCCCCCCGGAGCGCTTCCACCAAAAACCAACTCATATCGCAATTAGTTTAATTGCTATGCCATACCCGAACCACATGGCAACATCCGCCACAAAGGCATCCGTACGGCAGCCGCACATTAACCTCAAAATCAACACATCACCCAGTTCATTCATCAGCTAATCCTTTGTCAGCTCTTCCTGTCATCTCAGCTCAACCTACTCTCGCACACCGTTTCTCGGTGTTTGTTTGAAAATCTTTTAGTTAATGTGCATGACTCCATCTTCATTTCATTCAATTTAAGTGATTGATAAAGCATTCCTGTCGAGCGTAGAATTAAGATCCCGCGCAACGTCGAAACAGCTCACGAGAGACAATGGAAATTCAATACAGAAAATCCAATTTTTTTGAATTTCATTAAATTAGGAGCAAACGAGTGTGGGTAAATCCTTCTTACTGCCGAACAAAGGACCGGTGATATGTGACTTGCAAAATAATCCCATTAGCCCAGGTGCCGAGGTTGTCTAAATGACAATTAGACAAAATAATATAAAAATATAAAGTCAAATGTGTAAGAAGATAAAGGAGCTATGAAGTACTCAGACACGGACGAATGAGGGTACTTTTACCTTTCGGAATTTTGATATCTATCGTATGTGTATGGATGGGTCGTACTCAGTTAATAAATAAATTTAATAAGGGCGTTGCTGCGAAAGGACTCGTTTTGTAGTTAATCTGCGAATGTAGGAAAATTAATTTTTATGTAAACACCTGGATTTTCAGGATACTTCTTCGTCTCTGATGAACATACATAATTATCTGATATAAATTGAATGAAGTATGGAAGAAATTATAGACAGCCGTCAGAGTAATGAAAATCGTTTTTATTTGCAATGAACTAAGGCAAAATTGAGGCAATAACTCAACTGGTAACAAGAAGAACACGTTGACTTGAATTTGTGAAAAAAATAAAAATTGGCGTAGGACGAATGCAAAATGTGTCTGACACATACGAGTAGGTACCTAATGAATCATGCCACGGCAAGGGAATTTGCCCAATGGCGTGACAATTGGACAAAAGTGGTATAATTCATCAAACGAAGGCGGACGATTCCTACATCGTTTCATTTTGTTCCCATTAGATAAATTCGGGCATACGTGACAACGTAGAATTATGTAAACTGTTTTTCAATGAAACTTCCCAAACACGGACTTCAATTCAACTGCTAACGAATTAATTTAATTTACTCCTCGCAAGACAACATTTAAAAAAAAAGTAAGATGAGGCCAAATTTGGACGCCGATGCACATTTGTAAATAGGCTAATATTCACTGATTCTTGATTTGGACCTATTCCCAGTTAAAATAGTCTAATGTGGCCTTCAAAGCAGAAGAAAACCTCATAGCGCCAACGCGTCAACTCGGCCATGTGGATGGAAAACCCAGATGTTATACTTCAGCATAACAGCTTACAGTTAAAAATAGGTCATAGAGATAGAAGAAACCCTGCCAATCCCCGATCAATTAGTTTGCTTCTCTGTCAGACTCATTAGCCTATTATCATATTATGAACATAATTTTAATTTATTATGAAAATGAAAATAAACAGGCGTTGAATTACGTTCTTATTTCAGCGTCAATGCATTGACGTATTTTTCATTGGACTTAATACGACACCATGGTCAATTAATCGATCATTAGTGTAACAATCTGACACCATATCCTTCGTCTTTCTTGTATGGCATAATAGACAGTATACGCCTGAATACTCAAACAGAAATTCCTATCAAGTTCCTTAGACTTACAGACGTCGTCATAGTTTCTTATTCAGGTATGGTCGAAGTTGGTCCCATGGAGGGCTGATATGTACATACATATACTCGTATAAATAGGTGAAAAAACCTTCAAATTTTCGAAGACTCTCCCGGTCCTGCTGGAAGAAAACACCGCAGAGCACATTTTCTCTGATTGAGTTCGTGCCGGGAATCATTTGGCGCCACTGAAACGGCGACACTGAAGACGCTAGCTGAATAGATATTTTTAAGTATTCGATTCAGACGGGCGGAAAATATGACGGTAAAAGTTGAATACATCTTCACCTTGGCTGAATATTTAACGAAGTAAATGAGCAATATAGGCGTGAAGCAGCGAGCAAACAGAGCAAAGAAGTTTATCGTGTTTAACATGGCAAACACCAACTTCCATCTCTGTCCAAGCTGACATGCAGCCTAAACGCGGCCTCTCCTGGATAGCTGGCCTGGCATCCGCCGGGTAGTGAACCAATGTGTGCAGCAGACCTGGCTCTCCAGGTTGAGGGTTGTGCTTAGGGTTGACATCCCTATCACGGAAAACAAACCTTGTTACGAAGCAACAACAAGCCTCTGATGCAGAAGGATACAATGTTGACGACTCATATAAATGAAAAGATCTGCGAGTCTGCACTTGGAATGTGCGGTCCCTTTACAGATCAGGTGCAAACAACCAACTGGAAAAACCCTCGACTGTTAGAAAGCAGATATAACCGCACTCCAAGAAGTGCGATGGGATGAACTAGCAAAAAAGGATGAAAAACGTTGATATCTATGACGGTAGCTACAGCATGCAAGCGAACGCCTTATAACAATCCTAGTATGCGTCCGTGCCCCTACGGAAGAAAAAGATGATCGGTTCAAAGATGATTTCCATGATCTCCCGGATTGAACGTACGCTCCATGTCCTAGTTATGACAACAAAATTGTATTCGGGGATTTTAACGCAATACTGGAGGGCCTATATAACATCATTTCCGACAGCGGATTCAGGCTAATTGACTTCCTAGCAGGGAGTTATATATATACTTGTAGCAAGCACACGATCCCCACATCTCAACATCGATAAATAACCTGGCGGTCACCAGATCAGTCGACCAGATTGATCACGTTGCGATCGACGCCAGACACTCCTCCAGCATCATAGATGTATGAACCTTCCGAGGACCCAATATCGACTTGGATCACTACCTTGTTGTAGCCATGGTACGAATGAGGATATCAAGGATGCTACGGAGTCGAGCAAAACAACAAGAGTTTGACGTCGGAAAGCTACAATCGCAGGAGACGGCTAGCATCTTCGCCGATCGAGTTTCCCTCAACCTCTCGCAAAGTCCAGGGAAACCGGCACAATCCACAGAATAACAGTGGAAGCATTGCCAGGGCGCCATCAGAGTCATTGCCTCTGATGTGCTTTGTTTCAAACCGCCGAAAGCTAGAAACCCGTGGTTTGATGAGTAATGCAAACAAGCCCATGTAGCGAAAAAAACCTACAACGCCTTGCTACATAGACGGACGAAAACCGCTCATAAGCTCTATGAGCATGCCAGGGCTATAAAGCCAGAAACGAAGCCTGTAGGGATGAAGACGGACAACTAGTAGTAGAGTCACAGTCGATGCTAAGAATATGGAAAAACCAATTCTGTACACTGTATACTGGCGCTGATATATTTGGTACCGCTGTCAGGCAGAAAGATCCATTCGCAACGGACGAAGATACAAGAGACTTCCGTACACCTGACCTAGATGAAATTGGGCTTGTTATTTGGAAGGTTAAAACTAATAAAGCCGCGGGCGCAGACAGGCCGGTGAGCTATTTATGAGTTAGTAAAGCGCATGCACCAGCTCATCAGTAAAATGTGGTCGGAGGAAAGCATGCCCGACAAATGCAATCTCAACATCGTTTGCACAGTCCATAAGAAATGAGACCCCTATAACTGCCCCAACTATAGAGGAATACGTCTCCTCAACTTCGCGTACAAGATCTTCTCTGCCGTACTCTACGAACGCCTCCACAATAAACCAAATTTCCACACTGCGGCAGATCTTGGAAAAGACCCAAGAATGCTAAATCGACACACACCACCTTTTTGTCGATTTTAAAGCCGCATATGATAGTGTGCATAGGGACGAGCTATACGAGCCATGTCTAGTTTCAACATGCCTTCCAAACTCGTCCGATTGTGCAGGATGACAATGGATAATTCTAGCTGCTCTATTAAGTTCGGTAGCGAATTAACCGAGACCTTCGATGTTAAAACAGGATTTAGTAAGGTGACGAACAGTCATGTAACTTCTTCAAATCGTGCTTGACAAAATCATACGAGACTCACTGCCCAACACAAGGGGTACGGTCTATTTCAAGTACGTGCAATTGCTTGCGTACGCGAATGACATTAAGGTAATTGGACGAGTACAGCGCGACGTCAATGAAGTGTTCAAAAGCATTAAAGCAGAAGCTGCTTAGATGGGTCTTTCGGTGAACGAGGGTAAAACCAAATATATGCTGTCATCCAAAAAAGATGCAAAACACGGACGTCTTGGCCAGAACTACAAATTTGAAGTGGTCAAGGACTTCGTCTATCTTGGCTCACTAGTGACCAGCGACAACAACACCAGTGCTGAGATCAAACGCAGAATTACTCTTGCCAACCGCTGCTTTTTTGGGCTCAAGAGGCAATATATAAATCACTAATCATCCCGGTCCTCCTTTACGGCGCAGAGGCCTTGATCTAAACGAAAACGCATGAGGATGCCCTTGGTCGCTTCGAGAGGAAAATTCTGCGTTAATTTTATGGTCCCGTCTATATAAACGGAGAGTGGAGGAGAAGATACAACGGCAGACTGTACAGCGACATCAGCCTACATATAAGATGACTAGGCCAAGGAAAGCGAGTGGACAACACAGCTCCGGCCCGAAGAGTCTTCAAATCCAACCTTGAGGGACGACGCAGCAGAGCACGACCGATTTTAAGGTGGCGCACACGGATGGAAGGGGACCTTAACCAAATGGTGTGCGGTACTGAAAACAACTGGCAAAAGATCGTGTTAGGTGGAGACGCTTGTTGGTTCAAGCCCAGGTTCACACCGGACTGTAGCGTCATATAAAAAGAAGAAGAGAGGGCTGGCAGTCCCGAAAAAAATTGGTGAAACTGATACAAGCAAAACAAAGAACAAGTTAAAGTAGGACACGTCTTATCTGGAGCACGTAAAAACAAAAAGTGTCACTTTTTACTTCCTTTTCATTTGATGCTACATTTCGTAGTGAGATCGCTTAAGGAAAATGAGAGAGGAGTAACCCTTAATGTTATGACATCCGTTCGAGCTCACACTAACGATCTGCCTGCTGAGAGATATGAGATATGAGAGATATGCTGTGAGATATGAGTATTTAAGAAACAGTTATGACAAATGTAGAAAGTCCAATAATGGCAGGAAAGGAATTAGGCTTAGAAGAAAATATACAGTCACTGACTGACTTAAATTTATTTAAGTCACGTACTTGACTGTACTCGATAACGTTTTGAGAAAGAGGATGAATTGAAATATTTGGGAACCGTATTAACTCCCAAAAACTATGGAAAGATCGAAACAAATAAAAGGCTGCATATTGGCAGTGGGTGCTTCCTTGCGAATGTCAAACCCCAATTTTGAGAACCAATAATGCCAGTGTTACTTGACGAATGTGAAAATTAGTCTCTGACTAAGAAAAATAAAAACAGATTTCGGGTGTTTGAAAACAAGGCGAGTCTGTGGTGGAAAACAGGATGAAAGAACAGGCGAATGGAAAAAACTACACTCTGGAACTCTATTCAGCCGCAATTAAATTACGAAGACTAAGATGGGCAAATCACGAAAAAAAAATGGACAGTGGGCGAACAGTCAACAGTGGTAAGCCCTTAGGAAAAATACCTCTGGGAAGGCCTCGCCGTAGATGGGAAGACAATATAGAAATGGAAATGAAACAGAACATCGAAACATTGAAGGAAGACATTCATGACAGGGAGGGCTTGACGAAGGGCTGTCAACGATGCTCTGAACTGAGTTCCAAATGGCCGATGATGATAATAAAAATAATATTGATGGTATAGTTTACTTGATAATTCTATTAGAGGAATCAAAAAGAACCATATTGTCGTGATTGCAACAAAACAATAATTGACAATTTTTAAAGCCCGTTGCGTATATTTTTGCTTGCTCCGATGGTCGATTAAAACAAAATTGGATTTAAAAAATAGTAAATATGTATGCTTGAATTTACTTGTGCAATTAAAAAATAAGCTTAGCTCTGAAAAACAAAAACAAGGGGGAAAATGAGACATGACCACATGACCCATCTGATTTTACTCTGAACTTTATATTTTCAGTGATGAAATCTATCAGCCTATTGTCTCATCTATGAATATAGAAAATATATTTTATTTTCGACTGACTGATTCGCAAAAAGGAATCAACCTCGATAAGTTAAAAGTGTTGCCTATTGTACTCGAGAGATAAAAGTTTAGCATTGTGTGTATGGCTGGAATCAAAAGTCTAACAAATTTCATATAGCCTAACAGCACACCTGACTGCCTTTAGAGGCATCGCAAATAGATGTAGCATACTGTATGGTTATAAATACATTCTCTATTAGATTGTCTGCGCCCTTTTTCTCTTTTTCTTTAAATTAGATTTTCTCAGGTGGTGCCGCTATATACATATGTTTCCAAAAGGGTTAGATCTTTTTTGCAGTTGTGCTATCGATTTTCTTGTGTTTTCCCCTTCTCTGTGTAATATTCGACTTATTTACATATTTTTTAACCTTATTTTTTCTTTGTTTGAAAAAAGGGTATCTTTCTATGGAAATGGATGATGATAGAGTTATATAGAGAGCAGCTTTTTAGGAGATTATTTTTCTATCAAAGATATGACACATTAATGTTGATTAACCGATTTAAAAGGCAACAAGCCTAATGGCCCATCAATTAGGATTAATAATGTGCTCCAGAAAAGGATTGATGATAAAAAACATGCAATATACATATGTATATGAATGTGTGTTATATATTTCGTTCAACAAGCCTTTGTGAAGTAAGTGACAAGGCATTCAAGTACCAACTTCCTGTTATGGGCATCGTCATGAAATTGCTTTTTCTTTGGGAAATCCATCCAATTATCTATCCAAGTCCAGATATATATGTATTTAGATAAAAAGTTTGAACTCGGACCAAACCATAATTTTTTTTTTTCAATTTTAAATTCATGTTTATTTCATGTTTCTTACAACTATCTTACACCACACAAAATGACACAAACTTAGATATAAAAACGTAACTGTCTTAAAACACCTTAGTATACGAACACACTTAAGTACACAAAGAAAAAAACGAACATTTGAAGCAAAGAAAACTTAGCATCAGATCTTGAATAAACCCGTCAAGAAGTAAAATCCAATGGTATGATCGTATCAGACAAAAGTATTTGAGACCTATAAAAATTATGATCTATAAAATGTTAAAATTCAATCTTCTTTCATATTTATGCAAATTAGTCCAAAGTATTTTGTATACCGTGCAGGGACGGGTTAAGAATATCCCTGCAGCGATACCTCTCGCTTGTCGTAAAAGGCGAGTAAAACAAAGGTAAACAAAAATCACATCTAGGCAATTTAGAAAACACCAAGATGAGCCTAGGGACACATATACCTCCATTAAACTGCCCCAGAAGTGTGCATGCAAATCAGTGGGTTGACACGACTGGAGATCACCGGTGTTGTAAGAGTAAGATCAAACAAAAAAAATCTGGAGCATGCCCGTGTCACAAAAAAAAAAAAAAAAAAAGGCAGGCCGAAAAACAATTGGTGCAAACAAATGCAAAAACACCAGCATTTGATTGGCTTCAGCGATGAAGTAATCCCAAACCGGGAAGCCTGCCGCTACTTTCTGAGGTCAAACCGGCGGACCCCACAAGCGGACCAGTAGGAATGCAGTTATGTGGGAAGGTTATGGTCCTACACTTCTGACCATAACGACGCCGGAAAAAAGGAAAAGAAGAAGAAGAAGTCCAAAGTATTTTGTCCGGTCGCTGTTACAAAGTCTTGTTAACAGTGGTGCCTCTCATTTAGTTCAGTTCCATTCTGGAGTACGACAATGCTCGGCTCTGCGTCAAACAATTTATGCAATTTAATCTTTATACATCCAATTTTCCTATATTATAAAGTTGTGAAGCAGCTATTTTTGCTTTTCGCTTACCAAGATATCGCAGTATTTTCGGCACATAAATTCACTTCCAACTTAGAAAGCAATATCATGAATGCAGTGATCAATTACTCTAATAAAGGGAAAATTGGAGAACACATAACCAAAACAATTCATAACATTTATATTGGCATTAAAGTACTATAGAGTACTTCCGCCATTCATATATCCTTTTAGAGTGTCATTTTCGAGGATATAGTGTTATCCTGATCAATGAACAATTATTAGTTCCTCGACTTCTTTATTGTATAGATTTCTCTATTCTCCTGTTTCTTCGATCTGATTTTCTAAGAACCGAAATCTATTTTCCTCCTTCTTAGTTAGAGGCCAGATTTCACATTCATAAGTGTAATTTAATTTCATAAATTAGTTAAATAAAGTTGTTTTGAATAGTTCCTTCATCGCAAAAGGGCAAGCGTTGCCAATGCAGCCTGTTAGTTAATTTAGTGACCATTTTTCTCTTTATTTATTTCCAAAACTAACTCCTCTAAACAGCCGAACTATACGTCATTCTAACGTGCGTCAACCAAAACTTATAGACTGGAATCGCAGGTATAACCATCTCTACTCTCAGACAGTCAGGCAGCGCTTAAAGCATTGGGCTCGTATAGTACGAACTCAAAATCTGTCAAGGAATACCACGATGCCATAAAGATCGAAGACCTAGGCAAAAGAAATAAAGTCAAACTCTGGTGGGTGCCAGGTCACACGGACATAAAAGGCAACGAAATTGCCGCCAACTAGCTAGCTAAGATTCCAGCGAAAGATACATACATACATATGTAGGTGACGAACCTTTCCCCAAGTCTGAGACAAGTGGGAAAAATCGCAACATCTGCACTTTTAGAACAGCGTTCAAGGACACCGAAATTGAAGAGATTAAGGCGGCTCCTGAACAAACACTCTATCAATATTCTCAAATAATATACAATCGATATCAGAAGACTGGCTATCCTGTTAACAAAATTAATCTCTCATCCGAAACCGAGTTTCGACTCCGAGGAAACTGCAGAGCACATACTATGCGAGTGAGCTGTCCTCTGCCATCTTAGGAAGCGTATCCTCCTCCGAGAAATCTTATGAAGCGATTAGCTCAGCTCCTAAGAGGGACATCCTCAGCTTTATTAAGAAAGTAGAGGAACTCGTTTAATTGGCTATAGACCTACACTGGTCGCAGTGCTCTATGCTACCTATTAGCACTAACCCCCAATTAAAGAAAAAAAAAATTCCTTTCATGTCATTATTAGAATTTCTACATTTCTCTTTCTTTTTTCTTAATTTTCTCCAAGCAAGTCCAGATCGTCAGTAAGCTAGAACGGAAGTGATTCCATTAGAGATCTTAGTTGCCCGCTCTTAATTCCCTAAAGGTATCTCATTACAAATTCCAGCACCAAATTAAAAAAAAATGGTGACAAGACAATTTTTCAAATGTTTCCTACTTGTCCTTTGTTTTCTTTTTCACAAACTTTTTCCCAACCTTGGAAGGACATGATACATTTTCGATCGGCTTATAGAGTGATATGCATTTTAGTTTCCTATCTTGGGGTAGGGAGTGGCCGAGTAGCTATGAGTCTGAAACTTGGATGTATTATAGAGTACATGATCTTGAGCTCATAGCGACGGGTTTTGGTACCCTAACTACTGAGGTTCCTGAGACCCACATAAAAGTTTGCAAAATTCAAGGTAAAAGACTTGGAATTGTAGCTTGGCTCCTGGTGAATTTATCCCATCTTCTTTAAAATCTACGAATAGTTGGTGCACGGTTTCGTGGAATTTCCTTTTTTTAGTAAAAGCTGCCATATAGTGAACATCTGGTCATTCGTTTAGCAGTCCCTCCTGAAGCCACACTGATAGCACATGATTTTTTCAAAGGGTATGATGTGATTTTTTTTAAGGGAATGTTTGACAACATCTTGTAACAAAATGAGAACAGTGTATTTCTCGGTAATTGTTTTCTCGGTTGTGCTTTAAATACGCGGATTTTGACAGAATTTTTCCATTTCTAGGAGATGGTTTCGTTATTCCATATAATTGCAGTGAGCCCATGTGACTTGGCTGTTACTTTTTCTCCTGTATATTTTATTAATTGTAGTATTATAAATATTAATGGTGATATGTCGATTCATGCAGCCTTGTTATTCTTAAGCCGATGTATTGCATGTTTTACTTTCAATGGCAGTTCTACCTAAGTCTCTGCTGTAGGGATAACACCGTTTTCCATTACTGCCTGTTTTCCTTGTATACGAGGGTGGTCTGATAAGTACTTAGCCTACAAAAGAAAAACAAAAATTTTGGAGAAATGGCGATTTAGTTTTTTGAATATAGTCTCCTTTTAGCTCGATACACTTGACCAAGCGATGCTCCAACTTCTTTAACCCGTCTGAAAAATACGTTTTCTCGAGGTCTGCAAAGCAGGCCTCCGTGGCGGCGGTGACCTCCTCATTCGACTGAAATTTCTGCCCGGCCAGTGACTTTTTCAAGTTTGGAAACAAAAAGAAGTTGCACGGGGCCAAATCTGGAGAATACGGTGGATGGGGCAGCAGTTCGTAGGCCAATTCGACCAATTTGGGCGTGGCGAGGGCGGAGGTGTGAGCCGGTGTGTTATCATGGTGAAAGAGCCCTTTTTTTCGCCAAGTGGGGCCGTTTTTTTTTTTAGTACAGCCCTGTGACCGTTTTGCCCTTCTCCATGTAGTCGATGTGGATCACACTTTGTGAATCCCGGAAACCGGTGGCCATCACCTTTCCGGCCGATGGGACAGTCTTCGCCTTCTTCGGAGCACGTTCGCCGGGTCCGAAGTCCACTGTTCCTTGGTCTCTGGTGTATACCAGTGGATTCATGTTTCGTCGACTGTCACGAAACGACGCAGAAACTCCTTCGGATTGCGCTTAAACAGCGTCACACACTGCTCTGAAGTGGCCCCACGGTTGGCTTGTTGTCCGGAGTGAGCAAACGCGGCACCCATCGCGCCGACAGTTTTGCCATGCCCAAAATTTCATGCAGGATATGACCCACGCGATCTTTTGATATGCCCACTGTCTCAGCTATCTCGCGCACCTTCAATCGGTGGTCTGCCAATACGAGATCGTGGATTTTTGCCACGTTATCCTCCGTGGTAGCCGTTTTCGGGGCACCTGGACGTGGCGCATCAAAAACCGACGTGCGACCACGTTGAAACTCGTTAAACCAATTTTTGATGGTCGCCATCGAAGGAGAAGAGTACCGTACACAGCAATTAAACGCTCTTTGATTTTGCTACGCGATTTCCCTTCTAAAAATAAGAATCGAATTACCGACCGACATTGCTCATTTTCCATTTTTCTAAAATCCGCGGACGAGTCCGAACCGGCTGAAATTTTGACAGTAGCCGTCTACTATAATGTAATACACGATTTGCTCTTGCGATACTGGCGCCATCTGGCGGTGAGGCTAAGTACTTATCGGACCACCTTCGTATTAAGCAGTTAAACATCTCTGTCATTGGGCTGTAACCCGTTAGTTTTGCGAAATAAACGCTGCAATGCTAATATACCCTGATCCGGCCTGGTATCCTCTTCGTACATCGTTTAGCCCTGTATACATTGCACTCGAGTTTTTCACCGCATATTCTTCCTGAATTGCCATTGTCATTTCTCATCACGATGAAGATATCCAACTTCTTTTCATAAGGTTTGATACCTTGTATGCATAATCTCTTTGCTATTTTGCAGGGCTTGAAGTTTTATAACAACCAATACTTTACAATTTTTTTGGAAGATGCTGCTTCTATCTGTCTTGTTTCATCGTTGTTATGCCTTCCTGTAGGGCAGACGGTTATTAATTTCGTCCTCGTATTGGCGCTTTGAATCTGTTACTTTTTAAATTAAATTTTCTTCATAAATCTTGTTCTTAACTTCCGTGAATTTGGATTCGGCTTTTAATTTTGGCCATAATTAGGATGTGGCCTGAATCGCAATCCGCTCATCTATATGCTTTAGCATTTAGTACCTTGATATGGTGACTTTATCTATCAGAAAATGATAAATTTGGTTGCACGCTACTCCATCGGGTGATATCCAAGTAACTTTGTGTATTCCCTTGTGTTTGAATGTGTAGTCTTGTCCTTAGGCCATTATCGTATGATGAGTCATGGCGACTATACACCCAAGGAAATAAATATACTTCCACACTGAAACATGAATATGCTCACAATATTTTTCAACAGATTCACATATGTGCCGTTTTTTGGAATTGTATGTACTGACTTTCCCCGTACATTTTTGTATCCGTCGGTTCAAGTTATTTTAATAGAAGGTAATAATTATAATTCCATTCGTGGATAAGCCTTTACAGAAATAAAGTGTGTGTGACTAATAGTCAGAGAAGCTGCGTCAAGAAAGCTTAGTGCTTCTGAAATTCGAGCTAAGCTTGAGTTGAAAATAATTGCAAGACGTGTGAGATAAATTTGACATGAATCCAACAACCTAATTTGGTCGAAAAAGAAGGGTAAATCTGCATTGCAAAAGCTACATAAGAACGACCGCCTTCAATTTGCAAATTCACATCTGTCCTGGACTGACCAATGGCAATAAGTAATTTTTAGCGACGAAAAAAAGTTCACATTGGACGGCCCAGATAGTTATGGTTGGCATGATAAAAGTACGAAAACACCTGTAAGTTTGAAAAAAAAATTTCAAGGCGGAAACCTAATGGTTTGGGTTGCCTTCTGCTTTGCCAGTCGAACGCCAATGTGTTTTGTCTCAAATAAAATGAACGTGACAAGTTATATCAGTCTTTTGGATGAGTTCTTACTACCATTCTTAGACGAACTTGATGAATCTTTTATGATTTTTCAAAATGACAACGCACCAATTCATTGTGCTGGTTTGTCACATCTTGGTTGGACGAAAAAAAGATTCCCTGGTCTAAACCCCATAGAAAACATCTGTGGAACATTGTCAAATTTTGTTTACGCTAATGGATTGCAGTACGCCAACTTATCCCAAATAAAAACAGCAATAAGTGAAGACTGGAGAAAAATCCCATCTTCAGAGTCCGAAAAATGAATAAACTCCATGCCCCGACGAATGGAGGAAGTAATATCCAACTCTGGTGGACATACATACATATAATTGAAAGTTTAATTTATTTATTAATTCTCTTTTTTTTTTTAATAATGTCTTAATAAATGTTAAAGTGGAAGTATACTTTTTTCCTTTGAACAATTTAATATTTATTTTTATTCATTAAATGTAATTCCTAGATTGCAATTTTGAAATGAGTTTTGAAGGGTTTTTAAAGTTCAATAAAAATAATTTTGAAAAATTTATCAAAAATAAATAGTTTGTAAAATAAATAAATTTTCTTTATGGAAGTATATTTATTTACTTGGGTGTATTTTGATTCCTTTCCTATTTGCCGGGAACCAAGTCCACTGAAGGATTTTGCTCCCACTAAATGAGAATTAAATTCACATTGATAAAGTGAATTTGGTTCCTATGTCGGGTGGGAATTTAATTCCAAGGAAATGTTTGGCTTTAATCCCCTATAAATGTGAAATAAATTTCCACTCTCATTAAGAAGTGAAAGAAGGTACAGGGAAAAACTTATCAATTTTATGAATGAAATGGAAATTATAGCATAAAAAGAAAGATAGGGCATAAGAAGATTGCTACAAGTATGCACAAAGCAAATAAGACACAACGTGGTGTTTACATTGATCAAATTATTATCGGTTTCCTCGCTCTCTGCTTCGGAACCTTCTTGCTCGGTTTTTTTTTTCAAATTCCATGTCACTTTTTTTTTATTAAAAACTGTTATTATATTTGGGAGATATTCGGAAAAGCTTATTTGAATGAAAATAAAATTATAATAAATGGAATGGACAAAGTCACAAGATTATTTCTTGTATATTTTTTGACGTATATTTGTTTTTCCTTCCGATCATAAATCAATACCTACACTATTTTTTCTAAATCCCGTGATAAATTCAATTTGATTCTCCATTTTAACACACTACTTTTTCGTAACCTTGCATTGTTCTGACAAACTATAGACATTGCAAATCAGCTGTACTCATCAATGATAACGTTAAGAATAAGTTAAAATAGATTAGTTACCAACTGAAGTTTCACAAACTTTTTTCAATAATTGTTGTTGGAAGTAAGTACCCTCTCCAGACAATTGGCTGTGTTGTAAGTTCCCAACTTGTATGGTAACTAAATTCACTTTATCAAAGTGGGTCTAATACCCTTTCAGTGGGAATTAAGGCACTTATTGGATCTAGTTCCCGGGGACTTATTTCCCTGCACCGTTTGTGTCTACAGTAGTAATTAAAAACCAAAACCAAGAGATAGGCCATGATGATATTTTAAGTTCGTTTGTTCATATAATCATATTCAAGATGAACAACATAAACACAAGAACCATGCACATCCTCCACATCCAGCACACGTCACAATTCAAGTATTACCCAAATACCTGAATCATATTTCGTGAAGATACACTGGTTTTAAGAATAGCACACGTGAATGAATTACGTGATCATAAATGCACGACCAAACTGCCGACCAAACGCATTTTTGCACGTAGCTGGTGACATCAGTCTTCATTGTCATGAATGCTTCGTGTTACCGTCACCGCCAAAGAGACATCTCTCGATCTGACTATATGTAAGTGGACTGGACATATTTTGTAGCTTATTTGCTACATCGGATAAATAGGCTGATGGTAAGCATGAATTTGGACATTTTCATGGAAGTAATAAAATTGAATGAAGAGGAACTAAAAGCGTCCTTAGGCCCGAACTCGGAATACCATACGCTGTTTTAGTTATTGGTTAACTGAATGTCCTGTCGAGGTCAAGATTAATTACTGTTAATTCCACATCGTCATTGTGAATTAATTTCTTAATATCTTACCTTAATGCATAATAAGACAACTTATATTTGTTTGAGCCCTTCTGGCTGTCATTTTGATGATATATGTATGTCATTTTCTCTCACTCTAAAATAAAAGGTTAAAAGGCTAAGACGTGTGTCGTCCGCCATTACAAAACAAAAAAAAAATAGTTTTCTTGTCTTTTTTTTTGGGACCACAAGACCGTGTCTTGCCCCAGCATAGCAAGAAAAAAGAGCTTGCTCTTTCTCAACATTATTGGTGACCCCGACGTGATTTTTGAGTACGACAACAATTTGAGTACATATTTTTGCAATCATGCCGCTCACGGAAGAGGATTCTTCGGAAAAATCATCACTTCTAGGAATTAGGAAATTAAGCTCTTCAACTGAATTCATGGTTACGAAGACAAATGCCAAGAATTTGAAATTTAAATATTACACGATTATATTTTACTTTTAAATACAATGATTTCAATTACAATATAATAATAAATTCGCGCCCACATAGTCCACGTCCACGTTCACCTAGTCCACGTCCACGTTTTCGATTTACAACAGCCGATCGAGGAATGCCATTCGGAGAGCGATGTATCTCCTACCCATCCGACATATGTACATACATCAACCTCGGACCAGAGTGCTTTCATACCCTACTGACGAACGAAGGGCCAGAAGCAATTCACAAAAAAAGTATCTATAATAGGGGCTTAATTTGTACCTAGATATCCATTTCAGTTCGATTGATACACAAACACCGAAGAATTAAGTAAATCTGTCATACCTAGCTTAACTGAATAACCGAACGAGCTAGGACGGAAATTATTTTCCGATAACTTTTTCTATTGACCTTTTTTTACTTCACAGCTTTTAGTTCATCAGCATATTTAGCCACAGCAATAGTGAAGAGGAAACAAACAGGATGATCACAGAAGTTGAACATACCTGGCCCTGCTATTATGGCTTTTTCAATTGGCGTCGGTAGTTTTTGGCGGCCTATGCCGGTCGTGTTGTTTTGGTAACATCTGTCAAATCGGTTGTTTATTATTCAGTTACTGATGCCAAATCACAATGGCAAGTTACCCGATTGAACAGAACATCCAAATGATACAACTTTATTATCAAAATGAGCGTTCGTTAGTGCAAACGGGAGCATTGCGCGTGTTGTCCTTCAAGTCAACGTTTGGTGGCCAAATTGGATTGGACCCGTTCGGTAATCGATTAGACTACATTCAAACTTCAAAGGAACGCAAGATCGTGTACAGCAGTTTCCGAGGCAGTCGATTCCTCGCCGTGCACAAGAATTCGGCTTTCCGCAGACTTTAAAGTGGCGAATTTTGTGTCGGGACTTGGGCCCACAGCCGAACCATAACCAATTTCTTATGGCCCATATTGAACCGAATAGACCCAAACGACATGCGGATCCAGCAGCGCTACGTTCCACACAGAGCGGTTATCTTCCGCAAAGATGGCATGAATTAGCCACCAAGGTCAAGCGATTTGACCCCGTTAGATTTTTTCTTGTAGGGTTTCCTAAAATTGCGAATAAGCCACAATCGACCGATGCCCTTGTTTTATTCCATATCAACATCTACCCGCCGTTATTGAAAAACCTGTTAGAAGCATGGGGGATATTGATTCCACAGAAAAACGCATTGAATGATGAATCAGAAAAACAGAATAAAATACTACCTGCCCTTATGTTTTTGATCTGATGGACACTGCAATGGACAACGAGCAACGTACAATGAACTATGAAGTTCCATGTTTCAACAGGCAAAGAGACTCGAAGGAGAACGCTCAAAGTTTGGTAAATAGTACAAAATAAGTTTGAAAACCAGTTTACCAATCCCACAGAATAAAAAAAGCATGGTGTTTTAGTAAGCAATAGGGCAGCCTTTCAAAAGCAGTTATTATAAATCTGTCGATTTGCTTTGCCAAGGCCGGAAGATATTCTACCTCCCGTTGAAGGAGAGAACACGAGTTCCGCAAATGTTATGCATGCACAATTTTTGTAGTACATCTCGACTGTTAATAGCTAATTTTCAACTCAGATTTATTTACGCCATTGCGCAATCAAAATGGCCAGTCATTGAACCCAATCATCACCTCTAGATAAAACGAGGATTTCTAAACCAAATGAAAAAAATAACACATTCTAGGAAAAATATTTTCACTGGAAAATGAATCAGCAATAATGCGTGTTTCAATTTGGAAGGTAACGAGCTTCAGGTGTCATTGCCATTTCGTTATATTCACTTGTTGATTCTGTCCGTCGCAGTTCGTATTATACGATGTTATCCTAGCTTACTTTTGCTTACTTCACGACGAATATCTTCTTTTGGCTCAGCGATATTTGTCGAAGTATTGACGGTACACTTTACTGTAACCTGGGCTGGTAATGCCTAGGGTGATTTGTGAAAAGTGACAATAACATGTTGAATTTTTACTCCATATAATGTCGATGAGGTTGTCACATTTTTTGTGATAGTTTTGAAGTGACAGCTATTTACCTATCACGTACCTATTTACCAATGTTTCGTGCGATTCAAGATAAACAAGGGCAAATTGCGAGAAATTCCTTATAACTTCTATCTAAAAAATATGATTGGATTTTAATGACTCTATTATTATTTCTGGAGGAAAGTGAATGTGTATTCGTAGCAGGAGGTGTGATTGAAGTTATTAGTTATAATTTTTATGTTGCGTTGCACAATATTTGTTATCATATGAAGGTACTCTTACCAACCAATCGAATTCGCAAGAGACCAAACATTCACCAGAGAAGCGAGAGTTCCTGGAACTTTAAGAGAACCATTTTACAACAAAAAAAAGTGATTTTACAAATTAGTTGCATTTGATAAATAGTTGGAATAGTTTAAAAAATATCAAAAAAAAAGTTTTTTAATTTATTTCAGTATGATTTAGTCAACATGACTGTTCGAGATTGTATGGACAACCCCATTTGACAGAACCATAACAGCGTAGAAAAAGAACATCACCTTGATGCGCAGCCTTCAAGGTAACAGAGTTCAACGCCTGCCCCTGCGTCCCTTCGATATCTGTTCGAGATCGTAGGGACAACGGCATTTGATAGCCATGCAGCCGTCAGTCACCGCTGTACAACGGCTTCCTAGCAAGATAATTGTTTCGGGTCTCGTCACACCGTGCAGTTGTGCGATTTGATGGAAAGGACATCTACTTCTCCTTTTTCATCAGGTCATTCTTGGTTTTGGCGTCAACGGAGTCGGTAGTGTTTTTCCTTTTTCATATTTATTCCTTGTTATTGTTTTGCCGAAAATAAAATAAAATTGTTTTGCCGAAGTGGCTGTGTTTTGGCATTCATTACACATTTACACACATTTATTCCGCGTGTATCTGATGCAATGACTAAGTATAACAAGATAAAATTACACTTAATTTGCTGTACTTCAGTCAATTTGACTTCATTCACTTTTTTTGCCATTTCCAACTCCAACTTCCTCATCTCGAGTTCGTCCCTTTCCATTGATGAAGGGGCTTCTTGCTAACTCTTTTCTTCGTTGCAAAATTTCTTTACTGCACCTTGGTTTTCAAACAATGTGTTTGACTGCTCTACCCGCTACAAAATCCATTAGCTCCTTCAGTAAATGGCTTGGCTTCAGTTTAGCGGTCGTTGAAATATGAAATATGAGACCAATCGCAATTTTTGAAAACGTTTACCATATCGTCCCTCGTACTTTAGTGAATATATTAAGGTTATTCTCCGGTAGGCTCTGCATGAGGCAACTGACATGTTTGGCGCTGCTAATTCCAAACTTGCCTAAAGGTTCGAGGTAGTATAAGCTACCATCGGTTGCCTCAAGAAAACCTTGTTGTTCGCCTGCTTTTACTTTATTATATTCTTTAAATATTCTTTACTCGTTTCCATTCCACAACATTTTTTATCGGTGGTACCCATAGTCCGATAACATTTGTATTTGCTAGTTAATAATTTGTGACCTAAAATAAATGCCTCGACTCAGACAGGCTTGGCCTCATTTTCACCCAGAAAGGGACTGACTGGGTACTGTCAACGCGATAGTAATCAGGTGGCAAAAGCGCTCCTACGAATAAATGTCCCGAACGGGTCTTAACCCGGAGGGACAGAGTAGTGTTATCGTCGCGCCGACAATACTAGTGCGTCTGTTGGTGTCACAAAATAAATTTATGTGACAGACCCTGGTCCGACGGGTATACCACGGCCCAGAAAGCTCGTTGTGTGGTAATTGTTGTTGTGGTTCTGTCTTGATGGAGCTTCCGCCGGACTTTTGACTCACTCGAATTTGACTTTCTTTGTCCTTTTTTTTGTTAATTAAATTAAAAACAAGGTCCTGAAGTTTTTTGTCTGTCTGTTAGCACTATTTGAATGAAGAAAATAATGAAAGTTCTTCCAATTACAAATGATTTTATTTAATTGAGAATGGTATCTTAAAAAATAGATTGTGTTCGTACCACTTTCGCGCCCCTACCACCAAACACCTTTATAGTGTTATTCAAGGTCAACCCGCCTCCTTCAACCCCTACTTCTCCCTCCGATTGACGGTCCTATCACGTAGACATCTACCAATTTTTTTTTTATCCTTTTTGTTAATCTTTTTTATATTTTTTTCTGTTATAAAAATTTGTTTTTTTAATATTATGTCTAAAAAATTTTGAATATGCTTTTTCAAATTAATTTTACATGACATTATTGTCTCTAAAAATTTGCTAAAAAAACTATTGTTATGCAGGCAGACAGAAAGCAAAACAAAAAAAAGAAGAAGAAGTCGAAGTAAAACAAAACAAAACGGCAAAACACCGCACGACAGCATTCCTTAACCCCGGAATAAATAGCTGGCCCGACGAGGGATCCTCGCGATAATTATTATTTTTTATATATTGTGTTACAATATGGCTTAACACTATACTAAAACTAAACTATATATAAAGAACGGTACAGCCGGCCCTTTGTTCTTAGGGAAAGTAAGAACCTTGTCCTCCAGGTTGGGGGTTGCACTTAGGGTTAACATCCCTATCGCGTAAAATAAACATTTGTTCAGAGATAACCAATAGCCTCGGATACGGACGGACTACATGTTGACGACCCCCGCAAATGTCTAAAATGAAACGAATTGCGGATCTGCACCTCAAACATTAGGTCCTTTAACAGACCACGTGCGGCCGGGCAACTGGTCAAATCTCTAGGCTATGGGATGCGCCAGGTAAAAAGCGGATGAAAAACTGTGATATCTACTACGGAAACTGCTACAGAGAAAATAAACAACGCTTATTCGGATGCGGATTTGTTATTCGAGGCAGACTCAGGCAAAAAGTCTTAAGCTTCCGGCATGTAAGCGTAGTAGCAAGTACATGATTCCTACACCTTAACATCCATAAGGGGACTTGGCGGTCTCCCGATCAATCGACAACCAACCAAATTGATCACACTGCGATCGACGGCAGACACTCCTCCAGCATCCTAGATGTCCGAACCTTTCGAGGAGCCAACATTGACTCGGATCATTACCTTGTTGCAGCCAAGGTAGGGATGCGAATTTCTCGGAATCAGCCGAGTCGAATAAGAACACCAAAATTTAACGTCGGAAAGCTGCAATCGCAAGAGGCCGCCAGAATCCTCGCTGATCAAGCCTCCCTTAAGTTCTCTCAAAACCTCATGTAATCTGCACAAGCCATAGAACAGCAATGGAGACGTTGTCTGAACGCCATCAGAGAGGCCGCCTCAGATGTACTCGGTTTCAAGCCACCACCTTCGAGAAACCCCTGTTTGACGGTTTGACGACGAGTGCAGACAGGCCCATGTAGAGAAACAGAATGCATACATGGCTACACTGCATCGACGGACGAGAGCTGCCCGCGAGCTCTATGAACAGAAAAGGAGGGAGGAGCATGCACTTCTAAGAAGAAAAAAATAAAGCAGCACGAGAAGTGATCGAGGATATGGAGAGATGCTAATGCAGGAACCAAAAAGTAAAACGAACATGCCAAGGCTATAAAGCCAGAGCGGAAGCCTGCAGTGATGAACACGGACAACTAATAATGGAGTCGCAGTCGATGCTGAGACTGTGGAAAAAACACTTCTGCAGACTGTATAACGGCACTGATAGTCAAAATGCCGCCGTCAGCCATTACCATTACCAATTTACGAAGACGAAATAGAATGTTAAAGAGATATTAAGATAGCGATATCGAAACTTGAGTCTTATAAGGCTGCTGGAGCAGACGGACCTCCCGCTGAACTATTTAAAGCAGCTGGCGATGAGCTGGTCAAAAATAAGCACCAACTCATCTGCGAGATATGTTCAGAAGAAAGCATGCCCGATGAATGGAATCTCTGCATCGTTTGCCCGGTTCATAAGAAAGGAGGTCCCTATGACTGGGCCAAATACAGAGAGATAAGTCTCCTGGACATTGCATACAAGATCCTATCAGCCGTACTGTGTAAGCGCCTTAAACCGTTCTTAGACAATCTGGTAGGTTCCTATCAGTGTGGTTTCAGGTAAGGAAAATCCACGATAGACCAAATATTTACACTACGGCAGATCTTGGAGAAGACCCATGAACTTCAGGTCGACACGCACCACCTCTTTGTCGACTGCCGCATATGACAGTGTTTATAGGGACGTGCTATATAGAGCCATGTCATGTCTTAACATCCCTGCCAAACTCGTCAGACTGTGCAGGATGACAATGGAGAACTCTCTCTGCTCCATTAAGGGCGGATGTGAACTAACCGAGACCTTCGATGTTAAAAAGAGATTTAGGGTGTGACGCATTGTCATGTCATTTCTGTAACATCGTACTGGAAAGTATCGTGCGGTATTCTGCAGCCAATACAAGAGGTACGATCTATTTCAAGTCTACACAATTGCTTGCCTACGCAGATGACATTAAGGTAATTGGACGCACAAAGCGAGACGTCAATGAGGTTTTTGCAAGCATTGAAGCAGAAGCGACTAAATTGGGCCTAACGGTAAATGGGGACAAGACCAAATATATACTGTCTTCAAAGAAAAACGCGCAACATCGAAGTCTTGGTCAGAATGGCACCTTTGACAGCTATATTTTTGAAGTAGTCAAGGACTTCATCTACTTTGGCTCAATAGTGACAAGCAGCAACGACACCAGCGCTGAGATAAAATGCAGAATAACTCTTGCAAACCGCTGCTTCTTCTTTGCTCAAGAGGCAATTGAGTAGTAGATCCTATATAGTACTCTACAAATCAAATATCTAAGACGGTTGGGCCATTTAGAGCGAATGCACATCATCGCTCCGGCCCGAAGAGTCTTCGACTCCAATCCCGAGGTGGCGCGCACAGGTGGAAAGGAATCTCAACCAACTGGGTAACGGCTTGAGAGGCTTGTTCTTCGAGGCCTTGCTCCACCCCGAACTGTAGCGCATTCTAAGTAAGTAAGTAAGACCGCCGCGAACTTTTTATGGTGTTGTACTCAGGAACACATCCTCTTTCAATCCCCACATTTTTTCCATCCAAAAATAAAAAGCGATTAATGGATCGATATTGTTCTTTTTCCATTTAATCGAAAAAACCAAAACAGGTGTGATAAAATTTGCAGCCAAAAAAAAAAAACTAATCTACGAACTAGTCTAAAATGTTGTAAGATGTCGTTTGACACATAACGGTACAAGACAGCAATGCAAAATTCCCTCAGCAACGCAAACACAGGTATCTATTTATTGATCGCCTTTCGTAAGTACTTATATCTATGTATTTCGAAAAATAAAGTTACCCTAAAAAGCCGGCCTAGATAAGTGTACAGTATATAATAGGGACTACCGTGAATCAGAAAACATTCATGTGGACAAATAAAGAAAATTCCTTTTAATAAATCCCTTTATTTTTATGAATAGCATAAATGTCTCGCATAGTTCCTGTCAATCTATCTTCCATATCTTTTCTAGATTTCATCGAAATCAATTTGTTACTTCAACCGGAAGTGATTTTCACCCTCACTATCTGCTAGTAACAAAATCAATTACGTTGAATGTCTGATTGAATCTTACAGGCATACCCAAGGACACTGTCTTAATGATGATCTGTGAAAAGATTAATCGTTCAATATTGCCAAAATTGCACAGCCTCTACCAAGTCACGGCAGAAGGAAACACCCTTGTCAACAAACCAATTTACTATCATTACAAATTTTTGTAATACCCCCGACCCTTGTTCGTCATCCCTTCTCTTATCGGATTAGGAAAAGAACCACTCAAAAGGGTAACACATTATTAATTGCGTCACCTTTATGTGTATATACGACGCATATATGTATATGTAGTCTACCAATTTTCGGACTAGAACCAGAACGCTCTACAGGATACGAACTTCATTCTGCTCGTATGTAGTTTAAACTGAGCTCTTCGTGTGCGTCCTTCGGGCGGACTCGTGAGAGCTTACGATTACATAGAGATTAGGTCAATATAGATTTATGTCGGCACTTAATTGCATCTGTAACAGGGATATCCTCGAAAAACAATAATAAATCCTTCCGTTCTTATGATGTTCAGGAGGTCTTTGGAGCGGAATCCTGCCGGGCTCCATTATGACTGTGCGAAATAATTTGTTAGCGTAAGGAGGGGCTATATTAAAACACTCCACATACTCATATGTACACACAGGGAAGCAAGGATACTAAAGAATCGTTGTGCTCTTTTTCCCACCGATATTCTATGAATGAACAGATGGGGGATTCAGCTTATATGAAACAAAGTGTAAATATGGTAGGGATTTCTATCCTCTTTGCGGTGAATTTAAGTTTGAATTCATATAAATTAGTAGAGCGGGATGTGTGAACTTTAATGAGTATTGAATGTCAGGAAAAGGTTTTTAAACAGGCAGTCAAATCAAAAACAAATTAGAATAATATCTCGTAACCGTTTATTTTTGGTTCTGGGTAATATGTAAGACGATATCAATAATTATGTAGTGGACTACGACTGAACTGATGCCACAACACTAACTTTTGATTTGGACCAAAAAAGAACTTGATCTTGTCTCTTGTTCAGAGAAAACTAATTAGTGCTATGCGATTTCACTTTCAACGTGATTTCAATGAACCGAAAACACTGTCAGTAGTCAGTTTGACACAGAGTTTAATTCTAAGTTTGGCCCTTCGGACACTTTAAGTCGTTCAAATGCCACCCGCATAATAATCTAATAATCTCTATACTGACAATATATTATTGCAACTTAATGTCGGAAAACTTAAGGGAAGCCATTAAAATACGATACTTGCGCCGGAACTAAGAATATTCCAAAGGGTCAACTAATAAAAAAAAATCACTTTCAACTATCACTGCAATGACTCAGCCACATACAATCTTAGTGATTATTATATAGGGATCCGTACAGTCTTGCACAACACGATGATATTATACTCGTAAAATTATGTTAATGCGTTTTATTAACGGGATTTCTTTTGCTCAAATTGGTGCTGTGCCAGACAGCTCGTGAAACCATGGCTCCCTTGCATGACACACTACTTTTGCTTTGGAGCTATATTAAAATCTACGCGCCAGTGCTCTACCAATGATTCATATAGTGAAGGAATATACATATCTGAGCTATTATTCGTAAATTACAGCCACAATCCTGCAAAGTCCTGATGACAAATGTCCTAGGCAGATTCGGGGCGATTATTTAACTTATAACATATTATAGACATTAAGACGGAGGAATCCTATCCCTTATTTTAAGAATTGACTCAAAGTATTCTGTCATACTGGACGTGTCAACAAACGTACAATGCTCAAGCAACAACCCAAACAATAAAGTTATTAGCAAATGAGTCTGCCAGGTTTTATCTAATACTATAGTTCGTCTCTCCAATAAAATGTTTTTATTTAAACTTGTTTTTTTAAATATGTTTGTAAAATCGATATCTTTTTTTGATATGAAACCTTTGTCTTATCAGGGCATTCAAAAAATTATGAAATTTATTTTAAAGAATTTAAATTATTCTGAATTCCTTCATGAAAAACTCATAACTTTGGCTGAGCCAGTGGCACTTATTTGGTTACCGTAAAAATATCGCAGGTAAACATCAACTAAAATTCACAGTTTTTAATACTTATATTAAGTTTGAGTATAAAACATGGCATTGTCACAACAGTAGGGAATCTCGTCGTAAACTACTGAATATTTACAGGAAATACAACCTTAATGCGAGCAGAGAGAGTTATTGTGAAGCTAGCAAAAAGTATAAGGCACTATGTTAAAGAAAACACCATTTGTACAATGAACGCAAATCAAGTCAACTCTCTAGTATTAAGTCATCAAAGGACTGGTGGAAAGCTGCCAAGGAAATACGTGGCAATCCTAGGAATAACGTAATTTAAATCACTGCGGCCGAGATTATGACTAATTTTGCAAGTGCTCTAAATTACACTGGTCTCCAAGATAGTATCTATATACAAGAAGCACCTGCAGTTTTCAACCCACTACTGGATAGCCCCAGCACAATATGTTATGGTCCGAACATCTGACGAAAAGACTATTAACATCGAAAAATGCTATAAACGCGTCTTGGTCTAAATTCGTACTCGTAGAAAAAAAATATGTTCCACACTCAGCTAAGTTTAAAGTGTGACGCAGCAGCTTGATCAATAATGTATTACTGTGCACATGTGTGGGGTTACAAAGAATGCACACAAGTTGAAAAGCTCTAAAGGTTCTTCGTCAAAAAATGTTTCAACCCTCCTGAAAACACCCCAAAGTACGTAATACATATCGAAACTGGTCTCCCAAAAGCATTTCTCACAACACTTAAGTATATTTAATATACGCAAAATTGTAAGTCTCCCCAGTGAAAGATTGACTCATGTCCTCTCTATGGCAGTACATCAAAAACATATTTATTGGACCCAGGAATGGTCAGACCTATTCCAAGGGACTGGAATTATTTTCGGTCCTGAAGGCAACAATTGCGACTGGAAACTTGCCCATAATATCGTAATAAATAAACTTAAGGATCAATTATGGACGTCTTTTACAGATCGCGCTTTACAATCATAATTCAACGACGAGTACTATCAAACTATTTTAATGATCTTAATCCACGCGAAATAGTAAGCCTGATCCTAAAGGACGTTGTGGATTACTAGATTTGAATGCAAGAGCTTCCCGAAATGAAACTGTTGGTTTATGCACGATGTGTTACATTGATGCTACTGAAAATGCCTACCATTTCGCCAGCGTTTGCCCCATTTTCAAAACATAGCGGCGAACATTTCTAGGTGCTGAAACGATGGATCGCACAGAGTTCCTCAACATATTGAATAGCAAATTTTACTTAAGTCTTTTTAATTTTTTAAAAAAAAATCCTGAAATATAGAAGCTTAATTGTAAATGAATATAATTAACATAGATTCAAGCCAATCAAATATTTAATTTGTAAAACATTTAACCTGATGGATAACTTTAATATGTTATTGTGCGCCGGATCCCTCCCCAGGCCATCTATGAAAATGCGAAGACATTCCATTCCAGGTTCAGTGTCTGGCCAAAGCCAGTCCTGACGCCATGGAAATGTGACTGTGAACTTACAGCGCAGTAGGATGGCAAGTGTCATTGCGTCAGAAGGCATATCCATGAGACAGGGGTCGTAGGATATTTCTCCCGCAAGTACACTTTCACCCCAATGCGAGTTGTACCAAAGACCGTTCCTCTTTAGGCGAGAAATAGTTTTCAGTGCAGACCCTCTGATATACATATGTATATGTCAAGGGGTGGAAGATTCATCATAGCATCTAGAGCAGCTCCCGGTGTGCTGGGGAAAGCCCCCGTACAGCTGAGACAGACCGCTCTTTGGAGTTTGGCGAGTGAAGCCACAGCGGGTTTGCTTGTTAGCCTGCTCCACCAAACAACCGATGCATATGAGATTATCGGTCTTACCATTGCCGTGTAGATCCAAAGGACTTTTTTCGGCGATAAGCCCCATGTTTTGCCAAAGGCACATTTGCATTGCCAAAAAGCTGACAGCGCTTTGGTGGTTTTGGACTCAACATGTTTTGACCAAAGAAGTTTGCTATCTATGATGACTCCCAGATACTTAGCTTCCTTGGATATCGGGATGGGAATGCCTTTTAGCACCAGCTGAGTAATGCCAGTATTTTTCCTCCTTCTCGTGAAGAGAACGACATCAGTCTTAAGAGAATTAACCGACAGCCCATTTCTCGTGCACCAGTCTTCGATCACTTCTAGCGCCGCCTGCGCTTTGAGACAGACATTCGCTAAACATGAGCCGACAGAGAGAACAGCAACATCATCCGCATAGGCCTGGGCATAGATTCCAGAGGCATGCACCATAACAGCGGAGACAAGATGCCACCTAGCGGGCAGCCCCTGTTTACTTCAGACTTGACACATTGTTCGAAGCCTGCATCAGCGATCAATGTCTTGTGCACGAGCATTGCTGTCTAGCAGCGTTACACATGCTGTCGAAAGTAGCGTTATCAAAAGCTCCCTCAATGTCGACGAAAATGCCAAGTGCATACTCTTTCCTTTCGAGAGCGCATTGAATTCTCCCAACTAGGTTTTGATAAGCTGATAAGCATGTTGCATGTCCGAGACAGGATGCATTCGAAGGGCAACGTTGCGCACGTGCAACTCTACTAATCTTTCCATGCTTTTCAGCAAGAAGGATGTTAGACGTATTAGTCTAAAACTCTTGGCTAGTGAGTAATATTCTTTCCCTATTTTGGGAATAAAGACCACTTTCACCGGGCGCCAAGGAATAGGTATATAGGCAAGTGCCAGGCTAGCAGTGAAAATTCTTTTCAGAGTAGGAAGCAGCCGTCTTATACCTTTTTACAGCATAACGGGGTATATCCCATCAGTGCCCGGCGACTTAAAGCCATCGAAGGATGCCACAGCAAATTCAATGGCCTCAGTGGTTGCCAGGCGTGACGCAACATACCAGCTACGCCGAGTTGTTTTCATCGTTTCAGTCGCAGTTTCCAATGAGGAAGTGTGCAACGAGCCGATGACAGTCTGATTTCCCGGAAAATGAGTCTGAAACAGTAAACTGAGAGTTTCTGCTTTAGACTCGGTGAAGGTACCATCAGATTTTCTGAGTACATCCAGCTTTGTCGATTTTCCTCGCTTGAGAACATTAACCAACTTGCTGGTCCCGCTCAGGGATTTGATCTCTTCGCCGAAGGACTTATAGGAATCATTCTTCGATTTACGAATAAGCTTCTTATATTCCTTCTGCTTCGATCGATATTTATTCCAGTCATCTTCCGAGTTCGATTTAAGCGATCTGTTCCGGAGAATTCTGACTTCCCTGCGAAGACATTGGAGCTCAGCGTTCCACCAGGGAACCAGCTTCCTGCTGGGAGGTTTTTTGACAGGGCATGCGAGTTCAAAACAGTTGTTGATATTGTTGATATTGTTCAGGTTAGTGATGGCCTTCACATGCCTATTAGACAGGGTTAGGTCAATTACTTCTTGTCGTCTCGCCCTCCCGAAGGTTGGTTGAGAGCCAACATTGTTGATGATAAGGTCAGATGAAAGAATGAAGTTTAAAAGATGGTCTCCTCTCCGGTTGCATTTGCTGCAGCCCCAAACTGTATTTTGAGCGTTAGCATCGCAACAGATGATGAGTCCAATCCTTCTGGCTTCACAGTACTCTACGAGTTCGGAAACCGCCTTAGGTGGCGGGGGTATTACCGAGTCGTAGGAGAAGTAAGCAGACGCCACGACGAAGTCTTCAATTTCTCGGTGCGCTTTGTAGCTAACTTTCGCAGCCACCAGATCTTGACCACAGAATTGACCAAGTTTGGTGTCCGATAGTGTGTTCGATATGATGAGGCAGACCCTGAGCCTTTCGGATCTCTCATCATAAAGGATCGTAGCATCACATATACCACCAAGACCACACAGGCGTTTGTTCCGCACCCATGATTCCTGAATGGATTTTTAGATTAGATTAGAGTAGATTTTATTTTTCCATTTGATTTACTAGCTTAAGGTATAACAAAATCAATATGCATGGCATTGCCGTCTGCCAGATTGACAATTGTACTAATAGCTCCGCATCTAATTTTAAGTGCTCCTATTATTTTAATTGATTTCAAAGACTTCTGTTAATATGCTTTCTATATATTTTAAAGCAATCCTGCAATACGCAAATAGCTTCTTGACATCGATTTCGTTGAGAAGTGATATCATATCCCTCTCCGATAAAAAATCCTTTTCGAAAACACTTCTTCTAGTTTCTCTTAGGACTGGGCACTTGCCCAAGAAATGTAAGGTATCTTCCCTCTCCCTTAAATTGCACATACTACAGAGTATAGGCAGGTCTTCCCTATGCGGCATGAAATTGAGCCTTAGAAGTTCTCCTCGAAGTTTGAACATTGTTGAAATTTCTTGGATAGTATGAATGTCTTTAAAATAGTTTCTACCCTCAAGGTTGTGATTTAGCCGGCTGTATCTACTACAATGTAATGATCCCGCCGCTTCTTCTAAAAACTTCTTTCTGGCCTGGAGGTCGACTTGTTCTATTAACTTATATAATGAATTTTCCCAGTTCCTGTCTTCCCCGTTCAGCTCTACTCCACACCCACCTGCTAATTTCAACCACTCTTCGTACCATGTGGATTTATTCCTAATTGCTAGTAGGGCAACTATCTTGGGAAGTCGATTGTCTGGCATTTTCCCCACCCTTAATATGTAGTTGATTTGCAGTTTAAGTGTTTTCACAAATAGAGGAGATAAGCCTGTTTCCAGCATAAGCATATAGTTCGGCGTATTAGGGGGGAGGTGGAAAATCTTTTTAATGAAAAACCGTTGTAGTTTCTCTACCTCTTCATAGGGCCTATATCCCCATACCTGCGCCGCGTATAGCATTATTGTCTCAGATGCGGCTTCAAATACCTTAAATTTGCTGCTGTGGTATATATTTTTGTTGTTGAAGCAGTTTTTCCACGTTGCATTAATTGCGTTCTTAGATTTCGCAAGCTTTTCATTTAGATGCTTCTTCATACTAAGGTTACTTGATAACAGGATTCCTAGGTACTTGTACTCTTTTACTACTTCTATTCTTTCTCCATTGAAGTTCCATTTTTCGTTATATGCAGATCTACCTCTTCCTTTTTTAAAAACCATTATCTTTGATTTTTCCAAATTTACGATTAAACTCCATAGCTTGCAGTACTGATATAAACGATTTATCATCGATTGCAGGGATTCCGGAGAGTTTGTCAGCAGCACGATATCGTCCGCGAACAGAAGGGCTTTAAAGGTAACTCCCGCAAATTCAACTCCTCCAGGCAGAAAGTCTACAATATCGTCTATGTAGAGGGCAAATAGGTTGGGACTCAACGGACATCCCTGTTTTACCCCTGCCTCCGTCTGGAACCATTCTGATAAAGTCTCACCGTTCCACACAGCTGCCTTAGTGTTTCCGTACAGATTTTGTATGACCCTTCCAAATTTGGATGACATTCCCATTCCATATAATTTGTAAAACAGGGCGTTTCGGTTCACTGTATCGAAGGCCGCCTTAAAATCCACAAAAAATTCGTAAAGTTTCCTATGATGATTCATATATGTAGCTGCTATACTATTCAATACAAATATATGGTCAATAGTTGAATAGTTGAATAAAGCCGGCTTGAAATTCTTTTAATAGGTAGCTGTTTTCTATCCATGTATTTAGTCGCCTCTGCAGTATTGTTGCAAAAATTTTGTAGATTGCATTTAGGAAGGATATGCCCCGATAGTTACCTGGATCCCCTGTAATTATTCCCTGTTCTAAAGTGTTGTTGTACAGGCGAACAAGGTTATCTTTAAGACCGTTGGTGCTGTACTTGATGAATTCGGTTGGTATACCATCCGATCCTGCTGCTTTCCTATCTTTCAGACAGAGAAGCACTGCATTAAGATCCTGATGAGTTATCGGGCCATCCAAGATGTTGTTCCGGATATCTGGCGTCACATATTCGAAATTAGATCGGCTCAATGGCGGGTTCAATAAATTCTTGAAACATTCACAGAGTATGTTCGGGGCAAGACCTCTGTTGATCACATACTTGTTTCCGTTGAGTTTGTTCACTATCTTCCAGATTCCTGAATGGATACAATGTGATGGATTGGAGGTTGCTGCTATCTATGGCAGCAGTCAGACACAAATACTGATCCATCGTACTGCCAGGCAGACACCTTAGATGGCGTTAGAGTTCATCAAGAGCCGGAGCCAAGCTTCTTTTTATTCACTCATGCTGTGTGCGATTTGTTTTTTCACACAAGTGAACGAAATATAGTGTCGATTCTGAACGGCGAGAGCCGAGTAGCTTTTTCAAGGCAAGTGTACAACGGGGGGTTTTGCCAGTACCTCGCCGAGGAGAAAAGCCGCGAAATAATCAATCGATGGCGTTGGTCTTATCGGGATCTGAACTCACTCATCTTGTGTCTTGTGGGCAAGGAAGAAGTGAATATGTATAATAAGTTTAAATTTTGCGCAATTTTTTCCAAAGCTCATTGCCTGATCCTCAGCGGTAAAGACGGTTAACGTTTAAGCTTTTTTTGACATCACTTATTTCTGAGATTACTTTATTCGTCAGTCTCCAGTTAAACGCAAAGCCTCACATCTATATCGTTTCCAACGACGATACGTAGGTTTGTGGTTCTAGTTTTAATTCTTATGTGTTTGTCAAAAGGCATGTTGATCTTTTTTTGTGAACTCCGCAAGAATAAGCTAACCCAAAACTTAAGTCCTCTGACCATCAGCAATACCATATTTTCACAATTAGATGTTGAATTCAAGAAATTGGTGCTGATTTTCATCGTAAATAAATTTTAAGCAATTTAACCCTTAAAGTTAAATAATATTTATCGTTCCGTTTAAAGCCGTTCTTGGTAAAGAGACATCTTACTTTTTCAAAATATAGCAAGAAATCACAACCAATCAAATTTTATGACAGAACTTTACGAGTTTAAACGTTTTCAACGTATGCATAGCACACCAAAGAGTATAAACATTACACTTTCGGAAACAACCGCTTTTTAGACAGATAATTTTTCCACCATGCTGTTAAACCCCAATTTTTAACATTAATCTTAGAGAAACATTCTAGGAAAATCCAAATAAGTTCATACTTCTCTACCTTCTTCTTTTCCTTTTTCCGGCGTTGTTATGGTCAGAAGTGTAGGACCATAACCTTCCCACTTAACTGCATTCCTACTGGTCCGCTTGTGGGGTCCGCCGGTTTGACCTCAGAAAGTAGCGGCAGGCTTCTCGGTTTGGGATTACTTCATCGCTGAGGCCAATCAAATGCTGGTGTTTTTGCATTTGTTTGCACCAATTGTTTGTTGCCTGCCTTTTTTTTTTTTTTTTTGTGACACGGGCATGCTCCAGATTTTTTTGTTTGATCTTACTCTTACAACACCGGTGACCTCCAGTCGTGTCAACCCACTGATTTGCATGTACACTTGTGGGGCAGTTTAATGGTGGTATATGTGTCCCTAGGCTCACCTTGGTGTTTTCTAAATTGCCTAGATGTGATTTTTGTTTACCTTTGTTTTAGTCGCCTTTTACGACAAGCGAGAGGTATCGCTGCAGGGATATTCTTAACCCGTCCCTGCACGGAGGATACTTCTCTACCTACATAGTTCAAAGCTGAGAAGGGGTTACTGAAGACATTCGTTTGATAAAAGTTATGACACCTGCAAAATTTTATTTTTTTGTGATAGATAAAACGAGACAGTCAACACTTTAAGAGTCAACTCATATTCCAAGAAGTATCATATGTATTTTGCGAAATTCATTCAAGTAAAAATTATCAAGCAGTAAGGAAATGGTTAGAACTATTGAGAAATAGGATACCCGAATAATGTCAATACAAACCTCGAAAATATTATAGAAGCTATGACTACAGACCACTTAAAAGGAAAAAAAAACTATTTTGGAAATTGTTGATTATATTCGTTTACACATTACGTATGTATATACAAAGTGGGTTTTAAAAAAATGGCGAAAATAATTTAATTACATAGGTTGCACTGCTCCGATCTAAGATTTTTTTTATTTGTGTTGGTTTTGATTCGAGAAGGCCATGAAAAGAATTATAATGAAATATCGCCTATCATATAATAATAAAATCAGAAAAGCCGTTGTAGAAGTTGAGTAAATCAATCGACAAAACAGCTTCGGAACAGAATTAGTTTTAAAGCTATTGAAGTAAGAACAAAAAACATCGGTGACTAGAAGCCGCTCAGGAGTCGTTAAATTAAGTCAAACGTGATGAAGAAACGAAGGTAGAATGATAAGGTTCGAAGGAGGCACCCTCGGCTGCTGAGACCAAAAATGTTTCATATGCTAGGTTTTTTCAGAACAATTTTCTTATCTAAAATTGTTAATTGATATATCAAGTAAGATGGTTTCAAGTTCAGAAATTAAGCAAGTGCTGTTAATCTTAGATAGGTAATCTCAATTAGACATCCTAGACATATCAATTTTATCTGATTTAAATATTTTAGTTATGAGGAGAAAAACAAAATAAAATTGGGTTGGCATGAGTAAATACTGAAGTTGGTATGGATCTACGTGAATTAGCATTGCTTTCCACGAATAAATCAATTTTTTTGAAATCGGAAAATTCCCATTACTTTTCTAATCCGTCAAACAGTCAAACAGTCCATCAAGCACAATCAAATTGATATTCTGTTTACATGAGTCATAATAAAAAATTGAAGACGATATCAAAATTCAGCCCAAGAGTTGCGATTGTCTATTTTTGGACTGATTTCCAAGCGGCGTAGTGTGTACACTGCCTTTTGGGAGTCGTTGCCTCATAAATTACTTGAACGTGTAACGAAGAGCACCCATGCACAATGTTTATATTTTGTAGGTATGTATGTACAATATATTCAGGCACTTAGAGTGTTGCCCAATCGACACTTATGCCAGGTACGGGTCTGATAATAACCTTTTATTTTATTGAAGCCCAGAAAAAGAAATTGATAAGGACGATTTGGAATTAAGTTGGTATTTATCCTATTCTTACCTTTCATCACATGTAATACGGTGGTATACGGCAGTCGTGACTCGTTATCCCAACGTAAACTGGAAGTTAGCTTCAACGAGTATACGAGTTTTCGTAGATTTGACCATATCTCCATGTTTAATTGGTCGTAGCTAGCAAGATTGCATGAACGCGAATAATTGTACAATATATGTACAATATCTCTACATTAAACTATCGATATTCATACTTGTATAACAGAGTTTATTACATTTGTTCCTCAAGAACCGCCAACTTTATTTCCTAGCCTTATAATAACCTTAACTAATGGCTTTTTATTTTCAAACTCAAGCCAAATGAAATCCAATCAAATTCCAATTTCCAACATTTTTCCAACTAACCCCTCTAAATCTGAACCCTTGTTATCCCTTTACATCGACCCTTTCCCTAACTTAGTTTCTTCTTCAATTCCTCACAAGACATTTAATGTAAATTCGCTTTAAAACATTTAATCAATTTTCTAAATTCAAAATACTAAGAACTATTGAAGGTCACTTACTAAGGCGCAAAGCTATGAAAAAGAAATCCGCAAGGTCTCAGTAATTAAAGATATTGCCGTCGCGATATTTTTTATTCAAATCGCTTCAACTACAAAAGAGAAGGGAATATTTTGTTTCTAGAGAAAACGCAGCATGCTATATTATTATTATTTTTATTTAACGTTTGTCTCCTGACCAGTGTCCTTTACATCGTGTGCTTAGATTACGATACATAGTTGGTATGAGTGGGTTTTAATTCACCCGAAACCCGAGATTTGATTCACACTGAGCGCCTCTTGTAACTCGTTCTTGTCACCAGATGCCCATAGTTGAAGCCCATAAATCCAAATGGGTCTTATTATTGTCTTCTATATGTATAAGTAGCTTCATGTCAATTGATGGCATCCAGTAACACCTTCGGAATTTGATTTTTATTTGGTTACGCTTTTCTTGTATGTACATACATAGGAGTATACTTATGTTGTTTCCATGTCAGTTTACTGTTGATAAACATTCCGAGGTATTTGGCGCCATCACTAGTTTTAATGTGTCTTCCATTTATTGTTAAACGGGATGTATGTATTGTCAATTCTTTTTAGTGTATAAGTCACATGTACAGTCTTTCTTCGTTAATTTCAATACAACATCTTCTGAGCCACTGATTTGTATTGTCGAAATTATCTTGTAGTTTTCGAAGTCCATGTTAGCTTGTAGAATGATTGTATCGTCAGTGATGGTAGCTAACATCGAATGTTGTCTTACTGGGTTTGGTATACCCGCTGTATAGATCAAGTAAAGCACCGGGCCAAGGGCACTTTCCTGGGGGACCCCAGCTGAGATACTAAGTGGCTTGGAGCATAAGTGGTCGAGATAGGTTTTTAATAAAAGATCAAAGTTTTGTGATAATATTTTGCTTAGTTTGTAAAGTAGTGCCGTGTGCCAAACCTTGTCAAAAGCTTTGGATACGTCAGGAAATACTGCGGAAGAGTATATTTTATTTTCTAGGTCGCTTGAGATCTTATTTGTGACTCGAAAAATTTGTTGGATTGTTGAGTGCGGTTGTCAAAACCCGAATTGGTGATTGGGTACAATTTTGATATGGTCAAGTTGGTTGAAGTCTAGCGTGTATAATCTTTTTCAAAAGTTTTGAGATTACTGGTAGTAAGCAAATGGGGTTACCTGGCTTGGGTACTGCTATCGAAATATGGCTATTAAAATATTTCTTATAAATACTATGCCATGTTCTATGTTCTTTTGAAATTTGTCCACTTATTAGGTCATAGCTAGTACTTTTTTGGTATTATGGTTTTATATTTAATGAGATACCTTAATTCATTTGTAGTGGTCGGTTTAATCAAAATGTTTTCATTACTGTTTTCAAAGTTGAAGCTGTGGGGGTTGTTGTTTTTTTTCGTTTGTAAAGGTTTTGGTAGTATGTAGCTTTTTCTAAGTCAGTTCTTGACTACGTTATGGTTTCAGATAGGGATGCGTGGACGATGTGAGATCGTCGCTTTTAGTTTTTTCGTTGCCCTCCAGAATGAGTAGTTTTTTTGTGTAGTAGGAGTCAGATTTGAAAGGTACTCATTGAGGCATTTTTTCATTGTTTTTGTATGAGTTCCTTCACTTCTTTCGTGACTTGGTTAAGTTTTGTTTTTAATTCTGGCGATCTTTTGCCATGCCATTGTCTGCTTACTTTTCGTTTTTGTTTGATTTTCGTTAGAATGTGTGGCGGGTATACGAGGGTGGTTCGATAAGTACAAAAGCCTACAAAAGAAAAACAAACTTTTTGGAGAAATCCCGATTTCAATATAGTCTCCTTTTAGCTCGATTTTTTTATTTCATTTTTTAACCCGTCTGAAAAATACGTTTTCTCGAGGTCTGCAAAGTAGGCCTCCGTGGCGGCGACTCATTCGACTGAAATTTTTTGCCCGGCGAGTAACTTTTTCAAGTTTGGAAACAAAAAGAAGTCACACGGGGCCAAACCTGGACAATACGGTGGATGGGGCAGCAGTTCGTAGCCCAATTCGACCAATTTTGCCGTGGCGAGAGCGGAGGTGTGAGCCGGTGCGTTATCATGGTGGAATAGCACTTTTTCTTCGCCAAGTGGGGCCGTCTTTTCTTCAATTCGGCGTCGAATCGGCCCAATAATTTGACATAGTAAAGCCCTGTGACCGTTTTTCCCACCTCCAGGTAGTCGATGTGGATCACACCTTGTGAATCCCAGAAAACGGTGGCCATCACCTTTCCGGCCGATGGGACAGTCTTCGGAGCACGTTCGCCGGGTGAGGTCCACTGTTTCGACTGTTCCTTGGTCTCTGGTGTGTACGTCGACTGCCACGAAACGAAACGACGCAGGAACTTCTTCGGATTGCGCTTAAATACATGGCTCTGAAGTGGTCTCACGGTTTTACTTGTTATCTGGAGTGAGCAAACGCGGCACCCATCGCGCCGACAGTTTTCTCATGCCCAAAATTTGAGGCTTTGTTGAGGCTAAGTACTTATCGGACCACCCGCGTATCTCAGGTTTTTCTTAGGTTTTAGTTAAGGTGTGGATCAATTCGCTGCAAAGAGTATTGTGTCGTTTAGGTGTATGATAGCACTTTCTACGTTGTCAGGTGTTTTCAGAGAAATATTTATAAGAACATCTGATTCTGTTATGTCTTTGAATGTAAATTAAACTATTTTACGTTTATATTTCTTAAAAAAATATATTTATTCTAACCGAATGCCTTCACGGCTGACTTAAAAACTGAACTAACAATTCGAATCTAAACTTAAACTAGGTGCATGCCCAATGCAGCCAGACGCCTCGTCAGCAGCGGATGTTCGGCGATAGCTCAGGTGTCTTGCAAGTATGTTGCGTCCGTTGCCTCAAATGTCCGGCAGGAATTTGACCTGATGTAATCACGACTGTTGTGGATGTTCTTGGTCGTGGGAAAGGTATCATGCGTTGTTTGCATGATCCAATGTTTCTGGCGTTAACTCCTCCGCCCTTAAAATCGCACGTCCTCGTGAGATGTTGTTGCTGTCACGAGATGGGGGATGTCTTGGAATCCTATAGTCTGCGGTGGCTTACTGATGTTAGGACATTTCTCCTTAAGCGTACCACTATTTCTATCTCTTGATATTTTGTATGCGAAGATGGCTATAGCCACGACGGTAACCATTAACATGATGTTCGCGTATAAGTTGATGTTGTGTTTGGTTTCCAGCAGCTCGATTTCTTCAGTGCGATTGACGTAGAGTTCCTTGATCATTTCGAGAGACAATACCTCTTCTATCTTATCAGGTTTGTATGATGGTTGTAGTATTGCAGGTAGGGGTTGGTGACTTGTGGCTTCTTTGGACATAACAATTTTTCCTTGGACTTCAATGGTGGTATTGAAATGCTTGATGATGAATGTGCCATTGAGGATAACGGTCTCGTTGTTGATGTTAACTGGGCCATTAAACTGGTTCAGCAGCAAGATCCCTGGTGAAACTTCCTCTACCTCTGGTACGTGTTCGTTGTTGATGACGGTACATGATGCCTTTTGGCTTTTTATGAGCTTTGGGATGCACGTTGAATTTCTTAGGTTAACAATATTTTGATTATTACATATTGAGAGGCTATTTGATGTTTTACATTTAGTTGAAATACCGTAAATGTCTTTATTACATTCTAATATTGAATTATAGCTAATTTTATTAATTGTTTTATTCCTTTTAACAGATCTCAATAGAAATTGATTACATGTTTCTTTTGTTGTCATTGGAATACTTAAGATGTATACTAAATTTTTGTCATTTGAGGCGATTCTTACTTCGGCAAATTCTAATGCTTCGTCTACATTAATATATGGAATATTTTCGTTCTTTAAAATGGTTTCAGTAATATTTACTTCCGTATTTGATAAAATAAAAGAATTTACTATATTTACCTTTGCCCAATGAATGGCGTAGGCTACATTAATTATCTCTTCCTTAATTATATCTAATTTGTATTTAATCTTCATAATTATTTCGTTATTATTATTTTCGTTTTCCTTAAATACCTTGATAATCTTATTTGTAATATTTGTAAGTTCGTTAATCTTATCTACTGACATCTTATTGATTATAGTTTGACTATTACTATTTTTTAAAACGTTATTCATTTTATCTGTTAAAATCTCATAATCATGGTGGTCGGGGTTTCCCGCGATCCATTTCCATGCGGAGCCTATAAAATCTAATGATCTCTTATTTCTATTATTAATTTTAAGTCTGGCTATATGTGTTCTTATACGGGATATCTCATAGGAAAGGACAGGATTCAGGATGTGGTTGTTAGTAACGGATGATCTTAACGTAGCCTCCAAGTCATTTAGCGTTGTCTCGTAAATGTCCATGTCAATTAGGTGAACGATCTTGAATGATCCACTTTGTAGCTTTGCACGGCCGATGCCGATTTTTATTAGCTGGGAATTCGAATAGTCCAGAATTTGTGCATCGCCGTTGCACATCGGAAGCAGTGTCCTATTGGGAAATTTAGTTTTTTATAAGGCTTTTGTGAATGGTTCTATTTGACTGGGTTATAACTGTGGAATTATTATCTTGAGCTACTATTTCCTTTTTATATCTGGGATTCAATTTGTTGCCTATTCTTTTATTAGTTCTGACATATATAATTTGGCCAACAGAGTATGTTTTTGGAGGGGTTTTCTTTGTATTATGGTATTTTAGATCTGCCTGCTGTTTGTCGCGTAATTTATTTACGTTTTCCTGTCTTACTCGTTCAAGTTGTTCTGGTTCGTTAAGTAATTGTCTGCCGAAAAATGTGTCTATGGGTTTTTTGCCTGTAGTGGAGTGAATCGATCGGTTATATTCGTATAGAGATCTGTCTAGTAATTCTGAGAATGTACTATGGATGTTATCTGTCTTAAGGCAACGGATTAGTTCCGAAAGTGTGGAGTGAAATCTTTCCACTTGGCCGTTCACAGAACTTGTATAGGGAGGTGCCTTGAAAACTTGGATATTGAACATGTTCTCCAGCATGAATGATATAGAGTTCGAAGCTAAGGATTTTTCATTATCCATAACTATTGCTTGGGGTACTCCAAAAGCTAGTACCAATTCCCTAAGAGGTTGTTTAATATCCTCTGAGGCTCTTGATTTAATTACTTTGGCTAAGGCATATTTGGAGAATTTGTCTATCGCGGTTAGGATTACTTTCTTGTCAGTGAAATAAATGTCAACGTGAATTATTTGTCCGGGATATTCGGGAATGGGGGTAGGTTGTAATTCCGGTTTGTTCGGGTGCCTATCGTACTTATGTTCCTTACAAATTTTGCACTGCTTTGTTATTTTTTCTATTTTAGATTTCATTTGGGGAAAATAAAAATTTTGAATAATTTGTATCTTGTTCTCTCGAGAATTTCGGTGTGCTCGGTTATGTTCTTTTATAATTTCCTCGTCTTGTCGGTTTGTGTCAGTTAGGTCGGTGACTAATTTCCTTGCAAAACGGACCTTATACTGTCTAAAGTGTGTTCGATATACTTCCTGTACTATACCTAGAACTCTCTCCTCCGTTTTAAGTCCATTTGTAACTGAAGGATTTAGATATTGTTTAAAAATTTCTATCAATTTCTCTGAGGAATATACTGGTTCTACAATAGTATGTCTGTGATAAGTGGGAAAGATAATCTGAAAGTCATGTGAAGGGGTGTCTCCAACGAGAAGAATAATCTGATTTTTATACACATTTAATGGTACGTCTACAATTTGTATGAGATCTTGGCCAGAACTTTCGTCGCTATGTTGGGTTGGTGTAAGGGAGTTTATTTGACTGTTTTTAGGTGGTCTTGATAATGCGTCGGCAACAACGTTGGACTTCCCAGGCTTATAACTTAGTTCGTAGTTATACTCCTCGAGTATTGCCTTCCAACGTTTCAGTTTGTTATTCGTATTTCTGTTGCTCAAGGCATACGTTAAGGGTTGATGGTCAGTGAATATTTTTAGTTTGGTAGGACCGTACAGATAATTCCTTAATGAGTTGAGAGCCCACACTATCGCCAACATCTCTTTCTCATTAGCAGCGTAGTGCTCCTCTGTTTTGCTGAGAGTTCGAGAAATAAACGTGATTGGCTTATTGTCTTGGGACAGTACAGCGCCTATCGCGTAATCCGATGCGTCGGTAGTCAGGTGGAAGTCCTTGTTAAAGTCCGGAAAGGTAAGTATAACGTCGTCGGAAATCAGTGAATTCTTGATCTTGTCGAATGCTTCCATTGCTGCATCCGTCAACTGAATGGCTTTTTTACTTGAGGCTGTTTTGGACGTACGTCCATCCTCCCCCCTTAAAAGGGCTGTAAGGGGTTTTGCCAACTTTGCATAATCCTTGATAAACCTGCGGTAAAATCCCGACAGACCAAGGAATGATCGCAGATCTCTCAAAGTTCGGGGATACGGGAATTTGGTGATGGCTTCCACTTTATTTGGGTTGGCTTTTATGCCAGTAGAGGATACAATAAAACCCAGAAACTCGACTTCTGTCTTCAAAAATTCGCACTTATCCAGTTGCACTCTGAGGTTGGCTTGTTGGAGAGTTTCGAAAATAGTTCGTAAATTTTCGAAATGACGATCGACATCTGCACTGAACACAATTATGTCGTCAATATAAACATAACAGATCTTACCAATGTGTTCTCTTAGGATATCGTCTAGGGCTCGCTGAAAGATAGATGGTGCGTTCTTTAGCCCGAAGGGAAGTCTTACAAATTCATACTTCCCGTTATTGACAGAGAATGATGTTTTTTCGATATCGTCTTCGTGCAAGGGTATTTGGTGGAATCCACTTTTTAGGTCGATCACCGAAAAATATCTGTTCTTCCCCAAATGCGATAATACTTCATTGGTTTCAGGAATTGGGTAACGATCTGGTATTGTTATAGCATTAAGTTTTCTATAATCAATTACCATACGATACTTCTTTTCACCTGAAGCATCCGCTTTCTTTGGTACAATCCAAACAGGGGAATTGTACGGCGACCGTGAAGGTCGAATGATTCCATCATTTAGTAGTTGTTTGATTTGGTTGTCAATTTCCTCTTTTAGTGCCATGGGATAAGGGTAGTGCCTTGAATAAACCGGATCTTCGGTCATCGTGCGAATTCTGCCCTTAACTTTGGTGGTAACAGTAAGTTTCTCATTTGGTTCGCCAAAAAGGTTTGCGTATTTTATAGTCAATGAATTTAGTTTGTCTCGCTGTTCCTGTGTCATGTGTTGAGTTCTAATGTTAACGTTATGAATTGATTCAGAGATTTGCTGTTTCAATCTGATTTTTATGCTATTCTTTATGGTCATGTAATTTTCTTTCGTATATATTACGGCTGACAATTCTTTGAGACTGTCGTTCCCAAGAATTGCGTGAAATGATCGGAGAGATGGGAGAAGGAAGAATTTAATATTAGTATCGGGGTCGAAAAGATTTATCATGGTATGGTGGGTGATTTCTATATTACCACAGACTGAGTTTGCGTGGAATTTTTTCTGGTTAGGGATGGGATTCTGAACTAGGTTTGGTTGAATGTAATTCTTGTTAGAGCCAGTGTCTATCAAGAATTTGAGAATTTTTTTGTCTCTCGTCCTACACTCAAAGTATGGTAGCGACGAGTTCGTTAATCTAAAAAATGTACGTCAACGAAGTCAGTAAATGGTTCTGTCGGTTCTTCGTCGATTTGTTGGTCTATATAATCGTTAAGGTTTTGATCGTGTCCAGTCTGATTGGTCATTGTCGAAATCATGGCATTGTAGTTATTAACCTCTTGACAATCTGCCGATGTATATTTCTGGGGATCCATTCCGGAAGTTTCCAGATGGAAATTTCTTTGGATCTTATTGGGGTTTGGATATTGTTGTACAGGAGGTAAAGGTCGTTTTGGAGCCGGTGGCCAATTTTTCGTCACTGGCCTATTCATATAGTTAACGTTATTCGTACGGATGGTGCTAACCTCCATGGGTTCGGTCCTCTGAACAGGTTGGTTTGGCAAGACATTATTGGGTTGTTGAGTATTTCTTTGGGATTGGTATGGGTTTGTTTGGAAATTATATCGTTGAGTGAATTGATGATTTGGAGGGTGAGGTTGAAATGATTGTCGTTGAGTGGTTGGAAATTGATTAAAGTAGGGACGCGGTGGAGGACGAGGTGGGAGATACGATGATTGGGGTACATATGCCAATTGTGGGTAGAATAGGTGTTGGTCTAGTCCTTTTCGTGAAGGAATTGGTGGAGTTGGTGGAGGTTTCCTAACCTGGCTAGTATTATGTTGAGCGTAGGTGGCTCGAAATTGCTGGTTCTCGAGCTTTAAACAGAGATTAAGAGCTGTAGGGAGGTCTGCCGGTTCCCTTATACCTAGGAGCCTAGGCAGGTCACCTCTAAGGCCTCTAATGAATGTATCTAGTGCCTTATCCCTGTAGGATGACGTTAGATGGTGCAACGCTTCAGGTGGCAGTTCCATGCTCGAGATTTTATTTAAGATCAATGATAGGTGGTTGTACACTGCCTGGTAATAGCTCTCCACGGTGTTGTTACCCTGCACTAACGTTGTCATCTGGTACTCTAAAGTTCCCAGATCCCGTCTATCTGCATAGTGGAGTGTTAAACACTTCGATATGCACTCCCAGTTTAGGGGTGTGTTGTAGGATTCTAAGATTGCGTCCGCGTTACCTGTGATTTTATTACGTATGATGGTAAGTATGCCAAAGTATTTTGGCGTTCCCTTATATTGGTTATAGATATTAAGGATCCTGTCTACACTCTTACGCCATGAACTAAACTCGCCAGGAGTTCCGGAGAACTCCCTTAAACACCTCACGACATCTGGCACTTTGTCCAGATCACTAAGGTTAGCGCGTAAGTGTTCATGGATGGTCTCGTCAGTTCCCCTATGGAACTGATTTTCAGGATGTAACATGGATTGCACCGCGTTCCTGCATTCGTTAACACATACGCGAGCTGCAATACCAGCAATTAGGGCTTCCAACTCTGGGGTGGCGTTCACATTTACGTTCGTATTCGAAGTGGAAGGTGTTATGATCGGATTCTCGGTATTCAATACCGGTGGACGTAAAATTGGGTCGGTCATAGTGGCGGTACGTTTAGACATGAGGATAAGGAGTCAGAGAAGGGGTTAAGAAAGTGGTTAGAGAGTGCGGTAGCAATGTTATCTAAAATATTTTGACACTAACACTATTGATATTAACTATTAACTGAGGTTATTATAACCGAAGATATTCTTATCTGCATATATTTTTTCACAGTAATTATTAATATTTAATTTTATCACTAATATAATTTTGTTTCTACTATGTTATTGTACTATAATTATTACTAACTTATCCGGATTTAATGTATTTTGTTCTTACTATGTACGTATTTCTAATTTAAATGAAAAGATTCCTTAAGACTATCTTACATTAAAAAAATTAACATGTCCAACGCTGGTGAAGAGGCAAATTCCTTTTCGTCCTTGGTGATGAGGTTACTGGGGCACCTTCCTTCACTCTCCCTCGTTGGTTGCAAGGTCAATCGACTTTTGCTTTGGATTCGGAACCCAGATGAACAAAACACAGCACTTTGTCTCTTTGTCACTACACACGCGGCGAGCTTCTTTAGGTCGTTTTGCTTAGTGTATTGACGCGAACTACTTTAGGTCGACTGAGACGGGTTAAAGTACACGAACTACTTAAGGTCGATTATTGCACTTTAATTTAACTGCACTGTGAGTAAATTGTTCTTTTCTGGGCCCCACGTTGGGCGCCAATTAAACTATTTTACGTTTATATTTCTTAAAAAAATATATTTATTCTAACCGAATGCCTTCACGGCTGACTTAAAAACTGAACTAACAATTCGAATCTAAACTTAAACTAGGTGCATGCCCAATGCAGCCAGACGCCTCGTCAGCAGCGGATGTTCGGCGATAGCTCAGGTGTCTTGCAAGTATGTTGCGTCCGTTGCCTCAAATGTCCGGCAGGAATTTGACCTGATGTAATCACGACTGTTGTGGATGTTCTTGGTCGTGGGAAAGGTATCATGCGTTGTTTGCATGATCCAATGTTTCTGGCGTTAACTTGTACTCCAGTCAGTTTTTTTTGTTTCAATGTCGAGTATTGTTGATAGTTTGGGTGATTTTGGTTTGGTAGTTTATGATGGTCAAGATAAGTTTTGGCTTGTGTCGCCACATCATTTTTATTTATTTTTATTATATCCCCGGTTTTTATTGTGTCTCCGGTTTTACATATACCTGTCAACTAAATCTGTTTGCTGTAGCGTCTAAGCCTTCGTCTTATAGTGTAAATTACCTGGATCGTTTCCTCTTCGTTAATTTGGATACCCCATTTCGTGAACCACTACACGGCGTTGTATAAATGGCTTTATTATAGTTATTGTATTTGCATCCGTTACGTCTTTGCACAATAATTATGTCCTCCGCAAACGTGGCTAGCGTGGAGTGATGCGTTGTGGGAGTAGGTATAATATATCGGCTGTGTATTTCAAATAAGTCACTTGAAATTTTATTTATTACTCTGTGCATTTATTGTATAATCCGATTTATGATTTGGCACAATATTGTTATGGTCGAGTAGTACTTGTATCCTTTTGTGCAAATTTTTTTCCCATGAGCTTAGATAAAATTGGCAACAAGCAAATTGTTCGGTAGTTTTGTTACATCTTTTCCTGATTTCGGGGTGGCGTGTACTTTGCAACCTTCAATGTTTTAATAAAGTATTTTGTTCGAAATACGGCTTTGAATATAATTCTAAAATAAATAATTTCCCGGTTAGGCTTTAATATAGGGTCCGCCAAATAACTTTTTTTTTTTTGAAAATGCTATAAAAAAAACTACTGAATATTTTCTCAAATTTCTTTTTTTATTTGAAAGTACAATCCTTCCGGTTAATAATGGAAAATAATTTCATTCAAATGGCTGCCTCGGCTGGCCATGCAGTAGCCTACACGATCGGTTCAATTTTTAAGCACATTATCGATTGTGTGCAGCTGTATTTCACCAATGGCTTCACGAATATTGTCCTTTAAAGCGTCAATTGTCTCTGGCTTGTCGGCGTAACACTTATCTTTGACGGCACCCCACAAATAATAGTCCAACGGTGTCAAATCGTAGCTCCGAGGTGGCCAAACGACATCAGCTCTGCGGCTGATAATGCGATCTTCAAAAACAGGGCGCAAAACATCGAGTGTAGCTTCGGCTGTGTGGCACGTAGCGCCTTCCTGTTGAAACCAAATGTTGCCAATATCCTCCTCTTCAATTTTTGTGAACAAAAATTCGTTCAACATGGCCCGACAATGATCGCCATTGACTGTAACGGCCACTCCTTGCTCATTTTCGAAGAAAAATGGCCCAATTATGCCTCTGGACCAAAATCCGCACCAAACAGTGGCTCGTTTTGGGTGCACCGGATTTTCAATGTATGCGTGCGGGTTTTCCGTGCCCCAAATGCGACAATTTTGCTTGTTTACATACCCGCCAAGATCAAAATGAGCTTCATCTGAAAAGATGATTTTTTTTGGCAAAATCGGCATCGTCTTTAAGTCGATCGCAGGCCCACTTAGCGAAGCGTTGTTCAAGCGTATACACAACCATATTCGTTCAGCGGAAGGATAAAACTAATTATCTGTCGAATCAGACATGAGCTAAGTGTTACCATTCACGAAATAAGCACTACTTGAAAAAAAAAACGTTAGATGGCGGACCCTTTACTATGTTTTATGTGAAAGCTAATTTCTTTTTTAGTTGTTAGTGTGATTGGTATGGTTTCGTTTATATTTTGGATGTGTAGATGATGTAGACTGTCTTCTTTTTCGTTTGTGAAACAGTTGGCAATTTTGCAGCAGTTCCTTAAGTTATTGTATGGTCTTATTTAACTCGATTTTTAGATGTAGAGGATTTGAGATCGATTTGATTGCCATAGTTTGGTGTGGATCTGATCAATGCATGTATTATGGTATCATTGAGGTGAATTATTGCATTGGATGTCAGGATAATTTAGCGGAATATTAAGTGGCACGTCTTTAATGAATACGTCTTGATGAAGTTGTCAGCCAGGTTTTTGTTGTACAGCCTTGTGTTGTGAGTAAGCCTGGTAGCCTTGGTCACGTAGATGACAATAATGGGGGGTAGTGGTCAGAAGATAGTTCAAGACAAGTTTTTGCGGTTAAGTTGGGCTTCGGTATACCTTTGCGTATACAGAAGTCTATGAAGTCAGGTATCTTGTTCATGTCTGCGGGCCAGTATGTCGGTTCCCCTGTGGTAAGAAAAGGTACGTTTAAGGATATATTGCAAGAATTGCTTTTCTGTTTATTATTCTACAGCCCCAGGCTGTTTTCTTTGTCACCTTGTGCTCTTTTCTTTTTTCTTTTCTTTTCTCTAGCTTGTTATTGTACTTTTTGCATTATCCTGTCGACGTGTTAAATTTTGGTGGTAAAGTGCTGAAATCATGAGTGATCCGTATGCGTCTTCAATTTGTATGGTAGTAGCTTGAATGTGTTCGGACTTGTAGGCTGCTAGTAGTATTGATTTAATGTTTTATTTTATTATAATTACTAGACCATCAGGAGCTTCGTTGTCAGGATGATTGATTTGATACATTTTATATTTATTATATATGTATATATCTCTGTAAAGTGTATTTTTGAAATCAGCAAGACGTATGTATATTGCATTTTTAAAATAACAATTTTTGGTCAGTCCATATTCATTCTCAAATACAAAGTGTTGTTGTTAGTTTTGTAAGTACATTAACCATGTTAGTGATTTGTGTCACTAGTTGTTGCTTTTAGTTCGGTAAGGTTATTAGTTAGTGTTATGGGATGAAATTGGTAGGATAGCGCGGCTTCAGTGATTTGGTTTTCTTTTGTCTGAGTTTGAGTTTTAGAAGTTTGAGGAATAGACTTTGCAGCCTCTGCAGATGAAACATTGACGCAGTAGTATCGTTAGTAATAGTTGTGGATGGAGAGGTTGGGTAGGTGGGATCTCTTTATTTCTCAAAGGTAAAAATCTTTATAGTTTACGAGTATGTGCCTGCAATTTGTTGTTACTACAAGGGGAAAGGGCTTTTTCTTTTATTTGAGAATCGATGGTTTTGCGGTCTTGTGCACATTTAACACACACTGGCGAAAGCGTGCAGTAAATATACGAGTATTTGACAATTACTATAGTACATTGCAGTGCGTCCCTTCTTCTATAAGGCGATTCAAAAGTTACTTTACAACGCACGAGTGTATTGTCTTGTGCTCTATATATGTATGTATCTTTGTTGTTCTCTAATTCTAATGGGAATATGGGAAGAGGTTCTCGAATTTTTTTTTGTTTTCAGGTAATATAAAGGATGTCCAGCAAGAAGTTTTCAACTTTAAATTTCGAATGTTCCAAAACAAGCGGGTTGAGGTAAGTGGGGAGGCATCGATGCGCATTTTTTGCGGATTTATTAACGGCAATGAGTCATTGGTCGGAGGCGGTTGAAAACGGGTGAATCGTTGGTTCGTACGCATCGCAATGTTAGTACTCACTTCAATTTACTCAGACTGAGTGATGGTCCGAGCGCGCAGCTTATCAGGTCATGCAAAGGTTTAGACAAGAAGAAACAATGGTGAACAGAACTCTGCCGGGACCATCAACATCAGCAGCGAACATGTCGCTCAAATTTGCGGCCTCTACGGGAATGAAAAAATCAACAGTACACGTTTTTTTGATAGAAAATTAATGTTCCACCCACACAAAATTCAAATCGCGCAAGGTCTAAAACAAAGTGACTATCCTTTATGAGAAACTTTCGCGAGCAACCCTAGAAACGCCATCAAAAACGTTTATATTGTTCCAAAACAACGGTATGGTGTGCCGTTTCTGCCGAAGAATAATTGGCCCTTATTTTTTTAGCCAACAAGAGACAGTCACTGCTGAAGTGTATTGCCGAATGATGGATGGGTTTCTGTTGCCGCAATTGCAGCTGTTCCCCGGGCACAACAACACAACGCTATTTCAGCAAGACGGTACTACACAACACACTAAGATCTCCATTTATCCTTGAGAGGATAACTCAAGCCAAGGGTTTACAATAACAATCCTCGAACAATTCAAGCCCTGCAAGAGAATATTCGCCGCATTTATAGCTTAGGACTCTAATTTTGAAACCTATTAAAATAAATAAATGAAAATGAATAAAATAACCAGTCTTAAAGTTAATACAATAGATTAATAAGATACTTAAATTTCAGATAAAATAAGTACATAAGTATATAGTAAAGGCTAATCGTACAAGAGATTGTTTTTTCAATTGTACGCCGTTGTTGAACTGTCAAAATTAAACTTCCGTTGCAATGACTTTCGATAAACGTAAACTAAATAAATAGAAGTGGATCGATGTACATTTATTAAAAATATGGTGGAAAGGTTTCGTGAAGATCGTACTGCTTTATATTCTCATCAAGCACCTTCTCATTCTGCTTTGGTGAAATTATCTGATAGATTTGAAATTTATTTATAAAGGCAGCGTACAACGTTACATTTTTGCTGATTGAGTGCTGAAAGTTAACAAACAAAATCATGTTATCTTACACAAAAATTATACTGAGTGATAGGACTCAAATCCAGCTGTCTTGCCAAGTAAACAAACAAAACATCGTTGATACCGTCGTTTTCGCCCATATTATGTTAATTTAAAAGATGTCTTTAAAATGTCTCCTGTTGTTCAAATAAGAAGTATTAGATAGCTTTGCGTTAATCAGATTATTGGTCTTCCTTTATGTTTGACTTCGTGATCCAACATTTTGTCATATAATGAATTGAATTTATCTATTGTGAATTATGCTATCCTAACTATTGTCAATATATTATAGTATATAGCATATAGTCAATATGATTATTGGCCAGTTAAAGAGCTGATGAAAAATTGTTATATCTACTACGGAAACTGCTACAGAGAAAATAAACAATGCTCAGGCAAAAAGTCTTAAGCTTCCGGCATGTAAGCGAACGCCTCATAACTATTCGCATTAAGGCCAATTTCGGCAATATATGCTTAATATGTGTCCAGGCCCCCACAGAGAAGAAAGACGACTGACATAAAGAAGACTTCTAAGATGTCCTAGACAGAACATATGCACAATGTCCCAGCTAGACACCTAAATCGTTCTAGGAGTTTTCAATACGAAGCTGGGTAAGGATGCTATCTTTGAACAAGTCGTAGGAAAGCAACGCCTACATAGCACCATAACAGAAAACGGACTAGAGCTAGTGGACTTTATGGCGGGGCGTAATCTCGTAGTAGCAAGTACAGAATTTCCACACCTCAACATCCATAAGGGGACCTGGTGGTCTTCCGATCGGTGACAACCAATCAAATTGATCACATTGCGATCGACAGCAGACACTCCTCCAGTATCCTAGATGTCCGAACCTTTCAAAGAGCCAACATTGACTCAGAATTTGTCGGTATCAACGGAGTCGAGTTAGAACACCAAAATTTATTGACGGAAAGCCGCAATCGCAAGAGACCGCCAGGACCTCCGCCGATCAAATCCCCCTCAAGCTCTCTCAAGACCCAACGGACGAGAGCTGCCCTCTCTGCCGAGCTCTATGAACAGAAAAGGAGGGAGGAGCATGCAACGACGTACGAAAGTTTGACCAAAAAGTAAAACGAACATGCCAATCTAGAGCGGAAGCCTGCAGGGATGAAATCGGACAACTAATAGTGGAGTCACAGTCGATGCTGAGACTGTGGAAAAACCACTTCTGCAGACTGTATAACGGCGCTGATAGTCAAAATGCCGCCGTCAGGCAGAACGGACCATTACCAATTTACGAAGACGAAAGAGAATGTTAAAGAGATATTAAGATAGCGATATCGAAACTTAAGTCTTATAAGGCTGCTGGAGCAGACGGACCCAGTGCTCCCAGGTTGAGGGGAAAATACCCATTTTTGCCGATTTTCTTAGACGAAAGGGGGGAAAAAAGGGGACGGGAGAAAAAAAGACCTAAAAGGGGAAAATATAATCTAATTAAAAACAGTCTTTAACAATAAACAAATGTAAACAGCCAATTAGAAAATATAAAAAACAACATGCTGAAGAAAAAGAGTCAATGCAACTTCTCACTTGCAGTTAGATTTTTTGTGTTCCTGAATGCGTTAATTTTTTTGACATTTCATAAAACTTATGTATGGCAAACCAAGGAACATACAATAGAGAGAAGAATCTTAAACTGTCAAACGGATTTGATTGGCTACCTCTACATGCATGGTGAATCAGCTCGATCACCTATTTGCAAGTGTGCGTTGAAGGAAATAATTGTTTATTTACGTGATGTCAGCTGCATAATATCCATATTATGGATTAGACGACAACGTATGAAAGTTTCTCCTCTCAGTTGAATCCTCTTTGGCGTCTAGTCTCTGGTCTCTTAATTCTGATTCTACGTTCGAAATATTTTTCAATTCTTGACAAAATTATTGTGTTTTTAATAGAAAAACGAAGAAAAGTAAAGGGTGTCTCAGTAAGAGTGCACTTTTTCATTTTAAAATAAAAACAAGAATTTTATGACAGAGTTGTGATATTTTTATTGTATTGTAAAGAAGACATGTTCCGATTAAGTATGGAATAAAATGTCCGGCAAATGACCCCCACGGCTCCGATGACAGGCCATTACTCTTTTCATGAAATTTTCGATGACTTTTGCACAGAGATGTGACTGTATCTCACCGATGACGCGTTGGATTTCCGATTTGAGCTCAGGAATTGTTTCGGGTTTATTCGCATAAACCCGAGATTTCACAAAACCCCAAAGAAAAAAATCGCACGGAGTTGAATCGCACGATCTTGGTGGCCAGTTGACATCAGAATTTCGTGAGATAATGTGTTCTGGAAATCGTTGCTGCAATAAGTCGATTGTTTCATGCGCGGTGTGGTAGGTTGCGCCGTCCTGCTGAAACCACATGTTGTCCAGATTCATGCCGTCCAGTTGAGGCCACAAGAAGTCCGTTATCATATTCCTGTAACGAATGCCGTTCACAGTCACTGCAATTTCGGCCTCATTTTCAAGAAAGTAAGGTCCAATCACGCCGCCTGACCGAAATCCGCACCAGACAGTTACTCGTTGTGGGTGCATTTGTTTCTCATGGATTGCATGAGGATTTTCTGAGTCCCAAATTCGACAATTTTGTGTATTCACGAAGCCATTCATATGGAAATGCGCTTCATCGGAGAAAATGACTTTTTTTGAAAAATTGGCACCGATTTCACTTTGCTCTATTACCCATTGAACGAATTGCCGGCGCTTTCTGTGGTCTGCTGGTTTGAGCTATTGAGTTAACTGAATCTTGTACGCATGAAGGTGGAGGTCTTTAGTCAAAATTCGCTGCGTAGTGCTTCGTGAAGTTTGCAGTTGTTGAGAACGATGTCGAATTGATGTTTTCGGGTTTTCGGCGACACTCTTGTTTACAGCAAAGGATTCTTATTATCCTTAATTGACCTAGTTTCTTCAAATTTTTTGACCACCCTTCGAATGGTTGATACATTAGGTGCACTTTCTCGGCTGAAAATTTGGCGAAGTTTGCGAGCGGTTTCAGCGTAACTTTCCCCATTTTTGTAATGAGTTTTCACAATTATAACGCTTTGTTCTTTCGAAAAGCCCTCCATTTTTAATAATCGGAATAAACAGAGGTGACAGCTGTCAAATTTCAGAGTTGTCACTTGCATAAAAAGAAAAATATTCCAATTTTAAAAAGTGCACTCTTACTGAGACACCCTTTAGAATCGGACACTTCCAACGCAGATGAAAGAGCCAAAAAAACAACAAAAATATCTGAAGTAATGGGAAGCGTTGCCGGAATTCAAAAGGTGGTTATGCCAAGATAATTCCAAAAAGTGTGATACTCGTGCATTCTGCAAAATATGCAGGGTACCACAATTTGCAAAAAAGTCGGAATTTCAAAAACACGTCTTAACAAAGAAACATATACGGAATGCAGATCTTCTTCTTTCAAACAAGCAACCAACAGTCCAATCATTTGCAGTCTCCCCCGTCGAAGAGCAAAAAAAAAACAACAGCTGAAATGCAGCTACATATGTGCCTTCGGTGCAGAGCATAACATTGCTTTCAATTCATTTGATCATCTAAGTAAGCTAATGAAAAACATTTTCCCGGACTCAGAAATCGCAAAAAATGTCTTTAAGTAGCACCAAGGCAACGTAAATCATTAAAAATGTCACAGGAGAATTTGGACTTGGGAACTTGGTGTCTATTTTAAAAAATAACCTTTTCAGTATTATAATAGACGAGTCAACGACAATTGATTCAAAAAAAAAATTTAGTTATTGTTTGTAGATACGTGTTTAATTTGGAGGTGTATGAACGTTTTCTCGCCATTATCGAGGTCCCTGAAGCAGATGCTATACAACGTTATTTTAAAAAATTACAGATTTTTTTAAAATTAATAAAATACCTTAGAAAAAGAACTTAGTAACATTTGCTACAGATGGAGCAAGTGCAATGATGGGAAAACGGTATTCAGTTTCCAAATTGTTAAATTCCAAATTTGTTTTTAATGCGTGTGCCATTCTTTTCATCTGGTGGCAAATAACGCCTTAAAATGTTTGCCTGATGATATAGAAATTTGTTGCCATGAAATCTACGCTCATTTCAACTGCAGTTGCAAAAAGGGCAACATATTCTTCAAGAATTCCAAGCTTTTTGCAATGTAAAACCACATAAAATGCTACACCCATCGCAAACACGCTGGCTATCATTACATTTAGTTATAAGTAGACTCATTGGACAATATCAAGCTTTATTATTGTATTTTGCTGGGTCGTATTTAGAAGACAATATAAACAAAGCAGAATGCCAAACAATTTATAGAATCTTAGGTAATCCAACTACGATTTTATACTTTGAATTTTTGGATTTCTTTTTATCTCTTTTTACAAAACTGAATTTAGAAATGCAATCAGAAGGTATAAAAATTTACATTTTATTTGACCGAATAGAACTTACACTTAAAACAATTGCTGATTGCTTTTTCAAAACACAATATTTAAACAGTATTTCAAATGTGTTTGAAATTGATTTGACTGATGATGAATATTATGATGATTTGCAAAATGTTTACTTAGGACCGCGATAATCTTTAAAATTAAACACTTCCAATCTTCTTCATGAAGAAGAAAAACTCAATTTTAAAGATAATTGCAAAAACTTTTTAGTTAAAAATTGTGAAGGAATTTTAAAACGATTTGACTTTTCGCCAGAACAAGGCGGAGAACTTTTTAGACTTTTAAGATTTATAAGTTCCCTTTTTCTGAAAAATAAAAATTACAGTTCACTTGGCGGGCTGTCAAAATATTTTGGACACATTTTTTCAGAAAACGAATGGCTAGAAATCGATAGAGAATATAGACTACTCAGAAATGTTAACAATGAAGATATAAACACTGAAAATGTTCAAGAGTTTTGGAAACAAGTTTTAAATAAAAAACATGATGATAACGACATATTTCCAAACATACATAAGAAGACTTATAGATTTAATTTTTTGTCTTCCTCATAGTGGAGCAGGTGCTGAAAGGATTTCCTCAGCAATCAATTTAAATAAAACTAAAATTAGAAATAAACTATCGAATTCCACCATAAGTCAACAACAGACAACACCCTAGACAAGCGGACAATCGGACGACAACCAGTCACGTACGCCACAATATAGCAGGACGATCATCCCACGAACACGCCACACACGTAACACACACATAACACACACAGCGCACGATACCTACAAGTGGAACGAAACGAAGCAGACAATCCGACGACAACCAGTCACGTACGCCACAATATAGCAGGGCACATAACACACACAGCGCGCAGCATGCACAAAACGGAACGAAACGAAACAGACGATGACGAACGAAAACACAACACAGGGCATTCGTTGAACAGCCGTCAGGCCGTGTAGACGTAAGCAAGTATATTATAACCTAATGTAATAGTTCTATAAATTATCTAAATAAAATGATAATGTGCTATTAATGAATTCGCAAATAAAATCCTACATATATCTATTTATTTATTAAATATGTTAGAATTTTATTTTTTTTGTGATTTGTGAAGTTCTTAGTCTAGAAGATATTTGTTATGTTTATTTTTTATTTTTGTTTTTTTATGTATTACAGTGTTATTTTTTTTTGTATTGTATAAAAAATAAATAATTTGAAAAAAATTGAAATACTCGTTTTTTTTCTTCGGGGAAAAACAAGGGGATTTAAAAGAAAAAAAGGGAAAAAAAAAACGTTTTGGTGCCAATTTTTTTTTGAAAACCTGGGAACACTGGACGGAGCCCCCGCTGAACTATTTAAAGCAGCAGGCGATGAGCTGGTCAGGATGAGCACCAACGCATCTGCAAGATATGGTCGGAAGAAAGCATGCCCGATGAATGGAATCTCGGCATCGTTTACCCGGTTCATAATAAAGAAGATCCATATGAAAGCGCCAATTACAGAGGGATAAGTCTCCTGAACATTGCATTCAAGATCCTCTCTGCCGTACTGTGCAAGCGCCTGAAACGTGGACAATCTGGTAAGTTCCTACCAAACTGGTTTCAATATTTACACTTCGGCAGATTTTGGAGAAGAGCCATGAATTTCAGGTCGACAGACCTCTTTGTCGACTTTAAGGCCACATATACATGTCATGTTTTAACATCCCTGTCAAACTCGTCAGACTGTGCAGGATGACTATGGAGAATTCTCACTGCTCCACTAAGGTCGGATGTGAACTAACCGTGATCTTCGATATTAAAAAACGATTTAGACAGGGTGACGCATTGTCATGTGATTTCCTTAACATCATGCTTGAAAATATCGTGCGGGACTCTGAAGCCAATAGAAGGGGTACGATCTACTTCAAGTCTAAACAATTGCTTGCCTACGCAGAGGACATTGACGTTATTGGACGGACAAAGCGAGACGTCAACGAGGCGTTTGCAAGTAGAAGCAGAAGTAAGGGTAGATGGGACCAAGACGAAATATATGCCCATCATCAAAAACAGATGCGCAACACCGACGTCTTGGGCACAACGTCACCTTGGACAGCTATATTTTTTAAGTAATCAAGGACTTCGTCCAACTAAGCTCTATAGTGACAAGCAGCAATCACACCAGCGCTGAGATAAAACGCAGAATAACTCTTGCCAACCGCTGCTTCTTTGGGCTCAAGAGGCAATTGAGTAGTGGAGCCCTCTCTCGAAAAACTGAGGTATCCTTCTACAAAACCTTAATCATCCTGGCTATGGCGCTGAGGCTTGGACGATATCAAAATCGGAGAGGAAAATTGTGCGTGCAACCTTTGGTCCCGTTTGTGTAAACGGAGAGTGGAGTAGAAGATTCAACCAAGAACTATACGGGCTTTACAACGACATCGGCCTAGTTAGACGTCTACGTATCCAACGTCTAAGATGGCTGGGCCGAGGGTCGACGCAACAGTGGACGACCGCAACTAAGGTGGTGCACAGGTGAAAAGGGGCCTCAACCAACGGGACGCGCGGCTCTGGAAGCAGCTGGCCAAAAATCGTACCGGCTGGAGAGGCTTGTTGGTTCAGGCCTTGGTCCACCCCGAACTGTAACGCCATTTAAGTACGTAGTAAGTAACTATTGTGAATTCATATAAATTGCCAAAATCTTAACGAAGTAAAGATTGTTATGTCTTGCCTAACTCAGGCATTTTAACTCTAACCAAAAATAAAGAGTACATTACAAACATATATACGGACTACAAACTATAGAGAATATTCATCACCTTTTCTAAAATTGTCTTATGGTCGTGGATGATTACTTAAAAATTAATTCTTTGTGGAGGGTATTTCTACGTTCCACTGGCTTTATATACTTTCACGCAGCTGGTCGAATTGACTGTCTTCATTTGACGAAAAAAAGGTTCCGAGGCGACCGTCTGTCGGTTAGCTAGTAGTGTCTATGTTGACATCGTACGATGTTGTTTACCGATGCAACGCTGACGTAGAAAAAAGTTGCCGCCTGTCTAACGATTTTAGACAGATGATAAATAAATTTATTTCAAATCAAATTGACTTCAAAGCTTTATGTAATCAGATAACTTCATTTAAAATAGTACCACCCGAATGGGCATTGTCATGGTGCAGAATCACTTTGTTGTGTATTCGCTGGTATCAAAACCGCATTTCCTTCGTTCGAACTCTTTGGTTGTATCCGGCAAACAGCTCCTGTAATGGTCTCACCCGTTTGCAGCAATTCCGAGCTGTCCCTTTAAATAACAAATTGAGCCTCGACGCAGGGATGTTTGGTTTAGGCGTCGAAATTGATGGATTTTCGCAGGACCTTCTTCATTTCTTTTAGTTCAGATTATGGTCATGGATCCACTGATCATCGTCAATCACATTATGATGCAGAAAACACTACCTTAATTTCTTTCCGCTTAAGTAGAAGTTTGTTTCTGAAAAAAAAGCATTGACCGAGGTTTCAGGGCTGGCATTAGAATAGCATCCATATTCGTTGCCTTTGGACTATTCCGAGCAACCACGTAACGACCAATACGACTAATCAATTCGGCATAGATTTTACCTCAAAAGTTCTTCCAATTCTTCGTCTTCAAACTTTTTCACTGACCCGGACACTCCTTGTCTTCCACCTCAAAATTGTCACTTACGTAGCGTTGAAAGCATTTGCACTTTTCTCACTAGTAGAAGCCTTATCGTTATTTCTATAGTCATTTGACTCATGTCTGCCTCTAACTTCTTGGAATGAACACTTTATAAAGGGTGTCTTTTATAGAGTTATAGAACTTTGAAATGGAATAAAATAAAGATGATTTTTTTAGATTGACATGAAATTAACTTTATTCGAAAGATAATCTTCTGACATTATAATTTAAATATAATTTCTGGCATATAACTGCCACGGCGGGCGCTGATTGGGCCCAAAACAAGATTGTCGCTTATCCCAATTTTCATAAGCGAATTTTGTTTAGCGATGAAGCTAACTTTTGGTGGAATGGATACGTCAATAAACAAAACTGCCGTATTTGGAGTGATGATAATCCTCAAGTGTATGTTGAGGAACCGTTACATCCACAAAAACTGACTGTTTGGTGTGCTTTATGGGTTGGTGGAATAATTGGTCCGTACATCTTTAAAAATGATGCTTGCCAGAACGTGGTGCCCGCTATAGAGCCATGATTACTAACTTTTTCGTTCATCAATTGGACAACCATGATGGGCAGGAGCTGTGGTTTCGACAAAACGGCGCAATATGTCGCACAGCTCGTGCCACAATTGATTTATTGAAGGAAACGTTTGGTAACCGCTTAATTTCACGTTACGGACCCGTGAATTGGCCTCCAAGATCGTGCGATTTAACGCCGCTTGACTATTTTCTATGGGGATATGTGAAGTCGCTAGTCTACGCCGATAAACCCGAAACGATTGACTACTTGGAGGACAACATTCGGCGCGTTATTGCCGATATACGGCCACAAATGTTGAAAAAAATCATCGAAAATTGGACCTCCAGATTAGACTACGTCCGAGCCAGCCGTGGCGGTCATATGCCAAAATTATGTTTAATGTCAGAAGATTGTCCTTCGAATAAAGTCAATTTCATGTCAATTTAAATAAACGATCTTTGCTTTATTCTATTTCAAAGTTCTATACCTCTATTAAAAACACCCTTTACATATGCAGGTTTAAATCATTGCCATGCCCCTAAAATCTAGGGCATTCCTCTGACAGTATTGAGACATCATTATCATAATCACAAGCAATGCGTCAACTTCAGCATAAGTAGCATTAAGATTACTTATTCTTGCCTGAACAACCCAAATTCAAATAAATTTAAACAATTACCTAACTTAATTTCATAAATATATTCGTTATCTTTATAAATGTAGTTAATTTATCCTTCATTAACATAAAAAGATACTTTGACGCTAACTAAAGTTATTTGACTATTAATCCATTAACACACAAACAAAATATTAAAATCAGTCGGCATCCACTAGATACCAAAGCAAATTCCAAATTCAACCACCATACCGCTCTCACTAATTTTTCATCCATTCACTTCGTCCTCAAACTCAAATCTCCACTGAAAGTCTGCGGTTTTATATCCATTACTCACTCAAGCACATTTAAATTGAAATGAAATTAGATAAAATCCACCCGCACTCAAGCTCGTAACCACCAAAAACCATCACCCTCAACCGACCAAACCACTTATCTACTTTCCCAGCACAAGATGAATGCCTTTGCCTGCGTCGCAGCTATTAACAACATTTTCAAGCAACCATCCATCGGTTGACGTGTCGAATATGAATCGAACAGAAATGGTTAGCTATATCTGGGGCAGCATCCCAGCGGAAGCGTCACAGTAACAACGTTTACAGTAACAACGCACGCTTTCTATTAGAGCTAAATCTACACTTGAAGCAACTAAAATTCCAGCTGTCATGGGAATCACCATGTAATCCTTACCCTGGCATGGTAACCAAACAAAATATTATGCCTTTGACCTTGAGGTAGGCATTTGAACGTATTGTACTGGTAGATCTGGTTCTGGCAAGACGGCCGCGTTTCTGACCGACTCATCGTCATCATTGTAGTCGTCTCTCTCCTCGCTCGTCGTGGTCGAATGAATAATAAATGTAACATAAATAATGAAATGTAATATACTCAAAGTATCTCGAATAAAATTTGAATAATGGCCTGGTCGCATGATTCGAAACAAAGTCCGCAGACCATGCCCCTGAGGGGTGGTGTCTTGCTTAAAAGGTGCGAAAAGACTTCTTGGAAACGGCGGGTAAGGTTAGGCATAAATCTACCCCCAGCCGGGTTAGAAGTCATAATTTGCTCTAAGTGCGAGGCACTCGGCATGAAGTGCTGATGAGGATGGCTATGAATTTATTATTCTGTCTCGAAGATCCTTCGCGGTCTGTCATAACTAACTGAATTGCAAAAGGTGGACCAGGTTTAACAGGCTGTCAAGAAACATATTGTGCTGGATAAGCATTTGAGTGGAATCTGATTACTGAAATAGACTTAGATATTTTAACAAATTGAATTTATATTAACTTTAAGAAAAGCGTTGAAGTAATCCTTGACAATGTTATGTTGGTGACTTGACGATGAATTAAAAACTTTTCTTTGATATCAAAGGCAATACTGAGACTGTAGTAAATTCGATTGACACATATTGTTTAAGTTACAAACAATAATTATGCTGACTGGCATCCCGGCAATCTGGTTGTGACCCAAGATCACGATGGTCTACTAACTATTGTGTTTAAGGTGCGCCCCAAAATGATAGAGACATCGAAAACCTTGGAAGCACAGACAATAAATCAAAAGTATTATTAATAATAAACATTCTTATGTCTCGATTATCTTAAAAAAAATTGATTTCCCAAAATGATAGTGCCACTGGTTGTATCTGTATTTTGCACACAGTTAACGTCCAATGAATCCTACTTTTTTTGAAATTGTGTTGTAGACCCTGTTTGGCACTGTATTTACTAATTTTTGGGTTTGGAGGTTAGTCGTGATGCAATGGTAATCATCACGCACTGTTGAGCGAAAGGTCCGGTTAAAAATAAGTTACTGTGAACTACAACCAACGCGACAAATTCAGTCGAATCTCCCGAATCCTATCTAGGACCATCACCCTCGGAGAGTAGTAAACGAACATCTTCGACACAAAACATCTGCACCCCATCCAGGTTGTGTGACAAATACCATAAGTAATTCTTGAACCTGCGTGAACCCTATAAAAAAACAAAACAATAAGTTTCTTTTTTAATTTCTTGCCAACTGTCCGTAATTGCGCTCTTAAGCTCAGGAACGTTGTTAAATTACCGTCCGCCACCATACACCAGTCTTGCTGATATTCCCCATAAGTTTTCGACCGGGTTCAAGTTTGGCGAACATGCTGGCCATAACATAATTTGAATATTAGTAGTCGAAAGGCATAGGTTAAAATAATACAGTTTGTTTTAGAGTGTCCGTCTAGAGCCAGTAAAATTCCTAAATTTGTAAGGATAGTTAAGCTAGTTTTAGGCATTTTTGTCTAGGATAACATAGATCTAAGAAACTATAAATGAAAATAAATTAAAAAAAAAAAATAATAATTTGAATATCTATGTGGGAAAACCACTTTTTATAAGAAGCCGCCAAGTGAACTGGAGCATTACCCTGTTGAATGTCCATGAAATTTTGGGCCAGTTCTTCGAGAAATGGTATAAGGGTTTCCTCCAACATGCCTTGGTACTTCTCCGCATTCCTCCTGTTAGGAACAATTGTTAAAAGGGATGGTCCGTACCAACTAAAGGCGCCCATTAACACTACCTCCTCCATGCTAACGTTTGGAGAAGGATTCTTTTTTCTTTTTTTAAATCATGGTGTGCCCATCCGCCCGGCCCGTCTAAATTGAAATTTCTTTCGTCACTCAACACAACTTTTCCCCATTCTTCATAAAGGTCATGTGCTTTCGAGCCCAGTTTAATCTGGTCGTCCTATGCTGTATAGTAAGAGGGGATTGCGACTTCATTCTTTTCGATTGCAGCCGACTGGACGGCTTTACAAATTTGTGAATGGTGGACTTAGCTTCTATTCCAGGACATGCTTCAACACCTCGAATACTTCTTCTTCTTCTTTTCCTTTTTCCGGCGTTGTTATGGTCAGAAGTGTAGGACCATAACCTTCCCACTTAACTGCATTCCTACTGGTCCGCTTGTGGGGTCCGCCGGTTTGACTCAGAAAGTAGCGGCAGGCTTCCCGGTTTGGGATTACTTCATCGCTGAGGCCAATCAAATGCTGGTCTTTTTGCATTTTTTTGCACCAATTGTTTTTCGGCCTGCCTTTTTTTTTTTTTTTTGTGTGACACGGGCATGCTCCAGATTTTTTTTGTTTGATCTTACTCTTACAACACCGGTGATCTCCAGTCGTGTCAACCCACTGATTTGCATGTACACTTGTGGGGCAGTTTAATGGTGGTATATGTGTCCCTAGGCTCACCTTGGTGTTCTCTAAATTGCCTAGATGTGATTTTTGTTTACCTTTGTTTTGTCGCCTTTTACGACAAGCGAGCTTCAACACCTCGAATACTATTTGTGGAATTATACAATTCTCTTAAAATGCGCCTTTTCTGGTGATTAGTTAATGCCGGCGGACGGCCTGATCACTTTTTTGTGCCATAAAGAGTCTCCAATTTCTTAAAATTTTGAATGACGTGATTGGAATGATTTAACTGCTTTCCAATTTCACGCGTAGATTTGCCACTTTTCAATAATTCAATTATTTGACCTTTTTCGAATTCGGACAACGACTTTCCTCTTCCCATCTTCACAATGTCGACTCAAACGTGAAATGATCGACACTGATAGAGAGCAAATCATCGCTACTCATACAGCCACGGAGTATACACTATAAAATATATTAAAATTTGTCCGTTGGGGAAAAGGAGACAACTGCAGTCAAAGTTTGGCGCTATCTTTATAGGACACTAAATTTGTGCGTGTTTGCCCAAATTACTGAAAATAACAATTAATTAATCTGTATGATGATTAATTTCCCTGTATGATGCTTCTTTTGTCGCAGCTAAAAGAACAATATACTCATCGGCTCAATTTGCCTAGTAGCAATTTTGAATCATAGGAATAAATTCACTTTGGTTTTAAACTATTATTGAAATTACTAATCTAGAGTCTCTGACCCTCTTATAAAGCCCCAATACCAGGGTGAAATTTATTAACTGGCTCGCCTTACTAGATGTCATGGAAACTAAATACGAAGTTTGGTCACCTATAAAAAGAATGCGAGGAAAAAGTTAAAACCCATAATGTTCCCAGATTTCAAACTCTGGCAAAAAGAGAAGCGATCACGCACATAAAATATCAGACCCTACGAAAGGAAGTCAACCGTTTCCCCCACGCAACATTCAGTAAGACTGTGTGGCTAAAAACACTAGGGCAGTGTATGCACCGATACACGGTGGTATACCATACCAAATCCACATTTATAAGCAATGATTATAACAATATAACAACGGGCCTTGAAGGATGGCAGAATAGCGAAACATGGAAGGAACACACTCATGACAAGGAGGCTTGGCGAAAGGGTTCTCAACGAGGCTCTGGACGTCGATTTCCAAGCGGCAGATGTTAATAATATTGATAATAATAATAACTATTCATTTTCTAATGTTTGGTATCAGCTTTAATCAGTAGTTTTCTACTACAGCCCCTGTTGGAGACTTCTGTGTTCCTGCACTTTCTGTCGTGTTTTTACTTATCTTACATTCTTACCAGCATTCTTCCTGGAGAGGTCTTTCTCGTTTTCTTTTACGCAAAATGTTCGCTGGTTCCCTCGTCTGTTCTTTCAACCTTGCCTGGGTCTATATTTTTCTACAATATACATCGCCAATAGTATAGACTGTAGATTTTGCCTAGACAGTCTTTCTAAAGCCAGACAGGAATTTTAACTCTCTCGGTATAGTTTTCGTAGTCGGTCTAGTTTTACACTTGTCCCTTAGGTACGATGTACTTATATTAATTGGTGATCCCTGGGGTTGTCATTATATTGTTTCTACCATCTCGTTTCCTCTCCGGTACTGGCTTTGGGGTTAATGGAGCTTCCTCGCTATTCTTTTCGATGAGCTTCATACCCAGCGGATGGAGCCCATAGCCTTCATATTTTAGATTCAAACGCCAGGCCGGTTCCCAATGGGATCGTTCTCTGCTTATAGTCATTGGTATTTCTGTGATAAACAGGTGAAGAGGTCCAAACGTGTGGATCGAAATTTCTGTCAGTTTTCGCTTGATGCTTCGGACACTTCCTGTTGCTCTCACTTCCAGTTGTTCCTTGTTTTAGGAGGTTTATACAGAGCATGACTACATTTGTTGAGGGAAGCTCCCATCGGGTGACTTCAATTACGATCTAAGATAAATTGTTTCTCAGCCATTTCTTAACCGATCCTTATGATTTTTGGACGCTCAAAAAGTATTTTAAGATATCTAGGTTATTGTCTAAACAAAATTCTGATTTTGGTCCTAACTTAAAAAATGTAATTGAAGAAAAAATTTTAAATTGAAAGTGCAAAATTTTCGCACGCACTATTTTTTTTACTTTTTTGAAGAATTTTTTTTTTCGAACGTTCTTAGGCAAAAACAGCAAACATAATCCGTGTTTTAATAAAGAAATCACACAATCCCAAGCTTTGTATTGGGGCTATAACTTAATTCGTGCGGTTTGCTAAGAGATGATAAGATGAAGAACTGGAAGCATTACTCTGTGAAGATTGTTGCCAAACACAAGAAGAGCTCGCAAAATCTTTGGGTGTCACTCAAGCAGCCATTTCAAAACGTTTAAAAGCAGTTGGATATATTCAAAAGCAAGGAAATTGGGTTCCACATGAACTCAAGCCGAGAGACGTCGAAATGCGGTTTTGCATGTCCGAAATGCTGCTGGAACGCCACAAAAGGAAGTCATTTTTGCATCGGATTGTTACTGGTGATGAAAAATGGATCCATTACGACAACCCCAAGCGCAAAAAATCATATGTGAAACCCGGCCAACCAGCCAAATCAACGGCAAAGCCGAATATCCATGACACGAAGGTAATGCTCTGTATTTGGTGGGATCAGAAGGGTGTGCTGTATTATGAGCTACTAAAACCGGGTGAAATTTAACGGACAATGCTACCGAACACAATTAATCTGTTTGAAGAGAGCCTTAGCCGAAAAACGCCCGGAATATGCCACCAGACACGAGGCAATAATTTTCCATCATGACAACGCTCGGCCCCACGTTGCTATTCCGGTTAAGAACTATTTGGAAAACAGTGGATGGGAAGTTTTACCCCACCCGCCTTATAGCCCAGACCTTGCCCCTTCTGACTACCATTTGTTCCGGTCGATGCAGAACGCCCTCACTGAAATAGGGTTCACATCAGAGCAGAATATCAAAAATTGGCTTGATTCATTCTTGGCTGCCAAGCCGGCGCAGTTCTTTTGGGATGGGATCCACAAATTGCCAGAAAGATGGGAAAAGTCATAGCTTCAGATGGGCAATACTTTGAATAGTACTTATGTACATGTTTTTCTTAAATAACGCGCAAATTTTGAAAAAAAAAACCGCGTGAATTAAGTTAACCAATATATTGTTGTTCATTCCGGCCCTCTTTAACAGCAAAACCATATTATAGACTGCAAAATTCATTACACTAGAATAAATTTTAGGAGTTATTTTTGAATAAAGAGAAATCCACATTTACATAAGTCTCAAAGATAATAACAAAGAAACAGTTAGTTGAATGTCTATCTGAATTCGCCTATTTGAAACTAATTGAACTCTTTCAGCTCTTCATTCACCTTCAGTTCATTTATTTTATTCATAAGATATCACTATTATATCTGACCATATCGAAGAACCTTAGGTGCAAGTACCTAGACGGCGCGGCCGACCGGCGAGACAGCCTGGACTGTTACAGAGGCCAGTTGCAAGAATTGGACGTCAGACAGCAGCATACAATGCAAACATTCGAAGCCGCGCAATAAACCTGGACTCAGACAGAGATGATACATCTGAAGCGCACAATAACAATACACGTAACGAATTCACTGCAAAGTTAGAAGACCTGACATACAACACATGTTCAAATTGTAGAAGAAAATATATGGGCAAATTGAACAAACATGAAATTTGTAAGACTTGCATGAAGCATCCAACAAAGTTTACGGCTGCAAACAACATGGAACCAGGCACACAGCCTGAAGAACTTAAAGACCTCATTCCCATTGAACAGATGTTGATTGCTCGAGTGCATCCAATTTTACGAATATATCAAGTAAAGGCTTGTGGTGACAATGGACAATAAAAACATCAATATGACTCATGACAAATCAACACGTAGTATCAAAAGTTTATTGAAATATATTCGGTAAATTGAGATCAACTCTACCCTTAAGTTTTACCTCGCTTCGCTCAAACACATGCTGCAGCGAAGCGGTACGACAAGCGACTGCGCCTCCTAGTGTAACAATAGTTTTATTTTTATCACGGTTTGCTTCCTGCATGTGCGGTGACTGGTGACCATTCATAGTAATTCTGGCCCTATTTGAGAATTCGCATTTCACCTTGTTGATCTTCCGATTCACCTCTTAAGTCGCGGAAATAATTCTCGAACAGAATCCAGAGACCTTTTATTATAAGATGATAATTATTCACGACAAAAAGGCTAAGGAAGACGGGGCATAGAGCTCTATGTTCTACCTAGATGATCGTAGAATTTGTTTTTGGTGGCACCATCCTTACACATATTTTATAGGAAGTAGGCGTGAGTGGAAACTGGACTTTAGCTTGAATTAAATTTATTCTAATGCGCTGTGTTACGTGGTACCTACTTGCTTACATGCCGAAAGGTTTAGATGTTTTTCTTGACTCCGATCCCAATAACAAATTTGATCCGAAAAGGCTTCACAAACCATTATTTTATCTCTATTGCCCGGTACATGCCATCGCATATTTTTTAACGGCGGTGATTTGTGATTGAGTGCAAGATTTCCAGCTAGAGATCTGAAACTGGTCTTTTTTTACGGTTCCGGTTCGACGGGGTGAAGCCCAACCGATACGAAAAAGTAATGGCTTCAAAAGCGAGACAGAAGTCTACAGGGGCAATCAAGGACATCTGGAAATCTTTCTTTCTTGAGTCTCGAAAACTGAATGCAAACTTCTTCTTCTTCTTCTTCTTCTTTTCCTTTTTCCGGCGTTCTTATGGTCAGAAGTGTAGGACCATAACCTTCCCACTTAACTGCATTCCTACTGGTCCGCTTGCGGGGTCCGCCGGTTTGACCTCAGAAAGTAGCGGCAGGCTTCCCGGTTTGGGATTACTTCATCGCAGAGGCCAATCAAATGCTGGTGTTTTTGCATTTGTTTGCACCAATTGTTTTTCGGCCTGCCTTTGTTTTTTTTTTTTTTTTTTTTTTTTTTTTTTTTTTTTTTTTTGTGACACGGGCATGCTCCAGATTTTTTTTTTGATTGATCTTACTCTTACAACACCGGTGATCTCCAGTCGTGTCAACCCACTGATTTGCATGCACACTTGTGGGGCAGTTTAATGGTGGTATATGTGTCCCTAGGCTCACCTTGGTGTTTTCTAAATTGCCTAGATGTGATTTTTGTTTACCTTTGTTTTAGTCGCCTTTTACGACAAGCGAGAGGTATCGCTGCAGGGATATTCTTAACCCGTCCCTGCACGGGTTAAAACTGAATGTAAACTTACCTAAGATAATGGTTAAAGATGACAACAAGAAGAATTGAGTCAAAAGATTATAAGATAAGATGGCAACTGACTTTGGAGAATATTTGTCTCTAAAACCATTTGCCTTGTAATTTTTTTCAGTAAATCAAAACTTTTCTAAGGTCACAAAACATTCTATTGCCGCCGTCTACGAATAATTTTATCTTTTCAAAATATTTTAAAGTGCCCTTCGAGCCTTTTTCTCCGCATTACCCTAATTAGCTTTCAACTTCAAATTGCCAAAATTAGCCTGTCAAACGTTCCTGTCAACAAGTATTGTTCATTTTTCTAATTTATCGCAGTCCCTATTAACACCATTAAATTCCCAACATACCAATAAAGGGTAATTCCAGAAAAAAATCGGTACAACCCATAGTAACCCTAAAATTGTTCTATACGATACAAAATCCCTTGGTAATTTGGAACGAATTAAAACCAAAAAAATAAAATGACGAACCCGGGTTAACGGCAATCCTTTTCATTCCACGTCTTCGGTAATTCGTTGGTGTCTCCCCGAGTGCCCCTGTTAATGAAATTATTCCTTAATTTCCAGTTCAATCCCATCATTTTTCCCTGTGAGCTTCCGTTTTTTTTTTCTCTCAATTTTCTTTTTTTGGGCGGGCAACCCGATTCCCTTTGTGGTTCTGATTAATTACTGAATTCAGAGGAATTGAAGCAGAAGTTCGGGGATATTCCGAGAAAAATGCCATATCCTTTCTGTTGTTTTTTTGCTAATGTCATGATTAACTTTTTTAAGTAATTGCCTGAACAGTAATTTCTCATTGAACATATGTATATACGATTTCTAAGCAGCATGTTGCTGTCGGTGCCATGTTGCTCAACATGTTGTATATAACAGTTGCCGGTGAAGGGAAATTTTCTAGCAACACAGTGATGTTGCTATCGGTGTCATGTTGCTCAACATGTTGTTTATAACAGTTGCCGGTGAAGGGAAATTTTCTAGCAACACAGTGACATGCGCGTTAGTTGGATGAATTTTGGGCGCGAAAAGGAACGTGTTCCAACAAATATGATTGAAGGTGGAATGAGTCCTTGACTACTGTTGCTTAACCGATAAATGGAGAGATATAGTTTCTCTGATATTGCCTGATTCAGCGTAATATAAAATTCCTAACATCCGCCTATCTCAAGAGAACTAGGTGGTGTTAGACTTAGAGCCTATATCAAAAATGACGACCAGCAGAAGGATTGAGAAGAAGGTGAAAATCGTCGTTGTCTGCCTGATAAATTAATGCTAAAAGGTTACAGGGTATATTGTTGTATCGAATTAGAGTACAGTTCAATGGTTTTGAAAAGTTATTTTGTTCCTTCAGTTGATTCCTCCGTTTGATAATAGTGTTGGGGGGAGGGTAGGCTATGGGTTAAGATGCTGAGATTGCTTTTTCATCTCGACAAAGTTGGTGTTATTCAAATTGGTTTAGGGTATACATACATACATACATACATATGTAGGTACAATGGTGAAACAACAATACGAGGTGCTGCAAGAGAAGGAGTGGGGCATTCACATGTTGCCGAAAACTTCGGCGAAGTTACGCACGTCAGGAAGGTAGTAAAGTGAAGATTCCCAGTTGAAGGTGTGAGTGCGCCAGATTACGATACTCGGAGCCATTCACAGAAACAGCAACGCCTAAGGGTTCTCGAAATGTATGGTGTAATGGGTATGTGGCAAGAATTTCTGGATGATGTGCTTTGTAAATATGGGAAAATTATCATAAAAGGTATGGTGTCGATAGCATGCCAATTTTCTTTGTCATACTGATAAGCTGGAACAGGGTTTTGTGTTTCATTGCCGTAAAATCTTTTAAGGGATTCGTGAACCGTGTTGATTGAAAAGATATCAGGAAAGGAAGTAATTTCACACTTTGCAAGGACGCCTTTGTTTTCTTTGCACATAAATTGTGTGACGACATGTCAATGTCTGCATGAATTGGTTTTAATTTTTTTTTTAAGCATCTAGGGTTTTACAGCATTTTGCATATATCCACGGAAATGTCAACTTGAGTACTCTTTTTCCTCGGTTCTTTTGAATAAGACAAATTACTCACAACTGTCGTAGTAAAATGAGGAAATTTTCTATTTAGCTCACATATGCCTCAATTAAGTCAAGTCTAGTCTAATCTGATATAATATCATATATTGGAAATTTGAATCTTACTCTTTTAATAAGAAAAATAAAAGGAAAACTGCATGACTTTGCCGGGTTATGGACAGCGTTGTGCACGTTAACGACAAACACGCTGGAACACGTAATCGGTGTCTCTCCCACGGTTAGAACCGATAAGATGCTGACATCGCGTCTAAATTACCGGACACCAGGTACATTCCACCACGTACCAAACGGTAATACGAGTGCTCCAGTGGGTACACGTCAACGCTGGATGGCAGAATGCAGATGCGGATTAGTATTTAACATAAGGTAGTGTAAGAAAAATATGAATTTAGAAAATATGTTGACTTTTAAGGAAAACCTCTGCCCGACAGAGGACGGTAGTAAAAAATATATATTTTTTTTAAATTTACCTAACTATAAATTAGTTCAATTTGCATTTGCATCTACACAAAGCTCCTGTACTAAATAGTTCTCAAAGTCTAGTTTAGAAACATACGAGGGTGGTCCCATAAGTACTTAGCCTCACCGCCAGATGGCGCCAGTATTGCAAGAGCAACTTACTATCGTGTAGTTCATTCTTACATTCTAGTAAACGGCTACTGTCGAAATTTCAGCCGGATCGGACTCGTAGTTTTGTTTTGACCGCGTGTGGAAGCGGGAGTGTCCGCGGATTTTAGAAAAATGGAAAAAGAGCAATATCGGTCGGTGATTCGATTCTTGTTTTTGGAAGGGAAATCGCGCAGCGAAATCAAAGAGCGTTTGGATGCTGTGTACGGTGACTCTTCTCCTTCTATGGCGACCATCAAAAATTGGTTTAACGAGTATCAACGTGGTCGCACGTCGGTTTTTGATGAGCCACGTCCAGGTGCCCCGAAAACGGTTACCACGGAGGATAACGTGACAAAAATCCACGATCTCGTATTGGCAGACCGCCAATTGAAGGTGCGCGAAATAGCTGAGACAGTAGCCATTTCAAAAGATCGCGTGGGTCATATCCTGCATGAAATTTTGGGCATGAGAAAGCTGTCGGTGCAATGGGTTCCGCGTTTGCTCACTCCGGACAACAAGCGCAACCGTGAGACCACTTCAGAGCAGTGTTTGTCGCTGTTTAAGCGCAATCCGAAGGAGTTTCTGCGTCGTTTCGTGACAATCAACGAAACATGGATCCACTGGTACATACCAGAGAACAAGGAACAGTCGAAACAGTGGACTTCACCCGCGAACGTGCTCCGAAGAAGGCGAAGACTGTCCCATCGGCCGGAAAGGTGTTGGCCACCGTTTTCTGGGATTCACAAGGTGTGATCCACATCGACTACCTGGAGAAAGGCAAAACTGTCACAGGGCTGTACTATGCCAAATTATTGGGCCGATTCCACGCCGAATTGAAGAAAAAACAGCCCTATTTGGCGAAAAAAAAGTGCTTTTCCACCATGATAACGCACTGGCGCACACCTCCGCCCTCGCCACGGCCAAATTGGTCGAATTGGGCTACGAACTGCTGCCCCATCCACCGTATTCTCCAGATTTGGCCCCGTGCGACTTCTTTTTGCTTCCAAACTTGAAAAAATCACTCGCCGGGCAGAAATTTCAGTCGAATGAGGAGGTCATCGCCGCTACGGAGGCCCACTTTGCAGACCTCGAGACAACGTATTTTTTACACGGGTTAAAGAAGTTGGAGCATCGCTGGGTTAAGTGTATCGAGCTAAAAGGAGACTATATTGAGAAATAAATCGCCATTTCTCCAAAACTTTTGTTTTTCTTTTGTAGGCTAAGTACTTATCGGACCACCCTCGTATATTGCACCTCACCTGGTCTAGACAAAGTTCCATCTGATGAAATGTGCTGTAATCCGATTGTTTTTGGTCATTCGTGTTGAACTGCTTTTGCCCGTTGTTTTAAAAGTCGAATCATAGACTTTCTGTTGCAGAACCAAAGTGTCTGTTCGCTTAACATATTTCAATTACTGTAAGGATTTCCTAAATAAGCCTAGGGTCGTCATGACAATATCTTCTCTTAATACTCGTAAACCAGCTTGCTCTCACGAAAAAAACCTTCATCTATAGCCAACTACAGCCATCGCCCACTAAAGCATTAATTGTCATAAATAATTCTCGATATCTATGACTGATTGCTATGCTAATTTAATGACGTCTGATTCCTTTCATTTTGGCAACTGAGTTCTGGATTTTTAAGTAGGCGACGGACTAGGAGGACAATATAAGGATGGACAGAACAGCCAAACATTGAAGGATCACACTCGAGGGTAGGTAAACAACTTTAAAAGACACTGTGAGCATCGTAAGCACATGCTCATAGTAGTGCGAGATTTCTACTCACTAAAAACACCTCCCTTCGAAACGAGTTTATATTGCAACTAAGTCATTCGATTTATCTAGCAATAGTCCGCTTTCGATGTATTCGTATTTGGCAGGCGACATTCCAATGAAGGCTCCTGCAATTTCGGCTATGCTCGTGTGGTTAAAGTTTATTGTGCTAAGTCAAGAGGTTTTGTTCTTTGAAGGTGGCTTAATACACTTTGTTCTGTTCGTCGAGTAATTGGAAACAGTGCTATTTACGTGATCCTCAAATCGACTTTTATGTTTCCCAGAGAATTTGTTTCTTTTTTCACACTTACGATTCTCAAATCTCGGTGGAGATCCTCGTTTTTAATATACCACGGTGCATTGGCGACAGCTCCTTGGTTCAACCCCCGAGTTGTTTACCCTATGGTAAATCCAAATTGGTTGTAGCACTTGCTTGTATAGAAGCAGCTTGTTTTCAATACTGAGTTTAGAACACATACTTTCAACCTACATAGTTAGGTTTTCTCTTAAAGTGAGCCTACCAGCTTAACTTCGCATCGAGAGTCATCCCAAGATATTTAGTCTCATTCGCGAATGCTTTTCTGTAAAAATGTACAATTAACAATTAACATGGAATTTCACAATTTCACAAAGCGTGGACCCGTAGTCGGAGAGTGAAGACACGTCTTCTGCTTTCCGTCTGGCGTCAATGTCGGCAAAGGATATTGACGTCGCTGTTTTTTATTGTGCCGCTGAGGGCTCAGAGGCCCTAGCGGGCGATGACATTTGAGATGCATCACTCTCTTTATAAATTTTTGATTGACAAAGAACGGTCATCTACAGCGGAGCCCGAGGTTGCAGGAAGGCTGGACTGTATTCAGAGGACGCCCGGTATCCGAAGTTCGCATACTAGTAAGCACTCTCTTAGCCATGCATCCATCGGCGTATGCTGTTCCACCTTGGAGTTAGAGGAATGTGGGAATGATGGGTACGGGGGAAAAGGAAAGGTAAGGAAGGGTCAGTAATTGCTTCTTGGCTTCGGGTTCCTCTAGAGACAGGTCTCGAGAGTCATTACCTATACTAAGCCTCCGCACCGTGACAAGATGAGCAAAGTTCACGAAGTTAAAAAATAGATGCATGGAGGTGTAGGCCATGTCGCACTATTTTAAAGTAGGAAGCCAAGTTATCCGGGGCTCACGTCTCAGCCTATAGACTATAGTTCACAGTACAGCATTACAATATAAATAAAAAAAAAACTTTAATCAATTACTGGGCTATTTAAAAGAGATTTTATTGTAACCAAATATTATTCATATCTGGTTTACCGAGCAAATGTTAAGTACCGAAGTTTGTTGACAAATAAGCAAGTAATAATGACTAATGTTAGTCATTATTATATACATCAGAAGTATGATGATGATGATTGATTTCCACATTTCTTTGAACCTCTTTATCTACGAGACGTGCCTAACGACTAAACTTTACGAAGTGTGGGTTTTACACGAGTAATATAGTTTTGAAAGTCAAAAAATCCAATATACTGAAAGATCTAAACAGAAATTGTTTCCCTTTTGGCTGCCGTCCGTTTCAGAAGTTGAAGGTCGTCTGTGTACTAATCAAATCCTAATCCAAGACTAGTTTGAGACATATGGACAACGTGCATATGCCTTATGTGCTTAGTGACTAAAGAAATTGCAAGAAAAAATCGTTCACAGGCAATTCCTTGAAGATACACTGTCAAGAGATTTTTATCTATTAATGGAAGTCATCAGCATCGTCGCGGGAATATTATAAATTCGTTCTGTTCCTCTGGACCTGGACCAAAAGTTGTATTTTGCATAGAAAATCAAATTAAACACGTGTGATGTTGTGAACCTGGGTTCTACGTATGCTAATACTTCACAAAAATTCGCAACAATTTTTTGACTATTCCATAAAATTTAATAAAATATTAAATGACATTATGGTGAAAATGCTCTGACTTTAAATCGTGCAGGAAATGGCTTCGACGTTTTAAGAATGATTTTAGCGTTTAAGCCTCTCTCTCTACAACCAAAAAAAATTCAAAAATAAAGAATTGGAGTCATTATTCGAAAACTCTCTGCGTCTCTTAGAGAATGGAGAGCACACTCTGAAAGAATCTTATCTGTTAGACTACGCACAAGAACGCGTAAGATGACGATGCTATGCTATGCACCAACAAATGTGGCGGATATTGAAATCAAAGGAGCCTTTTACAGCAGTCTCTCAAAATTCTTACTAGATGATATGTGGTATACGCAATTATCCTGATGGTTGACCTGAATGCACAAATTGGCCAGTGCAATCTCAGCCGCGAAGTGGTTATGGGTCACAGTTAGGGTACGCTTTCGCAGGACGGTGAGATGTTTACCGAACTATGTTCTAGTAACAACCTCGTCATTGGTGGATCCCTTTTCAAACACAAACCTATCCATAAAATAACATGGACGTCTGCTCATCATACTCATCTGCATAAAATCATAGCACAGATAATCAATCAAATTTATTCAATTCCGTGATTGCCACCCTAGGGAAAGAACAAGCCGGTTTTCGTCCACTCTGTTCATGCATCGATCAACGCTTTGAGAATAATCATCACTGCTTAACCTCGTCGACTTCGAGAAGGCGTTCGATACTCTTAAACATGACACAATATGGAGAGCTCTAGTATGCAAAGGAGTAGCTGAAAGAAATGTATAGATCTCCTAAAAGAACTGTATGCAGGTGCTAAGTGCCCTGTGAGACATGGAAATAGTCTAAGCAATGGTATTCATGCTAGAGTTAGCCAGGGTTGCGTATTATCATCAATCGACCTGATTTTAGACCTATTAATGCGGTAGGTATCTGCGGAAAACAGAGATATATCCTGGGGCATGGGTGGCAACTTTAAGGATCAGGACTATACGGATAACACCTACCTACTGTCTCACAAATATTCTCATATAATGTCCAAAATTGGAGAGTATGCCACCATTACAAGAACCCCTGTTTCTTGGCACTGAAATTGGTATTAGGAACGATTTCTATGAACACCAAAAAATTTAACCCAGCTATAAAATGAGAACAAGAATACCTGATATTGCAGATCATTCGGCTAACAGCTTGGACTTGTTTGTCACTTCTCATCCTGAAAATTTTCTATTCAGATATATCACCTCTTGGCTCGTCAGACCACTCTCTTGTATCAGCTAATTTCTTGTGCTCACTCACTCAGTTAGAGAAGAAATTCCCAAACGACCGATATGGCTGTACGAGAAAGCGAATCGCAGCGGATTAGACAACTTCTCATCTGACTATGTTTCCTTGACAGTGATGGGGATGCTGCTGGCAATGCGATCTCAAATATTTTGCTGGGTATTAGATCCTTCATTCCCTATAGAGTGAAGAGACAAACCAAATGCGTGGGTAGGCTCGAGCTGAAAGGAGGCTTCGAAGGTGTCGAATCTTATGTGCGACAGTTGGTATACCCCCATATTTCTGAAAATATCTCGTTCAACGCTGGGAGAATCAGTCGGGCCTTTTTCCTAAAAGGACGAACCTTCGTCTTTCTCTAGGTCATGGAGACGCGTGAAGAAAAGACGTCCGAACGTTTCGAATTAACAAAAAAAATGAAGTCATCTTTATTTCCGGAAATGACCAATCAAGGTTTCGTGTGATAGTGGGATAAAATAATGGGGAAGGAAAATAAATCAAAGGGGGATCAACATTGGGAACAGGGATGGTTTACAATTTTTAGGTTTCTTTATTTTAGCATATGAGTATTACGTGTAATTCTGCTCATAAACGGCAAACATACTCCCGCCATTAAAAGGGTTTTTTAACCATCGTCAGCAATGAGCGGACATAGCTTAACTACTGGTCGTCTGAACTCTCCTTTAGAAGTCATCACGCTAACTACTCTGGGCCATCAGGTCCCGGATGCGTCTTGGTAATCCTTCCCATCAGCCACTTACAGGGAGGTAAATTATTATCTTGAACAAGTGCGATGACATTTTCCTTCGCGTTTCGTTGTTCCCGGGCTCATTTAGATCGCCTGCCAAGCTGGGTTATGTAATCGTGAGACTATTTATCGCAAAAGTGTTTTAACAGTCGCTGGAGGTATTGAAATCGATTCTGTAATGAAAACGTTTTAGTTAAAGGTACTTTATCGGGTATAGTAGTTAAAGGACGCGTGATTAGGAAGTGCGCCGGAGTTAACTTCGGCTTGACCTAAAACTCATCGCAAGTGATACTTTACAGTTTTTACCGCTACCTCCCACAAACCGCCAAAGGGCCATGGGAATGCGAGAACCGCCAGGTTATTCCATTCGATGTCGTTTCTCCAGATATTTCGTTTCGGAATTCGTTGGAAGACAGCAATTTAGCCCACTCTCGGAGTTGTTGATTAGCGCCAACCAAATTGGTGCCATTATCACTGATTATATAGGGTCCGCCAAATAATGTTTTTTTTTTTGAAAATGCTATAAAAAAAACTGCTGAATATTTTGTCAAATTTCTTTTTTTATTTGAAAGTACAATCCTTCCGGTTAATAATGGAAAATAATTTCATTCAAATGGCTGCCTCGGCTGGCCATGCAGTAGCCTACACGATCGGTCCAATTTTTAAGCACATTATCGATTGTGTGCAGCTGTATTTCACCAATGGCTTCACGAATATTGTCCTTTAAAGCGTCAATTGTCTCTGGCTTGTCGGCGTAACACTTATCTTTGACGGCACCCCACAAATAATAGTCCAACGGTGTCAAATCGCAGCTCCGAGGTGGCCAAACGACATCAGCTCTGCGGCTGATAAAGCGATCTTCAAAAACAGGGCGCAAAACATCGAGTGTAGCTTCGGCTGTGTGGCACGTAGCGCCTTCCTGTTGAAACCAAATGTTGCCAATATCCTCCTCTTAAATTTTTGTGAACAAAAATTCGTTCAACATGGCCCGATAACGATCGCCATTGACTATAACGGCCACTCCTTGCTCATTTTCGAAGAAAAATGGCCCAATCATGCCTCTGGACCAAAATCCGCACTAAACAGTGGCTCGTGTTGGGTGCACCGGCTTTTCAATGTATGCATGCGGGTTTTCTGTGCTCCAAATGCGACAATTTTGCTTGTTTACATACCCGCCAAGATCAAAATGAGCTTCATCTGAAAAGATGATTTTTTTGGCAAAATCGGCATCTTCTGTAAGTCGATCGCAGGCCCACTTAGCGAAGCGTTGTTCAAGCGTATACACAACCATATTCGTTCAGCGGAAGGATAAAACTAATTATCTGTCAAATCAGACATGAGCTAAGTGTTACCATTCACGAAATAAGCACTACTTGAAAAAAAATCGTTAGATGGCGGACCCTTTATATATACATATATATATTCGATGAAGATCCGAGTCCATAAATCCCCTAAAGTATATGGGTACCAAGCAGCATTGGAAAACAATCCACACAGCAGGAATTCAGGTGGAACTGCCAACCATAGAGGAAGTAAGAAAGGTAATCCATAGATATTCTTAAATCTACACAAATCTACACATCCTAATAGAATCGAAATTGAATATGCTTTAGTTGAAGTAACAGGGAAGTTACATGGTCAGACGTTCATCACAACTGTATGAAACAACGAGGAATGAGAACACGCGGTCAACATTCCCGTATATAAAAAGGGTAATAGAACACTATGCAAAGATCTTAAAGTTATTTTAAGGTGTTGTCAAATATTATTTTAAAGAAACTGACTTCATACGCTGAGGAAATAATAGGAGGCTACATTTGTGACTTCAGAAGGCGCTGCTCGACGAGGGACCATGTTCGACAAATTTTAGAGAAGAAATGGGGACTGCACGAAACGGTCCACCAACTTCGTAAATTTTAAAATGGCATGTAACTCAACTAAGCGGATCGTGAATCTCAAAAAAGTGGGTGAAACTGATACAAGAATGCCTAAATGCCTCCTCCGCTCTTGGGGCGCCTTGGCGAACCGGAGGCCTTAAGAGGGCAATGATATCGATCTAAGACCCGGCTCGGAGGAACTCGAACCGAAAAAGGTAAGAGCGTTCGCAAACGGAGAACGGCCGCCGATGACAACTTTGCTGGAGAGAGAGAACGTGATGTCTTCTCCCCCGACGTGGCGACGGGTAATCGGAGTCCGAAGGTAGATGCGGCGATCAACAAAGATCAAAGCAAAAATCTTAAGACGGAGAGGACCAAAGACTGCTCCTCGGAGGCGGGCATCTCACACGACAAAACCCTTTCTTTTGGAGAGGAGCTTCAAGTGACCGTAAAGAGTCGAGGCAAGCACCTGTCCTACAAAGAAGCAGCCATCTACTGTGAAAAGGTCAGGATAGGGAAACCCGGCAGTGACAGCAGAATGACCAGCGCAGAATGCCAACACTGCGAATATCATCTACTGGGGCTAGCTTCAGCAACAAGCTTCTGTATACAGGCTGAGAGATCTGCTCTGATGAATGGTACCTTCGTGGTGAGCTGTTCCTCACAGCAGACATCTGTCTGGTTCAGGAGCATGGTGCCGAAAATCCCTCCCCTGGAAGAATTTTATTTCATTTTGATGTCAAGTTGTCGAATGATGGAACGTGCTCCGCAGTCTAAATCTATGGCTTTTACTCAGATTAATCTACAGCATTGCAAAGCTGCTGCCACTCTTCTCAAATCATCACATTGTATCCATTCAGGAACCATGGGTGTGGAATAAACGCCTGTGTGGTCTTGATGGTATATGCGATGCAACGATTCTTTATGATGAGCGATCCGAAATGCCTAGGGTGGCTGCGAGAGTTAGCTACAAAGCGCACGGAAAAATTGAACACTTCGTCGTGGTGTCTGCTTACTTCCCCTACGACGTAGTACTGTCCTCGCCGAAGGCGGTTTCTGAACTCGTAGAGTACAGTGAAGCCAGAAGGATTGGACTCATTATCTGTTGCGAATCTAATGCTCAAGACACAGCAGCAAATGCAACCAGAGAGGAGATCATCTTTTAAGCTTCATTCTTTCGTCTGACCTTATCAGCAATAATGTTGGCTCTCAATCAACCTTTGTGACGGCGAGACGACAAGAAGTGATTGACCTAACCCTGTCTAATAGGCATGTGAAGGCCATCACTAACTGGAGAGTCTTACCAGATGTGACGCTGTCAGACCATAGATACATCGAATTTCAATTGAAGTGTAGGATCTCCCCCTCGCAGCCCAAGCGGAATTCGAGAAAGATGGACTGGGTGCGATTCAGGGAGGAGCTTGAGAAATCCACTCAAACCCTGCCTAAACTCAGAACAAAGCAATTGGTGGAGGATGCCACTCGTAACCTGAGCAGCGCCATCACCAACTATTTCAAACTCGCATGTCCTGTCGAAAAACCTCCCAGCAGGAAGTCGGTTCCCTAATGGAACGCTGATGTGTTCGCAGGGAAGCCAGAAGTATCCTGAATAGATCTCTTAAATCGAACTCGGAAGATGGCTGGAATAAATATCGATGGAAGTAGAAGGAATATAAGAAGCTTATTCGTAAATCGAAGAATGATTCCTATAAGTCCTTCAGCGAAGAGATCAAATCCCTGAGCGGGACCAGCAAGTTGGTTAACGTCCTCAAATGAGGAAAATCGACAAAGCTGGATGTACTCAGAAAGTCTGATGGTACCTTCACCGAGTCTAAAGCAGAAACTCTTAGTTTATTGTTTCAGACCCATTTTCCGGGAAATCTGATTGTCATCGGCTCGTTGCACACTCCCTCATTGGAAACTGCGACTGAAGCGATGAAAACAACTCGGCGTAACTGGTATATTGCGTCAACCGATGGGATATGCCCTGTTATGCTACAAAAAGGATATAAGATAGCTGCTTCCTGCTTCTCTCAGCAAGTCTAATAATGGCAGGAAGTAGGAAGTAGGCTTATAAGTAAATTTAGAAAAAACTAAATATTTGGTCAATTTGGATCGATCCAAACCTCGGACTTGGCTGCACTTGATAAAATCCGTATTGACTGCCAAAAACGCTGTAGAGATCGAATAAATAAAATGTTACATATGGGCAATGCGTGCTTCCTCGTAGATGTCAGATCCACATATTGAAAACCATACTAGTGCTAGTGGCACTTTACGAATGTGAAATTTGATGGAAGGAAAATAGATTTCGATGGAAAACAGAGGGAAGAAACAGGCGAATGGAGAAAACTACGCAATCGAATATGAAGATGGGCAGGATCTGACATAGTTACCGATGTATTAACGGCCGACAGTACTATCGGTGAAACCGAATTCCGTTTGGCTTGACTCCTTGTTACGCTGTGGTGCACAGCCCCATATTTTTAACACTATTTTGCTTTTCTCTTTCCCATTTTCGAGTTATTCAAGTCCAGACATTTCCCAGTGCTGTTTCATAGAATCAGAGGCCCTAGGTTCAACCTCTAGGTTTTAAAGTGGTTTATTCGATGGAGAGATTACTTTTTTCGTTTTTAGTAAAGTGTTCTGCACTTACAGACAAAGGCTTGCAAAAATCCACCAAATTCCTACCAACCATATGGAGATGAATTTACTCATCATTGGTTAAGAGCAGTAGTTTACCCGATATGGTCTATGTTGCTTCCTCATTGGCTGATTATTGTAACAAAGCGATTGAAATCGTCATCAATTCGTTTCAAGTGTTTTGACACAACATAATACCGACAAGAAAAACAACACCATAACAATATTTTACATCAATTCAGCGCCTATCTACACACAAGTATGTCCCGGAGATATTCAATTATCTCTAGCCCAACGCGTATATTGGCCCATAACCCCGAATTCAGTCCCAATTATACGATCGCTGTATTCCGTATCGCTATCGCTTGATGTCTTAAACGTTTAGACCAACACTGCTCGGCTATTGTCGTCAGACAATAAAACCGATGATGACTTCCAAGATAACAACAAGCAATAAAAATCACAATCCAGGCAAGTGCCGCCAACAGTCACAAGCCAGCGCCCAAATATAGACGTCTCCGTCCGTCGCTACACAACGCCCGGTCAGGACGGCCAGTAACCTAACGAAAACTGTCTCCAGATTAAACTGGCTTAGAAGCAATTGATCCGAAAAAGTACTTAGCCATCCAAATGAGCGCGGAGAGGACAACAACACTTTAAAGGAAATTTGTTTGTTCACATCCTCCCTAATCCCTATCGCCATCTTCATTCAAATTGTTATCCTTACACAAGCTGTACTGTACTTTCAATCGAAGGACACCGCATTCCACCAGTAAATGTTCCCATACCCATCCGGCTTCCCTGCAATCGTTACTTTGGTTATCCTTTTTTTGCTTTTGGTTGTTTCTATTTTCAGCCGGCGAAAGGACATCCTATCGAGGATGGGCGGACGATTCGCCATTTAATTTTATTTATTTTAGAGCAAAAATAAATCGAAAAGCGAAATCTAGCCAGGAGACGGCAAGGAGGAATGCGTTTAGAAGTAAAATGAAAATCAATAAACCCAGCAGGACCGGCTTGTGTTCGCATCAGCATCGGCATCGTCATGCAAACTTTAGTTGCCGTTGGATTTAATTCCGGAATTCAGAATGCCTTAGTAACTCAAGTTTGTGGCATTAGCCACTTTTGAACGCTGCGGTATCTTGGTGTGATGCCGAGAAGTAGTTTTGCTGAATTGATATCATGGAGAGGCTCCTAGCTTGTGTAGCTTTGCGGAGCACCCCAAGTGGACTTACATACATTAAGGCGATCTTCCCTTTGTGCGATTTGTTGACTTGTTTTTAATGTCTCTTGTGGTGATTGGAATGAAAAATATCAAGTGAATAATATAATTGGATTGAACTGATTGGAGGGCGTTCAGGAAGCTTTTATCATCCCACCATTCATTGGAGACAGTAAGTCATTTGAAAAGAAAACGGAAGTGTGTTCTTGTGATCAATGGCCATCGGTAGCTACTTGAATTCTAAAGAGGAAGCTGAGGGAAAAAGTTGGAATCTTAACTAAGGAACTCTTGTGCGTCCGTCGAGGAAGGTTGGCAGTTCCATCGTTCGTTTATCTTTACACATGCATCCTTCGTATAATAGTGTATCTGTTCCGGGTACCTACTGACATACAATCCTCATCCATGATATATTGAGTTTCCAGGAAATTATTGCCAAGACTAGTGGTGAAGCGGAACTTTTGTATTGAGTTTTATTTGCCGAATGACAAATGTTTCGATGGAGCCTCATGCTGGTGCTGGGGTGAGAGGTTATCAGGAATCTAGAGTTTTCAATAAATAACAGTTTCCGTTTGTTTTCGTTTTGCGTTGCAAACGTACGGTGTTTTATTACGAGTGGGGGATGATTTGAAAACTTTCCGCATTTACGAGTATGTAAGTACATGTAAAACGAAGGAAAGGAAGTCAGCTTGCGATTGCTGCACGAGCATCTTTCTTGTGTTTGACTTTATGGGTCTTAGGTTAAAATTTTGAAATGAAAATTTAGTGCAGCGACATTAGAAACGATTCTAAGGAATTTAAATTGCTTTCCTAAAAGGGAACTAACATTTCAGCAGAATGCACGGCAGATTTGATGTTTGATATGTGATTTCGAAACTAGTAGGTATTAGTATCAAACTCAATTTCTTATTGACAACTCTCCGCCAAGCCTTTCTGTCATGAGTGTGTTCCTTCCATGTTTCGTTGTTCTGTTCCACGCGGTCTTCCTGGCGGCCCCCATTGGCCTTCCCTTGAATTTTCCATCCATTACTCTTATGATGCTGTGAGATACCACCAGTCCCCAGTTGACATTAATAGCAGGCGCTTTATAAACTTTTGGACAACCGCCGAATATAAAACTCTATTTATTAAAGTTGGTCAAAGCAAGAAGCATGCAATATGGCACATATTCTGCACGAGAATAGGTTCTGTTCAGTCGTAAACAAAAAATCGTAAAACGTAGCATCTGTTAAAATCTCGTTCCTCTAAGCATGGAGTGGCATTTCCTAAAACCAATAACCATACAGCGGAATCACACCACTATAGCCATCAACATGTTTGTTATATCGGGCAGCGGAACCTTTTAGCAAACAATAAAACAATAATCAATGAGCATACTATTGTAGGGGATGGGGAAACAAAAGAGCAAATTGACAAATCGGCAAATCGGCAAATCGACAAATCGGCAAATCGACAAATTAACAAATCGACAAAGACGACAGAGACCACGTAAAAGTAAAAACACGGCGCGATGTTAATAGTTTGACAGCTTTATTGAGAGTGCTCTTTTACAAGACGATATGTAGGCTAAAATACATCTAGCTTGCGGGACTATCGGTCGATTTGAGAGCGGGTCATACAGTAAGATGATAATACGTCACATATCATACGATAATACAGTCAAGTGTATATATTAGGGACATAAGTACTTGTATGTATATAAATGCGTACATTTTCGTTAAAATAGGGTAACCAAGTCGACATATTTGCAAATTGCCTACACTATTTAGCTCAGTTGCTACTCATCTGTCGACTCGTGTTTACACAAATAATAAAAAAAAGTTAGTTCGCTTGAATTTTCATTGTCTTTGTTATTGTTACAAGGCCAAAACAGGGTTTTGAGCTTTTGTTTCAACTGCTATCTCTGGACATCTTCTGTAATCGCTTTGCTACAGGGATAGTCGTACAATTCCATGATTTAGTGGACCTGTCTTATAAAAACTTTTACCTGTCTACAAGTTCTTTTCATAAGGATTCGAAATCCCCATACTCCAGAAACAGTGAACTAATAACCACTTAGCCAACCAATATGCATATTTTTCCCCAAGCCGTTATTGACACTTTTGTTGCTTACATGCGACTACCACCATCTCCGGGGGAAGATAAGTTAACGCAATTTACACATAATATTCCATACCTACAGTTAAAGAATATAGAATCACCAACGTATTTTGCCTAATATACTAATGAAAGTCTGCAAATTCATTGTAATTATGTACATATATAGTAATCACTAAAAGACTGTTTCTGTTTTCTTTTTAGTATTTTAATTTTTATTCACAATTAATTTTATTTTTCATTCACGCTGTTCTGCTTCCTTGGCTTCCGTCCGCTCTGGTGGTTCGCTATAGAAAGAGGAAGAGACAGAAAGCAGGCAAGGCAGGAAGCTGAGCTCAATTCTTACGCTTCGTCTTTTTTGGAGACGAAGTTAAAGAAGAGAGAGCTTGTCGAATTCGTCAAAGTGGCTCTCTTAAACTTAATATTAACAATGTAATAAAAGTGAGATCCGACTTTGACGAAGATGCCTAAGGAGGCGTTTATACTATAATGTAACAATATTAAACTTTTTGTTTTAAGTTTAAATATCAAGCTTAGAAAAGACAATAAAATAAACAGAATAACTTTGTTGAAGAACTACAAAAAAATAACAAGTTATATTTTTTAATTGTTACGTATTTCACCCCAATCTAATCAATCTAATAGTTATACAAGAACATAAGTGCATTGTGCACGAACATTTGTATACCACTTAATGTACATGTGGATGTAAGCTTGCTTCACAAGCGCAACGCGGTCACTGTCTTGTAACCCTTTGAAGAGTGAAGTTCGCGATTAACTTGTTTAAACGTTTAAAAAAGAAAGGCGTGAGTACCAGGTACTCATGAAATTTGATGTGTAAACATTTCTTCTTCCTCATTAGCTTCTTCAACGCACAATTCTCGGCAAATTTGGGTTGTCTTGCCGATATCCAAGTAGGACTCAAATTCTTGTCTGCGTTCCATTATGAGCACATCGTTGTCGTTGTAAATTTGAATATATTTTTTTTCGATAAGGATTTCATTTTCCTCGTCACGAAAAAGCAAATGTAACGTTACCATTTCTCGTTTGTACTCATTTGGATCAGCCGTCATGTCATAGTTTCGGTACCGAATAACTCTTGGATTTTATCATCATTTGTTTTGGATACTGTATAATGCGCAACTGCTTGGGCTAAAGTAATATCATCTAATTGTTCTGGTCTCTTTTGATATTTATCGAAGCAGTTTTCAAGCCAAATGTCACATGAATCTTGTTCGGTATTTTCTTGTTTCAGTGCCTTAGTCGATTTTCGAACACGTTCTCGTTCGACAGGCCATGAAGTTGGAATATAAGCGATTTGAACAGAACTTTTTGACATACATATTTTGCCTGAGAAGATACCAAGCAGCTTCTTGGCTCGTAAGTTCTACACAATTTAGCATGTCGACGCTCAATTTTCTTGCTATCTCTACTACAGTCAGTCAAGTAAGAGCGTGGTCGAGTTAATTTATAAAAAAGTTTATTTGGTGAAACTTTCATATTTATAAATATATTGTACACATTACAAACGATGATGCAATTCGGTTAATATGGTGTCCAGTCATCATCGGCATCGATAATTGCCTGACATCTCCGAGGCATGCTTTCTACTAATTTGATGGCGTATTCTAGTGACAACGATCTCCAGATCCGACGAATTTCGCAAGATAGCTGCTTCAAAGTGTGTGTGCTGAACAAGCCTATTGGTGGAAGTTGACCAGGCTCGCGTGAGGACACAACGTGCCCATATAGAACATTCATCAGTAAAAATGACATTTTCAAAATCTCTATCGATATTCTCATGCGCCCAAGCGAGTCGCTTTTTCACATGTTTTTCAGTCAACAGAGGCATCTTCATTGTGTTGCGCCATTTCACGTCATGAGTACGGAGATGGGTTCGGATAGTTTCGTAGGATATATCTAAACCTTTTGCCTTTAATTTTGCTTGTCCTTGCCGCAGTGTTAAACCAGGATTCCGCGAAAACAGATTCACTATTCTTTTTTCATCTTTTTTGTCCACTTTTCCTATCGAGCCACGTTCTGGTATATCATCGACATTTTTAGCCACTTTATATCGCTGTACCCACTTCTGTACAAATGCCTTCGACTTTCTCATATATTTAGCAGCCGCTGATTGCGACATTTTGGGACCTTTCGGGTGGGTGCAAAGGAACACAGCCTCGTAGTGCGACGCGTATTTAGCACTCATGGCGCTTAACGTGATTCTCTTTCAAAAGATCAACGACAACTGAATCTTTGTTGATAATGCATCAAGGACAAAGCTTCCCTCTATCGGCTCGCAAAGGAATTAGAGCGAAATCTTTCATTACCTGTCGGTAATGACGACCACGCTCTTACTTGACTGACTGTATATCGAATTCGGGATGCTCGTCCATGGTTTCAATTATTTTCCGCTGTAGATTGCTTATACCTCTGTTTGTTTTATTGACATATTCAACAACGTAAGCCGCACAAGAGTATTCCTCGATAATAAATTGAAACTCCATATTTGAACCCAGGACATTTAAGATGAATGGATTAGATGGGTTGATCCATTTGTCTTCAGTTTCTCGCTTTAAAAACACTCGTGGTCTCTTTATTCCTCCTCGCAGTATGTCTAGGTACATAGCATATGAATTTATTTTGTGCTCTAGCAAGAAGGTGTCCAAATCAGGATAATCGTTCTCTTCAAGTGCTTTCCGGATTCGCTTGTAAATAATCGAATATGGTGCGCGACGTATGTCAGTATTTGGCATCGGCTCAAGTATGTGTGTAGATCGAGACGGCAAGAATGGCGCTTTGAAACGACAAGAGGTTGAATTATTTTTATAACAGGTAACATGTGTTTATGTCGTTGAAGTTTTGCAAGGCCTGATCAAAGCCTCATCAGGAGATATAGACACTAGTTGGTCAATCAAAGCCTCAGCCTGAGCCTTTTCCTGTCCCAGAGCATCGGTTGGAGATTCATTTAGCCACAACAGTATATGAGCATGCGGACTGCCTCGGTGTTGAAATTCTATTCTTTTGAAATAGTGCTTCACGTAGTGTTGGCCAAACGGACTGAAACGCGTTGATTGAAGTATACTGATGATAACTTGCACAAGTTTATTAAAGTAGATAGCACAGGTGACAGGATCTTCATTGATGAGTGTAGCTTTTAAGTTGAAATCAGTGGGTTGACACGGCTGGAGATCACCGGTGTTGTAAGAGTAAGATCAATCAAAAAAAATGTTCGGCTTACTCATAAAATGATTACGTTTCGAATTATGATAGATAATTTATTCAGTACAAATTGTTCTGATCGCCACTACGAACTGCCTGATCTACCCTCGTTGTCTCGCATATTCCCCTTTCCCATGCTGCCACAGGTGTTTATGCCTCGCCAGTTCGCTGTTCCCTTGATCGTGTTCGGTGCATATTCCACAGGCCATATCCGGTGCATATTCGCTGACTGCTGTTACCTGCTCGGAAACGCATTTATGCTTCATCCGCATGCGTTCATATGCATTGGCTGATGCAATCCATGGCCAAGGTCGCGTACATGCGAATCAATGCCGTTGGGAAAGTGATAATTATTCAGACGGAATATGATCCCTCTATACTTGAAGAAGCATGCGAAGTAGCGGAAGCCGCACAAGGTGATGGGCTATCGAATCCCGTTAATACGGCGTATCGACCTTTGCCTGGCCTTGGTCAATGATGTTAAGGAACCCTCTTATAAATTAACTGACGCTCGCCCAAGTTACATGCGTGTCGGTAGATCTTGCTTTTTTTTTTCTTAATGCAAGCATTTTCTAAGGTAAGCATTCCGCTTACCTTAGACGTAAAAGCTTAATGCTCATTTAACTGTCTAAACTATCAAAACTACCTCTTCGGAGCACTTTAAAGCACGTTATTAATGCTATTTTTATTCCACTTAAAGCCAGTGCCAGTCGATCTTATGATTTCGATATGTACTCTGCTGTAAAAAAAAAAGGGTGAAAGCAAAAAAATCATAAATACTTAACGATTGACTTTTAATTGATCTGATCTGATCTTGACGACCATGATCTGGATCAGGACAAGGTAAAACCTACTTCGAAAAACAAAAAAACAAAAAATACCCTATACAAAAAAGCAGATTGAAATCCGACTTTTCTTTCACGAACTTGCTTAAGGCCAAGACCTACATGCACAAAGTCCCGGATAGTGCCACTTTTGACGAAAAGGCAACCCAAAAATCGACCCAAATTCGCCAAAAAAACACATAGACGAAAACTATTTTTTCCTCTTAGGAGGTATTGCTTCCCATCTATGGTGCGGCCATTCTGACTTTTTCCTTCGGGTTTTCAAGTCATCATACTTCGACTGTTCGTCCATTGCTATGTAGTTTTCTTTATTTGCCTGTTTCTTCGTCATGTTTTTCATCATAGATTGTCCTTAAAATCTTATTTTTGAAGACCTGAAATCTATTTTCCGCCTTCTTCGTCAGAGAAAAGTTTCATACCCATAAAGTGTAAATAGCATTGTACTGGTTTTATAAATACAGATTTTGACTTTTCGGAACAGAAGAGTTTTTTATGAATGGTTCCTTCATTGCGAAGAAGCACGCGTTGCCCATATTATTTTTTAAACCTTTATGACAGCCAATACGGTTCGCAGATATCACCTAATCACCTACTTTCTCAAAGCGTTAATCAAGTACAGCCAAGTCCGATGTTTGAATCGATCCAAGTCGGTCAGTGACTATATGTTTGGTTTTTTTTTTAATTTACTTTCAAACCTATTTCTTCTCCAACCATTATTAGACTTTCTGTAAAAGATTCCGCCCGCCAGCGGAAGCTAGAGCGGATGTGATTTCTAAAGGGTTACTTCTCTCATTCTCCTGAAGGGATCTCATTACCTATTACAGACCAAATTACAAATATTGGACAACAAGGCGTATAATTTTAATCCTTCACATTTCGCAAATTTCTTATAGTAGGCGTTTTCTACTTTAACCCGCCCTTACGTCCTACCCTTTAAGCACACCTATGTATAAGTATATCAGATTCACCAACTTTTTCGGTCGGATTCAAATACTTCTTTAAATTTATTAATAATGGGCCGTTTCTTGTTAAAAATATTTGACAAAACCTTGACCACTTGAATGAAATTCGAATGTTCCAACTCCTTGGCGATAGTTTTATTGTTTCATAAAGTTGTGATAAGCCCATGTAACTCCTCTCTGATGGATTACTTTTACTTTCCCGAAGGTTGGCATTTCTGCTTTGTGGATAACAATGTTTTTCAACGTTAATTGCTCTCCATATACTCGGATGTTAAGCAGTTCAATGTTAACAAACTTTCTTCTTTGCCATTTTTATACTGAAGGAAACAACTGATTTCCATCGTAGGATCTGATCCCTTTAGTATTTTCGAGTGTTAGAACATTATGGGTTTTTACTTCTTCTTCAAGTTTGTTTTTCGCAGTTTTCTTTACAACACTTTTATTGTTGACCATAATGCTTCTACCTGTCTAGTTTCGTTGTTAGTTTCTATACCATTGTCGAACCGAACACACCTGTGCTCTGTTTCTGCGAATTTATATTCGGCTTTTAGTTTTGCCGATCAATAGAATGTGGTGATAATCCTGCATGCTGCTCCGGATGCTAGTAAAACATCCACCTTAGACAAAATAATGGTAATTTCATTCATGTAGAATTTAATTCATGTAGAATATTGAATAATTTTTGCGTTTTGTATTTTTTTATGGTTAAATAAAAAATAGCATTTTTTTTTTTAAAAGGTTTATTCCATTTATTGAGCGTACTATTATTGTTTTCAACAAAATTGTATATTGTTAGAGCGTTCTATTCTCTGACAACATAAACAAGACATTGGTTACATGATTTTTGCAGAAAAGCAGAACTTGGTGAAGTTTCAGTGGCTCTTTGTAAATCAAGAGAGTGTTAAGCGAGACCCATCATTTCAAATAAAAGGGCAAATTTTTGTTTGGCGTAGGGGCGGAACTAAGTGCTGTTGGCAACATTACCCACACTGTCAACCACGATGGTGGTAATATTATAGTATGGGGTTCAATGACAGCTTCAGGTGTGGGAAATCTCGTTTTTATAAAGTCGACTATGAAACGGTATTTAAAAATTTCTAAAGACAATTTAAAAAGTAAGTTTTGTTCATGATAATGACCCCAAACATTCGTCAATGATTGTAAGAGAGTGGTTACTCTATAATGTCAAAGTTCTACCCCATTCTCCCAAACTCCAGATCTGAGCCCGATAGAACAAATATTAGCTCACATGGAAACAAAATTAAGAGAAATGATAGGAATAGGGAGTAAGCAAGAACTTAAAATGACGTCGGAATGTGTTTGGCGGGAAATATCGCCAAAACAAAGAAACTCGAACTTTTTATGAAAAGTAGATTGCGTGCTGTAATTATAGGTAGAGGAAAACACATAAGTTATTTATTTTTACTTGTATGCCCAATTTTTCTCTTAAAAACGATGTCCAAGCTTTAGCGTTCTCTATGGCGCCGACGGGAATGATTAAGGTTTAATAGAGGGCTATCTTAGTTTTTCAATATTCTATTGTATTTCAGGAGTAAGTCATGTGACAATTTTTGTTCGTAAATAATTTGTATTTTGCATGAAATCAATTTGATCATCAGCAGAAGTCATAAAATTAATATGTGGCTTCCGATGTCGCTGACAACGAAGAAACATCAACCAGACGAACGGCCACGCAATTGGGTATCACCCGACGGAACCTTACAGCTAATTTTAGTGAAAGACTAACACAGTGCATCAGTTAATGCCTGCTGACTGTCAGTCAAGCCATCCTTAATCTCAACAACGAAGAGGAAGATTTTGTGTCGAAAATTATCATGAGCGACGAGGCGCATTTCCACTTAAGCGGTTACGTCAATAAGCAAAATGTTCGTTTCAAGGGCCCTGAGAATCCGCGTGTGATGCACTAAGAGCCATTACCAACACTCAACGCCTCTGTGTGGAGCGGCGTTCACACGGAAGGAGCGATTGGGCCGTATTTTCTTAGGAACACCATCAGCAGTACAGTCACTGTTACTGGCGGACGCTACAAGGCCATGATAAACGACTTCTTATTGCCGGAATCAGATGAGCGGGGCTTGGTGAAAATGTGGTTTCAACAAGACGGCGCAACGGCACACACAGCACGAGCCACAATGGATACTGTTCCCACAATGGATACTGTACCCGTTCACTTGACTTGACCCAAAATCATTTTTTTTGTTAAGTTAAAAAGTAATTCAAAAACAAAAATGGATAGTTCATTTTGCGCCACCTTGTTAACAGCGCATGCAAATCATCGATTTTGTATTCAAAATTCGTATAAATTGTGGTCTAGCTAAGTTCTCATAAGCATAACCTATAACAGTGACTGCTACAGATAAATGACTTAAACTAGATGATACGGATACTGATGACCTTTGGCTATATGCCAAACAGCGTACACAGTCTGTACAAACCATTTGAGATGATGGCTGTCTTGAGCAACGGCAACGTGGACTTAAAAATCGAGATATTTATTGAAAGATCCTTTATTTCATGGAACAAGTTCCGGATTGTAGGTAACGGTGCGGCACACTTTTGAGAACAAGCCGCTAAGGTTTTATCCCCTATTTAGGCACCTATGCTAAAGAGTGTTTTCCGCTGATTGGTGTAGACCTTGGCTTGAGAGTTTCTGGTGTGATGCACGTGAAGTCCTAATAAATTTCGGCGCGTATAGAGTGGCAAAAGCAACGGGTACGTGGGTCACTTCAAGCTGATGGACTCGTAATCAGAGATCGGCAATGATTTTACTGACTTCTGTAAGCCATTGTTTAAAATTTACCAAATTTGTTTTCTCAGCCTCAATACTATATAATTTTTGGTTTTTCTATCATCCACTGTGGGCATTGTAAATATTGTAATTCTGATTCTTCACAGTGGAGGTTCTATTCTGTGATCGCAATGGTTGTTACTGCATTTTTTTATATAAAGTTTTCAAACACTAATGAAAGAACAAAAAACAAAATTACAAAATAAAAGCAAATAAAATATAATAAATAAAAATAGAGAAGTAACAAATAAATAAATGGTAAGATAAATAAGTAACTCGGTTTTATGCATTTAACAATAAAACAAAACACACAGATTAATTAATGAAACGAAAAAAATACAAAAAATATAATGACGAATACTTGCTTGAAATTGAAGTAATTCCGAATACTCTTTCGAAGATCAGGTCAACATTTGCTCTAGTAAATATTGCCAGAGTTGATTAGGCTATATAACCCGAAATGACTTTTATCACACCCACCGCAAAATGGAGCATCATACAACAATATTCTTTGAAATTTGAATTTTGTTATTACTTGTTAGTCACGTTTCCCTATTTATGAAAAGGCATAACATTTTTGTAGCTGTTTCAACTTTGTTTATGAGTGAAAGTGAAGCATTTATCCAAACTAACACCCAAATATTTAACTTGCGGCTCTCAATTTAGCATTGTGCTATTGATGCATAATTAGCTACTAGGCACTTTTTCCTATCAAAAACATAAATTGCATTTTTTCGATTAAAATTATTTCCATTAAAATTATTTGATAGTATTGTAATCGTAAAATTTATATTATTATCTACGTTGAAGGAATGCTTATGGGAATTAAATAGAGATTTGTGTCATCGACATATTTGGCGACATTATACCCAGCAAAACGATACGTAATGATATTTTCAGGTTGAATTAAATACGCCCAAGGATAGACTCCTGAAAAAAAATGTTCTAAATTAGGCAAACTTTAATTGGCGAGTGCTTTGAATATACGGTTAGATATAAAACTTGTAAAGTTAATTGGAAAATTGAAATGGATTCACTTTTAAATTAATTTTAGATTTAAGAGATAAACTCCTGAAGCTAAATTGTTCATTGGGAAATAGATGGTGTAATTCCACAAATTTTAACATCTTTTCTTCTTTTTTCATAAATCCTGCTGATGTTACTAAGAAGGCTGATTGGCCCGCAACTTAAAAGGGTATCCTAAGATCTACCAGCTTTTAAGATGGATAACATTTTTGTCAGCTTTCCAAGTAAACGTGATATCTATATTAGTTAGAAACTTAATTCCTACTTTCGGAAATTCCTTCAGGTAAATATTTTTAATGCTATCAAGGCACCAGATTTCCAGCTTTTAAATTGTTTATATAGAATCTTTTTGTAATACATAAACGTTAGACGGGCTAAAAACTGTATTTTCTTCTAAGGCTTGGGTTGCTTTATTTCCTAAGTTCTGACATATAACGGATTTAAGAAAAATACATATTCAGAAGGGATTCCTCGAACACTGGAGAACTGTTTATTTTTGTTTTTGAATTTTTTTACAACCTAAATTACACTTAATAAATTTTTGGTTGCTGTTACTGCTGTTGCTGAAAGGTTGAATTTAACTCTTATTCCATGTCCTTTTCCTTATCAGAATAAGGAGCATTTGTCAGACTAGTTTAGGGTTGCCATATTTTCCCGAGACATCGTCGGGACATTTTGGTGACAGTTAATTTTTTATGGGAAATCAAGCAAAAAGTGATGGCAAATTGGAAATTATTTTGTTTATTAATTATTTATTAAATAATTACAAGATACATATATGTATATGTATATATGTACCAAATATAATTATTCATTTTTTTTATATTTATCAGATGATTTAACCTGAGACAATAACTGTTGATTTCCTTTTACGAATTTATTAAATTCTTCACAAGTCATGTTAAAATTAAATTTACATTGAAGAATAGCTTCCATCGACTCCCAAGCGATTCCGTTCGTACGTCCACTGTGCGGACATTAATGAAAATACGCGCTCTACAGTTGCGTTATGGCCGGGAATACTGAAAACGTATTGACAAATTTTCTTGAATTGATGAAGCTCATGTGACGTAACAGTCTCAAAAACCTTCACCCATCTTTCACTGATATTTTTTGTTTTCCATTCTTCGCTTTCTATGTTTCTTGCAATAATGTCCTTCAAGTGAATAAATTCAGGAAAACAGTAATCACCGTTAATAGATGCCCCCTTTTCGTTCAAATATAAAATGCTCCCCTCTATATTTATCCACTCCGGAACCTTGGTTAAATTCATCCAGTCAAATGATTTGAAATGATCCAATTGTGACGTCCATTTCTCTATATAATCGATAGCAATGTTGTAAAACTTTACTACCTCCTCTTCAAATTTTTTTATTTCAGTTTCTAGATCGGGATTTGTTGTTTTAAAACCATGTACTAATTGCTTAGCCATCATACCAATAAAATTTGAGACTTTACTCTCTTGGAGTATATTTTTCATATTATCAATGAGCTCCTTGACCTCAATGATAGTGATGTCTGATTTTTCCATTTTTAATGTCTGCTTATGAAAGAGAAAAGACTGAATGTATAAATGTAAAATAGACCTTCGCCAAGGGGTTTCTAAAAAAATCAATTATTAGATACGGTGCATTTGTCTCACTCTCAAAGGATTCTTTCAGTGGTTTCCACATCTTTAAAATCCTATCGATGACTGGCATCAGGGAGAGCCACCTGGTACACGAATGAGATAATACTGTTTGGAATGAGACTTCTACAAATTCGCAAAAAGTTTTAAGCCTCTCTGTTCTGACTGTATAGATTGAGAAATATTTGAAAATCTTAATGACAATTATTTCACAATCAATCGCTAGTGTATCTGCAGCTAATGATATTGAATTGTGCAATATGTGGACAGGACAGCCCACGCCTTCTATTTCTCGTTAAAGTTCTGTCTTTAATTTGTAAAACACATTGCACAGCCCACTTCTTTGAGCTCCACCAAAATTTGTATTAGTATTATCGCCACAGAAAGCCACTAACTTCTCAAAGGAAATATTTAGGTCGTACAGCGATTTCAGACAACAATAAGTTATAGTATCGGAAGTTTCATCCGGTAGAGCTTGCAATCTAAGTAATTTTGTTTTTATACCTTCTTTCACGTCAAAGAATTGAATCACTATCGGAAATAGTTTTTCTGCTTTGTGGTTACTAGCATCGGTGCCGATTCCATAAAATGAGACAGATTCCAAATGCGAAACACACTGAGATAAAGAATAAGGTGCCAAAATATGCTTAATGATAGCAGTTGCTTTTGTCCGGGCCGTAGATTGTTTGGCTGTTATTTTTGAATCTGGATACATTAAAGAATCTAGTTTGCTCAAACAGTCCAGTGATTTAAACGATTGATGATGGTTGATTTCTTTGTATGCTGTTGACAGTTCAGCTGCACATATGTACTAACAAATGTTCACTTGAATCATTATGATGCTTGACATCGCCTTTACCTCCGTGGCTCACGCAAATATATGTATATCTTGCAAACTGTGCAAAATGCTTCTTCGTTTGTCCTTCCCTTCTTAATAAAAGATTGGGTGGAGCCATTATTTACAATAATAAACACTTAATATGAATTTCAAAGTACTAAGAATTAGTAGGTACGAATTACAATTAGTGATCGAACGAAACTTAAACACGTGCAAAACAATAGCGAGCGACGAGCTAACTGGGTACATAAAGTGTCACTGGAATGACACTTCGAAAGTTTATGCACAACGGTACTCGCATTTGTGTTTGGAACTACACTTCGCAGATATACCTACTTCATAAATATTTTTGAAGCTATTGGAATTTGTCGGACATTTAATAGATCACCGGGATGTCAGGACGCTGTTAATAACGGTGACATGTCCCGACATGTCGGGACGAATGGCAACCCTAGACTAGTTGCATCATTGTCCTAGTAAAAGCAACTGAACATCGCGCGTGTTATCTCTTACAGAGGATTCCAAGGCAAGTTTTAGGACCAGCAGTTGACATGTCCCTTCAGTGCTATTTTTCGACTGTCTCATTCCTCTTTTCCGCATATAATATACGATCTTCTCTCTGATTCTCATTCCATTGTTTGGCATCATTTTCAGTCGCCATTCTGAAATGAAATTGAGGCTTCCGTATTACAATCCTTAAGGCCCCGGCCCATAGAATCCGTCAATCCGTCACTCCGTTGATTTCAACTGAGTGAAAACGTATTGGCGGATAGAGCAGGCAAGCATCGGCCCATAGAATCCGTCAATCCGTTGACAGTTGTTGATGACATTTATTAATTGATGGAGTGCGTTCATCTGAGTTATAAAATGAATGGCGCGGATGGCCTTTGATCGCCTCAATCAGTTCTTCCTCGAACATTTTATAACATTTTTTCCCTAGAATAATGTTCACTTCTCGCACACTAAACGACCCTCACCAAACGAATCGTACTTTGAATGTCAACCGAATTTGAAGTTTCTCTCAGTACGAGAGAGTTCCCAAGCATTCTCTCAATGCATCCACCAATGAACGTGCTTACTCTCAATTCGTGCATGCGTGAACCTCAGAATGTAAATGTGTAAGCTCCAATATGTGAATGTATGAGCTCTCAACGGAGCGAAAAGTAGAAAGTAGCTCTACTTTGTCCGTTGAAGTTCATACATCCGTCGGCTATGGGCCACCTCCCATAAGAATGTGTATATTCTACTTTTCACTCAGTTGAAATCAACGGAGTGACGGATTGACGGATTCTATGGGCCGGGGCCTTTACTGCTTCTGGATTAACTTTTTTCAAGATAATTTTCGACCTTCCACTGAATAGAAGTTTCGTTTTGCTTTTGCCTCGGAACTCAACGTTATCAGGAACAAAGAAAATACATACATATACATATACATATGTACATACATATATGACGATGATGAAAATTATAAATACGAGTAAAGTTATGTATGAGAAGTTGATGATGGATCCCCGAGCTTACTATGTGACATTTCTTATTTATAGCTTTCCTGGAACTCGGTGCACCCAATTTATCCTTAATTCGATTTTAATATTGTATTTCTGCCAGCCTGCTAACTGCTTTTTTGCCCCACTCAGGATACCATTGCTGGTATCCTTTGCCCTCTGGGTACGAACAGTTATTTTTTCCATGAACCCGAATTAATATTCTTTACCGGTGTGACTGTCAGCCTTCGTTTTAAAATGCTATAATCATCTCCTATGAAAAGTACGAGTTTTTCCCATGGACGAGATTTTTATAGACTATGCAGAAAATATTTTATTCTGCGGAATTCTTTTGATATCATACTTTCACTTGCACAGAATCAACGCATACGAGTTGGTACTTTGTGCTGAGTAATTCGATTTTGTAATTAATTATAATGCTACAAAGCCGTAAAAGTAGAGCGCTTCCCTCCAAACCGAAAAAGGAGTCTTCCCACAGTCGCGTAAAGACAAATGCAAAGTGGGTGTAATAAACATCACCAGTAAAAAAACAGACAAAGTCCTGCCCCAACAACCTACATACATATGTACTTCGCCGAACTAAAAGAAATGATGAAGAATAAATTGCAAATATGCTGACTATCCTAACGATGAAACTTAATGGACAACATGTATAATGAACTTAACACCATAAAAATGGACCATTATCCCTCTCAACCCTATACTGCCCACCTTAGCCCTTCATAACAAATCCATTGCAACTGGTGTATTCAATGCAAAGTACACTAACTGGCTTTCAAGAATAAACAACCTAGGTAAAAACCTGCTAAAGGCAATTCACAACAATAACCTCCGATTTCTAAGCACCTACCTATTTCTAAGTAACCTACCTACAGGCCTATTCACCCAAATAAAACACGTGACTTAATTGACTCTGCATTACTAAGAACATTCAACTAAGGACACTAAAGATCAAATCATAAACTCAATACACCTACACTTACACATCATCTTAAATTAAGAATAAAACTGCAAACGGAGAATGATGTAGAACGAACTGTAGTTTATTTTAACACCATAGTAACTGCTGCAGCTGTAAGTTAGTACAATGGACAAGTATTTGCGTCTGAGTGCTCCAGATAGTAGAAGAACTGCTGCAGTAATAAAAACAACACCAATCAACCGACCAAAAAGAGGATAGCTACATCACATCACCTATAAAAATAAAATTAAAAATTTTAAGTAACCCCCGACACATAAAAATGCTTTAAAAAGTAAAAAATAAAGTTTTTCTCTCGGCCTAAGAACCTATTTTTAATATAAGCATTGCCGCGTCGGGGGGTGTAATGTAAAAAAATATATCCACTAATATCAAATTGTACGTATGAACTTAGTTTTGTACATCAATTTGTCTAAAGGAGGTCTACTAAGTTCCTGCAGAGTTTCGATATTGTACCATTTCTATATGAGGCATTCGCTTGAGAGCCGTGTGCGTTGCGTTAAAATATTGGGTATCGTTGTTTCGGTACTAACTTACGTTGTTTACCTAGAGTAGGTCTTTGTATATGTAATCCATACTTCAACATTATCAATATTCTTTTTATTTGTATTTGTTTGTTTTTTTTTACTCACCCAGCAATTCCCCGACGCGGCAGCGCTTTCTTTTCAAATTACTCGCGGACCCTAGTTGCGATATGTAACTACTTAAATTACATTTTTCTTAAGTATTATGTAACAACGACTAGGACTTCTTGTATGTACAAGGTGGCCCAAGATTTATCATCCAATTTTGTTTTTATAATAACTTTTTTACTAAATAAAAAAATGACTTTGAGTGATGGAGATCTTTATTTTGACCTTTACATTTTTTTCTATTTTGAAGAAAAGATGATACCCTTCCAGTGACTATCGCCAGTGCTGTTACATATTTGTACCCGTTTTATCGCATTTTCTATGATTTCTGGTGATAAATGTTCGTATTTCTGTCGAATATTCTCGCTAAGTGCTGCGAACGCGAACGTCCGAAGCTCGTTGGCATAAGTCCGCGACTTCAAGTAGCCCCAAAGTCTGGGATAGTTAAATTCGATCTTGCTGACCATGCCAAATCGCGAAAACGGGAGATTACGCGACTAGGAAACGCTTCCTTCACTTTATCCATTGTGGTTCGTGCTGTGTGTATGGTTGCACCGTCTTGTTGAAACCAAATGTTCACATAGACCCGCTCATCGTCGTCTATCATTGCCCTGTGGCGTTCGCCAGTAACAGTGACCGTATTGCTGATGGCGTCCTCAAAAAAATACGGCCCAATCACGCCTCCCGCGTGAACACCGCACCACACAGTGGCTTTAAGTGGATGTAATGGCTCTTCGTGTATCACACGCGGATTTTCAATGTCCCAGAAAGAAGAGTTTGCTCGACGTAATCGCTTAAGTGTAAATGTGGCTCGTCGCTCATGATGATTTTCGACACAAAATCGTCGTCTTCGTTGGTGATTAAGGATGGCTTGAAAGTAATTACACGCGACTGACGGTCAGCAGGATCATGTATAAGTTTTTCACTAACATTCGGTGTAGGGTCCGTCTGGTTATACCCAATTGGGTGACTCGTCGTCTGGTTGATGTTTCATCGTTCTCAGTGACATCGGTAGCCACAGCCGCGATATTCTCGGTCGAACGACCAGTCCGGTGGCGGCCAGGTCCTGCATGGTTCCCTATGGTTCCAGTCTGTTCAAGTCGAGTAGCTAAACGGTATGTTTGCCCAGTTGGCGCAACACGATTAGGAAATCGACGTCAAAATTCACGTTGCGCTAACACCACTAACCGTTTATTGGTAAAAAAGATCGACACAATTATTACACTCCCTTGTGAAGTATAGCGCTCCATTGTTTATTTGTTCTTATACCACAGCTGTCTAGTTCATTAATATCAAATATGATTGAGGTACCATGCCATTTGCAAAAATTATAACATCTTCCGATAGGGTGATTCATCTTGCGCCACCTAAAAGAGCTGATAGCCTTGAAACGCTTGAAAATATCATCATAAATTGTAGCTAAAAGCCATTTCAATCACGTTAGCCAAACAAAAAAATAGCATCAAAATCGGTCAATTCGTAAAGGAGCTACGATGCCACAGACAGACACACAGACAAATAGACACGTTAAACTTATAACACCGCTCTTTTTGCATGGGAGGTTAATAAAACGACGACAGATAGAAATTCAGAGAAAGCTCAGAAAACCATGGCAGACTACTAGACTAACCAGTGACAAAGCTACCAAAGAACTTAAAGCTTAAACTTAAAACTTAAGGAACTTAAATTAAAAACTCAAACTAATCTAAAACTTAAAAACCAAATCCAAACATTTAAAACTTAAATAAAACATCAGACTCCTTTACGGAAACCGGATGGATTTTGGGCCAGGATCAATAAAGACTAAAGATCTCAAAGAGATAATGGTTGTAGCTTCACAAAATCTAAACATCACAAACGTTAGCCTCACTTGTCAAATAATAATTAAAAACCAAAAAAAAATTACCACATCTTACAGGTCAATACGCTTACTTCGAAAAACTTCTTGGCTACGGCCAATACTGACTAAAAATAAAATTGTACCAAACTATCAATTCAGATTCCGCATACAACACTCAAGAATTCAACAAACTCACAGGGTAGTCAACAAGATCACAACAGACCTAGAAGCAAAAAGATTTTGCAAAGGTGTGTTCTATACGTAGCAAAGGCATTCGACAAAGTTTGGCGCAAAGGACTGCTATATAAACTCTAAAATTTATTTCCATCGGACTTTCATCGGACCAAATCTTCAAAATTTACCTACAAATAGGAAAAGCTAATGGAGATTAAGGTACCCAAGGATCAGAGCTGAGACCTATATATTTCTTTTAAGCTGCTCACATCCCTACACCATGAGGATCCAAAACTATGATCGCCACCTTTGCTGACGATACCATACTTTTGATATCAGACGAAAATCTGGACGCGGCAACTTCTCGAACGACTTCTAGATAGCGTTTGACGACTGAAGCATACAAATTAACAAAGATAAAATTCTCCACCAAGCTGAATTATCTATTCTCCAACCCCAATTAAAATAAAGAACAAAATTATATTGTACCAATTGACAAATCGGCCACATATCTTGGTATGCACCTTGACAATAAATTTACCTGGAAATATTACATAAGAAACAAAAAGAGATTAAATAAAACGAAAAAAGGTCTAAGCCACCGACAAGCAATAAACTAGTTTTATGCAAATCAGGACATACGGGATACAACTCTGAGGAACTTAAGGAATACAAACATCGCCACCGTGAAATACCTCATGCTAACAATGAGGTACATTCTCACCCAAAAATGCGGAATGCCACGATTAAAGAGGACCAGACCCTCTGATTTGATATGTGGGCCCATAACATTCTTAAACCTTTTAAAAAACCAATAAAATAATAGTATGTGCAACTAGTGTTATGCGGGAGAGAAATTAACAGAGAAGTTATTAGGGCTCATCACAACTACAATATGGAACAATGAAACCCTCCTCGAGGAATGGAAAAACTCTGTCATTATTTCCGCGTTTAAAAGGGTAACCGGACACTATACAAATATTACCGAGGTATATCTCTGCTACCAAGTTGTCTCAAGGTGCTGTCAAATATTCTCTTAAAAAGACTGACATCACACGCAAATGAAATAATTGGAGACTACCAGTGTGGCTTCAGGAGGAATCTCTCGATGAGTGACCGAATTTTTACTATACGGCAACTTCTAGAAAAGAAATAAGAATTCCACGAAAGGTTGCACTAATTATTCGTAAATTTTAAAAAGGCATATAACTCTATGAACCCATCAAAAGTGTATCATGACCTGGTCAGGCTGGGAATCCCGAAAAAGTCAGTGAAACTGATACAAGTATGCCTAAAGGACAAGTTAAAGCAGGAAATGTCTTAGAGAGGGGCCTTATCACTACTTGGTTTTTTGTTTTTTTAATTCCTGCAGGCTCAAAAGTGCACTTATGGTGTTTGTCACAAAACCTGGACGGGGTGCAGATGGTTTGTGTCGAAGGTGTTCGTTCACTACTCTCCGGGGGTGGTTGTCCTAGATAAGATTTAAGAGATTCGACTGAATTTGCGTTGGTTGTAGTTCACAGTAACTCTTATGTTTCCATGTCATTAAGGTGTTATATTGGAAATGCACACACAGAGTATGAATTTTTAAGTGATCTTATGCTGCGAGTGTTAGGCCTTCGTCAGCACTTTTTGATCATCTCTCACAACTGATGTTGTTGCACAGTTTTCCCGTATAGGAATTGTGCTTGAGTATGAACGGACTTGAACTACAGACCTTCAACTCAACAGTCGGTGATGATTACCATTGCACCACGACCACCCTCTGGTGCAACAATTCCTTCAATTCCTTGATGGCATTATATTCGCTCTAGTTTACTCTGTGATAGTAAGGCAACAGTTAAGAGAAGTGCAAAAAGTCTAATAATGTCAGGAAAGGCAGTAGGCTGAGAAGTAAATGAAGGAAAAATTAATAGATATATGGGCTCTGACTGACCTGAATCGATCCAAATCTCGTACCTGCCTCTACTCGATTAACGCTCTGAGAAAGCGAGCGAATTCAAGTACCTGGGTACAATATTGGCAGCTAACTTGATCTTTGACTAAGAAGGAAGAAAATAGATTTCGGAACTTTGAAAAAAGACCTTAACGAGAAATATGGTGTAAAACAGGATCGCGAATGGAGCAAAATACACAATTAAGAACCCGGGCATCTGTATTCAACCCCAAACTTTGTCCGAGTAAATCACGAGAACGGACATGCAGTAGCCAGACATTCAAACGAATAATGGGGGGAAATCCCGTAGAAAAAAATCCGCCAGGGAGGCCGCGCTTCTCGATGACCTCATAAGAATAAATCTACAATTGCGTTTAAGTTTAGAGATTGAGACTGTTTCCATAACGTTGGGGCACTGATAAATAGGCCAAATCATTGTCCTAGTAAAAGTTACGACTACTTTCGACGCTCAGTTGCGAGTATTATCTTTTACATTGGATTTTAAGGAATATTTAAGGATCAGCGGGTAATATGGTCCCTTAGACCATCACAGAACCTCGTGCTGCGCTGTTAGTCGCTCTTTTTCGACTGTTTCATTTCTTCTTCTCCACATATACGATCTACCCTCTGATCAGAAAACATTTTTGATCGAGCGGAGCGTAGCGGAGCGAGAGCAATCACCCACTTTTTGGCCTAGCGCGTGCATGTACGGGGAATATAGTGGTCCGAAAACGATTTCGGACTAATCTTGTACGCACTAAATGTAGATATCGGCTATAACCACACATGTGTGCAGCATGTCATTCGATAGATCTAGGTCTGTAGATGAGCCATAAATTATCAAATGAAATTGTTTGATTGAAAAATAGTGAGAAATAACGAAGTAAAGTTTAGAAAAGTGCCATGCGGAGCGAGAGCAAGGTTGATAAAACAACAAATTTGCTCGCTCGATCAAAAATTTTCAGTAGCGGAGTTAAGCCCGCGCATACTGATCTGCCTAGTATTTGTTCTCTTCAAAGTCATCACATTGTTTGACATATTTGTGCCTCTTTGGCTTCTTTTCCATTCGCCATTCTGCCATGAAGTTGAAGCTTCCGTTATACAATCTTTATGGCTTCTGGTTTTTCAAGATAGTTTTCGACCTTCCAGCGTTGGAGCATTGATTTGGAGATTTTTCCTCGCTTTTTGTCAAACATTCTGACGACGAAAAAAAATATATGATTCTGATGTGAAGTTGTTGATAGATACCCAAGCTTACTATGGGATGTTTCTAATCTGAATGTCTGACCTGCATTTATCGATAGAGTAAGGCTTCTCATTTAGCTGGAACTTTCGGTGCGCCCCAATTTCTCCTCAATCCGATTTTGATATTCTTGCTTACCTGCTAACTATTTTTTGTCCCCATTGTTGGTAAAGGATACATCTGGGTTCGAACATTTCTTTTTTCCATGAATTCGAATCAACATTGTGTACTACTGTCAGCATTCGTTTTGAACTCCCCAAATCATCTTCTATAAAAAGGACGAGTTTTTATGGACTACTGGACTGGATATCATACTACCACTTCCCTAGAATCAACTCATACGAGTACATTGAGCTGAGTAGTTCGATTTAACAGGTTTGCTATTATTATAACGAACTGTAACTAATGGGAAATCCGTAAAAACATTTAAGCTTCCTCCGCTTTTATTTATAGGTTGCATGACACCTTCTCTTCCATTTTAGATAAGTAGATCCAGTTCTGGAAAATAAGGTGGAGTACTCAGGCCCACATTAGGTGATTACAAATTTATCCTAGGAAGACCAGTAAAGCTTTCATATACTCGTACATATAATGGTACTCGTAGTTACGCTCAAGCACATCTGGGGACATTGGCCTACGAAAGTCAATTCTTTTTAAGAAGCAGTTCAAGTTGAGTTCACTCTGCCAGAATTGGGTTATTCTCAACCTGTTTGAGTTTTATCAGATCCGTTTAATTACTTATCTTTTAAAGCAAGTGTTAAAGCACCAAGTGGAATGACTACTTGTATATATTAATTTTAATTTTAATATGAAGCTTTTAATTTGGAGATTTAATCAGATTTATATAGAATTGTTAGTTGGACAGTGAAATTGGCTAATTTAAATGTTAAAATACTAAAGGTTGTAAGATAAGATAAAAATACCCTATTATGTACATACATATATTACAATATGATGACAAAAATTCCCCTTTTTTTTTGCAAAAGGGAAATTTGTGGGTGGTAAAGAAGATCTTGTTGGATTTCGGTCTCTTCTCTTGGTGACCTTCATCGGATGCACATCAGCCAACCAATAATAAACTAATAAAAAGTGCGATTTGTTTTAATTGAATGAATATATATATAGTATGTATGAACATTGTTGAGTCTACAAAAACGCTTGTTGACAGCAAGCAATTTATGATTTTTTGAGACACCTTTGATAACAGGTTTTTTTAGTAATTTGCCGAAAGACTATATATGGCATATGGTGTTATAAGTGAGAATAGTCAATATCCCCTGTGATTCAAACTAGGCAAAAGGCAAAATAGGTTATACGAGTACATGCAACTCCAAAACTCGAAATTTTGACTAACCGATCGACATGATATAATTATATAATTTAGAATGGATAAATGTTTTTCATTTACATATTAGCTCTTTCTGTTTTCCATCAAGTGGCACAACAAACACTGACTCAGAAACGTACGACTTGATTACAGTGCGCAATAGTAAACCCGCACAATTACAATAATTAAAAATTAATTTGTTTAAGCATCATACCGAAGCAATGTTAAATATTAGTTTCTACCATGGGCGGTATGATTTTTACAAAATTCAATGCGAATGTATCCTTTATTAAATTAAATTAAAATAAATTTAATTTAATCAAAATTTGACATCTTCATATAATAATCTTCTTCCAACTTCGTCTAAGGTCCATTTTTACTCTTTTAGGGAAGCTTGAATTTTGGTCACTTTAAATTCTTTAAAGGATTTGGTGACCTCTGCTTGATGTTGGAATACCTTCCGTCAAGAAAACAACTCAGACCAATGCAGTGGATGAACTTCCCAATTATACACCGGTATGTGCGAGGCGCGGGGTAAAGCATTGTCACTTAGTGAAACTGGACGTCAATTTCTTAATTAACTGCATTAATGTTTTAACCAGGAACAATTCTAGGTTGGGGTGAACGTCCCATTCATTCGAATTCGGTCGAAAACTCGAGATAGTTTATTGAACATGATCTATCTTATGCATGAATTAAATGAATCTAATAAGTGATACCTGGAACTCTTCTTGGACAGCAAAAAAAGGAATGCAAATTGGGAGTTAGAAGATGTTTAAAGTAATTTTGTTTTTCTCATTTACAACTCCCTGTATATGTTATTGGCGAAAGTGTACCATATAGGGCAAAGAAAATTCACACGGGGTTCACAAGACATCATTGCATATCTAAAAAGTAACTGTTCGGTGTGATTTGTGATCAGGTAGCGTGCGTAATTGGGTCTTGTTTGAAAACCATAACGAGCTAGGAGTAGCAGTCAACGGCGCGGCAACTTTACGAGTAAGCGCATTTAAGCCGACAATTTTAAGCACGAAAACGAAGATATTGATGTGAAGCAGCATGCCACATCGTGGAAGTTCAGCATTATTTCAGGTTACGGTAACTTTGATGATCAAGATCATGCGACTCAGAGCCGTTGGGGTTGGAGTTGTTTATGCCAACTCGCAACGTTGGAACGTGTAGAAACTACTGTTCGCCATATTATATGTGGCACAGAAATGTATGAAAAGTTATCCGGAATCGCCTGCAGAAGGTCCAGAGGCATCCAAGCACTGATTAATTATCGTAGTTACATCAATATTGGACTAATAAAAAAATAAATACGAAAATGTTGCATTTCGTGGGTTTCTCAAATTAAAGTGAGGAAACCCGAATTGGGTCACCCCTCGTCGGCTTAATTTGTTTTCAGTCTTGGGTTCAATCTATAGTAATAGCAGCCTGATTTAAGGGGTAACACCACTCTAGGATTTTCAAAAATTCGATTTTTTTTTTTTGCTTAAAGTATACTTAAGGACTTTAAAAAACATATCCAATTGGTTTTATATTGAAATTCAATGTGGAAAGGGTCTAATTCTTAAATCTGCCGCAACACCTGGGCTTAACGATCGGACCGAATTGCTACAATTTTTGCGTGGAGGCGGACGCTCGTCGCATCAAATTTTCCGAGCGATCGTTGACCAACGAAGCCAGAGAGGCCCGGATGTCCATAAAATCTGCAAGGAAGGAAGAGGAAGAGTCCGACATCAACAGAGACGGCCAGATGTACGGCTCAGGCATCGCAGACTAGAGGTAAACAAAAATTTCAACGGTTTCAATGTTTTTCTCGTTTTTCTCGAAACTGTTTTTTTCAAATCGGGCGTACTCGTAGCTTCAAAACTATTGCATGGATCGACTTCAAATTTTTACAGTAGCTTCATATATATATTCTCCTCCGAAGTACGTAGCCGTTTTTTGATATTTTGAAAATTACTTGTTTTATTAACAATTTACTGCTCTTTTTTTAGTCGAAAATTCATACTTTTTGTTCAGATATGCACAGTTTCTACAAAAATTGAAAAAAAAAGAAAAATCCTACTTACTTCGATAGCTATTAGTATGTAGTTTCAAAAAAATTTTGGATTTTTGTTCCAGCTCTCACGGTTGCCGAGGAATGGGTACGCCCGCGGAGCGTCTTCAAAAAAACCTTGTATCGGAGATCCGCTGTGGCGCCGCCATTTTGCACGAAATCGATAATTTTTTTATACTTCAGTATATGTTGAATAAACTCTGTAAATTTCAATACAATCCCTTTTCCCATAATCCCATGAAAAATCCGCAAAATTACACCTTTTTTTCGGCCTCTAGAATGGTGTTACCCCTTAAGCGCATGAAAACTATAGTATTGCGTTTTTTTTGTGATCCATGTGGTGTTAAAATGATTTTCTTCTATTGAACTCACGAACAGCCTGCGTTTTCGATGTTTCAGGTGTAAGGGTGAGAATTTGCTGTTTTCTAATAGATGACCCAAGCAGTTCATACTGATCAAAAATTTCATGAGGGAAAGGTGAAAAGATCTCGGCCTGGCAAAGAGATGGCGTCCAAATCGGCAATAATATAAGAGTCCTGGCTAGGTGCACGTGTCATTAGTTCGCATGAGAAGTTTCAATTTATTTTCTCAGGTAGTTTGTTTTCGAGAATATTTACAGCAGAACGTCGTGTCTGCGTGTTTTTCATTAAAATGGATAAACTTGAATATCGATCATACAATTCTTCGTTTTGGCTGGACAAACGCCTAAAAGAAATTCATCCAAAACCAACGAAAGCTTAAAGGAACTCTGCTTCAATGGTGCTTGAACGCGATCGCACATCCATCGAAGATAACCCAAATGAAGGACCACTAAAAACCGAAACAAGACCGGAGGCCATCGAGAAAGTGTATCAAATCGTGTTGGACGATAGCAGAGTGAAGGTGAATAAGATAGCTGAAGCTGTAAAGATAACGGAAGAAAGGATGTGAAACATCTTGCGCAAAGCTCTGCTCAAGATGGGTGCCACATTCTTTCGATCAATTCAGTAGGGATTCGACCGATTTCGTGGGAGGTTTTGTCACCATGGATGATGGTTAGGTTAGGTTTGTTTTGACCGCGTGTGGAAGCGGGAGTGTCCGCGGATTTTAGAAAAATGGAAAAAGAGCAATATCGATCGGTGATTCGATTCTTGTTCTTGGAAGGAAAATCGCGCAGCAGAAAACGGCTACCACGGAGGATAACGTGACTAAAATCCACGATCTCGTATTGGCAGACCGCCGATTGAAGGTGCGCGAGATAGCTGAGACAGTATGTATTTCAAGAGATCGCCTGGGTCATATCCTGCATGAAATTTTGGGCATGAGAAAGCTGTCGACGCAATGGGTGCCGCGTTTGCCCACACCGGACAACAAGCGCAACCGTGAGACCACTTCAGAGCAGTGTTTGACGTTGTTTAAGCGCAAACCAAAGGAGTTTATGCGTCGTTTCGTGACAGTCGACGAAACATGGATCCACTGATACATACCAGAGACCAAGGAACAGTCGAAACAGTGGACTTCACCCGGCGACTGTCCCATCGGCCGGATGGGCAGGTGATGGCCACCGTTTTCTGGGATTCACAAGGTGTGATCCACATCGACTTCCTGGAGAAGGGCAAAACGGTCACAGGGCTGTACTATGCCAAATTATTGGGCCGATTCGACGCCGAATTGAAGAAAAAACGGCCCCACTTGGCGAAGAAAAAGTGCTCTGCCCTCGCCACGGCAAAATTGGTCGAATTGGGCTACGAACTGCTGCCCCATCCAACGTATTCTCCAGATTTGGCCCCGTGCGACTTATTTTTGTTTCCAAACTTGAAAAAGTCACTCGCCGGGCAGAAATTTCAGTCGAATGAGAAGGTCATCGCCGCCACGGAGGCATACTTTGCAGACCTCGAGAAAACGTATTTTTCAGACGGGTTAAAGAAGTTGGAGCATCGCTGGGTCAAGTGTATCGAGCTAAAAGAAGACTTTATTGAAAAATAAATCGCCATTTCTCCAAAATTTTTGTTTTTCTTTTATAGGCTAAGTACTTATCGGACCACCCTCGTAAAGCATCGATCCTTTTGACTTCCATCTATTGTGATCGATGGCGCATTGCCTGGTTGAGCAGCACTTTCGAATTTTCGAAAAAGCTAAATATAATAGTTTAAAGGATTATAAATAATCTACCAGATGTTAACATTTTGACAAATTTCAATATAAGGCCCGATAAGCCTACATTAAAGGGTTATTAAATATGACTACTACTAATGTATTCAAGATAATTGTTAATAATCTCCTTGCTCAACTGAAACTCAAAGATAAAAATAACCTTCTTACTGTCAATTCGAAATGTTTTCAGATATATAGTCGTCCTCCGCACCCATTGACGGAGGTATTGCTTCGAAACCTATTGTTATACTCATACATCAACCCATGGACCCTTTGGTTTTGTTTGTTTTTTTTTATTTATAAAAGATATTGCAATTTCATCACAAGGACAACTTAAATTGAGACATCCAAATAGCCATATCATAATGATCTACTTTTTTTTTTATGACCAATCTTTTCTCCTGACTTCCGGCTAAGGGACAGCACGAATCGGACATCAGTTGTTCCCTTTGTATACTGGTCAATAACACGTTCGTCCAATCGAAAACAAAACCAATAAGATGGAAAATCAAGTTTAAACGGAATCCTTGGGTATTTCCCCGGGGTTTGGAGATGTTTGGATAAGACAGCTATTCAGTAGATTTACTTTAAATGCTGAATTGTTCGATTTTATCCATTGAATACGAAAACTTTATCTCAGAGTTGTCTGTATCTGTATCTGGCTGTACGAGCGATTGATGGAATGGTGCGCAATGTAACTACTTCGTTTACCATTCAACAGATAACTGAGAGGGGAAATAACCAACTGTGCTAAGGAGCTTTAAATATTCAGGACGAAGTTTGAATTTATGGAGGAAGTTCAAGAAAAGGAATCGGTTTCGATATCATTGGGAGAATTGGGTTGCAAATTTACTGGAATTTAAGGCGTGATAAATACTCAGACAATTACTAGGGAAATACGGTGCATTTTGACTGAGAGCAAAGTCAAATGGGTGCCCTTAACACAGAATGATTCCGCAATTTATTGTTTTCGGTGTCTGCAATTGAACGAACCTCATTTATATTAATTAGTATTTGCTACAGAGAATCCCATTCATTAAAAATTTAGATGGAGAGGTATAACGCCTAAGTCTATTGAACTAGAGCAATTATCTACAATGAAGGTTAGAGATGCCTAAGCAAAGGGATCTGACACTCAAGTTGTTAATTGCAGAAACAATTGAACATTCCAAAGTACAATTATCCAAACAAGGTTTTGCTACAATTTTCGCAACTACTTACTTAGAGGCGCTAGAGTTCGGGGTGAACATCAAGGCCTCAACCAATAAGTCTCTATAGAACGCGCGATCTTTAGTCAGTTGCCTCCAGTGCCGCACCTCCAGTTGGCTGGATCAGTCGTACGCCGCCCAAACAGTTCTTGATTGTATTTAGTCCTCTACTCTACGCTAAAACCAGAACAGGACCAAAGATTGCACGCAATCCTTTCATTCTTCTATTTGACCTTCATCCACTTTCGATAGCATCCAAGGTTTTGCGCCGACATTTTAAGTATGATGTTGAAGAATTTATGGAAGAACCTGATTAGTTGAGTAGGAACGTAAAAAAACATGACAGGTATGCATAGCATATGTCAATAGGCATTGTCACATGCGGGCTTTAAAGATGCTAAATGGGTGGTGAGATTTTTAGTTCTTCTCTAAAACCTGGCGTAGTTTGAGTATTTGAACTGTAGTGAATTGCCGTGCTCTAAAAACCTGATAAAAATTTATCAGATGGATGACGAGCGGTTTCAGACGTTCGGACAGTAGGGTAGAGAAGTTATCATAAACGATGCTCCTATGGTTGGCGCAGTTATAAGTACCTTCTTGCTTATGGATCAGGGGTGTACTTTCGTCCCATTATATCTTACAGAAAAGTTCACGATTGTCCCTAAGCAACTTATTTCACTTTTGAATATTTCAGTAGACAGTCCGTCTGCGCCAGCGGCGTTATTAGACTTCAGCTTCGATATCACTATCTTAACCTAGGTTGAAAGGAAATCTCCCTCTTCCTCCCCAGTGGGAGGGCTGAGATTTTTGGGTTTGTTTTGTCTGACAGCATAACGCTTTTGTTATTTAAATATTTAACATCGACAGTAACAACACTTAATGATGACTAAGTACATACTTGCTAGCTTCTGCTTTGGTTTTATAGCCTTGGCATTTACATTTAACATTTTCGTAAAACTTTCTGCTTCTAGACGGACGCTCCTCCGTAGAGCTCACGAGCAGCTCTCGTCCGTGGATATAGCGGAATCATGTATGCATTGCGTTTCTCTGAACTTGTCTGATAGGCTACTAGCCTTTTGTACCACTCCTTTTGTTTTCACTCTTTATAGCGCGTATGAATCACATTTTAGCAGCTTATTTTGAGCTCTCAGTCTACTGCACTATACTGTATACTGATGTTCCCGTCCTTTTCGTTTTAAATCATTTGCCGCCAAGACCATTTAACTCGCTTTCGTTCGAAAACATTTTGTTGACATCTTTCCTTGTCAGGATATTGTTATACATTCAAGCCCCCTATGTGTGGCTAGCATAACTAGCTATCACAGTTGGCATATTTGGTTCCGCAAACGCGCCAAGTGTGAATTTCCATCGCATGCGAGGATCGACCTCGTTTTGCTCCAATCTGGAGCACTCAGTCTCTTTCTTTTCGGGACCATCGAATCGTGCAGACGTTAGCAAAGCTTCCGCGGTGAAAAGCCAATCGTTGTAAAATAAAGTAAAGAAGTTAATGTAAAATCAATTGCAATTGTAATATAAAATAAAGAAAAAAAAACAAAGTGCTGTTTAACTAAGAGCGACGAAGCTCTAGAAAACTATATATACAATGTGGCGCAAAATTAATCACCCTATCAGAAGATGTTATAATTTTTGCAAATGGCGTCGTACGTCATTCATATTCGACTTTTGTTAACTAGACAGCTGTAGAATACATACAAAGAAGCAATGGAGTGCTATACTCTGCAAGAGCATGGGATAATTATGTCGATTTTTTTTACCAATAATCGGTAGGTGGTGTTAACGCAGCGTGAATTTCGACGTCGATTTTCTAATCGTATCGCGCCAACTGGGCAAACACTCTGGTGCTTAGCTAACCATAGGAGACCACGCAGGGTGTGGCCGTCACCGGACTGGTCATTCGGCCGAGAATATCGCGGCTGTGGCTGCCGATGTCGCTGAGGACAAAGAAACATGAAACAGACGACGGGCCATGCAATTGGATATCACCAGACGGACCCTATAGCGAATTTTAGTGAAAGACTTATACATGTTCGGGTACAAAGAGCACACATTGCATCAGTTAATGCCATTAGTTTCTATGCCATCTAGTAGGACATACCGGTTATTAATTTCGTTCTGATATTGACACTAAATCTGAGAGTCCTTTAACTTTTCAATGCTGAACTGTTTATACTTTTGCACGAATTTGGTTTCATTGGCTTTTATTTTTGTGATGATTGCTTAGTGATGAATGCTTTAACATCTAGTAGCTTGGTCTTCCATCTTCCAGAAAATTATCAACTTGATTGCGCGTTGCTCCATCCGGTAATATCCACGTAGCCTTGTGCATCCTCTTGTGTTTGAATTTTTTGGTTTCCACGCTCTTACTTTGTAAGCTTATGAAAATATAAAATCATTATCTTTCGATGAAAAATGGAAGCCTTCTTCACCTTTCGTTATCTGTCGCTTCTTTTCCTATTTTCGCCTTGAAATCAGGAATATGATTTCACGTCGAAGAACTAGAGATTGCCAAATAATTCACAAAATGTTCCGCAAAACATGTCCTTTAACTCCTCATTTTTATCTTCCCTAGAACAATATATGCTCCTCCGCTCTTTGGGCGCCTTGTTATAGCGGGGACTTAAGAGAAATGACATCGAACTAAAGGATGAAAGTGCTCCAGGAGTAATTGAAAACAAATTTTTTCGCAACTTCTTTATTACAACTGACTTTATACTTTATACTTAACCTAAGCTTAAGCTACCTTAAAAATAACGGCACACGGATCATGTATGGCGTGCCTTCATGAGTATCGGCGAGTGAGATTGGCGTGCCATCGTGAGTATCGTATGACGTTCCCGGTCACTAGGGTCAGTTAATAATATAAAAAATGTGATTCAGGGGGCACCCGCAATAGCGGAAATCCAGCAGCGACCTTCTTGATCACGGTCGAGACGAAGATTTTTTTTTTTTTTTTTTTTTTTTATAATTCGTGCAGGTTCAAGAGTTACGCTCTTTTGATGTTTGTCACACAACCTGGACGGGGTGCAGATGGTTTGTGTCGAAGATGTTCGTTCACTACTCTCCGGGGGTGGTTGTCTTGGGATTCGAGAGATTCGACTGAATTTGTCGCGTTGTTTGTACTTTTTACAGTAACTTTATTCCATGTCATTAAGATCTTATATTGGAAATGCACACGCAGAGTATGAACTTTGAAGTGATCTTATACTGCGAGTGTTATGCCTTCATCAGCATTTTTTGATCATCTCTCATTCACAACTGGTGTTGTTGCATGGGTTTTTTTTCCGTATAGGAATTTTTTCTTGGCTATGGTCAGACTTGAACTACAGACCTTCCGCTTAACAGTCGGTGATGATTACCATTGCACCACTACCACCCCCTATTCTGGTGGCCCCACGACTCCTGCGGTTCATTGACCGACCACGTGGTCACTGAATATGAGTGGTGCAACCAACGAAGGCGACACAGACGATGGCGCGGCACGGAAAACCGCTAAGCCCAAGAATTGGGCTAAGTGCCAAATAAGAAGGAGAAAGAGGCGTGCCCGAAAATTATGCAAAGAGGCTGACACAGCCGAAAGCACGAAGGATGAAGGCAAACCTCTTGGGATAGCAGTTAGGAGGATTTGGTCGGCGTTCCAGGCTCCCAAATTGACGGAGCTAGTGATGTTCAATGTCAAAGCTGGCGCTACCGCCGTAAAAGGGGCTGATGCTGACAGATAGGCTCTGATTGCAGCAGGCAAATCGGTTTTGGGTCCCAACAACCCTCAAACTGGCAGAGCTGACCCAAAGCGGCAAAGGAAGAGAGCAGGAGCTCGAACCAAAAAAGAAAAGAGCACTCGCAATCGAAAGACAGCCGCCGGGGATAGTCTTTCTGGGGAGAGAGAACGTGATTTCTCCTCCTCCGGGTAAGCGCCAAAACAAAAACATGAAGGCGGAGAGAAACAAAATTGCTCCTCGGAGGACACAATAAAACCCTTTCCTCCGGAAATGAGATATCAATGATCGTAAAGAGACGAGACAAGCACCTCTCCTTTAGAAAGGCAGCCATCTCCTCTGAAAAGGGATGACAGTAGAATGACTAGCGCTGATTGCTTCTGTATTCAGGCTTAGAGGTCTGCTCCGATGAATGGCACCTTCGTGGTGCGCTTTTTCTCACACAGACATCTGCCTGAATCAGGTATATGGTGCCGAAAATCCCTCCTATGGGAACTACCACCTATCAGGCAGTTAGTCTCCCAAAATGAACGCACGCCATATGCTGGATTCCGGAAAAATCTGAACACAAACTAGATGTGCTGAGGCGGTCACGTGCGCAGTTTCTGGGACTTGACACGAGGGACACGAGGTTTATTTGTACAAGGAGAATAAAGACTTTCTGAAAAAAGAGGACTTCGCTCTGGTTGTGGGATTGGACAACGTCCCTACTTCGGCCTTGGTAGGATTCTATTTCATTTTAATGTCAAGTAGTCGAAGGATGGAACGTGCTCTGCAGTCTAAATCCCCCATTTTTACTCTACAGCATTGCACGGCTGCTACCGCTCTTCTCAGTACCAGAATTGCATACAGTAGTATTATACAAATCATCACAATGTATACATTCAAGAACCATGAGTGTGGAATAAACGCCTGTGGACAAGATCTGGTGGCTGCTAGAGTTAGCTACAAAGAGCACGGAGGAATTGCACGTCGTCGTTGTGTCTGCTTACTTCCCCTACGACTCGGTATTGCCTCTGCCACTGAAGGCGGTTTCTGAACTCGTAGAGTACTAGAGTACTAGAGTACTGTGAAGCCAGAAAGGCCTCATCATTTGTTGCGATGCTAATGCTCAAAACACACTTTGGAGTAGCAGCAAATGCAACCGGAAAGAAAACCATATTTTAAGCTTCACTCTTTCGTCTGACCTTTTAATCAACAATGCTGGCTCTCAACCAACCTTTGTTACGGCGAGACAGGAGGTCATTTACCTAATCCTGTATAATAGGCATGTGAAGGCCATCACTAACTGGAGCTCTGGGAACGAAGCAATTGGTGGAGGATGCCGTTAATAACCTGAGTACCACCATCGCCAATTGTTTTGAACACGCATGTCCTGTCAGAAAAACCTCCCTGCAGGAAATTGGTTTCCTTGTGAAATGCTGAGCTCGAAGCTAGAAGCTAGAAGTCTCCTGAATAGATCGCTTAAATCGAACTCGGAAGATGATTGGAATAAGTATCGATAGAAGCAAAAGGAATATAAGAAGCTTATTCGTAAATCGAAGAATGATTCCTATACTCGTTAGTCCTTCTGCGAAGAGATCAAATCCCTGAGCGCGACCAGCAAATTGGTTAAAGCGCTTAAGCGAGGAATTCCGACAAAGCTGGATGCACTCAGAAAATCTGATGGTACCTCTGCTGAGCTTGAAGCGAAAACTCTCAGTTTACTGCGTAATCAGACTGTCATCGACTTGTTGCATATGATACTCCCTCGATGGTAACTGCGGCTGAAACGACAAACGATGAGGGCAACTCGGCGTAGCTGGTATATTGCGTCACGCGTGGCAACGACTGAAGCCATTTAATTTGCTGTATTTTTGGTATCTTTTGATAGCCTTAAGTTGTTAGGCATTGATGGGATATACCCTGTTATACTGCAAAAAGGTGCTTCCTACTTTGAAAAGAATTTTCACTGCTAGCTTGGCACTTGCCAACATACCTATTCCTTGGCGCGCGGTGAAAGTGGTCTTTATTCCCAAAATAGGGAAAGAAGATTGCTCACTCGCTAAGAGTTTTAGACCAATCAGTCTAACATCCTTCTTGCTGCAAAGCGTGGAGAGATTAGTAGAGTTGCACGTGCGCAAAGTTGCCCTACGAATGCGTCCTCTCTCGGACATGCAACATTCTTATTAGCGCGGAAAATCCTGCGACACTGTGGGTTAAAACCTAGTTGGGAGAATTGAATGCGCCCTCGAAAGGAAAAGGTACATACGTGCTGGGCATTTTCGTCGACATTGATGGAGATTTGACAACGCTACTGTGTCATTTGTCAAATGTGGCGTGAACAGGGACTGCCCGCAAGGTGGCATTCTGTTCCCGCTATTATTGTGCATGGTGCTCATCTCTCTGCTCAATGCTCTCAAAGCCTCCGTAATCTATGCCCAGGCCTATACAAATGATGTTGCCGTTCTCTTTATCGACTCATGTTTAGCGAATGTCTGTCATAAGGCACAGGCGTCGCTATCGATGACTTGTGCACGAGTAATGAGCTGTCGGTCAATCCTCTTAACACTGATGTCGTTCTCTTCACCAGCAGGAGGAAAGCTTCTTTGGTCAAAGCATGTTGCGTTAAAACCATCAAAGCGCTGTCAGCTTTTTGGCAAGGCAAAGGTTTCTTTGGCAAAATATTGGACTTATCGCCGAAAAAGGTGATTGACGGTCATATGAATCGATTGTCTGGGGAAACAAGCTAACACACAAAAACGTGTAGCCACTTTCATTAAACTCCAGACGAGGTTTTCCCCAGCACGCCCGGCGCCGCTCTAGATGCTAGGATAAATCTTCCACCCCTTGACATATATATAAGAGGGTGCGCACTGAAAGCCATGTCTTGCCTCAAGAAAAATGGTTTACATGGTACAACTCGCATTGGATTGACAGTGTACTTACACGAGAAATATCCTACGACTCCTGCCTCATGGATATGCCTTCCAACGCAGTGACAACTGCCATCCTACTGCGCTATAATTTCACAGTCGGCGTCAGGACTGGTTCTGGCCATATACTAAGCCTGGAATGGATTGTCTTCGCATTTTTACAGATGACTCCAGGTCTGGGTGGAGGTCCGGCGCTCGAGTTTTCTTTGAACACGAAAGCATTCGACCGCATTTTTTTTGTTCTTGTCGATTGGATTTTGATAATGCTCCATATATTCGACGCGCTCAACTAGACCAACAGTCATTTTGGGGAACACAATTTTATTGATTATTTGAAGCGTCGAAACTTCTCCAAATGTATTCTAGAGAAGTTCGAAGAAAATCTTCATTATTTTTGGTGTAATAGCTTTGTCTATAAGCGCTATATGCGTCCTAGATAGCAACAGATCCACGGTAATTCAAGAGACTCCATTACATTCATTACAACTGACCGTATAGTGTGGTTATCATGCTGGAGATGTAATTGGATCTTACTTTTTCGTCGATAAAAATGATCGCCATATTATGATCAGTAGAGTTCGCTTGAAAATCGCTCATGCGATTTAACGCCGTTTGATTTCTTTTGTCAGGTAACGTCAAATTATTAGTTTACGCCAACAATGTAAGAGGAGCTCTCAAACGAGATTTACCAACGTTCCGGCCGATACGTGTGGAAAAGTGGTGGACAATTGGCCGCAAAGAATCGATTGCTGCAGACGTGTTGGCCGTAGTCACAGGAATGAGATCGAATTTCAAACTTAAATTTAGCTAGTGCCGGAGGTATCGGGCATCTGTGTTTTATTTAAACAAAAAAATGTTATTGATAAACTGATAAATTTCAGATGCATTGATGAAATATGTTGATCTCCTTATATTATCACATTAGACAAGAGGGAAACTCCGGATATAAACAATAAATGAATGCAATGCCGAGCTTCCTAATGTCCGCCCGTTCGAAGATGTAGTGCCACTTAAGTGTCTTAAATGAAAACAGTCGACTCAAACCTATTCAACAAACAATTGACAAACCAAAATCTAATTAAGGGGCATTGAAAATAAATGTTTAAATAATTGTCCAAACACTTCGACTTATTTTGCTCCAAGGCAGTCCCATTCACTTCAAACAGTGACAAATCGATTGCATTTCCCTGGCTCTGACCTCAAGTGCGGCCTTTAAAGGCGACGACAATTGCATTGGTCAATGTGGGCACGGTATCGGTACTCGAAACTAACTTTCTTCTGAAATCTTCAAGAAGCACATGGAGGACCGCGGACGCTGTTTGGTTTCTATTACTTGTTGCACAGACAGCTGAAGATGCTATCCAAACAATGCTCTGAGTCACGCGCACTACCGCCTCTGCATTCGGTGTTCAGTAACGTATGTAATTTACGCATCTTCTGCAGCTGCCACTAGACCAGAACACCATCACGAACGAGCATGAGTATGTACAATTGGTACATGTACCGTATGAGCATGAATTTCTATGGAAATTCGGAGATTTTCTCTAAACCCACAAGTGAAAGTGAAAAACAATCTCTGCGGATGCATTAATTGGAAATGCATGTAGGAACCCGTAGGTTTCGGTGCTTCACGCAGTTCCTGCAAGTTAGCTAAGGGTATGGATTCTACCTTCTGCATTTCGCAATGGATGTTTAATCAATCCATCTTGCGGCACTGATGGCGGTAGGTGCAAATGGGAATGTTTTCACGTACCCGGGTGCAGTGATGTGGTTGAGAGATTTCTGCAGTCGCACAAGGCTCTTGAGAGTCTAATTAACTAGTTCTGCCAAGTGCTTGTTACTGATACTCGTTACTCGGTGCGCACACTTTGGCTGAGGAAGTGCATGAAAGTGTAAATTCAGCGAGGTACGTAATTAGATGAAAATTCAAGATGTGTGTGGTAAGTGGCAAGGTGTGTAGTGGGGTGTGTAACCAGCCGCCGCGCCACCAATGGAGATTGGTGTTTGTTATGTGCGGTTAATGAGATTTGGGGAATTTGGTTTAATTTCCGCACACGAAAGGATTTACGCGACAAGGTATGATGGGTGCGCGACAAGCGCTTTGTGTAATTCGAATTTTATCGGATGTGCTTGGGTAATCCAAAACAATTTTTTTTCTGATGTGATATTCGCTTTGTTATCGGTTGACTTACCTCGAAAATGAGGTTTATGCTCATGGTGGGTGTAAATTCTAAATTGATTCTGATTCTGTGATATTCCTTTTATAAATGCTGCCCACGCGTAGCTTTTCTTATGACCGGATGATCCACGAGTATCATGCGAATACACCTTTCTATTGAAACCACCAACGTATTGGCGGCATAATGAAAACATAAGTTTATTAAGCTCAAGTAAACAATGTCACTTTTAAAGAAGAATTATAAAATATCATGAGATGGAAGTTCAAGCTCAAAATCGTTCTTGCATCACCGCAAATATGGTGGATAGGAACCTAGTTAAATCGTTCAATAAATAGGCCGAACAAGCCACACTTTCTGTCGAATTTGTATTAAAACAGTGTACATAGACCTTGGACTGATTCTCCAACAAATATAATAAAGGGTTTTTCAATAAGGATGAATAGATGCTAAAATGGAATAAAGCAAGCTGTGTATTAACTTTTTATTTTTATTTGAAAGGCCCCTGTATGCCATTATGTATGAAATATAACATCGTTCAAATGCTTGCCTCGGGCTCGGACTGTGGCACGGATCCGAGTGGTAACATTTTTAACGAATCTTCTGCACAGATCCGGCTGAATTTGAGCGATAGCCTGTGTTATGTTCACCTAACGGGAATCGGTCGATTGTGGTTTCTTCGCATAAACCTGCGACTTGAGGAACGGGGTCAAATCGCATGACCTATGTGGCCAATTCAAGCCACCTCTGCGAGAGACAACTTTACCCTTAAATCGTTCATGAAGAATGCTAATCGTGGCGTCCTAGAACCGCTAAAACCACATGTCGTCTAGCTCCATATGTTTCGATTTGGGCCATAAAAAGTTGGTTATCATCTTTCTGTAGCGCTCGCCATTAACGGTGACCGCCTCACCAACGAAGTTTTCGAAGAAGTACGGACCAATAACACCGCCAGTCCAAAATCCACATCAATGGTAGATTTTTGAGGATGCATTGCCACCTAGTGAGCCTCGTGTGGGTTGGGGTCATCCCATGTGCGGCAATTTTGTTTGCTAACACAGCCATTCATCCAAAAATGTGCCTCGACGCTAAAGATGATTTTTCGGGCGAAATTGGGGCTCACCTCCAAAGCCCAGTCAGCGAACAAACGACGTTGTCTATGGTAATGAAATTGGATCTTGGGGTGGGCTCACGATCCGGCGCAAAATTCTCCAAGTTAAACCATGCGAAGGGCCGAGTTCTTGTTTACGGCGAGAAGTCGACCGCCTCGGGTTCTACTGCACACTTTCACGACCGCGTCGTTGTTCGGTCAGGATCTAATGATGTGGTTTTGTGGATTTAAAATGGAGGAATTGCATGTCAATACAAGGACGTGCAACCTGAATACGTAGTCGGTATTATACGTAGAACGTACATATACATACGTATAACAAGTTCAAATACTTCCTTTAACTGTGGTGCCTGAAAACGCTATTGCTATTATACATATGGCATTGAGCAAATACAATATATGAGTATATGTAGTATTGTATATCAGTGTGTCCCGCCTTTGTGGTCTCATTTCGTTGATAGGCTTCTCATTTTGGCTCTGTTATAACTGTTCGCAAGCCCATTCAATTAAGACAATCTTAAGGTATAAAGGCATACCCAGTTTTAAGTAAGATCTATCTACTCTAGATAGAGCCATCAATGTTATTTGCATAAGTTAAGGTAGTTAAGCTAGGCTTGAGTATATTTGCTGTATCTGGTTCTACCAGAGGGCTGTTATGGGCTGATCCTCTCGCAGACAGCTCATCCATATTTTCACTATCTTCAAAATCATTGTGTTCGGGAATGCAGACAGTGGTAACGTTGGACTGAGATTAAAGTTGCCTCCGAAGTGATTGGCATTGTTTCATCAATATCATTCATATCTTGATTGATTGTCGAGCGTGAGTGACAGACCGTAATTCTCTCCCTATTTAAACCTCTCGCCATTTATGCACTATGGTGCTTGCGTCAGCTCCGCAGCCCATCTTCGAGCCATCTATTTCGTAACTTTCTACCACATTATCATTCCTCCATTCATTTCGGGAAGATATCATTAGATAAACTGACGCAATTTACAGGAACCTGTGGTGGTCGAAGGCACATAATCCAAGCCGAACCGCTTAATTGACATCATCGAGAGTGAGCAGGCGTAGAACGACTATGACAGACAAGATATAATAGTCCCTACACTTTTTCTGACGTAATGAAATTTGTTATATGGAACGCAAATGGCCTACAAAAACAATCTAACGAACTAGGATACTTTACCAGGACTAACTCTATAGACATTTTACTGATTTCAGAAACACACTTTACTGACAAAAATTACTTCACGATACCTGAATATAATGTGTATCATACAAACAACTCCAACAACAAGGCCCACGGCGGGTCGGCAATCTTAATAAGACAAAAAAATGAAATCCATTGAACTCGAAAACTACAAGACTGAACACATTCAAGCAACGACAATACAAATTGAAGACGATTACGAGCCACTCACAATCTCAGCACTTTACTGTCCTCCAAAACACAACATATCGACAGAACAATACAAACAGTACCTTAGTACACTAGGTACAAGATTTATTGCAGGAGGCGACTTTAACGCAAAAAATACAGAGTGGGGCTCTAGAATAACAAACAAGAAGGGCTCTACACTACTAGGGGTACTTAATTCGCTTAATGTGAATTTTCTAAGCACTGGGGAACCAACATACTGGCCCACAGACATGAACAAAAGGCCGGACCTAATAGACTTCTGTATTTATAAAAATATACCAAGAAAAAACTTAACAGCAAAAACATGCCTCGAGCTTTCATCTGACCATTCCCCCATTAATATTACTTACGAAAGCAAAGCAACTCTTACTGACAACAATATAAGACTTTGCAATAAAAAAACTGATTGGTCGACCTTCAAAGATATTATCATCTCAGATCTCCAACTCAACATCCCCCTCAAATGCCCTGACAACATAGAAAGTGCAATAATGCACCTAAACGACACTATTCTTAATGCAGCGTATATATCTACACCCAAATTATTCCCCAAGGAAAGCTCATACCCTACTCCCCAATCCATTTTAAAGAAAATAAAAAAGAAATGAAAATTTAGAAAACTGTGGCAAGCTAACAGATGTCCAGAATTAAAAGCCAAACTAAACAAGACTACAAAAGAATTAAAAGAACTACTACAAGATCATAAAAATAAATGCCTTAACAACTACCTAGAAAAACTAGCCCCAACTTTACAAACGAATTACTCCCTATGGAAAGCCACAAAAAATATAAAAACAACAATCCCATTCTAAACGAGAACAATAGATGGTCTAGAACAAATCTAGAAAAAGCCACAACACTAGCAAACTTTTTTGCCAAAAGCTTTACAGACAAAAAAGATGAATACCCCCACCACCTAAACTTTGATAATTCAGACGCGAATCCAGAAATAAAACCAACCACTAAAGAAGAAATTAAGTACATAATAAAATGAAAAACAAAACCGAAGAAAAGTCCTGGTTATGACCTAATAACAGGACAAATTCTTAAAGAACTACCTGACCATGGATTGGTATTTATTAGAAATATTTTCAACTCCATCTTCCCACACAAATACTTTCCAAAGATTTGGAAAGTCGCTGAAGTGAAAGCCATACCCAAGCCTGGCAAGGACGCAACAAAAACTAATAATTATCGACCTATTTGTTTACTACCAATTATATCAAAACTACTAGAAAAAGTTATCCGAGCACGACTACAACCAATACTTGACCAAAATAGAATTATACCTAACCACCAATTCGGGTGTAGACAACAACACTCAACAATAGAACAAACACACAGGGTTATAAATAAAATTTCGAATGATTTAGAAACTAAAAGATATTGCTCGGCAATTTTTCTTGACGTATCTAAAGCTTTCGACAAGGTATGGCACATGGGACTACTATATAAGCTAAACAAAACACTACCACTAGACTTCTACTTACTACTTAAAAGCTATCTCGAGCAGCGATTTTTTTATGTCAGATACAAGGATGAATGCTCCAAGCTACTTACAGTCCTAGCAGGCGTTCCCCAGGGAAGTGTCCTTGGCCCTCTACTCTACCTACTGTACACTTCGGATATACCAAACCCAATTTCTCAACATACCATGCTAGCTACATTGGCTGATGATACCATTATTCTTCAAGCCAGTAAGAACCTAACAATTATAAACTTCAAGGACATATCAACAATACTATTGGCTGGTTTACAAAATGGGGCATCCAAATAAACGAAGAGAAGACTGTACAGGTGATCTATACTACAAAAAGGATTAACAACATACCCGCTTTAACAATCAATGGTAAACCCATACAAACTAGTGACTGCGCTAAATATCTCGGAATATTTATTGACAGTAAATGGACGTGGAAACAGCACATAATACAAAAAAGAAACCAAATAAAAGATAAAGTCCGCAAATTTTTCTGGATGCTAGGCACAAATTCGGGATAAAGTTCCGAAAAGTACTCACCTCCGATTTTTCTGAAATAGACAAACACACATAAAGTAAAAATCCAAAACAGTTTTCACCGCAAACTACCAGAAAGGACTAAAAGGACATTTAAAATTTGAAAATCCTAAAAAAGGGAACTAAAATGTCTTCTATACGGTAAAGCCTATGTAAATAAGCGATTCCTCAAATTAAAGCTACAGTTAAAGGCTTTCAAATGAGATACAAATAGTTACAATCCATTGACAAGTTTTGAAGTTATAAATAATTACGAAAAAAATGATGCATATTTTTAAGAAATGATACATATTTATTTTTTCTAAAATAAAACCAGTATTACGATTGTATTTTTCCAATCTCCTATAAAACTCGATACTTTGACCTTTCTAACGATACCAAATATGTAAAACTTGCTGCAGTGTAACATATAATACAAGCCATTTATGTTCTTACACGTGGCATTTTTATACTATCGGATTAGCTACTGTAAGTCACATTTGCATCCACAAACAACAGGGTTACCGGTTAAGTCGACATAGATACTTGAGGATGTTATAATTTGCATCATTGTAGACTGATTTGACTATGAAGCACCATATGCCAAACCTAACCGTTTTCAAGATATTGGACTTTTAGGTTTTTTTTATAAAATTTGCCGACTTTTTTTTTCTAATATAATTTTGTTTTTCTTATTAACGCATCTAATTAATAAGAAGTTGTTTTATAATTATCATCACCAAAAATGTCGGCAACTGAACAAACTGAGCCAATAGATTGCTGATAGTTGAAAAAAGGAATAAATTTGTACAGTTTTTTTTTCTCTCAGGAATATTTTTTAAAAAATCTATGGCAGTTATATTGCAGATGTGCCGTGAAAATATCTACGTTTTTTCAGCTATCCGAAATGGTATCATAGTCAAGGGTATTGTTGGAATCCATAGATGAAAACTTGGGCGGGTTTCCAACATTTTGTTTTTTTCTGGCTTGAAGTGGCCTAAGAAACATGAATATAATATTTTTTTCTTGAGGAAATGTAAAATTTTCTTTTTTTTGTAACTCGAAACTGTCAGGCAGGCGCCTGTAAGAATGTTTAGTGTATTTAAAGTATGGGGTGGGTGGCTCACTTCGCTCGCTAACAGGATTTTAGTCCTTTTTTCCGCATGGTTTAGCCGCTCACGCGACTTCGTCGCTCCGCTAAGGGTATGTCAACAACCGTCAGGCAGGCGCCTGGAGCTAAAGTTTAATTAAAAAAGATAATATCAAAAAAGACAAAATTAACTTTTAATTATTTTAACTTTGGGACATATGACAATACCTATAATATTTTTCAACATTCACTGCACCCACCACCCCACCCATCCCCTTCATCAGCAACAGAAATCACTTAGCATAAGAGTGAACGCGTCCATTTGTGCAGTTTATAGATAGAATACGAGTACATGAACTTTTCTGTGAAAAGTGAAAATTTTGAAAGTAACTTTTTCTCCTTTTAGCTTATACTATACTTTGATAAATGTCACTTCTAAAAAAATAAAATGTCCTTATTAAGAAATATAAGCACATGTTTTATTTCTTTTCTGCTTACCCACTAGTCCCGTCTACAGACGGTGTTCCTACTTTTTCACCTTCCAGGTAACATTTTATAGACAAAGGAATGTCATTTTCGTGTTTTTCGGCCTAAGATCTTACTAAAACCAAAAATTCTGAAAAAACACTTGTTTTTTCAATTGGTTAAAGGGTTGGATTCCTCGTGAAATAATTTAGAATAAACATAAATTTGTCAACTATTTTCAGGCTTCAGGGTTGCCCCTTGCATTGGGAAATTCGATTTTAAAGTTATGGTAAACGTGGCGTTAACTAAAATATATTTTTAGATTTATGTTTGGGTCGAGCTTTTTATTTTGCTTCACTTGGTTATATGTCAACCATTTTTTGTTAACAAAATTTGTTTCAACTTCGAACATAAGGACGTTAATCCAAGAGGCTTTTGAAGCAGGTATCGGGACATGCGCCGGCTAACTATCAAACTTAATTTCCGTTAAGAATATGATTTTGCAATTCCTTAATTTTATAATTTCATTCTAAGACCCATACCAGTGGTAGGAGTAAAATGGGCGTATATCGTAATGAATGTCACTTGATTTGTACGTTTCAATATGAAAGGTTTTTGGTCCCTCTGCTCCACTTCCTGTTCGTCTACCTTTTTGTCGTAGAGATCTCTTGTTCCCGGCATCCAATTACAATAACAGGTCGCAAATTTCACGGTGCAATTTGTCCTTAAATTTCAAGATTCGACTACCTCTTCGATTTCTTTAATTATTTTATGCACAATCTTTGTTTTATGCCAATAAGCAGCTTTTCCCCTGACGTACATATTATAAATTCCAAAGTTTATTATTGTCTACCCAAATCCCGAAAGAGGAAAGTGAAATTGATTGCCCAGGTTAGCGGTTGATTAATGTTTAAGATACCTTAGCTGTGCAGCTAACCGTTAGATATCTTTTGTCTCAATTAGTTCATTTTATTGCAACCTCGTGGTAATTCGCTTTCAAATGAACGAGTGATCACTCTCAATCATTCACCTTTAGAAACTCTATAGCAACATCAACTGCTGCTACCGGCTACAGCATGGCATCTACTTAAGTGCCTTGTATTCGAAGCAATATTTTTTTTCTCGTTCCTATCTCGAACTCAATTTAAGAACTCATCTCTCCTCGCATAACTTTCACTGTCTATTGTATTTGTTAGTGTCAGACTGGATGCCGACAAACAATCACAATGCCGCTGATCTTGACGCATTTAAATACCCGTTAAATAAAAGCCTGAATCTGTGCTCGTGGTGGGGAAAATAATGCCTCGGAATTTGATAAATATACAATAATACTTGAAATACATTTGAATGAATTCTAATTCCCTGATGCGGGCAACCCAGATACAAGTGGAAAGAGTTTTCGAATTTCATTTTGAATTCAACAATCGAGGAAAGGTCGCTGTCATGCATCATGACCTGTTGTTTGTGGTTGTGGAACTTGTAAGGTATCTAATCTGGAATTCGATAAAACTCACGGTTTTATTCGGTTTCCTTATGCGGCTAATTGTGGTTAATTGATTTGTTGAGTGTCGGTGATGGATAAGATCCCCCGCCATAATGGTCGGTTGAATGAAGTGAAAATGAAATTCCGTATCTTTTGTTCTTTTTCGTGTATCTTTTGCATTTATTATGTGAATTATGAAAGTGACCTAATGGCGACTGACCCTGTGCCACAAGTGGATGGACAAGAGACGCAGAATAATTGTTTTTGTCATCATAACAAATTGTTACTTATTTTTTTATTCATAACTTTTACTCCAACAAAAGCCGAATTTTCATTTTCATTTAACAGTTCTTTTTTACGTTAATTTTTACTTTTAAGTTCAGGCAATTAAGTTAATGAAAGCGAAAACAGTAAACGGTGACGGTGGCGGTGAGTGCGCGGCTGCAGTGGCGCTTGTCCACGTTTTTTCCCCTGAGACTTGTTTATTATTATTTTTTTTTTTAATGATAAGATTTTTTGATTTGCTGGATGGGTTAAAGAATAAGAGAGAGACTTGAAAATTTCACTGGAATTAATTACAGTTAAGGCAAATGTTATAATTGTTGCGGGTCATTGAGTGCTACTAATGGTAACAGATGCCTTAAAATGGTTGTTAAATGCGATTGAAAGTTTTTGATGCGGAAGAAATTTATTAAGTTCAAAAGCATTTTGGCGGGAATGAAAACGAAAACGAAAATGAGGTACATATGTACATACAAGTATGGACATACATATATTGCGCGTTGATTGAAATGCCGGGCTTTGATGAAAATGTTGTCACCGATTGATTGGTGGAATAGTGATTAGTTTCACAAGGGCTTGCTACTGTGCATTGTTAATTTTCATCATCTTGTAATGATTTAATTGGGTTACGACGATTCCGTTGACTTCGATGGTGCTATTCATCGGATTTTTGTCACGCCGACCTTCGAAGAAACCTCAACATTTTAAAAAGAACCGAAAGAGTCGTGTAACTTTTACACTAAGTTATAGAACTAGGACTATAGCAAATTGGAAGATAGTATGTACTTTGCTCTAATGAATGAAAAATAAATTTGATCCGTTCTGATGAAATTTTGCGTGCAACGAGAACGATTGAAAAAGACTCAATCCACGCTAATGCAACCAAACTATTAAGCATTGTGGCAGTATAACTTTTTATCGCAAGGGTTTGGGCCTCGTAGAAAAATAGAGGAAATATCCTGAAAGATACAATACTACACCAAGAATCATATGACTTTTCGTTGAAGATTTCATCAAGACAATTACCCACGCATATAGCAAAAAACTCTTTAAAGTTATTTCAGAAACAAATACTTTCATCATCATCCCAATTTGGCCTAGTTAGAATTCAAGAGAAATAGTTGTACCAAACCTACAATTAGAACATTTCCGTAACCAGCTGGAGCTTTTTCAAGCACTTGGTGAAAAATAGAGAAAAGTGGTGTTCCAACAAATTGTGAACTTACGAGGGTAAGATGAAAAGTTCTCGGCCTGACAACGTAAGATCGATTTTCAATTAATTTCTTTTTTTCTATATAACCTTCCTTAATTTCAACACACTTGGTCAAACGTTTCTTCAGTATTCCTCCTCGGAGGTTAGTGAATCTTAGTGAAACCAAGCGCTTCCCAGAAATAAATTTCTCCAAGTTTAGGCACATTTAGAAGTCTGAGGGTGTGAATAGGAAGGAGGTCCTAGCAAATCCCGCTTTTTTCCCATCGCCAACGCAGTCTTGTATTCAAGTCCGTTGTCCTATTAAAAGACGATTTTATTCTTCTTCAAGCCAGGACTCTTTTCGCGAATTTTGGCGTTCAGCTGGGTGAGAAGGTTGGAGTAATATTCGCCTGAAATTTTTCTTACCGCCAGATGGAATCCAGCTCGTTATCTGTGGTACTAAGCCATCGGCTGTCACTGCTGTTTCGTTTCTGACGTGTAGTGGCGGACTCATACCTCATCCATAGTAACAAATCGCCACACAAAATTCATTCAATAAATTTGGCATCTTGCGCAGAGCTTTCGCCTTTTAATTCTTTGTACAAGATCTTTCTTCCGACATTCCCGCAGCCTCAGCTATTCCATTGTTCCTCGCGTATCGTCCAATACAATATCATGCATTTTTGTGCTAGCATTCGGTGTGCTAGCGGTTTTTGGCCATCCTTCACGTGGGTCATCTTGGTTATCTTCGAGGCATGTGTGTCGGCGTTTAAATTCAGCTGCCCTTTTCAACGGTTTGCATTGAAGCAGAGTTCCCGTAAGCCTTTTCCAACCTCGGATGAATATTCTACCATCTAAAACGAATAATTTTATGACCACACAATATTCAAGTTGATCGTTTCTAACGAAAGAAACCCAAGCCGTCTATTACACTAAATAGTGTCAACAAACAGCTTGAGACGACAAGTTGAAACTTCCCATATGACCTAATGACAAGTGTACCCAGGCAAAAACATTTTTTTGTGCTGATTGGAGCGCCATCTATGTGTCAGTTCAGAGCTTTTCACCTTATCTACCTTGAAAAAGGGTGTTTTTTTTTGTTGTTAATTTCTATTATATTAGCTTTATTTAATAGATAATTTCATGCCATAGTCTTTAAATATAACCGTGGGCATATGAGTTCCATGGCTAGCTCAAATGAAACGCAATCGTGAAGTCCAATTTTCGCCAGCTTTATCGAGCAGCTGGGACGGTAATTAGCCGTGTTTTTCCTGAATGTTGACTTCCAAACCGTTCGGGTTAATCAGTATAGATTAGTGTCTTCACATACCCTCAAAGAAAATAATCTGAAGCACAGAGATCACAGGATCGTTGAGGCCAGTTCACAGATCTATTACGCGAAGTTATGCGCACAGCAAATTGATAGTGTCGCGCGCCGTGTGGCATGTTGCGTCATCTTGCTGAAACAAAAGCTCTGTCACGTTAATGCCATTCAACTGAGAAACGAAAAAGTCAGAAATCATGCTTCTATAACGCTCTCCATTGACGGTAACATTCTGGTTGACATCGTCCTTAAGGAAATATGGGCCTATAATTTCACCAGCCCATAAAGCGCATCAAACAATGAGTTTTAATGATTGTAAGGGCATCTCGACAAAGGCTTCTGGGATTTCTCCACTCCAAATTCGGCAATTTTGCTTGTTTACATATTCGCGTAGACTGGGGTGCTGTAGTAGTTCATCGGAATTCTGGAAGTTAGTGAAGAAACCCAACGGAAACAAATATAGGGTCCGCCAAATAACTTCTTTTTTTTTTTGAAAATGCTATAAAAAAAACGACTGAATATTTTCTCAAATTTCTTTTCTTATTTGAAAGTACAATCCTTCCGGTTAATAATGGAAAATGATTTCATTCAAATGGCTGCCTCGGCTGGCCATGCTGTAGCCTACACGATCGGTCCAATTTTTAAGCACATTATCGATTGTGTGCAGCTGTATTTCACCAATGGCTTCACGAATATTGTCCTTTAAAGCGTCAGTTGTCTCTGGCTTGTCGGCGTAACACTTATCTTTGACGGCACCCCACAAATAATAGTCCAACGGTGTCAAATCGCAGCTCCGAGGTGGCCAAACGACATCAGCTCTGCGGCTGATAATGCGATCTTCAAAAACAGGGCGCAAAACATCGAGTGTAGCTTCGGCTGTGTGGCACGTAGCGCCGTCCTGTTGAAACCAAATGTTGCCAATATCCTCCTCTTCAATTTTTGTGAACAAAAATTCGTTCAACATGGCCCGATAACGATCGCCATTGACTGTAACGGCCACTCCTTGCTCATTTTCGAAGAAAAATGGCCCAATTATGCCTCTGGACCAAAATCCGCACCAAACAGTGGCTCGTTTTGGGTGCACCGGCTTTTCAATGTATGCGTGCGGGTTTTCTGTGCCCCAAATGCGACAATTTTGCTTGTTTACATACCCGCCAAGATCAAAATGAGCTTCATCTGAAAAGATGATTATTTTGGCAAAATCGGCATCTTCTGTAAGTCGATCGCAGGCCCACTTAGCGAAGCGTTGTTCAAGCGTATACACAACCATATTCGTTCAGCGGAAGGATAAAACTAATTATCTGTCAAATCAGACATGAGCTAAGTGCTACCATTCACGAAATAAGCACTACTTGAAAAAAAAAAGTTAGATGGCGGACCCTTTATGTGATCAACAGAGGTCTTGCCCCGAACATACTCTGTGAATGTTTCAAGAATTTATTGAACCCGCCATTGAGCCGATCTAATTTCGAATATGTGACGCCAGATATCCGGAAAAACATTTTGGATGGCCCGATAGCCCATCAGAATCTTAATGCTGTTCTTCTCTGCCTGAAAGATAAGAAAGCAGCAGGGTCGGATGGTATACCAACCGTGTGCATTAAATACAGTACCAACGGTCTAAAGGGTAACCTTGTTCGCTTATTCAACAACAATTTGGATCATGTAATAGTACCGTTACGATTCAAAGAAGCTCTGATTTTTCCTATTCACAAAAAAGTGGATACATTGGATCCAGCAAAGTATCGTGGCATATGCTTCCTAAATGCATCCTACAAAATTTTCGCAACAATACTGCAGAGGCGACTAAATACGTGGATAGAAACCAACCACCTATTAAAAGAATATCAAGCCGGCTTTAGGTCCGGTTATTCAACTGTTGACCATATATTTGTATTGAATAGCAAAGCAAGTAGATATGTATGTGAATGTATGTATATGAATCGAAATAAGAAGGCCCCGAAACGCCCTGTTTTATAAATTATATGGAATGGGAATGTGATCGAAATTTGGAAGGGTCGTACAAAATCTATACGAAAATTTAAGGCGTTATCAGAATTATTCCAGACGAAGGCAGGGATAAAACAGGGATGTCCGTTGAGTCCTAACCTATTTGTCCTTTACATAGATGATATTGTGGACTTTCTGCCTGGAGGCGTTGAATTTGCAGTATGCAGTATGTTTAAAGTATTTGAAGCCACATCCTAGGTAATAATTCTCTACGTGGCTCAAGGATGGCGATATAGGTCCTATGAGGAGGTAGAGACACTACAACGTTTTTTCATTAAAAGACACCTCCTCCTAAGACACCGAGCTATATGCTTATGCTGAAAACAGGCTTATTTCCACTGTTTGTAAAAACATTGAAACTGCAAGTCAACTACATATTAAGGGTGGGGAAAATGCCAGACAATCGACTTCCTTAGATAGTTGCCCTACAAGCAATTCAGAACAAATCTACATAATTACACCGTAGTACGTACAGCCGGCTAAATCAAAACCTAAAGGGTAGAAACTATTTTAAAGACAATCACACTATCTGGGAAATTTCAACAATGTTCAAACACCGAGGAGAACTTTTAAGGCTCAATTTCGTGCCCCATAGGGAAGACTATACTCCGTAGTATGTGTAATTTAAAAGAGAGAGAAGGTACCTTGCATTCCTAAGAGAAGTGAAAAACTAGGAGAAGTGTTGTCGAAAAGGACTTTTTATCTGAGAGTTTTCACAATTTTCTTTATTGAGTTCTTGATTGTCTAGATTTTTTCATTCGCCTGTCTTTTCGACCTGTTTTCCCCCATACATACTCTTCCAGATCTTGTTTTTTAAAACCTGAAATCAATTTTTCTTCCTCTCTACTTAGAGACCAAGTTTGGATATCCATATGGCATTATTTAATTTTATAAATATAGATTTTGACATTGCGGGACAAAAGAGTTGTTTTGAACAGTTCCTTTATGGCGAAGAAGCACGCGTTGCCCCTATGCAGCCTTTTATTAATTTCGAACTTTATTATCTTTGATATTTGTAAAGTAGGTGGAAAGTTAACCCAAGAACAAGGTATTCAAGCTGTTAAAATTAATTATGAAACTGTGGAGAATGGAAAACTACGCATTAATTTTTGTGAATAAATCTACAAGTGAATCAACAATTCAACGGTTAATGAAAAAATATGAAGTTCTGTCGAGCCCCGAAAAAATCTGGCCGACCAATAAGTGGACGCTCTACAGAGGCCTTTGCTGCTGTGTAATATCCTGAATAACCTACAACATCAAATCGTGATGTTCTCAGCCATAAGGCATTCATCCATCGACCGTTTTTTGAGTCTTTTTATTTGTATTTGCTTCTTAACAAAATTCAGCTAACACAAGAATGGGAGTCTTCAGTCTATAGATCATAATCAACAAGAAAACTTTCCTCAAATGATTGTTAAAATGCTGGTGGTTTTCACGCAAAATCATCTTTAGTGATAAATCTCATTTCACGTTAAATTAATCTGTTGAAAAACAAAATTGTCGTATCCCAGGGTTACCAAAGTGTATTGTTTAGTGGGGTTTTTGGGTTGGTGGATTTATTAGGCCATTTTTCTTCAAACTGTTGCTGTCAACGGAGGGCGCTATAAATTACATTTTTTTGTGGCCTTATCTTGAAGAAGTTTGTTATTTTGAACAGGATGAAACCACGCGATGGGAACTTGTTACGATTAGAGAAAGTTCTCTTATTCATTTTTAATATTTAATAAAATGAAACTCTAAAATCAAAAATCGTCTGAAAAATCTTATCCATCTAATTCAGATCAGGGGTGTCTGTGGGTGTGTTCGCCATATCAAATGAGTAAAAAAGTGCCCTATCACATTAAGATACATTAAGAGAACTTTGTTATACTAGTTAAACGAGGAAACATCAAAAATTATTGTAGAAGAATGACCAAGGTCACCTTTGACATCTGCTAGAGGCATCAGTTTTAGAAATATACAGGCCATCAGGAAAGCCAAGACAGATGGAGAGTGGACTGCTGGTGCATAGATAGATTCAAAGACACCGTCGCGTCCGAATGAGTGGCTGGAACTCCTCACATCTATTTTTCTAAGTATAATAATAACCTTGGCACTTCTGGCGCAACACAGATTACATTTGAGAGATCTTGCAGGCAAAAGATATTCTGGGCCATAAGGAGAATTTCTCGCGGTTATGTGTTCATATGGTTTTTACTCCCAAGGTGGGAAAGATAGTCCACGAATCGCCTAAGGATTTGCGCTCAATTATTTTGAGACGTTTAAGCATGTGCTCGACCTGCGCATTTAAGAGCCCCTAAGAAACAATTCTCTTTCAAATTCACAACACCACTACCCTTAAGGCAAATCTACTGAGACGGCTTAACGAGGGGTGATCCAAAAGTAATGATAATCCGTTATTTCCAGTCCATATAAAAATCCATTTTGCTTGCTTATACACCCACTAGTTTAGTGTAAAAAATCATATAAATAGAGCACGATTCCCAGGAGGTACATTCATTTGAATACGAACTGTCAAAGGGATAACACCAAAATGGGGAAAAACTCTCTGCTTGAACAAACTGTCTACCAAGGACATACACAGCGACTTGGTGCAAACATGGGGAGACTTTGCTTCTCCATATTCCACAGTAGTACAATGAGTCAAGGAGTAACCCTAACAAGTACACACTTCCCAGACTCCAACATGATCTCTCTACTCTCTCCAGTATACCTCCACGGATCAGGGCAACCAGACCCAACAGGGAGGACTGGAAAATATCAAGGGTAATTTTTATGAAGGAAGTATAAAATGGGCCATAAACTGCTCTGACCCATTCAAATCTCCTGGAGAAGATAATATCTCTCTCGCTCTCCTTCAGAAACGAAGTGCGCAAGTCACCCCCATGCTAATCAACATCTTCAGGACCAGCTATGCCTGGGGATATATACCGATAAGCTGGAACGAGGTCATGGTAAAATTTATCCCTAAAGCAGGCCGCAGACCTACGGACATGCCCAAATCATACCGACCGATAAACCCAGCCTCATTTTTCCTAAAAACGATAGGTTGCTTTGAGGGTAGTTTCGACAATACCGATCACGCACAAATACAACGCTGCATCTTCAGCACAGGGGTAGATAATACCACATGCAGATGGATTCAACCAATGCTTAGAAACAGGAAAATAAACACCTCACAAGGCAATGATAAAATCAGTGTAAAAACCACGAAATGCTGCCCTAATCGAAGAGTGACCATCAGGCATATAGTTGAGATCACAGGGATCTCATTTGCCAGTGTTCAAAGAATCCTTGTTAATTAATTGCATATGAAATAGGTCTCTGCCCGTTGGGTACCGAGAATATTAACCGATGAGTAAAAGAAAACAAGATGGGTTCAGCTCGCGGGGAGCCAAGCTACAAATCCAGGTATTCTACCTTGAATTTTGCAAACGTTCACCTGGAACACAGTAGGTAGGGTTTTAAAACCCTCTCTAACACAGCCAAGGTTCAGACTCATAGCTACTCGGTAAGTTTGGTTTGATATAAACGTCCGGACGGACATACGGACAGACAGCTTTGCAAGATAGAAGACTAGAACGAGTCGACAAGTCGAGAGGTCCAAACAGATCAGGAAATGTTTTTGTTACGTTTCGTGACCATGGGCGAGACTTCGATCCACTATTTTGATTCTGAAAGGTAACAACAATCGATTGTTGTTGAAAGCGAGCTTTATCATTGACGCCAATGATCTTCAAAGAGTTCAGTTTGGCGGGAAAGGTTATGGCAAGCATTTTTTTGGGACGCTGAAGGAATACTTATGATCGAATATTTGGAAAAAGGAACCACCATTTCGGGTTCTTGCTACGTAGACCAAATAAGAAGACTGCGGGAGGATATTAAACAAAAAAAAAAGCGGCTTACTGCGAGCCGTTGTTATGTTATTTCACCAAAACAACCCATCGGCTCACGAAGCCGCAGTTGCGATGGTTGCCATTCAAGAAACGGAACTCGAACTGCTCGAACACCCGGCCTAATCGCCCGATCTAGCTCCCAGTTACAACCCCTTTCCCATAATCATCGAGTTTTATTTTCATTATCATTACTTTTCTATCACCTTACGTACAGGAGGTGGCACACAGGGTTGTTTTCTTCTACGACAAGTGGAAGCAAGCACGGAATGGGTTCCAATCAGAGAGTACAGCTTAAGCGTTAGCACGAGGAGAACCAAACTAAAGTTTTTTAGCTCCAAGACTCTGTCCGAGTTTTCGGAGTTCATTTTAGAGCCGAAGTTTAACTAAAGATTAAGAGTTAGTTTAACTTTCTATGCCGCGTCAACATTTTATAATTGTTATTGTCCGTCCCATCCTCACCCATGGCTGGCTAGTTTGATAGCTTTCTCTAAGCAAAATGTATAATCTAGGCATAGGGAGGCCATGGGATATTGCCTCATCAAAATGCTGCTGATTTTATCCTTGTACCTTTCAAAAATGAGTACATGGCAATTTGAGACGCTATCAGACTCAGGGAAGTAAGCTAGTGATTACTTAGATCGTTTGCATTCATCGTTGGTGTTCTTGCTAACGATTCCGGCCTTGACTCCAGAAGAAAAAACAATTCCAATTATCATGGTGAGAACGCCGTGGCGTAGTGGGTAGTGTGTCGGCCTCTGACGCACGATGAGCGAGTTTGGATCCCGATAACACCAACGCAATCGAATGTTCATTAGGCGGCTTCTCTCCTCGGCGGGATATTGGCAAAACCTGCCGTAGTACACTTGCCTTGAAAAAGCTTCTCGGCGCTCGCCGTTCGGAATCGGCATTAAACTGTAGGTCCCGCTCTCTTGTGTGAAAAACAAATCGCACACAACTAAGTGAATGAGAGAAACTTGGCTCTGGCTCTAACGTGAGCTGTAAGGCCATATAAGAAGAAGAAAAATTAGCATGGTGCATTGCAACTTCGAAATCTCCATGTGATAATTTCAGGTAAGCAACTTCTGATCAACATTGAGGTCTTGAAAATAGAGCAGAGCGTAGTAAAAAGGGGGAGGACATTTCTATCCACCCCTTGTTCATTCAAAAATTTTTCAATTTAAAATACTTGCGATGAGGATAACGTGTTTTACACTCAGAACAACTTGCCATAACAATAAGCTGCCGTCGAAGCTCTATCTTCAGCAACCACATCTCCCAGATAAAATATACGGAGGAATATAACTGGATAACAGCAGCATCATTGCAGCAAACCCATTGCTCTGGGTTTAAATTCATATATAGAAGGGAGTGATGTGTATGATGTGTCAGATATTTTATACACCAGGTCAAATGAAAGTGAGTTACAGGATTGCAAATGTCTGAAGTAATTTCTGAAAAGAATCTGATTGTAATTTATTTCGGACCTACTTCCTATAAGTAGGCAGAAGTGCATGAGTTCTTATTATAGCAAATAAAGGGATAGTATCAGTATAAAAGCTTTTTGGAGGGAATGGGATGGATAGGACTAAATAGGTGATAAATGGTGAACCTTCGGTTTCTTCTGCCTCAACTGTGTCTTTTCCTTTGACTATAATATTGCGTAAGATAGCATTGTTCGGTCCTGGAAGACATTTATAAAGATATCTTTTGATACATCGAGCGACGGAGCAAAAGCAATTAATCTACTTTAATTTCCATGACCTTCTAATGGACATCATTATACCTAAAGTCTTGTCATTAAACTTCTGTATACCCAATCCAATGAACGTCAAGCCTACTAGAAGCTCTGAACCTTACAACAGAATATTACAAGAGCCAAGAAGGTAGGTGCGAGCGATTTCACTTCGTTTGTTAAATTGAGCTTAATGATGAGGATTTGATTTATGAATTCAGCGCGATTTGATTCAGAAGTACTGTTAACGACTGATTCAGAAGTACTGTTAACGACTGCGATAAGACGATGAAAAATCATCTCGTTATCGATTTGAACCCTCTAAGGTCGGCTGGTCAATTTTTTCAATTTTCCTGGTATTGTTCTTGTTAATACGACGCACGTTGACATGAGAAAGTGTTTGATTGAAAAGTTTATTTGGCGACTCGGTGCTATATGGATTTAGGGACTGTTAGAAGACAGCAGTACCAATTATTGGTCTTAATTCAAATGTAGCTATTTAAATCTCAGCTTATAGACATGGTACGCATTTAAATGAAAGTCTTCCGGATGCACTTCACTTTGGCTTTGGAAAATTGTGGAAATTAGAATTCAAGAGCTTTTATTTGAAGAACCATGGAACACTTCAAACATGTTTACATACTCATGATGAACAAATGATAAAGAAGAAATTTAATTCTTCAGAATAGTTTCTACAAAGTCCATTATTCGAAAGTCTTAGGATCCCTTTTGAGTACGAAGGTGGTCCGATAAATACTTAACCTCACCGCCAGATGGCGCCAGTATCGCAAGAGCAGCTTCCTATCATGTAGTACATTCAAATAGACGGCCACTGCCGAAATTTCAGCCCGATCGGACTCGTACTTTTGTTTTGACCGCGTATGGAAGCGGGAGTGTCCGCGAGTTTTACAAAAATGGAAAAAGAGCAATATCGGTCGGTGATTCGATTCTTGTTTTTGGAAGGTAAAGCGCGCAGCGAAATCAAAGAGCGTTTAGATGCTGAGTACGGTGACTCTTCTCCTTCGATGGCGACCATCAAAAATTGGTTTAACGAGTTTTAACGTGGTCGCACGTGGATTTTTGATGAGCCACGTGCCCCGATGATGAGCAGGTGCCCCGAAAACGGCTACCACGGAGGATAACGTGACAAAAATCCACGATCTCGTATTGGCAGACCGCCGATTGAAGATGCGCGAGATAGCTGAAACAGTAGGCATTTCAAAAGATCGCGTGGGTCATATCCTGCATGAAATTTTGGGCATGAGAAAGCTGTCGACGCAATGGTTGCCGCGTTTGCCCACTCCGGACAACAAGCGCAACCGTGAGACCACTTCAGAGCAGTGTTTGACGCTGTTTAAGCGCAATCCAAATGAGTTTCTGCGTCGTTTCGTGACAGTCGACGAAACATGGATCCACTGATACACACTAGAGACCAAGGAACAGTCGAACAGTGGACGTCACCCGGCGAACGTGCTCCGAAGGAGGCGAAGACTGTCCCATCGGCCGGAAAGGTGATGGCCGCCGTTTTCTGGTATTCACAAGGTGTGATCCACATCGACTACCTGGAGAAGGGCAAAATGGTTGGGCCGATTCGACGCTGAATTGAAGAAAAAACGGCCCCACTTGGCGAAGAAAAAATGCCTTTCCACCATGATAACGCACCGGCTCACACCTCCGCCCTCGCCACGGCAAAATTGGGCTACGATCTGCTGCCGAATCCATCGTATTTTCCAGATTTGGCCCCGTGCGACTGCTTTTTGTTTCCAAACTTGAGAAAGTCACTCGCCGGGCAGAAATTTCAGTCGAATGAAGAGGTCATCGCCGCCACGGAGGCCTACTTTGCAGACCTCGGTTAAAGAAGTTGGAGCATCGCTGGATCAAGTGTATCGAGCTAAAAGGAGATTATATTGAAAAATAAATCGCCATTTCTCCAAATTTTTTTTCTTTTGTAGGCTAAGTACTTATCGGACCACCCTCGTACATTTTGTGGCAAGAGAAGTATTGTCTGAGTGCCTCCCCGAATATAATTCAAGTCTGCTGGAACGAATCATATGATTAGGTAGACATAAGGGTCAGCACTTGACCACTGATTGTAACCCACTTCCGCACATGACTTCCACTTCCGAAAGCGTGAGTAATCTACATCAGAAGTGGGCGCCAATAAAAGTTCTGAACATGATGTTGGGTTAACATCAAGTCGGCGTGGAGATGTGGGAGTTTCGAAATGGAGTTGGTGGCAGATGAAACCATAGCTAGCCAGTGAGGGCGTTTATAACTTAAACGAGTTTGTTGTCATCATGGAATCTGCTTGACTTCAAGTTAAGGAGTGACCGGTAAAAGTGAACACATCGCCATAAACGTGTTCAGCTAAGATATTCAAATGCGGCGCTTTGAAAATGAATACTTTCGATTCACCATTTGAATCGTGGTAGCTTACTGGGCTACGCCCGTTTGAATAACTCATGAGCGCTGTAGATCACGAATAGCATAAATAGCGCCTTCGGCTATGGGTTCATTATTTAAGGCTGAATTATGCAAAAGATCTCAAGCAGTGTGCCAGTGATGCTTTTTTCGTCCGCACCCACGAATAGGGCAAAGATTTAGAAGTGCATCCTTTCAGAGGCCGTAATTGTCGTATTCATATAGGTTACCTCCGAGCGCCCTGAAGGATATTCAACTTTTGGGATATTGCCTAAAATAACAATTTTCAGACCGCAACATCTGCCAATACTGAGTAAACTTTCAGGCGATTTCTCATATTACATTCTCGGACTCAGCTCATTACCTTATTGCAATCAGGCTACATTGGCCGAATTTCGACGTCAATAACCGGGTTATATTTCAGTTCATCTTTATTAAGCTTTCCGAAACAACACTATGCCTTGGAACAATTTCTATTGGTAAATACTATCCCCAGAAGCTCTATCAAAACTCATTTGATGCTGATCAATATCTTCCAAGATTAGAGTACCTATGTTAAGACCTTCGGAAACAAAGGTATACAGCACATTTTTGCTGCTATTTAAGTGCTTTTAATTTTTGATCTGGCAGAGTATCCTTTTTAGTGAAAAGGTATTGTAGTAGAACAAGGATAGTGAAGCTTTATATCGTTATTGGTTGTCTTTGGCCTCTGCTGCATTCTACTAACCTATCGCCAAATGTGAAGATAGGTAGCTAAGATTCGCAGTTCATTATATAGGAGTTCAAATGTTCAAAACATTGAGGATAGTTTATCAACAGATCTCACTTGTCGAATTCACATGATATGAGTGCGAATAAATCTCTCTGTTGTCGACTATCACAGAGGTTTGGAATGTTAAATATTTCTTTTTGTAAACTTGCTACAAGGAAAACAATTGATATTGGGAGCCACTTGATAAATTTTATTTTTGAAAGTCGTAATAAGTCAAAAAAATTTTGTTGTCAAAAAAAAGACAGTAAAATTGTAAAAGCATACGAGGTCAGTTCAAAAAATAAGGTAACTTTTTGAATTTTACGAGCTAAGTACATTCAAACATTCGATTTCCCTTTTTTTTTTGTTATTTTTGCCTCCTATCATATCAAATATTGTATAGAGAATCGTTATATATGTACCTACCAGAGAAGTTTCTGATGGTATTGACATATCGATCAGCCCGTGCCATTATTTTTTTTAGATATTTTGTGCAAGAAACGTGTATCAGCGAAGTTTTTTCCGAAATTGCAAAATTTTGACCAAAAGAACCGTTGCATGAGCATCACTCAGAAGCTGTTGAATGACGTGAATGACGGTCCAGATTTGCTGGAAAGGGTCATCGAATGACGAAACATGATTATAGGGTTATAACGTCGAAATCAAGCCCAATCGTCACAATGGAGGCGAACAAAATAGCCAAGACCAAACAACATCCTAACTTCGGCCAAACCACCACCGTCGTCTTCGATTGCAGTAGCGTAGTTCATCATGAGTTCTTGTGAGGAATACTACTTCGACATTTGGTTAAAGTAACACGAAGAAAACGCCTGGATTTGTGGGAAAGAAATGATGGCTGTTGCACCGCGATAATGCATCTGCTCATTCACCATTGCTTGCGCATAATTTTTTGCCAAAAACAAACATTATCATACCGTATTCAACGGACTGGGTCCCATTCAACTTGTTTCCTTTCAAAAACTAAAAATGGTGGAGGAGGCATCGCTGAACTCAGGCCTGTACCAAAAAGGGCATATCAGAAGTGCTTCGGAGATGGGAAAAATTATATTTAAATAAATAATTTGTGGAAAAAATAATAAGTCACCTTATTTTTTGAACAAATCTCATATACAATTTGAGTTGATAAATCATTGCCTGCTTTGATTTTTTAAAGATTGATTTGTGTACATTTTTACCCCGACTCCCTTTAAGTGACATTGATCAAATTATAGTTAAAATCAAATTAGAAAATAAACACGTATTAATTGTTGTGAGTTGTATTTCGCCAAGAAGCCCATTAGAGGTACCTAGTCCTGCCATAAGTTCTGTTACACAATTTCCAGCGCTTATCATTCAAAACTTTTTCCGGGAATAGAACCGTTAACTTTTTTTTCAGAACACATGCACTGATCAGTGAAGAATACTAGTCAGTTTGGTTTCAGTTTGGTTTGCGAACTATTAACATGGAGTGGGGCGTAAAAGAGAATCGAGTCGCGGTAATAGTGTTGCATATGTGCGGAAAGAGTGGTGGCCAAATTTTCGAGTTGCTAAAACCACTCGGAATATCAAGAATATTCGTTTATCGGGCTATTGCTCGCTTCGGCGAATTGTCTGGAGTAGAGGACAGGCCAAGAAGTGGTCGCCCGCGCGTCGTCCATACGAGTGCGGTAGTACCTAGAAAGGCAGTACGTGCAGGAATTCAGAGAAATCCCCTTAGTAAGCAGAAGATCATGTCCAAGTAATTGGATATATCAACCAGATCCATGTCTAGGCTGATTCGGGATGATCTGCATATGAAAGCCTATCGTCGGTCCACGGGTCATCTTCTAACTCCTCAATTAAAAAAAAAAACAAAATGACAAGATTTATGCCACTTCATCCAAGGAAGCGAAAAAAAATTTCCCAGGGTTCAACGTGGACATCATCCTGTTTCCGAAAATGTTTGGTGGGGGGTCTCTGTTACATCCCTCCATTTCTGTGAAAGGGGCGTAAAAACTGGTGCAAAGGTTTACCAAGAAGATGTGCTAGAAGGTGTTGTGAAGGATTTGACCAATACCTTTTTCAATGGACACAGATGGATCTTCCAACAGGAGTCTGCTCCAGCGCACAAAGCCAAAACCACGCAGGAGTTGCTCAGAGTCAACATTCCTGGCTTTGGGAAATTTAGAAAACCTTAAAGCAGTATTAACCAGAACAGCGTCCACGATCTTCATGGAAACCGTACGGGCCACTATAGCCCAATGGTCACACACCGTTTAAAAGCTTGTGTTAAAGCAAAAGGCGGTCATTTTGAATGAACCCAACTTTTTTTAATAACCAATATTGTGTTCTAATTAATGAAATAATTTTGAATACAATATGTTTAGTGCTTTTTTTCTAGCGTTTTATATTTGTAACAGAACTTATGGCAGGACTAGGTATATAAAATTCATGTAAACAATTGCAAATTCTATTTATCTAAACTAAAACATAATGAACATGTAATAATTCTAGGAGATTTCAATCTTACTAATATAGAATGGGTTTTCGATTCAGTAGAGCTTCAACTATTATCATTTAATGTAAATACTGATTTTGAATGTGAATTAATTGATTCTTTTGCAAGTTTTGACTTAATCCAAATTAGTTGTTACAAGAATAATTTCAGTCGATTACTTGATCTTATATTTGTTGACAGAGAATTACCCACCTGATCCAATTTTCCCAAATTCTGATCACCATTATACTCTAGAGGTTATTGTTATTTTTCATAATTACCTTAGAACCACAAAGTGTAATAATTTTAAGTTCAACTACGCGAAAGCTGATTTTGAAGGCATTGTAAATTATTTGTCTGGTATTCCATGGCTCTTATAGCTCTTCTTTCAATTTGCTGCAATTTTATAATTTCATCTTCGATAATCTGAAAGTGGCAATTGATATGCATGTACCTAAAGTCAGGATTAAATCAAATTCAAAGCCTCCTTGGTTTAACAACAAGGCTTACAAACGGTCACGCATTTGCAGCAACAGTATTGCTTTTAAAAAAATGTTTACATTCGGTTGGAGGTTGAATTCGATGTTCTTAAAAAATTTCTTTATAAAAAATTACATTCTGTCAATTGAATCCGACCTTAAGACAAATAGCAAGGGTTTCTGGTCATTTATTAAAAGTAAAAAATTTACCAATGGTATTCCTAGTAGTATGAATTACCTTTGTTCAGCATTTTCGGATCTTTCAAATATTTGTAACTCATTTGCTCAGTATTCCGAATCTAACTATACAAAAGCTAATGAAGTTATACCAAGAGGAGCCGAATTATTTTCTCAAGATTGTAAAGTTGACATTGGTCAGTTAGAGCTAAATATTTCTGAAATCGAAGTAGGCCTTTTGAATTTAAATAGCGACAGCAACCCAGGATCTGATGAAATACCAGCTTGTTTTTCCAAATTGTTTTAAAAAATGTGCAGGTGCTATTTCTGAGACGATTTTTTACATTTTCAATAGATCTCTCGCGAGTGGTGAATTTCTTTCTCTATAAAAAAAATCATTTTTATCGCCAATTCATAAAATTGGCCCAAAACAGGAAATATTTAACTATCGTCCGATTTGCAAACTTTCGTGTATACCAAAACTCTTTGAGAAAATTACATATGATAAGTTAACCTTTCTTCTAAAAGAGCATATTTCAGTATTTCAACATCGCTTTGTTGCAGGGAAATCCACAACCACCAATCTCTCTATTTTTTCAATTACGTTCTTAATAAACTTGAGAAAGGATATCAAATTGATGTCATTTATACTGATTTTGCGAAGGCGAGTTAGTCACACTATTTTAATTAAAAAAATTTAATTATTTGGCTTGTTGAAATGGTTGGTACCTTACCTTAAGGATCGTTCACAATTTGTGTGCATTGATCTACAGTTTTCGAGACCAATTGAAGTAACCTCGGGCATCCCCCAAGGCAGCCATCTTGGGCCCCTTCTTTTTCTTATTTTTATTAACGACATGCCCGATATTTTCTTGAATTCTTGTCCACTTTTATTTGCAGATGATTTAAAGTTCTTCAGATGCATTAAATCTATAAATGATTGCCTTCTTTGACAACTTTTTTTGAACATCACTATATGTCAGTACTTTACTTAATGTCGTAACTTTTCACACATCTTCTTCGAATACAAAATTGATGACTTTGTTCTTGAAAGAGTATTAGAAAAAAAAAGATCTTGGTACCTTTTTTGATTCGAAACTAAACTTTGTCAAGCATGTTGAATATATTGTAGTTAAAGCAATTTCCATGTTAGGTTTCATTAAACGCAACTCTAAAACTTTACCCTTAAACCTCTTTATTAATCTTATCTTAGGTCAATTTTAGAATACTGTTGTGTGATTTCGAATCCATACTGCAACACTTGTTCAAACAGAATTGAAATGATCCAAAAAAAATTTACAAGGTTTACTATTCAGAAAATGGGTTGGAAAATCGAAATCCGGCCTTATTCCTCTAGATGCCAACTTCTAGGAATTCAGTCACTTGAAAATAGAAGAAAAATGTTCTCAATAATGTTCATAAGTGACATCTTGTCACAACATATCAAATGCCCTTTTCTTTTATCATTGATTGGCTGGTACGCTCCATCGGGACAGTTAAGGGAACGTTGTTTGATCGGAGTAAATAGACATAGGGTAAATTATGCACTTAACGAACCTTTAACACGTTGCCTTAGAGAAACTAATCTCATCTCTAATTATATTGATTTCAATTTTCATATGAGCAGATTGACTTTAAAAAAAAAATTACAATACTTTTGCATTTTATAAATTAGTTGATCGACCTCATAGTTAACCTTCGGTATTATTATTGTAGATTTAAGATATCCTTATTGATATGAATAAAATAAAATAAAATATGTGGGCCTTACGGAGAGTTAAATTTTAAGTCACTTTATCGAACATAATGGTTAGCATCTCGCTAATTACACGTTTTCTTCCAAGACTGTAATTGATTCGAAATCATTGAACAGTAAAGGGCGCTGTTGACGATAACATTGTTCTCATGCCATATGAGAGATTATGATTCCTCCGGACCATAAATCGCAATTCCGTATGCATTAGCAGCTTTATATTGCCTATTAGTCCCCATCGGATTAAATACGCCAGTTCTGTTTGTTAACATACCCATTCACGCAGAATTAAGCTTCGTTGCTGGAGACAATTTTTCGGTAAAAAAACAGACCTTCCTCCAGCTCTTCTAAGACCCACTCACCGAATATTCAACGCTATGACAGGCCGTTCGAGCTAAGTTTTTGCAGAAGCTGTATTTTGTAAGGTTTTAGAACTAGATCCTTGCGTAAAATCTTCCACGGCGAGGAAACGACAAATGGCGGTCTTCCTTAACACTGGCGTATACGAGTACAGCAACGATCATTTCCTCTGTAAGCTCTCAAAGACGGGTAAGCGGCTTGGTGTCCATTAGCGTGAAATTATTGTTTGATTTGGTCACTTTGTCTTGAATTACTTCTTGAGTAGGTCGATTGTGATGATCGTAAACTGGTCGAAGAGCGAGAAAAACATTTTTTACAGACAATAACTTTTGATAATAAAATTCAAGAGTCGCTCTGGTGTAAGGCTTTTGACAATTAAATGGCAAAGCTAATTGCGCATGCTTGATTTTGAAACATGTTACGAATTAAGTGAGAGAAATGATTATGAACGATTGCCAGCATCCATACCACACACGACAATTAGAGAAGTCACAGAAGATGTTGGCATATCACTTGACTTGTAGTTTTCTGAAATAATTTGGTTTATGTGGCTGCAATATTACAAAAAGGGGTCAGCCGCAACATAACTCAAAAGATGAAAAACTGCTAATAGACATCCTGACACGTGAGATCACATATATTAGGAGTGATGTCGAAGCTTAGTATTAGTATCATTTGGAAGACTGAAAAAGACTGGACAATTGCCGTGAGATGTGAAGGTAATGCTCACTATGTTTTCTGATTTGAACAGTATAGCGTACCGTAAGTTCGTGCCACAAGGCAACACCTATTAAATGGAGTTTTAACAACAATAACAAATCCCATTACTGAAGTCCACATAGATTCTTAGCGCAATTCATGACCTCCCGTACTATTTTTTAAATAGTCCCAGAAAGATTACTCACCAAATGAATAAGCAATGTATATTCTCACAAAAGATTTTGGCATCTATTGGTCATTTGGCACCATAAAAGCGATTCCTGTATCATTTGCATTCATATGTGGTGGGAAACATGTATGATTACAAAACTTAATTTATCTGGAGTAAAATTAAATCAACACAGCATATCAGGAGTTATTCTCCATTCGATCCACTGACCCACTCTTAGTAAACTTACTGATTTATAGCCCATGTAACTAATCAACCGCCAAACCTGTTTAAATTACAGAGAAAAACTATGGTTATGCGAAATAAATTCTCTTTCTGCCTTCGTCATAAGCAGTTAAACTTGGCAAGCCCATGAAATACTAATACCTATACCACTCCATAGAAGCGCCTCTATGGTGATCGGCTTAGGTTCCAAAAATAGTTCGCGCCTAAGTAAATTTATGTTCAAATACCCGCAGGAAGTTTGTGGGCTTACGGTCGTGACCACAAATCTACTTTCAACCTTATAACTCACACGATGTGAAACACCATTAAAGATATATTGAACAGTGAAAGAAAAACTGAAAGCCTCAATCGAGGTCGAACGTATTCGAGCACGAATGTTCCCAAAAAGAGGTTCATACCACACAAGTCCGGAAATTAAGTCGCCAAAACACAATACTCTTTTGCAAAAATAAAACAACACACAAAAGAAATGAAAAACAAACAAGTCTTCCAGTGTGATAATCTTCCATCCACCAGCTCAGTTCAACTTTATCTCGTTGAGATGCTAAGATTGCCATCAAAATCGAAACCAAACTCACTTGACTCCTATCCTCTGTACCAATATCGAATCGTCAAGAACCACGATCCACCGTATCATCCGCAGAAAGAAATTCAAACAAAAAAACCAACCGGAAAACAAATATACGAAAAATTCTACCGTTACTATGGTTCCCTCTCCCCAGCGTTTTCGTCGAGTTCATCGATGCCTGTGCTATCACAGGTAACCAATGGAACCAGCAAGAAAATGAAAAGAAAGTTGCTTCTACCAGTAGCGGCAGTATCACGACCACCACCACCATCACTAGCGCTTAGCGAGTCAAGCACACTTCTCGCTGTTCTATGGCTCACAACATAACTAGTCAAGGAAGGCAAACAGAGAATTTAAGTATCTTACAGATGCAACTTAAACACTTGGCCATCAGTTCAACTCGGACTGTCGTCGCAGAAGATACATTATCGCGGAGCTAAAAGTTCGTACTCGAGAAAATCGTTTCTAGTGTGCGCGAAAGAAAGTGTGATCTATAGTCTCTACTCGCGCTACTGTGTTTTAGTTAATTAATTAATTTATTTATTTATATATTTATTTAAACATAATCTGTGGCAAACCATGTCGAGAATCTCAGCGTGTGTGCTACTAATATTTCTCGCTTTGGCGAGCTACTCGAGTGCAGAAAACAAAGACGAAACCACCGATCGGGCTGCACGGCAGCTGGACATTCCGAGAGATATGCGAATTGTACGAGTCTTCGTCGATCAACATCAACACCTACGTCGTCCTCCACAAATATCACCGCGCAGCGATTTTTTCCCGCAACGAATAGGACCCGGTCCAGGCCCGATGCCATACGGTCGACCACCATTCGGAAGGCCACCACCACAGCCTCCCATGTCGCACATAAGACGGCGTGTACACAATGGCCCACCCGGTCCACCACCCCCGGGATTATTCCTCCGACCCAACGGACCACCGCCACAATTTAACAACTACCACGCGTTTAAAAACGCGCGATTCCCCACGGCCAAAGGACCCTATCCACAAAAAGGATTCCCAATAAATTACCCACATCAAGGACAGTCTCAGATCGCTCCTAACCAAAACACAATTCCTCAAGGGCCGAGCTTCAAACCATCGCCAGTGTATAACGGCGAAGTGATCGTTCGTCCCTCAGCGGCTTCTCTCATTGCTTCTCCCCCATCTGGACAACCGCCACAACAGAATCTTTTCCATACGTCATCGGACGACAAGCAAGACAATTTCCGTCAATATAAACCATCAGCCAGTAAGACCAACCACATGTACTCAGTCTACGAGGACACAGATAGCGACACCGACTCTGGAGCTTACCAGGTAGCCAACATCGGCGAGAACGCCATGAAGGAAGCCAAGCAATATCTAAACTTCATGAGTTCGAACGAATATTTCTTACCCAAAACCGAACCGGATTACCGCAAAATGGATCAGGCCAAGCAGCTGCAGCAACAACATCTAGAATCCGCTCTCAACGCACAGCAACGCAATTCCGATTCATCAAATCTTAATAACGCAGCATTCACAGTTAATGCTCCGCTTCAAGTCTCAGCATCTTCGTCATTCTCTTCGTCGACACCACAATTGCCTCCGATGAGTCATAAAATCTCTCCAACTTCGACACACTCAAGTCGAAATCAAGCCCAATTCGGCCTCGGAAGCTATCAGACCGACAACAACGTTTTTGTCATCAGCTCGGATGGCATGAAGAATGTACACCATATCGTCCCAGCTGCATCGCATTCGGACATGAGTCATCAGAAACACAGTTTCTCCAATGGTCTGAGACCGATGATGAAGGATCGCAAAGTACCCGGTCCGGAGCGGGTGGAATTCACAGAGCGCGATGCTATTCACGTATCCTACACCTCGAATCCCATGGACTCGATGCACTCACATCAATATGCCCAGCCAAAGCATACCTCATCGGACCATCACGGAGCCAGCAGCACTGATGACAATGGCGACGAGGACGAAGAGATGATTCAGGCGGCATCGATAAACGTAAGTCATGAAACTTGTACTCTCCTAACCATAGTCGTTTGCTGTTCCACTTCTCCGCCATTAGCTCGTAATGAGAGCGAGAATCGCAAGAACTTTCGATTGTTCAACGACGATCGGGACTTCTATCTACCCATATCACCGATTCGTACTCAAAGATACACAGTTAAAGAAAAAAGAAAGATTTTAGTACCTATGTTTCCAGACAATTTAATTCAACACGGATAGCATTTGAAACAAGACTAATGGGCCACTGGCGGTGGTGGTTTTTGATTCATGCTTCCGTGGGTCCGTTCTTTTCCCTTTCGATTTATCTAAGATGGTTTTGTTCATGTGCAGACGTTTTGGGTTTGACGGATACTTAATCGGGAGCGGTGCGAATGGATTCGAATTTGAAGGGGCGACCGCGTCGGTCGGTTGACTATCTTTCAGTTAGTGCATTATTTATTTTGCGAATACTTGTGGCTTTATCTGTTTTGATCGGGGGCATGTAGCGGTGTGTGTTCTAGTTTGCTAGGAGGAGGTTTGTGTGCTACGAAGAGATACAGTGAATTAGCCGAATTCACGACATTCGGATTCAGTTCATTTTCTCTTACTCTGGTGGAACTGAAATGCTTTTAGATGCTGGCGTTTACTGCTCACTGCTAAGATACAATAATATTAGTCTTTTTGGGCAACAGTACTGATCACTCTTCTGATCATTTCACGCTTACTTGCAGTTTTCCTGTGAACATATAAGTCCAATTTCTCTTTTGACAACTAGAGACTTGAAACTGTGGGTTTTGTAAATATTTTCTTATCAAGGTTTATAGGGTTTCAGGCTTAAGGATTTTTGCTCTTATGTTTGGGTGAGTGCCATCGATAAATGTTGACCTGTTAGCCAGAGGCTCAATTATTTTGTAGCAGCTTAATGTTTATCTGCTTACCTGACTTATTTGTTTCTTTACTGATCTATGTGTAAAGTTGTCTATATGGATTCGTCCAAGGAAAATGGTGCTTTTAGACTCCATTCAAATACCTTCACTGCAACAAGAAATAAGCGTAGGTTTATGTGTTCGTCTTGCGGAAAAAGCGATGGATATCCCCTTATTGCCTCAATAATGCTATTGCCTACATGGCTTTGTAATTTTGCGACTTTGATTCTATGAATTTTACTCCTTTCTGCCCAATAATGGATCTTTATAAAAGAAATGTTCTAATCAGGTATAGGAAGACACAGTAAAGCATCACTCAGGCACGAAGACCCTACCAAAGTTAAATATTTACCTTTCACATATTTTGAAATTGAAATCTTTTTCTTTTTAAATGGCGCTAAAATCCAGGATATATTTCGGCCTCAACCAACCTGCGCTTTCATTTGTGGACGCAGCCTTAGATTTAACATTCCTATACTCGCGACCCCCTTAGCCAGCCATCTCAGCCTGACTTGAGAAGAGAAAATGTTAGACGATCCACCTTTCACAGAGTTCATATAGAATTCAAAGTATGTTCAAAAAATAAAGTGACTTCTTATTTATTTATTCATCAATATCTATTTTGTCCTCTGCAGAGCTATCCTCTCAAAAAAAAAAATAGTACTACCAAATGTAATGAAAAAGGAACGTTGATTACGCGGCATTTTTGTTTTTCTTGGTATTTTTTTTTATTGGAGGCTTCTACTATCTGTTGGAGAACTCATACTGGTCCATTGGACACATATACTGGTCCATATACCAGGCACATATACCAGACAGACAACTTGTCTTTATTGTATTTTCCCCGTTGTCCGGAGAAAAGTGAGGAGGGACTTCAGTCGGCCCCAAGAGTGTGCCACCGTTCGCGAGCGAAGGCGGGACAGTCACAGAGAAAGTGTTCTTCTGTGTCATCCTCTTGCAACCTGCAACACAAGTAGGCATCTCACTGATGATAAGCACGTAGAGATTCTTGGCAAAAGTGTAATGGCAGATATCAGGGCGTACGTGATTAGTCATCCTGCATCCTGAATATTTCGGCCATCAACGACCGTGTGCATTAAAGACCCAGTCGTTGATGTCAGATTTGAGCGTGGAAGAAGGTAGACTTAAGGCGGTTTGAGGTCCTGAGAAACTCTCCTCTTAGCCCCTTCTGGCGAGTTCATCGGAGATCTCGTTTCCTGGGATTCCAGAGTGACCTGGGTCCCATACAAGCCTAAGTGAATTCAGTCTTCCGACTTTGTTCAAAAAGGTCTTGAGTTCATGCACTAATTTGGAGTTGGATATAGGGTTGGACACAGCTTTGAGTGCAGCTTGGCTGTCACTGCAGACGCATATGCTTTTTCCCCTCCACCTGTGTTTCACAACTTGCGTAAATCTCCGATTGAAAGACAGACGCATATTTTCCTAACTAGAAGTGCAGTCGAACGTTTTCGCGCTCAAAGAAAACTCCAGCGCCGGATCCCTGCTCAGTCCTGGAGCCATATGTGAAAATGCGAAGGCATTCCATTCCAGGTTCAGTGTCTGGCCAAAGCCAGTCCTGACGCCATGGAAATGTGACTGCGAAATTACAGCGCAGTAGGATGTCAGGTGTCATTGCGTCAGATGGCATATCTATGAGACAGGGGTCGTAGGATATTTCTCGCGTAGTACACTTTCACTCCAATGCGAGTTGTACCAAAGACCATTCCTCTTTAGGCGAGAAATAGTTATCAGTGCACACTCCCTGATATATATGTATGTCAAGGGGTGGAAGATTCATCATAGCATCCAGAGCAGCTCCCGGTGTGCTGTCGATAGCCCCTGTGCAGCTGAGACAGACCGCTCCTTGGAGTTTAGTGAAAGAGTCCAAAACGCATTTGCGTGTTAGCCTGTTCCACCAGACAACCGATGCGTATGAGATTATCGGTCTCATCACTGCCGTGTAGATCCAAAGGACCTTCTTCGGCAATAAGCCCCATGTTTTGCCAAAGGCACCTTTACATTGCCAAAAAACTGACAGCGCTTTGGTGGTTTTGGACTCAACATGCTCTGACCAAAGAAGCTTGCTATCTAAGATGACTCCCAGATACTTAGCTTCCTTGGATATCGAGATGGGAATGTATTTTAGCACCAGTTGAGTAATACCAGTATTTTTCACTTACTTACACTTATTTTTATCTCGGCCCATAAACTTCCGTAGATTCAGGTGGCCATTCCATGATATTGGCATTGTTTTCTCAAAACCATTGCTTTGTTTCGTCATTGTCTTGTTGGAAGGCCCCAACTAACCGCAATAAATCGAAGCAAACGGCAGCATGAATTCATTCATTATTTGAACATAAATGTGTTGGTCCAGTACAAGTTTTATTCAATTAATTGAACAAACACCATGGTATGCGAAACAACTCCATACCATTACGCTGTAACCACCATGTTTCAACGTTCTTGTTTTTGGTGTAAGACTGTTTAAAAGCTATGTTTGGAGGTCTTCGAACAAAACAGCGAGATCCAACATCACCAAATAAAACAACACTATTTTGCTTCCATAGGACCATAGAATGTTCCACCACTTTTGAATTGGCCAATCGATGTGGCTTCGAGCAAACTTCAACCTCTTAATCACATAACATAGTCTAAGTAGCGAAACTTTTCTTGGACTACAGGCCCTCAAATTTCCCTCCCTCAATTTCTGACAAATATTTCCAATGGTTGCTCCGTTTTTATTTCGACGGCTTACCTGAATGGATCCTTTTTCGAAAGTCTTACAATACGCTTGACCAAATGCGGTGATATTGCTGCTTTTCTACTGCGACTTTCTGCTTTTCGCTGGTATTTTACTGCGTTTCGAATTTTGTTAGAGGATCCAAGATACTCTCTGACTTCGTAGTAGGATTTGCCATCAGAACTTATTTTTTTGATAGAATTTCCCTTTTCTGGAGTACAGTGCTTAGCACGACCCATGTCTACAACAAAAAAAAGACAAACATAGCTATTTTTTTTTCAAGTAAAAAGTAAGTATAATCCAATAAATTTACTTTAACAGAACTTTTCGCTCAATAATTTGTAAAAAAATATTTTTTTTTGCGACTGCCTCTGCTGGTGCTATCATTTTGACTGCAGAACAATGAATAAACAACAAAATCGACCATTATAACTGCAAGCGGATTCCTTCATAATTTCGGAGAGTTCATTTTAGGTAACTGTTTAGAGCAGTAAAATGTGAAAAAGAAAAACATTTTTAGAAACAAATTCTTAGAGTTTGTGGTGATACGAGCGTGGCGCTATTTTTTTACTTGCGCCAGAGTTTTTTTCCAAATCTCAAAGCAAGAACTTTTGATATGCGCATTTTGGTCCAGCCTTGAGCTCTTGCATCGATGTGGATTTTACACAACCAGCAAGGCGCATTATCGTGATGCAACAGCCATGATTTTTTTCCCCACAAATTTGGTAATCTTTCCGGCATTGTTTCATGCAAATGGGCATATCACCTTCCGGCAAGAGGTTATGATGAATCCGATATTGTAATCGAAGGAAACACTGAAGAACCATTTCACATTTGTTTTTTTTGGGTCTTGGCTTTTCTTGTCGCTTCCATTGGGATAATTAAGCTTTCGACCTTATAACCATATTCCTATATTCCGTCACCAGCGATTACACTTTTCAGTAAATCTGGATCGTCATTCACGCCATTTAACTGCTCCTGAGCGATGCTCATGCGATAGTTCTGTTGGTCAACATTTTGCAATTTCAGAACACACTCCGCTGACACACGTTTCATAGCCAACGAAAAATTTAATGGCATGAACTGGCGATTCTCCATAACAATTTTTTTCACTGCTTTAACGTATTCATCTGTTATTGACGTGCTGGAGCATCTAGGTCGGTCATCGTCATTAACATATTTTCGGTCTTTTGTAAAGACCTTGTATTACTTATGAATACTAAGACTACTTTTCCCAAATGCCATAGTCCACATATTAAATACGTTGGAGCACTTAATATTATTTTTCACAAATTTAATACGAAAATTCCTCCTTGATTCGCTTTTTTTAATAGCAAAAAATCGCCAAGTATGTCAATACACGTCTAAGCCTTATGTATGTGAAAAACATACTAAATATCCAAAATGGCCGACAATATCAACATATGTTAGGTGACCTGTGTACCAAGAAGGCACACAAAAAAAAATCGGAACCGAATTTACTAAACTCGGCAAATTCACTTTATTTTTTGAACAATGTGCCACATTCCTTTCATGGCCGAATTAATTGGCACCTATTTTTATTTTTCTTTTTATACAGACTTTTGGAATTATTAGTCTAGACCAAAATATTAACTGATATCATTTTCAAGCTCTTATGTATCGGGTTTACCCGTTACGAAATGTTGACTATAAACGACATGGAAAAATTTTACAATGATCTCATATTTTATTTTCTTTTTTTTTAATTTATATTTTTGATAATTTTTAAAACAATGTAAGTGTGGAATGAAACGAAATAATTTTTTATGGGTTCGAATACAAAAAAACCTTCCTTTCAGAGCACTTTGAGCGATTATACTTGGTGTGACCTAATCTGCACCTGCTTTTAATCCCCATTCAATCTCTTTTTTTTTTATAATTCGTGCAGGTTCAAGAGTTACGCTCTTATGATGTTTGCCACACAACCTGGACGGGATGCAGATGGTTTGTGTCGCAGATGTTCGTTCACTAGTCTCTAGTGACCAATTTGGTCAAATCGGCCTTTCCATGTTCCACAAAATATGGGCTTTTATAAGAACAAAGTGATGGTTAAGCTGTTAATGGTGGATCTTGGAATAGATTTTTTAGAGAAGTGGTAATTGACGGCCTCTTTTGCTTGTTGGAACAGTATTTTTTTTTTATGTAACTTCTTCGCAGTATTCAGCTGAAAGCTTAGAATGGCATATACTACATATACTTGTTTTCTCCGCTTTTGTTTTTCAGTTCTCTGCGGTACAACAGCCACCTATTTACTACTGAAGAGTTTCTGCACCAATAAAGGGAAAGCGTATAGCATTCCTTTGATTTTGCATAATTTTAGAAGTGTGTCAGGAAGGTCAACCCATCCCATATATTTCTTGTAACTTTCAACAATTCCTAGACAGAGTAATATTTCTTCTCTTTACGACACCATCGTTTTCACTCACTCAAGGGTTTTTTCCCGATATAATTCGAAACCAACTGCACATTTTTATTATCTTACTATCGACAAGCAATTAAATTATTTGTTGTTTCAAATCTAAAATTGGTTGATCCTCGACCTAAGAAGATCCCTTTCGTTGCTTAGAGCACAATTTCTTAATCGATTGTTTCGGATGGTTCCTACGGCAAATATACCCTTTTGTTTTAAACAAATAATTAGACTCATGGAAGTAAACCATTTGTCAGAAAACAGTTTGAAATTTCGGTTTACGGGAATATTGGAAGTTATGGTAAATATAGAACAATGTCTGGTGATATGCTCAATCCAAAGACTGGCACATTCCTTCTCAAATGTAGAGGCAAAAAAGTGTACACACCAGCTCCAGTGAAAATGCTAAAGCCCCACTTGTAATGCCCTTTGGCAGATATTAATTCAGAATAATGAATGAAATATGAATAAAGGGTGGGCCATCCAGTGGTTTTTTTTTTTAAATCATATCGGGCATGGAAGGGTTATACATACATACATATGTACATAGTAGGACAAGCTACTCAGCGGCTATATGTTTGATTGCTTCACTGATGTTAATGATGTATATAATCGCAAAGTCGAGATTGACGAAGTATTTAATCACCTCAAAGTTATATTTGTCAGTTCGCACATTTTGGGCAAGACCTCGATAGTATGAGACCTTCTTTGATGAGTTTCACTTCATGAAAAACATTGGATAGATCAGCAATGGTTATCCAACATGATTTTGCAAGATCTGACGACTTTGGCACAGTGTCATATTTTTATTTTTTATTTTATTATTTTATTTTTATTTTTATTTAATTTATTTTATTTATTTTATTTATTTATATATTATACCTGATACTACAAGATATCTTATCTATTAATTAGGTATCTAAAGTTGATTGCAAAAATTAGAAAATGTTTGAATACATTGGTTCAGGGTGAACCAACGCTTTACAAATATAATTAACTTTTGTGTAGTTATTAACTTTGATTTGATAATGATAAAAATGAAAATAATTTTCCGCAAAATGTGGCTGGTTCATAATTTCTGTGGAGAGTTATTCCACGTGGTATTTTGAGGAAAATGTAGCCCTTAAAAAGTTTGAATTTTATATGTAGCTAGTTTTAGACCTCGCCGGGCATTAACATGGAACGCACTTCTATAACTTGGGGTATTATAAATGAACCCAAGACAGTCACTAGAAGCTACATTTAACCGACTGATACAGATAGGTGAGGACATCATCCGCATACATGTAGACTTTAGAATTTATAAGAAAGAAGATCAATTATGAACATAGAAAATAGAAGCAAAATAAATGGCCAATATAGTCGAAGGCTTTGGAGTAGTCAAGAAAAACCAAAATTCCACTTTTGCTTGAGTCCAGGGCTATGCACAAATCTTCAGTTACTTAGATAGCTGAAAACAGAGTAGGCTGATTGGCTTGAAATCTGACGTAACTGACGGGTAAGGTATTTTTCGAAATTGGGACAATTTTAGCTTCTCGCCACATACAAAAATTAAAGATATGCAAAATGTATAAAAGTGTTAGAAGTAAGACCAACATCAAAAGCAGAACATCAGGGCCAGCAGCATTCGATTTAATATCTCGAATCGTATCATGAACATCAATAGACTGGACACATTTAAAACTAAAGTTTTCATTTGAGTCCTCTAAGCTCGTCGGTAGCTCGGCAAAAGCGGAGCTCAGTGCATTTTGGCCAAGAGAACATTCAGTTATTGATCGAGCGGAGCGTAGCGGAGCGAGAGCAATCACCCACTTTTTGGCAATATAGTGGTCCGAAAACGATTTCGGACTAATCTTGTACGCACTAAATGTAGATATCGGCTATAACCACACATGTGTGCAGCATGTCATTCGATAGATCTAGGTCTGTAGATGAGCCATAAATTATCAAATGAAATTGTTTGATTGAAAAATAGTGAGAAATAACGAAAAAGAAAAGTGCCATGCGGAGCGAGAGCAAGGTTGATAAAACAACAAATTTGCTCGCTCGATCAAAAATTTTCAGTAGCGGAGTTAAGCCCGCGCATACTGATCAGCCTAGTATTCCTCTCGGCAGTCACTTTGTCATATGTAGCATTGAAATCGACAAGTCGGTGTGTCCATTTTAGTATTCAGTTATGTTTTGGAATTACACTCCTACTATACCATTCCCATTTCCTCAAACTCTTGTTTTAACATTTATTCTGTACATGTAGCTCGTTCGCTAGATGGGAGGTATAGCGTAAGATTTTAAACATCTTGTTTTTCTATGTCGAAATGCCTACTTGAGTCGTCAAACCAAGAACTTTCTAAAGGTGATGGTAAATTAGATGCGTACTCTGATATTGTCCACCTTCACTTCCTTTTTTAAAAAATTAAGAAAAACCTTTCCACGTAAATCAACTTTCAATAAAAATCAATTGTAATTAGGTGTCACAGAAGGTTACCCACCTAACAGTTTCTTGTATTATAGTATAAAGCAGTATCATATCCGGCTCTCAAGTGGTATCTTAAGTGCCTTACTTGTCTCCTGAAATGCATGAATTTGCTTAGTCTTGCTTTTTTTTTTTTTTAAAGGCACGTTCTCCTTGTTTTTTTTTTCGTAAGGTGATTAAACTCAACAACATCAGATAAAATTAATCATTAAGCCTTTAGACTCCGAAACTAATACCAAGTCAATCCTAATGTATTGCAGATTTCTTGTCTCGAATTCTGAACTAATATTAACTTAAAAATGTATGTGAAGTGTGATAAAAGGTGATAACATGTGATAATAGCTTCCATCAAACTGTCTACCTAAGTAGCTAGTTGATAGAAAACTAAAGGGTCTTGATAGCAATGGTTGAACTCAGAATTAGTAGAAGCAAGCTTTTACGCACATATTTAATCCGAAGATTCCGTAGAATTTCTTGGGAAGTAGGCTACTCTGACGGATAGATTTTGATCTGAATTAAAAAAAAAAGGCTCGACAAGGAAGTGGCTTGTATATGCGGTGTCAAGCTAAATGAAAAGTTTTAAGTTCGACATTTCTTCGTCCGTTCTACGGCAATAAAAGTTGTAAATTTGTAACAAGCTTTCAGTATGAGTAAAATTCATTACAGAAACGTGCTATAGAGTAATGAGAAAATTTTGTTAGAAACTTATTCGACTATTTCTCCACAATCTTTCTATTATCCTTAGATCATCAGTAATGATTGGTCACATTAGACACTTGGATTCTGTAATTGTAAGTCTAACATTTGCTTTAAAGAACAAATAATCTGTATACATATGTATGTACATATATATATGAAAAAATATGGATCCAAAAACTATGATTACTAAACAAAACGTTCTTAAAGACGAAAAAAGAAAAACATATCTCGGCGTCATAGGCGCCATGCAGTCCTACCCACCGGAAGATTTAGAGACTCAGCAATACGCAGATCAATAAGATTCCTTCGCTCAGAAAGTAATTTAATTAATAGTTTATTATGGTCATATGTATATCCTTCCTGAACTTCTGACCTTGAAATGTCACCACAACTTTGGACAAAAAAATTTAACACATTGATCCAAACGCTTAACCAAAAAGAGTGTAAACCCCTGAAGAACGTCAAAATCTTAAATGGTACCCAGATAGCTAAATGATGAAATTAAGGAGTTGGCGCTGGTATTTTTAGTTCAGACTGTGAAGTTTTAAAGGGACTGGGAATGTTTTACCGAGTTTTCTAAACCAAGCTGTACGATGCTTTATCTGATTAGAGAACTTACGAGTGCATTTTGCGCGAGAAGTTAGCCGGTCATCCTCTAAAGAAGTCTACATTAAATACAGTGATACAAAAAAAAAAGGGTTTTAGTCAAAATCATTCGATATTGATAGAATTAATATCTAATATCTATTTAACTTGATTTTATCGCCGTATAACATATTCTTGATCGAAAGGTTTTCGCTTTAATGCTCCCGAAAATGTTACTGCCATCCAGATATGTCCAATAGCAAATACCGTTTTGGGCTCATTTTCAATATCTATGTATGTTTGATCTGTGGGAAAATTCCCTAAAAAAATAGAGGGATCAATTTTTTATTCAAGAGAATACATACGAAATGAATCCTATTTTCTTATTGACGACATACATAATTTTCGTGGGGGAGAACGCCCCCATTTATTGGGCTTAATTCAAGCTAGCTTAATCTAATCTTAACCTAATCTCACTTACTTGCTAGGGAGAACGGGAGAGAGGGGAGGATGGTTAAAAAGGCGGATTTTTAGGCATCGAGTGCTGAGGTTGAAATAGGGGGTGGGTAGATAGAAGAGACGGGGATTTCGTACATTGTTGGGGTAAGTGTTGATAGAGACAGAGTTATAGAGGGTCGCGCAGTCAATGGTACCTGAAAGGAGCCGATGGATGAAAAGAATGTCAGATACAACTCTTCTTTCTTCCAACATGTTCATGTTGATTAGTTTAAGGCGGTCTTGGTAGGGTGGTAAAATCAAAGGATTGTCCCGGGGAGCAAAACGTAGGAATCGGCGTTGGATGCTCTCGATTCTAGAAATGTGGGTTTGTTGGTAAGGAGACCACACTTGAGAGGCGTATTCAAGAAGGGGCCGGGGACAAAGGTTATGTAAAGAGATCGGGTAACGTAAGGGTCCGAGAATTCTTTAGACCATTGCTTCACGAAACCGAGTGCAGAATTAGCTTTCAGGATTATCTCATCGATGTGTGCGCGAAAATTTAGCTTCTGGTCACATAATATGCCAAGATCGCGAATGACTTGAACCGTGGAGATGGGTTGATTATTGAGGAAGTAGAGACGAGGAGGAGGTTTGATTCGTTTACATGAAAAGGTAATTGATTGGCATTTGGAAATATTAAGCTCTAAGCAATTTTTGGAACACCAGATGGAAAAACTATTGAGATCAGATTGAATAAAGGAAGAGTCATGACTGGAGGAAATGGTCTTGAAGAACTTGGTGTCGTCGGCGTATAATGAGATGTGAGAGTGTTTGCTCACCATTTCAAGATCGTTTATGGAAAGACCGAAAAGAAGTGGACCTAATTGGCTGCCTTGAGAGACGCCGGAGGAAGCTAAAAAGGGGATTAGAGAAGGCAGATCTAAAACAAACACTGTAATAGCGATTTTCCAGGTAAGAAGATATTCACTTCAAAGAAATGGGGTCGAAGCCAAGGGAGGACAATTTGAAGAGTATCAGTCTGTGGAAGATTTTATCGAAAGCTTTACTGAAATCGGTTGAGATAACGTCGACTTCTTTGCCGTTCTCTAAGGCTGATAGGGTAAAGGACACAAATTCAACAAGGTTAGTGGTTGTGGATCTGCATTTGAGATGATGCATGCGGACGTTTCTGGACCTTCCGTTGTATTTCCGATGATTCTTTCGTAAATTCCAGGACGGATGAAACTTAAGAAACATAAGTTTTGAAGAAATCCAAAATCGGCACGGTTTTTGGTCTAGATGCGGCTGATAAGAAAAGCTCCTAAGGCACTAGATTGCATGACCCTAGCGGTCAGCGCAACTTCTGAAATCATCGCACAAAATACCTAATGGTGCACGCGACATTTTGCATGTTGCGTTATCTTTTTGCACAGTCCACATGCCTTCCATATCAACATACTCAATTTTGTGCCAAAAATATTCGGTTATAATGATAATAATAGCACATACGAGTAACTCTCTGATTGTTTTCGATTTTTTAAAAGTAAGGCACAATCACGCTATCTGACCACTACATTGAATGCGAAGTAATTTTTCTGTGAATAATGCTTCTGGTGCTCTTAATTATTATACCATGCTTTGTAGGTATAGAAATGTGTACGATATTAACCTTATTTCTTTTATACAATATGATACACCATAACCGTATTGGTTTGAAGCACATGCGTATTTCTATCCAGGTCAATTTATCTGCAGGTCTCGTGCCCAGAAAAAATCTGCATGCTCCTAAGACAATAGATCAAAATCTTCCGACAACACAGATCGGCAGACACTTTACGTGTTCAGACCAATACTTCTTTCCAAAAATGTTGCTTCTATGAAGCAGGTAAAGTTCTATATATTAATTGTTAATTCGTTTTTTCACTTTTATTATTATAACCAAGTACTCCATTAAACTGCGAAATTTCAAATACCACCATTGCAATTTTTGAATTTGTAATTTTGCATTTGTTCAAACGACAGGCATTTATTCCGTGTCACTCTTTGTTTCCTCTTTTAATGACTATCGAATGAATTTCATTCAGATCAGATTCTCTAAATAGCCATTTCTAAAAAAATGTCTAAAGAAATATTAAAATTGCTTCAGGGAAGGTTAAGTTTAAATATGTTTGCTACGCTTTGCTTGCTAAAAGAGTATATCAATTAAATTACATTTTTATTAGATCGGGCTATTTACAGTGACCATAGTAATGGTAGTCACTGGCGCACGTTGTTTTTTGGAGTCACATATACACCAAGTCTCAACCAAAAACTTGGGGAGGAAAACCTTTACAATGTCACAAGCAAAATGCAGCTCTAGGCAGCCATTCAGTCGCGGTTAAACTAAGTTATAATACATTCGATTTTGCATTTTAATTACTACGGACAAGAAAAAGAACCGCCATTCGCCTAAAAGACGAATAAAATTTCATCTATGCTATAAGGATTTTCTAGCTTCGAATGAAAAGTGGAACTTGATAAAATAAACTATATAACTATTATACATTGCAATATGACCTACCACCCTAACCTTTGTAGTACGCGTCCGATGTCTGGGAGAAAGAAGAAACCAGTGAGGTCGTGATTGTTTAAGAGCTGCTAGTTGTGTCAATACTCTTTTTATCTATTATAAAATACATTGCTTTTCCTATATTTATAATGCAAGAGTAGTATGGAGAAAAGATCAGGCTTTCTCGCCCAATGGTTAATTGGTTCGGCTATTCGCAATAGCTTATCCTTAGTCACCTGGGGACAATTTCTCAATTATGTATTTTATTGCATTTATCCAATAAAATTGAAAAAAGGCTTAATAAAGTTTAAAGGCTAACGTTATATCCCATATGGTTTCTTGACGAAGTGCAAAGACAACTTTTTCTTAAAAAACCATTAATGCCTGTTTGTACAGTCACCCCATTAGTCCCATTCACATATCTCTTAACACATTGTATCTGATGGTCTGTCCTACCACCATTTCTAGTTGTTCTCTTTTGGGTTTTCGTTGACAAGACCTAATGAAATCTGAAAGCCCTCCATACAATTTAATTATTAAGAAATCGTTCCAATACTTAGCACTTAAAATACTACCTTTATACAATACTTTTAGAAAAGAGGCCGTTTTGGTGAAGACGATCTTCTTCTTCTTCTTTTCCTTTTTTCAGGCGTCGTTATGGTCAGAAGTTTAGGACCATAACCTTCCCACTTAACTGCATTCCTACTGGTCCGCTTGTGGGGTCCGCCGGATTGACCTCAGAAAATAGCGGCAGGCTTCCCGGTTTGGGATTACTTCATCGCTGAGGCCAATCAAATGCTGGTGTTTTTGCATTTGTTTGCACCAATTGGTTTTCGGCCTGCCTTTTTTGGGTATTGAAATTGGAACGTTGATTGATATCGCCTTTTGGACGGGGTTCAAAGGATCTCTCCTTTGAACATGGCAATACCAACTCAGTCGGTTGCGCTCTATCTTTCTTGTGATGGTTTCTTTTACGTGGAGGCTTCCTCGGATCTTTGAACTTCTAATTCTGTCACGATTTGTTACTCCCGCTGTCATGCGAAGCATCTTCATCTCAGCTGCCGTTAATTTGCTCTCATACTTTTTGTGCATTGTCCAGTATGTGAGCGCCGGACGTACAACTGAAGTGTAGAGCCTTCCTTTCAGCTTAGGGGGCATTTTTTGATCACAGAAGATGGCGGAGTTTTCCCGCCACTTCATCCACCCTACGCTTACGCGATGGTTGATGTCGTCATCACAAGTTGCTTCTTTATTAATCATAGATCCCAGATATTGAAACTTTTCACACTTGAGAAGCACTCTTCCATTCAAGTAAATGTCTGGAATAGGCTGATGAGGGTCAGAGAACGGGCAGCACAGATACTCTGTCTTCTTTGAACTAATACGATACCCGTGTCCCTCAAAAATGTCCACCCACACATCAAGTGCTCGTTGTAGGGACGCCTGATCATCAATTATAATGGCTCCATCGTCAGCAAAGAATAGCTGGTGCACATTGGGCTCCGTCACTTTTCCTTCAAGCAAGCAATCAAGGACTGCTATAAAGAGCAGTGGGCTGAGGACGCTCCCTTGGTGTACACCGACTTTGATTGCGAACTCTTCGGTGACTCTTGTCGTTGCTCTCTTGTACATGTCCATGATCACTCGCACGTAGATTTCTGGAACTCCTTTTTGTCTTAGCGCTACCCATAAAAGATCTCTTGGTTGCCGGTCAAAGGCCTTCTCGAAATCAACCAACACCATATGCAAGTCCTTTGAAGAATCACGATGTTTTCCATCATGACCCTTATACTTTGGATTACATCTGTCGTTGATTTACCCGCGACAAACCCGCACTGGTCATCAGATAGTCGTATTATTTTCCGCAGTCGGCTATCTAATACCCGTTCAACGATCTTCATGGTGTGCGACATCAGCTTGACAGAACGGTAGTTTGTCACAATTTCGCGTATCACCCTTTCCTTTGTGCAAAGGAAGAAGATAGCTTTCCCTCCATTGATTAGGCATAGTGTCGCCTCTCATAAGTTTGGAGATAAGAACCATGAGCCATCTAGACCCGATGTCTCCCATCTTTTTCCAGAACTCAGAGGGTATCCCGTCCGGCCCAACAGCTTTTCTTTTCTTGGAGCTTTTAACCGCGTACCGAACTTCTTCGACTGTGATGTCGGATATTTCGGCATGATTCGGGGCGGCTCTTGGAAAGTACACTCGGGGAAACTGCTCGTTCAGAAGTTCCTCGCAATACTGTCGCCATCTGCGGAGAATTTTTTCGTCTTCCACAAGGAGTTGGCCTTCAGCATTGTTAATAAACTTTGGGAAACGAATCTCCTGAGCATTTCTTCTTCTCTGGGCGACTATCTTAAAGATATTTGCTCCTTGCTTTGTCGCAGCTCCTGGGTAGCCTGGTTGCTGTCAGACGCGGAAGACGATATTTCTTCCAACTCCTGATAGAGGCCTAGAATGAACAATAATTTTCTTATCTTATCGTTACGAGTATACTTCGAACACTGATTTGTTAGTTGTGTCGAATGGAGAAGTATTAGTTTGATATAAATCCATTGTTCCTGTGACGAATTTTGGAGATCTAGTTAGGAGATCTTCAATGACCTGACAGCTGGCGATCGGATATGCAATTCCTTTAATTACAGGGAGCCTAATCTTGTTTACCATATACTCGTAAAACGTGTTGAATCGTAACCATCGACCCCAACATCAACACCAAAACAAAATTTGAGTTCGAAGGTCATACTGTGTACCTGGTAAAATCAATAGGCTGTTATGTACTTTGAGAAGCTACAACCTGGCGAATACGAGCAAAAACGTGACAAAGTTATAAAAACGGACCGAATTAATTTGTACTCCCAATATTATACGAATATCAAAGTCTGATTTTGACCAACAATTGAACAAAAAAATCAATGGACAGTTTCCTAAATAGCTAAATATTTGTTGGTTTCCTGGCAATGCAGAAACATCTTTAAAAAATATGGGGCTTATCACTTAGAAAGGTCGATTTGATCTGTGAGTATACGGCTATTATAAAATCCATACATAATCGCCGATTCACGGAATTGCGGGATAGGTGAAAGATTAGCGGTAATGCTATTCTATCTTTAATCAGCCCAGTACAGTCTATTCTAGATCAGCCCACTGTAGTCTAAGCAGACTTATGCCTCTGGGGGTATGAGGTTTTTAAGATGCACTCTTTCCTGGCACAAGTTTCTAGGGAATAAACCTTCGGAGATCGGGATTTTACAGAAGTCATTGCCCTTGCAACGTGACTTCGAATCAGTTTGATTAGAAAATTGTCCACCCGTGAAATCCTAGCCCTGATATAAATGTAGGATCTCGTTAGGGTAAAACTTCATGTTGACAGATTCGGATGTTCTTTGTAATCCGAAATAAATCTTAAGACAATGTTTCTCAAACACCCGAATACCTTCCATTAAGCTGGCTTTCACATTAAACCATACGGGACATCCATTCTTAATCATGGGCTATGAAGCAGCCATCATGTGAGAGCGAAAGCACTCCGTGGCCTTGCCAGAACAGCATCTATATATTTGTCAAAATACAGATATTGGTCTAGCCAGATTCCAAGGTATCTGATTACACTTTGTTTCGCCAGTGAACGCCCGTCCGGTCCAAAAATCAAAAGAACTTGCGTAAATTTTTTCTAATGCCCCGAGAGGCCGTAGACAAAGGCGTTCTGAACAATAAAGATTTTGATTTCTGGAAGTTGGTTTTCAACAGTCATCACAATACTACTGAATTTTTTTTCGAAGTCACGCTGCCGTCGATTGTTGGACCTGATCTGCACGCGATTAAGTCGTCTGTCTGCGTACGCTATAGAGTGACGAAGAGAAACTAGCAGATCGCTTAGAAAAGGATCGGCGAGTTTACCCTGCCCTGTTGGCGTCCATTTTTTATTTCAAATGTTTGGGCAGAAATCACATTGGCAATTTTCACAACGAACTTTCTACCTGTTACATTTCAAAAATCATATATAGCAGTGGTTTACTTATGGCCAGCCGATTGAGCTTGTTATAAAGGCCTTCTAACCATACGGTGTCAAAAACAAAAATCAGGCAGGCACCCGTGCATTGGTTCTTGCATTTACAATACGAGATTCGACGCGGCATGAATAGTGTCATGCCCCGCTCTGAAATCGAATTGGTTATCCGGAATGATTTTATTGTCCTCAACTCATTTAGACAGGGCTCTATAGACCACCTTCTCTAAGACCTAACTCTTGGAAGGAGGCTTATCGACCGAAAATTTGATGCATTAAAGGTGTCCTTACCCCTCTGGGGTATTGAAAGCACCACCGTTGTCTTCCAACCCATATGCATATGCGGCATCCGCATATCTCATTCTCATCGCATTGTTGAACTGGAGCGTGAACATCTCTACAGCCAGTGTTGGGCGGTGTCTGAGCATAACATTAGATATTCCGTTGATGCTCGTGGATTTTTTTCTCCTCACTGATTCGAAGATCATCTGGAGATCTCCCATCGAAATAAACTAGGTATTCGCCCCTTCATTGGTGAAAGTAATTTTTGCCATGAAATCGTCACCGAACCTGGTAAAACCAAGAAGCTCTGATCGCCAATGATCGATATCATTTCTAAGGTAAGAGTGATGAAGTAAGGCTCTGTTCTCCAGGTCTTGGTTCGGGCGAATACTATCATTCATCTTGTACACTTCCTGGAAGACATCTCCTATTGTCACCACCTCCTCCTGAGGATCCTGGATCACCAAAAGGTCATCATCCAGGATGTGGCTCTCGGGATCGATGCCAACTATTGGTAGCAAACGGTCATTGTCTGACGTTCTTGGAAGCTTCAGATCTTGAATGTCAATCTGATTGTTTCTCCGAAAAATGTTGTTTATTTGCGGGAACATGCTCGCGCTGTTGGATTTGACAGGAATCTATTTTTCTGTTTGTGCAGCGCGTCGATTGTCGCGTTTGAATATATGTATGTTCGAGGTATCGTGGTGTGTTTGGCATGGTATCGTACTATCCTTCGTCTGCTTAATTTATACCTGTCAATCTCGCTGTTGCTATGAGGGGTTTCTATTGGATGGTGGGAAGGAACCACTCAATGTTAGCTATCTCGTCAAGGAATTGGCAAAGCGCGGCCAACTGTAATCGTGGGGGTGCGTTTGGACAATAAGATTGAGGTCTGGGGACTGGTGTGGCCATTGCAGAATGTCAATATTTTGCTCTGCGATCCAAGTTTTGACCAGCTTAGATGTGTGTTTCGGGTCATTATCATTATCGTGCTGAAACCACAAAAAAGCGGCATTTCTCATTCTGCATAGGGTACATGATATTTTATAAGATTTTTTGCATGTCCTGCAAGAAGAGAAGCAGACCATAACATTCCTTCGACCGTAATTTAGAGTTCCTCTGGTGAATTTCGAATGCAACCTGTCGCCCCAAACATGGACAAACATTTCAGCGTATAATTACTCGACTCGAACAGATTGGAACTGCAGGAGACCATGCAGAGCGTGGCCGCCACCGGAGTGTTCGTTCGGCTAAAGATATCGCCGCTGTGGCTACCTATGTCGCTGAGAATGAAAAAACATCAACCAGAGGACGGGCCACGCAATTGGGAATCTCCAGACGGAAGTGTTTCCTAGTCGCGTGATATCCCGTTTTGGCGATTTGGCATGGCCAGCAAAATCGCCGCCACCGGAGTGTTCGTTCGGCCAAAGATATCGCCGCTGTGGCTACCTATGTCGCTGAGAATGAAGAAACATCAACCAGAGGACGGGCCACGCAATTGGGCATCTCCAGACGGAAGTGTTTCCTAGTCGCGTGATATCCCGTTTTGGCGATTTGGCATGGCCAGCAAAATCGCCCTATTTAACCATCGCAGACTTCTTTCGTTGGGCCTACTCGAAGTCGCGGGCTTATGCCAACAAGCCTCAGACAATCGCAGCCCTTAAGGAGAATATTCAACGGGAGTTCAATGTGTATCAAGACTAGCAGCAGCCACTTGACGGATATCACCTTTTACACTTAACAGATCAAATTGTAAAGGTCCAAACAAAGATTTCCATCACTCAAAACTTGTTTTTTTATTACTTTTTTTATTTTTATAATTTTGCGCCACCTTGTATTTAAGTTACTCCATGGAAGCAACTTTGAAACTATTGAGCGTTGTGTGAATTCCTTTTGGGTAATTACTTATTTAATCAAACATAACAACATACATATATAAAAATCATTGGAATCAGAGGCGGACAATCTTGGCGGTCTCCTTGTAAGAGTGTGTGTCATTGACAGGCTTAACAATATATTCACCTCGACTTCTAAATCGAAATAAATTCAGTGAGCCACTGCATATCTCGAGGGTCCAATCCAATTATACATGACCTACTAGTCAATTTCTTAAATCCTTTGTCATCTTTCACGTAAGAAAGCACGGATTTGGGTTCACGGAAACATCCGCAGGTTATGTCTTCATCCTTTCTTGGCAATGTATGCAACAAAACTCGCTACTTTGCATATCCTCAGTCATTTAAATGTAAATTCCTCCCAGAAATCCCTGCCGCAGAGTCAATTCCCTTTGAGGAATACCCAGTTTCCAAGTTTAAATATGTAAAGCGTCCAGGCGCTTTCTTAAATGGAAACCAGGAAATACTCTCTCGAGTGGATGTAAACAAAAACTTTGTGGTCCACACAGCACCCCGATAGATACAAGGATTGTACTCGCAATCACTATTCGTATCTAGCCCGAGGAAACCCTTCCTGTATCGTCGTCCTGCAAACTATCCCTCCGACATGGATGGACTTGTCAACAGTAATGCCATCTGACTCCAGCTTTTTCATTTTATCTCATAGTTCCTTCGTCCCTGGAATTAAATTTCTATAACCGAATGAATTCACGGAAACCCAATTTCAAATGTTTTTGTTTTTCTTTTCTGTTTTTTTTTCGGTTTGTTTTCTGCTGACAGGATGCTTATGGTCGTGTGAATGGTAACCCAAACGAAGTCATCGTTCATAAGCCAGTAGAGCAAAGGGATACGGAAGACTATTGCGAACGAATATGCTCGAATGTTCAGGACGAGGACGAGGAGGTCGTCTGTGGATCTGACGGATTCATATACACCAGCGAGGCCCAAATGGAGTGTTACGCCTCGTGCTTACACATCGGTGAGTATCTACGTATAATATTAAGCCATTCAGATTCGAATTAGGAGCTACATTCAGATTGCAAATAATTTGTGCTCAAGGTCATTTCGCCGTCGTTATGTACCTCGCGAATTGGACTTGTAGAAACCCTAACAATTGAGTGAAAGCATACATAATTGGCATCTAATATACATCGATACCGCTTCAGTCGTAGTATCCACAGATGTGCGATAAACTAAGTGGCGGCTATTGTTAACAGTGGAATTTCTACTTTTTTCTCGTCTTCTTTGCCGTTCCGTCTTGGTCGCTTTTCAAGAGCAACAAATGGAGGACTGAGGAATAATTAATGACGGCATTTTGACGTTACCGTTGCTGTTCACGTGCTTTGTCTCATATTATTATTACCCCAGTCCAGCAATTGGACAGCCTAATCACTGGGCAAAGGCTTTCGTTATATTTAGCTTTTCGACTTTCCAAGTCAATTGTTCGGCAAAGTGCAATTTCAGTTGATTGCCCCCAATAGTCTCGGTCGACTTAACTGAACTCTCCTGGAACACGGGCCGGCGAGTAGTTAATGTACCGCCGAAAGGCAATATATCTCGGCTTAGATGCCTATCACTCAATACCACACGTGTGTGATGATGGATAATATTGCTCTTTCCTGATTTGTGGCTTGTTAATTGGATGTAATTTGTGCATTGACTGTCATTGATTTTTTCTGTGTTTATTTTTAATTGAGATACATTAATGGCTTGCATCAATTTTCTTTTCAGATGTTACGATTCAGAGTAAAGGAACATGCAATCAAACACTATAGGGGTGACCCAGAACTGGATACAAATATAAGTTTAATTAGTGCATACAATAAAATGTAGTTTAGTAAATCTATTCAATGGAGTTTTCTTGGTGAGTTTTATAGGAAAGAGATTTTAAGATGCGAAATAAAATTGAATGGAATACGGGATCAGCATAATACCACTACAAGGAGAAGTGAGAGTTAAACAAGAACCGTAACATGAGCAAATCTTTTGGCTTCAGTTTTTACCAGAATATCTATTAAGGATGCAACAATTGCCTCTGATATTTCTTGTGCAACCAGAATCCTTAATATTTGAAGTCTCGTGTCCTTGGTTTAGGACCTGAACCTACTGATGACTCAAATACCACCCCTTGGTTCCCGTTGCCTCCATTGTTTATACTTTCTATTTCCCGTTAATTTCTTCACTCCAATTTTTGACTTAGATGGCGCTGCAGTTAGGGCTGAAACTGAAACATCTAACAAGACTCTCTAGATGGCACGACCTGCCTCCAGTGTCATATACTCAGCTAAGTTAGTTCCTTTTTCACTTTTGTGAGTTACCAGTACTCTGCAACTGGCCGGAGGTGTGATGTCCATTGGCTCTTCATGGCCAACTACTGTAGACGTTTAATGTGTAGACACTTGTCTAGACATATGTCGTTGTACCGCCCGTGGTTGTATCTTCTAAACTCTTCGCAAGTACATGAAAACGCAACACTCGACCAACTCCTGCCCTCACTCCCATGTGGTGGCCTCTGAGTGCCTAGAACTTCAACTGTTAATCAGGCAGACCGCCTTGCAGGGAGGTTAGAGAGAGTAAGCGAAAGAGAAGAGGGTGGCAGTCCGAGCTGCCACCAAGGTCTTGTTTATACGAACTCTGAACGATATTGACAAAATTAAACGTCATTAATTTCTTTTTATGTGAATGTTCATGAAGAATAATATTGTTTGTTTAGCATGATGGATGACAATATCGAAGATCTGTTTGATTGGAACTATATGGAGTTTAACGACTTTAACCAAGCAAAAGATGAACTAAAGAAAATTAATTTTCGTTGTCTATGTTTAAACATTAGATCACTGAGAAAAAATTGGAGTGCTTTTTGTGCTCGTGTTTGTCCAATTCTGAATTATGTATGTTGATATAATCGTCCTAGTCGAAATAAATATAAAAGCAGAAGAAAATACGCTTTACCACTTAGATGGTTTCTGCGCTGAATTTGCTAATAGGGCAAATAAGAAAGGTGGAGGTATCCCAATGTATATTTAAAATAACATCAGTTACGAAAGGCTATCTATATATACAACAGCTTGTGAAAACTTAACTATTAAAGTATTATCTCCTATAAAGGAAAAATTTATATGCGGAGTATATAGACCTCCAAATCAAGACCCAGCAGAATTCATAGATGATTTTAATAAAATAACAAATGCGAAAGTAGGGAAAGCGATACGATCATTTTGGGTGACTTTAACATAAATACTGCAGACAATTTAAATACTTTGGCCCTTAATTATAAGGATATGGTGGCTTCGAAGGGGTTATTTAATGTCATAAGAGGGTTCTCCAGAGTGGACTTAAATATAGGCAGTCCACTCTTATCGACCACATCTTGGTCAATATGATAGGAACAAAATTCTTTCCAGCAGTAATAGAAAGTGATATATCTGACCATTATAGTACGCTGTATGGAATCTACGAACAACAGATAAATGAAAGCGTCATTCGACAAGGCACCACCATTATATCGACGAGAGTAAATGAATTAATTCGAGCTGCAGATTGGACACCCATACTAGAAGAAACTAATCCAGAAAGACTACTAACTTCACTAATACGGAAAATGGATGATATTTACGCTAATTCAAAAGTAATATGTAAAAGAAATGGCTATCGTAAAAGTGTTTCTTGGATTAACAGAGACATTTTAGAGAGTTGCAAGGAAAGAGACAGACTATACCGCAGGTGGAAGAACAGCCGCAGGAACAAATCATATGAAAAAGAGTACAAACTGCTAAGGAACCAAGTTAACAAAAAAATATCGCAGACACAACAACCAATATTACAAAGAACAATTTGACCAAACAACAGGTGATCCGAAAAAAACATGGACGATAATAAATGAAGTGTTAGGACGACGAAAACAATCCCTGGATGACACTATTATGAAAAACTTCTCTTCTAATACAAACACAGCTGCGCTGCCAGATGAATTTGGTAAAATTTTCGCGAGACAGCCAGAATTGATCATCCATAAGTGTTACAACATCCAGACATCAAAATGAGAGACTGAGCAATTCTATACACTTCGGAGAAAGATTGGTGCAGTGCCTATACAACCGGAAGGCACCTGGGGCTGACGGTATCAGGATTATTGATATTAAAGCGAACACAAACATCTTTGTTCCCATCATAACCAGATTAATTAATCTAAGCTTCGATGAGCTAATAATCAGAAAAAAACTAAGAGAGGCAATCGTGCGCCCAATTTATAAAGGAGGTATCAAAAACCAAACCACTAACTACAGGCCGATTGCAATCCTACCTGCCATCGACAAAATTATGGAGCAAATCGTCTCAGATCGTATATGGAACTTTGTAAAAAAACATAATTTAATCTCCAAGAATCAGTACGGCTTTCAAAAAGGAAAGAGCATCAATACACTTCTTGGAGGCTTCGCAAATGTCATCAATACAGCACTCAGCAAGCGTCATCATGCCCTCGTCCTGTTTTTAGACTTTAGTAAAGCATTCGATACGCTTGACCATAACAAACTAATCAACGCTTTACAGGAAGTAGGAATTAGAGGCAGGCTATCCGATTGGTTAACTGATTACCTTGCAGAAAGAACACTTCGCGTAAGAATCAAGACTTTTTGTAGTGATGAATACAAGGTTCAATATGGAGTACCGCAAGGTTCAAAGCTTGGCCCTCTCCTGTTCATTTTGTATACCAATGAAATGCTCAAATGCTTAAAAAATAGCGTACCTTTCGCATATGCTGATGACACCGCAGTTGTTGTATGTCGTAAGACACTGGAAGATGCGACAAAGATGATGCAGGAGGAGTTCGACGAAATAGCTAAATGGTGCCATGATAACGGGATAGTTATAAATGGGTCAAAAACGAAACTGATCCACATTAGAATTCCGACGTATCCAGCGTCTCCAATTGTTTTGAAAACATTCAAATGTACCAACGCGTATAACTGCGAGCAAATTGAGGTCGTAGATACTTATAAGTATCTAGGTATCATCATTGACAGCCATTTTCTCTGGGAGCCTCACATAAATCTTCTACGAAACAAACTGAGAGGATCCCTGTTTGCGCTAGCTTGTCTGTAGTACAAAGCCCCACTGGGTGTACAAAAACAAGTGTACCACGCACTTATAGAATCGACACTACGTCATGGCATAATAGCGTGGGGAGGTGCAGCTCAAACACATATAGAAAAAATACAGAATATCCAAAACAGTGCGGTCAAATTGCTGTCAAGGAGAAACACCTCTAATATAAAGGTTCTGAAAGTAAGGCAGATATTTAACATGAGTATAGCACTGGAGTATTACAACGAAGAAAGTTTCCGCAAACCAATTAATCACCAAATCGGTACAAGAAGTCAAGCCGAAGGATTGTATCAACTCCCTTCAATCATAAAAGAGTACGGCAGAAGAAGCCTGATGTACACTGTGCCGAAAGTATTAAATAATCTTCCTCAACGCTTGAGGAACATCAACCAAATAAATGCACGAAAACAACGCCTAAAACAATTTTTCTTAGAATCTACAACTTAAATTATAAACAAATATTGAAATTCGAAATAAACAATTTCAGATTTTTACAGAACTTAAATTAAAGTAAATATAAAGTAAAATGAATGAGTTATTGATTGAACATAATGTAAACTAGATTTGAATTATTAAGATTATTATTATCATATCTAGAAATTCTCACCTAGATGATGGGCTTCGCAGGTCAATACTTATGTCTTATTTTTGTAAATTTTTTTTTCTGAACAAATAAATAAATAAAAAAAAAAAGGCTTGGCTACGAGTACTTCGTCGGAAAAGCGACGAAAGAAATCCCAAATTGCCTTAAGCACTCCTTGACCGGAAGCGGATAAGAAAATCAGCCAAAAATTTTCAAATTTAATTCTTTTTTTATTATTATTATTACTGGCCATTTGAAATTCAAAGCAGTCTCGTTGAAAATCCTCTACCAAGCCTTTCTGTCATACATATGTTCCGAGGGGTGATCCAAAAGTAATAATAATGGGTTATTTCCAGTCCATAACATCAAAATGGTGAAATATAAAAGTAGAGTTCTCATACTCATAAACTGTCTACCAATGACATACACAGCGATTTGGTGAAAACATTGGGCGACTCTGCTCCTCCATATTCCACAGCTGGGCCTAGGAGTTTAAGCTGTCAAATTCGGCGGTAAAGGTTGTGGCATCCGTTTTTTTGAGACACTGAAGGAATAATTATGGTGGAATATTTGGAGGCGAAGCCACTATTTCGGGATCTTACTACGCAGCCCAAATAAGAAGATTGCGGGAGGTTATTAAAGGAAAAAACTGCGGCAAACTGTAAGTTGGAGGGTTGTTTCACCAATACAACGCATCGGCTCACAAAGCCGCATTTGCGATGGCGGGAAACGGGATTTCAAGAGCTCGAAAACCCGCTCTATTCGACAGATCTAGCTCCCAATGGCGTCTAACTCTCTCTTCGGCTCAAGAAACACGCCTCGGACCGGGCGAGAAATTCGAAGATGATAGCGAAATTATGGCTGATGTTGAGATGGTTTGGAAGGGGTCAAGACAAATAGTTTTTTTCTAAGGAAATCCTGGGCTTAGAAAAATGATGAACTAAATGTATTGACTTGTTAGGAGACTGCGTAGAAAAATAAATCATTTTTCTTTATCACTACTTCTGGATCACACCTCGCAGGTTCTCCTTAAGATTTTGTTTTCAAAGACCCGAAATCTGTTTCCTTCTTCTTAGTCAGAGAGCTGAGTCTTGGGTTTATTATGATTTTATAAATATAGATTTTTACATTGCGCGGCAAGAATTGTTTCGAATAGTCCCTACACCACGAAGAAGCACACGTTGCCCATATGCAGGCTCTTATTTCTTTACGTCGTTTTTGCAGTCAATATTGTACATAGATATTTGAATTCGTGCTCTTTGTCAAAGCTTTTTTCAAGTGCAGTTGGGATCGATCGATGCCATTATTAGACTTTCTGCGTTTCTCTTAACTGTTTCCTCACTATCTCCCAGCAGGTCCAGTTCGTCAGAGTAAGCTAGAGCTAATGTGCTTCCATTAAGGGTTATTCTCCTGTAATTTTCTGAAGGTATCTCATTACGAATTCCAGCATCAACTTAAAAGGAAGTGATGGCGAGGCGTCTCCACGTATCTTCAACGTTTCAGCTAGGGAGTTTCCTACTTTAATTGTTCCTTTATTTTCCTTGTATAAAGTTTCATCAACCTTTTTTCGATTCCCAGCCATACAAGAACACGATATTATATATTTACGATCGGTTAATAGAGTCAGGTCTCTTTTCAAGCCACCTTCTGAAGTCACACTGGCAGTCTCTAATTATTTCCTTAAAATATGATGTCAGTCTAGTTAAGATAATATTTGACAGCACATTTTAATAACTTGATAGCAGTGTTATTTCTCGGCAACTGTCGATTGTGTTCGGATCCCTTATTAAATACAGGAATTTTAACCGGGTTTCCCCATTCTTCGGGTGTGAATAGTACCGTTTTCCATTGCAGCCTGCTTTCTTTTTTATTAAGTAGGTTATCAAAATATCTCCGGCATTGGGCTGCAACCACTTTGTTGTTCGAAACAAGCTCCCGAAAAGATTGCTCTTGTGTTTTTAGCCGCACATCTTCCCCGAATATTAGCAAATCTTTTCCTCTGTCATACCTTTTTCTTTGTTTTTTAACCCCCGACGCAAAAAGAGGGGTGTTATAAGTTTGACGTGCCTGTTTGTCTGTTTGTCTGTTTGTATGTGTGTCTGTTTGTCTGTTTGGCTGTGTGTCTGTCTGTGGCATCGTAGCTCCTGAACGAATGGACCGATTTTGATGTTTTTTTTTTTTGGCTGAAAGCTAACGTGATCGAGATGGTTCTTAGCTATAATTTATGAAGATCTGTTCAGGCGTTTCACGGTTATTACCAGTGGTAAGGATCTTAGACACAATGGGTATTTACATTACTTTCAAACATATCTGCGACCTAACATTTGAAACAACCATGTATGCTGGTACTATTGAGCTGGTACTCTGATGATGGAACTCGAAGGTAGGAGACGATTGCCTATTAGTAAATCTATTAAGTATGGGCTCATTACATTCGTCTTAACTAGTTCTGTTTATAGCTAAGGTGCTGTACTTGCTTTAAAAAAAAAATGAGTTTATTCCGGAGTCGCGATATTAATAACAAAAATATTTTTATTATAAAACAATAGACACATTTCCGTCGTAGATTACATTTTTGACACACATGTGTAATATAAAGGGAATAAGTCATGCTGAATGTGGTAAATCATATATGGGTTTGTATGCGGTAGAGTGTTACGAAATATTTAACTTAAGTACATAGTTACCCTTACCTATCGGAATTTGGAAGAGTAATTTAAAAATAATGAAATAAAAAAAAAATTTAAAATTTTAAGTAACCCCCGACAAAAAAAATATTTTTTTCTCTCACGGTCTTTTGACTTCATTAAAAGAACCTATTATTAATATTGTTAAGATGATGTGAAGGAGGGTAATTAGTTATATCTACATATGTAGGTGTAATGAAAAAAACAAAAAAACGTATAGCTTCAAATTTCACGTATGAACTTATAATAATTTTGTACTTCAATCCATCTGACTAGGTCTACTAACGCCTCTAAACTATTTTCTTTGGGGCTACGTTAAGTCATTGGTTTATGCCAACAAGCCGACGACGTTGGAAGAGCTCACAGCCAACATTGAACGCGAAATAGCGGCCGTTTCGGCCGAAATGTGTGGCCGAGTCATCGAAAATTGGGTCCAACGAATCGACCACTGCAAACGTGCTCGTGGTCGCCATATAAACGAAGTCGAGTTTCATTCATAAATGTTTTGATTGTACTTCAAGCCGATAATAAAGTTTTTGAAATATCTCAAATGGTTTGCGTTTTATTTAAAAAATAAGTTGTCAAGTTCTTTTTGGAAAACCCTTTACTAAGATTTGGTCAAACAAGTTGGAGAAAGTCCAAATCATCATGCGCAATAAATCCTAATTAACAAATTTCAATTCCATTCCATTTCGGACAATGCAAAACAGCTCAAAGTAGAAATGGCATGAAATGGCAAAGTGGCATGCCGGTGATCAGCGGGCAATAATCTACGAATTCGCGAATAGACGAACTGCCGTAGAATAACAAGCTCCCAATGAAAGAACAGTCAGATACAAGTTCGAGGAGATACTGAGCTCCAACGTGTATGCCAACGGATAATTTGTTGATACCAGGTGCCCCATTTTACTGGAGAAATAAACCGTCTTAAGACTCCACGTAAGGTCCTAAGGTTCCGCGGGGGACTCCTGTTATGTACTATATTCTATATCCTATGATACATGGAGATCTTTATGCCGGTGAGACAGGAGCTGACAAAGGCAGCAACGGGAGTAAAGCTAAATGTTTCAAACGCCAACACCAACTCATGGGGCATGGGTTTTTTATAACCAGACCTAAAGAATACAGATCGCGGCCAAAAGCCGTATACCTCTTCGAAAAATAAATGAAACAAACATCCCAGCCATCACTTTGGATAAACTACAGAGAGCCCCATCACAGTAGGAGACAAAAAAGCGCGTATAGCCGATGGAATTCCTAACAAAGCATTGAAGGCTTTTTGTTAAAACGTCTAAAAGAACCCACATTTCCAGACGCTTGGAAGCTACACCATCTAGTACTTCTACCAAAAGGAATTAAACCACCCGGAGATCCATCAGCATGTCGTCCCATATGTTTGCTGGATAAAATATGCTTTAGTCGACATTGTGTCTGAAGTCATATAAAGACAAACGGAATGCGAGGAGCCTAAAAATATTGGGCAGTGGTGGCAATCGATATATAAATTGCATTTATCTCTCGGGACCGACTGGTCCCAATTAGGAGATTGCTCGTTAACCCTTCTGTCAATGGGTGTTTTAAAACCTTCCCATCAGTAGAATAGGTCTGGCTGGACCTTTATATATTTTGTATGAAAATTAAAGGAATTCATTGAAATAATTGAAGTTTTTTTGTTTTATTGGACATGTTATTATTTTTATTATTAATAGAAAGTTTTATTTTACATAGCATCGATATTATGAAGTATGTGCACATTTATGGCATTTATATAGCTGAATGCTATGTTGTAAACAAACAGGCTCTTCGCAGGTGGTGCATGCAAATCTGGTTTTTCTTTGTATTTTATCGTTTATTCTGCAAATTCTGCACGACTTTCTCTGGCCCGTTGATGTCTGACTACCGGTGGGCTGTGGAATCATATTTTGCAATGGTGCTCCGAGAAAAGATGCGATGCTATTTCGAACGGAAATGACTCCTATTATTCTTGGATCGTTCATCCTTCCTTCGATCTGAGGAGTCACTAACTGCTTAATCAACGAATGCAAAAATTGTCTACGTGCATTGGTTTTCTTCGTCGTACTCATATCATTTCATTTTTTGTAAATTATAAAAGGTGCTAATGCTGCGACATCCAACATGTTGTAGAAAAAAGCCAATGGCCATCACTTCGTCTGTCGTTTACACGTATATTCTCCCAACATTTGATCCATGACGTTGAACAGAACTGCTTGTGGCTTTCTTTTTTTTTTTTGTTGGAGGGTTCTACTATCTGTTGGAGCTCTCAGCGACAAATACTGGTCCATTGTACTACCAGACAGACACCTTGTCTTTATTGTCATCCTCCTCGCAACATGCAGCACAGGTAGGCGTCTCACTGATGCCACGTGAGATGCTTTGCAAAAGTATAATGGCCCTTAATGACGCCCGTTAGTCTTTTGCAATCATTTCTCCTTAAGGATAAGAAAAATGTTGCGGACTTTTTGCAGACATCAGGGCGTACGCGCTTAGTCATCCTGCATCCTGGATTCTTCTTCTTCTTCTTTTCCTTTTTCCGGCGTTGTTATGGTCAGAAGTGTAGGACCATAATAACCTGCATCCTCCATATACGACTGTGTACGTTAAAGACCCAGTCATGGATGTCAGATTTGACCGCGGAAGCAGGTAGACCTAAGGCGGGTTCAGGTCCTGAGAAACTCTCCTCTAAACCTCTTCTAGCGAGTTCATCGGAGATCTCGTTTCCTAGGATTCCAGAGTGACCTGGGACCCATACAAGCCTAAGTGAATTTAGTCTTCCGACTTTGTTCAAGAAGGTCATGAGTTCAAACACTAATTTGGAGTTGGATAGAATATGTGTTTGACATCGTAATGTGTTGATGAGTTAACATCCAACTTGGAAATGTTTTTTTATTAAAAATGCGATGCCTTTTATTTACATTTGGGTTGCAAATATTTTGTTTTTCAATAAAGAAAAAATTGCGGTTTTATTGTCTTAAGGTCCTATCGGGTAGAACCCATCGGCGGCGCGCGGACCCAGACGAAATTGGCAGGTCAGTTTTCAGGCGTTATCAATGAAACAGTATTCCAATACTGTGTCACTTTATTGTACCCTCATAAAACTCCGAATTTTTTAAAAATAATAAAAAAGAGGTCAATGTTTCATACATTAATTTGCCTACAAGTCCGCGTTAAAACCAAAAAAAAGGTTTTTCTTAGAATAAAATGGTTCGGGTTTTTTTTTAATTTCTCAAAAACTACAAGACATTTTTGCATCCGGTTTTCGGTTTTTAGCTAAAAACTAATAAGAGAATTGAATTTTTGAAAAAAAAATTAGTACTTAGTTACATACAATTTTGAAAAAAATAGTTCGAAATTTTTTTTTCATTTTTTTTTTTAAATTTTGAGTTTGAAAATTAATTTCTCAAAAACTATTCCTTAAAACAGCTTCGTTTACAAACAGGATGAAGGAAGAGGTTTCTGGCTTTACAAAGCAGTATATCACGGCATTGTGGATATAACTGTTGATTTTTAATATTTTTTTTTCCAAATTAAGTCAATTTTTTAGAAAATTGCCCCTCCCGGCTAAACGGAGGTGAATAGACCTCCCCCCCCCCTATATGATTTTCTTCTTGTCTTGACTAGACCTACACGCTCTAGCTTTTTGGCACACTGCTCGTGGGACACCCTGTATAATACAAGAGAAGAGGTTAATGCCCCTATTATGGATTACAACTGAATTTGGTTGAGTTGTCACGAACACAACTTTACTGGCATTCGGTATTATCGATGACAACTAGTTGTCTGTCAGTTGGAGTTGTCATAAATGCGAAAACTAGACAACTGCTCTTTATCAGTTGTGTATTACATTTCTTGTTGGTTGAGCCAGCCCCACATTGAAATCGTTACCGCTGCATTTTTGGTAACTTCCTTCTGCGATAAAACGCTAAGTAGTAGCGAGCTTGAGGATTGGTGGAATCGCTGAAGAACGTTGTGGCTGTTTTAATAAATCCTTGATTTCATTTAAGACATACACAAATGCCTCTTTGTTGTGTCTAAAATAACTTACAAACCTGCAACGAAATTAAACAATTTGTAATATGAAATTTCATACACATAATCGATGCTTGGAATCATACTTCGTGTCTGGAAGTTCTAATGGATTAGAGTGATCCCGGATATTTTTTCTTATGACTGCAACATTAACGCATCCTTCTTCTTCATAATCGTAAAAAAATAATTCAACACAACTTTCCATTTTGTTTTGTTTTGGTTTTCTTTTTGTATTTTGGTTTTACTTTTTCAAGTCAAATTTTTTGGTTTGATGCCAAGCAGCTGATTCAGACATTAAATATGCGCATAAAAGTATGCAATTTGCTTTTTCAAGACAACTAAAAATAGTTGCCTTCCATAATACAAGTTGAGTTGTCAACCGTTATAGGGGCATAAATCTTATTACGTCCCCGAGGGAATATCCTAAGATTCCATGCTGGATTCCCTCCTATAACTCCTTGTATACGACCAGACTCTGCGACTAAGATAACCACAGGGAGTTAATATTATCGAATTTGCCGATGATCATCGTCACTTAAGCAAAATGTATTCAAGTAGTCGCAGCAATTGCTGCGATTTGTATCCGCGAATAACAGGCTGCGGATAGTACCGAAGGTGGTCTGACCCGTACACACAAAGTAGATTCTACTACTCGTATCTACAGCAGCCAGCTTTTTTCTCTCTTCCGCTAGTTTGGACAGAAGGAATGCAACTTATCGGAAAACGTCGTCAGTATACCGGTTTTTTGCACTAAGGTCAATAAGCGATTACCCAACGATATTGGATAAAGTCACATTGGTTATTTCTAGATTGACCTCCGTTGACATCCTCAGGGACAACTGATGGCGTTGCAATAAGGAGAATTAAGGAGAAAAAAAGGAACGCTCAATGGCCAATAATAAGCAGACGACACCCTAACTTCATTGATTCCAATGTAAACTCTAGCACAACTGCCTCCTAAGTCATTTGTTCTCTGATCGTGGTTATCGCATGCATACTCGTATATCTATTCACACTTGGTCATGATAACTTCACTTTGTTGTCTAGAGTGTTCAAATCAGGAGAACGACGTGGCAAATGTGATCTTCGTCTGTAGACGCTTTACAGAATAGCGGGGTACTGTACCAATTCCTGCTTTACCAATGACCATTTATAAATGTTTGAATCAAGAAAATACTATGCAGGCTGAACTGCGGAGAGTCAAAACTGCAAAGAAAGCAGTAGGAGCACCAGAGTAGCATGAATTGCTTACCAGTCCCGCGAAGTACATAGTACCTAGCAATGGGTTTTGAAGGAAAGGCCGGGTTAGACTGACACGTGTTGTTGGTCTCTGCTCTAAGCTTAGAATATTTTCTGTTCCTGATGTGTCTATAATTTACATAGCCACACGCAGATCACGGGCTTTGTAATGTTTTGGTTTTTAACCAACGCTCCCCCTAGGCACCTTTGTTGCTTATTTGCATCGTGACACCTGATTTTTCTATCTAGTGACAAAGGCAATAAACTCAAAACTCGTTTTGATAGGTAATGAATATGTTCTCAACATTTTCTAGATGCAGAACCTCATTATTTATTATTCAATGACAAGCAATGATAAGGCAATCTATACAAGATTTTACATAATCCGTCGATTGGAAGGTAATTGACCATTTTACAAAAGGAGGCAGAAAGCCGACTTTTTCATTGAAGATCTACGATCTACTGACTGCCCTTTTTTCGGGATAATCATAGCAAATGCAGGATCGACACTCAATGTTGCTGTATCCCCCCCAGGGCCCTTCACAGTATTTCTCCCGGAAAATGTGCAGAAATTGTGTTGGGAGATCGGTGTTTTCATTCTCAGGCAATGTTATTCCTCCAAAACGGGGTGTTCTGAAAAAGAAAAAGATCTGATCAGTCGCGAAACATAAGCCTCAAATTACTAACTCTGTCAATGCGAAAGAGTCGAACATTTCGACAAGGAGGCGTCCAATCCTTCGATCGTTGTTATCTGCCGTGTAATTCGTAGCTAGTGTTAATGGCAGAATAAGTTCCTCGTCATCGCCATGAGTTGCACCTAAAATTGTCGAAAGCCTTTAAAAGGGATCGATCAACAAGGACTCCATTGTTTACCGAAGTTATATGTCTGATCTTTAGAAAGGAAGTTGCCGATGCCGTAGTTGTGTGAATTGCCGTAAATGTATCCATAAACTGGCGACTGTCCAAATACCCTATGTAATCGAATGCTTTCTCGGATTCCATTCACATAGAGAACATCACTAAACATCCTCTGCAGGAAGGAATACGTGTCCCTGGAGAACGATCTATCGCCCATGTACTTTTGCCTTAGCCTCTCGGAAAGTTGTTGTTTTTGCTGTGTTGATGGTTCATCGTAATAGTGAAGCATGAGCGGAGCCAGTTCCAGCCATCGATCGTTCAGGTCCTCAATATACTCGATGCCATTGTCTCTCTTCTCTAGCAAGGATGCTCCATTGTAAGCTCCTTCATCGGTGGTGAATGATGCCAACCAGGGAATGTTCGAAATTTTACCCGTTTCCATGAGCTTCCGAGGTTCTTCCGTAAGGAATGCATCGGAATTGTCCACAGACTCAACAATCGGTCCGAAAACATTGAAGGGATAATCAAGATAGGGTTGCATACGCAGAACGGCTTCATGAATATCCTTGAGTGGGCGATTCTGTAAACACTTCTTGAGCTCTTCCCCGGCCGACGGACAGTTGAGCATTTCGGAAAATGTCGCGGTCTGCTGTACAGGATTTTTCTTTATAACCCACGGGTTGATGGCAGTTCCACTAAGCGATGCTGCAGCTGCAATAAGACTCTCTGTTTCTCGTCTCAGAATATGTAAGTGCACTGAGGCTCCACCCGCAGACTGTCCCAACAAGAGAATCCTCTCAGGATTTCCGCCAAATAAATGGATGTTATTCTTCACCCATCGAAGTGCCAGCAATTGATCTTTGAGTCCCAAGTTTCCCTGAATAGCTCCGTCGCCTGTGCTGAGAAAACCCAGTGGTCCCAGACGGTAGTTGATTGACACCATCACCATGTTCCCATTTGTCATGATGACCTCTGGTGAGTAGTACGCTGATGAGGCGAACATGAATGCCCCACCATGGATGAACAGAAACACCGGCAGAAGGTTCGTACTGCTCGCTGTCCGCGGAGCAAATATGTTCAGAATCAAACAATCTTCCTGTCCGTCAGAGTAGTTAGTCCTCTTTCCAAAGGGAACACAGCTTAATATCTCCCCCGTCGCGTTCTGTACACCCGACCAGTTCCGATCAAATGATACCGATGGTTCGAATCTCGTCGGCGGTTCCGCGTAGCGCACATTCGTGAACGCGTAGTAGTTCGGAAGTTCTAAGCCGCGAATCCGCCCATTGGGGAGTTGCACGATACGTGCCGCGGTCAACGAGACACTTATAATGAGAAGTAAGCGTATGGAGAGAAAATACATTTTGACTACAGAGTGTCTGGCTGGTTCTGTATTTATACAAGACCATTTGAAACCAAGAACAAGAGCGACAGGTTTCGGTTTCGAATTGACGCATAGTCTTGCCAACTGGTTTTGTTTGAGCGTTCAATGATTCGTCGAAATGGACTTCAATATAAATTAGAACACTTGCGGTCTTCAGCTGGACAGCTATATTTGTACGTTTGAGTTGATTTATGATATGCAGTTAACGTTAGACGGGCCGACAGGTGGAATGTAAACAACGCCTAAACGGGTCAGGTTCAAGGCTGAGAGGTGATATTGATAGAGGAAGGCTATTGATAGGAATAGACTGAACGTACTATACTAGTATAGCCACACTTCATACGAGTAGATGCATTTCATCTATGGGCACGTACAACATTTGTTGAAATGTTAGATCTAACTTATATTAGGTTCTCCCTGGTTCAAGGTTTATTATTCCTCTTATGTGAACGGCCTAATTTGTAGACGTTGTTAAATTTTCAAACGATTTCAGAATCCTCTGTGGACATAATGACTCCAGATTGCAGAAGTGCCAAAATACTTGAGCGTCATCCTCGACCCAAGATCGAATTAGAAAACTTAGCATAGGCTCAAAACTTTCAGTAAAAGATGGGAACTGAAGCCTAAATGATTCTATTGATGAGTAATACATGGCCGCCTCATTCTCACCTATGGCTCCCTATGGTGCTCTGTCCTAGGCCGTCGACAAGCTTAACAAGGTTGGAAGAGAATATACTCCTTCGAAGCAGTTAATAAAGGGTATCCAGTGGAAAATTTTCAAGTTTGAAATAAGATAAATACAGACCCTACGTTACTTTGGGAAAATGCACAGTCGTGTTACGAATTTTATTTTTTAAAAACAATATCTTCTAAATGACGCCCGCTTCTTTCCAGGCACTCTTGCAGCCGGACGCAATTTGCAATAACGCGTGAACAAAAAACTGGTTCGATGGCGGCAGTTTCGTGGCGAATATTCTCTTGTAGGGCCTGAATTGTTCGTGGATTGTTATTGTTAACCCTTAACTTGAGGTATACCCACAAGTAAAAATTGCATGGTCGCATGGTGCACGAGGTGGCGAGGGTATGTCTCCATAATTGCTGATCAATTTGTTCGGTAAAATAGCCCTCAGCTTTTCTATTGTGATCCTAACCGTGTTTAGTGTAGCACCGTCTTGCTGAAATAAAGTTCTGTCGTTGGGCCCGGGGAAAAGCTACAGTTGCGACAGAAACTCGTCCATCATTCGGCAGTACGCTTCAGCGGTGACTGTCTCTTGTTGGTTAAAAAAATAAGGGCCAATTATCCCTCGGGCTGAAAGGGCACATCATACCGTCATTTTGAGGCAATGTTAAACGTTTTTGAGGCTGTTCTCTAAGGTTTTTTGAGCATCAGTAACGCAAGTTCTGTTTATTTACGTAGCCGTGGATAAGAAAATGTGCTGCATCACTAAACAATATGTTGACAAGCGTTCGAGCTGTCCTAAAACGCTCGAGCATTGTTCTTGCGAAGGTTTCTCCCAAGGGATAGTTACTTTCTTTTAGACTTTGCATAATTTGGATTATGTATGGGTGGAACATGTGCAGGGACGGGTTAAGAATTCCCTGCAGTGATACCTCTCGCTTGTCGTAAAAGGCGACTAAACAAAGGTAAACAAATATCACATCTAGGCAATTTAGAAAACACCAAGGTGAGCCTAGGGACACATATACCACCATTAAACTGCCCCACAAGTGTGCATGCAAATCAGTGAGTTGACACGACTGGAGATCACCGGTGTTGTAAGAGTAAGATCAAACAAAAAAAAATAAAAAATTTGGAGCATGCCCGTGTCAAAAAAAGGAGGGGAAGAAAGAAAACGGTCAAACCGTAGCATTATGGAAAAGAACGCTAAAAGGAAAAGCACTACCCCGCCAGGCACTACTAATGGTCGTGATCCTGGGACGAGCAGCAATGCTCGGGTCAGAGCTATAGGATTTCCGGGGGATAGCAAAGTAATGCAACGGCGTAAGCCACACTTAAGAGTGGCGAGTTGGAACGTTGGAAGCATGAGTGGTCGCAGCTATGAGCTTGAAGAAATGATGGTTAGAAGGCGAGTAGACATCCTGTGCGTACAAGAGACGAAATGGCGAAACACAGGTAATCGGGCACGTTTCTTGAACGTTAAAACAAAAGCCTACAAGATGTTTTACTATGTATTGGAACAAGGAAAAAACGGAATCGCCATCATCCTTGCCGCAGAGCTACTTGGCAACGTCTTAACCATTTCAAACTCCAGTGACCGTTTGATGGCTCTCAAATTGGTGACGCATGGTGAGGTGTGGAACATCGTAAGCGCATATGCCCCTCAAGTAGGATGCGAACAAAAAGAAAAAGATGCATTCTGGCTAGATTTCCACAACCTTGTCAAAATCATCCCAAAGGAAGAGCTTTTGTTTGTTGGGGGAGATTTAAACGGACATGTCGGGAAGACAAGCGAAGACTATGAAGACTACCACGGAGGGCTGGGATACGGCACCAGGAACTCTTCAGGTGAAGATATCCTAAACATGTGCAAGTCGTACGGTCTTATAGTGCTAAATACCATGTTCGTCAAACTAAGCCGGCACCTGATCACTTATAGCAGCGGCGGAAATGAAACTCAAATAGACTATTTGGTATCCAGTTTCATGAAGCCACGAGTTAAAGATTGCAAAGTGATCCTGGGAGACGCGATCGCCCCTCAACACCGTCTCCTCCTGACTGAATTTTTTATGGAGGCGAGTAAGAAGTCAAAGCAGCAAACGAAGGTGTCTGAGAGAATCAAGTGGTATAAGCTGGATAAAGGAAAAGGCAAGCTTTTATTACCAGCATGAAAAACTACCTCATTTCCATTATCGATGAGGTCGGTAATGAGGAGTGCAGAGCACAAGACATGTGGGATTCCCTACAACAATCTGGCCTGGAGAAAGCCAAATCACTGCTCGGAACATCTAAAGGCCCCTGCCAACACGCAAAAGAAACCTGGTGGTGGACAGACGAAGCCAAAGCAGTGATACACGAAAAGAAAATGGCCTTCCAAGCTTGGTCAAAGTGCTCTTCTACTAATAGAGAGGAAAAAGCTCGCCGTGAAAAGGTATATAAATATTGCAAAGGTATCGCGAAGAAAAAGTGCGCCGAATTCAAAGCGAAAATCATGGAAGGCCTCTATCAGGAGTTGGAAGAAATACATATCGTCTTCCTCGTCTGACAGGAACCAGGCTACCCAGGAGCCTCGACAAAGCAATTTGAACAAAGGAGCAAATATTTTTAAGATAGCCGCCCAGAGAAGAAGAAATGCTCAGGAGATTCGTTTCCCAAAGTTTATTAACAATGCTGAAGGCCAACTCCTTGTGGAAGACGAAAACATTCTCCGCAGATGGCGACAGTATTGCGAGGAACTTCTGAACGAACAGTTTCCCCGAGAACAGTTTCCAAGAGCCGCCCCGAATCATGCCGAAATATCCGACATCACAGTCGAAGAAGTTCGGTGCGCCGTTAAAAACTCCAAGAAAAGAAAAGCTGTTGGGCCGGACGGGATACCCTCTGAGTTCTGGAAAAAGATGGGAGACATCGGGTCTAGATGGCTCATGGTTCTTATCTCCAAACTTATGAGAGGCGACACTATGCCTAATCAATGGAGGGAAAGCTATCTTCTTCCTTTGCACAAAGGAAAGGGTGATACGCGAAATTGTGACAACTACCGTTCTGTCAAGCTGATGTCGCACACCATGAAGATCGTTGAACGGGTATTAGATAGCCGACTGCGGAAAATAATACGACTATCTGACGACCAGTTTTGTCTCGGGTAAATCAACGACAGATGCAATCCAAAGTATAAGGGTCATGATGGAAAAGCATCGTGATTCTTCAAAGGACTTGCATATGGTGTTGGTTGATTTCGAGAAGGCCTTTGACCGGCAACCAAGAGATCTTTTATGGGTAGCACTAAGACAAAAAAGAAGTTCCATAAACCTACGTGCGAGTGATCATGGACATGTACAAGAGAGCAACGACAAGAGTCACCGAAGAGTTCGCAATCAAAGTCGGTGTACACCAAGGGAGCGTCCTCAGCCCACTGCTCTTTATAGCAGTCCTTGATTGCTTGCTTGAAGGAAAAGTGACGGACCCCAATGTGCACCAGCTATTCTTTGCTGACGATGGAGCCATTATAAGTGATGATCAGGCGTTCCTACAACGAGCACTTGATGTGTGGGTGGACATTTTTGAGGGACCCGGGTATCGTATTAGTTCAAAGAAGACAGAGTATCTGTGCTGCCCGTTCTCTGACCCTCATCAGCCTATTCCAGACATTTACTTGAATGGAAGAGTGCTTCCCAAGTGTGAAAAGTTTAAATATCTGGGATCTATGATTAATAAAGAAGCAACTTGTGATGACGACATCAACCATCGCGTAAGCGTAGGGTGGATTAAGTGGCGGGAAAACTCCGCCATCTTCTGTGATCGAAAAATGCTCCCTAAGCTGAAAGGAAGGCTCTACACTTCAGTTGTACGTCCGGCGCTCACATATGGTTCACAATGCTGGACAATGCACAAAAAGTATGAGAGCAAATTAACGGCAGAGAGATCCTTTGAACCCCGTCCAAAAGACGATATCAATCAACTTTCCAATTTCATCACGCAAAAAGGCAGGCCGAAAAACAATTGGTGCAAACAAATGCAAAAAATGATTGGCCTCAGCGATGAAGTAATCCCAAACCGGGAAGCCTGCCGCTACTTTCTGGGGTCAAACCGGCGGACCCCACAAGCGGACCAGTAGGAATGCAGTTAAGTGGGAAGGTTATGGTCCTACACTTCTGACCATAACGACGCCGGAAAAAAGGAAAAGAAGATGTATGGGTGGAACATTAATTGTTTTTTCCCAAATAACGTGCACAGTTGATTTTTTCATTCCCGTAAAGACCGCAATCTTTATTAAGGATTTACGCGGATTTCGAATCATTTCGTGTCGAATTTTAGCGACATGTTCCAGCGTCGTTGCTGATGTTGATGGTCCCGGAGGAGTTCTGTTCTCCATGTCCCTTCTTGTCTAAGCCTTTGCACCCTAGACCAGATAAGTTGCGTACTCGGACCATCACTCTGTCTGCGTAAACACAAGAAAGCGGGCTACTGGCAACGTAAGCCGTATGGATATAGCAGAGTTCTACTACTCCTATCCGCGCATCCGATATAGGCCCAGCAGACTACATTACCCTCACTATTAATTTCAACTGCACGGCCCATTGAGATTTTTCTTCAAGAGTCAAAGTCAACATTTCTTTTTTATAAAACTTTATCAAGTCAAAATATGAACCAATGACCAATATAACCTTTCACCGTGATTCAAGGTCCATTATTCCTTTTTTTATAGAAGGCTGGATTTTTTGACAAAAGGCCCATTGTGATTCCCTTCATTTGTGAGGGTACACATATGTATAATTAACCTGTCCTATCACGCTCTTTATGAATTTTGGAAGATCCGATATATCTCCATTTGCCACATCCGCAATCTCTGTCTTTGGCCCAGCGGCGCTAGGCGTCGATTCTGGAGAGCTGGGCAGTGGCAAAGCAGATGTTGGATCGTCTCAGTTTCTTCCTCATCGCCGCAGCTCCCGCAGAGATCGCTGGATCCCGAGTCCCGTTTCCGGAGCATTGCTCCAATGGGACAGTGTCCTGTGATCACTCCGACGAGCATACGGATCGAGTTACGGTCCAGCGCCAAGAGCTTCTTTATTTTCCCGATATTAAGCTCTGGCCACGATGATCTTGTCGTGTAGCTGTCGTTTCTTGTAAGCCAAGACGAGTTGGCCTCTTTGATGATTGTGTCGTTTATGATCCGGTATAATGCGCTGATCGGTGGTTGCAATGACGTGTCCGCTTCGCCGATGTCCAATTCAGAACCTTGCCTGGCCAGCTCGTCTGCTCTTTCGTTCCCTGCGATTGAGCTGTGGCCCGGTACCCAGCAGAGTTTAACTTTATGGTGTCTGATGGACTTCAGTGATTCGCGACATTTCTTGACAGCCTTTGGTCTCGTTATACAGGATTCTATTGACTTCAGTGCAGTTTGGCTGTCTACGAAGATGGTGATATCAGATGGCTGCTTTCTCTATTGCCAGGATTTCTGCTTGAAACACGCTGCACAGATCAGGGAGTCTGAATGATTCCTGTTTGCGGAGGTTATCAGAGTAGAACCCGGCCCCAGTGCCTGTGTCCATTTTCGATCCGTCGGTGAATAAAGTGATGTAGTGGTCGTTGATTACGGCGTTTGATAGCCACTCTTCTCTGTCGGGGAAAAGGATTGGTATTCTGGGAAAGAAGTCATTTTGGGGGGAAATATAGTCGGTCGTAGCTGTGAGGCTACTAAAACCATGCTTTTTTCCCAGGTCGTCTATTATTCTGAGTATGGCCGCATGTCCATAGTTGGCTTGCTCCCACAGAGAGGACTCCCTTAATCTGAAAGCGCTCTTTGCAGCGCAGCCTTTTATGAATAGATCCAGGGGAAGGAGATGAAGTATCATGTTTAGCCCTGCTTGCGCCGTGCTTCTCATGGCACCCGTTGTACAAACAGCGGCTGACCTTTGTACTTTGCTGAGCATGTTCATATAGCTTTTCGTGCTGCTAGCAGTCCACCAGACTAGGGCCCCAAAATTTAAAATGGGTCTGATGATTGCTGTGTACATCCAATGAATGATGTACGGTTGCAAGCCCCATCTTTTTCCGAAGGTCTTTTTGCATGCATAAAAAGCATTCAGTCATTCATTTTTCATCCTTTCCTCCAGGTTCCTTTTCCAGGAGAGTTTGGAGTCAAGAATGATGCCTAGATATTTGGCTTCCGCTTTCCGTCCCATGGTGAAATCAACGCTCTCAAGTACAGCCGGGGACAATGTGGAATCTGGCAGCGTTGAGCTAGACGCGAAATGCTCAGCAAGCAGATTGGCCTTGTCTAAAGAGCTGACAGCTAGAATGTTATTGTAAATGAGCGTGTGAATTGAAGACGAGGCTGAATTCTTTAGGTTTTTTCCCAAATTTTTTTGCTACCCTTGGGACATTGTAGCATAGGATTTTACACGTAAAAATGAATGCATTGCAGTCATTTCTGGCCCGTTTAAATTTTTTCCGGTTTTCCTCAGTAACGTTGGTTATGTAAATCCGAAAACTCAACTCTCTCAACCTGATGGCCTCTTTACAGCTCGAGTCATACCACCCATTTGCCTTTGATTTGATACCCTGCACTCTGTGAAGAATGAAGTATCTCATACCCAGCAAAAGAATGTTTATGACCATATCGGAAGCAATATCCACGTCACTAGTGAGGAAACACAATGAACAGCTAAAATTCCTAAAGAAGTCGTTAAGGCCGCTCCAAATAGCTTTCTCGTATAGCCATACTGTTCTTTTAGGAATCTGTTCTCTTACTGTGTGGGGTAAAGACGAGAAATTATTGGGTATATAACTTAATTCGTGCGGTTTTTTTCTTCAAAATTTGAACGTTTATTTAGGAAAAACATGTACAATGGTATTATTCAAAGTATTGCCCATCTGAAGCTATGACCTTTTCCCATCTTTCTGGCAATTTGTGGATCCCATCCCAAAAGAACTGCGCCGGCTTGGCAGCCAAGAATGAATCAAGCCAATTTTTGATATTCTGCTCTGATGTGAACCGTATTTCAGTGAGGGCGTTCTGGATCGACCGGAACAAATGGTAGTCAGAAGGGGCAAGGTCTGGGCTATAAGGCGGGTGGGGTAAAACTTCCCATCCGCTGTTTTCCAAATAGTTCTTAACCAGAATAGCAACGTGGGACAGAGCGTTGTCATGATGGAAAAATATTGCCTCGTGTCTGGTCGCATATTCCGGGCGTTTTTCGGCTACTGCTCTCTTCAAACGGATTAATTGTGTTCGGTAGCGTTGTCCATTGATGGTTTCACCCGGTTTTAGCAGCTCATAATACAGCACACCCTTCGGATCCCACCAAATACAGAGCATTACCTTCGCGCCATGCATATTCGGCTTTGCCGTTGATTTGGCTGGTTGGCCGGGTTTCACATATGATTTTTTGCGCTTGGGGTTGTCGTAATGGATCCATTTTTCATCACCAGTAACAATCCGATGCAAAAATGACTTCCTTTTGTGGCGTTCCAGCAGCATTTCGGACATGCAAAACCGCCTTCGACGTCTCTCGGCTTGAGTTCATGTGGAACCCATTTTCCTTGCTTTTGAATATATCCAGCTGCTTTTAAACGTTTTGAAATGGCTGCTTGAGTGACACCCAAAGATTCCGCGAGCTCTTCTTGTGTTTGGCAACAATCTTCATAGAGTAATGCTTCCAGTTCTTCATCTTCAAACTTTTTTGGCTGCCCAGGACGTTCATAGTCTTCCAAGCCTCATTCGCTCAGCTAGCGCATGTTCACCATAAACTTCCACCAAAATACGATGACTTTCGGCAGCAGTTTTCTTCATATTAAAGTAATGAAGAAGAACACCCCGCAAAAACACTTTTTCAGGCACAAAGTTCGACATATTTGAGTGAAAAAAAAATTATTGTTGTTTACGCTTCAAATGAATGACATATACTGAAATGACGTACAATGACAGTAGCTTTCCAACGCATGTTCCAATGGAATAATACAAGTTACGCCATCTCTTAGCAAACCGCACGAATTAAGTTATAGACCCATAGCTGATACGACACAGTGGTCAGACGAGCCTAGAACCTACAATATGGCAACAGAATATGTGTCAGGATGAGAGATGAGAAACAGGTCCAAGGTGTTGGCGGAATGATCCGATAAATCGATATTCTCTCCTCCGGTATTCTACCTGTGTTTCACTCAGTGCCAAGACAACTGGTTTATATAGGGACAGGTGAATGTATACAGCGAAGAGATTCGTTCTAAGGCCACGAATGTTGCTCACATCAACCCTAAAATTTTCCATAGCACAAACACAGACGTCTGAAAGGTGGTAAAGCAGAATTGAGAAGTGCAAATTTCAAGTAGCCTCCCAACATCAAATCAATGTAGGTGTTATACTCATACACCGATTAGAGTTGGTCCACCAACAATTTGCACTTTTGATTCCGCTACGCACTCTCGATCATTGCACTGACCCGAGTTGCGACCGAGAATGTGCAGCCGTGGCTTGTAGAGGAAGAGGCGGGAGGGAGCGGGCCGGACTCACTGCACTTATCATTGATTTTCTTTTTTTTTTTCGACACTTCCCACTCGCGAGGAGGTTGCGGGTCCGCAGAAAAAGAAAACAGAGAAACTAGTGCACGCGTAGGAGGGTGGCACGATACTCGAGGACAATAGAGTCGATATCAGAAGATTGGTCGGTTACCAATCTGTAGTCTGAGATATCATCTTGAACCGTTGCTAAAATCCAAGACCCATAGGCCTCAACTGACAAAAGAAAGCTTCGATTTACCAACAAATATAAACACAGTTTAATATTTATTACTAACATTGATTTGCTTTGTAGTTTCTGTTGATGTTCTTGTCTTAAAAGTCTACAAAAATTATTTCTACGTTTTAAAAATATCGTTTCATGTTTGATTTTATTTCTTTTTTCTTCATTTTTTTTTTGTTTTTTTCACTTATGAGTTTAATTGTCTGCTTCATCGCCTCCTTAAACTCTGTTTAAATTGCTACAATCAATAATCATGTACTCGGATAGTAAAATCTAAGACAAAAAAATGTTTTCTCTTAAAATTACAAAATGAATTTCAACATGACTTGGTAAATAAATCAAATAAAACAACAATTTAGAATTGGGCTAGTGCGTGGACCAGAAAAGTTTAAACACGTCGATTCCAATCAAATACCTTAAGCGCTACGCCATATAAAACAATCCGTCCTATAGTCGCCGCCTTGCAGTGCCAGCGTACACCTCTGGCAGTAATGGGAGGCGAAAATAAGGAGCAATAACCGAAGGAAAAACAAAAATGTAAACAAAAATGACTGTGATCAACAGCTCGAGGCTCTTGAACGAACGGAGATCATGTGATCGATGATGTTCCAGCGCTGGATAAACTAAATAACATACAGGACCCCAGGAGGGCAAAGAGCAAGAGAAGGAGCGGTGGTTTAGAAGCGCAAACCTATGACTATGTTGCTGGTGGTGATGGTAAAGATGATAGTGGTACTGAGGAGCCAAATCTCCTCCCGTGACTACACTACGATACAGGAGGATCGTACATTGTAAAATGAGTGGCTGGTGGGCAGGCAGTTTGGCAACATCACCGAACAGCACCACTTCAATCGGTTGTCTGCTGTTCCTCGAGTTGCTTCAGCTCCTTGAGGTATTCCTTTTTTCTCTTGACTTTGTCCAGTTGATCCTTTTCGGGTTTCTTTAGCTCGCCGCTCTTGATTTTCACTTCGATTGTTTCGATTTCGCGGATTTTCTTTCGCAGTTTCTTCAGTTTCTTGTTCAGTTCCGTTTGCAAATCATCCAAATCGACGTTATCAAGATCATTGGCAATCGACTCGACGGTTACTGGCGTATCGGTAGCTTGTGGTGCTGCTTGGACATTTGTACTTATTGATGACATTTTGTTGTTACTTGAGTTTTCGTTGGAGTTTGTTGCTGCATTTGGAACGGCGACAGAGGCATTTGTAGGATTCGAATTCTTTGGCAAGACAATCACGCCGGGAACCGGATTGGATTTGTTCTTTTTCTTCTTTTCCTTTTTGGTAGCCGGTTCGGGTGGCGGCATCCCGACGGGCCGGTTGGTCTTACGATTAGCGAACTGTTTACCCTTGCTCTCGTAGAGTGGCACTTCCTCTTGCGGGACGTAACCCTCTTTGACGCGGCGCGCTTTGCGCCATGTGCCATCCGGTCGTTGAGTTGCAGGAATGAATTTCCCTGCAAATAACACACAATAACATTCTGTTCGGATTCACAAACAACAAATTCGAAACGCATTTGATCCTTCAGACAAAGCGCAAAATGCAATTTCGACAGCGAAGAGTAGTAAAACGAAAAAACATTTTTTTTTTGTTATTTTGTTGGGTTACCTTCGCCATCTGTCGCATAGGTTGTCATTACGGTGTTGGATTTTGCTGGATTTTATGTTGAACGGCGGTTGGTCTGGGGTTTATTTGTACGATATTCTACTATGGACTATTGGAAATGTATTTTTAGAATTGAGATGAAATTAAAAACAATGGAATCGTCGTTTTTATCTGGGTAAAAGAAACAGGGAAGCAATTTTAAATGTCAACAAATGACGGCCATAATTCCCATCATACTATTGTGAATGGGAAATTTGAGTAATGAAGTAAGTCGGTAGTGCTGCCAATATCATTTAAGTTGCTACAATTCACAATAGAAAATATAGATTTCTTTTTGATTTTCATTTAATATTTTGATAAAAGCGTGTAAACAAAAAAACTATGACAAAAATTGATAACATTTTGATAAGAAATACATAGAATATAAAATAATTAATATTTCGCGTCTTTTTAGCATTTTTCTGCATTCATTACCTTAAAAAGTTATTCGAACCAAAACAATTTTTTTATTATTTCGTAAAAGTCCGATTACACAGCGAGAGTAGGACCATCATCTTCGTCAATACAAAATTAAAAATCAAAAATCAAAACTAACATTTTTATACAAGCAATTTTTCAAGTTCGGAATCAAGTTTGAAATCAATAATATAAGCACGGTGATAAGGTGTTCAGCCCAGTTATCACAAGCCAACGCAGTGCAACAGTGGTAGCAGCAGTCGCACGAAGAGATGTCGGGAGACGGCGGGGGAAGACCCGTTCGTCACACGGAGTCGGAGCGGGTAATTTATCATCTGATTTCGCAACTCCGGCCGCCGTTTTGAAAAAGCACAGAAGGGTCAACCCGAGGACCGATTTAAATAAGCACCCCTGACTCACTACTTCGACTGTAAAGCTGCAGGTCGAAGCGGGTGAAGGGGCGCCATCTCCATCACCATCGACGTCCAAGGCAGCTGGACGACATCAACAACAATTAAAACCAGTGATCTCCATGGAAGCGGATATTGCCTACCTCTCAGATGGTAGGGAAGGCCCTGTTCAGTGCAATACACTGGAGCAGCATAAGCGTATAAAAAGCTTATTGAAGGAGTCCACAACGGAGTTTTACTCCTTCACACCAAAGGCCGAGAGGTTGCAGACGATGCTCCTCAAAAGCATGGAGTCGATTACAGACCCCGAGGAAATGCTTTCAACGCTCAAAGGGTTCGAGTGTGACGACCTCAAATTCGTGGGGGTTAAGCCGTTCTCCACGGTGAGCTTCCGACGGGAGAAGCGAGTGATTCCCTTCTTCGTGGAACAGCTCACACCCAGCAGCAAGCTGGAGAGGTTAAGGACTATCACCACCTTAGCGTCCCAGACTGTTACATGGGAAAAATAAAAGATGAGCGGAAACATTTTGCAATGTATCCGCTGCCAAAGGTTCGGGCATGCCGCGTCGAACTGCGAAATGCAGCCTCGATGCGTTAAGTGGGCAAAGAACCACAAAAACGATTAATACGACCTTGGGAAAGACAAGGTAACGGACAGAGACCACAGCTCGAGTGTGTTTTGTTGTGGAACCGAGGACACCCTGCAAACTATCGGGGATGTCCTAAGTTCCAGGACATCAAGAAGGAAAACCTGGCTCGTAAGCAGAAGGTCGAGGATAAGCCTCCCTCAGGTCGCTAACAAACACCAGCCATCACATCCCAATTGACCTACGCTCAAATGGCGGCAGGCTCGGGAAAGACGGTACAAAAGCCCAAGGCTGTTCCTAAAGCCCCAGTGCCTGTCTCTAAGGCACCGGAGGCGGAGGTGGAAGTGTGTTCGATCTTGCTTGCAATCCAAGGGCAGATTGGGCAGCTCCAAAAACAGATCCTTGAGACGGTGCGGCGATCCGAGTAGATAGTATCTGCTCGCTTCTGCCGGGCCTAGCGCACCCACATTGGTGGGTTCTTCACAACATTGAATATAGAGTCAAGTTGCTCGCAACGGGTAGTCCGTTGTATCTTAGGAGCGGCTCCTATCTGGATCTCATGCTGATAGACTCTCGACTGAGACTGGCAGACACGAACAAATGGTCTATTAACTGTCTACGGACTATTGTATACGACAGTGACCATTGCGGACTACGTACCATGATCACAGTACCTGACGAGTTCGCGGAGACGGCAGAGTACATCCACACGCACCCCTACGATTACAGTAGGGCGCGTTGGCCACGCTTCGCCAATTCCCTGACGAGAGCGCTTACTTCGAGCGCCTCCTTCCTACCGACTAATAGGAACCTGTCAAACCACGAGATTGACAGGTACCTCAAACAAATGGACGATATCATTAAACAGACAATGAGCAGTACGATACCACGCCAACGACAGCACGGTACCACAAACGTATACCGAAACGTGACAATCGACGCACTGCACAGACAAAAAAGTAGACTCCTGACAAGACTCAGACTCTTGTACAGGCGGTTTACCGACAGACAAAACGCGGAGGTCAGGACACTGAAGTCACTGATTAAAAATCTCCAACAATTGATCAGAGAGAATTACAGAATATCTGTCAGTTTGCATTGGAACAACAGAATTCGTGCTGTAAAATCCAACAGCGCGTGTATGTTACTGGAAATAAATAAAATATTTCGGCGAAACAATCAGAATAACATTCAGGATCTAAAGCTTCCGAGAACGTCAGACAATGAACGTTTGCTACCAACAGTCAGCACAACAGTCAGCATCGATCCTGAGAGCGCTGTCTTGGATGATGATTTCCTCGTGATCAAGGATCCCCAGGAGAAGGTGGCGACAGTGGGAGCTGTATTCCAGGAAGTGTATACGGTGAATGATAGCATTCGTCCAAACCGCGACCTGGAAAACAGAGTCTTACTTCATCATTTCTACCTTCAAAATGATATAGATCATTGGCGATCGGAGAACCTTGGTGTTACCAGGTTCAATGATGATTTTATGGCAAAGAATGCCGTCGCCAGTGAAGGGGCTAACACCCTGTTCATTCGACGGAGGATCTCCAGATGATCTTCGAGTCACTGAAAAGAAAAAAATCCGCAGGAACCGACGGAATAGCTGATGTTGAGCTCACGCACCTCCCACCAGTGGCTGTAGAGATGCATATTATCCAATGCACTGGAAGACAGCGGTGGTGCAACCAATCCCCAAGAGGGGTAAAGACACCTCTAACCCGGCAAATCTGCGGTCGATAAGTCTACTTCCGAGTATCAGCAAGGTCTTCGAGAAGGTGGTCCATAGAGCCCTGTCTAAATGGGTTGAGGACAATAAAATCATCTCGGATAACCAATTCGATTTTAGAGCGGGGCATGACACTATTCATGCCGCGTCGAAACTCGTATCGGATATCCAATGGAACAAATGCAAGAACCAATGCACGGGTGCCTGTCTGATTGACTTGGAAAATGCCTTCGCCACCACTGTATAAGTAAACCACTGCTATATATGATTTTTGACTTGTTAACAGGTAGAAAGTTCGTAGTGAAAATTCCAACGTGACTTTTACCCAAACATTTGAAATCAAAAATTGACTGCAACAGGGTACGGTAGTGGTGCAATGGTAATCATCACCGACTGTTAAGCGGAAGGTCTGTAGTTCAAGTCTGACCATAGCCAAGAAAAATTCCTATACGGAAAAAACCCATGCAACAACACCAGTTGTGAATGAGAGATGATCAAAAAATGCTGACGAAGGCATAACACTCGCAGTATAAGATCACTTCAAAATTCATTCTCTGCGTGTGCATTTCCAATATAAGATCTTAATGGCATGGAATAAAGTTACTGTAAAACTACAATCAACGCGACAAATTCAGTCGAATCTCTCGAATCCCAAGACAACCACCCCCGGAGAGTAGTGAACGAACATCTTCGACACAAACCATCTGCACCCCGTCCAGGTTGTGTGACAAACATCAAAAGAGCGTAACTCTTGAACCTGCACGAATTATAAAAAAAAAAAAAAAAAAAAAAAAAATTCGCCGATCCTTTTCAACATTTACCTAAGCGATCTGCTAGTTTCTCTTCACCATTCAATAGCGCATGCGGATGATTTAATCGCATACAGATCAGGTCCAACGATCGACGTCATTGTCACTCTCTTGCAGCGTGACTTCGAAAAAATTCTGCAGTATTGTGATGACATGATATTGTGTTGAAGATCAACAGCCTGAAATCAGAAACTATTTTGTTCAGAACGCCTTTGTCTAGGGCCTCTCGAGACACTAGGAAAAATTGGCGCGGGTTCTTAATTCTTGGACAGGACGGGTGCCCATTGGCGAAACAAAGTGTAGTCAGGTACCTTGGGATCGTGCTGGATCAGTATCTATATTTTGACAAACATGTAGATGCTGTTCTGGCAAGGGCCCGAGTCGCTTTCACTCTGACAAGATGGCTGTTTCATTGCAGCCAACTTGATTCCAGGGTGAAGGTAATCTGCCACATGGCCTTAATCAGGCCCATGATTGCCTATGGATGTCCCGTCTGATTCAATGTGAGAGCCAGCTTAATGGAAAGGATTCGGGTGTATGAGAGACAATGCCTTAGGACTTTTCTCGGCCTACATAGGACTCCCGAATCTGAGTACACGAAATTTTACCCGAACGAGGTCCTATACAATAGGGTCAGGATTGTACGGGTGGATAACTTCCTGATCAAACTGATTTGAAGCCACGTTGCGAGAGCAATGACTTTGGTCAATACCCTAATCTCCGGGCTTTACTACCCCAAACTTCTTACACCACAACAGGGTGCGCCTTAAAGGCTTTGTCCCACCAGAAGCATTCCACCTTCATTCCCCGGACACTCTAAAGCAACTAGAACAATTTAAGACTCTGCCTTTCGGCCTTACTATTAATTTGCAATAATTCAAATAAATAAGCAACTTAGTCTAAGAAAAGAGGCATTCCTCTATTTCGACCAATTGAGCTGATCTAGCATAGATTAGCGGTATCCCGCAATTCCGTGGACCGCTCCGTAAGCCTGAGCATCTCAGCGTTATTAGATTGTGGCGATATCGGAGAAACGTCGTCTGACAATATCAAAGCTTTTGGTGGCTGGAGCGGACTTCGTCAGTGGTCGATCTTGATAGGTCAGTTTCTTTAAGGCGAAGCTTGCCCAACTCCAATGGCAGGCTTACGTAGGCCGGTGAGGGTGTTTTAAAAAAGGCTAGCGTTGCGGGCAGTTTTAGTATTAATTTGAAAAAAATAGATTATGAATTAAAACAAGTGAATTTTGTAGAGCGAATGACCGGGGGCTAATCTCCTGTTGCGGGCGAATTTTAAAGTGCCATTACACAATTGACTCTCCTCGTAGATCTCCATTTCAGCTACAGCATTTGTGCAAACGCCCGCACATCTGTGGCATCCAAAACGCGAGATCACCCACGCGAGCTGACATGCTGACCGGGCCGAAGGACCGCCGAAGAGGGAATTTAAACATTGTTTTATATTCATAAGCATTTATAATTAAAAAGCCCATTGCTAAATTTATTCAAGGAACGCTTTGTCCATAGCCTTTCTGGAGTACATATATATTCTTACAGAGTGATACATTGCCACTTAATGGAATTAATTTCAATTAATTCGAAAATACAGAACATTAAAGAACACATAGTTTGGTGTGTAAGGGTACTAGGGCACTCTCAGCCTCGTGCTCTATACTTATGAAAGATATGTGCGCCGGGACTATTTCCACTACAAGCACTGACGATGCATATAATCCCGGCTCAGGAAATCCATGAAATCCCACCTGTCACGCATTCAAAGGAACTTCTGGCCATATGTAAACGATTTTACATCAATAAGACACCTAGATTAGATCACATACCCAACGAGGCATTTAAGCTCGCCGTCAAAATAATCACAGAACAATATCCACTGTCTACTAGCGTATCATTATGTAATCGACTGAAGCATTGTCAATAAACCTGGAAGATTCTCAGATCATCAGTATAGATTAGAAAAAAATATTCAGGACAGAAGGTGGAGAGGAAGTTCAAAGGAATATGGTGCTACAGTGTTGTATAAGGGCTTCGTAATGTAAAGATTCGAGCTTTCCTTGAACCAACGTTTCACAAAGGTCGGATTGCAGGAATCATCAGAGGACGATATATGCTAAGAGATTTTTATTTCGTCAACGTATACGGAAAAGTAAGAATTCTTGATCACAAAATTTAACATCATTAGGATGAATATTAGTGAGCCACGTTACCTACTTTGGGGGACACCAGAGGTGTTAATTATATTTAAAATAGAATTTGATTTAGCGGTCTCGGGCTGTTGTTGACTGCTCTTAACCTGGCAAGATGCAAGCAATGATCCCTGTCACTGTTAACGTCAAGTGGATATACAGTCTCTTCGCGAAGCCCTTTGGACAACCTACCCAACGGCCGTTGGGTGGTGAATTAATATATGCAGCCACTGCCACAGGCAAGAGGACGTAATATCAACCCGATCAGGGGGGAGGTTGTGCGAGGGACTAACAACCCAGCCACGTAAAAAAACCTATTGTTACGGATCGACAACACGGCACGAAAAATTATAGGAATCGAACTGATTTACCTGATTTACCTGAACTCACTACACTCCTGGTGCCGCACAGAAATCACAGGTCTCTTTACACAGTATAAGGCTGACATTACTGCGATTCAGGAAATATGCTGGTTGTAAATATTAAGATTCGTTGTAGGAAAACGGCTTAGATCGAAGGTCATCAATTTGAAGCCGGTAAATTATGGCGGTAATCTGTTCCAGGGAAGTTTCTATGTATAACATAAGCCTAGTATGCGCACATGATCCCACTATGAGGCTGATGAGTTCATCAGAGAGGATTTCTATGAGTCTGTCCGGAGTACGACATCAAAATCGCACTCGGAGATTTCAATGCCATAATTGGCAAGGAAAACATCTTGAGCGGCGCGATCGGAAAGCACAGCCTCTAGGACACGTAAAGCAGAGACAAATGGTAATACCGTGATAAGCAGGATAAGATTCCTTCACAAAAGGATCGACCATATGCTGATTGGTGCAAGGCACGCGCCAAGCATCTTAAATGTATTCAGAGGCGCAAAGGTCCACAAGAAAGCTATAACCATCAACAAAACGGAGGTTAGACATTGGGCAACCGCGCGCACCGTAAATAGCCAGAGACTTCAGGGTGGCTGGGTGAAAGACTCAACCAACAAGAACTAACCACATGTAGCGGCGCTGCTGCGCTGCCATCCAGGGAGTAACTAAAACCATCCTAGACTACCAACCACACCCGACCAGACACCCGTCGTACGATGCTGAATGAACGGAAAAGAAGCGAGCAACGAAGCATATCAGCTGAAACGGAAAACAAGAGCAGCGCGGGAAGAATACAGAGCCAGAAGAAGGGAGGAAAACGAAAAGAGAAAAGAGCCTTCGCAGTCTTCCGGCTCAAGGATATCGAAGAGGCCAGGGATAAACAGAAGGTTAGAACCTTTTACAAAAAAGACAAAGCCCTTGCATCCGGCTTTAGAACGGGCGCCTAGGCTCTTCGATACTGTGAAATTAATCTTTTTACCGACTCGCAGGAAAAAGTGAATGTGTTTAAGCAGCACTTCTAAGAGCTGATTAGCGGACATGACCAAGAGAGAGTGATAGGGTCCGAAGAAAAAAACTAACTCCGTCAGCTCAGGTTGAGCTCTTCAAAACTAGCGATGATGTTCTGGTAGGACTGTAACAGATCAATTTGTCCGACGACGGACATTCCAATTTTAAAAAGGCGATCCTATGTCTTGCGCCAACTACCTAAGAATAATCCTATTCAATGCGCCTACAAGATCCTATCCAGTGTACTATGTGAACGTCTTTAGCCGTTTTGCACCACACTAATAGGCACGTATCAGTGCGAATTCCGACCTGACAAATCAACCAGATCTTCACATAAAGCCAGATCCTGGGGAAAAAACCAACGTGTTTCCAGCGCGCCGTAGTAGGGGAATTCACGGCAATTTAAAAAAAGGCAGGCCTCGTTGGTTTAAAAATAAATGAGGATAAAACAAAATATGTATATGCTGTCGACAATCGAATTCGTCGAACATCGCCTTGGGCAGAAAGAAAAATTCTTCGTCAGATATTTGGTCCTGTGTGTGAGGAAGGCGAATAGAGGAGAAGACACAACCGCGAATTTTAGGAGCTGTTAAATGATGTGAACGTTGCCCGGAAGGCAAAAATCCATAGACTAAATTGGCTCGGCTACATCGAGCACATGGAAGACCGCGCTCCAACAAAAAAGTCTTCGAATCTCAGCCATTTTATTCGAGAAGACAAGGGAGATCGAACCTCCGGTTCAGAGACCAAGTGATTGCGGACATTAGAAAACTTGGACGCCCCATTGGAAGCAGCGTAACTTGCTGGCAGCAAAGTTTACTTCTTGGTCATCCTCAAGTGCACGCAAATATTATAAGAAAACTTAATTAGGTTAGTGATTGCCGGTCGACTTTTAAGGAATCCATGTCGAATTGGGGAAAAGATGGGCTTGCACTGAAAAGAAAAGAGTCTGACAATGGAGTGATAGTTCTTCCGCCCTTTTTTGTAGGTTGCGATGGTATAATCACTTTACCGAAGCTGAGAGGGTCTCTTTGAAATAGGACTTTAATACAAAATAATACTGTAAGAGATAGATGTCATTGAGCCAGTCAGAAACGGGCGAGGAGTCATCCTTTACGTATTTTCACGATGACTAAGACGGGAGTTGTATTCACTGGCGCTAGAGACGTCTGGGGCCAGTCTGTTATATAACGAAATTTGCCATGGTCGGGTGTCATGGTCTTAATAAAAGTAACTTTGAGCTATTTCACATAACTGGGTGAATTCCGCAAGGATAGGAATTAGGACCTATCTAATAGGACAACTTGTATAATAGGTTTCTAAGTGTTGAAATCCTAAATGAGGCAAAAATCATAGGACTAGCCAAAGATATGATAATTGTTGTAACAGCGAAATACTTGCAGATTGAATCAAGGCTCGCTTATAAAGAACACAAAAAAGCTACAATGGTGAGTGTTGATTTATTCAGGATAAAGACTCATCAGGGAGTCAGATAACAAAAGAAACTCTATTAGGATGATGTAGCTAATCAAAAATGTACGCGGCAGGAGAGCTTCGACCAGTCTGCAAAGGAAGGATGGACCTATTGACTTATACTTAATATCCATAAATAGATAAACCAGAATTGTAGAAAAATAGACGTCTTCTTAAGTCAGCTGACTGGACACGACAGATGCTGAACCAGCAAGCGGGGAAGAAAAAGAAAACAAATAGCAAACCGGCGTCGTGAAATAATGGCTAACGATAGGTACGTCAACGATGCTGTGTGAGAGGTAAGTTAGTGCGAAAGCGTATTCTCGGTATAGAATACTCTGGGTTATCAATGGTCCATTTCAGCAACCCGTGTTACTTGAATCTCTTGAAAATGACACATCTTTGGTCCAAATAAATAAAGTTCTAATATAATAAAAGAAACAATTCTAAGGGCTGGAGGGAGAATGTTTTTAAAAAGTATTCTCCATTCAAAGCCCCATCATATATACGGGGTGTCCCACGAGCAGTGTGCCAAAAAGCTAGAGTGTGTAGGTCTGGTCGAGACAAGAAAAAAATCGTACGGGAGGGGGGGTCTATTCCCCCCCCGTTTAGCCGGGAAGGGTAATTTTCTAAAAAATTGACTTAATTTGGAAAAAAAAATTATTAAAAATCAACAGTTACATCCACAATGCCGTGATATACTTTTTTGTAAAGCCAGCAACCTCTTCTTTCATCATGTTTTTAAACGAAGCTGTTTTAAGGAATAGTTTTTGAGAAATTAATTTTCAAACTCAAAATTTTGAAAAAAAAATATGAAAAAAAAAATTTTTCAGTTTCATCTCGAAGCAGTAATTATCGACAAAATTCTGTTCTCAAAAACTTGTCGTTTGAGGTGAGTTCCTGAACTGGCCTAAAATGGTACGGGTGTAAGTTTTCGGTATGAAGCACTCTCCATACTCTAAATTTGGGCACTCCAAGCATAATAGCTATCCTTCTTGTACTAAGGGAGGGATTACGTCGGACCAAATCCAAAATTCTTCCATCTAAGATTCCTGATCCATCTGTAACTGATCTTTCGCTTCTTCGATGCTCTAGCACTCCGTGCTCTCCAGGGTTATTCCAATACTGTGTCACTTTATTGAATCCTCATAAAACTCCAATTTTTTTAAAAATAATAAAAAAGATGTCAATGTTTCATACATTAATTTGCCTACCAGCCTAGCCGCGTTAAAACCAAAAAAAAAAAGGTTTTTCTCAGAAAATAATGGTTCGGGTTTTTTTTTTAATATCTCAAAAACTACAATACATTTTTGCATCCGATTTTCTGTTTTTAACTAACAACTAATAAGAGAATTGAATTTTTGGAAAAAAAAATTAGTACTTAATTACATACAATTTTGCAAAAAAATAGTTTTTTAACTAAATTTTTTTTTTCATATTTTTTTCAAAATTTTGAGTTTGAAAATTAATTTCTCAAAAACTAATCCTTAAAACAGCTTTGTTTAAAAACAAGATGAAGGAAGAGGTTTCTGGCTTTACAAAAAAGTATATCACGGCATTGTGGATGGAACTGTTTATTTTTAATAATTTTTTTTCCAAATTATGTCAATTTTTTAGAAAATTGCCCCTCCCGGCCAAATGGGGGGAAATAGACCCCCCCCACCCATACGATATTTTTTTTGTCTTGACCAGACCTACACGCTCTAGCTTTTTGGGACACTTTGGGGCACCCTGTATATTTGTATTGTATTTTTTTTTTTTTTTTTTTTTTGTTTTGTTTTGTTTTATTATTTATTTATTTCATGTACATATTATAAAAGTTAAACAAAAATATTAATTATTTTTAAGCAATAAGAAATAAATTAGATGGCATTTTGTATTTTATGTTCAAAGAATATAAAATAGTCTTAAATACCATTTCAAATGGATTTAAATTATTGAGAAAAAAGAATATTTACAGAAGAAAAACGAACAAGAGAAAAAAAAATAAATAAATAAAAATTAGATTAAAAATTAAATTAGAGTAGGTTACGCCAAAATATTAGACAAAAGGTTTTCCAAGTTAATATAACTCATATTTACAAGCCAATCCTTAACACACTTTACGAACCTTCTAGAAGAAGTAATTGTTGTAATCGACAATGGGAGATTATTAAATAATCGGCACGACGAAACCAAATAAAAATTACGAAAGGCAGATGTACGGAAAGGAGGGACAGTGACAACATACAAAAGGTTTCTACGTAGATTGTAGCTCAAAAACAGTCGGAAATTAAGAAATCCTGATCTATTAAAGAACGTCTTAAGAACTTTATAACAATATAAATGACGAACTGGAAGAATTTTCATTTCTTGGAAAAGTGGGAAACTAGTGCATCGGCGACGCTTGAAGGATATTAACCTTATAACTCTTTTCTGCAGGGTGAGTAAAGGCAACATTTTATTCTTATAAGCCCCTCCCCAACAAGTAATTCCATACTGAAGTTTGGAATGAAAAATGCCATAGTAAATGGTTTTTAATAGTTGCTTTGAACAGATATTTTTCAGATAAAAAAAATTTCGTAGAGTACTTCAAAAATACTTTTTTTAAAACTTCAGTATGGCTAGCAAACGTCATCTTAGAGTCAATCAGGAGGCCCAGGTATCTAAACTCATTGACTCTCTCAATTATGAAACATCTTTCATTACAGTTCACACTGCTAAGAAAAGGTGGAAGATTTAAGCCAGAACCGCACTTACAACTTGACAGCTTGAACCTTGGACAATCCGGCACATGAAAATACACATCCGCAATCACAATCCGGGTCTAGTCGAGGTAGATAAATTGAGAAACATAATTTTAGTTTTCGAACTTATGCTTAAATAATGCTTGGCGAACTAATGACGTAGGAGACTAAGATCCCAATTAATGTCAGATACAAGATCCAGCGCACTGGGAGAGTCATACGTGCAACCCACATCATCCGCGAACGCAGTAAGTTTACTCTTAAATTTAAGAGAAAACAAAGGGTTTATATAAACAAGGAATAAGATGGGTCCCAGCACAGAGCCTTGAGGAACACCCAAATTTAAAAAACCTATTTCACTCCTCGTACCATCAAACTTCACTCTTTGAGATCGGTTTGATAGGTACGATTGGAGCCAATCCAGCATAAATCCTCAAAACCCAGCTTTTTCAAATTTATCTAATAGTATGCTATGATTAACCAAATCAAAAGCCTTTGTTATATACACGAATAAGCTAGCAGTAAGCTTATTTGCATCAAGATTCGAGAAGATATTTGAGCAAAAGTCTAATAAATCACCTGCGGTAGATTTATACTTCCGAAAACCAAATTGTCTTGGACTGAAAAATTTTATCTTTTGCAGAAAAGATACTATACGCTCTTTAATGGCTTTTTCAAAAACTTTACTGAAAACAGGCAGAAGTGAAATAGGTCTATAATTTTTAATATCCAGGGCAGAACCTTTTTTAAATAATGGCACTACATCGGCACATTTTAAGGCCTCTGGAAATATTCCAGAAAAGATACTGCGGTGAAAAACTACAGCTAATACATCTACTACAAAACACGCTATTTGTTTTAAAAGTTTGTTCTAGATGCCATCATAACCACAAGCGTTCGAATTATTCAGAGACTCTATTATTTTTAAGAGGTCGACAGCAGATATAGGCTCAAAAACAAAACTATAAGATTGGAATTGATCTCCACAATCACCTAGGTTATTACAGGTGCACTGAAAAGTCTGAGCAGAGTAAGTTGTAGAGCTATTTGCTATGGAAGTAAAAAAGGTGTTAAAAGCATTCGCAATGCCTAACTTGTCAGAAATCTCACGGTTGTCAACACATAGTGTAGCCGGTCTTGCAGCAGGACAAGATTTATTCAGAATACTATTAACCACCTTCCACTCAGATCTTAGATTGCCCCTTGAGGAAATAAACTTACTCCGATAGTAACTATCTCGGGTGCTAGGGATTTCTTTTTTAAGTTGTGAGGAGATCTCTTAAGCTCTTTTTTAAAACGATGGTTAAGAGGATACCTGAAACACTTGATTGTTTTTTCTCCTTATTTTATTAAAAAGCTGAGTAGTGATCCAAGATTTTAGTCCCACCAATGACTTTTTTGTAAAGCAATTTGAGATATGGTTAAATAAGGTATTAACAAATAAATCGTAGGATGTAGATGCATTATTTTCCATATAAGCTCCATTCCAAGATTCGTGAGTTAGATCCTGCCTGAGTTTTCTATAATCAATTATATTCCTCTTCAAAGGAACATCATCCCTATATCTTGGTCTTTTACAAGCAAGTGTGTTCACTAATAGTCCCGTCATTGCGTGGTCCGTAATTTGAAAGTCAAATACATGCTTTTCACAGGAGGCCAAAGAGCAGTTCATGAACGTAGCATAAATATGATCAAGGCATTTATTCGAAGCCGATCTAGTGATATCTTTTATAAGGCTAGCCAGACCATGCGAAGCCAATAGGGCTAAATATCCAGATATAAATTCGCTGTTATCCAGTAAATTTAAGTTGAAATCACCCAAAATTATTAAATTGTTTGATTTTAAATTATCTAAAAAATATGAGAATTCTTCCATAAACGCCACAACATTAAATTTATGAAGTCTATAAACACACACAATCACAAACTCAATCTGCTCAAACCTTCTGTAAGGTACCTTCAGTACATTCGCACTTGCAAAATGTACACACTTAATTTCGGTTACAATTAAACTTTCTTTAACGAAGCAGCCTACACCGCCTGATGCGTAATATTCATTTGGATTAGCGTGGAAAACAAAACCTGGTAAATGGTATTCGTTTAATTCAAATCCATATATCCAAATTTCAGAAACCACCACTATATCAGACAGACAAAGAAATGAATTAAGATGGCTAACAAGAGTAGAAAAGTTTTGTCACAGACTTCTAACATTCTGGTGTATCACAAACAATTTGTTATATGTAGCAATAAGAAATATCTGTAAAAACTTTATCACAATAGGAGCTGACATCATATCATTAATTAGACATGACTTCTAATTTTGAGAGCCCCAGGTTCAAAGTGGGAAAGTTCCCATAATAGTAAATAGCTTTTTGGAAATCTAGTTGTTGCTTTGTCTACACTTTTCTGTTTGTTAAGGCTAACCACCCCCAAAGCTCCACAAAAGTCCCCGAAAGCTTCGTCCCCTAATAAAAAACGCACTATAACCCCAAGTTTCCCTTGGTTCATACAGTAGGTTCCCCATGTTGCTCCTACACGAATTCGGTTCATGTCACAAGACCTATCATAATCCGACATCCCCTATTTCAGTAGCAAATAATTCACAGGAACAGCTCCACAATTCAAGCAACATAAATGGTTAATCACAATCACTATACATCGGGCGGTCGATTATCTCATGCCTATTGGGTAGGTCACATTCCCAAATTGTGACAAACCAAAAAACAGACGGCAAAAACGCTTAAAACTAAGCAAAACAAACCTAAAAGTAATTATCAATCCCCTTCATCCGTTCCCTCTCTCGGAGCATGTCGGGGTTGAAATTGAGCTACAAAAACTCTCGTGTACAACTATAACACTTTGCATAAGACCGATTTGAATTAATTATCGCACTTTAAACCAAATGTTGTCGATATTAATTGATTTGCGTATCTTCAAAACAATTGGCGCTTGAGATAAGTGAGTGACCGCCTTTTTGCAATTTAAAAAAAAAAAAAATTAATTTTTATTAATTGATGGTTGAGATAAGATGACAAAGCGAAGTTTAAGAAACCTATGGACAATACCTTACATTTTTAAATTCATTATCGATGTGGATAACGCATATAACCATAACCAAGAGTATACAGAGTATTTCTTTATTGAATTCTCCAACATGCCACAAAGCCGAATAGAATACGACACCTATGAAGAATGACAGCAATCCTGGTATGATTTGGTAACCAAGGTACGGATGCAGAATCAACAGGAGACTGATATGACCTGTGCCGATCATGTATTGCTAAAGCCCTTTTGAGACCCGATGCATTCTGATGATGAAAGTGAGGACCAAGAAATCAGCCTTATTCGAACACATTTTCGTACTGCTGTCGTCTCCGCTATGATCGTATCCTTAGACGAGGTTAAGATAGCGATATCAAAGTTGAGGTCTAATAAGCGTGCAATTATAGGCGCACTACCTGCTAAACTTTTGAAAACAGAAACTGAGTTGGTTGTGAAATGCATGAACTCATCCGTAAGACATAGTCGGAGGAAATTATGCCCAATTAACAGAGTCCGAGCGAGTCCATAGGAAAGGGGATTCCTATAACTGTAAGTCTCTGTCGTGCTGTTTAAACGCATGGAACGTTTTTGAAGCCAATAGAGCCGTACTATATAATCGGGGGTGATCCAAAAGTAATGATAATGAAAACAAAACATCGTGATTCTATTGTACAATAGTTAAAAATTATTTATTTTTCCAAAAAGTCATCTAACAAGTGTAACAAGTCAATACAATTAATACATCTTTTTTCTAAGCCCAGGATTCACAAAAAAATTCTTTGACTTGACCCTCCCAAAAGCCTCAACAGCGGCCATTACTTCGCTATCACTTGATATATCTCAATAGCCAGATGAAAGAGGTAGAAGTCACTAAGAGCTAGATCTCTCGAATAGGGCTGGTGTTCGAATGGCAGCCATCGCAACTGCGGCTTTGTGAGCCGGTTATTTTGCTCGTCAATAAACATTATCGGTACTAAACGCTCAGAGACCTTTTTCAAATGCAATTCGTTCGCGAGGATTCTTTGAACGCTGGTGTATGATATTTTCGATATTTTTTTCACGTTCCCTTTAATGAGGGAAGTAGATGGGCGTCCTTCGCGATGTCTTGGCTCTGCGTGCTACTGTGGAATATGGAGGAGCAGAATCCCCCAATGTCTTCACACAGTTTTTCAAGTAGAAAAAACCGATTTTCATTAATTTTGGATCACCCCTCATAAGCACGTTTCCTGCAAAGAGGCAGCCATTTCCTCTGAAAAGGATAGGATAGGGAAAGCTTTGACGTCAAGTAGTCGAATGATGCTCTGCATTTTAAATCTCTAATTCTTACTCAGATTAATCTACCATTCTTCTCAGTAACAGAATCGAATGCCCTAGTACAAATCATCACAGTGTATCGATTAAGGAACCATGGATATGGAATAAATGCCTGTGTGGTCTTGGTGGTATACGTGATGCTATCATTCTTTATGTTGAGCGCTCCGAAAAGCTTAGGGTCTCCCTCATTATATCGAATACAATATCAGCAACCAAACTTGGTCAATTCTGTGAACAAGATCTGGTGGCTGCGAGAGTTAGCTACAAATCGCACGGAGAAATTGAACACTTCGTCGTGGCGTCTGCTTACTTCCCCTACGACTCGGTACTGCCTCCGCCACCGAAGGCAGTTTCTGAACTCATAGAGTACTGTGAAGCCAGAAGGATTTGACTCATCTGTTGCGATGCTAACGCTCAAAACACTGTTTGGGGCAGCAGCAAATGCAACCGGAGAGGAGACCATCTTTTAAAGTTCACTCTTTCGTCTGACCTTATCATCAACAAATGTTGGCTCTCAACCAACCTTTGTGATGGCGAGACGACAGGAAGTGATTGACCTAACGCTGTCTAATAGGCATGTGAAGGCCATCACTAATTTACCAGATGTTACGCTGTCAGACCATAGATATATCGAATTCCAATTGAGTTGTAGGATCTCCCCCTCGCAGCCCAAGCGGAATCCGAGAAAGACGGACTGGATGTGGTTTAAAGATGAGCTTAAGAAATCCACTCAAGCCCTGCCTAAACTTAGAACAAAGCAATTGGTGGAGGATGCCGTTCATAACCTGAGTAGCGCCATAACCAACTGTCTTGAACTCACATGTTCTGTCAAAAAACCTCCCAGCAGGAAATTGCTTCCCTGGTGGAACGCTGAACTCTAATGTCTTTGCATAGAAGCCAGAAGTCTCCTGAATAGGTCGCTTAAATCGGACTCGGAAGATGACTGTAATAAATATCGATCGAAGCAAAAGGAATATAAGGAACTTATTCATAAATCGAAAAATGATTCCTATAAGTCCTTCTACGAAGAGATCAAATCCCTGAGGGCGACCAGCAACTTGGTTAAGGTTCTCAAGCGAGGAAAATGGACAAAGCTGGATGTACTCAGAAAGTCTGATGGTACCTTCACCGAGTCTAAAGCAGAAACTCTTAGTTTACTGTTGCAGATCCATTTCCTGGAAATCTGACTGTCATCGGCTCGTTGCACACTCCTCCATTGGTGGCTGTGACTGAAACGATGAAAACAACCCCGCGTAGCTGGTATGTTGCGTCACGCGACTACTTAGGCCATTGAATTTGCTGTGGCATCTTTCGATGGCTTCAAGTCGCCGGGCACTGATGGGATATACCCTGTTATGCTGCAAAAAGGTATGCGACTGCTGCTTCCTACTCTGAAAAAATGCTAGCTTGTTACTTGCCTATATTCCTTGGCGCAGGGTGAAAGTGGTAATTATTCCCAAAATAGGGAAAGGAGATTACTCACTCGCCAAGAGTTTTAGACCAATCAGTCTAAAATCTTTCTTGTTGAAAAGTGTGGAGAAACTAGTAGAGTTGCGCGTGCGCAAAGTTGCCCTTCGAATGCATCCTCTCTCGGAGATGCAACATGCTTATCAGAGCGGAAAATCCTGCGAGACTGCGCTTCAAAACCTAGTTGGGAGAATTGAATGTGCACTCGAAAGGAAAGAGTACGTGCTGAGCATTTTCGTCCATATTGAGGGAGCTTTTGATAAAGCAACTTTCGACAGCATGTGTAACGTTGCTAGACGGCGTGGCGTAGATGAAGCACTGGTTATGTGGATCAAAGCAATGTTTGTGCATAGGACATTGACCGCTGATGAAGGCCTGGAACAATGTGTCAAGTCTGGCGTAAACAGAGGATGCCCGCAAGGCTGCGTCCTGTCTTCGCTGTTATGGTGCATGGTGGTCAATTCTCTGCTCGATGCTATCTATGCCCAGGCCTATGCGGATGATGTTGCTGTTCTCTCTGTCGGCTCATGTTCAGCGACTGTCTGTCTCAAAGCGCAGGCGGCCAAGATGTGATCGAGGACTGACGCACGAGTGATGGGCTGTCGGTCAATCCTCTTAAGACAGATGTCGTTCTCTTCACGTGAAGGAGGAGAAGCATTACTCAGCTGGTGCTAAAAGGCATTCCCATCCCGATATCCAAGGAAGCTAAGTATCTGGGAGTCATCTTAGATAACAAGCTTCTTTGATCGAAGCATGTTGACTCCAAAACTACCAAAGCGCTGTTAGCTTTTTGGCAATGCAAAAGAGCTTTTGGCTTTACATGGGACTTATCGCCGAAAAAGGTGCCTGGGTCTACTAGGCAGTGATAAGACCGATAATCTCATATGCATCCTTTGTCTGCTGGAACAGGCTAACAACGTCATGGCCTCTTTCACCAAACTCCAAAAAACGGTCTGTCTCAGCTGCATGGTGGCTTTCTCTAGCACGCCAGGAGCTACTCTGGATGCTCATGAAAAGCTATGTCTCGCCTCAAGAGTAATGGAAATGGTCTTCGTATTTTCACAGATGGACTTTGCAGGGATCCGGCGCTGGAGTTTTCTTTGAGTGCGAAAACATTCGACTGCACTTCTCGTTAGGAAAATATGCGTCTCTCTTTCAATCGGAGATTCACGCAATCCTTATGGCCATGCACTATGTTGTGAAGCACAGATGGAAGGGAAAAAGCATATGCGTCTGCAGTGACAGACAACCTGCACTCAAAGCTCTGACCAACCCTCTATCCAACTTCAAATTATTGTCTGAACTCAAGACCTTTTGAACAAAGACTAAATTCACTTATGCTTGTATGGGTCCCAGGTCACTCTGGGATCCCAGGAAATGAGATCTCCAATGAACTCGCTAGAAGGGGCTCAGAGGAGAGTTTCTCAGGACCTGAAACCGGCTTAGGTCTATCTGCTTCCACATTCAAATCCTACCTCAACGATTGGGACTTTAATGCGCACAATCGCAGATGGAGGAAATATCCAGGATGCAGGATGACTAAGCTCGTACGCACTGATGTCTGCAAGAAATCCGCAACATTCTTCATATCCTCAAGGAGAAAAGATTGCAGAAGGCTTGTGGGTGTCATTACGGGCCATTACTCTACGTGCCTGGCATTAGTGAGACGTCTACCTGTGCTGCATGTTGCCATCTGATATTTTCAACTATGAAAAGGTCGTATTTGACTCACTCGGTAGACATGATCTATTTAAATTTTGCTTAATTGCTTGCATATACAGATGAGATCGACATGATTGGATGAACACATTGAGACACCGATGAAGCTTTCCAACGCCGTGAATATAAATTGGATATTGTCATACAATACAAATGTGCTACCTGCACCTCCCCATGTATGTATCCACCTACTAATAGTGTAAACATGCAGAGTTCTATTTGCTACTCTAGCATTTGTTCAAAAATACTAAGCGTGTGGTGAAACTCCATTTTCCCACTACTCCAACACGGTCTCCGGAAGAAGACCATGATGGAGAGTTAAACCGAGTTAAGCGCTCTCTTGGATATAGCCTTTCTTCACGGTTAGATGTTGAATTCGAGCTCGATAAGTTAAAATAAAATAATAAAAATTATTTCGTGTTTATTTTTCAATTGATACAAATACTTATAATAAACATATAACTGGAGCAGTCGGAAAACTTTGGTGCTTAAAATAAATCTAATTCGAAATCAAGATTCGCGTACTGCATATTTTAATTTGAAATTTTCCATGCAGATTTGGAAAATATTCTCTAGTACTGTCTACAAAAAGTACGAGCGTTTCAATTTGGCACCAATTAACCACCTACCTATTATTTAGCGAACTCCCTAACGCTTGTGTTTTGTAATAAAAAAAAGAAAAAGAAAAAAATACTATTAAAAATTAATGCACTAACTGGTGTATAAATGAAGTGCAATTATATTCAGGCGAAGGCATATTGAAGCGCCGCCATTTTAAGAACAACCATTTTTCAACATCGAGAAACCAAGAAGGAATCGTTAACCGAAGCCAAGCGTAAGAACATTCGAGAAAGAAAACCAATGAACACTACAACAAACAAGATACTCTACTGTTCAAATTTTCAAATTTTCAAATTTCTTGTAGTTGCTCCCTACCCGACCTCGGGCAGCTATGTTACCATGGAAGAACCACATAGGATTTGATTTAATAGGCTAGATCTAAGGTCGCGTTAACTGCCTAACTGAAAATCCAGTCAAGAAAGTAGCTCTGAAGCCGAGAAACGGCATCGACCATAAGCACTACCGTGAAATTACGTACAATTTTCAAATTTCTTGTACTTGCTAACTTTGCGACCTCGGGCAGCTATGTTACCATGGAGGAACCACACAACATTTGACTTTATAGGCTAGAACTGAAGTCGCGCCAACAGTTTAGTTCAAAATACAGTCAAGAAAGTAGCTCTGAAGCCGAGAAACGGGATCGACCATAAGCACTACCGTGCAATTACGTACAATTTTCAAATTTCTTGTACTTGCTAACTTTGCGACCTCGGGCAGCTACGTTACCATGGAGGAACCACACAACATTTGACTTTATAACTGACTTTATAACTTGACTTTAAAACTGATATCGCGCCAACTGTTTGGCTCAAAATACAGTCAAGAAAGTAGCTCTGAAGCCGAGAAACGGGATCGACCACTGTGAAATTACGTACAATTTTCAAATTTCTTGTACTTGCTAACTTTGCGACCTCGGGCAGCTACGTTACCATGGACGAACCACACAACATTTGACTTTATAGGCTAGAACTGAAGTCGCGCCAACGGCTTAACTCAAAATACAGTCAAGAAAGTAGCTCTGAAGCCGAGAAACGGGATCGACCATAAGCACTACCGTGAAATTACGTACAATTTTCAAATTTCTTGTACTTGCTAACTTAGCGACATCGGGCAGCTGCGTTACCATGGAGGAATCACGCAAGATTTGACTTTATCGGCTAAAACTGAAGTCGCGCCAACTGCTTAACTCAAAATACAGTCAAGAAAGTAGCTCTGAAGCTGAGAAACGGGATCGACCATAAGCACTACCATGCAATTACGTACAATTTTCAAATTTCTTGTACTTGCTAATTTTGCGACATCGGGCAGCTACGTTACCATGGAGGAACCACACAACATTTGACTTTATAGGCTAGAACTGAAGTCGCGCCAACTGCTTAACTCAAAATACAGTCAAGAAAGCAGCTCTGAAGCCGAGAAACGGGATCGACCATAAGCACTACCGTGAAATTACGTACAATTTTCAAATTTCTTGTACTTGCTAACTTTGCGACCTCGGGCAGCTACGTTACCATGGAGGAATCACGCAAGATTTGACTTTATAGGCTCGAACTGAAGTCGCGCCAACTGCTTAACTCAAAATACAGTCAAGAAACTAGCTCTGAAGCCGAGAAACGATATCGACCATAAGCACTAATGTGAAATTACGTACAATTTTCAAATTTCTTGTACTTGCTAACTTTGCGACCTCGGGCAGCTATGTTACCATGGAGGAATCACACAACATTTGACTTTATAGGCTAGAACTGAAGTCGCGCCAACTGCTTAACTCAAAATACAGTCAAGAAAGTAGCTCTGAAGCCGAGAAACGGGATCGACCATAAGCACTACCGTGAAATTACGTACAATTTTCAAATTTCTTGTACTTGCTAACTTTGCGACCTCGGGCAGCTATGTTACCATGGAGGAACCACACAACATTTGACTTTATAGGCTAGAACTGAAGTCGCGCCAACAGTTTAGTTCAAAATACAGTCAAGAAAGTAGCTCTGAAGCCGAGGAACGGGATCGACCATAAGCACTAATGTGAAATTACGTACAATTTTCAAATTTCTTGTACTTGCTAAATTTGCGACCTCGGGCAGCTATGTTACCATGGAGGAACCACACAAGATTTGACTGTATAGGCTAGAACTGAAGTCGCGCCAACAGTTTAACTCAAAATACAGTCAAGAAACTAGCTCTGAAGCCGAGAAACGGGATCGACCATAAACACTACCGTGAAATTACGTACAATTTTAAAATTTCTTGTACTTGCTCCCTACGCGACCTCGGGCAGCTATGTTACCATGGAGGAACCACACAAGATTTGACTGTATAGGCTAGAACTGAAGTCGCGCCAACTGCTTAACTCAAAATACAGTCAAGAAAGTAGCTCTGAAGCCGAGAAACGGGATCGACCACCGTGAAATTACGTACAATTTTCAAATTTCTTGTACTTGCTAACTTTGCGACCTCGGGCAGCTACGTTACCATGGAGGAACCACACAACATTTGACTTTATAACTGACTTTATAACTTGACTTTAAAACTGATATCGCGCCAACTGTTTGGCTCAAAATACAGTCAAGAAAGTAGCTCTGAAGCCGAGAAACGGGATCGACCACCGTGAAATTACGTACAATTTTCAAATTTCTTGTACTTGCTAACTTTGCGACATCGGGCAGCTGCGTTACCATGGAGGAATCAGGCAAGATTTGACTTTATCGGCTAAAACTGAAGTCGCGCCAACTGCTTAACTCAAAATACAGTCAAGAAAGTAGCTCTGAAGCTGAGAAACGGGATCGACCATAAGCACTACCATGCAATTACGTACAATTTTCAAATTTCTTGTACTTGCTAATTTTGCGACATCGGGCAGCTACGTTACCATGGAGGAACCACACAACATTTGACTTTATAGGCTAGAACTGAAGTCGCGCCAACTGCTTAACTCAAAATACAGTCAAGAAAGCAGCTCTGAAGCCGAGAAACGGGATCGACCATAAGCACTACCGTGAAATTACGTACAATTTTCAAATTTCTTGTACTTGCTAAATTTGCGACCTCGGGCAGCTACGTTACCATGGAGGAATCACGCAAGATTTGACTTTATAGGCTCGAACTGAAGTCGCGCCAACTGCTTAACTCAAAATACAGTCAAGAAACTAGCTCTGAAGCCGAGAAACGATATCGACCATAAGCACTAATGTGAAATTACGTACAATTTTCAAATTTATTGTACTTGCTAAATTTGCGACCTCGGGCAGCTATGTTACCATGGAGGAAGCACACAACATTGGACTTAATAGGCTAGAACTGACGTCGCGCCAACAGATTAGCTCAAAATACAGTCAAGAAAGTAGCTCTGAAGCCGAGAAACGGGATCGACCATAAGCACTAATGTGAAATTACGTACAATTTTCAAATTTCTTGTACTTGCTAACTTTGCGACCTCGGGCAGCTACGTTACCATGGAGGAACCACACAACATTTGACTTTATAACTGACTTTATAACTTGACTTTAAAACTGATATCGCGCCAACTGTTTGGCTCAAAATACAGTCAAGAAAGTAGCTCTGAAGCCGAGAAACGGGATCGACCACCGTGAAATTACGTACAATTTTCAAATTTCTTGTACTTGCTAACTTTGCGACATCGGGCAGCTGCGTTACCATGGAGGAATCAGGCAAGATTTGACTTTATCGGCTAAAACTGAAGTCGCGCCAACTGCTTAACTCAAAATACAGTCAAGAAAGTAGCTCTGAAGCTGAGAAACGGGATCGACCATAAGCACTACCATGCAATTACGTACAATTTTCAAATTTCTTGTACTTGCTAATTTTGCGACATCGGGCAGCTACGTTACCATGGAGGAACCACACAACATTTGACTTTATAGGCTAGAACTGAAGTCGCGCCAACTGCTTAACTCAAAATACAGTCAAGAAAGCAGCTCTGAAGCCGAGAAACGGGATCGACCATAAGCACTACCGTGAAATTACGTACAATTTTCAAATTTCTTGTACTTGCTAAATTTGCGACCTCGGGCAGCTACGTTACCATGGAGGAATCACGCAAGATTTGACTTTATAGGCTCGAACTGAAGTCGCGCCAACTGCTTAACTCAAAATACAGTCAAGAAACTAGCTCTGAAGCCGAGAAACGATATCGACCATAAGCACTAATGTGAAATTACGTACAATTTTCAAATTTATTGTACTTGCTAAATTTGCGACCTCGGGCAGCTATGTTACCATGGAGGAAGCACACAACATTGGACTTAATAGGCTAGAACTGACGTCGCGCCAACAGATTAGCTCAAAATACAGTCAAGAAAGTAGCTCTGAAGCCGAGAAACGGGATCGACCATAAGCACTAATGTGAAATTACGTACAATTTTCAAATTTCTTGTACTTGCTGACTTTGCGACCTCGGGCAGCTATGTTACCATGGAGGAACCACACAAGATTTGACTGTATAGGCTAGAACTGAAGTCCCGCCAACTGCTTAACTCAAAATACAGTCAAGAAAGTAGCTCTGAAGCCGTGCAACGGGATCGACCATAAGCACTAATGTGAAATTACGTACAATTTTCAAATTTCTCGTACTTGCTAAATTTGCGACCTCGGGCAGGTACGTTACCATGGAGGAACCACACAACATTTGGCTTTATAGGCTAGAACTGAAGTCGCCCGAACTGCTTAAATCAAAATACAGTCAAGAAAGTAGCACTGAAGCCGAGAAACGGGATCGACCATAAGCACTACCGTGAAATTACGTACAATTTTCAAATTTCTTGTAATTGCTAAATTTGCGACCTCGGGCAGCTATGTTAAAATGGAGGAATCACACAAGATTTGACTTTGTAGGCTAGAACTGAAGTCGCGCCAACTGCTTAACTCAAAATACAGTCAAGAAAGAAGCTCTGAAGCCGAGAAACGGCGTCGACCATAACCACTACCGTGAAATTACGTACAATTTTCCAATTTCTTGTACTTGCTAACTTTGCGGCCTCGGGCAGCTATGTTACCATGGAGGAACTACACAAGATTTGACTTTATAGGCTAGAACTGAAGTCGCGCCAACTGTTTAACTCAAAATACAGTCAAGAAAGTAGCTCTGAAGCCGAGAAACGGAATCGACCATAATCACTACCGTGAAATTACGTACAATTTTCAAATTTCTTGTACTTGCTAACTTTGCGACCTCGGGCAGCTATGTTACCATGGAGGAACCACACAACATTTGACTTTATAGGCTAGAACTGAAGTCGCGCCAACTGCTTAACTCAAAATACAGTCAAGAAAGTAGCTCTGAAGCCGAGAAACGGCATCGACCATAAGCACTACCGTGAAATTACGTACAATTTTCAAATTTCTTGTACTTGCTAACTTTGCGACCTCGGGCAGCTATGTTACCATGGAGGAACCACACAGCATTTGACTTTATAGGCTAGAACTGAAGTCGCGCCAACTGCCTAACTCAAAATACAGTCAAGAAAGTAGCTCTGAAGCCGAGAAACGGGATCGACCATAAGCGCTACCGTGCAATTACGTACAATTTTCAAATTTCTTGTACTTGCTAACTTTGCGACCTCGGGCAGCTATGTTATCATGGAGGAATCACGCAAGATTTGACTTTATAGGCTAGAACTGAAGTCGCGCCGACTGCTTAACTCAAAATACAGTCAATAAAGTAGCTCTGAAGCCGAGAAACGGCATCGACCATAAGCACTACCGTGAAATTACGTACAATTTTCAAATTTCTTGTACTTGCTAACTTTGCGACCTCGGGCAGCTATGTTACCATGGAGGAACCACACAACATTTGACTTTATAGGCTAGAACTGAAGTCGCGCCAACTGCCTAACTCAAAATACAGTCAAGAAAGTAGCTCTGAAGCCGAGAAACGGGATCGACCATAAGCGCTACCGTGCAATTACGTACAATTTTCAAATTTCTTGTACTTGCTAACTTTGCGATCTCGGGCAGCTATGTTACCATGGAGGAATCAAACAAGATTTAACTTTACAGGCTAGAACTGAAGTCGCGCCAATGGCTTAACTCAAAATACAGTCAAGAAAGTAGCTCTGAAGCCGAGAAACGGGATCGACCATAAGCACTACCGTGCAATTACGTACAATTTTCAAATTTCTTGTACTTGTTAACTTTGCGACCTCGGGCAGCTATGTTACCATGGAGGAACCACACATCATTTGACTTTATAGACTGGAACTGAAGTCGCGCCAACTGCATAACTCAAAATACAGTCAAGAAAGTAGCTCTGAAGCCGAGAAACGGGATCGACCATAAGCACTACCGTGAAATTACGTACAATTTTCAAATTTCTTGTATTTGCTAACTTTGCGCGACCTCGGGCAGCTATGTTACCATGGAGGAACCACACAACATTTGACTTTATAGGCTAGAACTGAAGTCGCGCCAACTGCTTAACTCAAAATACAGTCAAGAAAGAAGCTCTGAAGCCGAGAAACGGTATCGACCATAAGCACTACCGTGAAATTACGTACAATTTCCAAATTTCTTGTACTTGCTAACTTTGCGGCCTCGGGCAGCTATGTTACCATGGAGGAACCACACAACATTTGACTTTATAGGCTAGAACTGAAGTCGCGCCAACTGCTTAACTCAAAATACAGTCAAGAAAGTAGCTCTGAAGCCGAGAAACGGCATCGACCGTAAGCACTACCGTGAAATTACGTACAATTTTCAAATTTCTTGTACTTGCTAACTTTGCGACCTCGGGCAGGTTTGGTACCATGGAGGAACCACACAACATTTGACGTTATAGGCTAGAACTGAAGTCGCGCCAACTGCTTAACTCAAAATACAGTCAAAAAAGTAGCTCTGAAGCCGAGAAACGGCGTCGACCATAAGCACAACCGTGAAATTACGTTCGATTTTCAAATTTCTTGTACTTGCTAATTTTGCGACCTCGGGCAGCTATGTTACCATGGAGGAACCACACAGCATTTGACTTTATAGGCTAGAACTGAAGTCGCGCCAACTGCCTAACTCAAAATACAGTCAAGAAAGTAGCTCTGAAGCCGAGAAACGGGATCGACCATAAGCGCTACCGTGCAATTACGTACAATTTTCAAATTTCTTGTACTTGCTAACTTTGCGACCTCGGGCAGCTATGTTATCATGGAGGAATCACGCAAGATTTGACTTTATAGGCTAGAACTGAAGTCGCGCCGACTGCTTAACTCAAAATATAGTCAATAAAGTAGCTCTGAAGCCGAGAAACGGCATCGACCATAAGCACTACCGTGAAATTACGTACAATTTTCGAATTTCTTGTACTTGCTAACTTTGCGACCTCGGGCAGCTATGTTACCATGGAGGAACCACACAACATTTGACTTTATAGGCTAGAACTGAAGTCGCGCCAACTGCCTAACTCAAAATACAGTCAAGAAAGTAGCTCTGAAGCCGAGAAACGGGATCGACCATAAGCGCTACCGTGCAATTACGTACAATTTTCAAATTTCTTGTACTTGCTAACTTTGCGATCTCGGGCAGCTATGTTACCATGGAGGAATCAAACAAGACTTAACTTTACAGGCTAGAACTGAAGTCGCGCCAATGGCTTAACTCAAAATACAGTCAAGAAAGTAGCTCTGAAGCCGAGAAACGGGATCGACCATAAGCACTACCGTGAAATTACGTACAATTTTCAAATTTCTTGTACTTGTTAACTTTGCGACCTCGGGCAGCTATGTTACCATGGAGGAACCACACAACATTTGACTTTATAGGCTAGAACTGAAGTCGCGCCAACTGCTTAACTCAAAATACAGTCAAGAAAGAAGCTCTGAAGCCGAGAAACGGTATCGACCATAAGCACTACCGTGAAATTACGTACAATTTCCAAATTTCTTGTACTTGCTAACTTTGCGGCCTCGGGCAGCTATGTTACCATGGAGGAACCACACAACATTTGACTTTATAGGCTAGAACTGAAGTCGCGCCAACTGCTTAACTCAAAATACAGTCAAGAAAGTAGCACTGAAGCCGAGAAACGGGATCGACCATAAGCACTACCGTGAAATTACGTACAATTTTCAAATTTCTTGTAATTGCTAAATTTGCGACCTCGGGCAGCTATGTTAAAATGGAGGAATCACACAAGATTTGACTTTGTAGGCTAGAACTGAAGTCGCGCCAACTGCTTAACTCAAAATACAGTCAAGAAAGAAGCTCTGAAGCCGAGAAACGGCGTCGACCATAACCACTACCGTGAAATTACGTACAATTTTCCAATTTCTTGTACTTGCTAACTTTGCGGCCTCGGGCAGCTATGTTACCATGGAGGAACTACACAAGATTTGACTTTATAGGCTAGAACTGAAGTCGCGCCAACTGTTTAACTCAAAATACAGTCAAGAAAGTAGCTCTGAAGCCGAGAAACGGAATCGACCATAATCACTACCGTGAAATTACGTACAATTTTCAAATTTCTTGTACTTGCTAACTTTGCGACCTCGGGCAGCTATGTTACCATGGAGGAACCACACAACATTTGACTTTATAGGCTAGAACTGAAGTCGCGCCAACTGCTTAACTCAAAATACAGTCAAGAAAGTAGCTCTGAAGCCGAGAAACGGCATCGACCATAAGCACTACCGTGAAATTACGTACAATTTTCAAATTTCTTGTACTTGCTAACTTTGCGACCTCGGGCAGCTATGTTACCATGGAGGAACCACACAGCATTTGACTTTATAGGCTAGAACTGAAGTCGCGCCAACTGCCTAACTCAAAATACAGTCAAGAAAGTAGCTCTGAAGCCGAGAAACGGGATCGACCATAAGCGCTACCGTGCAATTACGTACAATTTTCAAATTTCTTGTACTTGCTAACTTTGCGACCTCGGGCAGCTATGTTATCATGGAGGAATCACGCAAGATTTGACTTTATAGGCTAGAACTGAAGTCGCGCCGACTGCTTAACTCAAAATACAGTCAATAAAGTAGCTCTGAAGCCGAGAAACGGCATCGACCATAAGCACTACCGTGAAATTACGTACAATTTTCAAATTTCTTGTACTTGCTAACTTTGCGACCTCGGGCAGCTATGTTACCATGGAGGAACCACACAACATTTGACTTTATAGGCTAGAACTGAAGTCGCGCCAACTGCCTAACTCAAAATACAGTCAAGAAAGTAGCTCTGAAGCCGAGAAACGGGATCGACCATAAGCGCTACCGTGCAATTACGTACAATTTTCAAATTTCTTGTACTTGCTAACTTTGCGATCTCGGGCAGCTATGTTACCATGGAGGAATCAAACAAGATTTAACTTTACAGGCTAGAACTGAAGTCGCGCCAATGGCTTAACTCAAAATACAGTCAAGAAAGTAGCTCTGAAGCCGAGAAACGGGATCGACCATAAGCACTACCGTGCAATTACGTACAATTTTCAAATTTCTTGTACTTGTTAACTTTGCGACCTCGGGCAGCTATGTTACCATGGAGGAACCACACATCATTTGACTTTATAGACTGGAACTGAAGTCGCGCCAACTGCATAACTCAAAATACAGTCAAGAAAGTAGCTCTGAAGCCGAGAAACGGGATCGACCATAAACACTACCGTGAAATTACGTACAATTTTCAAATTTCTTGTATTTGCTAACTTTGCGCGACCTCGGGCAGCTATGTTACCATGGAGGAACCACACAACATTTGACTTTATAGGCTAGAACTGAAGTCGCGCCAACTGCTTAACTCAAAATACAGTCAAGAAAGAAGCTCTGAAGCCGAGAAACGGTATCGACCATAAGCACTACCGTGAAATTACGTACAATTTCCAAATTTCTTGTACTTGCTAACTTTGCGGCCTCGGGCAGCTATGTTACCATGGAGGGATCACACAAGATTTGACTTTATAGACTAGAACTGAAGTCGCGCCAACTGCTCAACTCAAAATACAGTCAAGAAAGTAGCTCTGAAGCCGAGAAACGGCATCGACCATAAGCACTACCGTGAAATTACGTACAATTTTCAAATTTCTTGTACTTGCTAACTTTGCGACCTCGGGCAGCTATGTTACCATGGAATAACCACACAAGATTTGACTTTATAGGCTCGAACTGAACTCGCGCCAACTGCTTAACTCAAAATACAGTCAAGAAAGTAGCTCTGAAGCTGAGAAACGGCATCGACCATAAGCACTACTGTGAAATTACGTACAGTTTTCAAATTTCTTGAACTTGCTAACTTTGCGACCTCGGGCAGCTATGTTACCATGGAGGAACCACACAACATTTGAATTTATAGGCTAGAACTGAAGTCGCGCCAACTGCTTAACTCAAACTACAGTCAAGAAAGTAGCTCTGAAGCCGAGAAACGGCATCGACCATAAGCACTACCGTGAAATTACGTACAATTTTCAAATTTCTTGTACTTGCTAACTTTGCGGCCTCGGGCAGCTATGTTACCATGGAGGAATCACACAAGATTTAACTTTATAGGCTAGAACTGAAGTCGCGCCAATGGCTTAACTCAAAATACAGTCAAGAAAATAGCTCTGAAGCCGAGAAACGGCATCGACCGTAAGCACTACCGTGAAATTACGTACAATTTTCAAATTTCTTGTACTTGCTAACTTTGCGACCTCGGGCAGGTTTGGTACCATGGAGGAACCACACAACATTTGACGTTATAGGCTAGAACTGAAGTCGCGCCAACTGCTTAACTCAAAATACAGTCAAAAAAGTAGCTCTGAAGCCGAGAAACGGCGTCGACCATAAGCACAACCGTGAAATTACGTTCGATTTTCAAATTTCTTGTACTTGCTAATTTTGCGACCTCGGGCAGCTATGTTACCATGGAGGAACCACGCAGCATTTGACTTTATAGGCTAGAACTGAAGTCGCGCCAACTGCCTAACTCAAAATACAGTCAAGAAAGTAGCTCTGAAGCCGAGAAACGGGATCGACCATAAGCGCTACCGTGCAATTACGTACAATTTTCAAATTTCTTGTACTTGCTAACTTTGCGACCTCGGGCAGCTATGTTATCATGGAGGAATCACGCAAGATTTGACTTTATAGGCTAGAACTGAAGTCGCGCCGACTGCTTAACTCAAAATACAGTCAATAAAGTAGCTCTGAAGCCGAGAAACGGCATCGACCATAAGCACTACCGTGAAATTACGTACAATTTTCAAATTTCTTGTACTTGCTAACTTTGCGACCTCGGGCAGCTATGTTACCATGGAGGAACCACACAACATTTGACTTTATAGGCTAGAACTGAAGTCGCGCCAACTGCCTAACTCAAAATACAGTCAAGAAAGTAGCTCTGAAGCCGAGAAACGGGATCGACCATAAGCGCTACCGTGCAATTACGTACAATTTTCAAATTTCTTGTACTTGCTAACTTTGCGATCTCGGGCAGCTATGTTACCATGGAGGAATCAAACAAGATTTAACTTTACAGGCTAGAACTGAAGTCGCGCCAATGGCTTAACTCAAAATACAGTCAAGAAAGTAGCTCTGAAGCCGAGAAACGGGATCGACCATAAGCACTACCGTGCAATTACGTACAATTTTCAAATTTCTTGTACTTGTTAACTTTGCGACCTCGGGCAGCTATGTTACCATGGAGGAACCACACATCATTTGACTTTATAGGCTGGAACTGAAGTCGCGCCAACTGCATAACTCAAAATACAGTCAAGAAAGTAGCTCTGAAGCCGAGAAACGGGATCGACCATAAGCACTACCGTGAAATTACGTACAATTTTCAAATTTCTTGTATTTGCTAACTTTGCGCGACCTCGGGCAGCTATGTTACCATGGAGGAACCACACAACATTTGACTTTATAGGCTAGAACTGAAGTCGCAACTGCTTAACTCAAAATACAGTCAAGAAAGAAGCTCTGAAGCCGAGAAACGGTATCGACCATAAGCACTACCGTGAAATTACGTACAATTTCCAAATTTCTTGTACTTGCTAACTTTGCGGCCTCGGGCAGCTATGTTACCATGGAGGAACCACACAACATTTGACTTTATAGGCTAGAACTGAAGTCGCGCCAACTGCTTAACTCAAAATACAGTCAAGAAAGTAGCTCTGAAGCCGAGAAACGGGATCGACCATAAGCACTACCGTGAAATTACATACAATTTTCAAATTTCTTGTACTTGCTAACTTTGCGACCTCGGCCAGCTATGTTACCATGGAGGAACCACACAAGATTTGACTTTATAGGCTCGAACTGAACTCGAGCCAACTGCTTAACTCAAAATACAGTCAAGAAAGTAGCTCTGAAGCTGAGAAACGGCATCGACCATAAGCACTACTGTGAAATTACGTACAGTTTTCAAATTTCTTGAACTTGCTAACTTTGCGACCTCGGGCAGCTATGTTACCATGGAGGAACCACACAACATTTGAATTTATAGGCTAGAACTGAAGTCGCGCCAACTGCTTAACTCAAACTACAGTCAAGAAAGTAGCTCTGAAGCCGAGAAACGGCATCGACCATAAGCACTACCGTGAAATTACGTACAATTTTCAAATTTCTTGTACTTGCTAACTTTGCGGCCTCGGGCAGCTATGTTACCATGGAGGAATCACACAAGATTTAACTTTATAGGCTAGAACTGAAGTCGCGCCAATGGCTTAACTCAAAATACAGTCAAGAAAGTAGCTCTGAAGCCGAGAAACGGCATCGACCGTAAGCACTACCGTGAAATTACGTACAATTTTAAAATTTCTTGTACTTGCTAACTTTGCGACCTCGGGCAGGTTTGGTACCATGGAGGAACCACACAACATTTGACGTTATAGGCTAGAACTGAAGTCGCGCCAACTGCTTAACTCAAAATACAGTCAAAAAAGTAGCTCTGAAGCCGAGAAACGGCGTCGACCATAAGCACAACCGTGAAATTACGTTCGATTTTCAAATTTCTTGTACTTGCTAATTTTGCGACCTCGGGCAGCTATGTTACCATGGAGGAACCACACAACATTTGACTTTATAGGCTAGAACTGAAGTCGCGCCAACTGCTTAACTCAAACTACAGTCAAGAAAGTAGCTCTGAAGCCGAGAAACGGCATCGACCATAAGCACTACCGTGAAATTACGTACAATTTTCAAATTTCTTATACTTGCTAACTTTGCGGCCTCGGGCAGCTATGTTACCATGGAGGAATCACACAAGATTTAACTTTATAGGCTAGAACTGAAGTCGCGCCAATGGCTTAACTCAAAATACAGTCAAGAAAGTAGCTCTGAAGCCGAGAAACGGCATCGACCGTAAGCACTACCGTGAAATTACGTACAATTTTCAAATTTCTTGTACTTGCTAACTTTGCGACCTCGGGCAGGTTTGGTACCATGGAGGAACCACACAACATTTGACGTTATAGGCTAGAACTGAAGTCGCGCCAACTGCTTAACTCAAAATACAGTCAAAAAAGTAGCTCTGAAGCCGAGAAACGGCGTCGACCATAAGCACAACCGTGAAATTACGTTCGATTTTCAAATTTCTTGTACTTGCTAATTTTGCGACCTCGGGCAGCTATGTTACCATGGAGGAACCACACAACATTTGACTTTATAGGCTAGAACTGAAGTCGCGCCAACTGCTTAACTCAAAATACAGTCAAAAAAGTAGCTCTGAAGCCGAGAAACGGCGTCGACCATAAGCACAACCGTGAAATTACGTTCGATTTTCAAATTTCTTGTACTTGCTAATTTTGCGACCTCGGGCAGCTATGTTACCATGGAGGAACCACACAACATTTGACTTTATAGGCTAGAACTGAAGTCGCGCCAACTGCTTAACTCAAAATACAGTCAAGAAAGTAGCTCTGAAGCCGAGAAACGGGATCGACCATAAGCACTACCGTGAAATTACATACAATTTTCAAATTTCTTGTACTTGCTAACTTTGCGACCTCGGCCAGCTATGTTACCATGGAGGAACCACACAACATTTGACTTTATGGGCTAGAACTGAAGTCGTGCCAACTGCGTACCTCAAAATACAGTCAAGAAAGTAGCTCTGAAGCCGAGAAACGGGATCGACCATAAGCACTACCGTGCAATTACGTACAATTTTCAAATTTCTTGTACTTGCTAACTTTGCGACCTCGGGCAGCTATGTTACCATGGAGGAACCACACAACATTTGACTTTATAGGCTAGAACTGAAGTCGCGCCAACTGCTTAACTCAAAATACAGTCAAGAAAGTAGCTCTGAAGCCGAGAAACGGCATCGACCATAAGCACTACCGTGAAATTACGTACAATTTTCAAATTTCTTGCACTTGCTAACTTTGCGACCTCGGGCAGCTATGTTACCATGGAGGAATCACACAATATTTGACTTTATAGGCTAGAACTGAAGTCGCGCCAACTGCTTAACTCAAAATACAATCAAGAAAGAAGCTCTGAAGATGAGAAACGGCATCGACCATAAGCACTACCGTGAAATTACGTACAATTTTCAAATTTCTTGTAGTTGCTAACTTTGCGACCTCGGGCAGCTATGTTACCATGGAGGAATCACACAAGATTTAACTTTATAGGCTAGAACTGAAGTCGCGCCAACAGCTTAACTGAGAATACAGTCAAGAGAGTAGCTCTGAAGCCGAGAAACGGCATCGACCATAAGCACTACCGTGAAATTACGTACAATTTTCAAATTTCTTGTACTTGCTAACTTTGCGACCTCGGGCAGCTATGTTACCATGGAGGAATCACACAAGATTTGACTTTATAGGCTAGAACTGAAGTCGCGCCAACTGCTTAACTCAAAATACAGTCAAGAAAGTAGCTCTGAAGCCGAGAAACGGGATCGACCATAAGCACTACCGTGAAATTACGTACAATTTTCAAATTTCTTGTAGTTGCTAACTTTGCGACCTCGGGCAGCTATGTTACCATGGAGGAATCACACAAGATTTAACTTTATAGGCTAGAACTGAAGTCGCGCCAACAGCTTAACTGAGAATACAGTCAAGAGAGTAGCTCTGAAGCCGAGAAACGGCATCGACCATAAGCACTACCGTGAAATTACGTACAATTTTCAAATTTCTTGTACTTGCTAACTTTGCGACCTCGGGCAGCTATGTTACCATGGAGGAATCACACAAGATTTGACTTTATAGGCTAGAACTGAAGTCGCGCCAACTGCTTAACTCAAAATACAGTCAAGAAAGTAGCTCTGAAGCCGAGAAACGGGATCGACCATAAGCACTACCGTGAAATTACGTGCAATTTTCAAATTTCTTGTACTTGCTAACTTTGCGACCTCGGGCAGCTATGTTACCATGGAGGAATCACACAAGATTTAACTTTATAGGCTAGAACTGAAGTCGCGCCAACTGCCTAACTCAAAATACAGTCAAGAAAGTAGCTCTGAAGCAGAGAAACGGGATCGACCATAAGCCCTACCGTGAAATTACGTAGAATTTTCAAATTTCTTGTACTTGCTAACTTTGCGACCTCGGGCAGCTATGTTACCATGGAGGAATCACACAAGATTTAACTTTATAGGCTAGAACTGAAGTCGCGCCAACTGCCTAACTCAAAATACAGTCAAGAAAGTAGCTCTGAAGCAGAGAAACGGGATCGACCATAAGCCCTACCGTGAAATTACGTAGAATTTTCAAATTTCTTGTACTTGCTAACTTTGCGACCTCGGGCAGCTATGTTACCATGGAGGAACCACACATCATTTGACTTTATAGGCTGGAATTGAAGTCGCCCCAACTGCTTAACTCAAAATACAGTCAAGAAAGAAGCTCTGAAGCCGAGAAACGGGATCGACCCTAAGCACTACTGTGCAATTACGTACAATTTTCAAATTTCTTGTACTTGCTAACTTTGCGACCTCGGGCAGGTATGTTACGATGGAGGAACCACACAAGATTTGACTTTATAGGCTAGAACTGAAGTCGCGCCAACTGCTTAACAACTACAGTCAAGAAAGTAGCTCTGAAGCCGAGAAACGGCATCGACCATAAGCACTACCGTGAAATTACGTACCATTTTCAAATTTCTTGTACTTGCTAACTTTGCGGCCTCGGGCAGCTATGTTACCATGGAGGAATCACACAATATTTGACTTTATAGGCTAGAACTGAAGTCTCGCCAACTGCCTAACTCAAAATACAGTCAAGAAAGTAGCTCTGAAGCAGAGAAACGGGATCGACCATAAGCCCTACCGTGAAATTACGTAGAATTTTCAAATTTCTTGTACTTGCTAACTTTGCGACCTCGGGCAGCTATGTTATCATGGAGGAATCACTCAAGATTTGACTTTATAGGCTAGAACTGAAGTCGCGCCAACTGTTTAACTCAAAATACAGTCAAGAAAGTAGCTCTGAAGCCGAGAAACGGCATCGACCGTAAGCACTACCGTGAAATTACGTACAATTTTAAAATTTCTTGTACTTGCTAACTTTGCGACCTCGGGCAGGTTTGGTACCATGGAGGAACCACACAACATTTGACGTTATAGGCTAGAACTGAAGTCGCGCCAACTGCTTAACTCAAAATACAGTCAAAAAAGTAGCTCTGAAGCCGAGAAACGGCGTCGACCATAAGCACAACCGTGAAATTACGTTCGATTTTCAAATTTCTTGTACTTGCTAATTTTGCGACCTCGGGCAGCTATGTTACCATGGAGGAACCACACAACATTTGACTTTATAGGCTAGAACTGAAGTCGCGCCAACTGCTTAACTCAAACTACAGTCAAGAAAGTAGCTCTGAAGCCGAGAAACGGCATCGACCATAAGCACTACCGTGAAATTACGTACAATTTTCAAATTTCTTATACTTGCTAACTTTGCGGCCTCGGGCAGCTATGTTACCATGGAGGAATCACACAAGATTTAACTTTATAGGCTAGAACTGAAGTCGCGCCAATGGCTTAACTCAAAATACAGTCAAGAAAGTAGCTCTGAAGCCGAGAAACGGCATCGACCGTAAGCACTACCGTGAAATTACGTACAATTTTCAAATTTCTTGTACTTGCTAACTTTGCGACCTCGGGCAGGTTTGGTACCATGGAGGAACCACACAACATTTGACGTTATAGGCTAGAACTGAAGTCGCGCCAACTGCTTAACTCAAAATACAGTCAAAAAAGTAGCTCTGAAGCCGAGAAACGGCGTCGACCATAAGCACAACCGTGAAATTACGTTCGATTTTCAAATTTCTTGTACTTGCTAATTTTGCGACCTCGGGCAGCTATGTTACCATGGAGGAACCACACAACATTTGACTTTATAGGCTAGAACTGAAGTCGCGCCAACTGCTTAACTCAAAATACAGTCAAAAAAGTAGCTCTGAAGCCGAGAAACGGCGTCGACCATAAGCACAACCGTGAAATTACGTTCGATTTTCAAATTTCTTGTACTTGCTAATTTTGCGACCTCGGGCAGCTATGTTACCATGGAGGAACCACACAACATTTGACTTTATAGGCTAGAACTGAAGTCGCGCCAACTGCTTAACTCAAAATACAGTCAAGAAAGTAGCTCTGAAGCCGAGAAACGGGATCGACCATAAGCACTACCGTGAAATTACATACAATTTTCAAATTTCTTGTACTTGCTAACTTTGCGACCTCGGCCAGCTATGTTACCATGGAGGAACCACACAACATTTGACTTTATGGGCTAGAACTGAAGTCGTGCCAACTGCGTACCTCAAAATACAGTCAAGAAAGTAGCTCTGAAGCCGAGAAACGGGATCGACCATAAGCACTACCGTGCAATTACGTACAATTTTCAAATTTCTTGTACTTGCTAACTTTGCGACCTCGGGCAGCTATGTTACCATGGAGGAACCACACAACATTTGACTTTATAGGCTAGAACTGAAGTCGCGCCAACTGCTTAACTCAAAATACAGTCAAGAAAGTAGCTCTGAAGCCGAGAAACGGCATCGACCATAAGCACTACCGTGAAATTACGTACAATTTTCAAATTTCTTGCACTTGCTAACTTTGCGACCTCGGGCAGCTATGTTACCATGGAGGAATCACACAATATTTGACTTTATAGGCTAGAACTGAAGTCGCGCCAACTGCTTAACTCAAAATACAATCAAGAAAGAAGCTCTGAAGATGAGAAACGGCATCGACCATAAGCACTACCGTGAAATTACGTACAATTTTCAAATTTCTTGTAGTTGCTAACTTTGCGACCTCGGGCAGCTATGTTACCATGGAGGAATCACACAAGATTTAACTTTATAGGCTAGAACTGAAGTCGCGCCAACAGCTTAACTGAGAATACAGTCAAGAGAGTAGCTCTGAAGCCGAGAAACGGCATCGACCATAAGCACTACCGTGAAATTACGTACAATTTTCAAATTTCTTGTACTTGCTAACTTTGCGACCTCGGGCAGCTATGTTACCATGGAGGAATCACACAAGATTTGACTTTATAGGCTAGAACTGAAGTCGCGCCAACTGCTTAACTCAAAATACAGTCAAGAAAGTAGCTCTGAAGCCGAGAAACGGGATCGACCATAAGCACTACCGTGAAATTACGTACAATTTTCAAATTTCTTGTAGTTGCTAACTTTGCGACCTCGGGCAGCTATGTTACCATGGAGGAATCACACAAGATTTAACTTTATAGGCTAGAACTGAAGTCGCGCCAACAGCTTAACTGAGAATACAGTCAAGAGAGTAGCTCTGAAGCCGAGAAACGGCATCGACCATAAGCACTACCGTGAAATTACGTACAATTTTCAAATTTCTTGTAGTTGCTAACTTTGCGACCTCGGGCAGCTATGTTACCATGGAGGAATCACACAAGATTTAACTTTATAGGCTAGAACTGAAGTCGCGCCAACAGCTTAACTGAGAATACAGTCAAGAGAGTAGCTCTGAAGCCGAGAAACGGCATCGACCATAAGCACTACCGTGAAATTACGTACAATTTTCAAATTTCTTGTACTTGCTAACTTTGCGACCTCGGGCAGCTATGTTACCATGGAGGAATCACACAAGATTTGACTTTATAGGCTAGAACTGAAGTCGCGCCAACTGCTTAACTCAAAATACAGTCAAGAAAGTAGCTCTGAAGCCGAGAAACGGGATCGACCATAAGCACTACCGTGAAATTACGTGCAATTTTCAAATTTCTTGTACTTGCTAACTTTGCGACCTCGGGCAGCTATGTTACCATGGAGGAATCACACAAGATTTAACTTTATAGGCTAGAACTGAAGTCGCGCCAACTGCCTAACTCAAAATACAGTCAAGAAAGTAGCTCTGAAGCAGAGAAACGGGATCGACCATAAGCCCTACCGTGAAATTACGTAGAATTTTCAAATTTCTTGTACTTGCTAACTTTGCGACCTCGGGCAGCTATGTTACCATGGAGGAATCACACAAGATTTAACTTTATAGGCTAGAACTGAAGTCGCGCCAACTGCCTAACTCAAAATACAGTCAAGAAAGTAGCTCTGAAGCAGAGAAACGGGATCGACCATAAGCCCTACCGTGAAATTACGTAGAATTTTCAAATTTCTTGTACTTGCTAACTTTGCGACCTCGGGCAGCTATGTTACCATGGAGGAACCACACATCATTTGACTTTATAGGCTGGAATTGAAGTCGCCCCAACTGCTTAACTCAAAATACAGTCAAGAAAGAAGCTCTGAAGCCGAGAAACGGGATCGACCCTAAGCACTACTGTGCAATTACGTACAATTTTCAAATTTCTTGTACTTGCTAACTTTGCGACCTCGGGCAGCTATGTTACGATGGAGGAACCACACAAGATTTGACTTTATAGGCTAGAACTGAAGTCGCGCCAACTGCTTAACAACTACAGTCAAGAAAGTAGCTCTGAAGCCGAGAAACGGCATCGACCATAAGCACTACCGTGAAATTACGTACCATTTTCAAATTTCTTGTACTTGCTAACTTTGCGGCCTCGGGCAGCTATGTTACCATGGAGGAATCACACAATATTTGACTTTATAGGCTAGAACTGAAGTCTCGCCAACTGCCTAACTCAAAATACAGTCAAGAAAGTAGCTCTGAAGCAGAGAAACGGGATCGACCATAAGCCCTACCGTGAAATTACGTAGAATTTTCAAATTTCTTGTACTTGCTAACTTTGCGACCTCGGGCAGCTATGTTATCATGGAGGAATCACTCAAGATTTGACTTTATAGGCTAGAACTGAAGTCGCGCCAACTGTTTAACTCAAAATACAGTCAAGAAAGTAGCTCTGAAGCCGAGAAACGGGATCGACCATAAGCACTACCGTGAAATTACGTACAATTTTCAAATTTCTTGTACTTGCTAACTTTGCGACCTCGGGCAGCTATGTTACCATGGAGGAATCACACAAGATTTGACTTTATAGGCTAGAACTGAAGTCGCGGCAACTGCTTAACTCAAAATACAGTCAAGAAAGAAGCTCTGCAGCCGAGAAACGGGATCGACCATAAGCACTACCGTGAAATTACGTACAATTTTCAAATTTCTTGTACATGCTAACTTTGCGGCCTCGGGCAGCTATGTTACCATGGAGGGATCACACAAGATTTGACTTTATAGACTAGAACTGAAGTCGCGCCAACTGCTTAACTCAAAATACAGTCAAGAAAGTAGCTCTGAAGCCGAGAAACGGGATCGACCATAAGCACTACCGTGAAATTACGTACAATTTTCAAATTTCTTGTACTTGCTAACTTTGCGACCTCGGGCAGCTATGTTACCATGGAAGAACCACACAAGATTTGACTTTATAGGCTAGAACTGAAGTCGCGCCAACTGCTCAACTCAAAATACAGTCAAGAAAGTAGCTCTGAAGCCGAGAAACGGCAACGACCATAAGCAGTAGTGTGAAATTACGTACAGTTTTCAAATTTCTTGTACTTGCTAATTTTGCGACCTCGGGCAGCTATGTTACCATGGAGGAATCACACAACATTTGACGTTATAGGCTAGAACTGAAGTCGCGCCAACTGCTTAACTCAAAATACAGTCAAGAAAGAAGCTCTGAAGCCGAGAAACGGGATCGACCATAAGCACTACCGTGAAATTACGTACAATTTCCAAATTTCTTGTACTTGCTAGCTTTGCGGCCTCGGGCAGCTATGTTACCAGGGAGGAACCAAACAAGATTTGACTTTATAGGCTAGAACTGAAGTCGCGCCAACTGCTTAACTCAAAATACAGTCAAGAAAGTAGCTCTGAAGATGAGGAACGGGATCGACCCTAAGCACTACTCTGCAATTACGTACAATTTTCCAATTTCTTGTAATTGCTAACTTTGCGACCTCGGGCAGCTATGTTACCATGGAGGAACCACACAAGATTTGACTTTATAGGCTCGAACTGAAGTCGCGCCAACTGCTTAACTCAAAATACAGTCAAGAAAGTAGCTTTGAAGCCGAGAAACGGGATCGACCATAAGCACTACCGTGCAATTACGTACAATTTTCAAATTTCTTGTACTTGCTAACTTTGCGACCTCGGGCAGCTATGTTATCATGGAGGAATCACTCAAGATTTGACTTTATAGGCTAGAAGTGAAGTCGCGCCAACTGTTTAACTCAAAATACAGTCAAGAAAGTAGCTCTGAAGCCGAGAAACGGGATCGACCATAAGCACTACCGTGAAATTACGTACAATTTTCAAATGTCTTGTACTTGCTAACTTTGCGACCTCGGGCAGCTATGTTACCATGGAGGAACCACACAACATTTGACTTTATAGGCTAGAACTGAAGTCACGCCAACTGCTTAACTCAAAATACAGTCAAGAAAAACGCTCTGAAGCAGAGAAACGGGATCGACCATAAGCCCTACCGTGAAATTACGTACAATTTTCAAATTTCTTGTACTTGCTAACTTTGCGACCTCTGGCAGCTACGTTACCATGGAGGAACCACACAACATTTGACTTTATAGGCCAGAACTGAAGTCGCGCCAACTGCTTAACTCAAAATACAGTCAAGAAAGTAGCTCTGAAGCTGAGAAACGGCATCGACCATAAGCACTACTGTAAAATTACGTACAATTTTCAAATTTCTTGTACTTGCTAAGTTTGCGACCTCGGGCAGCTATGTTACCATGGAGGAACCACACAACATTTGACTTTATAGGCTAGAACTGAAGTCGCGCCAACTGCTTAACTCAAAATACAGTCAAGAAAGTAGCTCTGAAGCCGAAAAACGGCATCGACCATAAGCACTTCCGTGAAATTACGTACAATTTTCAAATTTCTTGTACTTGCTAACTTTGCGACCTCGGGCAGTTATGTTACCATGGAGGATCCACACAACATTTGACTTTATAGGCTAGAACTGAAGTCGCGCCAGCTTCTTAACTCAAAATACAGTGAAGAAAGTAGCTTTGAAGCCGAGAAACGGCATCGACCATAAGCACTTCCGTGAAATTACGTACAATTTTCAAATTTCTTGTACTTGCTATTTTTGCGACCTCGGGCAGCTATGTTACCATGGAGGAATCACACAAGATTTAACTTTACAGGCTAGAGCTGAAGTCGCGCCAACTGCTTAACTCAAAATACAGTCAAGAAAGTAGCTCTGAAGCCGAGAAACGGCATCGACCGTAAGCACTACCGTGAAATTACGTACAATTTTCAAATTTCTTGTACTTGCTAACTTTGCGACCTCGGGCAGCTATGTTGCCATGGAGGAACCACACAACATTTGACTTTATAGGCTAGAACTGAAGTCGCGCCAACAGCTTAACTCAAAAGACAGTCAAGAAAGAAGCTCTGAAGCCGAGAAACGGCATCGACCATAAGCACTACCGTGAAATTACGTACAATTTCCAAATTTCTTGTACTTGCTAACTTTGCGGCCTCGGGCAGCTATGTTACCAGGGAGGAACCACACAAGATTTGACTTTATAGGCTAGAACTGAAGTCGCGCCAACTGCTTAACTCAAAATACAGTCAAGAAAGTAGCTCTGAAGATGAGGAACGGGATCGACCCTAAGCACTACTCTGCAATTACGTACAATTTTCAAATTTCTTGTACTTGCTAATTTTGCGACCTCGGGCAGCTATGTTACTATGGAGGAACCACACAAGATTTGACTTTATAGGTTCGAACTGAAGTCGCGCCAACTGCTTAACTCAAAATACAGTCAAGAAAGTAGCTCTGAAGCCGAGAAACGGCATCGACCATAAGCACTACCGTGAAATTACGTACAATTTTCAAATTTCTTGTACTTGCTAACTTTGCGGCCTCGGGCAGCTATGTTACCATGGAGGAATCACACAAGTTTTAACTTTATGGGCTAGAACTGAAGTCGCGCCAATGGCTTAACTCAAAATACAGTCAAGAAAGTAGCTCTGAAGCCGAGAAACGGCATCGACCGTAAGCACTACCGTGAAATTACGTACAATTTTCAAATTTCTTGTACTTACTAACTTTGCGACCTCGGGCAGCTATGTTACATTTGACTTTATAGGCTAGAACTGAAGTCGCGCCAACTGCTTAACTCAAAATACAGTCAAGAAAGTAGCTCTGAAGCCGAGAAACGGGATCGACCATAAGCACTACCGTGAAATTACGTACAATTTTCAAATTTCTTGAACTTGCTAACTTTGCGACCTCGGGCAGCTATGTTATCATGGACGAATCACTTGAGATTTGACTTTATAGGCTAGAAGTGAAGTCGCGCCAACCGTTTAACTCAAAATACAGTCAAGAAAGTAGCTCTGAAGCCGAGAAACGGCATCGACCATAAGCACTACCGTGAAATTACGTACAATTTTCAAATTTCTTGTACTTGCTAACTTTGCGGCCTCGGGCAGCTATGTTACCATGGAGGAATCACACAAGATTTAACTTTATGGGCTAGAACTGAAGTCGCGCCAACTGCTTAACTCAAAATACAGTCAAGAAAGTAGCTCTGAAGCCGAGAAACGGCATCGACCATAAGCACTACCGTGAAATTACGTACAATTTTCAAATTTCTTGTACTTGCTAACTTTGCGACCTCGGGCAGCTATGTTACCATGGAGGAACCACACAACATTTGACTTTATAGGCTAGAACTGAAGTCACGCCAACAGCTTAACTCAAAAGACAGTCAAGAAAGAAGCTCTGAAGCCGAGAAACGGCATCGACCATAAGCACTACCGTGAAATTACGTACAATTTCCAAATTTCTTGTACTTGCTAACTTTGCGGCCTCGGGCAGCTATGTTACCAGGGAGGAACCACACAAGATTTGACTTTATAGGCTAGAACTGAAGTCGCGCCAACTGCTTAACTCAAAATACAGTCAAGAAAGTAGCTCTGAAGATGAGGAACGGGATCGACCCTAAGCACTACCGTGAAATTACGTACAATTTCCAAATTTCTTGTACTTGCTAACTTTGCGGCCTCGGGCAGCTATGTTACCAGGGAGGAACCACACAAGATTTGACTTTATAGGCTAGAACTGAAGTCGCGCCAACTGCTTAACTCAAAATACAGTCAAGAAAGTAGCTCTGAAGATGAGGAACGGGATCGACCCTAAGCACTACTCTGCAATTACGTACAATTTTCAAATTTCTTGTACTTGCTAATTTTGCGACCTCGGGCAGCTATGTTACTATGGAGGAACCACACAAGATTTGACTTTATAGGCTCGAACTGAAGTCGCGCCAACTGCTTAACTCAAAATACAGTCAAGAAAGTAGCTCTGAAGCCGAGAAACGGCATCGACCATAAGCACTACCGTGAAATTACGTACAATTTCCAAATTTCTTGTACTTGCTAACTTTGCGGCCTCGGGCAGCTATGTTACCATGGAGGAATCACACAAGATTTAACTTTATGGGCTAGAACTAAAGTCGCGCCAATGGCTTAACTCAAAATACAGTCAAGAAAGTAGCTCTGAAGCCGAGAAACGGCATCGACCGTAAGCACTACCGTGAAATTACGTACAATTTTCAAATTTCTTGTACTTACTAACTTTGCGACCTCGGGCAGCTATGTTACATTTGACTTTATAGGCTAGAACTGAAGTCGCGCCAACTGCTTAACTCAAAATACAGTCAAGAAAGTAGCTCTGAAGCCGAGAAACGGGATCGACCATAAGCACTACCGTGAAATTACGTACAATTTTCAAATTTCTTGAACTTGCTAACTTTGCGACCTCGGGCAGCTATGTTATCATGGACGAATCACTTGAGATTTGACTTTATAGGCTAGAAGTGAAGTCGCGCCAACCGTTTAACTCAAAATACAGTCAAGAAAGTAGCTCTGAAGCCGAGAAACGGGATCGACCATAAGCACTACCGTGAAATTACGTACACTTTTCAAATTTCTTGTACTTGCTAACTTTGCGACCTCGGGCAGCTATGTTACCATGGAGGAATCACACAAGATTTGACTTTATAGGCTAGAACTGAAGTCGCGCCAACTGCTTAACTCAAAATACAGTCAAGAAAGATGCTCTGAAGCCGAGAAACGGGATCGACCATAAGCACTACCGTGCAATTACGTACAATTTTCAAATTTCTTGTACTTGCTAACTTTGCGACCTCGGGCAGCTATGTTATCATGGAGGAATCACTCAAGATTTGACTTTGTAGGCTAGAACTGAAGTCGCGCCAACTGTTTAACTCAAAATACAGTATAGAAAGTAGCTCTGAAGCCGAGAAACGGGATCGACCATAAGCACTACCGTGAAATTACGTACAATTTTCAAATTTCTTGTACTTGCTAAATTTGCGACCTCGAGCAGCTATGTTATCATGGAGGAATCACTCAAGATTTGACTTTGTAGGCTAGAACTGAAGTCGCGCCAACTGTTTAACTCAAAATACAGTATAGAAAGTAGCTCTGAAGCCGAGAAACGGGATCGACCATAAGCACTACCGTGAAATTACGTACAATTTTCAAATTTCTTGTACTTGCTAACTTTGCGACCTCGGGCAGCTATGTTACCATGGAAGAACCACACAGGATTTGATTTGATAGGCTAGATCTGAAGTCGCTTGAACTGCCTCACTCAAAATCCAGTCAAGAAAGTGGCTCTGAAGCCGATAAATGCGATCGACCATAAGCACTACGCTTCAATTACATAGCATTTTCAAATTTCTTGTACTTGCTCCCTACGCGACCTCGGGCAGCTATGTCACCATGGAGGAACTACACAAGATTTGATTTAATAGGCTAGAACTGAAGTCGCGCCAACTTTTTAACTCAAAATACAGTCAAGAAAGTAGCTCTGAAGCCGAGAAATGCGATCGACAATAAGCATTACGGGGCAATTACGTAACATTTTCAAATTTCTTGTACCTGCCCCTTTGCGACCTCGGGCAGCTATGTTACCAAGGAGGAACCACACAAGATTATATTTAATAGGCTAAATCTGAAGTCCCGTCAACTGCCTAACTCAAAATCCAGTGAAGAAGGTAGCTCTGAAGCCGAGAAATGCGAACGACCATAAGCACTATGGGGCAATTACGTAGCATTTTCAAATTTCTTGTACCTGCTTGTTGAATTTCAGTTATTAAATACCTAAAAGCCTTCTTATTATACGTCTACTTTATTCTAAGGTTCACAGCGTACTGAACTCTTATGATGAATATTTACATGTACATATGTGTAGTAATAGATACGTTAACAAAAATTCAGCAGTATTGTGATGACTGGAAGTTGAAAATCAACTTCCAGAAATCAGAATCTATATTGTTCAGAACGCCTTTGTCTAGGGCCTCTCGGGACACTAGAAAAAATTGGCGCAGGTTCTCTATCTTTGGACCGGACGGGCGTCCACTGGCGAGACAAAGTGTAGTCAGATACCTTGGGATCGTGCTGGACCAGTATCTATATTTTGACAAACATGTAGATGCTGCTCTGGCAAGGGCCCGGGGCGCTTTCGCTCTGACAAGATGGCTGTTTCATAGCAGGCAACTTGATTCCAGGGTGAAAGTAGTCTGCTACATGGCCTTAATCAGGCCCATGGTTGCCTATGGATGCCCCGTCTGGTTCAATGTGAGAGCCAGCTTGATGGAAAGGATTCGGGTGTTTGAGAGACAATGTCTTAGGACTTGTCTCGGGCTACATAGGACTCCCGAATCTGAGTACACGAAATTTTACCCGAACGAGGTCCTATACAATAGGGCCAGGATTGTACGGATAGATAATTTTCTGATCAAACTGATTCGAAGCCACGTTGCAAGGGCAATGACTTCGGTCAATAGCCTGATCTTCGGGACTTATTACCCCAATGATCTATATCATGAGAGAGTGCGCCTTAACGGCTTTGTCCCGCCAGAAGCATTCCTCTATCTAGATAGATGTGGGCTGATCCAGGACAGATTGGCGTTACCGCTAATCTTCCACGTGGGTCGCAATTCCGTGGAGCGGCGATTCCTCTACGAACCCGATGTCGCGCTCCGTGAGCCCGAGCGCCTCAGGTTCTGTAGATCGGTCTCACGCCGGGATTGAGGAGACGTAGTCCGCCAGCATCAACGCTTTTGGTGGCTGGAGAGAACTCCGTCAACGGACACCTTGATAGGAGCATCCTCTTCAAGGCAAGGCCTGCCTAACACCAATGGCAGGCTTACATAGGCTAGGGTAGGGTAAGGTAGGGTAGGGTAGGTTAGGGTAGGCTAGGGCAATAACGACAAAAAAAAAAAATACAAAATGAAAAATCACAAAAAAAAGAATAAAACTTAAAACAAAAAAAAAATTAAAAATAAAAACATACAAAAAAAAAAGATATATATATAAAATATATATAATATATATATTTGTGTATATATATTTTAGTTAAGTTAGAATAAAATAGGTTTATTTAGGTTTAATTAGTTTAAGGTAGTTTTAAGTTTTATATAAAATATTTGAAAAACAAATGATCATATGCTAAGTTTTTTAATAAAAAAAAAACATTTTTCTTAGCTTAAGTTAGTTAGTTATAAATAGTTATAGTTATAGTAGTAAATTCATTTAGACGTCGAAAGACATAAGTATGTTTCAATTGTTCTGTTTGTTTTAGAGTGTCCGCCTAGGGCCAGTACGATAGTTACATTTGTTAAGATAGTTAAGCTAGTTTTAAGCATTTTTGACTAGGGTAAGCTAGATATAAGTTAATATGAAATAAAAATGAATTGAAAAAAAAAAAAAAAAAAAAAGATACGTTAACAAAGACATAATACACAAATGAACACTACGTTGATATGTGTGTGTTGTTCCATATAATTCATTTTAACACTGCTCCTTTGCGACCTCGATCAGCTATGTTACCATGGAGGAACCGCCCAAGAAAAAAAAAAGAAAGTTTTGTTGAACAGACAATAAAATCACATTGTATGCTGAATGGAATACATAAAATTGAAAATAGAATAATATTGTAAGTAATTGGATTAAAGATGTTAATTAGTTTTATTGCATTTTATTTTAAATAAATAATATGATAATGTAATAAGTTTAAGAATAAATGAAATTAATCCCATGAAATATGTTAAACACAAGTAGATATATTGAATAAGTGTTGTTATAATTTAATCTAATCTTTTTTTATATAAGTTAGACTACCAAATTGTATTACATAAGGAGTTGAAACAACCAATGTATAAATTTATATTGTCAGTTGAATAAAAAACCATGAAGAAAGCAGCAGAATGTTAATAAACAATTTTCGGAGACCAAAAATTCTAGGGGGTGGAGGTGTCATATAATACAAATGTGCTATCTGCACCTCCCCATGTATGTATCCGCCCACTAATAGTGTAAACATGGAGAGTTCTATTTACTACTCTAGCATTTGTTCACAAATACTAAGCGTGTGGCGAAACTCCATCTTCCCACTACTCCAACTCTCCAGCACGGTCTCCGGAAGAAGACCGTGACGGAGAGTTAAACCGAGTTAAGCGCTCTCTTGGATATAGCCTTTCTTCACGGTTAGATGTTGAATTCGAGCTCGATAAATTAAAATAAAATAATAAAAATTATTTCGTGTTTATTTTTCAATTGATACAAATACTTGTAATAAACATATAACTATATGCTTTCATGAAAGAGACGCGTCACACCGTTATATTGAATATAACGTAAGCTTTGACAATTATATCTTTAAAGCAATCAAGGGTTTCGTCTACCTTGGTTCACTAGTGGCAAACATCAACGACACCAGTGCTGATGTCAAACGCAGAATAATTGTTGCTTGCAGCCATGTGGTCTTTGGAAACGGTCGATCGCAATACGTCGTTAAAATAAACAACAACTGAGAATTGAGGGGCTAATATCTGGCATCAACTTATGTATACAAGGGAATCAAAGAGGTGCCGAAATAGCCTTTGAGCAGTGGATTGAACACAAATTTGAGCATAATACTTAAAATGATAATGTAAGTAAGGATTCATTTTGAAGTGTTGAATAAGGCAAAGGCAATATGAATGTTATTCTTCAGTATCACCAGAAAGCCCAGACAGCACCGAGATGTGTTCGTAAGAAAAGTATGCAAACAATTATTTCTGAGATAACTATTCACCGAAAAAAACAGTGAACTTGAATACCATGGCAACTTTAAAACAGTTTCTATTGTAAGTTCAGTGGTTTAAAGTGTTAGGTGTGCTATCAAAACGCTGCTTCGTTTTACACTAGAGCGATGGGACGTTATTGACATTATCTTCACGACCATAACTAAAATCAGGTTGGTCACCCACTATTTAAAGAGTTTCAGATGCGACTTCTGTGACAGGTCACATGACAGCTTTCGAGTGTATTGAACCATATTCAGAAAAGTTATTAGCAAAAGGCTGACATCCTAAGATCCAATTCAAAGCAAACATAATGTTGCTTATCTATCAATTGCGAAAAGATTATCACATGCGAAAAGAGAAGTCTTGACATATGTAGATGGGCTCTACCTGTCTTCAATATTGATATGGTTTCCGTGAGTTTTCCTAACATTACAGAGTGCAGGGCAAACAATTTAAGAGTGTCCAGCGAAACATTTTCAAGTTTGAAATAAAATACTTCAATACGAGTACTTTATTTTGGTAAAATGTACAGTCATGTTGCGGATTTAATTTTTAAAAAACATCTTCTTTCGAGGCACTCTTGGAGCCGGGTCCTCACATTTGCAATAATGCGTAAACAAAGAGCTGTTTCAATGGCGACAGTTTCGCGGCGAATATTCACTTGCAGGGCCTGAATTATTGATAACCCTTGACTTGAAGTATCCCCACAAGAAAAAGTTGCATGATGTGAGGTCTGGAGAGCGAGGTCGCCAGGGTATGTCTCCCTACTTGCTGATCAATTTGTTCGGCAAAATAACTAGCCGATGTGGTGTAGCACCGTCTTGCTACCTAATTATCCCTCAGGCAGAAATGGCATGGCATACCGTCGTTTTTGATGTTGTTCTCCAGGGTTGTTTGGGCACTAGTAATGCAAGGTCTGTTTATTTACGAGGATGGTCCGATAAGTACTTAGCCTCACCGCCAGATGGCGCCAGTATAGCAAGAGCGATACACTATGTAGTACACTATGTAGTACACTATGTAGTACACTATGTAGTACATTCTAGAAGACGGCTACTGTCGAAATTTCAGCCGGATCGGAATCGCGTGTGGAAGCGGGAGTGTCCGCGGATTTTAGAAAAATGGAAAAAGAGCAATATCGGTCGGTTATTCGATTCTTGTTTTTGGAAGCGAAATTGCCCAGCGAAATCAAAGAACGTTTGGATACTGTGTACGGTGACTCTTCTCCTTCGATGGTGACCATCAAAAATTGGTTTAACAAATTTCAATGTGGTCGCACGTCGGTTTTTGATGAGTCACGTCCAGGTGCCCCGAAAACGGCTACCACGGAGGATAACGTGACAAAAATCCACGATCTCGTATTGGCAGACCGCCGGTTGAAGGTGTGCGAGTTAGCTGAGACAGTAGGCATTTCAAAAGATCGCGTGGGTCATATCCTGCATGAAATTTTGGACATGAGAAAGCTGTCGGCGCGATGGGTGCCGCGTTTGCTCACTCCGGACAACAAGCGCAACCGTGAGACCACTTCAGAGCAGTGTTTGACGCTGTTTAAGCGTAATCCGAAGGAGTTTCTGCGTCGTTTCGTGACAGTTGACGAAACATGGATCCACTGGTACACACCAGAGACGAAGGAGCAGTCGAAACGTCGAAACAGTGGACTTCACCCGGCGAACGGGTTCTTCTCGTTCTCTTCCTCTTTTTCTCTAAATTTGTTTGTTTTTGGAACACACTCCCTCCTAACCTCAGAAGAGTGACCACGGCACATCGCTTCAAAAGAGAACTTTTCGAGTTCTTTAGGCATACAAAGGCATAGAAACGCGATAGTATTTCAATTTGTTTTATTTTCCTCTACCTCTCTCCCTTCACTCCCTCTTTCTTCCAAACTGTCTATATATACATCTATATCCGCTATATACCTGCTACCTCCTTACTTCCATTTTCTTTTTACCTTTTAATCTCAAAATTAGTTTTAAGACCATTAATGTATTGTAAATTATATTGTTAAACCTATACTTTACCTATGCATATAAAAAAGTGAAAGCTTAATTGTATAGAGAAATGAATAGTAATAAACTTAAACTTAAACTGAAACAGAACGTGCTCCAAAGAAGGCGAAGACTGTCCCATCGGCCGGAAAGGTGATGGCCACCGTTTTCTGGGATTCACAAGGTGTGATCCATATCGACTCCCTGAAGAAGGGCAAAACGGTCACAGGGTGTACTATGCCAAATTATTAGGCCGATTCGACGCCGAATTGAAGAAAAAATGGCCCCACTTGGCGAAGAAAAAAGTGCTCTTCCACCATGATAGCGCACCGGCTCACAATTCTGCCCTCGCCACGGCCAAATTGGTCGAATTGGGCTACGAACGAAGTCACTCGCCATGCAGAAATTTCAGTCAAATGAGGAGGTCATCGCCGTCACGGAGGCCTACTTTTCAGACCTTGAGAAAACGTATTTTTCAGACGGGTTAAAGAAGTTGGAGCATCACTGGGTCAAGTGTATCCAGCTAAAAGGAGACTTTATTGAAAAATGAATCGCCATTTCTCCAAAATTTTCGTTTTTCTTTTGTAGGCTAAGTACTTATCGGACCACCCTCGTACATAGCTGTCGATAAGAAAATGTGCTTCTTCACTAAACAATGTGGCCAAGCGTTCGTGTATTTCGAAAACGCATTCTTCGTGCGAAGGTTTCTCGTAAAGGATGGTCACTTTCCTTTAGACCTTGCACGATTTGGATTTTGTATGGGTGTAACATTATTTTTCTTTCTTCAAAATAACGTGCACAGCTGATTTTTATACTCCCATTAAAGGCCGCAATCTTTCTTATGGATTTGCGCGGATTTCGCATAATTTCGTGTCAAATTTGAGCAACATGTTCCGGCGTCGCTGTTGACGTTGATGGTCCCGGTCGAGTTCTGTCCACCATTGTCCTTTCTTGTCTCAGCTTTTGCACCTACGACAAGATAAGTTACGTTACAGATCATCACTCAGTCTGCGTAAATTGAAATAAGTACAAAAATTGCGACGCACACTAAAGAACGATTCATCCCTTTTTGAATATTGCTCAACTCAACCGCGAATGCGCGATGTGCTCCCGACCAATGACTCGTCGCGATTAACAAATCCGCAAAAAAACGCATCTAACGATGCCTCCCCCACTTACCTCACCCCGCTGGGTTTCGAATATTCGGAATTTAAAGTTAAAAATTTTCTGCTGGACACCCTTTACCTCACATACACACATCGTGAATTCAAATATGCAGTCGTGTAAAAAAAATTAAAAAAAAAATTTGGACTGCTCTTGAAGATCATAGGTTTTAGGCCATTATAAGGCATCTTTAATCGCCTTTATATTCCTTTGGTAGACATCGTATTCAACCGACAGGCTGACGAATTAAGTACTTAGTTTCCATTTAGACCTGATATACTTTATTCACGTTATTGTCGCTAGTCGTTCTATTACGTCATTATCTAGTACATAATATTTCTCTCGAACCCGCCAAGGTCTTCTTCATCCATTTTTGCTGCGGTCCATGGGTATGCTTCGGTTGCACATACTCACAGCAGGACCGAGATGATTAAAATCTCGTCGACAGAATGTTACCGGCTTCAATGAAACTGAATCAGGCTACCCCTAGTTTATGATTAACTTCATTTGCCTGAAATTACACTATAATAGATATGTCTGGTTTGTATCAAACCATTTTAGACGCTCACGTGATTAAATATTCCGAAAGTTTATATTATATCTCCATAATCGGCCCAATTCGCAGAGGTATCATTCATCAGACATATCTTTTCAGGCGAACTGTTTTCCTTACATTTCCGGTTCATCTCCAAAACTGCTGATTTGTTTGAGCCTATCCTATAACTTCGGGTTTTCATTTATACACCGCCTCGGTCACTTCTTATGCCTTCTCGTAGCTTAACGTCATAGACGAGTGATTTGATGTGTTGCCATCAAAGATAGTCCAAGAGCATCAAATAGCACGTTCTAGTCGGGCTAATTCACCAGTTCAAAACGAGAAATAAATTGCTTACCGAACTCATTTCTCAATTGGTCCATCGATTTACGTCCTATGTAGCATGTAGCACCGTCTTGCTGTTGTGAGCTTTATTCGCATGTAAGTCTACCTGAGCATGCACGACTATGTATGTCACATATCACGCGCGAGCTCTCAAAAATAAAAACTAACAGCAAAAAAAATCATTCCTCAGTTTGGAACGTGCCTAGTATCATATCTGTGTGCGTCATGAACATTTTTTCTTATAGGCAAGTTCAGATATCACTTTCGAAGCAGATTTTCTCGACGCCTGATTGCATAATGACATATGTGGAGGTTGGCAGTTTACGTAGATTAGTCCTATCAAAAAGTCTCTTTTTTTATATTACATTGTGGTGACGTATACCACCGCTTAAGCCTACGCAAATTATATCACACTGACAATTAATTTCGTTGACAAATGCGGAGCACCTAGACCTTCTCGAATTTATCTCGCCAATCACACTGAAATCGACAGGATTAAATTGTGCTATCAATCAAAATATCTATATTTAGCCATCATGCACGCTTGAGGCAGTTTGTTAATTAACATTAATTATCAGTCCCATGCCTAAATTGGTCTCAATAGCAAATTTGATCCATTCACCAAGCCCATGACACCTCATTACGGTTGACACCTCAGATAGAGAGCACATGCCATGCACATGTCGTTTAATCACGTCAACAAGCCGTTGCCTGACATTCTTATAAGTATATAACGTCATAGGGTTACTACGTAATTATCAGTTTCTTCCCACTCTAGTTGTAGTACATCTGTTCTCGGCTGATAAGGAAAGCCAAGCCCCCAAAAACGGTGACAGAGGCCATTGGGATGCGGCTATTCTGCAATCCCAACATTGAATTCTTTCTTATGATATTTGATAATGAAAGGACAAATGTCGCACGATTGCGAAACTTCCATCGAAAACAACAACCTTCAAGGAGGCCAATAGTCTGGACTCAATTTTTCGATCTTGTTTTAGGTCAAGAACGCAAAATCATTACAAAACAAAAATAAAAACTCAGATTAAGTAACTTTGGAAACTCGGCTGAAAATAAATTGCTTGTGACAATCGTAAGCGATAATACGAGAATCCAAGATCGGATAAGACACGGGAATATTATCAACCTCTATACACATCGCTTCTTCATAATATGATACCTTGAAAAACGTAAGCGGCAATCACGTACTCCGGCTATGACTTCTACTCGTATATTGCGTAGAATTCTTTTCTTAATCCTAATGGTCGGCTGCTTAGAGATATGCTCTTGCGATGATCCTCGCCCTCGCGTTAACTACTTGCAATTATTTTATTGCGTTTTAGCATTGTGCTAATTGCCCTCTGTTATGATAATGGAGAGCAAACTTTTCTATTTTTTATAGCATCCGTTTTATTTTGGGTTTTTTTTTCGTACATCAAACAGTTCATCAGTTTGAATAAAATATATGTAGGTCATGGCATGGCCCCAAGACGGTCATATTAACGTCTTTCATCACATTTAATTAAAAGTGTACTTACAGGGTGATTCTAAAAACAAACAAAATTATTATCAAGTTGAGTGTTGAACAACGAACATCAATAATGCAAAGCGGTGGAACCAATGTCGATGACAATTCTATTTATATCAATAGAAAAATGCAATATCTTAGCAGAAAATGTTTTTTTTTTTTTTCAGACTAAAGTGAAGTGCACCCTGTAGCATATGGTATTTGAGGACAAAACATATATGTTTCACTGAATTTATTACAGGTATTTCAATGGAATTTTCACTTCCGTTTGTAAATCCGCTCAATTTTGGGCTTGAAACGAATGCATGCCCGAATCAAATGCTCTTTATTCATATTGACCATGGTGATAGTTCACCATGAATTATGAGTCCTATGCGCCAAGCTGCAGGCCGTAGTCAATAGGCTTAAGGAGATGCAGCAGATGGGGAGGGAGCAGGCAACAGCTGCCACACATCAAAGCCAGCAACAACAGCAGCCGCAGAAGAAGCAGCAGCAACAACAACAGCCACAGCAGCAGCCACAGCAGCAGAAACAGCAGCCGCAGAAAAAGCAGCAGCAACAACAACAGCCACAGCAACAGAAACAGCAGCAGCAGAAACAGCAGCAGCAGAAACAGCAGCAGAAGCAGCAGCAACATCAACAGCCGCAGCAGCAACAACAACAACCGCTACAGCAGAAGCAGCAGCAACAACAACGCCCTAAAAAGGAGAAGGTGCCACCCATCTTTACCTATACCACGGCCCTACGTGAAACCATCGATCTCTGTAAGTATGCCATTGGTGTGAGTAATTTTCATTTTAAATGTTTAGGTCAGAAACGCTATGCTGTTCAAAGCAAGACACTGGAACAGCATAAGCGGATTAAAAGCCTATTGAAAGAGTCTACGACGGAGTTTTTCTCCTTTACGCCAAAGGCCGAGAGGTTGCAGACGATGCTCCTAAAAGGCGTGGAGTCGATTGCAGACCCCGAGGAAATGCTCTCAGAGCTCAAAGAGTCCGACAGTGACGACCTCAAATTCGTGGGGGTTAAGCCATTCTCTACGGTGAGCTCCCGACGGGAGAAGCGAGTTATTCCCTTCTTCTTGGTACAGCTCACACCCAGCAGCAAGCTGGAGAGGTCATCACCTTAGCGTCCCAGACTGTTACATGGGAAACATTAAAGAGGAACGGAAACATTTTGCCAAAGGTTCGGGCACGCCGCGTCGAACTGCGAAATGCAGCCTCGATGCGTTAAGTGCGCAAAGAACCACAAGAATGCGACCTTGGGAAAGACAAGGTGGCGGACAGAGAGCAGCTCGTGTGTGTCTTGTGTCGGAACCGAGGACACCCTGCAAACTATCGGGGATATCCTAAGTTCCAGGACATCAAGAAAGAAAACCTGGCCCGTAAGCAGAAGGTCGAGGAGAAGCGTCCCTCGGGTCGCTTCCAAACACCAGCCGTCACATCCCAGCTGACCTACGCCCAAATGGCGGCAGGTTCGGGAAAGACGGTACAAAAGCCCATGGCTGTTCCTAAAGTCCCAGTGCCTGTCACTAAGGCACCGGAAGCGGAGGTGGATGTCTGTTCGATCTTGCTCGCAATCCAAGGGCAGATTGGGCAGCTCCAAAAACAGATCCTTGAGACGGCGATCCGAGTAGATAGTATCTGCTCGCTTCTGCTGCGCCTAGCGCATCTAAGGTCGTGATGAGTACGCTGGTAGAGAGCCCCTTGAAGATCCTGTCGGTGAATGTAAATTCCCTGATAAGGATTGAGCGACGAGCCGTACTTTTTAATCTGTTACAGGACGAAAGCCCCGATGTACTCTTGGTTATCGAAACAAAGCTAAACCAGAAGCACAAAATCCGGCACAGTTCTTATAGAATAATTTGAAGGGACCGATCCAACGCTACTCAAGGCGGGGGAGTTGCGATTTTTATTAAAAATAATTTTAAACATAAGGTCATATATAGCGGTGAAATGCGAAGGTTCCAGGTGCTAGAGGCCTGTATGTATTGTACTTTGTATCAGCTTATGCGACTGAAGCACCTCAACCCAATGTTTTCATTGCAGAGCTCGAGACACTTTTTCGGTCTCTGCGCTTAAACTCGGTGGAAAACTTCTACATTCTGGCCGGCGATTTAAATGCAAAATATAGTGATTGGGGAAATAACATTTCTAACACTAGGGGGAGCCTAATAAGTCATTGGTGCGTTCTTCACAACATTGAATATAGAGTCAAGTTGCTCGCAACGGATAGTCCGTCGTATCCTAGGAGCGGCTCCTATCTGGATCTCATGCTAATAGACTCTCGACTGAGACTGGCAGACACGAACGAATGGTCTATTAACTGTCTACGGACCATTGTATACGACAGTGACTATTGCGGACTACGTGCCGTGATCACAGTACCTGACGAGTTCGCGGAGATGGCAGAGTATTTCCAAGCGCACCCCTACGATTACAGTAGGACGCGTTGGCCACGCTTTGCCAATTCCCTGACGAGAGCGCTCACTTCGAGCGCCTCCTTCCCACCGTCTAATAGGAACCTGTCAAACTACGAGATTGACAGGTACCTCAAACAAATGGACGATATAATTAAGCAGACCATGGACAGCACAATACCACGTCAACGACATAACGATACTACAAACGTGTACCGAAACGCGACAATCGACGCACTGCACAGACAAAAAAGGAGACTCCTGACAAGACTCAAACTCTTGTACAGGCGGTTTACCGACGGACAAAACTCGGAGGTCAGGACACTGAAGTCACTGATTAAAAATATCAAATTCAATTAAATCAAGGAAAATTACAGAATATCTGTAAGTTTGCATTGGAACAACAGAATTCGTGCTGTAAATTCCAGCAGCGCGAGTATGTTCCCGCAAATAAATAAAATATTTCGGAGAAACAATCAGAATGACATTCAGGATCTAAAGCTTCCGAGAACGTCAGGTAATGAACGTTTGCTACGAACAGTTAGCATCGATCCAAAAAACGCCATCCTGGCTGACGACTTCTTCGTGATCGAGGATCCTCAGGAGAAGTTGGCAGCAGTGGGAGCTGTTTTCCAGGAAGTGTATAAGGTGAATGATACCATTCGCCCAAACCACGAATTGGAAAACAGAGTTCTACTTCATCACTCCTACCTTCGAAATGATATCGATCATTGGCGATCCGAGAATCTTGGTTTTACCAGGTTCGATTTATGGCAAATAATGCCGTCACTAATGAAGGGGCTAATACCCTGTTCATTTCGACGGAAGATCTCCAGATGTTCTTTTGGTCATTGAAAAGGAAAAAATCCGCGGATATCGACGATATATCCAATGTTGTGCTTAGGTACCTTCCGCCAGTGGCTGTAGAGAAGTACACCATTCTGTTCAACAATGCACTGAATAATGCATATTTTCCAGTGCACTGGAAGACAGCGGTGGTGCAACCAATCCCCAAGAGGGGTAAGAACACCTCTAACCCGGCAAATCTCCGGTCGATAAGTCTCCTTCCGAGTGTCAAGTGCAAGGTCTTCGAGAAGGTGGTCCATAGAGCCCTGTCTAAATGGGCTGAGGACAATAAAATCATCCCGGATAACCAATTCGGTTTCAGAGCGGGGCATGACACAATTCATGCCGCGTCGAAACTCGTGTCCGTGTCGGATATCCAATGGAATAAATGCAAGAACCAATGCACGGGTGCCTGTTTGATTGACTTGGAAAAAGCCTTCGACACCGTATGGCTAGAAGGTCTTTATTACAAGCTCAATCGGCTGGGCATAAGTAAACCACTGCTATATATGATTTTTGACAAGTTAACAGGTAGAAAGTTCGTAGTGAAAATTGCCAACGTGACTTCTACCCAAACATTTGATATTAACAACGGACTGCAACAGGGTACGGCGAACTCGCCGATCCTTTTCAGCATTTACTTCAGTGATTTGATAGCTTCTCTTCACCGTTCAATAGCGCATGCGGAAGATCTAATCGCGTACAGATCAGGTCCAACGATCGACGTCATTGTCACCCTCTTGCAGCGTGACTTCGAAAAAATTCAGCAGTATTGTGATGACTGGAAGTTGAAGATCAACTGCCAGAAATCAGAAACTATTTTGTTCAGAACGCCTTTGTCTAGGGCCTCTCGAGACACTAGAAAAAAATTGGCGCGGATTCTCAATTCTTGGACAGGACGGGCGCCCACTGGCGAAACAAAGTGTAGTCAGATACCTTGGGATCTGGCTAGACCAGTATCTATATTTTGACAAACATGTAGATGCTGCTCTGGCAAGGGCCCGAGGCGCTTTCGCTCTGACAAGATGGCTGTTTCATTGCAGCCAACTTGATCCCAGGGTGAAGGTAATCTGCTGCGTTAATCAGGCCCATAATTGCCTATGGATGCCCCGTCTGGTTCAATGTGAGAGCCAGCTTAATGGAAAGGATTCGGGTGTTTGAGCGACAATATCTTAGGACTTGTCTCGGGTTACATAGGACACCCGAATCTGATTACACGAAATTTTACCCGAACGAGGTCCTATACAATAGGGCCAGGATTGTACGGGTGGATAACTTCCTGATCAAACTGATTCGAGGCCACGTTGCGAGAGCAATGACTTCGGTCAATAGCCTAATCTCTGGGGCTTACTACCCCAATGATTTATATCACCAGAGAGTGCGCCTTAACGGCTTTGTCCCGCCAGAAGCATTCCTCTATTTAGATAGATGTGGGCTGATCCAGGATAGATTGGCGGTGCCACTAATCTTCCACGTGGGTCGCAATTCCGTGGAACGGCGATTCCTCTACGGACCCGATGTCGCGCTCAGTGAGCCCGAGCGCCTCAGGTTCTGTAGATCGGTCTCACGCCGGGATCGAGGAGACGTAGTGCGCCAGCATCAACGCTTTTGGTGGCTGGAGGGAGCTGTGTCAGTGGACATTTCAATAGCTTCAGTCTCTTCAAGGCAGGGCTTGCCTAACACCAATGGCAGGCTTATATAGGGTAGGGTAGGGTAGAGTAGGTTAGGGTAGGATAGAACAAAAAAAATATATTAAAACCAAAAAAAAAAGATATATATATATATATATATTAGCTAAGTTAGAATAAGATATGTTTAGTTAGGTTTAGGTAGGTTTAAGGATTATATAAAAATATAAAAAAAAATGATCATATGCTAAGTTTTTTGAAAAACAGAATAATTTTTCTTAGCTTAAGTTAATTATAATAATGTTAATTGTAAGTTATTTAAATAGTAGTCGAAAGGCATACGTAAAAATTATATAGTTTATTTTAGAGTGTCCGCCTAGGGCCAGTAAGATTCCTAAAATTGTAAGGATAGTTAAGCTAGTTTTAAGCATTTTTGTCTAGGATAAGATAGATCTAAGAAACTATAAATAAAAATGAATTACAAAAAAAAAAAAAGGAATTATGAGGATGTATAGTGGTCTCATGCTCAACAAAGCCAGCTTCTACCGAGGTCCATCCTACCCTGTCATCTGCGGCACCTGCCCTCCTCGGAGCTTTTGATAGCGCAACTTTCAGCAGCATGAGCAACGCTGTTCGGCATGGCGTAGATGTAGCACTGGATGCAAAGTGTCCAATCTGGTGTAAACAAGGGCTGCCGTCAAAGTGGCGTCCTGTGTCCGCTGTTATCTTGTATGGTGGCCGACTCTCTGCTCGATGCTCTCAATGCCTCTGGAACCTATGCCCAGGCCTATGCGGATTATGTGGCCGTTCTCTGTGACGACTCTCTGTCTCAAAGCAGCGCCGGCGATAAATGTGATCGATGATTGGTGCACGAGTAATGGGCTGTCGGTTAATCCTCTTAAGACTGATGTCGCTCTCTTCACGAGAAGGAGGAAAAATACTGGTATGACTCAGCTGGTGCTCAGAGACGTTTCCATCCCGGTATCCAAGGATGCTGATAGTCATCTCAAATATTAAGCTTCTTTGGTCAAAACATGTTGAGTCAATAACTACCAAAGCATTGTCAACTTTTCCGAAATACAAAGCTGCTTTGTCAAAATATGGGGCGTATAGCCTAAAAAGTTCTTCTGGCACACACACGGCAATGTTAAGACCGATAATCTCATATGCATCAGTTGTCTGGTGGAACAGGCTAAGAGGCAAACAAGTTGTGGCCTCTTTTATTAAACTCCCAAGAGCGGCTTGTCTCAGCTGTACGGGGCCTTCCCCAGCAAACCGGGCACTGCTCTGCATGCTATGATGAATCTTCCACTCCTTACTCCATACATATCCGAGGATGCGCACTGAAAGCCATGTCTCGCCTCAAGACAAATGGTTTTCGGTACAACTCGCACTGGAGTGACAGTGTATTTGCGCGATAAATATCGTACCTCCCCATGGATATGTTTTCCGACGCAATGACACCAGCCAACTTATTGCGCTCTGATTTTACAGTCAAATTTCGATGGCGTCAGGACTGGCTCTGGCCAGACACTGAACCTGGAAAGGACTGTCCATTCATGTTGGCAGATGGTTCTATGTCTGAGCGGGGTCCGACGCTGGAGTTTTCTTTGAACGCGAAAATGTCTGACTGTACTGTTCGTTAGGTAAATATGCTTCGGTCTTTCAATCAGAGATATCCGCAATCCTAATGGTCATGCACTACGAGTATGTTGTGAAGCAAAAGCGGAAGGGAAAAACCATATGCATCTGCAGAGGCAGCCAATATGTGTCCCAACAGCTCCAAATTAGTGCATGAAATTTTTAAAGAAAGTCGATAGACTAAATTCACCAAGGCTTGCATGAGTCCCAGGCCACTCTGGGATCTCAAAAATTGAGATCTCTGACGAACTCGTTAAAATCCGCAACATTCTTCTTATCTTTAAGGAGAATTGATTGCAGAAGACTTGCGGGAGTTACGTTGGTAACCCTCAACATATATAAATATATGTACATCACCCAGCAACCATCACCTATCCAAATTTAATCCCCACTCTGTGTTCTTGTCCGCTATCGGCATTGGCTTGATAGCTTCTTGTTCAATTGCCAGATCCTCCATTTGTTTATACGATGGTTAGCGTCTTTTCACATTTTGTTAGCTTCTCTATTTGTTTACGCTATGTGATGTGTGGCGTCTTTTTCATTTGCTAAACCCCTTGTTTGTTTATGCGTTTGGGTGAGAAGAAAAGCGAGTGATGCTTTGGTTGGTGGGTGATCAGCCAAGTCAGTTGGAGATCACAATCCAAAGTGGAAAGTGATCCTTAAAATTTTAATAAGAAATTTAAATATTATTAAATATAGAATATAGTTAAACTTTACTGAATTGAAATAAAAAAGTGAAACTTTAAATAAAATCGAGTTTGTTTTAACTATAAAATAGAATTTATAACTCGGGCAATATTACGGGCCCTTACACTTTTGCTAATCAGTCTTTTTAAACACCAATGTAGGCGAGGTAGGCGTTGTTCGATTTATTTAATTGGAAAGCAATGCTATTGAGTTGATCCTCAAGTCGACATTTCTGTTTTCTTTTTTTTTTTTTTTCACTTTCCACAGTTACGATACTCAGATTTCGGTGGATATCTTCGTCTTCAATATACCACGGTGCATTGACGGCTCGTAGTATCTTATTTTGAAACGTCTGTATGACGTTAGAATTGCTTTCTTGGTACAACCCTTAAGTTGTATACCATAATTCCAAGTTGGATTTAGTACTTGCTTGTATAGAAGCAGCTTGTTTTCAATACTGAGCTTAGAATACTTCCCTAGTAACCAGAACATTTCTTTGTAATTTCATTCAAGCTCTTTACGTTTTATTCTTAATTTTTATTTCGCGTCGAGAGTCTTGTCAAGATATTTAGCCTCCCTCGCAAACGTAATTTTTTTCTTTGTTAACAAAAACGGGAAGCATATTCGCTTTTCTGTATGTAAAATTAACATGGACAGGTTGGGTGTTATTGAGGGCTATTCGTCAAGTCTTTGTCCAATCATTTACACGGTTAAGGGCATATTGATGTTTAAGAGTTGATTCCTCAACCGATTTACCCGTTGCAAGAATAGTTGTATCGTCGGCAAACGTCGCTAGAATGAAATCTTGCGTTTGCGGTATGTAGCGAGTATAAAGTAAATACAGAAGTGGGCCGAATATACTTCCTTGAGGAAAGCCAGACGAAATCACTTCCGTATTTTACGTGAAATAGTCTATAGATATGCAAGATAAAGAAGAATACAGTTAGACTAAGCAGTGTAAGCATTGTTTCCACCAACTGAACAGACGTGGACCAGTTGTCCATGATCAAATTTCTGCCAGTACCATGAATGCTTTCACATATTTTCCGAACTAATTTTAGCGGAATGGGGTCATTTGATGTTCGCACTTCTTTTCGAAGGTAAGGAATCCCAGGCACCATATAATACATATGTGCGAGGATCACATACCGTTATCATTTTTCGAAGGAATATAAATTCTAAATTTACAATAACCCCTGAGCCCCAACAGTTGCTCATCAGTACTCGTGAGGAGTATAATATTTCACATAATTTGAAATAAATTTTATCCAAATGCACCTTACTGGAGCCACTTTATCAGAACGATTTCTCATTTTCTATCATCGAATCGGATACAATACATTACTGTTGGAATGTGGGCGATCACTTTGTTGACCACATGCTGCGTGTGTTTCTTCGGCCTTGCTTTTACATTCCAGCAATATAGAATAGCTCATTTTAGTTTTTAGTTAGTTTTTGATCTCGATATTAGTATTTTTTGACAAAGCCTCTAGCACAACGTCATCAAAGAAAGGACTCCAAGCTTCAATTCCAGATGTAACAAATTTAAGCACAAATTTGCAATCAGACTATTTCGCTGCTGTTCGACCACCTGATAATGGAGGCTGCGTGATCCAATGAAATCAGCACACAACCGTGTCTACCATATTTTCAATGATTGACGCTATCTTATCGGCATAGAGATTGCGAGAGCATCTAAACGAAAGACTCTCCAATATGCCTACATCAGACATAAACGCCAGCGATATGTGGCCATACTGCGGCTCAGTCATACAGGAACAGCCGAGACTACCTTAGGCTATCGACCACCACCGTCAACAAACCCGTGGTATGATGGCGAGTGTGAGCAAAAAAGAAAGCAGCCGACGAGGCATATCGGAACGTGCTACAACGGAAAACTAGAGCAGCGCATGAAGAATATCGCACCAGAAGAAGGGAAGAAAAGAAAATACTGCTACTAAAGAAGTCCCGGGACAAACACAAGATAAAGGCCTTTTACAAAAAAACAAAACAAAAACCTGGCCACAGGCTACGAGAAAGGCACCCAGTCTTTTCAAAATTGCGAAAGAGATTACTGACCCCCAGGGAATAGTGGATGTGTTTAAGCAACATTTGCAAATGCTGATAAACGGGAAAGGAATAAAGAGGTGTTGAAGGAGTCCTCCCACACAGTATTTAAGAAGTCGGCAAATCAAAAGCGGGTGGACTCCCATCAGAGTTTTTCAAGGCTGGCGGCGATGTTTTGGTAGGGAACATGCACCAGATCACCTGCAGAATTCGAGAAGATGAAAGCATGCCCGATGACCGGAATATCAGCTCTATTTGCCCCACCCATAAAAAAGATGATCCTATCTCGTGCGCCAACTACCGAGGTATATCCCTGCTAAATCTGACCTGCAAGAACCTCTCCAGTGTTATCTGTAAAGCCTTTTTGCACCGCACAAATAGCCACAAATCAGTGCGGTTTCCGACCCGGCAAATCGACTATAAGCCAATTGTTCACACTAAGGCAAGTCCTGGAAAAGACCTGCGAGTTTAAAATCCATACGCACCATTTTTAATCAATTTCAAAGCTGCATACATTTAAATGTGATGGCCGAATTCGGGATCCCGGGAAAACTGATCCGATTGTGCCGCAACCGCCATGCGGCATGCAGTTTGGTTCAAGAACCTCAAAGCTATACGAGTCATGCACCGGATTTCGGTAAGGTGATGCGCTATCGTGTAACTTCTTTGATCTGGTACTGGAATAGATAATACGGCGGAGGGGGGGGGAGGTGTAAATAAGAAGATACTATTTTCTATAAGTCGGTGACGTTTTGGTAGCCTTCAAAGCGATTGAAGAGCAAGCGAAATAAACTGGCATGAAGATAAACAAGGAATAACAAGATACATGCGGTAGAGCAGAAATCGATTCGGCAACTACAATACCAGGTGGGACAATACAAGTACATAGCAATCGATAGAACGTGAACTCCACAAGTGACATCATAGTAGAAACCTGGCGGAGAAGCACCCTTAGCAACCGTTGTTATTGAGGTCTGTCACAACCGCTAGGGTCAAAACTCCAGGACCAAAATCATGCTCTACAAAACCTTCATCCTGCTAGACTTGCTCAAAAAGCTGGGCGATATACGACGACAGAGTTGATTCTGGGCTCCTTAGAAAGAAAAAATCTGTGACGGAAATTCGGTCCTATCGGCGACGTCGTCCGGAAAGCAAAGATCCGCCGACTACATTTGGTTGGCCACATTGAGCTCATGGATACTAAGGATCCAGCTAATAGAGTCTTCGAACCCAAGTCTCCTGGTTCGAGAAGGAGAGAAAGACGGAACCACCGGTTAAAAAACCAAGTAATCGCGGACGCAAGACGACTCGATCCAGATAACCGAAAACTGCGCGCCCGCGACCGTCAAAGATAGAAGGCAGTTTCAGCTCAGGCTCAGACCCTCCATGGGTCGCTGGCCTGATAAGTAAGTAAGTAAGTATCGACATAGATGAGTGATAGAGATATTCCTGTAAAAATAGCCTAAAGACGTCATTACTCGCAAAGCTCATTTCTCAATTGGTCTATTGGTTTTTGGCTGTGTGGCGTGTAACGCCGTCTTGCTAAAACTCGTGCATTTTAGGCAAAAAAAAAATCGAAATTATTGATCGATATTGGGCGCCATTGACGGTAACCGCATTTTTCCGCGGGCATTGGCAGCGCCTCTACTGCCTACTATCGGTACTCATCATCATTATTGGTACTCATCGGACCAACTATGTCAGTTTTGTTTATAAATACATACATCCATTCAACCAGAAATGATCTTCCACAAACCACCCGTGAGCTGTGGAATGGATATATTTGTAATGCACATATTTCGTCTATCTAAGACAAAAATAATTCTGTATGACAACTGTCATTAGGCATTGTTTAACTTTACGAGATTGTTCAAGAAATAAAGTGACTTTTTTTTCCGCGGAAAAATATTAATTTATCTATCAATTCAACTTCAGAAGTACTTACGTCAGCAATCAATCCCCAAAATATTTTTGATATGTGCTTTTTAGTATAACCTTGAGCTCTTCCAGCGAGGCGGTTTTTATCTTCTCAATCGTGGCAAACTTCTGTTTTTTTCATGTTCCTTTCAGTTTTGGGGAGAGAAAACAGGCGCAATTTAGCAATTTTAGAACAATCCCCGCTGACATATGTTTCAAGCCCAAAGTATCTGACAAAAATGTTATGGCATGAATCAACCGATATACCAACATCTTCAGTAATGTTTCTGATAATGATTCAACGATTCGACTTAACAATTTTCTTCAATGTTTCAACGTTTCCATCCGTTGTTGACGCGCTCGGGCGTCCAGGACTCATTGACATTAATAACTTCTCGGCGTTCTATGAAGAGCTTCTATCATTTACAAACTATTTGTTTTTTGCTCAGAGTAGTCTTGCCAAATTCTCGCAAAACATTCAACATTTCAAGTACGATGGAGCACTTAATTTTATTTTCCACATAAAATTTAATACAGATCTTTTGATTCACTTTTTTTCCCCCAAAACACGTCCAATCTTTATATCTGTGAAAAACAAACCAAATATTCAAAACGGCTAACAATGTCAATATATGTTTTGGGACATGTGTACCAACATAACAGAGTACTGAGCACGCGAAATTCAAAAAGTCTCCTTATTTTTTGAACATTCTTGGTTTGGGTTTTTTTTTGTATTTTTAGTAGATTAACAAAGCTTAGTAATTCATCTTATCTACTTTCGTTAATTTTTTTGTTAGAATTTTACCTTATTTTGCTAGCCTGAGAAAGTGTTTATCAATCGGTGTGAGATAATTTTTTTACTAAACCAGTGTTAAACTTTTTTTTTTTTTTGATGTGCCCACGGATGTGGAATCTTCATAGATACTAGAGGCCCGTGCCGTTACCATGCACGATTCGCAGGCTCTGCAACACCCTGCACTCATCTGCCATTCTCTTTGCGGGACTGCCGCTAAGTATTACTTCGCGGGACTGGCAAGCAATTCATGCTACTCCTGAGTTTGTAGACTTCCACCTGCTTCTGTTGTTCTTGCGGTCTCTTCTGCTTTCCTTGCCGCTTCTACTCTCCTCAGCTCTGTCTGTACAGTCAGCCAGTATTCCTCCGACGCCACCATTCGCTGAGTTATATTTTCTGGTCTTGGTAGAGTGCCCCTCCAATCTGTGAAGCGTCTACATTCAAGGATTGCGTGCCTCACGTCTTCCTCTTGGTTTGAGCAGTCTGGACAAAGAGGAGATGTATCGTGGCCAGACCAGAGAGGAACTGCGTAAGATGGTAGTTGCAGTTTCCTTGTGCTCTGTTTAGCCATATATCTATTGATGGAATCAGGGTTCATCTGCCCTTTGGGGTATTATTCCAACAAGTTTGCCATTAGTCCATCGAGCGTGACCCCTCTTCCTTCTTGATTTTTCTAACTTCTCCTGCAATGGTTGGCCTTGAGAGCTTTTTTCCGCTGGATTCTTTTCATCTCCTCGGCGAGAATGTCAATGGGGTTCATCCCAATAATGACAAATGCGTCTGCATCCGAAATCGTCCCGTAGCCGCTTATTGTCCTTAGAGCACAGAGTCGGTACACCGATGATAGTTTTCGGTATGTTTCCTTCCTCTTGAGCGCTTCTGCCCACACTGGTGCAGCATAGAGCATGACTGAGCTCACCACTTTATCCAGCAGAATCCTCTTCGCATGTTCGAGTCCACCCACGTTTGGCAGTATCCTGGAGCCGTTTGTAGTGATGATGCTTTTTTGCTCACATAGTCCACGTGTAAAAGCAGCCTTCAATTAATGTCAATTTATTAAGTATTCCGTCGGGTCCACGCGCCTTTTTGTCTCCTACTCTGTCAAGAGCTCTCTGCAGTTCGTTCAGCGTAATGGCTGGGATACTGTCGACGTCTGCTTCACAGACAATTGTGGCCGTCGCATCCGGCCTTTTGGGGAACAAGTGCTCCACTATTGTTCTTAACAGTATTGGACATGTTAGTTGTGGGGACCTGTAGCCTTTTAGTTTGGCCAACACCGCTTTATGCGCCCTGTCTCATGGGTTAATTTCGGCTTCTTCGCACATACATGAAGCATCTTGCAATGCTCCATTTGATTGCCTTCGTTAGGTCCCGCCTCATCTATTTGAAGGTGTCGAGGTGCTTTTAAAAAAGAACTCTTCCTCTTGAACTTTGGACGTTACGATGAGCCTGTAAGCATTTTGATCTGAGTGTCGTTCCACCAGTAGCATGGGGCTCTTCTCTGGGTTGCTGTTTTCCTTAGCATCGCCGCATCGCAGGCTGTCGTAACATTTTGTGTAAATCGGTGCGACAAGTCTTTAGCTGATCCATTTGTGTCTATTAAACTGCTGTTCAGCATCTCCTGAAAAGTTTCTCTGTCGAACAGACTATCTTTCCATTGTGGGCCTCTTTGCCTGTTTCTTTTTTTGGTATTTCGAAGACAATCGCCTGGTGGTCGCTGTGGCTGTTTTCTTCGCTAACACGCCAATTCATATTGCGCAAAATAGGGTAGCTGGCGAAGGTTATATCTATGATGGATCTCATTCCTGCTTTCCGATACGTACTTGCTTGCCCTTTATTCGCCATGTCTACTTCTAAAGATCCAGAAGCCTCAAGGAGAATTCGCCCTCTTTCGTTGGTAAGCCTACTGCCCCATTCCGTCGCCCATGCATTGAAGTCTCCGCCAATGATAACTCTGATTCTTTGCTGGGCACCCACCGTTATCCTGTCCCCCATATTGAAGCGGGCTTTTGTTGTCGTTAACCCGTATGGTTCACTTATCAGCACCACATCTGCCTGTTCGTTCTTCGCTGTCTGCTGCAGAATATCCTGGGCTGCCTCACAGTGGTTCAGGTTTATTTGTGTAACCTTATTCATTGCTTACTGGCGATGGCTTTCTTAAAAATTGGGCATTTTCCGCTCCCGGCTACGTGCTTTGCGTTCTCTGGGTATTTTTTTCTACAGAACATGCATGATGGCTCCTTGCTGTAGTTCTTTACTATGTGGCCTTCCGTTCCACATCTCCTGCAGAGTTTTGAGCAATCTTCTATGCCTTCGCATCTGATAGTTATATGCCCGAATCCGAGGCATTTGAAGCATTTTATGCGTAGGGTTTTTTGTCGAATTCGGCTATTTACCCAACCTATCTTAAGTATTCCCACTAGGAGTATTTTTCTGGCTACCTCCACCGGGAGGCTGATTATTGCACTTTGGGTACGTCCGTGCGTTTGGTGTAGAGAGATGACGTCCGTGGGCGATATACCATCGAATCCAAATTGCATTCTAATTGCAGAATTCTTCTTTTGTAGTTTCCTCATCGATGTCTTTGCATTCGAGGGTGGTACGGTGTGTGAAGGCCCTTATTTCAGCCTTTTGGCCGAGGATTTCGTTTGCAGTTTTTAACTCTATTGCTTTGCTCTCGACGTCTTTTAGCTGTATAAACAACTCTCCTTTGAGTGTCCTCCTGATTTTTGACACTGTTTTATCGACTTATTCCAGTTTGGGGTCTGCTTTTATATTGCTGAGTAATTCTGCGTACGTGGTTTCTTCTACGACTTCGATGACTATTGCTTCGAGCCTAGCCTTTTTTACAGATGTTTTCCCCATGGTCCTTGCTTTGGTAACTTTTGACCAGGCTGTTTGTTCGGTTTTGGCGCCTTCTGTTAATACTTGTGCTGTGCCACTCTTTCCATCTACTGCGCTCTTTGCTATCGCAAAGACTCCGATCGGTTGTCCTTCGGGGTCCGATTCCTCTCCTCGTTTTTTTTCTGCCGCTTTTGAGAAAGCTCTTTTCGTGGGTCCTTTTCGGGGGCCGACTTACGTTCTTGCTCCCCGCTGGGTCTGATCCATGGGGACGTTTGTGAAGAAGTGTTCTTCCTAATAACTTCCTTTGCCATCTCGTCTTGGAATTGAATGGTTGAGAGCTCGTAGAGTGCTAGTATGCTTTCGATGGCGTCTCTCATTGGCTGATGTATTGATCGCCTTTTGCCATCTTCCAACATGTCTACCAGTTCCCTAATATATTCTCCTAAATTGAGGCTGATTGGTGTGGGGCTCCTTCCTTAGTTGCCGCCCGGTTCGCCGTTGGGAGTTCGCTGGAGTGTTAGATGTGGTTGCTATGACCGGAGATCTCCGCATTAACGTACTTCTTTGGAACGGGTTTTCGTTTTTACCCCCGTTTTCTGCATCGTTGCTTACCTTCTGATTTTTTAGTGTAATGTTTATTGTTGTTGTTGTTTTTGTTGCCTACTCTGTCTACAATTAATGCGCTGAGACGTGTACTAAAGGCCGGAATCCCGAAAGACATGGCGAAGTGATTTTGCAGCACGACAATGCTGCAGGTCGTAGAACCAGTCAAAATATACTACGAAACGCTGGAATGGGAAATCCTATCCCATCCGTAGTATTTTTCGGACATTAATCCGTCTGACCATCACATGTACTGAGCATTAACTTAGAGCTTGTCCAAACAGAACTTCCTATGAAGAACTTCCTTCCTGAAGATGAGGCGTCCTTCCCACACGTTATTCGTATCTTGCCGAAAAATGGGAAAAAGTAATGGCTAGCGATGGACAATACCTTTAGATTAGACAATAGACTTTAGATTTCATAGTAAATAATTCTTTTCATAAAAATAGACGAATTCCAATGAATATTTGCAAATCTCAATACTCGTAACTACCCTGTGCAGTCTGCTGTCATTATAATTCTAATTGGTACTCAAATGTTAATCTGAAGAGCTGATTAAAAGTAGACATAAACCCGAGTACAATGGCATCATTTTATGATGCAATAGCCGCCTTGATTTTCAACGACTAATTATTCTCACAGGTCTAGTACATAAGTATGCATGTGATTCTTACTAAAACGTTTCATATTTGATTTTTTTTTTTTTTCTTTAACCTTTTGCTATATTTATTTACTTTTAGTTAATCAACAAAGTCCGATAGTTGTATGAACTGCCTACAAGTGAATCCAGAAGATAAGATTGCCGCTTGATTAACGTGATTTCTCCTCTTTTTTACTACATGCTACGAGTACGTTGACTATTAACGCGCGATAAACCGATGGTAATTTTGGCGAAAAAAAAATCGAAAGTGAGTTCAAACTGGAAACGTAGACTCGGGCTTGAACCGCGGTTTTAAAATGGTTCCAAACTTTTTGTCTCAATATCCGATACCGGTTCATTGCGATATGTTTTTTATAGTGCTCTTCGAGATTACTTGAAATGTCATCCATCGTAGCAATCTATGAGTTAATTGGGAACATTGGTCAAGGACTGTGATAAGGTTTTTATAAATCAAGAGTCCATTTAATTAGTCGCAATTAAAATAAATAATTCAGATTTAATTTGTAAATGAACTAAAAAGTGAGCTTGGCACCTAAATGTAAGGTAGAAGAGTAAGTTATCACCTCAATTTGAGCGTCACGTGTTGCTTTTATTGTCCCAATAGACGCAAACCTGATAGTGATCGTCAGTAAGTACATGTGTCCCGGCGTTGGTATATAAATACAAATAGAGAAATGCCAGAAGCCTTAGACGGAGAAGCAGATGAATGAACGAGTAATCATATTTCTGACTCGAACGGTCGGGTTTTACTTGCAAACTAAGAGATAGTGATTACGAGTATGTCTCAATTTAAATAGTAATAGCAAAATAAACCATTAGACGCACGTCTGATAATATTTTTGCTGTCGAATATTCACGCGTGAGTTTAACATTTTGTAAAAGGAGCAACTTTCTTAGCAAGCCAATCTCCGTTGCCGTCTGATGCTTGCTAGCTATTTATGAATTTCTTGCACCATATGGCCGTTTTTCCAGACTTAGTATTGTTGAAGTAGTTAAATCTATGCGTTTTTCAATCGATCAACTGCCTGCAACGATAACTTGGTAAATATTACTTTAGCCACTTCTGTTTCTTTTTATAAAAGAGTGTCTTCACACGTCACTAGTGTCAGTGAACATACCTCCTACCTTAATCATCGAGAAAAAAAGTAGCTTTAAATACGACTACTCGTTCGGTCCTGATTGCCTCCTGGCCATAGTTTCAAGAAAAATGCCCTTATTTCAAAGCTCCATTTCACACGGACTGTTTCCTCAGCTTTGGAAAAATGCCTAGATTATCCCAACCCACAAAAAAAGAAGGAACGAATTAGATATCTAACTATCACCCCATTGCTAAACTTTTTGAGAGTATCGACTTCGATACAGTATTTTTTCACGTCAAGCCTATCTTCCCCCGAATCAACATGGGTTTCTTAAAAGTCGATGGACAACCAATAACTTAATTGAATTTTTCTCACAATCTTTTAATGCACATGGGGATGGCAAAAAGTTGGCCGTTGTTGTCACAGATTCAGCAAGGTCTTCGACAAAATCTCGCATCAAATTCACTTTTCTTGATCTTCTACGCTACGTAAACTGTTTGTATAAAAAGTATTAAAATATGTGGTATGGTTTTAATTTTCTACCTTGCAAAGACGTCTTATGCAAAAGCTTTCCTGTCTGTCCTGTACGCATATATCATATATTTACAAACTTGGGCGAAGTGAATGTTAATCATAAACATGTTTGTCCACAATCTTGTATTATTATATATCCAATCAAATACATGAACCGTAATGACGACTAAGCCAATCGCCAGTATTACTGTTGCCTATTTTTAGGAGTTAGTTTTTTGTTCTCTTATTGAAAATTGCGTTTGGAAATTCACAAATTAGCGACTGATTGAGACATGTCGGCATGCCTGTTGAGAACCGGAAATCCTTCAAAGCGGCTTATTGCTGCACGTCTTAGTCTTCTACCTAGCAAAGCTGGGGTAGAGATGACTTACTCAAAGACTGGATAGATTCAGGAAAAAGTTTGCAACATTCAAGGTAAAATACCTGGATTTGTAGCTTGGCTCTCGGCGAGCTAATCGCACCTTGTTTTAGATTTGCGCCGCGCTTAAAGCCCTAAACCAAGAGTAATATTCTGCAGCCAATCTTGTTACAACCTTTTTTAACCCTATCTACAAAAGTTCATAGAGGGCGATATACGTTTGTATTTTTTCTGAAGGCAAACTAGCGGAAATGTGAGGGCCTTGTTTGGCCTAAATTCATATCATTGTATCGTATTTAATTAAAGCTCTGAGAATATATCTACTTTAGTTTATTTTTGGATCGCTTTTACTCGTAAGTATAATTTAAGCTCTATTTAGTTAATCTACGCTTACTCCCGCAAGTTCTGTAGGAATATCCTGGTCAGCACGAGTGACCTTTCTAATATTAAATTCAAAATTTCAAATATGAAACAGCGAAAATCTTGAGTTCGTGTGGTCGATCATGGATCATAAACGTGATTTTTTTCGACTCTGTCAATCACTCAAGTGACCTTTGTATAACCACAGATTTATACGTTTCAGTTTTGTTCATTAAAACGCTATTTAATTTTAATATCTTTATCTTTAATTATAAATTAGGTGAATTTGATCACTCCCTAAAATGTGTGTTTTGTGATTATTTCGCATTAACATTTTTCGAGTAGCATTTAAGAAAAGCCAAATGACCTTAGAAAAGTCTAGAAAAGTTAATTTACTACGAGGAGAGCGTATAATGTGGTTTCAAGTTTTTTTTAAATGCAATACTCGTATAGAAGGATGAGATAAAGTGCTACATTAAATGATGCTATAATAACGTGCACGTATCATCATCCATAATTCTTAAATGAACTCCTGTTCATTCCAGAAATGGCGCATACCCATAAACCGAAAGCATGGATTTCGGGTAGAAATCATATTCACAATTCCGTTATCAGTTCATTTATGCCGCCACACGCCAAAGCACTAAGCTGCTCAATACTAAGCCCTCTTTCAAAGCTCTCTATTAAGTAGTCCGCCACAGTCATCGTGAATCGGTCGACGAATTCGTACAACCAATCGTAACCGCCACATTGGCGAAGAGGATACCCAATCCAAGTGGAATATCTACGTCAACTGCGTTTGTTTCGAGTAAAATGTATTCAGTTATAACACGTTTAATAAACGATTTTCCCGCGCCTGTGCGATTATAGTCAACCTACACCGAATTCATCTGGCAGTTACTGATTGTTGAATACACCTGTTGCGTATATAAGTCGTGTGGATAAGCTCGAGTTGGTCATTCTCGAATCCGGTTCCTAAGAGATAACAAGAATTGCTCTTTATAGTGAAGTGAAGTGCTTGGAGTAGGGAAAATATATAGAAAAAAAAATTATTTATTTTTTAAAGTTTCGTTAAGAACATTTTTTGAAAAGGTTAGTGATGATTTTTAATTTTTTACCAACGTTCTTCTCTATCCATTTACCTAAAGGATAGAATTTTCAAATATATGTTTAAAAACATAAAATAAAAAATTATAAAAAAAAAAAAAACAAAAATAATAAACTAAAAACTTATGGCAGACATATGATCTTCTGTGACTATGACGAGCTTACTGCTGTCGACAGAATCATTTACAAATCATTTTTGATCAATTTTAAAAAAAAATCACAATGTTGCAAGAATACCATAGCACCATCCCTGAAAGTGAAACCTTTCATCTACGAAATCTGTAGTGACTTTTTTCCTTTATAAAATTGTTATTGTACCAGAATCATACAAGCATACCCTACAATTTAAAACCTTTTTAAAATATTTCTTCAGTTGAGGAGCTGTTTCTGTTGTGGGTAACAGACATACATAGATAGTCCTGATTTTATTCGTTTAATAAAAACAAAAAAACGGTTTAATTATTGGAGTTGTACAAGGAGATTTTGTGTATTTTTTTATAAAAATTAAAAAGTTGTAATTTGTGTGGTACATATGTCAGGAAAATTATTTTGGCGATTTTGGAGTAAATGCCAGATTTGAGGATATTTTGGTTTCTTGTCTGCTTCAGCCTCAGCCCGGGCCTTAAACGTTTATCACCCAGAATCTTCCATCCTCGCCGTTACTTCTGCAGGCGGCCAACTTATTACTACAGATCCCCATTTTCTATGACTAGATCTTTTACTATGACGATTGTAATTTTGTTTATAAATTTTATTTATTCTTTCAAATCTAATTTTCCCATTCAAAGTACTCTTCCTCTTCGGTGAAATACTCTTCTCAATGTTTTCTCCATTACTCGAAACAACTGTAACCTCGGTTTTACAAATGGCCTTTAGTTCATACAACGATTCTCTCCTATCAACTCGGAATGATGTTTCCGCAGTGCCCTTTTTACCTAGTTTATTAGATGATATTTTATGCATGTACTCTGGCTTCTTGCAACTTTTTGAACCGTTTAAAAATATTTATTTTAATAAAGCCTGGCAGAAACCTTCCTTATCAGGAATTTGCAATTTCTTTGCTAAAAAATACTAAATTCAATTTTAGTTGTTCACAAAGCATGAGCGTAACTATGAAATCAAAGTAGAATCGATAAATCCACAAAATCACATAACTCATACATAGCCCTAAGAGGAAATGAACCATTGTTATGAGCAATATATACTTTGCCACATACCACAAAAATGTGACATAAAAAAGGATGCTTATTTAAGGCTTTAATGAAGCCCAATGATGAACTCTATTCTGATAGATGGGTTCTTTGAGCGCTTATAACTTCCCGTTCACTGTTCATAAAGGTTCAAAAGCCTTGTCGAGGAGTTAAATCTCAACGACGGGAATATTTTTCCTTAGTGGTTAACCATCGACTTCCATGTGCATTCCATTTGCAAATATATCTTTTCGTATCGGTAGTACGTATGTATATATTCTTATGGTCTACATCCTAGCGCATATTGCTATCGTCGTCACTACACATTATTCATAAAGTACAAGTGGACTGACTTACGATTCCAATAAAACAGGGTTCGGATAACCCCAACAAACAAGTCTTCGATTTGTATTCCGTGATGCTTATCTTCAGATATAAGTATATATTTGTCTAGTACTAGCTTCTCGAATCTCGCTATCCATAAGTTGGAATAAATTACAAGATAGGAGGTAGAAAACAAGAGAAGTTTCTGGTACTCTAGCATTACAATATATAATATACATGACGTCAGTTTTTGATATAAAGATTTATTAGATGCAGTTAAAGAACATACAAGGAAGTAGGAGCTTATGTGAGGATCATGAAACAAACTTTATTCACCGAATTCATGATTTCCAAAGTAAATTAAAAAAAAGCCGCATATGAGTACGATTTAGGCTTTGATCAACATTTTTTTTTTAATATACAGCTGTGGACAAAATTCTTACGCACCCCGGAATTTTGAGTTATAATGCAAAACCATTATGAAAAATACAATGTTTCTATAGACTTAACTTAGTTTTGTTGTTAATGTGTAGTATTAGACTAACTATTGTAATATTTCATCGGTCCACTCATGTTTTTAATAACTTCTTGAATTTGGCCTGGTATACTATCCACCAATCGTTAGCATACAGAAGGATGTTCCTTACTCTATGAATGGTCGATTCTAACTCTGGTATGGATTTAGACTTGTGGGGACGGATGTTTTTCTTAAATTTACCCATAGATGTTCAATTTGGTTAAGGTCCTGAGCGGGTCATTTCAAGACTTCTCCATTTAATTAGAACCAATCCTTGCTCCTTCTTGCGTATGATTCGGAGCATTGTTGGAAGATGACGGACTTTTGATGATGGATTTTTGCGCCTTCCAAATAATTTTGTAATTGATGGCTTCTGAGTTTGTCCCAGCGCAGCGTCTGGAAATATACCTCTCCGAGTCCATCCGACCTCAACAAATAAACCAAATTCCCACTCCACTGGACGTCATACAATCCCAAATCACCACACTGACCCCACCGTTCTTTTTCGGTAGCAACCAGACATACGTGCACTACATTTGAAGAGCCGAAGGGCTGAGAAGAAGCAAGCAAAGACTGTGTTAAGTTTGAGAGTAAAAATGTCTCATGTTCTTATGATTCCAGACAAAATAGGGACTTATTATTAAATACTACCGTGCATTGTTATTTCTTCGATATTACACTCGTTCGACCATAAGGCCTTCTCCCAGTATGAAGCTGCCCAATGTTTATAGCTTTTCGTCCTAGTAAATCCCCCATAAAAATAAATTCAACGGCCAAAAACCTGACGATATTGGTTCCCAGTTTACATCAAAAACACATGAAATAATTCTTCGACGATTTTTTTCTTCCTTAAATGCCAAGACACATTTGGTGTAAGATGTGCCACTGTCTTGTTGAAACCACATACTTTTCCCTTTTATGTGGACTTACCAACTTTTGACTGATGATGACGTCTACAACTACTTCATTTTTAGAAAAGCTTGGACCAATTACACGATGGTACCAAGTTGCACGGTGAAAAATTAGCTTCGTCGCAGAAGAAAATGTTGTGTATAAATTGGACATCCAAAAGCTGATGTAGAATACAAGCATCTAATCGGCGTACCTCCTACGCATTCCGTGGACAACAGGGAGTTGGAGAGTGAGCAAATCCAAATACAAAATACGACATGATGTGCCGAAAGGCAAGCCCATATTCTGTGGTCGCCGCTGGCGCCATGGTGTTCATCTTCTGCAACACTTTCACAATATCAGCTATATTGTATCTATAAGCCCACAGACTTCTCAATCGGAATCAGGCATTTTGAATTTTTATGCAGTAGATTATATCGGCCATAATTTGCTTGTAACGTGCGAAACGTGTCTGCTGCAGAATTACTTTTTTGTAGTAAGTTTTCCCAAGTTTAACACGTTCAGCGATTATTAAATGACTTTTTTTAATTCATTTTTAAAATTCATTTCTTACAACTATCTTACGCGCTAGGCAAAAATGATTAAACTAGCTTAACTAACTTATAAATATCTTACTGGCCCTATACGGACACTCTAAAGTAAAAAGAACAGATTAAATTATAACTTTCGGCCTTATGAAAAAAAAAATATTATAGCAATTAAAATAATTTAAAATTTAAGCTAAGAAAATATTTGTTTAGAAAAATGATCAATATTGTAAAATGGCAAGCCTTAAGCTGAATATGTTCAGTATCGGGTTTGATGCATATGATTGAGACAGGCATGTCAAATCTGGACTACGAATAGGATGACCCTTTACTAAATAACTGCTAAAAAATAAGGTGCTATCTGAAGCCCTACAGTTTAACTATTATTTTATCTTTATTGTCAGTGTCTTGCCATTGAATCAAAAGTTGAGAAGCAATATGATTTAAGGACATCGATCAGTGTTCCTATTTGCTAAAGCCTCAAGTGGAAAGAATTTCAACAAAAATCTACCACCAAATTTAATAAAATAAATTGAAAAGAACTGTCACATTTTTATGGTCACTAATCGACTTGGATCGATCCAAACTTCATACCTGACTGTACTCGATAACTGCTTTGGGAAACGAATTCAAATATCTGAGAACCGTATTGACTACCAAGAAGGACCTGAAGATTCGCTTCTTCGCGATTTAAAACCAACAGTTGTTTGTAAAATCGTACAATAATACCACTGATACTTTACAAATAGGAAACCTAGTTTCTGGGTAAAAAGGAAGAAAATAAGATTTCGGGTCTTTGAAAACAAGACGTTAAAGAGAACTTGTCTTGAAAAACAGGACGAAGAAACTGAATGGAGGGAACTACACATTTAATAAGTCCAATGCTAAGACTAAGATAGATGGAAAGCCTGGGAGAAAAAAACCCCTAGAAAAGAAGCGGTATAGATGGGGTTGGATTGGTGTAAGGATGAACAATAAGATATGGAAAAGAACAGCGAAAGATTGGTCATGACAGGGAAGCTTGGCGAAGGATTGTCAACGAGGCTATGAACTCCGGGGCTCCAAATGAATAATAATAAAAATAAAATTATTGTAGCTAATGTTGCAACTCGTGAAAGACCAAAGTCAAAACTTCTCTCAATAACCTGTGATGGGTGTGATTTATTCGCAAGACACAAGGGTCCTATTGTCTCCGGTTCCGAACGACGAAGTCCGACAAGATTTTCTTAAGACGACTACGCTATGGCTCAGTACCCCACTGAAGAAGAACACTGGAAAATATTTTGACTTGGCTTTTGCCGGACTTGAACTCCATATCATAGGCGTCAGAAGCCAGCACGCCAATCTCTGAGCCACGGTGCCCACAAATAAAATATTTCTGTTTCAATTTATGTAATTTTTTAAATTTACGTCTATTTGGATGATTTCAATTTCGTTGCACGTACTGGAAACTATTCGTCATATGTTGAACAACACGCTCAGTGATATCTCGCAGAGGGCTTACGTTCATGCGGACGAATCTGATGATTGTAGCGGCAATTCGATATCAGTAAGATGAAAAACCGAATTTTGAAGGAATAGTTCCTCATGATATGCAGTTAACGTCGTGACTCTTGCATTTTTAAAAGAAGATCCGATTGCTTCATTCACTAGCAGAGCATTGCACACTGTTAACTTTGGTCTATGCGGCGGTGTTTGAACATAATTTGATGGAGACTAGACGCAACAATCCTGTTCATTTATACATAGTACAATACATACAAATTCAAATGAAAATGCGCTTCAACACTCCAGAACTCAGTATTCAAAATAAATGACTGGCAAAAAACTTTTTGGTACAATGCCTTTTTGTTTTTTCTTGTTACATATTTGCATTATTCGCCCTCTATTCCATTAAATTTTGAATCCTTAACACACGTCGTGTCTAACTTACAGGAATTCAAAAATGTATGTTACCGCAATTTTCGAAATGATGAACCCGGTTCAGATGGTTCACATTTAATTGGCTTGAAATAGAATAATGAACTTAGTATTCGTATAAGAAGCAATAGTATTGCTGATCTTGGTAATTCCCGAACGCAGCTCTAAATGTATTTCCAAAGGCTCTCGGACAAAATTCCTAATCATAATTGCCAGATTCAATGCAAGACTTGCCAAAAATAGAATGTAGTAGACGCGCAGCCATTCTTTCATTATATATGACGCCAATAATGGCGTCAGTTTGCAAAAAGAAAAAAAGGAAACTCCAAGATTTGAAATCAGCAAATTAGAAATCAACATATTTACCCGGGCCCCCATGAATAGCCAGGCCTTATGAACATCAAAATATTTACAATTACTATCTGTTGCAAAGACTTATTATTAATTTTCTAACCTACACGAAACCAAAAAAAAAAGTCATTACGAAAGCCAAACACGCCACACAGTCAATGAATTATTAAGTCACGGTAAATCAAGAACGGACGTAAATAAAATTCATTATGTCTCATTATGGTTCGTCCAGCGAGCGTCTTTAATCCCCAGCAAAGAGCCGTTTTGCAATCTATATTACGTCCAATTGCGTTAAAGCTATTAGAAGCGATGAAAATCTGAAGAAGTTCAAAATGTTATCATTGGAGAGATTTGCCAGGGACGCCAGTAAAGGTCATCGCTGTCGGAATTGTGTCGCAACTACAGTCTTGTAAAAGTTTTTGTCGACAAGCCTTTATACCAACATTAATGTTCGCATTAAATCTTCAACCGTCATTAGCAACGAAACCTTGAAAGTGTACTATGTACAATATCTGGGAGAAAAGAAAAAAACAATGTATCCCCAATAGACAGGGAGTCAACTTGGGGTAGGAAGAAGTCTGAGAAATTTTCTTTTTATTTCATAACTCACGTGTCCACTTGGGATGTCTTGGTGCCTGTTTCAGTTCGTTCAATTGGTTGACGTAACAAAATTGTTATTCATTCAAAAACGCTTTCTCTTACGGTAGTATTGTAGTAAATGCGTCTCAAATGAATCCATCAGTTTCTTTACATACCGTCACGAGATAGTTCAATGAATTCTAGACAGATAAGAAGCATTGCTGTTGGACGTCTTTTGGGGTTATTTTAAGAAATTTTATAAAACTTTTTGCTTCATAAGTTTCGACAGGTCAGAATCGTATAATCTCACGAATGCACATGATGTTGCACATTTTTATATTATATCATCGACTTATCTAGACAAGGATTCTTTCGTTCTAAATTAGACTATTAAGAAACGACGTGTTCCTCTCGACGTGCCTTGATAACAGCCAAACTATTGACGTAATTTCTATATTTGTTAGCGATCATTCCAATTGATCTTTCTCTAATCGCCAGTAGAACACTAAAATTGCCAGCATTTCGTCATTCCCACCTCAAAAATAAATGTAAAATTCGATGCATCTGCCTTTATAGGCGATTTTTATAGCTAGTTGAGATTTGTTTAGGGTTTTAATGTGGCAAATTGAGTTCGCTTTAGGTTAATCAAGCTAGGTAAAATCGAGCTTTCATTATATCTCACATCTTTATTTCATTAAGGACTTCTGATCTCTTTAAGATTCTCTGGTATTTTATACTCCCTAAAAAAAGCAATTTTTTGTGAACCCGGAGTTAGACAGAACTATTGAAACAACATTATATTCATGAAATATTGCGCTGTGTCGCACTTCCAGCCTAGGACCGCGTGTCACAGGTTAGAGTGTTAAAGTGTCTAACAAAAGCATCCATAAAAATGATATTTTTGGACTGTTTCGCCATTAAATATTGTATTCCAGATCAATCCAATCATAGACGAAAAATGTAACCACTGACGTTGGCAGACCTTAATGGGACTAAAATGCTCAAAAATTCTCCCCAGAGCTAGGTCTACTATTTTAGCGATCTAGCTCAAAACAGAGCATTGTAAAAACAAAAAAAAAAAACATTTTAAAACGATGATCAAAGGCGATTTTTTTGTAGCCCGGTTTCTAAAAAAACTCTTAGGCTGTGGCCACGCCGTTACTGAGCGCCATCGCTGAGTGATTAGTTGTAAAAAAGACGAAGATTTGGCATACATCCTATAAATCAAGAAAGGTCAGCTTATGATGAATTTTATAACCCATCTATAGTATTCAGATCTATGCATCTATTCCTTTGATTTCCTATTAAAATTTCCTATTAAAACAACTTCGACCAAGATTAACGAAACAAAGGAAATCACTTCGTCGTTCAGCGCTACACGAAAATTAAAACAGATTTGATTGCAGAGCAACGTGGCTCTGTCGCTTTGCAAAATCGTGGTCACCGTCATACGATTTGATGAGTTTTAATTTTTTTTTTGTTAATTTTGCTCGTCGCTTGTCGCTCATTACGTGGCCGCAGCCTTATCCGAATAAGCTTAGAAATTATGAAATTTTACTATCAAATTTCGTGCTATGTGAACAATTTCACGCACCATTTTACGGTCATCGTAGATGCTACTGGAAATCAACCCATACGTTTAGAGGACCTACAGAGGAACACATTGCTGCTGTATTCGTCAATATTAATAAAGACTATGATTTGTCCATTCGTCAACGTTCGCAGCAATTGGGATTGTGTTGCTCGACTGCGTGGAAGGTTTTGTGCAAGGATTTTGAGCAGAAACCTTACGAAATACAGCTCGTGAAAGACCGAAGACCTGCCACAGCATCGAATTTTCAGTAAGTCATCCTTAGAAAAATTATCTTCAGAGACGAAATTCATTGACTAATTGAATTCATTGGCTGAATGGGTATTTAGTAAACAAAACTGTCATATTTGATGCCCAGACAATGCGAGAGCTGCCAATAGTGTATGGTCTGACGGTATCATTGTCACCAGTTTCTTTTAAGATGACTGTGAAAGCAACGTGACCACCAATGGTGACCGTTATAATTTCGAACATGAGCTAAGCTTGCTTGATATGTTGTTCCAGCATGACGACCTTATATCGCACGCAGCATGCAAATCGACAGACCTATTGAGAAATGAGATCGTTGAGCAATTTATCTCTGGTTTCGGGCCGGTGAATTAGCTGGCCAGATGGAGTAATTTGACGACCTTAGACACTATTTTCAATGGTAAAATCACTCATCTATGCGCAGCCCCAACACATTACACGTGTTATTAATGAAATACCAAACGATATGCTCGAAAAAGTGACCCAATATTAAGTCAACAATTGTAACGTCAACAATTGTACAAAAAGTAAATGGCGAGCATTGTTTTATCATCTCGAATAAAACATTTATACATTTTCCTGTACTTTTTTTGACAATTACAAGCCAAGTGCTTAAAACTTCAAATATTGAAGTGCCAAAACAAATGACTACCTCGGGGGGTACTAAATTACAAATCACCAAACAATCTGTGCGAGGCTAATCAACAAAAAACCGCAAGACTATTGGCGTCATGATAGTATCACAACTCATTATCCTCTCAATTCGGACCAAAATGTTGAAAGGGGAAAACACTCGACCAAAAAGTATGACAACCTTGATCAACGCGAAGATTATCTTTTCTTCACCACCACCACATGTATTGTAGCTGAAACAATACATCAGGGTATAAGCAGTTCAGCGATCGGCGTGTTAATTCAACGTGTTAAAAAAAATAGTTCATGTAGTAGTGGTGGAGGTGGGTGAGGAAGGGTGAGCCCGACACCAGGGCGGTCGACTAATATGTAGTCCTCAACTTTTTATATGATTGATCTGGCTTTTAATTTACATTTTCCGCACCTGCTTCTATTCTGAGATATCAGACACTTAAAGTAATAAAATGAAAACCCCAGTTAGAAACAGACCTTACTCAAAGTATGACTGCATCCAAATGCTTTTGAAGCAAAACAAAACGACGCAAAGACCATTATGTATTATTTATAATTTTCTTTTCGTAAACATGTAGAAACTTAGCCTACCATATTTTTATTTGTGTGAAAGGTTAAGCTATTGTGGATCTCTTACTCTGAAAAATGACTTTTTGACCAAAAGCTCCCTTGACCCGAGTACGTAAATATTATTTACTGGCTTGCGAAAGACAACCATGTTCCATAATCTGGTTTTAATATTATTTGCACTGATAACAAGCCTTACTCCTAATCAGTTGGTCACCGACATTTTGGGATAGGTTTTCATGACAAGTAAAGAGACGCAATTTTTGTCAGCCACCAGAAGTTTATTGGAACCAAATTCATCGGAATTATTACAAGATATTTTAGCTTGACTTACGAGGGTGGTCCGATAAGTACTTAGCCTCACCGCCAGATGGCGCAAGAGCAACTTACTTACGTTTAGTACATTCTAGTAAACAGCTACTGTCATAATTTCAGCCGGATCGGACTTTTTTTTGACCGCGTGTGGAAGCGTGACTGTCTGCGGCTTTTAGAAAAATGGAAAAAGAGCAATAACGGTTTTTAATGAGCCACGTCCAGGTGCCCCGAAAACGGCTACCACGGAGGATAACGTGACAAAAATCCACGATCTCGTATTGGCAGACCGCCGATTGAAGGTGCGCGAGATAGCTGAGACAGTACTCGTAGGCATTTCAAAAATCGCGTGGGTCATATCCTGCATGAAATTTTGGGCATGAGAAAACTGTCGGCGCGATGGGTGCTACGTTTGCTCACTCCGGACAACAAGCAAAACCGCGAGACCACTTCAGAGCAGTGTTTGACGCTGTTTAAGCGCAATCCGAATGAGTTTCTGCGTCGTTTCGTGACACTCGACGAAACATGGATCCACTGGTACACACCAGAGACCAAGGAACAGTCGAAACAGTGCACTTCATCCGGCGAACGTGCTCCGAAGAAGGCTAAGACTGTCCCATCGGTCGGAAAAGTGATGGCCACCATTTTCTGGGATTCACAAGGTGTGATCCACGTCGACTACCTGGAGAAGGGCAAAACGGTTACAGGGCTGTACTATGCCAAATTATTGGGCCGATTCGACGCCGAATTGAAGAAAAAACGGCCCCACTTGGCGAAGAAAAAAGTGCTCTTCCAAGATGATAACGCACCGGCTCACCCCTATGCCCTCGCCACGGCCAAATTGGTCGAATTGGGCTACGAAATACTGCCCCATCCACCGTATTCTCCAGATTTGGCGCCGTGTGACTTCTTTTTGTTTCCAAATTTGAAAAAGTCACTCGCCGGGCAGAAATTTCAGTCGAATGACGAGGTCATCACCGCCACGGAGACCTACTTTGCAGACTTCGAGAAAACGAATTTTTCAGACGGGTTAAAGAAGTTGGAGCATCGCTGGGTCAAGTGTATCGAGCACCCTCGTATTTTCCTGATTTGAAGACAAATTTAGTTTCTGTTTCTCATATTGCGCCTGCGTTCATGATGGAGATGGTAACGTACTTCTAAAGGGTCCGCCAAATAATTTTTTTTTTTTGAAAATGCTATAAAAAAAAACTACTGAATATTTTCTCAAATTTCTTTTTTTATTTGAAAGTACAATCCTTCCGGTTAATAATGGAAAATAATTTCATTCAAATGGCTGCCTCGGCTGGCATTGCAGTAGCCTACACGATCGGTCCAATTTTTAAGCACATTATCGATTGTGTGCAGCTGTATTTCACCAATGGCTTCACGAATATTGTCCTTTAAAGCGTCAATTGTCTCTGACTTGTCGGCGTAACACTTATCTTTGACGGCACCCCACAAATAATAGTCCAACGGTGTCAAATCCCAGCTCCGAGGTGGCCTAACGACATCAGCTCTGCGGCTGATAATGCGATCTTCAGAAACAGGTCGCAAAACATCGAGTGTAGCTTTGGCTGTGTGGCACGTAGCGCCGTCCTGTTGAAACCAAATGTTGCCAATATCCTCCTCTTCAATTTTTGTGAACAAAAATTCGTTCAACATGGCCCGATAACGATCGCCATTGACTGTAACGGCCACTCCTTGCTCATTTTCGAAGAAAAATTGCCCAATTATGCCTCTGGACCAAAATCCGCACCAAACAGTGGCTCGTTTTGGGTGCACCGGCTTTTCAATGTATGCGTGCGGGTTTTCTGTGCCCCAAATGCGACAATTTTGCTTGTTTACATACCCGCCAAGATCAAAATGAGCTTCATCTGAAAAGATGATTTTTTTTGGCAAAATCGGCATCTTCTGTAAGTCGATCGCAGGCCCACTTAGCGAAGCGAAAACGCATTGGATGGTCAGTTGGCTCAACTCCTGAACCAATTGGACTTTGTAAGGCGTCATACCAAGGTCTTTATGCAAAATTCGTCTCAATGATGTCTCCGAAATGTTCAATTGTTGAGAACGACGGTGAATTGATGTTGATGGCGCTTCACGCACACTTTCTGCCGCAGCAGCAATATTCTCGGGTGTACGCACTGTTTTTGGCTTTTCACGCTTTGGTTTATCGATGAGGATGCCAGTTTCTTTCACTTTTTTCACAAGATAACGAACATACGGAGCTGACGGTGCTTCTCTTCTTCCAAAATCCGTACGCAATTTTCGCACACATTCTGCAACATTACCATGATTTTCAAAGTAATGTCGCAATATTTCCCAGCGTTGTTCAAGCGTATACACAACCATATTCGTTCAGCGGAAGGATAAAACTAATTATCTGTCAAATCAGACATGAGCTAAGTGTTACCATTCACGAAATAAGCACCCTTTATATTGAAAAATAAATCGCCATTTCTCCAAAATTTTTGTTTTTCGTTTGTAGGCTAAGTACTTATCGGACCACCCTCTTATAATAGAGTGGTATCCTCGTTTTTAGAGCCTGTAGCTAGTGCTACTGCAAATGGAATTGTTAGTTCTTTGGTCAAGTGCTTAACGTCTCATGGGCTTAACATTAAAAACATGGTTGGAATTGGCACTGATAATGCCTCAGAAATGACTGGGGGCAACGAACAACGCACACAGAACATTTCAAATTCACTTTAAATAACGAAAAATGTTACACTGCCGACTTAATTCGGGCGATGTACAATGATCACTGTAATTGGCAATATCTGTGCTTTTGTAAAAAGTATATTGGGTGACATAGAAATTGGTCTAAAAATTTTTGAAGGCGATAATTCTAATCCGGTAAAGTTGTTAAACTCCTCGATGTCGTTGCTTCCATCTGCTGTAAGCTCCAGTAAAAACTATTGAACTGTAAAAATTGAAGATCACCTAACACCAAGTCCTTATTTAGGATATCTTTTTGAATCTTTTTTTTTTATAATCAAAAAGGGTTATGACTACCCTAAAGTGTCCGGAATCAAGACACAGCACGGGCCGAAGGTATAGAGGGAGAAAGGGGGAGGAGGTACCTGTGCACATTGGTCCTAAATGTAAATTTTGGAACGTCACTGTACGTCAGAAAGCATGCTTAAGTATTGCGGGTGAATTCATGGAGGTGAGTAATGCAATTGGCTTACTCATTTGAACAACGGTTGTTAAAATAGCGATAAAACAGTGACAAGGAAGACACATTATGTCGGTGTTCGAGCGAGTCAATTGGCTTTGCGATATTACTGTCTCCTATAAGTTCTATCACTCGCTGTTGTATTCTATCTAGTAGGTGCAGTGAGGTCTTAGGGGCACCAGACCAGATATGAGCGTTATACTCAAGCTTGGGGCGGATGTAGGCCTTGTAAATTGAAGCCAAATCGGATGGGGTGAAATATTTCTTGCATCGTTTAAGGAAACCTAGACATTTTGCCGTGTTTTTGGCGACTTCAAATATGTGATCATTCCAATTAAGTTGAAAAAAGTCAATTAGCCGGAGATGTAATAAAATCTTTTAGAACCCGATGTATTGATTTCACTGTAAAGCTGGCAATGAAAATTCAACATAAACGGCCAAGCAATTGTTCTGTTCTGGAGAAAATGACGATTTTAAGTGAAGGGAATAGGCTTAAACAGGGCAAAGACAATTCTATAATTGAACTGTCCAAAGAACTTGGATTTGACGATGACGAAATAGACAAGATTTTGCAGGAATTGCATAACATAAACTTTATTAATCGGGACACCACGGGAGACACTGTTAAGTTTTGGACCCAAGTTGTGAAATATAAAAATGCTGCAGTTATAAATAATGCTCAAGAATTAGCTGAATTGGCAATCAATGTGCTATCCCTTCTCTACTCGAATGCTGGAGTCAAAAGAATTTTTAGTGCAATGAACATATAATAGTTAAAAACAAATTGCGAAACCGACTCTCAGCGCTAACATTCGATAATAACGATAAAAAATCAATTAAAAGTGATGAACAGGAGCTGCTGCGACTATGACATACCAGACGACGTCATAGTCAAAATCGGAAGATAAAAAAATCCCACACTTATTCAAAAACCATAGCCGAGGTCGAGGCATCTACGTCGAACAGCCAGCCAAAAAATAAATGAAATTGTAATTTCTTTTTTCCAAAATGTTATTTTTCTTTACTTGAATTTGTTTTTCTTTTTCACCTTGAATTTGTTCGTTGTTTTTTTTTTTATTTGTTTTATTGAATAATAATAACTTTTTTTAAAAATAAATGTATATTTTTTATACATACTTTCGCCTTGATATTTTACCGATTTCTAGCGAATTTTTGCAATGTATCTAGCGGATTTTCTTTTGGTTGCCTATGATGCATTTTTATCTTGCAGTACAGAAAATGTATAACTTCTAAAGAAAAAGTACGAAATAATTTTTAAACCAGTCTATTTTTATTCTAGAGTAATAGAAACCTTAGTATGTGTCTCACTTTCTATTAGTTATTATGATGGATTGTTGAACAGTCGACTCTTCCTCCAAAAGTGTGAAGAAATTTCATCTCGTGTCTGCCTACTCTAAATGATGTTCTCTATTTTTTGAGTTTATCCATGTCATGGACTAACAAGAAGGTTCCTTTTACATTTACAATAGATCAGTCGATTTGGTTTTTTTTTTATTATTGTTTTCTGAGCTTTCCTCCATCACTAACAAGAACGATCTACTGTTAAGCGGAGCTTAACATACATCCATTTTATTATAAACTATTTTAAAGCTTCTGTCCCATTTTTTATATATATTTTACTTTAAATTGAGCATCACTCTTGCATCTTTAGAGAGAAGAAAAAATCATGACGTTCCCAGTAAGTCGTGCCACAACTAGCTTATTCTTCATACTCATAGTAAGCCAGAGCATTCTTGCACGATCCAAATATGGACCTTTCTATCCTGGCTTGGATATACCACAATACATACTTGGTGAAACTGAAACCATGGATAACGACATGTATAGCGATGTGGTAAAAGATCATTTTTTCGAAACAACAATTTTAAGGCTCTAATAAGCCAATCTTTTAGAAAAAATATCACCAAAGCGTACCAACATATTCAGTAAGCTGGCCATGGATAGGTGACACAACGAATCTCGTCAATGCCGAACCGAGTGCTGAGGAGAAAACAATAGTTCCTGAACCTATACCGACACCATTGCCTCTGCAGAAAATTGTGCCACTGAAAAACTTGTCGAGGAGCTATGACCGAAAAAGAAATGCCAGTTGTAAGTATTCCTTATAAGAGTCATTAACCAGTTTCAATTGCTGACAAAGTCGATGTTTTTTTTCGTTTTTTTCTTGGTTTCGAATTGGTTACTGGATACAGCTAGGAGGCGATTGTGTAAGTATTTAAAAATTCTTCATTTTTGAACTTATTTAAGTCTCTTCCGCTCTTTTCAGACATGTCACCATGCCACTTTAAAATCTGCAACATGGGCAAGAGAAACGCACCAACCACCCGCAAGTAAAAGGATCTTTCCCGCGCCACTTTATACATACAAATACGCAAACTTACATTTTTTTTTTCGAAAACAAATCAAAATTAAAAATGAATCCGAAAAACTATTTTCAAATTCTTACATTCCATAGACGTATGTTTGTGTCTAAAGTAATATCCGTTCCATTGAATAAAAAGAAGGAAAAAAACGAAATTCATTCAAAAAGCAAAAATATATAATCACTTTAGACCAGTTTAAAAAAAATGGCAGAAATCGTCAAAGTATTCTCTTTTCTTGAAATGTATTGTTCACAAAAATGTATTTATTTATTTTTATTTTTAGTATATTTATTGTATAGATATGTAGATGTATTTAAGGAGATCAATGATAAATAATATAAAAGTACTGCGTGTCTATCATTAAAACATTTCTTCGCGACAAGATATAGGAAAAAAAAAAGAATTAACAAGAATGCCAGCTCGATAAAATGAAGTGAGCAATAAAATAAAAACGGTTCAATAATTTTCATAGCTACTGCAACGTAGCTCATGCCCACGAAAAATATGAACTGCTGTCGTCCTTACTGTCATACAAAACCTGAATTTGAACATTTTTCCCATACAAGACGTTGTCAATTTAAATATCAGGGCAAAGAAAATTTTTAATCGTAACGCTGCACCGTGTTTGCTGGTCCGAAAAATAAAACTTTTTTTTCCATTTTTAATACACAAATTATCCTTCATTCAATTTGATGAACACAATTCTCTTAAGCCCCCCAACAATAAATTTAATACTTTTTAGTTTTGCAACTATCACAAACCAACTTTTGCTCTGTTTAAAAATTCACACTTAACATACACTGGCCTTCTTGGTATTCGTAATACGAGTATATACCTGAAGCACCATTCTAGACTATTCAGTAATGACTCACTGATGACTAAGTGAAGGCGTTTGGGTTTCGTCACCCACTAATCTAGATCTCCTATCAATGACGGTGATGGTGTGCCACCATTCAATAATCTACATTCTTCATCAATGACACAGCGATGGCATTGGTTTTGTCAAGTGAATTTTATGGAAAAAAAAAACTTGCGAACACTTTAACAAGCGCTGGATGAACCATTTCGAAGCACCTCTCTCAACCAGAATGCACCCATCCAATCGCGATATATAGGTACACATACATCGCTAAGTTAAACGTCATAAGGTGGGGGTCAAACCTTAACAAAAAAAGAAGTAGCTACAGAAAAAAGCAGATAAGACAATACGAGGGTCGATCAATAAGTACCTGTGTTTGAAAACAGATGGCGTCGCTGATCGAATTTGGCATTACTGTCGTTTACCGTTATATTTTATTTGGTGGCAAATTTTATCACGACCGTTTCGGTTTTTTCGATAAAATGAAAAAAAAGCAATATCGATCCGTGATTCGCTTTTTATTTTTGGATGAAAAAAAATGTGAAGAAATAAAAACGAAGTTGGATGTTATCTATGGAGACCTTTCACCATCATTGACAACCGTTCGATATTGGCTTAACGAATCTAAACGTGGTCGTATATCTGTTTTTGATCAGGAGCGCCCAGGCCGCCCGACTGTCGTGGTTACTGAAGAAATGGTTGAAAAAGTCCACGACATCATTCTCGCTGATCGACGAAAAAAAGTACGTGAAGTAGCAACGGCCGTAGGCGTGTCATATGGAACGGCAATCAATATTTTGCGTGACACGTAAGATAACTGTCTGTCGGCCCGATGGGTGCAGCGATTGCTGACAATGGACAACAAGCGGATAAGACTGACAATGTCGAAGCAGTATTTGGACCTCTTTAATCGAGGATGAATCCTGGATACATTATTATACGCCAGAGACCAAACAACAGTCCAAACAAGGAATTTTTGGTGGTGAATTTGCTCCGAAGAAGGCAAAGTCATGGCCACAATTTTTTGGGACTCGAAGGGAATAATCCTCATGGACCTCGAAGGGAATAATCCTCATGGACTTTTACGTTTTGGAAAAAGGAAGAACCTCACGGGGCAGTACTACAGTAAATTATTGAACCGATTCGCCAAAGAAATTGAAGGAAATGCGCTTCCAACTAGGAACTTAGTAGACCTAGTCAGATAGATAGATGTACAAAACTATTATAAGTTCATGCGTACAATTTGAAGCTATACGTTTTTTTGTTTTTCATTACACCTATGTAGATATAACTAATTACCCTTCTTCACTTAGGGGTCCCCCGACGCGGCGATGTTATCTTAAAAATATTAATAGGATCTTTTAATGAAGTGAAAAGGCCGAGAGAAAAAACTTTACTTTTTGGAGTTTTTTTTTTTTTTTTTGTCGGGGGTTACTTAAAATTAATTTTATTTTTATAAATGATCTTGATTTGTTTAATAAGCTACTGGTCAGTTACGTTACAAAAGCATACTGGGTAGTTAAGGGTTAAAGGGTCGCACATCCAGTGAGGTACTTTTTTAGGTGAACCACCTAAAATGCATCGTCACTTGGGGATGGAATCGTATATACATTTTTAGATGTTGGATCTGAAGAGACAGTTTTTGGCAATTTCTTCTCCTAACCTCTCCGTTAAAACGAAACATACATTTACACAAAATGATGGTGTGTGTCAACCGGAGATTTGTAAGTCTTTTCTAAAATCTGCCGTAGTTTTAATATTTGATCTATCATGGATTTTCCTGGCCTTAACAGGAATATATCGAATTGTTTAGGAACAATTTCGGGTATTGACACAGCATGGCAGAGAAGATCTTGTACGGGAAGTTAAGGTAACTTATTCCCAGATATTAAAATATGTGATTTTTTACAAGTTTGGTTTTTAACTGTCAAAAAAAGGAAAACAAATTGTAAAAGTGATCATTATTTTTATTTAAGTTAATAAACCAATACCTGCCATTTATTCTTTAGTTTAAAATTGTTGTAAATGTTGATATGACTATGTTCTATGTGGTTCATGCCGATGTTAAAATTCTGGCCGGTATCTCGCTAATAACACGTGCAATGTTGTCTTCCGAGGCTGCAATTGACGCTAGCTTATTGGTAGATAAGTAATATAAAGTATCCGTACAAAAATAGTCTAAAAGCGTAAAGTTGCACGATCTAGTCGGCCACGAGAGACAAATCGCACACCGAACTCGTTCCTCAGTTGGTCCATCGACTCGCGTGTTGTGTGACATGCAGTACCGTCTTACTAGGACCATATATCGACATTTATCGTTAAAGACAGTTTTTCGATAGAAAAAACTGTATCTTCCCGGACCTTCTCTAAGGCCCACTTACCGAAAAATCCACGCTGCGATCGTTCGGTCGATCGGTATCAATTCTTGCACGAGCTGTATTAAACTAAACCTTACCAATATCCCGATTGGGTAGTGTGTCGGCCGCTGACGCAAGATAAGCGAGTTCGGATCCCGATAACACCAACGCCATCGAATGATTATTTCGCGGCCTCCCCCCTCGGCGGGGTACTGGCAAAACCCCCCGTTGTACACTTGCCATGAAAAAGCTTCTTGGCTCTCGCCGTTCGGAATCGGCATTAAGCTTTAGGTTCCGTTCACTTGTGTGAAAAAACAAATCGCACACAGCATAAGTGAATAAAAAGTCGCTTGGCTTTGGCTCCACATGAGCTCTAACGCCATCTAAGGTGTCTGTATTTGTGTCTGAGTGCTCCAACAGGTAGCAGAAGCCCCCAACAAAAAAAAAAAAATATATATATCCCGATTGCTGGGAACGGTCAAGCAATGACCAAAACAAAAACAAATTCCTTTTCTTTGGCTGCAGAACAACCAACCAACTCATTTTCAAAATAATTCAGCAGACAGTTCATCTACACCAGAAGCTTTATTAGACCTCAGCTTCGATGAGACTATCTTAACACGTTCACTGCCATGTGACCCGCCGGCGAGCACATTTTAAGTCCCTGAGAGGCCGTGTGCACCGCCGGCGGTCCTTTTTGTATGATTTTTTTCTTCGCGGACTGTTATTAAAATACCAATTTTTCTTCATCGGCACCTAGATAAAAGCATTGTAAATATCACCTAAAAAAAACGCATTTTTACCCAATTTTTCCAATTTTTTTTGGGGGTTTATTTTATTGAAAAAGAAAATAATATAAAAATAAAACTGGAATTCACTTTGAATGGTTGAAAAATTTGTATAACTTATAATTAGAATTAGATTTGGTGCTTGCTAAAGCATTCCAAACATAATGTAGGATTTCCTTCACAGGTACCACAAAATGTTGTTACTTTTTTTGTCTTCTTGACCGCAGCGCCTCTGCCTTCACTTTCACTTATATTAGTATAGCAATCTGCACACCGTTTTCTTATTTTCCTGTTTCTTGAATCCCTGCTCTCGGTTTTCTTCAAAACATGTTTTGTTTTGGATGATGATGCCTGCGGTGCCAAGACAGGGCTACACAAAACGTTTACAACTGATGTTGATAAAATAAATTCAAAGGCTATTTTATGATACCATCTAATGGTCTTGCGTAGAGGTGTGAAATAGCAAGCCATTTGATCTGATATGTCAATACCTTGCTTGGCATGATTATAGTCGACAATCATACGCAATTTTTTAATTTCTTCCCCTTGTCTCGACCGCTTTCCTGTTGGCACTTCCTCCAAACCATGTTTTGTACTAAGCATAAGAACATCACGCTTGTCCTTCCATTTAGCAATTACAACTCCGGAATTTTCAAGCCGTTTTGTCTCATTCTTCTTGAGCTTGGCAGTTGTCATATCTCTTGGATTTCCTTGTCTGTTACCGCGAGAGTTCCAATAAGGTGCGTTTGCCGAGCAAGAAGTTTAGGAAACCGAGGTATAAAAGTTATTGGTCGCAACTGTTCTACCCCTGTCTAAATATTTTTCGGCCAAGGCTAAGACAATTTGAGTCGAATGTGAAGTAGTCTTGGTCGGTTTTCCTCTTTGATTATTTGAATCAGTTTTGCCTGCACATACGGCACTGGTGTAGGTGTACCCGACTGGATCACAAAGTTTATAGACTTTTATGCCATATTTATGTGATTTCCCTGGGTTGTACTGCCGGAATTGTAGCCTAGCGCGCCAAGGGACCATTGATTCATCAACTGCCAACATTTCTTTCGGGCTTCTAGCGTGGACGAAGTTTTGTTCAAGTAGTTCCAAAAGCCCGCTTACTTTTCCCAAACGGTTGCCACTAATGGTTGAATTGTCCGCAAAATTAATAAATTTCAACAGCAACTGGAATCGATTCCGCGAATTTTTATAAAATGTGTCCGTACTCCAGTAGTGAGCAACAGATGGGTATTTCACAATGCCCATATACATCACGACTCCAAGAAATGTTTGCATCTCCTGCACGTTGGTGTCTACCCATTCCTTTGCGCGAGAAGTACGCGTTATAATGGTGCTCCGTACAAATTGGTGGGCATTTGCATTTGTTTCGGTAACAATAAGCTGATAGACCTCTTCTGTAACCATAAGCCCAAAATTATCAATAGGTGTTGCTGATGCTTGTGGTTGAATGCTCGTAACATCATTCTGTTCGAAAGTGAATGTTTTTAGGGATTGGCCACTAACTGTTGTCCACTCCGTTGGAGGTCCATCAGAGACACATGGCATCACAACTTGTTCCGAAAGCTCATTCTCTTCTTCAAAAGACGATTCTAAATCTTCGAGAGACTCAGAATCGCTTGAATTTCCCTCAGATGGCATGTATTCATCTGAATCGGAAGCCACAAAATCTAACTCATCATTATCGGAATCCTCGTCTCGGTTGCGATTTCCATAGAACATACTGGGATTCATTTGCGAAATTGTTGTTTTCCAAAAGAATATGTTACTTCAATCAATATCTGTGAATGATAAAAAGCTACTTGTTGACAAAAAGCCTGACAGGAGATAAAATATACACGAAAATAACTGTGACCACCGGCACCTCATGCATTTCAGTTTCATTAGGTGCCGTGTGACCCGCCGGTAGTCACACCCATAAAACACTAAAAAATTGACAGAACTATTTATAAACACTAAACATACACTTTTATGCAAAAAAGCACTATTGGCACCCGGGTAAAAAAACTAAATTTATATGGGCGGCAGCGAACGTGTTAACCCCGTCTAAGTTAGGTAAACGAAATTCTCTCTAGTCTTCATGTAAATAGTTCACTGATAATCCTTAGAGTTATGCAGCGCGCAGGGGTGGTCTTTCCATGCTCTCAACATCGACCGTGACTTCGTTGTCACTTGGAAAAGTCGTTCGTACTCATCACTGTCGGTTCCCACTCTGGCTCTATAACCTTAGCATATTCATCATGTTTCCCTTTGCTTAATCCCTTTCCCAGAAGCGCATGTCCCTTTCTTCTTTTCTCAATGTAGAGCTCACGAGTAACTTTCGTCTGTCCATGCAGCAATATATGTATTGCTATTGATAATATTTTTTTTTATACAATTTTATTTAGTCAAAATATGAATATAATAACCTTCTTCCACCGTGATTCAAGGTCTATTATTCCCTTTTTATAGAAGGCTTGATTTTTTGACGCTAAAAAGTTTTCAAAGGCTTTTATGACCTCTGCTCGGTTTCGGAACTCCTTTTGTCGTCAACATGACGCAAATTTGCAGAAAAGGTGATAATCTGTAGGAGAAATATCAGAAGAGTACTTTGGATGCGGAAGAATTTCGAATCCCAACTTTAGCAGCTTTTGCACTGTTACGTGTGAGGTATGGGGTTTAGCATTGTCATGCAAAAGGATAGTTTTAATTTAATTTTAATTTTTTAATTTTTTAATTTAAAAGCATTTATCGTTTCGCCTGGTTGAAGAAAATAAAAGTGGATTGGCCTTTTGATGTTCACCACATTGTCACCATAACCTTTTCTCGGTGAAGGCCAAGTTTGGGGTTGTGCTTTGGGTTTTCGTCTGCATCCAACCACTGCCCAGATTTTGTACGGTTGTCATACAAAATCCACTTTTCATCACATGTGATTATACTGTGCACAAATGGTGCATTTCGGTGCCTTAGACTCTTTGCGATGCTCAGGTTTTTAAACGGCATAATTTTTGGGTCTCGTTCAATTCATGGGGAACTCACTTGCCGAGTGTTTTCACTTTTCCTATTTGAGATAGGTGTTGACTTATTGTCATGGGGGATACTCCCATGTAGTGTGCAATGCCCCGCACCGTTTTTGTTGGGTCTGCATCCACCGTTTCTTGTAAAATTACGTCGTTAATTACCGTTTTTGGTTTCCCACGCGATTCGTGTTCGAGGCTTAGATCTTCCGAACGGAACGTACCAAACCAACGCCGAATGGTGCGTTCGCTACATTCTCCGTCATTTATGTCTTTGGCTGCCAGAGACACATTATGTCTCAGTTTGAGCTCGTAAAAGAAAAGAGTACGAATTTGAACCGTCGACAGCATAATAAAGGGTGGTCCAACGAAAACGCACGACGATACTTGTAAATAAAACAAAAAGTTTTCAGAGAATTACCTTAATACATATTTTTTATTATGATAGAAGGATCTATGACAATTATGTGTAAAACAAAATATCAGCCAAATTCTCGCCACAGCTTCGGTGACATATCTCTATCCGATGGTCGATATTTTCAATAACTCTGAGACATAATTGAGGTTCAATGTCGTTAATGTGCCGAATTATCTCATCCTTTAGCTCTTGAATTGTTCTTGGCTTATTGACGTACACTTTTTCTTTTAAATATCCCCGAAGATAGAAGTCCAACGATGTCAAATCACATGATCATGGCGGCCAATTAACATCGCCACGACGTGAGATAACGCGGCCATTGAATTTCTCCCGCAAAAGTGCCATTGTTTCGTTGGCTGTGTGGCAAGTGCCACCATCCTGTTGGAAGCACATGTCGTCCAGGTCCATATCCTCAATTTCTGGCCACAAAAAGTCCGTTATCATCTCGCGATAGCGAACACCATTCACGGTAACTGCTTGGCCGACCTCATTTTCGAAGAAGTACGGCCCGATGAGGCCGCCAGTCCATAAACCGCACCAAACAGTCACTCTTTGTGGATGCATCGGCTTTTCAACAATCACTCGTGGATTCTCATTTGCCCGAATGCGGCAATTCTGCTTGTTAACGAATCCACTGAGATGAAAGTGTGCCTCGTCGCTGAAGATGATTTTCTTTGTAAAGTCACCATTCACTTCTGTCTCTTCAACCAATCATTCGGCGTATTGACGACGCTTGAAATGGTCAGTAGGCTTCAGCTCTTGAGTCAGTTGAACCTTGTAAGCGTGTAAATTCAAATCTTTATTCAAAATTCGCATCAGTGATGTTCGTGATTTATTCAATTGTTGGGCACGACGACGAGTCGAGGTTGACGGCTCTTTTGCCACACTATCGCGAACAACAGCAATGTTTTCCGCAGAACGAACTGGGCGATCATGCACAGGTGTTTTCACATTTCCTACAGACCCGGTTTGCTGAAATTTGCGCACAATTCTGCCGATCGTGGACACATTTGGTCGATTATGCTGACCAAAAAAATCACAAAGTGCACGAAATGCATTTTGATTTGAACGCCCATTTCCGTAAAAGACTTCAACAATCTTAACGCGCTGCTAAATTGTGTACCTTTCCATGGTTGAATTTGTCAAACACTGAAACAAAGAAATGGCAAATTAAGTTGGGCAAAAAAACTTGACGTTAAGGTGTGACTCACAATTAACATCGTGCATTATGGTTGGACCAACCTTTATAAAAATTCCTAGAAAAAAATAACTGTATTTGCAACGGACCCTACAAGTTGCACACATCAAACACGCATACCACTTTATCTTATAAAAAACAAAAACCACTTTGTTGTACAGATATTCACCCGACAGCATTTAATTGAGGACTAAAGGCCTAATCATAATAGGCAGGAGCAAGCAGAGGGGAATGTCTTCTTACATGCAAAGCATATGATATGCCCACAATGGGAAGATACGACGTTTCGTTAAATGTTCGTTAACTGATGCGAGCAGACGGAAGGTCTTGAAAGACGGAATTTTTGACAAGTGACATTTGAGGTTAGGAAAGAGAAAAAAGATAAAATAAATATGGAATACGAGCTTGTTAACAAGTTGATTTCACTTGTGCAGTGCAATAAGTGTCTCTATGATAAAGCAGATGGCTTTTATTTCAATAAAAAGGAAAAAGCCAAAGCCACACCGAAAATAAACAAATCGAATGAAAACAATTTGACAGTTCGTTTCCTTCTGCTTGCATCTGTTCATTGTGGGTATCTTGATTTTTCGTTGAAACAGAGGGGAGAATTTCGTTCGGATCTGACATGAGCTTCGGCTTGCTTCTGCCTATTATGGTTAGCCCTTAAGTGTGTACAAGTGGGTTTCGATTATTTGAAAAAATATTCTATTGACTCCCATTTTTTAAATATTAACGACTTTTTTGTAGATTGACGTCTTCCGTTTACGCATTCAGCGGCACCTTGAGTTGAAATTACTTTTCGGAGTCCACTGAAATATGTTTCCCAAAAACATCGCATATATTGCAATGTCATTCTACGTTTCGGCATTTTTTGACATTGACACTTTGTCAGACTCCCAATCACTGTTCATCTCTTGCTCTCTACTACTGAAACGGCAACGGTACTATTTCTATCTTTTTCCCTCTTGCACATCACTCTCTCGGGTCTCTCGCCGTTTTGCTGCTGTAAATAAAATTTCCGATAAGAAGACTACGACGACAGCTGCAGACGTACCGTGCCAGAAAACAGCAAAACAAGGAAAATAAGAAAAACAATTCAAAGTTAAATATTTACAATTCCATGATAACCAGCAGTCGTCCGAGTCCAATACTAGCAAAATGACTCCAACGCTAATCTATCGCTGGCGATGTTAATTGCCTGATAGTCGACTAAACGCAAAACAAACAAAACCGAAGAATCTCCTCAGAATCTCATCATAAGACTCCAACGTCGACGACGACGACAACCCACAACTCAGTTACGTGCAACTCCCCCCTTTAGGTGGTACTCGACTTAATTTTTGGCAAGTCATCCAGTCATCCGCCCCGCACACCGATTGCAATGGCTTCAACGATGCAGCTGGAATTCGCCCAGGCAATGTCGGACTTCAAGACGATGTTCCCCGACATGGACCGCGACGTTATCGAAGCAGTCCTGCGAGCCAACCAGGGAGCTGTGGACGCGACAATCGACCAACTCCTAGCCATGAGCACAGATAACCAGGTACGAATGGTAAATATACACAAACCAGAACAAATACAAATCTAATCGACATCACTCCACCGTAGAATGAGAAACTCCGCAACGAACTAGAAAAGACCTCAAGTACGGGGACCCCGGTGCGGAGCCCGCCCAACGCCTCAGTCGTGGACAGTGTCCAGTTAATAGATACTTCCGATGGTGAACCACCACTACTGAACCTCCCACCGCCATCGCAAGCTATGATGGCCAGTACGGGTGTTTCGCCGAAACAAAAACTCACCGGACTACGACAACAACATCCTGCGGCATCCAATCAAGCAACCGGCCCGAGTAACTCATCGAAACCGAATGGCCAACGAAGATGGAACCCACCTCTACTCAGTCCCTTACCACCGGGATTTCTGCGTATCCAAACGGTCGATCGCGTGGGCGATTTCGACCTGCCCGACGAACAATTTGCCATGATGCTCCAAAACGAAGAGTTCATGAATGAACTGCGCTGGAATCAAGATTTCATGACAGCGCTCGAAAAAGAACAACAAGACAAAGCCCGCGGTGAGGACGACGCCGCATTCAAGGAACGTCTCAAACACATGGGCAAAGTGTCACGCAAAAAATTTCTCCAAATGGCCCGTGTCTTCACATGGCAGCGTAACAAGAAGGTCACCTCAGCTAAACAAATCGATTCGCTGCCTCTGAAAGAGGAGCCAAGCGACGACGAGGATCACCATCTCCAGGTGAGAAAATAGAGCCATCAGTCCCATGACCTTTCACGTTTTCACTCGTCCTCTTATCTGTCATCCAATAACTCTGCTTACTCTGCACTCCACAACGCAATTCATCGATTCCAAAAAAACAAAACAAAAAAAGAACAATTTATTATTCGTGCCGCTTGCGTTTATACATATATTACATATACAGCACTCGTGCTCGGGTGTAGCTATCTTTAGGAGAGCTTGCAAAAGATTTTATTCTACAATTTTCGAATTTGTTTCTTTGCGATTTCTCGTTCGACGGGCAGATAGGAGAAGCCATAGCTTCTCGGTGAGGTCATTTTTATAGCAAGCTGGCTGTGCATATTTGGTGGGAAGATAGGAGAAGGATGGTTTGATTGGGATTAGACTGGATGAGGAGGGGAGTTTCAGGGTATGGTGGTTGGGGCTTATGGCCGCATAGAGCTTATTTAAGATTTTCGTGTGCAATACTTAATGGGGAGACTGTGCTGGAGCAGCTAGTTAGCTAGTTTTTGATTTTGTTTTATTGTCAATTTGTCGAATGTAATGAAATTAACGTAATAGCGGCGTATCCACTATTTTTATATTTTTTTTTAAATATTGTAGTAAATTGATGAGTCGTCGAAAATATTCGCTTTTGCATCTGATTTCAACGATTTCGAACCTTTCTTGTAATCAATCCCATGTGGGGAGGTGGTTCACCCCCTAGTATCTAGCTTACCATTATCACCTCTGTTCCGAGGAATGAAGGGGTGTTACCGTAGTAGTAGTATTACCGACCGAATCAACGAACTTATTTCAATTGCGCTCAACGTGGAAACGAGTGTTGGTTATCGATGGAAATGCCTCTTTCAATCACTTTAGTACCATTACCATGCCGTTGAAAGTAATATCTTATCTAATCTCAGGGTTGACTTACTAAATGAATCGTCGTTATCAAGGACGGGTGTAATCTAACTTTATCATGGCGATCATACTACATGTGATATTGTAAGATCTAACATGTAATTTGCCATCAGACACATACTGCAGCGAGGATGCAATATACGGCGACAAAGAGATCATGTGGGACCCGATCTCAACATCGGATTTCCATTTCTCCTTGCATTATGTTTAGTCTTTGTGACACGATTTTAATTTAATATGTTCCCAAACAGTCTTGTGTTTAAAAATTAGGTAATATGTCATCATAACACTTCGCTAAATAAGTTTGTAGGATGATCGAGGGAACAACAATTTACAGGCAAAGTTCGATTTTATTCATCAGCATAGATTCACGAGTGATACATTCATTCCATCGCTTCTCTAACATTTCGATTTCCTTTTTGTAGGATAATTTATCTTCAGCTTCAAAATACCCTTCGGTTTCGGCAATAATTTCTTCACTGTAGCCCAGTCCATTTCCTTTGCAGCATTCTTTTTTGGTCTGTAACCAGGTAGTAGCCGCTAGAAGCCACATCCATGCAAGGTAGTTGGGGAAGATATCTCAAGTGTTATTCCTTCAATGTTGCCATTGTTGCGATCGACTTGTAACACGATGCATTGTCTTAGTGAGAAAGCTCTTCTTAACCAAAACCTTAACCGCTAAACTTACGCTTTTGGGCGCTGTGGATTTTGCTATTCACTCAACTGACTGATGTATGGATTCATCTTACAACCAGAAATCGGCTGAAACAGCCCAAAACATCGCTCAGAATCGTCGACTTGTTATTGTTTTCAATCGACTGTGGGCAGACATGGTACAGTGAACCTCTAATATGAACTAATAAAAAGAAGGCTCAGTTCTTATAAACTGATACTTAAAGCAAAATTAAATGGTATTAGATACGAGAACCCTCCATTTCAAACAGTTAACAAAGAAAGAAACATTTGTATCGGCTTAGTATCAATTCTTGGTAAAATAATTTGCTATTTTGAGCTATGGAATAGCTTGACTTGGTCTTTCTATTGCTACTACCTTTAACTTAAGTAAACTCGAGATCGTTTCTGCGTCCAACTCATTTTGTTTCATTTTGCTTGGGAGCTTGTAATTTTAGGAGCAGCTCGAGTGACTTGGTCGCATTTATGCTCCGAAATGACCTCAGTCGCTTTAGGTTCAGGCAGTCTCTAAGTTCTTGTATTGAAATCTTATGTTCTGCATCTCTAATTCCAAGGAAATCATTAATTTCTTGCAACTCGGGCAGTTTTGGGCAGTGTCCCCTATATAAAACACTTAGCAATAGAGCAAGCGGGGTGCTGCTCCAAAGATAATTCTTACTTCATTACAGCATATTCTAGTCTTCCAAGCGTTATGTATCCGTGGTACTTTGAAATCCGAAGAGGCATTTAGACTTTCCGATAACTAAAACAGTGAACTTATGGGTTCCAGTTGCATTCGTGCAGGCCAATAACGTTATCCTCTTCTAGCTAGCTTCATGGCGCTGTATGTTCAGTAGACAAAACGAGTGTGTTACTAGGAAGAAGCTACTAAAATAGGCTGAATAGTCTGATGAAACCGCATTATAGATTTGTTGAGAGAGACATTTCTCAGATTGTTTCATGTAATTCTCAGATTAACTACACGTCTGCACGTATATTACATAACAACTTTTCGCTGCCACAACACACACGCAGAGGAAACCCTGTACCGTTTGCTCTGCGAATGTTTAGCACTGGCAAGTTGCAGGTTCTGCGCCTTTGGTAAATACTTTCTCTCAGTGGTAGCCAACCTCAGCTTGGTCAACATAAGTTTTCTTACCTCCATAGAACGGATTTAACACGTTGACTGCCAGTGTATCACTGATGATCACATCAAAAATCTTTCCCCAGGTGCCAATGTATCACGGGTGATACACTCATAGACCCCTAGATTTTTGGTTCTACCACAAAAGCCAAAAGAAATTAAATAAATTTATAAACTTATTTCAAAAGTAAACATATTTTATTATGTTCATACAAACTAGTGACGACACTGCCTTCTGATATATTTAAGGTCTCTAACATCTCACTCAACTTCAGTTTACGATCGGTCAAGACCTTTCTTCTGGTCCAACTACCAATTTTGGACAAGCAGAGCTTTCAGCATTATTGGTTTTTTTTTTTGTACGTTAGCGTTTAAAATCAGCAAACCACTTTTCTGCGATTTAATTTCTTATCACTTATGGATTTTTCAATTGATCTGAAAATTATAAAAGTAGCATAAGAAAGGTCACTTTAACCTGTGGATTAAAAGTCAGATTGTCATACAATTTCGACGCATATCGTTTGAAGATTAGCACTTGCCAAAAATCATGTAGATTTACCAAATGTGGCGCCATCTATATGCCATGTACTTACTGAGTCATGTGCTTCCTTCCATCGGCTGTACTAGGCCGGTTGATACAAATATAATAGTGCCAGTGACGTCTTCAGAAGGAAAGTATTACTCTTACACTGGCTTGTATTGGTTCATTCTTTTACGGCAAGTGTTGGCGTTTTCTTATTTCTGTATTCAATCCTTCAAACAGCGTTGCATTGTCCTGGAAGTATTTGGCTTTACACTCTCGGCTCATTTCACCAAATGTACGGCTGTGAACATAAAAATAGTAGCGGGGGCAAAAATATGTGAAAAAAATTGAGTAAATTGAAAATAACAATTTTTTTCTAGATTTCATATTTTTTTCTTAATAACAACTTAAAAATACATTGGAATTCAAACACATTTCAATTATAAAAACAATATTTACAGAAATAAAAAAAACTAAATTTTGACTTTTAACAAAAAAATAGTAGCGCCTTCAAATATTGTGACATTTTTGGTATTATTAACATAGTAGAGATTTGAAAATGATTTGTTTCTTCAATATTTAGTTGAACTACCTTTATTAGCTATAACCGTCTCACATATTCTTGGCATGGAGTCAACAAGGCGCTTACAGTGGTCTGGTGATATGCCATACCATGCATTTGGTACAACCTCCCACAATTGGTTGTTGTTCATTGGACTTATTGTTGAAGACAGCTTTTTTAATGTCGGCCCAAAGATTTTCAATGGGATTCAAGTCAGGAGATTGGGCTGGCCATTCCAAAACTTGAATTCCATTGTCGCGGAACCACTCTGTCGCTCGCCTGCTGGTATGCTTAGGGTCGTTGTCTCGCTGTAGGACCCATTTTAAAGGCATTTCCCACTCCACATACGGCAGCATTATATTTTGCATGATACCCACATAAACATGTTGGTCCATTATCCCATCAATTCGATAAATTGGTCCGACACCGTAGTAGGAAAAGCAGCCCCATATCATTATTTTGGACCCTCCATGTTTAATGGTTTTTGTGGTATACCTGGGCAGCAATTCGGTGTTGGGAGGACGTCTGACGTACTGGCGAGAACCAATTCCACCAAAAAGAACAATTTTGGACTCATCAGTCCACAAAACATTTCGCCATTTGGATGCTGGCCAATCAGCATACTTTCTTGCGAACGCAAGCCGTTTTGTCATGTGTTTTTTTGATAGAAATGGCTTTTTTTCGCGGACTACGTGCAGATAAATCAGCTTCCAGTAGTCATCTACGTATCGTCATCGCACTTACAGAAAGGTTCGTCTCGTTTCTTATCCGCACGGCTGTCCTTTTTGCTTAAGTTAACGATCTTACGATCGCCTTGTGGCGTAGTTTTTCTTTTTGCTTCTCTTTTCTCCGGTTTTCGTTGGTAGTTTATCGCATTTAATATCTTCGGAGCTGAGCATGATAATGTGCGTTGAATTTCCCGATAAGACTTGCCTTCATTGCGCATTTGAAGAATTAATTTTCTTTCCTCAGCGCTACAATGCTTGCCGCGGCCCACTATTGTGATTAAACAAAACAAATGAGCAAATCTTATGCCTATTACATTAAACAACTCACTTCTGTTTTTATTTTGCCTAATTTGACTTCACAAATTTGTTTTTTTTTTTCGAATAAAATAGCAATGATGCGAGCGCTACTATTTTATTGGATAAAAATTTACCGTTAGCATTTTCTTTGACAGATGATCTTGTTCATCCCCTGCATTATCTTATCTACAATGTGTGAGGTTGCTCTGAAGGCATTCATTTCGATGGTTGAATTCAGATACGAACACAAGCGACATTTAAAAACAATTATATGTGGTGCTACTATTTTTATGTTCACAGCTGTATATCCTTTGGCGCCACATCGCCTTTGTCAACAGGCATAACTATTGATCAGGCTTGCCTATGAAATCTACAAACCAAACCATTTATAAATCACAAATTTGCCTTTGTTTCTCACTGAACAAATGCAGAACCTTCCTTGACCTGCATTCAATACAAGTCATTGGGTCATATAATAAATATAAACGGCTAGAACTTCTCAATCATCTATTGTATATTGTGTGCGATTAGATGAAATGGACCTATGGAATTGGAAAGTAGGGGATTTGCCAGTACCACAGTGAGGAGAAAACTGTTTTGAATACTGGTTTATGGTGTGGTTGATTTCTTTTTCGTGAATTATGGAATAGTTGTAAAATCGTTGACTTGTTATAAAGTTAGCCTAGACGGCTCACACCACTTATTGTATTTTTTTTTGTCGTTTATATTTTATTGACTATTTTTTTTGCTATTCAGCGAAATATGACAACACTTCAGCATATCTATTAAAATCAACCTTTGACATATTGTTTGAAGGATGAACGATCACATTCCAGGACCTAGCCGAAAAAAAATTGTTCCCGATTCAACCTATCATCGTTGGCGAAATCCCTTTTAGGTATGTTAATCTGTACCTCAGGCTAGCATTTCTATCGGTCGCGTCAATCGGCTGTTGGATAATACATGCATGTGAGCGCGAAAAATTATTCCTCACCCACAATCCAATCCATAATGAAAATATCGATTTTGGACACATCCAACGGTCACTTATTTGGCAGAGACTTATTGTATGATCGACTTATGTTCCACTCACTGGACTCGCACACGTCACAATTGGACGAATAAGTGCTTGATAAGATGTCCTTTACATCGGCTCTCAATTAGTTGGAATAGAAAATGGTATTAAGCTATCTTGCTTTTTGTAACTGTGCATTTACATGCTTCTTGTAGCATCAGTATTTTTCCAAATGAAAGCCTTTAAGACCAAATTACAAATGAATTTAATTTTATGAAAATTAAAATTTCCTAAAAAAAATTATGAAAAAGCATTACACACTGCATTAATGTGGTCCTATGTCAAGGCGCTAACTTGTTTCCACATTTTGACATTTGACATTTTGCCTTCAAATATGCCATCCGATTCAAGTCTGTCGATCATGACGAGTCATTGCTGCGAAGAAATCATGTGGTTGTAAAGGACGGTGCTGAGCCCTGTTGGAAGGTATTGGCACTAAATTGGCCCACGGAGCAAAGCTTAATTTTAGATCTTTTGTTGGTACACTTCCTGTTTCACTTAAAGGGCGTCGATCAATTCGAGCGGAGAGCGTCCATTTACAGCATCCAAACCGCGTCAAAACTTCCTTCGATTAATATCGGGGAGAATTTTTGTAATAAAATAGACTGACTTATGAGTACTTCAAATAACTTTTCGAAATAAGGCAGAAGACTTGTTCGCCTATAGTTGGAAGGATCAGTAGGATTCATATATTATTTTCACTTCGCCAATTTTACAACTAAAAAGTTGCCTCGAATAAGGGCCGATCAAGTTTCATTTATCCCACAATCAATAACGTAGTGGTTATCGGGCGAAATTGACTATTATCCTCTGCCCAAGAGAGAAGCGCCTAAGAAGGCGTTGACTGCGGAATTTGTTTTTGGAATCTTGATAACGTTACGAGAGTTAAAGGGCTGACTAATTTCGTGAATCATCCTATAATCGTTGACACAATTTCTAAATCCCTGACTTCACAAGTCACAGTCATGATTTTGATCCTTGTTAGGTGGATTTTCCCTTTTGAATTGATCCTCGAGTTAAATGCAATATAATGGACAGCGCGGCTCTGTGATTAAACCGTTTTTCTCCGCAAAATACTTATTTACGAAGGCGATGACCCCCTTATTTAACGAAAATCTCTGTCCTCCAAAAAGTCGCTTGGGACTAGGTCTTGTGAGTAAATAGGTTGGTCAAACAGTTGAGATCGTAAAGGGGTGTGAGACATTTTTTTTCCACGATTTCTACCTTCAGTCTACAACTAATGGTGCGTAGGATGCTTCTGTGATGGTTTTTTCCTTTTCGAAGTTGATCGATTAATATAACCATGATATTTTCCAGCGAAATTTGAGTTTCTTCTTATATTTTTGTTCGTAGGCTATGCGATATCTAAAGCCGCCCGTAAACGCTCGAACATGGTTCGAGTAAAACTCGCAGATAATGAGACACAATTTACTCGAACTTCAATTGCTTTACAGGCTTCGTGTCGCGCACATCTAATGGAATCTTCCCTTTGAGGACCAAGATCACATCAATTTTATTCCTGCTGAATAATTATGATGGCAAATAACAGACCATTATTTTGTTTAATTATAACTGAATGTCTAGCAGATGAAGAAGTGTTTTTAAAGTGTAAAAAGAAGAATCTGGGCAAAAAAATGGTTACAGCAAAGGAATGAATTAAGTCATATTCTTGTATTCACTCATGTACGTTTTCGTAACTGCTACTTGCAGTACAAACAACTGGAGGTTTTGTGTTGGGAAGGCTTGGCTTTGTGCCGTCTGAAAACGATGGCGATGCTCCAAGACTGGGTGTAGACATATAGGATGAAGTTAGAGTTTGAACACAGTTGAGGGTTAATTCATTAAGCTGCCCCAAAACTTGCCTTTTTTGCATATGTTTTTTGAGTTCTGTCCAGCTGTCGAAAAGAACTCAACTTTTCCCATATATTCTAGCTTCGTCTTGGACAGAGCTTGCTGTCATCTGCTTCATAGTGTCGACGGCGACTCGAAGCAGCTCGTTCCTCTCCTGCATATGCTGTAACACAGTTCTTTTTGCTCCCTGCGATTCTGTTGCTTCCTAAAATATTAAAAATAATTTTTTAAACAAAGTAAAAAATAACTTAAATTAAATTTACTTACGACTTCAACTTTAAATATCCATCGTGGACAAGCCCGCTTCCTGCGCATCTTGGTCTTCTAAAAAACTTAAATTTTCAAAATACCACAGGCTTGGAACGTAGACCTCGTCGGCGCCACGTCCTGATTTCTCACTTTTTTTATTTTTATTTCCACCTGAAACGCCTTGATATTTATGATTTTTTTTTTTAAATCTTCTAATTTTGCATTGGGATCGATTTTTTTATAACTTTATACGAGTTTCTCCCATAATTTCTTTTTTTCTTCTCTATCCTTAAATGTATCATCTTTAATTTTCCACAAAGATAGTCAACTTTTTAAGCACAAGTACGCGTACCATGTTCGAGCGTTTACGGACGGCTTAAGTTCGGTGTCAAAACTCTGGTTTGTTGTTGCAAAACCAGCGGAATGTTGGAAATGTTCATTCAAAATCTAGACCGCGACCAGCTTTCTCATGACTAAATCTTGATTCAGTATGTGTGGCAAACACGTCCGTGCATTCATAGGTTCGTCTATCTCTCCCACCTTAATTCAACCATTTGACGAATTTTAGCGATTATATCAACACCGAAAACATGAAAAAAATTGCGCAAATTCATCGTTGGAAATGTGATTCAAAAATCATTTTCAGTGTGTTCGGGATATTTGAACCGCTGGTTAACTGCTAAAATTCAAATAAAGAAACTGAAACAACCGATATTGGTGACGTTATAAAACAGAGTATATTTATTATTCATTTCTGAGGTTTTATAAACAATTCAGGTATGGTGAGTTTTAATGACAGTTGGGGGCATTGTTGCTGTGGCTCTGTATGTTTATATTAATTTGGAGCTGATGCATTCTTCTCTCGAACACAGTGTATGAAACAGACTTATACAAATATTTAAAAAAAATCGATCCAGCTATTCTTAATGTTGCGCTTACCAACGAACAACATTTCATTTTTATTTAAAAATATTTTTGATCATGTGATCTTATAAAATAAAACTTGGAACTTGGCTGGAAAATTGTCATATTCGCTAAATTTTGCAGACACATCATGATCGCCTCTGGTATGCTAAAATGCGTACGGCATAAGAAAATTATTTTAGAGATAATTGTATTCATTGACTACCTTAGGCTGGCTAGCTACTTAGTTGGATCCCCTTCAAATTCAATTTTGAGACTTCCTAGACTTTCTAGACTTCTGTAATTTGTAAATTCCAATGTTCGATACCAGATTTTATATAATCCCCGACGGTTCGGTTCGGTTCCTATTTATACTAAATGTATACGATAGGCTTCGTAGCCTTATACCAAATCTTTGTTTTTAAACCTTACTCGTATCAACGTCACAACCAGTCAATGTTTTTTAAAATCCTTTTTGGATCCATACTTGAACACGACTTTCTAGGACTCATTTATAGAAAAGTGGATACGCCAGCTAGTACTTTATGACATTTTTCGCTCCTGAGAAATTAGATAAGTTAATAAAAAAAAAAAAAAAAAAAAAAAAAACAGACGTTACCTGAATAAAACGAAATATTATTTGTAGAACGACTGATCAGGGCAAAACTATGAAACAATAAATGAATTCTTTCCTCCTCAATCATTATACACCAAAACACTCATTGTCCTTATTGGACATACACAACAACAAAAGAATACAACACCAGCCGATAAAAAGTAAGTTATCCTACAGTAGACCATAAAAAAAAAAAATAGAAGACGGCTAAAAAAACGAACAAAATTAGAAAACCTAGTCACTCTGTGAGATAATAGTAAACTAACTCAATTTTACTTATACCTACTATACATATAAACAAACTCTAACAAATAGCAACAACATAGACTAAGAGTACATAATCTCAACCATATATATACCGATGCATTATACAAGACCGATAGGGTAGGATAGGTTAGTCGAGTATTGTATTTAAGACGAAATCAAATTGTTTACTCAACCAACTAAATATTTATATTATCATCAGAGCAACATACATACATATGTACGGGAATGTAATTCTTATCCTTTGTTTTAAGCATTTGTTTGAGGCATCGTCAAACAGTCGATCTGTGAGTTGTATTTATTGTTTTTTGGTTTTTCATTTTTAAAAGCATATCTTCACAGGATCCCACAGTGATTATATTCTTGTTTGTTTTAATTTAGCTAAAGATTTATATAAAAGAAATTAAATTGTATTTAGTAGGAAGGATGTGGAGACATTTGTGTAGCATGCGGCCACTGAATTCGGTGGGGTATTTAATCTGTTTGAATTTGAATGAATTAATGTATGATATATAACAATATATTAATAAATATTGAATACATCCTACGCAAGCGCATAATGAGGAGAATATTACTATTAAAACAATTAAATATTATTATACATATATAAATGAGAAAACAGAAATAAATGTTATTCAACTGCACTTGGAGTTTTATTTTTACCAAGTCTTCTTCAGCATTTTTTCTGCATAAGGCAATGGTCTTGCAATATATCATGATAAGTAGGTACTTTTAAAAACTATAAAAACGAAAAGGTATGCGTTCACTCTTCTTTTTCTTAAGGTAAGTAACTCGAAAACGAAACTCAGATTGCCAAAGTATGTTTCCGCTACTTGTAGTAGAGCTAAGAGATTCGACACACAACTCTTCGGCCCTAAGGATGCGCCACCGTGCGTGAGCGAAGGCGGGACACTCACAGAGAAAGTGTTCTGCTGTGTCATCTGCAGCACAGGTAGGCGCCTCACTGATGCCCATCACGCAGAGATGCATAGCAAAACTGTAATGGCCCGTAATTACGCCCGCAAGTCTTCTGTTATCAATTCTCCTTAAGGATAAGAAAAATAATGCGGATTTCTTGCAGACATCAGGGCGTACGCGCTCAGTCATCCTTCATCCTGGATGTTTCCTCTATCTGCAATGTGTGCATTAAAAACCCAATTGTCAATGTAGGATTTCACCTTTAAAGCAGGTAGACCTAAAGCGGTAAAAAATACATCACTCAAAGTATTGTCCGTCATCTCTCTGGTAATTTTCAAATACCATCTCTTAAAAAATGAGTCCTCTCTGGCATCAATCCAATCATTGAGCCATTCTTCGATTTCTTCAAAAGACCCAAACCAAATGACCCCCCAAATCGTTTTGCATACGTCGAAAAAGCCAGTAGTCGGAAGGAGCAAGGTCTGGAGAATACGGCGGGTGGGGTAAGACCTCCCATTTCAGCGTTTCCAGGTAGGTTTTGACCGCTACAGCCACGTGGGACCGAGCGTTATCATGTTGCAAAATCACCTTGTCATGCCTTTCGGTCATTTCTGGCCGTTTTTCACGCAATGCACGGCTCAAACGCATTAGTTGTAGTCGATAACGTTTCCCTTCAATGATTTCGCCTGGTTTTAGCAGCTCATAGTACACCACACCCGTCTGGTCCCACCATATGCAGAGCATTACCTTTGAACCGTGAATGTTTTTCTTTGGCGTCGATGTAGACGATGATGGAACTGCTTCACCAGGCTTTGCATAGTATTTTTTCTTCTTGGGGTTATCGTAGTCCACTTTTCATCTCCAGTCACGATCCGGTGCAAAAATCCCTTCCTTTGATGTCTTTCAAGAAGCAGTTCCGAGGTGAAAAATCGCCTTTCGACATCTCTCGGTTTCAACTCGTACGGCACCCAATTTCCTTGCTTTTGAATAAATCCAAATTTCTTTAACCGAACGGAAATTGTTTGCTGAGTCACTCCCAACGATTCTGCGAGTTTGCGTTTGGCACGGATCTTGATCCAGTAAAGCCTCCAATTCCTCATCTTCAAACTTTTTGGGCTGGCCAAGACGCTGAGAAACTCTTCACTGAGTGAGTTCATCAGAGATCTCATTTCCTAGTATCCCAGAGTAACCTGAGACCAAACGAGCCTTTGAGAATATAGTCTTCCAACGTTGTTTAAAAAGGTCTTGAGATCATGCACTAATTTGGAGCTGATTAAAGGGTTGGACACATCTTTTTTTTGAATGGAGCTTGGCCGATACTGCAGACGCATGTGCTTTTTCCCTTCTACTTGTGCTTCACAACATAGTGCATGACTATTAGGTTTGAGTATATCTCTGATTGAACACCCATATTTTCCGAACGAGAAGTGCAGTCGGACGTTTTCGCGTTCAAAGAAAACCCCAACTCCGGACTCCCGCTCAGACCTGGAGCAACCTGAAAAGAGAGCCAGTCCTGATGCCATGGCAATTTGACTGTTAAATTATAGCCCAATAGGATGGCAGGGGTCATTGGTTCGGAAGGCATATCCATGAGACAGGGGTCGTAGGATATTTCTCGCGCAAGTACACTGTCACTCCAAAGCGAGTTGTACCAAAAACCATATCTCTTGAGGCGAAACATGGCTTTTAGTGCGCACCGTCTGATAAATATGTCAAGGAGTGGAAGATTTATCATAGTATCCAGAGCAGCGCTGGGCAAAGCCCCCGTACAGCTGAGACAAACCGCTATTTGGAGTTTGGTGAAAGAAACCACGACGAGTTTGCGTGTTAGCCTGTTCCACCAGACAACTGATGCATTTGAGATTATCGGTCTTATCATTGCCGTGTAAATCCAGAGGACCATTACGGGCGTTAGGTCCCTTGTTTTGCGAAAAGTACCTTTGCATTGCCAAAAAGCTGACAGCGCTTTGGTGCTTTTTGACTCAATATGCTTTGACCCAAGAAGCTTGCTATCTAAGATGACTCCCAGGTACTTAGCTTCCTTAGGTATCGGGATCGGAATGTCTTTTAACACTAGCTGTGTAATGCCAGTATTTTTTCTCCTCGTGAAGAGAACATCGGTTTTAAGGGGATTAACCGACAGCCCATTAATCGTGCACTAGTTATCGATCACATTTAGCACCGCCTGTGCTTTGAGGCAGACGGTCGCTAAACATGAGCCGTCAGAGAGAACAGAAACATCATCCACTTATGCCTGGGCATAGATTCCAGAGGCATTGAGAGCATTGAGCAGTGAGTCGACCACCATGTACCATAACAGCGGAGACAGGACGCCACCTGGCGGGCAGTGCCTGTTTACGCCAGACTTGACACATTGTCCTGTGCAGAAGCATTGCTTTGATCCACAAAATCAGTCGTTTTCATTGATTCAGTCACAGTTACCGTTGACGGAGTACGCAACGAGCCGATGACAGTCTGATTGCCCGGGAAATAGGTCTGAAGCAGTAAACTAAGAGTTTCCGCTTTAGATTCAGTGGGAATTAAAGGCTGGAATAGTCCCCAATTTCTCCCGACCTCTTCCTCTCTCAATAACTCCCAAATCAACAGATCACCTCAACATCCCCCCACCCAATAATTCTCCTAACAGATCACGTAACCACAACCGCGTATCCTTCAACCTTGCGCCCGGCTCCAGACCCTCATCCCCCTCATCGAACATTCTTAATTCAATACCCAATCCCAACACCCAGGCTTCACGTAACAGCCGCACGTATCCTCAGTACCCAAACTTTATACACTCTCACACTCTGAACCCAACTCCCTCCACCTCCTCAGCTTCTAACAACACCCCCTCCAGCCCCTCCACCTCCTCAGCTTCCCACAACTCGACCTTCCCTCTCACCTCCCCCTCTTTCTTAGATCCACTTCTCCCTCCCACAGCCAAACTCACCAAACATCTTGCCGAGCTAAACGCCGAAGACCGCTATGTTATGTCACGTTTAAGAGACAGAAGAATCTACGAAAATGTACGCCTCTATCTGGCCTACCTCCACGACAAACCTGACTCCATTTGTATCGACGGCAAAACTAAAACCAACGTCCTAGTTTCAATCCACCAAGAAGGCCTACCCACAGACCCCCACGCGTTAAAAAAGACCTTTATACGATTTCACGAAAGCCTTAATATTTCTCCCATTGATGTAAATAACGACCTCTCCACTTTCGCAGCCCACGTCAGTTCAAAGCGCATTGCACACTTGCAAAGTACCCGTTCTAATCTCAAAAACTATTTTAAATCCTAACCTAAATACACTTACATCTCCTCACCCATCAAATAATAACATATCCCTGTACTATCAGAACGTCAGAGGATTACGCACCAAAACCTCCGCAGTACTCCTTAACTCCCAAATCCTACCCTACGATATATTTGCATTAACTGAAACGAATTTATGCTCCAGTATTGGAGACAGCGAGTTATTCACATCAGATTTCATTCTGTTTCGGGCCGACGGACGCGACAACTCTGCCGATCCTGACGGTCGCGGAGTTCTCTTAGCAATCCACAATCGCTATGATCCCTTGCCCTTCAAATCGTCGAATTCCGCTGACTTCAACTTCACTAGTGCCTCAATAAAACTCCCTAAACAGAAACTTTATCTTGCCTGCTGTTACTTAAGACCCTCACAGCCCACACACTGCTACCAACTCGTCGTTGATCTCGTCGACTCCATATTTGATATCACCGAACCCAATGACATCATCATCATCTGTGGCGATTTCAATCTCCCGCACCTGAAATGGGTTCAATCCGATGATGAGAACCACTACATCGCCGCTAACTCCTTCTCAGGTAAAGAAATCCTTTTTACGGATCATTTCTCTGACTCCGGCCTTCTGCAACTCAGTAATATCACCAATAACATGGACAGACAACTCGACCTGATTTTCTCATCTGATGCCGTAAACTGCGTTGTTAACCCAAGCAACCATTTTCTCTCTACTTTAGACCCCCTTCATCCACCTCTATCGGTAACTCTTTCACTCGAGACCAAACTCACTATCCTTCCCTCCGAAAATACGTACTGTTTCAATTTCCGCAAAACTGACTTCGCGAAACTAAATAATCTGCTCAACAATGTTAATTTTAACTTCCTCCTTAACCCCAACTCACATATATCCCTAAACGAAACCTTTGCGCTATTTTACACCAAAATCCTCAGCTGCTTCATTCTTTCAGTCCCATACTCACCAAAAAGAATTACACCTCATCTCCGCCCTGGTATACCAAGGAACTACGCTCTTTGCGCAATAAAAGAAACAAAAATTGGCACGCCTATCTTAGATCCTCCTCTGCATCAGACCTTTCTAATTACATGCAGTCCTACACTAAATTTGCACAGCTATGTGAATCACTCTACCTCCGATACTTGAACAGAATGCAATCCTCCCTTATCTCTGACCCCAAGTGTTTCTACCACTTCATTAATACAAAAAGAAAAACCGATAGCTACCCCACTACACTTAACTTTCTCAGTAACTCTTCCAACGAATCCGAAGTAATCGCCAATTTCTTTGCTCATTTCTTCAGCCAATCATTCACTGACCAAGATCTTCAACCCGATCACGACTATTTTCGATATTTGAAAGACTGCCCCCAGACATCTCTTGTTTCATTGAACATCACTCCCTAATCGCCGAAAAAATACGCAACTTAAAGGACGACTACTCTCCCGGTCCCGACTGCCTGCCTGCCATAGTATTAAAAAAGTGCGCGAACCATCTTATTTTACCCCTTACTGCTCTATTTCAAAGCTCTATCTCTCAAGGACTCTTTCCTAAGCTTTAGAAATATGCTTATATCATTCCAGTCCACAAAAAAGGACTAAAAAATGATGTGTCCAACTATCGTCCCATTGCCAAGCTCTCATGCACACCCGAACTTTTCGAGAGCATCGTTTATGATGCACTATTCTTTCACTGCAAACCCATATTTTCTCCTAACCAACATGGGTTCCTAAAAGGTCGATCGACAACCACTAATCTAGTCGAATTTGTTTCACAATGTTTGTGTGCACCCGAAGCTGGCAAAGAAGTAGACGTTATCGCCACTGACTTCAGCAAAGCCTTTGACAAAATGTCTCACCAAATTATTCTCCTCAAGCTCACTGCCCTCGGTTTCTCTCCCGGTTTTATCTCATGGATCAAATCTTATCTCGAAGATCGTCAATATAACGTTATCTTCAGATCTTCTATTTCTGATCCAATTAACGCTACCTCCGGTGTCCCGCAAGGTAGTCATCTCGGTCCACTGATATTTATTCTAACCATTAATGATGTCGACAGCGTTATTCTGAACTCTCAGCTCTCCATATATGCTGATGATATGAAAATATTTAAACACATATCTTCCCCTGTCGACTCCTGCTCTCTCCAATTGGACCTTAACAGGTTCACTACTTGGTGTCAAAAAAACCATCTCGAGCTCAATATCAGTAAATGCCAAACCATCACTTACCCCCGCAAACGCTCTTCCTCACCACCTAGAACCTACATTATTCGTAATGAAACCGTTCCCCCTGTCAACTTCTTGGTTGACCTAGGGGTTATTTGTGACCGTGAACTCAACTTTCGCCTCCATATCGACAATATTATCAAACGTGCTAACTCTGCCCTCGGTTTCGTGAAACGTTGGTCCAAAGAATTCTCGAATCCTTACGTTACGAAATCATTATACATCACTTTCGTTAGGCCCCTTCTCGAATATGCTAGCCAAGTCTGGTCCCCCTCTTATGAATCCCATACTACGCGTATTGAATCCATTCAACGCAGGTTTATCCGTTTTGCCCTTCGTGGCCTTCCTTGGGCCGACCCCCTTAATTTACCACCTTATACGGATCGCTTAAAATTAATCAACCTCCAACCCCTTAAAGAACGACGTGATGTTGCAGACATTCTATTTATCCATGACCTTCTCAGTGGTAACATTGACAGCCCTTCATTATTACACATGATTCCCCTTAACACCAACCCGCGTAACCTTCGGTCCACACCCCTTTTCCGTATAAGCACTCACCGCACAAATTATGGCTACCATGAACCAATGTCCAGAATGCTTCGAAAAGCTAACACCAATCTTTTCGACCTTCACCTTAATAAGTCCAGCCTTAGAATTGCCCTATACCACCACCCTTCTCACTCTCCTTAATCGTCTCCACGCCGCCACCTAGTTAATAGGTTATAGATAAGTTATCAGATTTTTGTTAAGGCTTGCATTAAGCTAATAAAGTGCCCCTATGGGGGCGTCAAATCAAATATACCATCAGATTTCCAGAGTACATCCAGCTTTATCGGTTTTCCTCGTTTAAGGACTTTGACCAACTTGCTGGTCGCGCTCAAAGATTCATTCGTCGATTTACGAATAAGCTTCTAATATTCCTTTTGCTTCGATCGATATTTACTCCCGTCATCTTCCTAATTCGATTTGAGCAATTTATTCAGGAGACTTCTGGCTTCCCTGCGAAAACATTCGAGCTCAGCGTAGCTCAGTCCTCCCTTTCCTGCAGGGAGGTATTTTGACAGGACATGGAGTTCAAAACAATTGGGGATGGTGATACTCAGGTTATGAACGGCGTCCTCCACCTGTTTCGTTTAGGTAGGACTTAAGTGGATTTCTCAACCTCCTCTATAATCCGTACCCAGTCCGTCTTACTCGGATTTTACTTGGGTTGCGAGGGGGATGTATCGGTACATAGCATGTGGTGAGACTCTTCCATTAGTGTTAGCCTTCGGTCAATCACCTCCTGTCGTATCGCTGTGACAACATTATTGATGATAAGGTCAGTCGAAAGAGTGAAGTTTAAAAGACGGTCACCTCTTAGATTGCATTCGCTGCTGCCCTAAACAGAGTTTTGAGCATTAGCATCACAAAAAATGAGCAGATCAGCTTCTTTGACTCTACGAGAGTACCCTTTGAGTTCAGAAACTGCCTTCGGTGCCGGAGATAGCACCGAGTCGTAGGGGAAGTAAGCAGACGCCACGACGAAGTGTTAAATTTCTCTGTGCGCTTTGTAGCTAACGCTAACAGTCACCAAACCTTATCCACAGATCCTAACATCTTTCCTACTAAAAACAATGGAAAAACTGATAAAGCTTGATATTACGGTTGTATTAGGAAATCAAACACTTCTTGATTTGATAATACTTGCTATACCTATAACTCAATCACCACTGAACTGTCCCGGAGAATCGTAGACCACCCCACTAACCATTGGGTTATGGCGATGCTTGAGGGCCGTATTATATCAGTTACATCCGGAGAGGTCTCTGTGACAGTATCGGCAGGGTCGAGTACTTTCACCCCTTTTCTGGTCGATAGTCATCGATGATCTACTACGCAAGTTAACCAACCTCGGCTATGAAGTCAACGTATACGTCGATACGTCAGGGAGCGCCGTGGCCCAGTGGATAGTGTGTCGGCCGCTGACGCAAGATGAGCGAGTTCGGATCCTATAACACCAACGCCATCGATTATTTCGCGGCTTCCTCCTCCTCGGGGGAGTACTGACAAAACCCCCCATTGTAAACTTGCCTTGAAAAAGCTTCTCGGGTCTGGCTCTTCATGAGCATTAACGCCATCTAAGGTGTCTGTCTGGCAGTACAATGGAAAAAAAAATACGTCGATGACCTTGTAGTTATTTTTCAGGTAAAAGCGAAATTTCTGCCTGTGAACGCATGCAACTTGGGCTTCAATTTATCTCGGACTGGTACAGCAGAGATAAATCGATAAACCTAAATAAGACAACCTTTGTCCCGTTTACAAAAAAAGAGGAAAATATAATCTTGCCCCGTCTCCCTAAACGGTACAAACATTGGATTTTCAGAAGAAGTCAAATATCTACGTATTGACCTTGATCGAAAACTTAATTGGAATTCCAACATCAAAAGCAAACTTGCAAGGGTGACTGCGGCAATCTGTCGACGCACCTATGGTAAAACCTGGGGATTGAAACCTAAGGTAAGCTAGTGGTTATATACCGCGATAGTAAGACCTATCATCACTAATGCGTCTGCTGTATGGTGGACAAAAGTTAAACACAAAACTACAATAGTTCTCTCGGCTTTACAGGCGCCATGCCCAACTTGACCGACAGCAGCCCAAGAGGCACTGATCGGAATTACTCAACTGATATACGTAGTGCTCCTCCGTTCGGAAACGGACCGGCCATGTAGACCATTAGGTCACATGTTCATACTACAATACCTTCCTGGGCTGGATATGATTACCGCAGCTTCGGACGCATTAGTACACATGACCAGCTTTGACAAAAGATTTGAGATATTGAACCCAAACTGCACAGCTTGGGAAAGCGGTGATCCCTTGCTAAATGACAAAGGCCTGTGGTGGTACATAGATGGCTCCAAGATGAATTCCGGTGTTGGCGCTGGCATCTTTGGACCAAATCGGAATTTTTTTTATTTGATTTGATTTTGGTAGGGGCTATACCCCCATTTTATTGTGCTTAATTCAAGCTACATACTTAATTTAAGTTACAATCTAGGAAACTAAGAAATAGGGCGATTGAGACGGAGTTTTAAACAAGGAGCGTTGATGTTAAAGTCGAAACAGTTTTTCGCATTAACATTCCGCAGCATACGGGACATACGGTTCATTGGAGCCATAGGAGGTACGAGAAGTGGGTACATAGAAGAGACGTGGATTTCGTGTATTACGGGGGTTAGTGTTAAAAAAGATAGAGTTATAAAGGGTCGCGCAGTCGGTGGTACCTTAGAGGAGTCGATGGATGAAAACGATGTCGGATATCCCTCTTCGTTCTTCCAGCGAGTTAAAATTAATAAGTTTTAGGCGGTCTTGATAGGAAGGTAGGATCAGAAGATTGTCCCAGGGTAAGCCACGAAGAGCAAAACGGAGAAAACGACGTTGGATACTCTCGATTCTGGAAATGTGTGAATGATGATAAGGAGACCACACTTGAGAGGCGTATTCGAGAATAGGGCGAACAAAGGTTATGTAAACGGTTTTCCAAAAAGGACTTGACAACTTTTTTTTTTTAATAAAACGCAAACCATTTAAGATATTTCAAAAACTTTATTATCGGCTTGAAGTACAATCAAAACATTTATGAATGGAACTCGACTTTGTTCACATGGCCACCGAGAGCACGTTTGCAGTGGTCGATTCGTTGGACCCAATTTTCGATGACTCGGCCACACATTTCGGCCGAAACGGCCGCTATTTCGCGTTCAATGTTGGCTCTGAGAACTTCCAACGTCGTCGGCTTGTTGGCATAAACCAATGACTTAACGTAGCCCCAAAGAAAATAGTCTAGAGGCGTTAAATCGCACGAACGAGGCGGCCAATCGACTGGCCCATTTCTTGAGATAACACCTCATCAAACTTACTCTTCAATAAATCGATTGTAACGTGTGCTGTATGGCTTGTGGCACCATACTGTAGAAACCACATGGCTTTCATGTCCATATCTTCCAATTCGGGCCAAAAATAATCGGTAATCATGGCGCGATAACGCTGGCCATTCACAGTAACGTGACGATCGTTATCGTCGACGAAAAAAGATGGCCCAATAACGCCGCCGGCATGCAAACCGCGCCAAACAGCTATTTTTTGTGGATGAAGTGGTGATTCATGAAGCACATGTGGATTTTCACCCGACCAATAACGCACATTTTGCTAATTGACGAACCCATCGAGCCAAAAATGAGCTTCGTCACTGAAGATGATTTTGCGATGAAATTCATCATCTTGGCGCATCTTCTCCAGAGCCCAATCGGAGAACGTACGTCGCTTCAAATGGTCCATCGGCTTCAATTCTTGAGTCAGCTTGATCTTGTATGGGTGTAAACCAGGATCCTTACGCAAAATACGCCATAATGTGGTCTGAGCGATGCCCAATTCTTGAAAACGCCGTGGAATTGACTGATTTGGATCGTTTGCTACGGACGCCTGAACGGCAGCGATATTTACGACACTTCGACCAACCCGTTATCTCACTGACACGGCAACATCATACAACGAATATGTAGACTCAAATTTTTTGCACTAAGCTTGTTATTGCCTGTCTTCTAGGGCGAGAATTACGACCGAAATTTGGAGTTAACGCTCTTAAAGTTGCGGTCACCGACTCCGAATTTCGGTAGAAAATTTTTATAATTTGCAGACGTTGGTCGCTCGTGTTCTTTACCGTGATGAAAGTGTTGAGTTTATTGAATAAATTGACAATGACAGTTCGATGATTAGTGAAAAGGTGCGTTCACAAATTAAATTCAAAACTGTCAAGTCCCCATTGGAAAACCCTTTAGAAAGACTGAGTGAAGTAGGAATTGGAAAACTCTTTAGACCATCGTTTCACGAAGCCGAGTGCAGAATTGGCCTTAAGAATAATATCGCTGATATGTGCAAGGAAATTGAGTTCCTGGTCGCATAATACACCAAGATCACGGATCACCTAAACGGTAGAAAGGGGTTGATTATGGGGAAAGAAGAGGCGGGGAGGGGGTTTGTTACGTTTGCGGGAGAAAGTAATAGATTGGCACTTGGAAATGTTAAGGTCGAGGCAGTTCTTGGAGCACCAGGTGGAAAAGCTGTTGAGGTCCAAATGAATAAGGGAAGATTCTTGTTCTGAGGAAATGATCTTAAAGAACTTAGCATCGTCGGCGTATAGAGAGATGTGGGAATGTTTGATAACCATTTCAATATCGGTAATGGTAAGGATAAAAAGAAGCGGGCCTAAATGACTATCTTGGGGGACACCGGAGGACACAAGGAAGGGGTTAGAGAGGTCAGATGTAGTGGCGATTTTCCAGGTAAGGGTAAATTCACTTTAATAAGATGGGTTCAAAGCCAAGGGAAGACAGTTTGAAGAGTTTCAATCTGTGTGATATTTTATCAAAGGCCTAACTGAAGTCAGTTAAGATAACATCGACTTCTTTGAAGATATCGAAGGCCCTGTGAACTAGTCTTAGTCTTAGTCTTAGTGTCTTCCAAACCGAACTATACGCCATCTTAACCTAAACTTAGAGACTGGCATGAGAGGTATAACCATCAATACACTCTCAGTCAGGCAGCGCTAAAAGCGTTGGGCTCGTATAGTACGAACTCAAAATCCCCCAAGGAATGCCACGATCAAACTCTAGTGGGCGCCAGATCACAAGGGCATTAAAGGCAACGAAATCGCCGACCAACTCGCTAGGAAAGGTTCAAGCGAAAGGTATATAGGTGTCCGAACCTTTCTGCGGAATCCCCAAATCAAAGATTAATTTTCTCTTAGACAAGTGGGAAAAATAGCGACACCTGTGCTTTGGGAGCAGCGTTCAAGGACCCCGACAATCTAAGAGATTCATGCGGCCCCTGAACAAACGCTCTATCAATATTCAAATATAATAGAGTCGATATCAGAAGACAAGACTTTTTGGGACACTGTAGTCTGAGTTATCATATTAGCAGAATTAACTTCTCGCCTGAAACCGATTGTCGACTCTGTTTAGAGGACGAGGAAACTTCAGAGCACATACTATGCGAGTTTGTTACCCTCTGCTGTATTAGGAAGCGTATCCTCCTCAGAGAAATCATGACTCCTGAGGAGATCAGCTCAACTCCTTCTCAGTTCTATGGAGAAAGTAAAGGAACTCTGAAGGCACAATAGACTTACTCTGGTTGCAGTGCTCTATGCTATCGTTAACACTAGCCCCCAATTAAAAAAAAAAGAAGTAATATAGATAGGCGAAGGCATTAGCAATTAAGAAATATAAACAGACTTAGGGTGCCCGAGAGAAACTAAATATTAAAATACTTTTAAGTCATACTTAAACATTTTTCTCTAGTAAATAGAATAGAACAGAAAATTGCCGACCATATCAAAAGACGTCTAAACTTTATGTCTGTGAAAAATAATAAATACATAAAATGGCTGGCAGTATTAAAACACGTTAGGAGCCAACATAACAAAAATTAAATAAACTGGGAATTCGAATGTACTGCTTCCCAAGTTCAAAAAGTCACCTTATTTTTTGGACAAACCTCGTATTTCTAAAACCAGCAACACTTCTCCAGCTAAGGTCTAAGAGCAAAGATAAATGTCGTAAGTGTCGTTTTATCAATCAGATCTACTGTCTATTAGTTCATCTGCTGAATAGTTGTAATTATGAACAAGTGGCTGATTTTCAAATATCCGGTAAAGAAGATAAAATAAAAAACAACTTTTCTCAATTTTTTTCCAACGTGTGCTTTATTCCGCCGTTTTATGATCTTTCTGTTTTTCTCTTTTCTTTATTATTTGTTATTAAATAATTTATGTATAATGGATATTACTTGTTTCTGTTCGTCTTCGTTTGTTTATTTATAACTATTATTTCATTATATGTTTTCCTTTCGCTTCACTGTCGATGAAGAACTATTGCCACGTTATTTAGTTTATCATAAATAAAATTATTGATCTAAATATAATAATATTTTGTTTTCTTTTTTGGTTTCTTGCTTAGGCTATAATTTTATTTATTTTTATTTTGTTTATTTATTTAATGATATATTTCAATTTTGTATTTTCCGTTTTTATACTATGTATGTCAATGTTTGTATTTTCGTCATAAATAAACTATTATGAAATAATGGCGTTAAAGAAGCGATAATATGTAAATACATTTACTTTTTTATTGTTGATTAATTTTATTCCTTTGCTTGGGGTCTTGAATTGCATTTTAATTTTGGTTTGTATTTAAATTGAAATAAGTAACAGAAGAACAGGAGGATAAAGTCCATTTGCTTGGTTTTAATAATAGCAATATACATAATATTATATATAAAATAAATGAAAAAATATTTTAATTTACATAGTTACGTATATATTAACATTATGCACTCTATTATTTTTTTTCTCTTACTTGCCGATTTTATTTTCTTTATTTTATTTGATATAAGTATAAAATGTTTCCGCAAAAATATAAAATGAGTATATATTATTTATATATTTATTTATATCGTATATATATATATATATATATATTTATATATAGTGGGTGTAGTATGAAAGCATTATCATAATACACAGTAAAAAATATTTATTTTTTTTGTTTTCATGTTGTAATATATTCTATAGAAATTAGATGTACACAGTATTATCATTTTCCGTTTCTGTTTCCACCTTAATGTCGCGCCACACCTTCACTCACCTTATTGCTGTATTGTTAATGTAATTTTCGTTATCATTTCTCGGTTTCTTAAATCACGGTACTGGATCCGTTGCATTTTTCTCGTATTATTGTAATTGCCGTCGAATATATTATACATAACTAAATTCACTATATGATCGTCCATACTGCTATTTACCGTTGTTAGAAATTATCGCTAAGCTCAAGACTTTTTTATTTTGTATTTATGTGGATATCATTATGAAGCCTATCTGCCAAAGTATCTGCGTCTGATGGTTAATGATCATCAATCACCGTCCGGACCTTCTGAGAAATGACCGCGCACATCGAGCGCTGACGCCAATTGGAATATTATATGTGACAGTGATGGATGCTCGAGTAGTTCATTGGATGGCAATGGTGGTTCACAACGAGGTCTCATATGGCGACCGCAAAAGCCACGGTGTAGCCGTAAAACAACATCACAGAAGACGAAGCGCAATATTAACGTGCGCAGGAAATCGTCCCCAAAAAATTGAACGTACGATGAATCTAAAAGAAAGAGAAAAACAAAACAATAATTTACCAATATGTTACCAAATTTGAATGATTTTATTAGGCTCCAATATAAATATTTGCGCGATTTTTGAGTGCCTTTAATAATTTGCACCGAACGCAAGCATTTAGTCATCAATGTAATTTCCTTCATTGAATGACACGTCTGCTCACCTCTCAGGCAACTTTTGACTGCCGTCATTAAATTTTGTGACGGCATTTAGCTCTGATTAAAAAAGCATCCCAAGAACATCATCCCGAGACCTAAATTTTTTCCATCAAGGAAGTTTTGCAGACTTTGAAACAAGTGGAATCTGAATGTGCTGGAGAATAAGGCGGATTTACCATATTTTCCCAATCGAACTACTGTAGCTGTGCAAGTGATCCTAGCTTTATGAGGGCGCGTGTTATCTTGATGGAATAGAACAACTCTTCCACTAACCAGACCTACCCGTTTCGGTCGACTTCAATCTGCAGTTATTGACAGTAGACTTCTGCGATAGATGGAAGCAATAGACCAAAACGGATTATTCCCTCAGCATCTCACCATACCTTGAATGGGTGAAGTCCATCTTCGTCTGATCGGTCGTCATCTCCAGTAACGATCCGGTTCAAAAATGGTTCTTGATTGTGACACAATTGCAAGTTTCCTTACCGTAACCATGGCATTTCTTTCGACGGTAGACTTCAGGAGCTCATCGTCTAGCTATTCTGACGTATCCGAACGAGGTTCATCCTGTAGGTCAAAATTGGTATCTTTAAGCTTGGGAAGCCAACGCTGACAGTAAGACTCGCTGGGAATACCCCCTCCATACACATTTTGAATTTATTTAGGGTCTGCACTTCGTAAAAAATTCAGAAGTCTTGTGATGAGTGGAAGTTCAAAATCAACATTTTATTCATAATGCCGTTGTCTAGGGTCTGTAGGAGCACTACAAAAATCGATGCGACCAGACGGGCGTCCACTAACGAACCAAGATACAATTGGATATACAGTCGGATATCTTGGCTTTTGGCAATTCTGGCTATTACCTGAGGCGCTACCGCTCTGACAAAGAATCTGTTTCATAGTAAACAACTTGATTGCTTGGTAAAGGTAATTTACAACTTTCCTTGGATACAGTATTAGCTGTGAATGCCGCGTGTCTTTTTAATAATAGTTCAAAAAGGTATATATAGTTAGCTGATTTATAAATTTGAGGATGAGCAGTCTCCCGTTTTTAAAACTCAATCAAGAAAACTAAGTCATAAATTGGCGACCCTACCAGGAATTATTGTACAGTATCCACTTTCTATCGTCAGTCACGTAACAATACAAAAAACCTCCTCTTTTCTGCCGTTTAAGCAGCAGATCACATGTGTTATTATAAAACGCCACTCGGCTCAACGTCACTGCTTTTGAATCATTCCTAATGCTTTCAAATGTTTCAAAATTGTTGTGCCATCTATTTGTTATGTTTCTGCGAGCTCAATTAGGTCTGACATAAGTCTTCATGAAGTAGAGCCTCCCAACTTCGTCGTCAAGCTTTTTTCGATGCGCTAGAGCATTTTTCGCGTCAAAACTGGTTCCGCATGTCGTTTCCGACAAAGCAAATGAATGAATCAAATAATGCAATAAAATTCCCCGAAAATACTAATTTTTTTTGGCACGGAACTCGGCATGTTTAGTCTATGAAAAAAAAAGTTATTTACACCCCTTCTTGTGAAGCTGAAGTTTGTCTACAGTACTTTCTTGTATATGCGTTACCATCTTAAATTAGGCGCACATAGTTCTGATATCGGTTTCTTTTAGGAAACAGGATTTATTCAAGGGTCATATACACAACATCACTTGCGACAAATCTATAGGATTTTTAGTAAGAACCAACGTTGAAGCTATAAGTGTCAAATTTAGATATCAAGTAGAGATGTCCAGCTCCTGAAAGTCTTTTCGCAATTCGTCTATAAGCTATAAATGCTCGAACAAAGTTCGAAGTCGTCATTCGTCTTGAGAACGCATGAGTGTGTTGCCACGGATTAATAATGGCCACCAAATCCAAGGCTTGCCGCCGATAAAATGATTTACGAGGACAGACATGTTCGCGTGTTTTTTTTTTTTAGTTTGGATGTAACGACAATTATAGCTGAGGAGTAATTCGAATATTAATGATTTATTCCAAATGTAATTAAATACGGAATAGCCATCATCCTTGCAGCAGAGCTACTTGGCAACGTCTTAACCATTTCAAAGTCCAGTGACCGTTTGATGACTCTCAAATTGATTTGATTTGATTTGACGCCCCCATAGGGGCACTTTATTAGCTTAATGCAAGCCTTAACAAAAATCTGATAACTTAACTATAACTTATTAACTAGGTGGCGGCGTGGAGACGATTAAGGAGAGTGAGAAGGGTGGTGGTATAGGGCAATTCTAAGGCTGGACTTATTAAGGTGAAGGTCGAAAAGATTGGTGTTAGCTTTTCGAAGCATTCTGGACATTGGTTCATGGTAGCCATAATTTGTGCGGTGAGTGCTTATACGGAAAAGGGGTGTGGACCGAAGGTTACGCGGGTTGGTGTTAAGGGGAATCATGTGTAATAATGAAGGGCTGTCAATGTTACCACTGAGAAGGTCATGGATAAATAGAATGTCTGCAACATCACGTCGTTCTTTAAGGGGTTGGAGGTTGATTAATTTTAAGCGATCCGTATAAGGTGGTAAATTAAGGAGGTCGGCCCAAGGAAGGCCGCGAAGGGCAAAATGGATAAACCTGCGTTGAATGGATTCAATACGCGTAGTATGGGATTCATAAGAGGGGGACCAGACTTGGCTAGCATATTCGAGAAGGGGCCTAACGAAAGTGATGTATAATGATTTCGTAACGTAAGGATTCGAGAATTCTTTGGACCAACGTTTCACGAAACCGAGGGCAGAGTTAGCACGTTTGATAATATTGTCGATATGGAGGCGAAAGTTGAGTTCACGGTCACAAATAACCCCTAGGTCAACCAAGAAGTTGACAGGGGGAACGGTTTCATTACGAATAATGTAGGTTCTAGGTGGTGAGGAAGAGCGTTTGCGGGGGTAAGTGATGGTTTGGCATTTACTGATATTGAGCTCGAGATGGTTTTTTTGACACCAAGTAGTGAACCTGTTAAGGTCCAATTGGAGAGAGCAGGAGTCGACAGGGGAAGATATGTGTTTAAATATTTTCATATCATCAGCATATATGGAGAGCTGAGAGTTCAGAATAACGCTGTCGACATCATTAATGGTTAGAATAAATATCAGTGGACCGAGATGACTACCTTGCGGGACACCGGAGGTAGCGTTAATTGGATCAGAAATAGAAGATCTGAAGATAACGTTATATTGACGATCTTCGAGATAAGATTTGATCCATGAGATAAAACCGGGAGAGAAACCGAGGGCAGTGAGCTTGAGGAGAATAATTTGGTGAGACATTTTGTCAAAGGCTTTGCTGAAGTCAGTGGCGACAACGTCTACTTCTTTGCCAGCTTCGAGTGCACACAAACATTGTGAAACAAACTCGACTAGATTAGTGGTTGTCGATCGACCTTTTAGGAACCCATGTTGGTTAGGAGAAAATATGGGTTTGCAGTGAAAGAATAGTGCATCATAAACGATGCTCTCGAAAAGTTTGGGTGCGCATGAGAGCTTGGAAATGGGACGATAGTTGGACACATCATTTTTCAGTCCTTTTTTGTGGACTGGAATGATATAAGCATATTTCCAAAGCTTAGGAAAAAGTCCTTGAGAGATAGAGCTTTGAAATAAAGCAGTAAGGGGTAAAATAAGATGGTTCGCGCACTTTTTTAATACTATGGCAGGCAGACAGTCGGGACCGGGAGAGTAGTCGTCCTTTAAGTTCCGTATTTTTTCGGCGATTAGGTCGGGAGTGATGTTCAATGAAACAAGAGATGTCTGGGGGCAGTTTTTCAAATATCGAAAATAGTCGTGATCGGGTTGAAGATCTTGGTCAGTGAATGATTGGCTGAAGAAATGAGCAAAGAAATTGGTGGTTACTTCGGATTCGTTGGAAGAGTTACTGAGATAGTTAAGTGTAGTGGGGTAGCTATCGGTTTTTCTTTTTGTATTAATGAAGTGGTAGAAACACTTGGGGTCAGAGATAAGGGAGGATTGCATTCTGTTCAAGTATCGGAGCTAGAGTGATTCACATAGCTGTGCAAATTTAGTGTAGGACTGCATGTAATTAGAAAGGTCTGATGCAGAGGAGGATCTAAGATAGGCGTGCCAACTTTTGTTTCTTTTATTGCGCAAAGAGCGTAGTTCCTTGGTATACCAGGGCGGAGATGAGGTGTAATTCTTTTTTGGTGAGTATGGGACTGAAAGAATGAAGCAGCTGAGGATTTTGGTGTAAAATAGCGCAAGGGATTCGTTTAGGGATATATGTGAGTTAGGGTTAAGGAGGAAGTTAAAATTAACATTGTTGAGCAGATTATTTAGTTTCGCGAAGTCAGCTTTGCGGAAATTGAAACAGTACGTATTTTCGGAGGGAAGGATAGTGAGTTTGGTCTCGAGTGAAAGAGTTACCGATAGATTGGTGATGCATGGTGAGGTGTGGAACATCGTAAGCGCATATGCCCCTCAAGTAGGATGTGAACAGAAAGAAAAAGATGCATTCTGGCTAGATTTCCACAACCTTGTCAAAATCATCCCAAAGGAAGTGCTTTTGTTTGTTCGGGGAGATTTAAACGGACATGTCGGGAAGACAAGCGAAGACTATGAAGACTACCACGGAGGGCTGGGATACGGCACCAGGAACTCTTCAGGTGAAGATATCCTAAACATGTGCAAGTCGTACGGTCTTATAGTGCTAAAGACCATGTTCGTCAAACAAAGCCGGCACCTGATCACTTATAGCAGCGGCGGAAATGAAACTCAAATAGACTATCATTTGGTATCCAGTTTCATGAAGCCACGAGCTAAAGATTGCAAAGTGATCCTGGGAGACGCGATCGCCCCTCAACACCGTCTCCCCCCGACTGAATTTTTTATGGATGCGAGAAAGAAGTCAAAGCAGCAAACGAAGGTGTCTGGGAGAATCAAGTGGTATAAGCTGGATAAAGGAAAAGGCGAAGCTTTTATTACCATCATGGAAAACTACCTCTCTTCCATTATCGATGAGGTCGGTAATGAGGAGTGCAGAGCTCAAGACATGTGGGATTCCCTACAACAATCTGGCCTGGAGAAAGCCAAATCACTGCTCGGAACATCTAAAGGCCCCTGCCAACACGCAAAAGAAACCTGGTGGTGGACAGACGAAGCCAAAGCAGTGATACACGAAAAGAAAATGGCTCTTCTACTAATAGAGAGGAAAAAGCTCGCCGTGAAAAGGTATATAGATATTGCAAAGGTATCGCGAAGAAATATTGCGCCAAATTCAAAGCGAAAATCATGGAAGGCCTCTATCAGGAGTTGGAAGAAATACATATCGTCTTCCTCGTCTGACAGGAACCAGGCTACCCAGGAGCCTCGACAAAGCAATTTGAACAAAGGAGCAGATATCTTTAAGATAGCCGCCCAGAGAAGAAGAAATGCTCAGGAGATTCGTTTCCCAAAGTTTATTAACAATGCTGAAGGCCAACTCCTTGTGGAAGACGAAAAAATTCTCCACAGATGGCGACAGTATTGCGAGGAACTTCTGAACGAACAGTTTCCCCGAGTGTACTTTCCAAGAGCCGCCCCGAATCATGCCGAAATACCCGACATCACAGTCAAAGAAGTTCGGTACGCGGTTAAAAACTCCAAGAAAAGAAAAGCTGTTGGGCCGGACGGGATACCCTCTGACTTCTGAAAAAAGATGGGAGACATCGGGTCTAGATAGCTCATGGTTCTTATCTCCAAACTTATGAGAGGCGACACTATGCCTAATCAATGGAGGGAAAGCTATCTTCTTCCTTTGCACAAAGGAAAGGGTGATACGCGAAATTGTGACAACTACCGTTCTGTCAAGCTGATGTCGCACACCATGAAGATCGTTGAACGGGTATTAGATAGCCGACTGCGGAAAATAATACGACTATCTGACCAGTGCGGGTTTGTCTCGGGTAAATCATCATGATGTAAAAGCATCGTGATTCGTCAAAGGACTTGCATATGGTGTTGGTTGATTTCGAGAAAGCCTTTGACCGGCAACCAAGAGATCTTTTATGGGTAGCGCTAAAACAAAAAGGAGTTCCAGAAACCTACGTGCGAGTGATCATGGACATGTACAAGAGAGCAACGACAAGAGTAAGATGCACCGCAGGAGTCACCGAAGAGTTCGCAATCAAAGTCGGTGTACACCAAGGGAGCGTTCTCAGCCCACTGCTCTTTATAGCAGTCCTTGATTGCTTGCTTGAAGGAAAAGTGACGGACCCCAATGTGCACCAGTTATTCTTTGCTGACGATGGAGCCGTTATAAGTGATGATCAGGCGTCCCTACAACGAGCACTTGATGTGTGGGTGGACATTTTTGAGGGTCACGGGTATCGTATTAGTTCAAAGAAGACAGAGTATCTGTGCTGCCCGTTCTCTGACCCTCATCAGCCTATTCCAGACATTTACTTGAATGGAAGAGTGCTTCCCAAGTGTGAAAAGTTTAAATATCTGGGATCTATGATTAATAAAGAAGCAACTTGTGATGACGACATTAACCATCGCGTAAGCGTAGGGTGGATGAAGTGGCGGGAAAACTCCGCCATCTTCTGTGATCGAAAAATGCCCCCTAAGCTGAAAGGAAGGCTCTACACTTCAGTTGTGTACTGTTCACAATGCTGGACAATGCACAAAAAGTATGAGAGCAATTTAACGGCAGCTGAGATGAAGATGCTTCGCATGACAGCGGGAGTAACAAAGCGTGACAGAATTAGAAGTTCCAAGAACCGATCCACGTAAAAGAAACCATCACAAGAAAGATAGAGCGCGACCGACTCAGTTGGTATTGCCATGTTCAAAGGAGAGATCCTTTGAACCCCGTCCAAAAGGCGTTATCAATCAACGTTCCAATTTCAACACGCAAAAAAGGCGATGAAGTAATCCCAAACCGGGAAGCCTGCCGCTACTTTCTGAGGTCAAACCGGCGCGGCGGACCCCACAAGCGGACCAGTAGGAATGCAGTTAAGTGGGAAGGTTATGGTCCTACACTTCTGACCATAACGACGCCGGAAAAAAAAAGGAAAAGAGGAAGAAGTAATTAAATACAAATTCCAGCACATCGTTTTGCATTGAAATTCATAAATAATTTTAACTTTTTTTTTCTAATATAAAATGTTGTTATTTAGACAATTTTTACAGACAGTTGAAGAACTCGAGGTGTGTTACATGAAGACACTAGTACTGCGACCATAAAGATCTATTGTACCCTCTTGTTTGATCTTTGATTTGAATGCTGCCTTCAAAAATTTGCTAACTTCTCTAAGGTGATAGTTGCATGCCCCGTGTCCTGTTAGTGGCTCACATAGCACTCTTAGGTGGGCTTTATTTAGTTCTAGAGCTTCTTTGGCTCGTTTGGGATTGTGATTCTGTTCCTTGAACGTTCTTGGGTGGTTGATACCCTCCTGGCTATTCCAGAATTGGTTCTTTTGTTTTATGATCCATTTGTGTAAATGTAGGTTTATGTCTGAGCTGTCAAAACCATAAAGGGGGGATGGCCCCGTAAAAAGTATTTGGGCACCCTTTTTGACTTGTATGTCAGCCTTTTCATTGCCTTCATGGTTTTCGTTATCTGTTGTTTACAGCAAGTTTGTTTACTGTATTGTGACATTCCCAGCCAGCTTCAGAGTTAAAGATGTATCTCTTTAGAGCTTTAAAAACCGCTTGGCTGTCTGAGAATATAGTTATCCTTGTGGTTTCCTGTCGCTGATGCTATGTGCAGCTTCATTGATTGTAAATAGCTTGGCCTGAAATATAGTGCAGAGAGAAATGTGTAGGATACATTTTGGTCCTATTACACCAGCCCCTTCCTTGTTTCCAGAGTTCTACCATCATTCCTCTCTACTTGCTATGAGTACTTCGTAGTATTTTTTAAAAGTTTAACTCAGGGTACATCAGATCACTCACTCAGGTTAGTTCCCAGATGTTGTCCACTTTTTAAAAATTTCTAGATCCAACAAGGTCTCCTTCTTTGCATTTATGTATAAGGTTAAGTCTTGTTTCGCAGCTTCAGCCTGTATGCCAGTGTGTAATTGTGAGATGTTTAAAATTGCTCCCATCCCTGCAGTCGAAGTCGTTGTCATTGCTCCAGTAGTGCAAATACACACTAGCCTTTGTATTTTATTGATTTTATTCATGGCGCTTTTTTGTTCACATTTTTTCCACCAAATAGCAGCGCCATAAAGTATGGTTGGTTTAATCATTTGATTGCATATTCAAAGACTCATTTTTAGGTTTAGCCCCATATTTTACCTGCGAGTTGTAGAGCTTTGATGTTCTTTGAGTATATTTTGTTTATGTGTGCATTCCAAGAGAGTTTTTGGTCCAGTATTATTCCTAGAAACTTTACCTTTTCCTATGGAATGCAGGTTTGGTTGATTTTTAAAGTTAGAAGATTATTTGTTCTTCTTTTAGTGAATCGAATTATGTGTGCTTTTCTGGGATTGATGGAGAGTCCTTCTTTCTCGCACTAGTTCCAGGTTATTTCTAGGGCTCTTTGCATGAGGTTTTCTACGATTTTCTCATTTTTATTAAGTACACAGAGAAGTTCGTCTACTAGAATTGACCATAGAAGTGGGGATAAGACACCCCCCTGCGGGAAACCTCTAATAGTTTTGATCACTACCTCTGATGTGCCTAATTTGGTTGTTATATGCCTTTCTACGTTTATCCATTTGATAATTAAATTACTTTTCTTCTACAGAGTGCATTTGTTAGTGATAAATGATTTGCATTATAAAATGCTTCCTTTATGTCCATAAAGCGCTAATCGCGACTTCCTTTGCTTTTAGGGATTTTTCTACAATGTCCATGACTTTGTGAAGGGCGATTGTTGTGGCTATTGTAGATTTACCTTTTTGATATCGCCACCTGAATCCAAGAAGCAGCTAATTTGATTTTCACAGTTTTGAGAAAAGATTAGAAAATACCTCTAATTCAGACGCCTGTTTGTCCGATATTTATACAACGCAATAGATGGCTGCAGGCTAGGAAAACTAGATATCTAGTTATTGCAGTCGATGCGAATCTATTCAAGACAGCAGAAAACCCAGAAAACTCAAATATGAAAAAATCAAGTTAGCTGGTTCTTGCATTCAGGTGACGATATGCAAGTTGTAGTTTGTGGAGTAGTGCGTCCTGCAGTGTTGATCTTAAGACCAGTTCTATCAGTTTTCCTGTCATTTCCAGTAAAAATGAAGAAAGACTTATTATTAGGATTTGGGGTTTTCGGGTGGTTTGTTGCCACCTTTGGGTATAAATATTACCCTAACCATACTCCACTTAAGTGGTATAAAATTGGTTATAAGACTTGTTCCTATTATTATGGTTTGAAGCTGTTAATAGCCCAGTCAACTTTTTCGTAAATTATTTATTTGCTTTCGTTGGGGTTTCTACCTTTGTTGAAAATGACATTTACTTCAAAGTAGTTTGTAGTGTTTAGTTTTCACAACACCAGGTAAGGTGAGTCTTTAGAAATTTTATTATCAAAATGAGTGATCTTTAGTGTAATAGTAGCGCGCGTCACGCCCATTTTCCGGGCTTTTCACAGTTGACTCTTCAAGGTTTGGTAGCCAAATTTGATACGACCGGTTTAGTAATCAATAAGCCAACATGCGTATGTCAAAGGAATGCAAGATCGGCCGAGGTTATTCGCGCGGCCCGTGAAAGTGTACAGCAGCACCCGAGTCCGTCGATTCCGTGCACAAGAACTCGGTCTTTAGCAGACTTCAGCTTTGATGAATTTTGCCTTGGGACTTGGACCTACACCCGTAAACAATCCAACTGACCCAAGAGCTCAAATTTCATGACCATAGACAACGCCGTTTGTTCGCTGACTGAACTTTGGAGGATTCGGAACAGGACCCCACTTCTGACGTTTAGTTCACAAGTTCCACTGACGACACTTTTGTAATGTTCAGATCAATAGAAAAGTCTGAATTTCATGTGCTATTAAAACATTGCTTGCAGAATTGCCTTTTAACGAGTAAATATCCGGACTCTGCTCCATCAAAACAAATGGTTTGCGGCCCAACAAAGTGTATCAGTCTAAAATGCTTGACTAAAGGGGAACGCTTAAAGAAAAAAGAGGACGTTCCCGCTGCGATCCTGGCTCAGCTCCCACCTTGGGATATCGGCTGATCCCAAGGTGCGTCCACAATTTGAGTGAGAAGAACTACTAGCATCTTATTCGGGCTTCTTAACATATTTGAAGCTCAGGCCAGCAGGGAGTGGCATATCCCGCTGTCTTGTTCTTGGGGCAGGCAAGAACTGTTCCTCCAGGTTAGGGATTGCGCTTAGGGGCAACAACCATATCTTGACTTGAGGTTAAGAGATAACCATCAGCCTCGCGACTTTAATGCCGCATAGACATTTTCTATAAAGTTGTTCATCTCCACGCCATGTCATGTTTCTTCATCCCCTGTGCGGGATGATAATGCCAGAATTCTCCTTGCGGTATTAAGATTAGTAATGAACTCACCGGGAACGTCGGTGTTAACAAAGGATTCACACAGGGCAACGCATTGCCATGTTTTTTTTTTTTAGTGCTAGAACTAGAACTAGCGCTAGATTTCACCGCGATCATTTTATCGGCCAGATGGCTGCAAAAAAGGGTCCTTGGACGATATTAATTTGGGGATAAAATTGACTCTCATACAGAGTGACACTATGACTCGATAGGGAAACGGCGATCACCAATCGCTGTTCTAGAAATCACCCGTTCCATCACGAATTACTCTCAGACTAGGAATATCGATCTAATGCAACGGATATCCACTATCCTTCCCATATACTAGTACCTATAGTATATAAATTAATTATTCCCCTCTACTTACCCATGTAACCTATTCCTTGTTCTATTTCATCTATGCGACATCGAGTGACCAGTCGTGATGCCTCTGTTATAAAACGATCTACATAAGTCTGACATCTCTCCCAATGATGAATCGGAACATCGCCCACATTACAAATGTAACACAGTGCAGTCAGAGGGGAATGCAGGAATAACGTGAACAAAGATCCATGATGCTGGACATCTGCTGTGTGTGAGAATTGCAACAACAAAACATTTTTTTTTCGCCTTTCAGACTCAATCGAAAGAAAAGTGTTCAATTTCACCTTGAAACGCTGGTGGTACATCCTGTGGGGACATCAGTATAACCAGTGGTTGTCCAAAATAACGGGGAATATGCTGAAAGACAAATGAATTATCCGAATCGATTATGATGAAAAGTGGCCGTCTCGTGAACGGATACAAATCGCCTGGATATAGGCAATGATTCTCCTTGTAAGACTTCCCTCGACAGGCTATACCGCTATCGACGCCATCGCGTTTAACGCTTGTGGCCAGACCGCCCAATTCGTAGCCATCTAAAAGAGGGAATTGGGATATCACAAGTTCAAATCACTCACTTGGAGATAAAATGAATTACAATCTTCCGGATGCTTAGTTGTAGAGAAGCAGCCATCAGCTGACATGTATAAAAGTAGAGCGCCTCCTGGAGGCAATTCTTTAAATCCGCTAGCTAAGAACACCAGAAGTTGACTAATCGAAGGCTTGTACAGTAAATATTTGTGAGGATTGTCTCGGTAGTGACGGCCGTTCTCTAAGTAGCCCTTAGAGCCTGGAACACCATATGGTGGTATACGACTGGCTGCGGGACTAGCGTCGTGCCCATGCAATCCATGCTGACCACTCAACGGATGCGTCGATGACTCTGTCGGCTCACGTTCGAGTGTTTGTAACATCCTGTAAAGACGAATTCAATAACAAATTTACCTTTATGACCCGAAATGCAGGAAAACTTACCGAAACATGTCCATAGTCAGCTCAGAGAACTTGGCCTGCTCGCACGCCGAGCCCACAATCAAGATCTCCTGCAAACTGAGTGTCATATGCGGCGAGCGTTCGCATGGCGGGGTCGTTAACGGGGACAACCTAGAACCGGAACCACTGATCATCAATTGGTGAAGTTGGGCTATTCTAAGTTTTGGGAGCAAAGGCCCGTGCTTTCACAGAAGAATGATATATGCTATGTGTGTTGTATGTGTGATACGATACGAGATCGATAGACAAATAAACGAATATGAACGAATCATGGTGGTTGTGTGCGAGTAATGGGCATGAGTTCAATGGGTGAATGCAAGCTGCTTACGAGTTGCGATCAAAGCGATGAGTGTTTCGTACGGGTTACAGAGTATATAGAATTTCCTAAACTAAAAATAAGACTGAACTTAGGGATAACTTCGTATAGCTCCTACGACATTTTCACATTTTGCTCGATAAAACTTTTCACTTTTTTTTCGTTTTTTTTTTTTTTTTTGGTTTTCATCATTAGAAAGCACGGGCGAGTTATCCAGTCCATATGCGAACGCTTGACATTCTCACCTGTGCGATAAGATGATGGGATTGGAATCCGCGTGAAGAACAGCTACAGCTGCCTCAGCCTTAATGAAGCCTTTTATCTCTTCGAGTACGAGTGACCATTCGAGATGATCTTCTGGTTCGTATCTTTTTTGAGAAATTAAATAAAATCCAATTAATATCGATTGAAGCTCAAGGGTAAAAGTTTTAATTGCAATCAGGCAGCGCATACTCACGTTGTTGTGTACTCCTGTATTTGCTTCTCCAGTTCGGTGACTAGCTCACGTACCAGCTTCATCTTTTTCAACAGCAGACAAACGACAATGAAACGCGCATAGTAGCGCAACTTTTTCACCATCAAATCGGGCCGATCCTCCTTAATCGCTCGGGAGTAGTACGCTCGACCACGGATTGCTGCATAGAACTGATACGCTTCATTCAGGTAGTTTGTTTCACTGGTTCTAAGGCTGGAAATTTGAAAAAGATTTTATTTATCACGGCTCTTAAGCTCATTAAGACAGAAGTGAAATAAATATGCATACAAGAACGAGTAAGTATACTGCGGGATTAAAAACGACAATGGCAAAGCGAAACCTTTACTAAGATTCGGGAAGAATGTACAGTCTGTGCAAGAAAAAATGCTGTACGACCAGGATACCATCCTAGATCTGGATTTATACTATACGATAATGAGGAACTCGTTTCGGATAACGAGAAAGTTGCAGCCTAATGGAGGAGATATATGGATGAACTGCACAATGTACTTGGATAGCAAGCAGCATTTTTAAACGATGTATCTACACAGCAGAAATTCAGGAAGAGCTGCCAGCAAACAAGGAAATAAAAGAAGCAATTCATAGACTTAAGAATAACATGGCGGCAGGCTTCAACCTAATATGGTCCTAATTCGACCTAATAACGGATTTAATAAAATATGCAAAAAATTAATTAACAGAGAACATCACAACTAAATGTATGGAACAATGAAACCATCGCCGAGGAATGGAAAAATTCGGCCATCATTCCCATATTTCAAAAGGTATATCACTGCTATCAAGTTATGGCAAGGTATTGTCAAATATTTACACAAAGACACTGACAACATACGCTAAGGAAATAATCGGAGACTGCCAATGTGGCTTTAGGAAGAGCACGACGGCGACTGACCAAGTTTCCATTTTACGACGAGCTTTAGGGTAGAAATGGGAGTTCTATTAAATGGTCGACCAACTATTTAAAAAAATGCGCATGACTCTATAAACCGATTGAAAATGTATCATGTCCTTGTAAGACTGGTAATCCGGAAGAAGTTGGTGAAACTATATAAGGCTGGTGTAATATGCCCAAAATGTAGCCTACACATTCCCCACTGCAATGAGTCAACTATATTTCAGGCCGAGCTATTTGCAATCAATGAAGCAGCACATAGTATTAGCAACAGGAGTTCCACTAACACAAGGATAACTATATTCTTGGTTCTTAAAGCGCTAAAGTGGTACACTTTTAACTCTAAAGCTGTCTGGGAATGTCACAATACTCAAAACAAACTGGCTGTAAACAACAGATTAAAGTTGATCTGAGTGCCATGAAGGCAATGAAAAGGCTGGCATACAAGCCAAGAAAGGTGCTCAGATACCTTTTACGGTTCCACCCTCCCTCTATGATTTTAACAGTTCAGACATAATTCTATTTTTTTTTTTCTTCTTTTATTATATAATTCGTGCAGGTTCAAGAGTGTACGCGCTTATGGTGTTTGTCACACAACCTGGACGGGATGCAGATGGTTTGTATCGAAGATGTTCATTCACTAATCTCCGGAGGTGGTTGTCCTAGATAGGATTTGAGAGATTCGACTGAATTTGCGTTGATTGTAGTTCACAGTAACTCTTTTGTTTCCATGTCATTAAGCTGTATTATTGGAATGCACACACAGAGTATGAATTTTGAAGTGATCTTATAATGCGAGTGTTATGCCTTCGTCAGCTTTTTTGATCATCTCTCATTCCCAACTGATGTTGTTGCACAATTTTTCCGTAAAGGAATTGTTTTTGACTATGGAAGGACTTGAACTACAGACCTTCGGCTTAACAGTCGGTGATGATTACCATTGCATTACGGTCATCACACCCACTTTAGCTTATCTTGCTGATCTGGGCTTTCTGGGGGATAATAAGGAAACAGCTAAAAGAAAGGCAAGAAGACCTCGCAGAACGAATGGACAGTGAACAACAAAAGAAGAGGGAGTGGAAGCCCCGAGGGAAAAGCCCGCAGGAAGACCGCGACGTAGATGGGAGGATAATATAAGGATGTCCTCAAATAGATGGAACCAAACAGCGAAACATGGAAGGAACACACTCATGAGAGGAACATTTTACGAAGCTTTGAACTTCCGGGATCCAAATGACCGGCAATGATTATAATAATAATGAGCAAGATTTTATAATCATTGAGGAGAGAATGCAGACTGAAAATTGATATGAAAATTTTACTTGTGAAGTGGAGATCCCACATTATTGGCAGTCAAGTTTGGGTTTTGATTTTTATTTGTTGTTTGATTTGATATAAAATGATGATTTTGTTACAATCTGGTTTTTTCATTATTTTATTTTTATCAACCCGCGCATGATTTGTGACTCAGTTAGCATTGCCATTTTATTGTAAAGAGACCTATACTCAAATACAGCGTGAACCATCTCATATGGGTCGATGTAAATTTCGAATAACTTCAACAATTCTCAACCGATTTTGGAAATTCAAAAACTTTTATTCAACTTAAACCTTTACAATTTATTTTGATTAATTTTTAAAAACAATATGAATTAAACGAACGCCTTTATTGCCGATGCAAAAATGGGCTCGTTTTCGCGCATTCTCCCAGCATTTCGGACGAAATTTCTGCGATTTCCGCATGAATGTTTCTTTTGAGCTGTTCTATCGTCTTCGGGCCGTTAACATACACCTTACTTTTCAAGTATCCCCAAAGAAAAAAGTCTGGAGGAGTCAAATCCGGCGATCTCGGAGACCAGTCAATATCGCCCTTTTTTGACATCAATCTTCCAGGGAACTTCTTACCCAAAAGGTTCATAGTTTTGTCTGCAGTATAGCATGTCGCGCCGTCTTGTTGAAACCACAAGTGAAATAAGCCTTTTTTACGCATTTCTGGGACCACATAATAGGCCAACATCCTCCGATGTCGATCGCCATCCACTGCATCGCCAACTTTGAAGAAATACGGTTCATTAATTGTTTTAGCGCATACACCGGCCCAAACAGTAACTTTTTGATCATAGCGGCTATTTATTAATTATGTGAGGTGCCCCAGAAGCGACTATTTTGTTTATTAACTCACCCAAGAACGTAAAATGTGCCTCATCGGTCATCAACATTTGCTGCCAGAACTCCGGCTCAGCATTAATCATTGCAACGGTATTTTGTGCGTATGCCAAGCTCCGTGGGTCATCTTGTGGCAAAATTCTTTGAGATATCTTCACTTTGTATGGAAATAAGTGAAGATCATCCTTTAGAATTCTCCGCAAAGTGGTCCCATCGGCGAACGGTGCCGATATGACAAACTTGGGTCTTCTTGAACACTGGCCTTCACAGACTGAATAGATGAGTTCGAACGCATTGGACGTGGCCTAGATTGCTCACGAGGGCTTGACACAGAACCGAATTGAAAAAAAAAACAAGGCCCAATGATGAATTGTACCTTTTTTGAGCGTAACACGATCACGATACGCACGTTAAGTTAGCACAATCGAGCGTTCATTTTTAATAAACATTGAAACTATATCCGCGCGTTATTTTGATGTCAAGCGATTCATGGTTAAAATTGTACTGAATTGACGTTCCCAAAATGCTATGACATATAAAAATCAGTTGACAATTGTTGAAGTTATACGAATTTTACATCGACCCAAATGAGATGGCACACTCTGTAATTTTTTACAATTTTTTTAATTTTATTATCAAAATATGAGCTCTGTGAACAATGTTTTTCGAGGACTTCTACCATTATACGGTCGTCATAATCGGCCTATTAAGTAAATAATTTAAGCCATAGGGACCAGATTCCACAGGATTGGACATCTAGCGACCTACCCGTAGACGAAGAGTGCTTCTCTGTACGAAACATATTGCTGTTGCCATTCGTAGCGATTGGGATTGCGTTACTTGACTACGTGGAAGATTTACGCAAAAGATAATAACCCTACAAAATACAGCTCGTGTCACAGCGTCGAATTTTCGAAAATTCGGCTGTTGAGTTGAATGTGTATGTTTACAAACAAAACTGTCGTATTTGGTCCAATGATAAACCTCAGGCAATGCACCCGGAAAAAGCACTTTTTATGGAATCATTGACCCATTCAAACTCACAGTGAGAACATCTTAACCGTCAATGCTGCCAACTATCGTTCAAACGGCCAATTCCTTATCTTATTCCTTAGATAAAGCATCTGAACGCAAACAATTTTTTTCCAGGAATAAGCCAACTTCTCAAGGTTCGATCGTAAGCTCCAGGCTACAAACTCTGACCTAAAGTATTGAGGTGACTGATACAAATAGTAGCTGCTCGTTATAATCCTACAATAGGAAAAGCCCGATCGACAAGCAGGGTGAGCTTTAGCTGCCCCAATATATGGATGAAGTTCCGTCGAACAACACTTAAGACCTTTTCCTCTATTTAATGCTGACATATACTCGTATGGTATAAAAAACTATCAGGGTGTTTAGAGCCCAAAAAAGTTCAACATCCACCAGATATTAATATTCTGGATGAGGATTGGACTCATCATCTGTTGCGATGCTAACGCTCAAAATACAGTTTGGGGCAGCAGCAAATGCAACCGGAGAGGAGACCATCTTTTAAACTTCATCCCTTCGTCTGACCTTATCATCAACAATGTTGGCGCTGACCAACCTTTGTGACGGCGAGACGACAGGAAGTGATTGACCTAACCCTGTCTAATAGGCATGTAAAGGCCATCACTAACTGGAGAGCATTACCAGATGTTACGCTGTCAGACCATAGATACATCGAATTCCAATTGAAGTGTGAGATCTCTCCCTCGCAGCCCAAGCGGAATCCGAGAAAGACGGACTGGGTGCGATTTAGGGAGGACCTTGAGAAATCCACTCAAGCCCCGCATAAACTCAAAACAAATCAATTGGTGGAGGATGCCGCTCATAACCTGAACGGCGCCATCACCAACTGTTTTGAACTCGCATGTCCTGTCAAAAAACCTCCCAGCAGGAAGCCGGTTCCCTGGTGGAACGCTGAGCTCCAATGTCCTCGCAGGGAAGCCAGAAGTCTCCTGAACAGATCGCTTAAATCGAATTTGGAAGATGACTGGAATAAATATCGATCGAAGCAGAATGAATTATTCATAAATCGAAGAATGATTCCTATAAGTCCTTCTGCGAAGAGATCAAATCCCTGAGCGCGACCAGCAAATTGGTTAATGTTCTCAAGCGAGGAAAATCGGCGAAGCTGGATGTACTCAGAAAGTCTGATGGTACCTTCACCGAGTCTAAGGCAGAAGCTCTTAGTTTACTGCTTCAGACCCATTTCCCGGGAAATCTCGCAAATCCTGCGAGACTGCGCTTCAAAACCTAGTTGGGAGAATTGAATGCGCTCTCGAAAGGAAAGAGTACGTACTGGTCGCTGATGCAAGCCTCGAACACTGTGTCAAGTCTGGAGTAAACAGGGACTGCCCACAAGGTAGCGTTTTGCTCCGCTGTTATGGTGCATGTTGGTCGACTCTCTGCTAGATGCTCTCAATGCCTCTGGAATCTATGCCCGGGCCTATGCGGATGATGTTGCTGTTCTCTCTGTCGGCTCATGTTTAGCGAATGTCTGTCTCAAAGCGCAGGCGGCGCTACACGTGATCGAAGACTGGTGCACGAGAAATGGGCTGCCGGTTAATCCTCTTAAGACTGATGTTCTCTTCACGAGAAGGAGGAAAAATACTGGCATTACTCAGATGGGGCTAAAAGGCATTCCCATCCCGATATCCAAGGAAGCTAAGTATCTGGGAGTCATCCTAGATAGCAAACTTCTTTGGTCAAAACATGTTGAGTCTAAAACCACCAAAGCGCTGTCAGCTTTTTGGCAATGCAAAGGTGCCTTTGGCAAAACATGGGGCTTATCGCCGAAGAAGGTCCTTTGGATCTACACGGCAATGATAAGACCGATAATCTCATACGCATCGGTTGTTTGGTGGAGCAGGCTAACACGCAGAGCGGTCTGTCTCAGCTGCACGGGTGCTTTCCCCAGCACACCGGGAGCTGCTCTAGATGCTATGATGAATCTTCCACCCCTTGACATACATATATATCAGAGGGTGTGCACTGAAAACTATTTCTCGCCTAAAGAGGAATGGTCTTTGGTACAACTCGCATTGGAGTGAAAGTGTACTTGCGGGAGAAATATCCTACGACCCCTGTCTCATGGATATGCCTTCTGAAGCAATGACACCTGCCATCCTACTGCGCTGTAACTTCACAGTCACATTTCCATAGCGTCAGGACTGGCTTTGGCCAGACACTGAACCTGGAATGGAATGTCTTCGCATTTTCACAGATGGCTCCAGGACTGGGCAGGGATCCGACGCTGGAGTTTTCTTTGAGCGCGAAAACATTCGACTGCACTTCTCGTTAGGAAAATATGCGTCTGTCTTCCAAGCGGAGATTTATGCAATCCTAATGGCCATGCACTATGTTGTGAAATACAGGTGGAGAGGAAAAAGCATATGTGTCTGCAGTGACAGCCAATCTCTACGTGCTTGGCACCAGTGAGACGCCTACCTGTGCTGCATGTTGCGAGGAAGATGATACAGCAGAACACTTTCTCTGCGACTGTCCCGCCTTCGCTCGCGCACGGTGGCGCACCCTTGGGGCCGACGTGGTGGGTGCCGAATCTCTCAGCTCTACATCACTGAAGCCCTACCTCACTTTTCTCCGGACAACGGGGAAAATACAATAAAGACAAGGTGTCTGTCTGGTAGTACAATAATGGACCGGTGTATATATAGTCAGATTAGTAACGTGCGGGCTTTTCGACTTCGATATGATTGAACGAACATAGACCTTTAAGGCTAGTAACCGAGAAATACGGATACTGGCAACAGGAATCTGACTGACCTACCTCTAACGGAAAAAAATGTTTTATTCGGCATTGAAATCAGAGATACTGCGCTTTGTAAATGATGAACGAGTGTAGGCAAACACGTTTACGTTTATTGCCAACACACGACAAATTGATCGCGAAATGGAGGAATTAATTGATGGCATCTGAGCGTACAAGTATCCACAAACTGCTACGCGGGGTGTAACCTTGCCGCCAACTTTCATTTTGTTAGTAATAAAAAATTGTATTGAGCTGGTGGTAATGGAGGGACCTATGTTGCGGGAGACAAAAGACTGGCGACGTTGACCAAGGAGTGTTAGAGGTTGGCACAGGATTGACACTGAGCGGCAGAAAAAAACAACAATTAGTTAAATTTCGATTTTTTAATCCAACGTAGTTGTGAAGGTGTGTTTAAAAAGAGCTAAGAATTACATAATTTCGCGAGTCTTTTTAGTCTGATTCACTCTACTTTTCTTCACTGCACATTGTACAGTCAAATCATGTCAAAACTGACATGTGATGACACGATCGGCAATCATTTCTCAGAGTCAAAAAACTATATCTTCGTTAATAGATTATTCAGTACCTGACCAGCCCCTCATCACACCTTTTCCAAAAGCAAGATGTATGTAATGAGAATATGTAACATACTCAATTTGTGGTATAGGAACAGACTCCCAAAAATCGTCTTAAATGCAAAAAGATTGGCAAGTGTTACTCAGGCTCTTGATGAAATGTGTTATATTTTAATAATTCATGGAAAGTGATTATAGCTCATCTAAGTTTTCGTTGAATAATGCCTAACAGCCGACACATCGGGAAGGTCGGTCGAATGAGCAGATTTAAAGTTCGGGTTTTGCATACCCTATATGCTGGCAGCAATTTTTTTTTCAAATATACATATATGGCCTTGAATTATTGATTGATTAGTGTGGCTCAACGAACTGTGAGACAGTAAATAGAAAAATATAATGAGAAGGGAGAATAACAGCAGGAGCAAAGCTAACTGTCGGCGTCAGTATGAACATTCATAAATTGTAGATTAATTTGTGAATAAGTCTTATTTAAAGGAGCTAGAAAGGCTTTCTTCAACTCGAAAGATATAGTAGCAGCTTATTTAGGGGTTGTAGACTTTGGGTTTCATTTGATAGTCTTAATCGTAATAAGAACTTATTTCATTAGTAAAAGACAAGACAAGCTACACATTTTACGACTAAGAATAAATTCTGTTTCTTAGATTAAAAAATCTTTCGAAGTTAATGGTCTAAATGTTTGGAAGACTATTTCTCAGGTGTACAAATGGAAATCCGCATTTTTTTTTCAGCCAGATGTAACTAATAAAATTACCAAGCCGGGTAGTAGTTTGCTCTCCCCAAGGTTTTCGAACGATAGGAAGTGGACTATTGAGTTACGGCCAATGAGTCTTGTTGCGTTTGACGGACGCTCTTATCTTTCAAGTCGAAAACACGACATTTGTAGCGTTAAAACCATCTACGACACGTTTTTTTCATTTATAGAAATTTATATTTTAATATTTCTTCTACAAAACTTCTCGTAAAAAGTGCTTATTTGGCTCGAAAGTCCTGCAACGCAAAATATATGGCGCAAATGTAACTATAAATAGCTTTCGACAGATGTTTATGATCTGACATTTCTGACTAGCCTGCACCGCTAGCGCTATCTATTGGAAATAAAGGATTCCCACTTGTACACCTGTCTGGATAGAGTGGACCTGATGGGAACGCCTTTGCAACACGAATTGAATTCATGGTCAGTGTTGGGTTTTCTTCTCAGGCATACGAGGTTTGTTCAAAAAATAAGGTGACTATTTGAATTTCGCGATATATATTGACATTGACATCCATTTTGCTTGGCGAATTTTCGCTATTCCATAAAATGAAATGAAATCAAAGAAGCTTATTAAGTTTGTTGGGAAAAAATATATGTATGTAAGTAACTGGCGAATCTACTTAGAAAAGAAATGCTCAAAAGTGGTACAAGCTTGTCACAGAAGGCAAAAGATGTCAATGATGACGTTTGCCCTGGACGCCCTAGGACGTTGAAGCAACGAAAACAATTTTAATGGAAAACCATCGAATCACGATCAGAGAAATTGCTGAGAAAATTGGTGTATCGGTTGGTTCATGCTATAAATTTGAAAAATTTTGAGTATGAAACGTTTGCCATCGAAGTTTTTTTTTTTGACTAGAAGAACCGTCGCATTAGCGTCGCTCACGAGCTGCTGAATGATATGAATGACGATGAAGATTTGCTGAAAAGGGTCATCAAACTTGACGAAACATGGGTAGTTGGTTATGACGTGTAAACCAAAGCCCGATCATCCCAATAGAAGCGACCAGAAGAGATAAGACAAAAAAAAAGGCCGCCAAATTTGGCCAAATGTGAACGTTTTGCTCACTTTTTTGTTCTATTACGTTGGTCTGATTCATTATGAGTTCTTGCCGGGAGGTCGTACAGCCAATGACGAATATTACCCTAAAGTTATGCGCCGTTGCGTCAAGCAATACGAACAAAACGTCGAAAAAAATTCATGACTTTTGCATCATGATAATGCATCTGCTTACTTATAGTTGCTTGTGCGTAATATATGAGATACAAGTCCGTAATCAGCAACCGTATTTACCAGACTTGGCCCGCTGTGAATTTTTTTCTCTTCACAAAACTGAAAAGACTCATGAAAGGACAGAGATTTGCCACGTTTGGTAAGATAAGGACCGCATTGCTGGAAGAGCTCAATGTTATACTAAAAAGCGCACATCAAAAGTGTTTCGAGGATTGGAAAAAGCGCTGGCACAAGTCTATTATATTTGAAGGAGATTATGTACTTTAAAGAAGACAAAATGGATATTGATGAATAAATAAATATTTTTTCGAAAAGTCACCTTATTTTTTGAACAGGCGTCCTATGTGACAATAATGTTCGATCAACAATAGTAGATAGCAATAATAAATAGTCTTATTTATGGACAGTTTTTTGGCGAAAGAAAAAAAGGCAATACAAAACGGAAACCACGATCAGTGCCCAGTAGAACGCTCAACCGCACCTAATTACAAAATCATTTAGATTGCCTCATTATTCCAAATTTGAATGAATTTTAATCAACAAAATGACTCATACTTACTAATAATGATAGTAAAGCTGACCGATTTTACTAGCAATTTCACCGATCTGCCAGCGCTTCAAACCGTACTTAGAGTCCAAGACCATTCGATGTTGTTGTTGAAATTTCCAAAGTTTCGTATAAACATCAAACGTTCGACCGAAATACGCTTGCCACTGCCTGTGACCATATTGGGGTAGATCTCTAAAACAACAAAAACAAACAACAATTGTTCTATTAAATGATTAAGATCGTGGGTGTATTATATTGTTACGAGACTCACCTAAGTCCATTGAATAGTTGCTTAGATTTCTCAAGCAAATGACAAAACTCCAAAACTAACTTCCTATCCTGTTCTTCTGTGGATTCCATTTTCACCATTCCGTTTATTAGTTATTCTACAATTCTGTCGAAAAAAAAAAATAGAAAATGTAGGTATATTTCGGAATATTTCAGATGACACTATTAGTGCTTAGAATGCGTCATGCATCTCTGAGACGCCAATGCAAACTATGCCAATTGATCGAATGACTAATGGAACAACACAACACACGCTTGGCACGCTTAACTGCTGGTGGACAGCCAGCTACTGATGTTTTATTACAAAGAAGAAGAAGAAAAACGCACACACAACATCTGAGTATGGTAAAGAAGCATAGTGGCGTCAAGTGGCAAAAGCGGTCGGTGCTCAAAACATTTTGATGATGCATGGAACAATGGTGAATTTGTTTCTATCGAACAATAAACATTGAATTACAACAACTAAAGCGATTGGAAAAGATATAGGTACATATTGAATTTGGCTACACTAGGGATGTGCGCATTGCCGGCTTAAATAATGAGAAAGGAAAAAAAAAAACACAAAGTAAGCCACAACGAAGAAAACCATGCCCTAGCCCTACTAATAGATAAGCCCCCTAGTGCGAGGTGTCCTTCTGTCACAAAAATCTTTTGTTTTAATCGTCCTCATTACCATATTTATTATCGCACTCGTTTGCTTTTTTTTTTTTTAATTTTGCAAAAATAGAAAATATATTTATTGACCACCCTATGTCGAATGCCGGCTGCGAAAATAGCGGTTGAATGTGTTCTTGAGTGTATTACAACAGATACTTAGTAAAATCCCACCTATACGCACACATGCTCGTATCAAAGACCCAACTGCCTCATGTTGTGGGTGGAGAGAAAGGTACAATGTGAAGAAAAAAAAAACACAAAAAATTGATTTTCATTCACAATCTAGGTCGAACTTTAACCCTTAAATATGTACACACACCAATACCAATGCAAGATATCTAAACAGCGAAAGCAAACCGACCGCATCACCGCTGTGCACGTCACACGGGGGCCTACACCTTTTCCAGCAGGATACCGCCTAGTGAGCGGGTGCCCACCTAATACAATCACAATGTTGTTTGCGTAGGTGTCACCGTACATCTTTCTATTTAGTTAATTAACGTTAAATCCGCTTTCAGCGAAGGGTGTTTTTTGTTTTCTGTTTTTGTACACCATAATTTACTCGTTACGAAGGGGATGAACGTCGTGACACGACGGATATGAACCCACTTTCATTTGGGGTGGCTACATGCTTGTTTACAAATAATTAAATGCAAATTTGTCTTTTCTCGTTTTGTTTTCTGTTTTTTCTTCTTTTTCTCCTGTCAGTCTCTCTAGTGTGGCGTGGTATTTGCCCGTGTCTGTGGGTAGTAGAGTGGTAAGGATTAACTTGCATTCCCTTGAGTAGAAGACGGCGACAACGAAGGAGTGGCAGGTGGTGAAGGGAAGAATGCAAGAATGGGTGCAGTCGTCATCACCCCTCCCCCGCACTCAATCGCAAGCGCACTGAACGGATTCACTTTAACACTGAACTGTGTGTAGATACTGTGCAGGTGCAGCGGTACTCGGAGAAGGTAAAATCGCTAGAGCTACCACCTTAGGGTGGGGTAAGTGGCTTCGTCTTCCTCCTCTCGACGAGGTTCTTCTCTTCCTACTATTCCTCAGTCAGTCAGCTACTTTCGTCATTCATCAGTTACCACTCACCCCATTGTCATCTTCACTCACGTCGACAAGGTACACAATCCACAATTCCCGTACTCGCACCACAACAACAATCATATAACACGATCTGAATGCTATTCGCTTGCAGCGGATCTTCACGATTTAATATACCCGGAAATGAGAAACAACAACTCATTAGCCAAGCAACCTTGTTGTTGCATTTCACCACTACCCACCCTCTTTCAAATGTTAGGTGAGGTGTAAGACGTTTTTTTATTCTTTTTTGCAGTGAATACTGCACACACAATTTGTTTTTTGGGAGGGGTTGCACAGGACAAACGCAAATAAAAAAATGCACAAAGAAGGATTAACTACACAGGGAAGGGAGAAGAAACAAAAAAAAAACTGTTTCGAACGGATATCCTACCTAACATGAACACATTCTGTCTCATCGGAGAGAGAGACACTATAAAAGCACTGGCGAACTGGTGTAGAGATTTTCGATGAAGAGCATTTTCCTTCCTCACACGCTTCTGCTCCTGCTTCGGGTTCTGCTTCGTCCTTTTTTTTCGCGAAATTTTACTACTACTACACACCGTTACCGAAATTGCACTGATAGGAAATGGAATTGATTTCTAGTATTTGCTTGTTTATCAAAGATTCGGATACATTTCGCGGGAATTATGGTATTATCCGCTACCACTATACGTGGTTTTCGAGCTGTCTCAATTTCTGTTTCATGATGAGATACTATACTCTATTGATTGACACGAATACGACGAATATGGAATGCGAGGGAACTTCAATTTGAACACAATTGGAGTTAACAAGAAGATATGTTATTCCATCAGCTTGGGCTGGGATTGCTTTCTTATTCCTTTGTTAGCGCCTACTACTCCAGTTGGTGTAATAGCACAGTTTCCGCGCCGCATGGATATTTAAGTAAAGCTAATGCAGTCTGCAGAAACCCCAAACTGACTGTTGGCCGTTGACAATTCCTTCGTGGGCAGAGGGTGAAATCTACTGAGCAAACTCGACGAATTCGATATCACTTCTCTTACGTCTTCCTCTTTCTCACTTATTACGATTGCGTTTTGTCTGCAAGGTGCAGGTTCATGTGGGCGACACGTTACCGTCAAATTCGGCAAACCGGTAAAATGATGATAGGTTTCAACAGGATTTTAGTAGCTGCTCTTCATATTCACGATTAACTTTGGGTACATTTGGTTCGAGATATTGTGGCGAAAGATATTTGAATGAGATTGGATTTTATTGGGCAACTTAGTAGCGGATAAATTCACAATTGCACTGAGGAGAGTTACGTTACAAGGTTTCACACACCGTCCGAGAACCCATTTCCCACTTGACGAAGGATGAAAATATTGATTTTTTTCCCGGCACATGTTCGTGTGATATGTGATAGGTGGCGCAGTTCGCGATTGCTGGCACTAAGGGTGTGTTTTCCGAAAGCTGTAATTCCATGTCGTAAATAGCGGTTTCCCACTTGGGTGAATCTAATGAGAAAAAAATTGCTCGCACTAGACCAAACATCATTTAAGGAAACAAGACAAAATTCCACTAGTCGTGAAAAATAAATTCAAAAAAATTAGAAAAACAGATTTGTACTTTTTTTCTAAAGGGTGTTTTTTTTAGAGGTTTGGTTTTTAAACCGGCAACACTATTTCCACCGATTGTCAATTTAATAGTTACAAGTTGACTTGTAGTTAGTACGTTTTGCCATTTTACGGTGAATAGATTAACGTCAGAACAACGCATGCAAATTGTGTAAACTCATCTTGAAAACCATGGTTCGTTTCACTAAACTTATCGTCCATTTCATGGTCGACATAATCGTCGATCTGAGCAAGTTATTCTTCTTTCTTCTTTCAGTGGCGCTACAGCCCGGTGTGGGCTTGGGCTTCAACCAACAAGCGTCTCCAGCCAGCGCGATCTCCTGCCGGCCTTCTCCAGTTACGCACACCAAGTTGGTTGAGGTCCTTTTCCACTTGTGTGCGCCATTTGAGTCGAGGACGTCCTCTTTTGCGTTTTCCCAATGGCTCGGATTCAAAGACTCTTCGGGCCGGAACTGTGTTGTTCATACGCTCTACATGGCCTAGCCATCTTAAGCGTTGTATCCGTAGACGCTTAACCAGGCACATGCCGCCTTACAGCCCATATACTTCGTGATTGAATCTTCTCCTCCAGATGCCATCAACGCAAACAGAACCAAACATCGCACGCAGAACTTTTCTCTCGAAAAGATCAAGAGCTTCCTCATCCGCTTTCAACAGCGTCCATACTTCTGCACCATAAAGCAGGACTGGGATGATTAAGGTATTGTATAAAGCCAACTTGGTCCTTCGAGAGAGGGCTCTATTACTCAATTGCCTCTTGAGCCCAAAGAAACAGCGGTTGGCAAGAGTGATTCTGCGTTTGATCTCGGTGGTGATGTTGTTGTCCCTATTTATTGCAGAGCCGAGGTAGACGAAGTCCTTGACTACCTCGAAGTTCATGCTGCCCATTGTGACGCTCTGTCCGAGACGTCGATATTGTGTGTCCTTTCTTGATGATAACATGTACTTCGTTTTGCCCTCATTTACCACTAGACCCATTTTAACCGCCTCCGCTTTAATGCCAGCAAACGCCTCATTGACGGCTCGCTGTGTTCAACCAATCACGTCAATATCATCCGCGTAAGCCAGAAGTTGAACGGACTTCTATGTTCTATGCCTAAAACCTTTTTTGATATTAAAGGTCTCGGTAAGTTCGTTGCCGACTTTGATGGAGCAGCGAGAGTTCTCCATCGTCATCCTACACAATCTGACGAGTTTGGTAGGGATGTCAAAACTAGACATGATTTTGTATAGCTCGTCTCTATGCACGCTGTCATATGCGGCCTTGAAGTCGACGAATAGGTCGATCGGCATCTCTTGGGTGTTTTCCAGGATCTGCCGCAGTGTAAAGATTTGGTCTATTGTGGACTTCCCTGGCCTGAAACCACACTGATATGAACCTATCAGGTTGTTGACGAACGGTTTCAGGCGTTCACACAAAACAGCAGAGAAGATCTTGTAGGCGATGTTAAGGAGACTTATTCCTCTGTACTTGGTGCAATCAAAGGGGTTTCCTTTTTTGTGGATCGGGCAAACGACATTGAGATTCCACTCATCGGGCATGCTTTCCTCCGACCATATCTTACAGATGAGCTGGTGCATCCTCCCTACCAGATCATCCCCAGCTGCTTTAAACAGTTCCGCGGACAATCCGTCCGCTTCAGCAGCTTTATTTGACTTAAGTCTCGATATTGCTATCTTGACTTCGTCAAAGTCGGGGGGACGGAATTCTTGTGTATCGTCGTCCAAATTGAGTGGAACATTCTGCCTGACAGCGGTATTTGGGTCCTCGCTGCCGTTTAACAATCTGCAGAAATGATCCTTCCAAATTCTCAGCATCGACTGCGATTCTACTACCAGTTGTCCATTTTCGTCCCGACAGGCTTCAGTCCGAAATTTATATCCACTGGATAATTGTTTTACTTTCTGGTAAAACTTTCGGACTTCATTCCTGCTGTAGCACCTTTCCATCTCTTCGACCGCGCGCTTCTCATGCTCTTTCTTTTTCTTTTTGAGAAGCCGGTTCTCTTCCCTCCTCTTCTGTTCGTAGAGCTCACGAACAGCTCTCGTTGTTCGATTCAGCATTGCGTCTTGCTTGGCTGCATGGGCTTGTCTGCATTCGTCGTCAAACCATGAGTTTATCCTGGGTGGTGTTGTAAAACCCAGCACATCAGTGGCAGCTTCCTTGATGGCTTTTTAACAACGTTTCCAGTCTTCTTCTATGGTCAGTGCAGGCGATGTCGAACTTTCAGAGAATTTTTGGGAGACTCGGTCGGCAAAGTTCCTAGCGATCGTTTGCAATTGTAGCTTTCTGACGTCAAACCGTGGTGTTCTTTCTCGACTCCCTTGTTGTTTTGATATCCGTGTTCTTACCTTGGCTACAACAAGGTCAGTGTTGGCTCCTCGGAACGTTCGGACATCGAGAATACTGGAGGAGTGTCTGACGTCAATCGCAATGTGACAAACCGCCAGGTCCCTTTGTGGATGTTGAGGTGTGGGAACCGCGTACTCACTACAGAGAGGTTCCGTCCCGAGGCGAAGTCCACGAGCCTGAGTCCGTTCCCGGATGTGTTGTCGTGCAGGCTGTGTTTTCCAATGACTCTAGCAAAGATTTCTTCTTTTCCCAGCTGTGCATTAAAATCTCCTAGAACGATCTTCGTGTCGTAGCTGGGACATTGGTCGTATGTTCTTTCTAGGAGATCATAGAAGTCATCTTTGCTGTTGTCATCTCTGTTTTCAGTAGGAGCGTGAGCGCAAATCAAGCTAATGTTACCGAATTTAGCCTTGATGCGGATTGTTATGAGGCGCTCGCTTATGAATTTGAAGCTCAAGACTTTTTGCCTTAGTCTGCCTCGAACAACAAATCCACATCCAAATAAGCGCTGCCTTCCCCCTCTGTAGCAATCGCCGTAGTAGAGGTCGCAGTTTTTCATCCTCCTTTTGCCAGGCCCATTCCACCGCACTTCCTGGATTGCGGTAATGTCTGCTTTGTAGCAGTCAAGGGCATCCGCGAGTTCATCAGCTGCACGTGGTCTGTTAAGGGACCTCACATTCCACGTGCAGATCCGAAGTTCATAGTCCTTAATTATACGTTTGCCGGGGTCGTCAACAGTGTATCCATCATTATCCGAGGCTTGTGGTTGGTTCGTAGTGAGTAATTTTTTACTAGATGGCACCACGAGGAGGTGGAGATAGGACTTGCTAACAGAGCCGACGTCTGCGGTGGCTCTTCTCGTTTTTTGTGGAATTAACATCCGTCGGATAAATGTTACCCCTAAGAGGCCTTTGTTAGCTTTTACCATCCAGAACAAGTTATTCGGAACATGATAAATTGTTTTCGCACCAGGTACACATACGCATCGCCAAAGACGCCAAACAGTACGAAGAGAAGAACTTATTGCCATTGTGGGGCGCAGTGTTGAGGAAAACCCGAATGAGTCGATTCGCCATCGTGCACAGCAATTAGAACTATTGGATGGGCATAGCATCTCTGTGGAAGATTGTACGTAAAGATCTTGGCTTAAAAGTATATAAGATCCAGCTTGTGCAAGAGTTGAAATCGCGTAACCATTATACGCGTCGTAGATTCAGAGAGTGTCAACGCAAAATATTGTTCTCCGATGAGGCCCATTTTTGGTTAAATGGATATGTAAGCAAGCAAAATTGCTGAATTTTGAGTGGAGAAAACCCAAAAGCCTTTACGACCATTAAAACTCACTGTTGAGTACGCTTTATGGGCTGAAGGAATCATTCCCCAAAGACGATGTCGGCCAGAATGTGACCGTCCATGAAGAGCGTTATAGAAACATGATTTCTGACTTCTTTGTTCTTCAGTTCAACGGCATTAACGCGACAGAGCTTTGGTTTCAATAAGATGACGCAACATGTCACACGGCGCGCGACATCATCGATTAATTGTGGGAAACATTTGCTGAGCGTATAATTTCGCGTAATTGATCTGTGAAATAGTCTCCACGATCCTGTGATCTCATAACTTTAGATTACTTTCTTTGGGGGTATGTGAAGTCTATGCCGATAAACCAGAGACGTTGGACGATTCGCAGTGTTATTGCTGATGGCCTCAGTTACTCGATAAAGTTGTCGAAAATTTGACTTCACTATCGCACTTCATTGTAGCTAGACGTGGCACGCTTATGGCCAAAGTCATATTTAAGCACTAATGGCATACAATTATCTATCAAATAAAGTTAACGTCATAGGTATTAACATTAGCTTCAAGTACTTTATTTCATATTGAATTTGTATAGCTCTAAAAAAAACACACTTTACAACGTTTGTTGAAAAAAACAGGGTTACTTTTTATTTTTCTCAAAAAAACATTAATTTACTCATCAATTTCTATTTTGCCCCCTTCAGAGTAATTCCCCTCAGATATACTGCACCCGTGGCAGCGCTCCCAATCTTTGAAGCCCTTTTAATATGCGCTTTTTGGTATAGCCATGAGCTCTTTCAGCGATGCGGCCTTTATCAATTCAATAGTCAAAAATCTTCGCATATTCATAGATCTTAGGGTCTTGGGAAGAGAAAAAAAAGCCGCAAGAGCCAAGTCAATGGCTGAGGCATGATTACAATACTGTTTTTTGCCAAAAAATTACGCATAACAACCATGAATTTTGTTCCACAAATCTGGCCATTTCCTTCGTTTTTGTTGACGCAAATGGCGCAAAGGTAATATTCCGTATTGACAGTACGACTTTTCGGCAAGAACTCATGATAAACCATGCAATTGCCATCGAAGAAAACAGTGAGCAAAGCTTCTACATCTAACCAAAGTGGCGTGCTTTTTTCGGTCTTTACTTTTTTGGTCGCTTTCATTGGGATGATTGAGTTTTGGTTTCGACGTCATAACCTTATAACCCTTTTATGTTACCAGTGATGGACCTTTTTAGCAAATCTGGATAGTCAATATTTTAGTCAAAATTTACCAATTTCGGAACTTCGCTGACACACGTCTTATGCACAAAATATCTGAACAATTATGGCATGAGCCAACCGATATCTTCAGCTACTTCTCTGATTCGACGATTCTGCACAAAACTTTTCTTCACTGTTTCAAAGTTTTAATCCGTAACCGTAACCATAACCAAAAAAAAAATCTATTGTAACAAACCTCGTATATCCCCCCTCGACCGTGGGAGTGGAAGCGCTATTAAATATTAAAAATTTAAAATCAAAAATCTGAGGTCTTATCAGCTTAAGCGCGCCTCCACCTCCTCTATAAAAGAAAAGCTTCTGGTCGAAGCGAGGGAAAGGGCGAAATCAACATCAACAGCTACAGCAACCTTTACCCGTAGAAATTTACTTTGCCAATATCTCGGGAGGTCGCCACATGGGAGAGAACAATTCCTTCGCAGCCCTTTTAAGTTTGGTTGCGTAGGAAGAACGCGGTGAACTAGAGCGTTTTCTTCGGCTCACCGACATACAGAAGAATGAGAGGAAGCAGGCTACAACCACCTAACTATAGCCCAGAAAAAAAAATACAGCAGTCGCAACGGAATCAGCATCTTTACCTGCACCACGGCCTTACGCGAGACCATAGATCTGTGTAAGTATGTCATTGGTATAGTTAATTTAGCTTCTAAACTGCTATGCTATCCAGTGCAATCCACTCGGGATTCATATATAAAGATCTTAATGCCTTATTAAATGAGACCACGACAGAGTTTTTCTCCTTAACAACCCATGCCATGAGGGTGCGATCTATGCTCCTCAAAGGAGTGTATTCGTTCACTGACACCGAGAAAAAAAGAGCTCGAGAACGATGACCTCATATTAGGGGGTTCAAGTCGTCAGCCAAACGGGGGAACCGGTACAACCATATTTTCCTAGTCCAGCTCACACCCAAAAGCAATCTGGAGAGGCTAATATCCATTTTTTCCTTGGGTTCCCAGTTTTTAGGATGGAAAACAGTAAAAAGGTAAGGAACACTTTACAAGTATCCGCTGTCAGAGGTTCGGGCCCACCGCGTCGAATTGTGAGAAGCAGTCTCGATATATTAAGTGTGCAAGAACCACAAGGAACCGAAGACACCCCACAAACTATCAAGGATGTCTTAAGTTCCAAGGTAAGAAGGCAGCTAATCTGGCTCGTAAGCAGAAGTCTGTGTGAAAGCGTGTCACCGTCACCCCAAAAGATCTACGCCCAAATGGCGGTCTGGACAGGCGGTACAAAAATTCATGGCTGACCCCAAAGCCCCCTAAGGCACCGAAGACCGAGGTCAATCGGTGTTCGATCCTGCTTGCCATAAGGTACGAGATGAATTGGCGGGGATGGAAAAATGTAGTTGGGCACGTTGCCGACGCTTTGCTATTAATCTAACGAGAGCTCAAATTTCACTGTCCAATAGGAACAGACAACAAAATAAACTCCTATCAAGACTCAAACTCTTGTACAGGCGGTCCACCGACAGACAATTTACAGAATATCTGCAAGTTTGCATTGGAACAAAATATGCAATTCGTGCTGTAAACTGCAACAGCGCGAGTATGTTCCCGCAATTAAAAAAAAAAATATTTTCAAGAAAAACATATTTTCAAGAACGACATTTAGGATCTGAAGCTTCCGAAAACGTCATAGAATGACCGCTTGCTCTAAACAGTCAAAATAGATCCACAGAGCGCCATTCTAGGCGACGACTTTTTCGTGATCGAGGATCGTCAGGAGATGGTGATGATAGTGGAAGATGTCTTCCAGGAAGTCTACAAGTTGAAAGATAACATTCGCTATCACGAATCACGACCAGGTGAATCCAGCCCTGTTTCATCATATTTCTATCTCCGAAACGAGATCGATCATTCGCGATCAGACGGCTTCAGTTTTACCATACTCAATGACAATTTCATGCCAAATCATTTCGCCACTATGAAGGGCACTGAACACTGTACAATTCGAGACGGATCACTGAAATTTCGTAGTCGGGCACCTCTCATCAGTGGCTGTAGAGATGTACGCCATCCTATTCAGTAATGCACTAAATAATGAACCAATCTCCAAGATGACCAATCCCTAATCCGGCAAATCTCCTTTCGATAAGTCTCCTTTTAGGTGTCAGCAAGGTCTTCGAGAAGGTGGTTCATACAGCCCTATCCAAATGGGTCGGGGACGAATTTTGGAACGAATGGGCATCTTGACGAAACAAATAGTAGTCAGATACCTTGGGATTTTGACAAACATATAGATGCTGCTCTAGTAAGTGCGTGGGACGCTTCAGCTAATTTAGCCCATGATTGCCTATGGATGTCCCGTGTGGTTTAATGGAAAGGATTCGGGCGTTTGAGAGACAATGTCTCAGGACTTGTTAGGATTCTTTATGATGAACGATCCGAAAGGGTCTGCTTCATCATATGGAACACGCTCTTGGCAACTAAACTTGGTAAATTCTGTAGACAAGGTCTGGTGGCTGCGGGAGTTAGCAATAAAGCTCTCTTTCGTCTGACCTTATCATCAACAATGTTGGCTCTCAACCAATCTTTGTGACGGCGCGGCGAGACGACAAGAAGTGATTGACCTAATCCTGTCTAATAGGCATTTGAAGGCCATCATTAACTGGAGCGTCCTACAAGATGCTACGTTGTCAGACCATAGATATATCGAATTCCAGTTGAAGTGTGGGATCTCTCCCTCGCAGCTCAAGCGGAGTCCGAGAAAGACGACCTGGGTACGATTCAGAGAGGAGCTGGAGAAATCGAAATCGTAAGATGACTGGAATAAATATCGATCGAAGCAAAAGGAATATAAGAAGCTTATTCGTAAATCGAAGAAGGATTCCTATAAGTCCTTCTCCGAAGAGATCAAATCCCTGAGCGCGACCAGCAAATTGGTTAATGTTCTCAAGCGATGAAAATCGACAAAACTGGATTTACTCAGAAAGTCTGATGGTACCTTCACCAAATCTAAAGCAGAAGCTCTTAGTTTACTGCTTCAGACCCATTTCCCGGGAAATCTCGCAAATCCTGCGAGACTGCGCTTCAAAACCTAGTTGGGAGAATTGAATGCGCTCTCGAAAGGATAGAGTACGTACTGGTCGCTGATGCAGGCCTCGAACACTGGGTCAAGTCTGGAGTAGCGTTTTGCTCCGTTGTTATGGGGCATGGTGGTCGATTCTCTACTCGATGCTCCCAATGCCTCTGGAATTTATGCCTAGGCCTCTTCTCTTCTCTCTGTCGACTTATGTTTAGCGACTGTCTGTCTCAAAGCGCGGGCGGCGGTAGATGTGATCGAGGACTGGTACACGAGTAATGGGCTGTCGGTTAATCTTCTTAAAAATGATGTCGTTCTCTTCACGAGAAGGAGGGAAAATACTAGCATTATTTAGCTGCTGCTAAAAGGTATTCCCATCATGATATCCATGGAAGCTAAGTACCTGGGAGTCATCTTAGATGGCAAGCTTCTTTGGTCAAAGCATGTTGAGTCTAAAACCACCAAAGCACTGTCAGCTTTTTGGCAATGCAAAGGTACCTTTGGCAAAACATGGGGCTTGTCGCCGAAAAAGGTCTTTTGGATCTACCCGCCAATGATAAGACCGATAATTTCATATGCATCGGTTATTTTGTAGAACAAGCAAACTCCAAAGAGCGGTCTGTCTCAGCTGCACGGAGGCTTTCCCCTGCCCAGTCCTGGAGCTATCTGTGAAAATGCGAAGACGAAGACGAAGGTTCAGTGTCTGATCAAACTCAGTCCGGACGCCATGTGAAATGTGTCCATGTGTGAAATGTGACTGTGAAATTATAGCGCAGGAGGATGGCAGGTGTCATTGCGTCAGAAGGCGCTCAAGTTTTCTTTGAGCGCGAAAACATTCGACTGCACTTCTCGTTAAGAAAATATGCGTCGGTCTTCCAAGCGGAGATTTACGCAATCCTAATGGCCATGCACTATGTTGTGAAGCGCAGGGAAGGTGCGTCTGCAGTGACAGCCAAACTGCACTCAAAACTGTGTAAAACTCTATCCAACTCCAAATTAGTGCATGAACTCAAGACCTTTTTGAACAAATTGGGAAGACTAATTTCCCAGTCACTCTGGGATCCCAAGAAATGAGATCTCCGATGAACTCGCTGGAAGGGGTTCAGATGAGAGTTTCTCAGGACCTGAACCTACCTTAGGCTTACCTGCTTCCACTGTCAAATCTGACATCAACGACTGGGTCTTTAATGCACACAGTCGTAAATGGAGGGAATATCCAGGATGCAGGATGACTAAGTAAGTACGACCTGATGTGTGCAATAAGTCCACAACATTCTTCTTATCCTTAAGGAGAAATGACTACAGAAGGCTTACGGGCGTCATTACGGGCCATTACACTTTTGCCAAGCATCTGTACGTGCTTGGCATCAGTGAGACGCCTACCTGTGGTGCATGTTACGAGGAGGATGACACAGCAGAAAACTTTCTCTGCGACTGTACCACCTTCGCGCACGGTTGCGCACTCTTGGGGACGACGTGGTGTGTGCCGCATCTCTTAGCTTTACATCACTGAAGCCCCAATCCAATAAAGAGAGGTGTCTGTCTGCTAGTAAAATGGACCAGTATTTGTGTATGAGTGCTCCAACAGATAGTAGAAGCCCCAATAAAACAAAAAGGCCAAAAGGCATAGTCTTAAATTGTTCAGTGAACTTTATAAGTTTGATAAGTTTAGATAAGTTTGTTCTAAAAAAATGTGAAATAAAATTGAATTTAAAGCTAAAACAAGGAAATGGATTGAAAACAAGATCTTAAGGATAATTTATGGTGGAAAACAGAACGAAGAAGCAGGCGAATGGAGAAATCTATACAATCAAGAACTTGAGGAACTCTGTTTAGTCTGCATTGCCCGAGTAATCAGATCACGAAAACTTAGATGGGCACGACAGGTAGAACGAATGGACATTAGACGAATTTAATGAGTAATGAGAGGAAAACAAAAGGGAAAAACCATCAGGTAGGCTGCGCTGTAGATGGGAGGTTAATATAAGAATTGATTTAGAAGAGGGGGAACAGAACAACGAAACACTCATGGCAGGAAGGATAAGCGTAGGGTTCTCCCCGAGTGTCTGAACTTCCGAGTTCCAAATGGCCAGTAATAATAATAATATTACTTTTCACTGGGACACATTTTTTCCAATTGTGAACTTTGGATGACACAAAAGACTATCAAGTCACACTAACTATTTTGGTTTTAACAGGCACTTTACTTTATTATAGCGATGATTGAAACTATCTTCATATTGAGTTTCAAAGCTTTCTATAATATTCTCGCATACACGGGACATTCTCCTGCAATATGTAAACAAACCTCGTTTACTAAGGTATATGTAAAAGGACTTACCTATCTTGCAAGCAAAACTCTATTTTGTTCCTTTTTTGAATACCAAAAATACACTTTTATTTGATACATTCGAATGAATACGAATTTCATTATGCACTTTATTTCATACGACACAATGTGTATAAATATAACAAAAAAACATTTGAAAATAAACAAAACGTTTCCATTCAAAACTGAAGAGCTATTCTCCACACGAAGCTTTTTCACAACTAAATTCGATTCGCTTTTAGACACCCTTATTACAATGCCATATATGATTTCTATTAATAATTTTAAATAAGATGAGTTATTCTAGCACAAGTGCACTAATTTGTTTATCAGTATCTAGTGAATGTTGTATATACACTCTACGTTCTATTCGGATCTGAAAAAGTCGAATATATTTTCTAACAAAGGAAAAAGATGTTTTCAAATATGTTTTCAGACATTTATTATTCTGAATATCGCTTAATAGCTTCCGCTAACGTTGCCAAATGCAACAATTTCGCTAAAATATGTGTTGATACACATTTTTAAATTTTATATTTAATCTGCGTTTGTGTATATCTACGAGTGAAGTACGTTATTGAGTGATTCTTTATTTCAATAAAATTTAATATTTACTTCATATTTAATATTTTACGATCAATTTGGACAACAAATTTGGCTTCGAGTTCGTACAACGATTAGATATTGAACAATCATTCAAGCATTCTTATATGATAACGATAAATGCGGCTTCAATCTTATGCGATTATACACACTAAATATTCATTTTCAAAATACAACATTATTCATTCACTTTCATTTATTTTAATTTTTTTTTTTATTTAGATTTGAATGAAATTAAATTAACTCAGTCTTTGTTTATAAAAATATAAATTTAACTAAATATATAAATATTTAAGCAGCAAGTCTTTATGTAAAACGACTATGTTATGTTCTTTTTTATTTTATTTTTAATTAATATATATACTCGTATATATGCAATATGTGCATACCTCGTGTCAGATATTTACGTTCAAGTCGGATTATTCGATTAATCATAAGTTTCGTGCTTAACTCTAAAACTACAATAATTCGTTTTTCTTCGTTTCGAGACGGATAAGTATTTTGGTTTTTATTTTTCATTTTATATTTGATAGTTTATATTCGAGTAGATGCGGTTCAATATCTTTTTTTTCTCATTATTTTTTAAATATAAAAATGATAAATTGTCAAAATGGTATTGAGTTAAAAACAATAAGCACCGATATCAGCTTCAAATTTCGAAATTTTCCTGGTAACTACCAAAAGTATTACAATTAATTTTCGTTCACATATTTTATACATTCTTTAAAAAAAAAAACAATTAATTGCCAAAAACTTCAAAAAGCGGGATTGGACTTGGGGGTAAAATGTTGAAAGATAAGATACCGAAAAATATTATTTATGACCTTTACCTGGACATAGTTCATACAAGCAAGCCAAAACATCACAGAGCTACTAGTTTATTATGCAGTTCGTATAACTATTTTAAAATTATTAACGTGATTGCCGAACTCCAAAATCTTTGAAATTACTTGATTTCTATTCTTCAGTTCAAAAAAAAAAAATCATACCTCTAGAATGTACTAATTACTTTCATTTCTCACTTATTTAACGACCTAAAACTATAGATTGATGCAAGGGCTTTCAAAAAAACTCAAAATAACCTTTACTAAAAAAATTTTTCTCTTCAGCAGAGTACTGACAAAGATTTCTGGAAAAAGCCTCTAGAAATGCGCCGTTCGAAGTCGGCCAATAAAAGAAGTTCCCTTTTAACAATGGAACAAAAGCATTAGGTTGTTCAATAAGTCACTCGATAAGAAGTATCGCTATTAGGTTCATCTTTTTATATTATTTAAAATGGAACTACTTTTTCATAAACACCTGTGATGTGTTATGTAGTCGAATTTGACAAAAAACTTGACCCTCGTGCAATAAAAAAATCCTTATTTATGGAAAGTTTAGCATCAACATAGATTTACGAATGATTGTTAAAAGTATATGAAGACCCCTCACCTTCGAATAGAACAGGAAAAATATGGATTGCTGAATTTGAACATAGCCGTTCAAGTCTTGAAGATAATCCACGTGAATAATGGCCAAAAAGTGCATCAAGACCAAAAAACGTAGCAAAAATAAGATCCCAAGAATAAGCCTTTCAAGCACTTTGGCATGGATCCATAAAAAACCAAATTGATCAAAAGATGAAATTGACTGAGATGAACTGAAGCCCCAAAGTCAACAAGCTTGTCGTACGTTTACTGATTAGGCGCTGGAGCTGTTGGAAACAGGATTTAAAATTTTTGTGAACAAATATTTTCAGTGAAGAAGAACATTTGTGATTTAGCCGCTTCCTGAAGAAGCAGTATCAAGAGTCGCCACTGTATCCAAAGGAACTCACTCTTTGTTGGAAAATTTGGGCAGGCGGTGTGATTCGGTCATACGTTTTCCAAAAGGAGAATCGCCAGATGGTGACTGTGAATGGCGAATGGCATCAGTCCAATATAACTGACTCTGTGTGGACGACATTAAGTTATAAGAAAACGGTACAATGTGCCATATATCAGGCATTTCATTGGAGTTGTTGGAAAAATGTTCACAGAAGGCATTCTTTGAAAAAGCGCCGATTTGGTGTGGCCGCCGAAATATTGTGCTTTAACTCCCTTAGATTTTTTTCCCTGCAGCTTCTTTAATTGCAGGTTTATGGCAACAATTGGAGAACAACAAGAGTCATAGTAATATGTAATTTTTCAAAAAAAAAAAACCCTAGGAAAATTGCAAAAGTGCATAAAAGCTGTTTTTTTAAAAATTGTTTTGTGTTAGTGTTGACCATAACTATGTCTTAAGTAGTCCACACTGAGAATCCCATTTCGAGTCACTTCTTCGAGCAAATTGGCTAGTATAGTACATGTTATGTTATCTTTTCTGAAAAAGGGTTTAACATAGTCTAATGGTGTCGAATCGCTCAATCAAGCCGGCTCAAAACGAGGGATAAACTACTCACCCAATCAATCGATTTGAGTGCTGTATTGCATGTAGCGTCGTTTTGCTGGAACCACATGTTGACAAGTCAAAAACTAGCAATAATAGGATATAATTATGAAAGATCGTCAGCTAACAGAGAGAGATGCAGTAGAAGCCCAAGACATCTCAGTAGGGAGTGTGAGCAATTTTTTATGTGATGTTTTGGGTTACGGAAAGATGTGCGTAAAATGGTCGCCACATTCGCTAACAATGGCCCAAAAGCACACTCAACTCAGTATCTCTCTAAAAAACGTTTCGAGCATTTTAGAAAAGTTAAAAAGGATTTTGTTCGTCATTTTTGAATAAAATCAACATGCTAAGGAGTAGTATGAACCCAGTACTGTACGGCTTCAAATCCAATTAGATCCAATCCAGCAATCGGCCAAGGAGGTTTTAGCATCGGTCTTTTGGGATGTAAAGAAAATATTTTTGTGTATGACCTCCAGACTAAATTGTAAATTGTTTTTGGGTAACTGGATATACAAATCCATGAGAAAAGACATATTTAACAGAAAAAAAAGTTTGTTTTCCTTAAGTATAACGCACCCTTTCGCACGGTTAAAAAAATATCCATTGCGAATCAGTTAATTAAAGTATGAATAAATGAATAAAGTACCATTCACCCTATTCACCATAGCTGCCGTGAAAGCGTATTTCGGCAGTGTTCCAGAGGATTCAGAGACTTCAGGGATGGAATCCATACATTTGACGATCACTAAAACAAATTTATTGAAGTTCAGGGAGATTATATTGAATAATGTAATATAATGTAAACGAGAAAACTTATTGAAAAATCTGGCAAATTACACGCAACCTACGGCCTTCCACGGGCTGCAACAATAATAAAAGTAAAAAAATGCACCCAGACGATTAAGTAGCAAAGCTAGTTTTCCTACAACCTTTACTAGTTAGCCGTCCTACTGTTCAGAAATACCATATGGTAATAATATTTGAATTCCCTCGAGATATGTGGTAAAGCAAGCATACTGACTTCATTAGATAGCGCTACAGGATGGAACAATGCCCTAACTGGATTTGGGCTATGCATCTCCATGGCATTCCTATACCATAAGACGGATGTCAATTTTCACCTGTCTGCGCCACCTTAAATAGATGTGGTCGCCTCTCAGGGACGGACCCTTCAGACTAGAGCGATGGTGTCCATGAACTCAAAATAGCCCAACCATCTCGGGCGATAAAAACCATCTTACGCGCCTCCTCAAATATTCCTCAGGACAGGGATGTTAAGGTTTTTGTACAAAGTCACCTTGGTTTTTTGTGAGAACGCTGTACTACTCTATACTCGTAGAATGATGGATTATCATATCACATTGACTACCTTAAGGTTTTATCTGTCAAATCTAAGTTCTCGCCAAAACGTTCGTGCGTGAGTCCTTTCTTGATGACAACCTATACAGTATTTCGTTTTGGTCTCATTTAATTCTCGTCCCATTTTTAACCACTTTCGTTTTATTATCCTCGTAGACGAGGAACTATGTAAATTATCGAGGGTTCTCCTACGTCATCCTATGCAAAACCTGACGAGCTTGGCAAGAATGTCAAAGTTAGACATGGTGCTTTGAAGCTGAGGAATAGGTAATGTACTCGTATACTTGTCCAGAGCTTGTTCATTTTCTAAGGATCTGCCACTTGATTTGGTTGAAGGTGGACATTCTGGCCCTTAAACCACATTGCCATGAAACGAACAGTTTCAGACGCCCTCAGAGAAGATCTTGTGTGCGGTTTTTAGGAGACTGTTCCGCAGTCAAAAGAATGCCCCTTTTTGTGGATAAAATCCGGATTCAATAAATTAAAAACATCATGTAATTGAATATCCTCAAGCCCTTTTAATAGGGACTGCTTATGCCACCTACTATACAGTAGTCACTGTACCGAGAAATGAAACGAATCAATTAATTCTATCGGTCTATTGATTGGAGTATGATTTCTCAGATCAAATTGGAAAGGTTTACTGCCCTAGAGATTAGTTCTATTTTCTATGATAATAGTTTATTCAAACTTATCACTTACAAATGAAATATTAGGAGCGCTCGCTGTTTTTTTTTTGATGAAAATGCAATTTTATTGTGAAAAAAAACGGTGACAAATGAATAATTCAAAGTATTGCCCATCGCTGGCGATAACTTTTTCCCATCTTTCTGGCAGAGCTCGCATACCCTCACGGTAGATCTGGGGAATATGGCCGGTTGGGGTAGGACTTCCCATTTGAGCGCTTCTAATTAGGTTTTAATGGGTTTGGCAACGTGAAGCCGAGCGTTGTCATGCTGCAGAATCAGTTTTTCGTGCCTCTGCTCGTATTGTGTCCGCTTTTCGCGCAGTGCTCGGCTCAATCGCAGTAATGTCTCCAATTCAGCGTCTTCGAAGGTTTTTGGCCTTCCTTCACGCGAACGGTCGTCAACATCGAAATCACCATCTTTGCAGCCACGGAACCAATCACGGCACGTTGTTTCACTTAGAGCAATGAAAGAAGAAAAGCAACACTTCCCGCAAATGACGATTATTTAGCACAAAATCAGACATTTTCACACTACCAAAAGTAGATGATGCAAAAACAAAATCACAAATGTATCAAAGCGGTTTGTTTACCATAGGGCTAAGCTTGGTTCATGACGTTTTGGATACGCCACAATCACTTTCTACTGGAGCCATCTCTTGATAAACAGCGAGAACTTAGTTGCACACCTTATAGTAAAAAAGTAATTTAAAAACAAAATTGACTGATTGATTTTGCGCCACTTTGTATATCGGACAAGACTGATCACATTGCGTAATAATGATGTAATATGTTTCTAAGTGGAACAACCTCTTCACAGAAGACCGAGAAAAAGTTAATGACGATGCCCGCCCATACGCCCCAGCACGTCAACAACAAGACTCATGAAAGGATAGAGATTTGATACAATTGAAAAGAGAAAGACCTCATCGCTGAGCGAGCTTAAGGTTATACCAAAGGCACATATCAGAAGTCCCTCGAGGATAGGAAAAACTCTGACACAAGCGTTTTATATCTGAGGAGGTATACCTAGGGGAAAATAAAAAGTCACCCAATTTAATGAACTAACTTCGTATTTAAAACACAACATTTTCAGGATCCCATAGCGAAAGCATGACGACAGTGCATATAAATAGAAGGATAATGTTTGCCAGGCTGCCGTATATTTTTCGGGAATTCGGGAAGTAGCAACGAAACTATAATTCTTCCAACGAGGATTGCTTTCATAGCAAAAAATTTAAAATTAAACGTCAGCCGGGCGAAACGAAATAAACATCGCGGCCTTCTGAATCGAAATGTTGAACTAGTGGCGACGTTTTAGTTGGCGTAGAACATATGACGGAATTTCTGGAGGATGCGATATTTTTATGTAATGTGGGACACTTCACCGTCTTAAAAATTCTGACCCAAAACTGGAGCAAATGGCTTGACAAAATGGAACATCTATCCAACGAATGACAGTGTTTTGTGTCTTTTCTATATATGATTTTAAAACTTTTAATAATCACTGTGCTACTATTGAATAATAAAGCTCTATCAACAAGGACTAAGATAAGCCCATTAACTATCTTGCTCGTAATCCACGCGGTCAAGTTTAGAGAAAGTTGCTATAGGTGTTTATAAATTTTGTCATTGATATGAAGGAGAGCTGCCCTAGAGTTTTATTAAGGTTAACACGAAATCAAGATATTTTTAAGGTAAGTTGCCGTAATGAATCAGATTCTCTAGATCCTTAAAAATAGCCATTTTAGATGAGCCGTCATGGTACTTAACGGCCAAGATTAACTACCATCACTGTCGAAACGGAGATTGCGTAACGGCCATAACGAGAAAAGGTTAGCGTATCAAAAGAGATCTATATATTCTTCCAGTAGCAGCCAAAACAAAAGCAAACGTAACCCTTAGCAAGATCTACATATAAAGGCATATGGACTCAACTCATCTCTACACTCTTGGTCCTGCTCTGCTGTGGTATTTTCCTTCTTTGAACTTAGAAATTTTGGCTATGCGCAAGAGTGTTAGTCCATTAAAACAAGAGTAGATCTTGTTGGTAAGGGAAATTTCGCAAAACACTGTTGGCTGCTACCCGAACCCCATCCGCGAAAACACTAGCCCGTTCCATCGACGTTAAGAAGGCTGAATCAAGTCTTGACTCTTGATTTGCTGCATCTGGAAGGGCCCCAAATTATCTCCTATAGGTTGACCGAGGATATAAAAAGATATTTTAAACACGAATACCTGCGATCTAAGACCTGCTTTGAGCAAATGTTTTCTATAAAAGGATTTGATTAAAAAGTTATCGAAGTACTGCAGGCGTCCATACTATGTCCTATTCTATTGAACATTTTGTGTGATAGAGCTCTGCGACATATATCACTGCAATGGGTAAAGCAATATAATGATTCAAATTACATTTCCTTATTTGCGGCTAAAAGGTTAAAGAACCTCCACCTATGTAGGTAGATACCATAGACACAAGAACCTAAGGCCTAGATAAGCTTCAAACACAAATAAGATACCCAAAGCCATTTTATGAAACAAACCTAATTAAGCCCGCAAACGCAAAATTAAATAAGCCAAAAAAATCAAATGAAATTCAGCCAAACTTGGCCTAGCACCGTTTACAACCTCGTCATCTCGGAGATAGTCTGTACCTGTGGCTCTCCGTCAGCGTTCGATGTTGATGTGGCAGCATTGGCCAGTGGCCTAGGCAAATTCGAGTAGTATCCTAACCGGCAGTTGTTGTGGTGGGAATACTTGGGATTTTGATACTGCAAGGGAGCCGATGTAACAGTGGCAGTGGTCAAAACCTTTTGTTGCTTGCCGCAATCGCAAATTAATACATCCGAACCACTACATGGCACAGGAGCAATTAGTTCCTCAGTTGATCGGGTAGTTGTGATGGTGGTCGTGGTGGTGGTGAGCTCTTCGACGAACTGCGACGGCGGTGGGGCGTAGTTTTCGACGTCGGTATAGGTAGAGTAGCGCCCATAGGGATTCTTCCTCGGAATTGAATGCCTTTGCTGAGCGATTTGAAGCTTGATGGGTGCTTTCGGACCGACGGTATCCAGGTAGCCATAGCCAAAGCCGTAGCCTCCGATGGCCTTGGTGGTTAGGTTGTCCCACGACTTGGGTTTGTGCACGTACTGCGTGTTAGGGTAGATCTGCGAGGGCTGTACTTGTGTGGCGGTGATGTGGTAGCGTTGCTGATAGATTCCATGTGGTTGTTGTGACGGTAAAGTGCCGTGCTGATTCGGTGGTGGTCCTTGTTGCTGCCCAGCTGTAGTTTGGTGGTACGACTGGCGGGATTTTGTCGAGTGCTGACGACTAGCACCACCTTCACTCTGCGGATCCCAATACAGAGTATCGGTGCTGAGAGAAGTGGTGTACGAGGCCGAACTGTCAGCCGGAGCGAAATCGCTGGATGTGCATGAGTGCAGACTGCAGTGGCTTGCCAAACCAGCTGTTAGGTCATAATATCTTGAGCGAGTTTTGTTCGGATCACAGCCATGTCCTGCATGTTGATGTTGGTGCTGGTGATATTGGTGTTGCTGTTGTTGCTGATGTGGAACTTGTTGTTGTTGTTGCGGTGGTTGAGTCTGCTGTTGACTGGAATGGTGGTGGTGTGTGTGGCGAGTAGATGTTGCCGGAGAGACATGTGATTGAGATTTTGGTCGCGGCGGTCGTTCTTTCGATTCCTTATCCCGGTGTTTGTGTTTGTGGTGATGTTCCTTGTGGTGACGTGCTCTTCGTCTATTTGGAACACAGTGAGTATCGCAACAGGGACTCGCCAGATCGTATGCATCTAGACTGACGTTGTCGCCGTTTTTCTCTAGCGACGACTTGCGTCCAAAATGTCCGACGCATGGGTTGCACGAGTGTCCGTGGCAATGACGGCTTTTGTGGGCCTTGGCAGGTTCTTTCTCGGGTAGTTGATGGGTCTGTTTTGCTTGTTGAGCTTGCTGTTGGTGTAACTGCTTCTCTTGCAGGATTGGATGTTGATGTTTTTCGCAGGTTCGTGGCGGCGGAACAGGAGGATTCGCTCGTGACTGTTGAGGTGGTTGATGCTGCTGTTGTTTCTGCTGCTGCTGCTGCTGCTGCTGGACTTGTTGTGGTGTCTGGCTGACGTAGAGTGTCGCATTCTCAGCGGATTCAGCTCGCGTCAGGAAAAAATGCTGATCACTAGGACTTCGCATCAGTCCGCCCATACTGATGAGATACTCTCCGCTGCCACTTGACGTGGGGGGCTTTAGAACATACCGATATGTCGGATCTAAGTACTGATATGTCAGCATGAATTGCGCAGGAGGTGGAATGATATTCGATGTCTGGTGACGCCCCACATTGACTACATCCTCTGTGGACAAAGTTGGTCGATAAAATGTTGGCTGAGTGTCACCTGCGGTCGGGGAAGCTCCACCTTCACCATCGGTCGGCGACGTGGTTGCCTTTTTTCGCGCCGGTAGACTGTGCGTCTTCCATTTGCCCTCCAAAAGTTCTCGCTCTCGCAGACAAATTCGCTCTAGCTCGTTCATTTTGCTCTGTAGGATGTTCTGTAATTGCATATAACGCATGTGGAGCTCCACCTGAAAGAAGAAAAATGTAAGAAAAGACCCAATGAAAACCTAAACAATCCGACTTACCTTCCTAACACAGTCTTCGAAGAGCACCACCATCCGCATTCGTGTATCACAGTTCTTTATGAAGGCTACGAGTGTTTTATGATCAGCCTTTTCCATGTCCGTACCATTAATCGAGAGTATAACGTCGCCTTCTCGCATACCAGCCTTATACGCCGGTCCATCATATTCCACATAATCCACATACGTTATCATTTCCACCTCCTGTTCCTTCTTATAATGAATGCCATAGCTCTGCAACGTAAAACCGAAACTGTTGTTTTTCTTCTCGACAATAATCGTACGACGCCGACGGTCCTCCTCTGGCTTGGTGATAGCAATTCGATCCGATTTGAACCTTTCATGGATGTGAGCAACCTGGGGGGCGAAACCAAAAAGGTGCAAAATGAATGGTAGTCGTAAATAAAAAAAAGACTTCAGAGAATGTAAAGTTGTTAGGTCATAGAGTAGTCCTTTATAACTTAACAGCAGGATGTTGGGATCCTTTGGAGCTACATAAAATATTCAACATCCAATTTGACTTGGTGCTTCTGAAAAGTTTTTAGTGTGAATGTGGAACTGGAATTGGCCGGGGGCTATGTGAGTAGTGAGTGCAACCGAGCAAAAACGTTGTAGGTCTTTGGATGCAGAGCTCGTATTTACTATTAGGATGGACGGATCGGGGTGCACATTATGCATAAGTGATAGAAGTGAATGGGGATGGCGCCCGGGTGAATCCTAAACGCGGTAGAATGGAGGCGTCTAAATATATTGTCCATTTAAGATGACGTTGTATCGACCACAAATGAATACTTATCGAATAGAATGGACTGACCTGTGTGTGGCCTTGTTTTATTATTAAACAAGTGTTGCTTGCTGAACGAAGATGATGCTTGTGGGCCTCGTGTCTGTCGGTGTTTTGTAGTTGTTAATAGAAATGTTTTATTCCCATGTGATATCAAGGATGACTTAATATATGGAATTGCTTGTGGCACGTGGGTAGTATATGATTCTACTGGTATGTAGGAATGAATCGTTTGTTGAGGGTAGGTCTTTGAGATGAATTGGGTTAGGTCTATATTTAAGTGGTCGTTAGCAATTCAAAAAAGCTAGAGGAATTTTCGCATACATTTATTAAAAGGCATAAACACTACGCATGCAACCATGCTTGAATGAATGAACAGGTTTTGTTGAACATAACAAAAATGTGTTGAATCACTAAGAAATATAAAAATTGTGAAATAATCCACTCTATGTTGATGAAATTCACTGAAATGGTTAAAAACCCTTATTCAAAAAAGAAGGGGCAGATAGATTAAGACTAATATCCCTCAGAAACTGCTCAGTAAAGACGTCGATAAAATAAGCAAAAGGCACCCGTGCCTGGCGTGTTGGACCTTCTTTTTGGAGTTAGACTAAAGAGGTTATAACGAGCTTGCATGCAACCTATACCGCCAGAAAAGAATAAAGGTAATAAATCTGAAGTCTGACCAAAAGAACCCTTGCAGTATTAGACAAAGTTGTAGCCGACTTCAGGAGTTTTGACCTTACACTCTGGAGTGAATCCGAGTCATTTGAATTCTTTGGAGATCGGATGGTAACGCCTTTAAATTCGAGATAGTATCATGCTTCTCGTAAGGAGAGTGACTTCCATTTTGAGTGGATTGACTAATTAACGAACTAATAGGTGCACCATTCTTCCATCTGGATCAGGGCTTCTAAGTTTTTTTTTTTTAATTTCCTAACACGAATTCGTTCATAAGGTCGAAAGACATAGTTTTCAGTTTTTGTTCTTTTAATTTTAAAATGTCCGTAAGGCCAATAAGTTATTTTAAGGTAGTTGAGTTATTTAAGGTAGTTTTAAGCATTTTTGTCTAGCGTAATAAATTAAAAAAAAATATCTTAAAACCAAAAGAGCGGCTTGAGCTCAATACAGATAGTCTCTAAGTGATGACCATGCAGCCTTCGTTTACCAGAAGCATGACACCCGGGCATCGCATTAGAGATCAAAGTTGTGTGCTTGTTCATTACTTCTGTCCACAGTGCTAGTGGATTATCTACATCATGTAAGAGTCCGAGCAACTGAGTCGACAATATATTCAATTCAATTCAATTCAATAGTTTATTTTATCCAATACAATTCATAATAATTACAATTTAAAGAATACATATGTATGTACATATAACATATAGTTTAAAAAACAAAAACAAAACAAAAAAAAATTGGCATTTTAACTCCATTAATGTAATGTACATAATTATAGAGCTATTTACAAGTGTTTTCCATTTTATATTGAATGAAATGAAGGTACATTCTATAGCTGAGACAGCTAGTGTCGATTGTTCAGAACGCCTTTGTCTAGGGCCTCTCGAGATACTAGGAAAAATTGGCGCGGGTTCTTAATTCTTGGACAGGACGGGTGCCCATTGGCGAAACAAAGTGTAGTCAGATATCTTGGGATCTGGCTAGACCAGTATCTATATTTTGATAAACATGTAGATGCTGCTCTGGCAAGGGCCCGAGGCGCTTTCGCTCTGACAAGATGGCTGTTTCATTGCCGCCAACTTGATTCCAGGGTGAACGTAATCTGCTACATGGCCTTAATCAGGTCCATGGTTGCCTATGGATGTCCCGTCTGGTTCAATGTGAGAGCCAGCTTAATGGAAAAGATTCGGGTGTTTGAGAGACAATGTCTCAGGACTTGTCTCGGGTTACATAGGACACCCGAATCTGATTACACGAAATTTTACCCGAACGAGGTCCTATACAATAGGGCCAGGATTGTACGGATGGATAACTTCCTGATCAAACTGATTCGAGGCCACGTTGCGAGAGCAATGGCTTCGGTCAATAGCCTAATCTCTGGGGCTTACTACCCCAATAATTTTATGACGAGAGAGTGCGCCTTGACGGCTTTGTCCCGCCAGAAGCATTCCTCTATTTAGATAGATGTGGGCTGATCCAGGATAAATTGGCGGTGCCGCTAATCTTCCACGTGGGTCGCAATTCCGTGGAACGGCCATTCCTCTGCGGACCCGATGTCGCGCTCAGTGAGCCCGAGCGCCTCAGGTTCTGTAGATCGATCTCACGCCGGGATTGAGGAGACGTAGTCCGCCAACATCAACGCTTTTGGTGGCTGGGGGGAGCTGCGTCAGTGGATACTTCAATGGCTTCAGCCTCTTCAAGGCAGGGCTTGCCTAACACCAATGGCAGGCTTACATAGGCTAGGGTAGGGTAGGGTAGGTTAGGGTAGGATAAAACAAAAAAAGCTGTGGGGTCCGCCGGTTTGACCTCAGAAAATAGCGGCAGGCTTCCCGGATTGGGATTACTTCATCGCTGAGGCCAATCAAATGCTGGTGTTTTTGCATTTGTTTGCACCAATTGTTTTTCGGCCTGCCTTTTCTCATGCGAAGCATCTTCATCTGAGCTGCCGTTAATTTGCTCTCATACTTTTTGTGCATTGTCCAGCATTGTGAACCGTATGTGAGCGCCGGACGTACAACTGAAGTGTAGAGCCTTCCTTTCAGCTTAGGGGGCATTTTTCGATCACAGAAGATGGCGGAGTTTTCCCGCCACTTCATCCACCCTACGCTTACGTTAGAGAAGTTGATTTGGCACAAAATGTTTGTGAAGAACTCAGTTCTCAGTTAAAAAAGAAGGGCGAACTCTCTATGTTGACCATTTTTATGCTAGCTGGCATGTTCTATGGCACGTTCTATGCTTGACCAAAAAACACATGACATGCTCCTATTTTGGCTACCGCGTCCGACCGACCGATTCCTGACCCACACGCTCCATCCACCAGTGAAGGCAGGAGACCAAGTCGAAGACAAGGAAATCTGGAAAAACCTCTTGCAATTATAGAATGCAACAAGGGCAAGTCAGCTATTGATTTCTGGGATCAATTGGCTTCCTATTCTACGACGCTGAGAAGAGGCCTAAGGTGGTATAGGAAAGTTGGCATTGAATTTTTGCTGAGTATAGCAGTGGTGAATGAATATTTAGTTTGTACGATCCAAATTCGAAAGTTTAGAGAAAATATTGCTGATGGTTTACTGGAGCTTTTGTCTCCTCAAATAGTTACTTCCAGGAAGCACAACATAGGAAAAAGAAAGGATGATGATGGGAAAAGAATAAGACGGTCATGCGTTTTGTGTTATGCCCAAGCTTAGAAATCATCGTATAGGACCACAGCACGAAAAAACATAAAAAGGACAACAACATTATATCCAGAGTGCCCAAATAAACCACAGTTAGACATTACTTGCTTTCCCAAGTATTCGCCACGATATCACCAACGATCTAGTATTTTTTTCAACTATTTCTCACTGTCTAACTCTATTGCCTAGTGGTATTCTTGAGGACACTAATTTCAGGATGGACTGTGGAAAACGTGCTCACCCCAAGCGATTAATCCAAGGTTATTCGTGTGAGCAAGCCGCATTCGTGTCCTTGATACACTTTATACACTTGTATGTGAAGCAATATTAAACGACAAACAATCGCAACACCAAGCACTTTGTCGTCAACTGAACTAGGTCACTCATGCAGAAAAAGCACTTGCATTTATACATAATACATGAATATAGCTAAATGAACATGGTACGGACATTTGCTCTTTGTGCTTTCAGGAATGATGGAATGAAAACTGGTCCAATTAAAAAGCAAGTAATTCTCGAGACCTGGTGTCTCGAAACAGAACAATACTTTTTATGTTTTCCACTACAAGTCGAAGTTAAACATTTCAGTTTTGCAGTCCATACACGTTTAGGAGCAGATGCTCACACATTTTCTCATCACACATTAGAATATTATAAGCGCCTAAAACAAGTAGATCAAGACATCTAGCCGCATTTTTTTAAAGATGATCTTGCAACGTTATCGTGAATGGTGCCCGCTTTCGTCCAATAATTTCGAACCCTAGTTGATCAACTAAACCCGATCAACGTGTGGTTCCAATAAGACTGCGCTACATGCCACACAGTACGTAAATCGATGAGCCAGTTGCGAAATGAGCAATTTATATCTTGTTTTAGTCCGGTGTATTGGGCTGTTAGATCGTGCGATTTGAGCCTTTAGACTATTTTTTGAGGGAATACGTCAAACCAATAATGTCGCCTGTGCAGGTATCCCTGCAGCGATACCTCTCGCTTGTCGTAAAAGGCGACTAAACAAAGGTAAACAAAAATCACATCTAGGCAATCTAGAAAACATCAAGGTGAGCCTAGGGACACATATACCACCATTAAACTGCCCCACAAGTGTGCATGCAAATCAGTGGGTTGACACGACTGGAGATCACCGGTGTTGTAAGAGTAAGATCAAACAAAAAAAAATAAAAATCTGGAGCATGCCCGTGTCAAAAAAAGGAGGGGAAGAAAGAAAACGGTCAAACCGTAGCATTATGAAAAAGAACGCTAAAAGGAAAAGCACTACCCCGCCAGGCACTACTAATGGTCGTGATCCTGGGACGGGCAGCAATGCACGGGTCAGAGCTATAGGATTTCCGGGGGATAGCAAAGTAATGCAACGGCGTAAGCCACACTTAAGAGTCGCGAGTTGGAACGTTGGAAGCATAAGTGGTCGCAGCTATGAGCTTGAAGAAATGATGGTTAGAAGGCGAGTAGACATCCTGTGCGTACAAGAGACGAAATGGCGGAACACCGGTAATCGGGCACGTTTCTTGGACGTTATAACAAAAGCCTACAAGATGTTTTACTATGGATTGGAACAAGGAACAAACGGAATCGCCATCATTCTTGCGGCAGAGCTACTTGGCAACGTCTTAACCATTTCAAAGTCCAGTGACCGTTTGATGGCTCTCAAATTGGTGATGCATGGTGAGGTGTGGAACATCGTAAGCGCATATGCCCCTCAAGTAGGATGCGAACAAAAAGAAAAAGATGCATTCTTACTAGATTTCCACAACCTTGTCAAAATCATCCCAAAGGAAGAGCTTTTGTTTGTTGGGGGAGATTTAAACGGACATGTCGGGAAGACAAGCGAAGACTATGAAGACTACCACGGAGGGCTGGGTCCGTATCCCAGGAACTCTTCAGGTGAAGATATCCTAAACATGTGCAAGTCGTACGGTCTTATAGTGCTAAATACCATGTTCGTCAAACAAAGCCGGCACCTGATCACTTATAGCAGCGGCGGAAATGAAACTCAAATAGACTATCATTTGGTATCCAGTTTCATGAAGCCACGAGTTAAAGATTGCAAAGTGATCCTGGGAGACGCGATCGCCCTTCAACACCGTCTCCTCCTGACTGAATTTTTTATGGAGGTGAGTAAGAAGTCAAAGCAGCAAACGAAGGAGTCTGAGAGAATCAAGTGGTATAAGCTGGATAAAGGAGAAGGCGAAGCTTTTATTACCAACATGAAAAACTACCTCTCTTCTATTATCGATGAGGTCGGTAATGAAGAGTGCAGACAAGACATGTGGGATTCCCTACAACAATCTGGCCTGGAGAAAGCCAAATCACGGCTCGGAACATCTAAAGGCCCGTGCCAACACGCAAAAGAAACCTGGTGGTGGACAGAAGAAGCCAAAGCAGTGATACACGAAAAGAAAATGGCTTTCCAAGCTTGGTCAAAGTGCTCTTCTACTAATAGAGAGGAAAAAGCTCGCCGTGAAAAGGTATATAGATGTTGCAAAGGTATCGCGAAGAAAAAATGCGCCGAATTCAAAGCGAAAAGCATGGAAGGCCTCTATCAGGAGTTGGAAGAAATATCGTCTTCCACGTCTGACAGGAACCAGGCTACCCAGGAGCTTCGACAAAGCAATTTGAACAAAGGAGCAAATATCTTTAAGATAGCCGCCCAGAGAAGAAGAAATGCTCAGGAGATTCGTTTTCCAAAGTTTATTAACAATGCTGAAGACCAACTCCTTGTGGAAGACGAAAAAATTCTCCACAGATGGCGACAGTATTGCGAGGAACTTCTGAACGAACAGTTTCCCCGAGTGTACTTTCCAAGAGCCGCCCCGAATCATGCCGAAATACCCGACATCACAGTCGAAGAAGTTCGGTACGCAGTTAAAAACTCCAAGAAAAGAAAAGCTGTTGGGCCGGACGGGATATCCTCTGAGTTCTGGAAAAAGATGGGAGAGATCGGGTCTAGATGGCTCATGGTTCTTATCTCCAAACTTATGAGAGGCGACACTATGCCTAATCAATGGAGGGAAAGCTATCTTCTTCCTTTGCACAAAGGAAAGGGTAATGCGCGAAATTGTGATAACTACCGTTCTGTCAAGCTGATGTCGCACACCATGAAGATCGTTGAACGGGTATTAGATAGCCGACTGCGGAAAATAATACGATGACCAGTGCGGGTTTGTCTCGCACAGGGTCATGATGGAAAAGCATCGTGATTCGTCAAATGACTTGCATATGGTGTTGGTTAATTTCGAGAAGGCCTTTGACCGGCTAAGACAAAAAGGAGTTCCAGAAACCTACGTGCGAGTGATCATGGACATGTACAAGAAAGCAACGACAAGAGTAAGATGCACCGCAGGAGTCACCGAAGCCGGTGTACACTGCTCTTTATAGCAGTCCTTGATTGCTTGCTTGAAGGAAAAGTGACGGACCCCAATGTGCACCAGCTATTCTTTGCTGACGATGGAGCCATTATAAGTGATGATCAGGCATCCCTACAACGAGCACTTGGTGTGTGGGTGGACAGAGTATCTGTGCTGCCCGTTCTCTGACCCTCATCAGCCTATTCCAGACATTTACTTGAATGGAAGAGTGCTTCCCAAGTGTGAAAAGTTTAAATATCTGGGATCTATGATTAATAGCGAAGCAACTTGTGATGACGACATCAAACATCGCGTAAGCGTAGGGTGGATGAAGTGGCGGGAAAACTCCGCCATCTTTTGTGATCGAAAAATGCCCCCTAAGCTGAAAGGAAGGCTCTACACTTCAGTTGTACTTCCGGCGCTCACATACGGTTCACAATGCTGGACAATGCACAAAAAGTATGAGAGCAAATTAACGGCAGCTGAGATGAAGATGGGGGAGAGTACGATAACTTGGCCGCCAAGATTTGATAACGGGATCTTGTAGAGGGGTCAAAAACAAGCACCTTTTACTATAGCGGCCAAGCAGGGGGGTTGCAGGGGGGCAGCATGCCCCCCCTTACATACTTTACTGTTTATATATTGTAATGTTGGAAGCTAGCACTGATTTATTTATGTAAGTAAGCAAAAAATAAAAATTTCATAGAAAAGTAGGTTTAGTTATTTTCGATTTTCTCAAAAACTAGAAGACATAGAACCATGCGGTTTTTTGTGTTCGATTAAGAACTGATAGTTACATGGAACATATATAAGCTAATTTACAATTTCATTTCAAAATTTTGAGAACAATCGGCTTAAACTTTTATTTTTCAGGTTTTTTATCAAAATTTGGAATTTAAATGTGAATTTCTGAAAAACCATTAACATGAACAATTTAATTTAAATGCAGGATTATAGAACAAACTTCTGGCTTTCAATTGCAGTATAGCACTTTATTGTAAGTGTTGCCGTCGTTTTTAATTTTTTTTTTTTCAATTTAAACCATTTTTTCTAAAAGTTCCTCTACCTCCTAAACGGGGGGAGATGGACTCCCCCTTCCATAGTAAAAAGTGCTTGTTTTTGACCTCCCTACAAAATCCCGTTATCAAATCTTGGCGGCCAAGTTATCGTACTCGTGCCTGAAGATGCTTCGCATGACAGCGGGAGTAACAAAGCGTGACAGAATTAGAAGTTCAAAGATCCAAGGAAGCCTTCACGTAAAAGAAACCATCACAAGAAAGATGGAGCGCTACCGACTCAGTTGGTATTGCCATGTTCAAAGGACAGATCCTTTGAAACCCATCCAAAAGGCGTTATCAATCAACGTTCCAATTTCAACACGCAAAAAAGGCAGGCCGAAAAACAATTGGTGCAAACAAATGCAAAAACACCTGCATTTGATTGGCCTCAGAGATGAAGTACTTAATCCCAAACCGGGAAGCCTGCCGCTACTTTCTGAGGTCAAACCGGCGGACCCCACAAGCGGACCAGTAGGAATGCAGTTAAGTGGGAAGGTTATGGTCCTACACTTCTGACCATAACGACGCCGGAAAAAAAAAAGGAAAAGAAGAAGGTACGAGGCATACATAAACAAGGTGCAACAGCTATATAAATGGAAGCAGCCAGCAAAGAATTTGGAATCTAGGCAAATGGTGCTGCTAAGAAACGAGCTTTTGACACCAATGAAATGGCAAAATAATTGACGTGCACAGCGGAGTTGATGGGCTTATCAGAGTAGTAACAATAAAAACAGAAAATGGAACATTGAAGCGAGCCAAGGCAAATGGTGCTGCTAAGAAACGAGCTTTTGACACCAATGAAATGGCAAAATAATTGACGTGCACAGCGGAGTTGACGGGCTTATCAGAGTAGTAACAATAAAAACAGAAAATGGAACATTGAAGCGAGCAATAGCCAAGGTGTGGTTGAAGTCTGACAATAATATATTGCATCCCTCGAATCATCCATCCAGCAGGGCCAAAAGGAAGCAGAGAGATAGAAGTGCCTAACTAAGAACTCTACCAACCCCGAATTAAGAGATCAAATAGGCATTTCGAGTAATCGTTTTGAGATCAGTTGGGCAACAATGCCGGAGGAGGCAAAATGGTGATGACATCAACGAAAAATACAAATTCATTGTTGCAATGCTTAGGTTAACAGTTTTAGTTTTTTGTTTTAGTTAACAACATTCGTTCCTTTTTGTTTCTTTTTTTTTTTGTGCAACTTGTCCTGCTTAAGTAAACAGTTTTTCTGTATAAATTAAGTAAATAAAGTATTCACTCATTTAGTTTGTTATTCAGTTGTTGAATTTTTCAGGGTTGGTGGATTTATTGCTGGTCCTTCACATTCCTCAGGATTTGCAGCTATTTGAAGTACCCTAATTTCCGGATCAGAGTTAATCATTCTTTCAACAAACCTTTCACCCTATCTAATTAGGATTTTTTTCTGCCTCTACACGTAGCAATATCGTACGAATTATTTTTTTTCTAAATTTTTAGGACGGTTGAGTGAACACTATTAAGTCTTTCGCTTATCTGTGTAACTTTTCCCCTCATTTTTTAGCTATACGATTATTTTTTTGATATCTTCAGCCCACATCTTTAAACGGATAAAATAAAATTCCACTGAATCAGACTGTTGCTACTAAATATCTATTCTATTAACAACACACACCAATGAAAGCTATTTATCGTTTGGCTACTATATACCGGAAAGAGCATGGCTTATGCGCAATTATTGGTTGCATTATATAAATACTGACAAAAGACTGTTGATGTTGCTCGGGAACAATAACTGTAAACAAACAAGCTCATTGTAGAATGTAGCAAGCCAGTAAAATGATGAAATTGTACCAAATGACCCGAATTTCATTTTAATTAAGGACAATTCATTAATATTCTTAAATAAAAAACATTCGTTAAAGACCAAGCCCATGGGCAATACAATTCATAAAAATATCACCACAACCAAATACAATAAAGAGAGCTGGCCTACCCAAAAGACCCATTCAATTTCGAATAGGAACAGACTCATAAAATTAATGTGATTATAACGCCCCAGTAGCCGACCGCGGCGGTTTGTCCCCCGTGACAGCGACAACTCATTTATGATTCATATAACAATGTCTACTAAGAGTGTTTTGAGCCCCCATCGCGACCACACTGTCACGGTCAAACGATTCAACATTGAACCCAAATCCACTTCCACTTCCAGTCGTCGAAAATAGCGGAAGTAATCGCGTGTGTGCTTCCGATTCAAGTGACCTATAAGCATTTAATTAAATCCACGAACAGCCTACTCGTATGTCGTGGGCATTACCTACTCCCAACCTGTTCGTGTCATGGAAAGGTAAAAGCGTAACTACCTAACCTAAAGCGGTGTAAGCGACACTCGACTCGTGTAGATACAATACATATTTTCATTCTATTATAATTCACGCGATGTTCAACGATTGGCCTTTATTCTCGACGGCGCGGCGCGGGTGTTTCTTTTATTTACACTTGACCTGTACCCATCACCATTGTCGCAAAGGTTTCGAGTAAGAGGGATAGACTAACGTACCTGTGAATCATCAAAGTCATCATCACTGGTGTCTATGCTTTTCTGCTTGCGTATCCTTCCCAGACTGCCAGTTCCATTGAGGTATGTGCGTCTACTCTCCGAGGCACATGCGGCAATACCGCCATTACTGCCACCATCGCTTCTTGCCTTATAGAGAGCCGACGAGCTGCTGCAACTGGTAATTGGGATTGGGTTGCTACAACCGCCACCCTCAGCGGCCATGTCTTACGATAAGCGCATCCAATACCGCCGCGCGCGAGAACGTCTACGAGTGGTTTACTCACTTTCCTTCTCGTTCCTGTTTTTCTTGTTGATTATTGATTTATCCCGAAGGAAGAAAGTTAGCTTATCATCATATTAAGCTATGGACTTGGCACTTTAACACTTTCTTTGTTTCCGACTTGATATTGGCAAACTTTCGAAAGGATACTGTGATCGCGGTCGCCTTAAGGATCTGGGGAAATCAAAATTTCGAATCGCGTATCGGCCAATTTCGCGTACGATTCCGACTACTACTCGTATGAATGGTTTTCGAGTTTCTTTTCCGTGTGATTTTCTTATTGTGGACCTTTTTGCTCGTGACCACGACCGAACTATGAAGCACTTGCAGTGTTATTCGCCCCGAGCTCAACGATGTCTGCGTGACAATATCCCGTGTGTGTTGCTCTGCTAGAGGCATAGCACATGGTGCGAATAATCAGCTTTTCCAAGCATGCGTCCTCGATAGATGTCGAGCATTTTTCTTGCTCCTTTTTTCCTTTTTTTTCGATGGATTCGTATCCTTTTCACGAGAAATAATTCTAATTTTTTTTAGTTAAAAATAGCACTAAACTTAGGTCGTAATATCACTGATATATGGTTGACTGGATTGACGGCAGGCCGGGCTCTTATGATATGAATTAGAAAATGGGGTGGCGAGGAGGAGAAGGAAAAGTTTCTTTCTTTATTCACCGGACGACTGGCAGACCACATGCAGTCGGCAACACTTCAGAATCAATACTGAGTGTTAGAACGAGTGAGTGGGGAGAGTACCATATACGCATGTCGTTTGGTCTGGTCGACTGTGATTTTCGGTGACGTTTAATGAACGAATTACCGCTAATTGGAGTCGAACATAACGTACCGTATGTTCGAATTAAAATCATTCAAAAATAATGTTTCAGCGGTTTTGAGAATTTTGGAAAGTCTGCAATCTTTTGTTCGGGAAACGATGGAATTAGGTATTGTCATATTAGTAAAACGAGCTTATGTGCTTCATGCTTAATTTAGTTAAGTGATTGTTGTAGCAATTGAATTTGAAAGACAGCTTTTATCACCGGCTATGATGTCTGCAATCTGCCTTTCATTTATTAATGCCTACAATCGGTTGCTGCTTCTTGGCTGCATTGTGACCAATTTTTCACTTCCGTGCAGCTCCTTTGGCTTTCGCACGGCTAAGTCATCTATTTGGCCGTACTTCCAATACGCCAATACGCAGCCCAAGATCTAACTTTGGGGGCAAGCAAGTCTGTTGCAAGTCAGCTAGCCCATTCTACTTGGTTTGGTTGCAAATGGAGAAGGTACTAACATTTTTTTCTCCATCATTTTACGTCCCATTTAATAGCGAAGCTTACTACAGATGTGCCTAATAGTTATACATTGTTATACATTGAAAGGCGCTGCACTAAGTTTAAGGGTGTTTTCACAAATTCATAGTATCTTCATGCATTTTCGTCCCACCTGAATAAAGGCACACTTACCTTTACCGAGCTTCGAGACCAACACTCCTAGTTATCTGACCATTAATGATTAGGATATCTTTTTGTAAATCTTACCCTAACATACGAGTATGGGAATATTAGTGAAGCACATATCCAGTTCAATATGCAGCCATCGCAAAGCTTATTGCCGATAGCAGAAATCATATTTCGCCGTATTTTTTCCTCAGACAATACCTACAGCATACATTCACACTTTAGGTCCACACTTTGCTCAGCTTTGGAAAAATGCTAATATTGTACTATCCCAATCAATAAGAAAGGACGAAGGAATGAGGTGTCCAGCTATCGCCCCATTGTTAAGCTCTCTTCCCAAAGCCTTGAGAGTATCGTATACAATACAATATTTTTTCACTGCAAGCCTGTCTTCTCCCTATATCAATACGGGTCCCTAAAAGGTTTTTCGAAAACCATAACCAAACCTTATGTTCACTTGAGGATGGCAAGGAAGTAGATGTAGTTGCCAAAGACAGTTTTTGGTTATCCTCCCGGTTTTATCTTCCTCGAAAATCGTCAGTACAATGTTATTTTCAGATCTTCTATTACTGATCTAACTAATATCACCTCCAGAGTCCCCCAGAAAAGCTTGCATTAAAACAATAGCATTTGAGGTGTAAAGCAAACCAATTGAGCTGAAAATTGATCACGAAGGAAGGGTATATGAATTCTTGAAGAAGATATGCTTCCTATGATGACCACTCACATACTCGTAGTACATAATATACGTACTACGTGGTCCGATAAGTACTTAGCCTACTGTTGAAAAATGTGGCGGATAGATGGCACCCACCTATACCAGATTTAGCATGTTCAGCTCAAAATGGCCTACACGGTTGTTTCCGGCAGCTCAGTTGCTCTCTTTTCATTTCCAATCGCCGACTTAAGAGGTTCTTTATAGATTGCGTTTAATAAAGACAGAGTTTCATTCATTTATAAACGGTTTCTTTGTTTGCTTTTAAAACCTACAAAAGAAAAACAAAAATTTTGGAGAAATGACGATTTATTTTTCAATATAGTCTCATTTTAGCTCGATACACTTGACCCAGCGATGCTCCAACTTCTTTAACCCGTCTGAAAAATACGTTTTCTTGAGGTCTGCAAAGTAGGCCTCCATGGCGGCGATGACCTTCTCATTCGACTGAAATTTCTGCCCGGCGAGTGACTTTTTCAAGTTTGGAAACAAAAAGATGTCACACGGGGCCAAATCTGGAGAATACGGTGGATAGGCCAGCAGTTCGTAGCCCAATTCGACCAATTTGGCCGTGGCGAGGGCGGAGGTGTGAGCGGGTGCACTTTGTTCTTCGCCAAGTGGGGCCGTTTTTTCTTCAATTCGGCTTCGAAACGGCCCAATAAAAAAAAAAATAATTTGGCATAGTACAGGCCTGTGACCGTTTTGCCCTTCTCCAGGTAGTCGATGTGGATCACACCTTGTGAATCCCAGAAAACGGTGGCCATCACCTTTCCGTTTTGCTCTTAAACAGTGTCAAACGGAGTGAGCAAACGCGGCACCCATCGCGCCGACAGCTTTCTCATGCCCTAAATTTCACGCAGGATATGACCCACGCAATCTTTTGAAATGCCTACTGTCTCAGCTCTCGCCCACCTTCAACCGGCGGTCTGCCAATACGAGATCGTGGATTTTTTTCACATTATCCTCCGTGGTAGCCGTTTCGGGGCACCTGGACGTGGCTCATCAAACTCGTTTTTTGGTGGTCGCCATCGAAGGAGAAGAGTCACGGTACACAGCATCCAAACGCTCTTTGATTTCGCTGCGCGATTTACTTCCAAAATCAAGAATCGTATCACCGACCGATATTGCTCTTTTTCCATTTTTCTAAAATCCGCGGACACTCCCGCTTCCACACGCGGTCAAAACAAAACTACGAGCCCCATCCGGCTGAAATTTCGACAGTAGCCGTCTTCTAGAATGTACTACACGATAGTAGTTGCTCTTGCGACACTGGCTCCATCTGGCGGTGAGGCTAAGTACTTATCGGACCACCCTCGTATGTAACGGGTCCGCCAAATAATTTTTTTTTTTTTGAAAATGCTATAAAAAAAACTACTGAATATTTTCTCAAATTTCTTTTTTTATTTGAAAGTACAATCCTTCCGGTTAATAATGGAAAATAATTTCATTCAAATGGCTGCCTCGGCTGCCCATGCAGTAGCCTACACGATCGGTCCAATTTTTAAGCACATTATCGATTGTGTGCAGCTGTATTTCACCAATGGCTTCACGAATATTGTCCTTTAAAGCGTCAATTGTCTCTGGCTTGTCGGCGTAACACTTATCTTTGACGGCACCCCACAAATAATAGTCCAACGGTGTCAAATCGCAGCTCCGAGGTGGCCAAACGACATCAGCTCTGCGGCTGATAATGCGATCTTCAAAAACAGGGCGCAAAACATCGAGTGTAGCTTCGGCTGTGTGGCACGTAGCGCCGTCCTGTTGAAAACAAATGTTGCCAATATCCTCCTCTTCGATTTTTGTGAACACAAATTCGTTCAACATGGCCCGATAACGTTCGCCATTGACTGTAACGGCCACTTCTTGCTCATTTTCGAAGAAAAATGGCCCAATTATGGCTCGTTTTGGGTGCACCGGCTTTTCAATGTATGCGTGCGGGTTTTCTGTGCCCCAAATGCGACAATTTTGCTTGTTTACATACCCGCCAAGATCAAAATGAGCTTCATCTGAAAAGATGATTTTTTTGGCAAAATCGCCTTCTTCTGTAAGTCGATCGCAGGCCCACTTAGCGAAGCGAAAACGCATTGGATGGTCAGTTGGCTCAACTCCTGAACCAATTGGACTTTGTATGGCGTCATACCAAAGTCTTTATGCAAAATTCGTCTCAATGATGTCTCCGAAATGTTCAATTGTTGAGAACGACGGTGAATTGATGTTGATGGCGCTTCACGCACACTTTCTGCCGCAGCAGCAATATTCTCGGGTGTACGCACTGTTTTTGGCTTTTCACGCTTTGGTTTATCGATGAGGATGCCGGTTTCTTTCACTTTTTTCACAAGATAACGAACATACGGAGCTGACGGTGCTTCTCTTCTTCCAAAATCCGTACGCAATTTTCGCACACATTCTGCAACATTACCATGATTTTCAAAGTAATGTCGCAATATTTCCCAGCGTTGTTCAAGCGTATAGACAACCATATTCGTTCAGCGGAAGGATAAAACTAATTATCTGTCAAATCAGACATGAGCTAAGTGTTACCATTCACGAAATAAGCACTACTTGAAAAAAAAACGCTAGATGGCGGACCCTTTATATGTCCTGCAGTATCATCATCCTCAAGATTGATTATCCTCCCTGCTTCAGATCGCATTGTTCGGATAGGAAACGAAAAGGCTGTTTAATATCGTCTCCTCTGATGTTTAAGATGTTTTTAGAGGGTTTGTTAATGGTTTAATATAATAGTTTCTTCGATTGATATATTCTTGGAGTTTGTTCCAATGGGCAGATGTTGTAATGTTACCCAACTATCTAAAGTTCAATATTCATACTTTGTGTGTGCATTTCCAATATAACACCTTAATGGCATGGAACGAAAATGTTACTGTGAATTAAAACCAACGCGACAAATTCAGTCAAATCTCTCAAAAAATCCTATCTGGGACAACCACCCCCGGAGAGTAGTGAGCGAACATCTTCTACACGATCCATCTGCACCCCGTCCAATTTGTGTGACAAACACCATGAGACCGTACACTCTTGAACCTGTACGAATCCTATAAAAAAAAATGTTAGAATAAAACCGCGGCTTTGAATGCCCCATGACGAAAATGGCAGAGGTAGACGCTAATGAATGCACTACACACACTCACATCACCACAACAATACTGACCATAACTGACAATAAGTTACACACACTCACATCACCACAACAATACTGACCATAACTGACAATAAGTTTCATCAGCTTAAAAAAATATAATCATGGATGTGAGCGGATAGACTAACGCGCAACTTAATTGTTCATTTTCCAATAGATAAACGACACCATGCATGATGTTAAATTGTTTCAATTTCTAGGCTTAAGGGTTCATTTACTTTATTTTAATTTTTCATTTTTTTCTTGTGACCGAAAGGTATAGTTGTTCTGTTTACTTTTGAGTGTCCGTATAGGGCCAACATGAGATCATGCGTACAAGATATCAAGCCCTACGAAAGAAAGTCAGGCATCTCCTTTGAGATAAAAAAAGGGACAATGGCAAATGAAAAAGTTTGCTTAAATTTGGCTAAAAACACGAGAGCAATGTATGCAGGGCAAAAGGAAAGGACACGGAAGGTTCGCCCGAACAACAGAAGAGATGCAGCCCAATAGAGCAGATATTTCGATAAACATTCAGCATGTATAATACATGGGAATACACAATGCATACTGCAATCTATTGGCTTAAGAATAATAAGGCCACAGGTATCGACGTAATGCCATCGGAATTAATGAAATATTATTATTATTAACATTATCATGATTACCGGGCACTTGGATCTCGAAAGTTCAGAGCCTCTTTAACTACCCTTCACTTAATATCCTTGTCACGAGTGTGCTCCCTTCATGTTTCGCTGTTCTATCCCATCTTTCCTAGATCCATCCTTATATTGTCCTCCCATCTACCACGCAGGTCCATTCTTATATTGTCCTCCCATCACATTTGATTGTTTGTATATTATCCATTCACCTTACGTATCCTGCCCATCTATGTAAGTCTTTGGAATATTATTACTGGGATAAAGCTTGGGGCAGAATAGGATCCGTCGAGTTCCTGATTGTGTAGTTTCTCTATTCTCCAGTTTTTTCGTCTTGTTTTCCACCATAGATTCTCCTTAAGATCTTCTTTTTAAAGGCTAGAAATCTGTTTTCTTCGTTCTTGGTCAGATTTCACATCCATAAAATGTCATTGGCATTATTATGCTTTATAAATGAGGATTTTAACAGAGCGAGACAAATGAGTTGTTTGGAATAATTCATTCATCGAGGAAATGCATTTAAGCGTGTACCCAAAACGGTACACGTGGCAGGGAACGTGTTAAACTTGCTTGAGGGCGACGTAATTTATACTCATTGTCCGACCACATGGTTGGACTGAGCATCAGTGGTGCAACCAACGGAGGCGACAACGACGTTCGGTGGCTAGTAAAGGTTGCTGCAGGAGGCACAAGCATGCCAGCACTTTCGGCATGCACCTCAAACACTCCTCCTCTTATTGGTGACGGTCAAATCCCCAATAAGAGCATGCCAGGTTCCAAAACTGACGGAGCTGGAGGTGTTCAGGGTCCTGTTATGGCCGGCGCCATCGCCGAAAAAGGCGATAATGATGACAGACAGACTCTGATCGCAAAAAGCAAAGCGGTTTTCGATCCCAATAAACCTCAAGCTGGCAGAACTGTTCCAAAGCGGCGTCAGAAGGGAGCAGTAGCTCGAACCGAAAAAGGTAAGAGCGCTTGCAAACGGAAGACGGCCGCCGGGGACAACCTTGCTGGGGAGAGAGAACGTGATGTCTCCTCCTCTGACGTGGCGACGGGTAATCGGAGTCCGAAGGTAGATGCGGCGATAAACAAAGATCAAAGCAAAACTCTGAAGACGGAGAGGACCAAAGATTGGTCCTCGGAGGCGGGCACTTCACACAACAAAACCCTTTCCTCTGGAAAGGAAATACAAGTGCCCGTAAAGAGTCGAGACAAGCACCTATCCTACAAAGAGGCAGCCATCTCCTCTGAAAAGGTCAGGATAGGGAAGGCTGGCAGTGACTGCAGAATGACTAGCGCAGATTGCCAACACTGCAAGGATCATCTACTGGAGCTAGTTTCAGCAACAGGCTTCTGTATTCAGGCTGAGAGGTCTGCTTTGATGAATGGTACCTTCGTGGTGAGTTGTTCCTCACAGCAGACATCTGCCTGGATCAGGAGCATGGTGCCGAAAATCCCTCCCCAGGGAACTACTACCTATCAGGTAGTTAGTCTCCCAAAATTAACGCGCGCCATCTGCTGGATTCCGGGAAAACCTGGAAACAAGCTAAAAGTGCTGCCGCGACTACGTGCGCAGAAGCCGGGACTCGACACGAGGGCCTGGACTGTCTATTCCTACAAAGAGAAAAAGGGCTCTCTGAAAAAATAGGGCTTCACTCTGGTTGTGGGATTGGACAACATATCTGTCGAGACCATGAAACTCGCGCACGACTCACGTCCCTACTTCGGCCTTGGTAGGATTTTATTCCATTTTGATGTCAAGTAGTCGAAGGATGGAACGTGCTCCGCATTCTAAATCGATGATTTTCACTCAGATTAATCTACAGCATTGCAAGGCTGGTACCGCTGTTCTCAATAGCAGAATGGCATGCAGTACTACAAATCATTATTCAGCTACCATTTGTGTGGAATAAACCTCCGGGTACTTTTGGTGGTATACGTGTTGCTAGGATTCTTTATGATGAATACCAGATGTTACGTTGTCAGACCATAGATATATCGAATTCCAATTGAAGTGTCCTAGCGGAATCTGAGAAAGACTAACTGGTCAGAGAGGAGCTTGAGAAATCCACTCAAGCACTGCCTAAACTCAAAACAAAGCAATTGGTGGAGGATGCCGTTCATATCCTGAGCAGCGCCACCACCAATTGTTTTGAACTCGCATGTCCTATCAAAAAACCTTCTAGGAGGAAGCCGGTTCCCTGGTGGAACCCTGAGCTCCAATGTCTTCGCAGGGAAGCCAGAAGTCTCCTGAACAGATCGCTTAAATCGAATTTGGAAGATGACTGGAATAAATATCGATCGAAGCAGAAGGAATATAAGAAGCTTATTCGTAAATCGAAGAATGATTCCTATAAGTCCTTCTGCGAAGAGATCAAATCCCTGAGCGCGACCAGCAAATTGGTTAACGTCCTCAAACGAGGAAAATCGACAAAGCTGGATGTACTCAGAACGTCTGATGATACCTTCACCGAGTCTAAAGCAGAAACTCTTAGTTTACTGTTTCAGGCCCATTTTCCAGGAAATCAGACTGTTATCGGCTCCCTCATTGGAAACTGCGACTGAAACGATGAAAACAATTCGGCGTGTATCACGCGTGGCAACTACTGAGGCCATTGAATATGCTGTGGCATCTTTCGATGGCTTTAAGTCGCCGGGCAAAAAGGTATAAGACAGCTGTTTCCTACTTTGAAAAGAATTTTCTCTGCTAGTTTGGCACATGCCTACTCAAGGAAAGAAGATTGCTCACTCGCCAAGAGTTTCAGACCAATCAGTCAAACATCCTTCTGGCTGAAAAGCATGGAGAGATTAGTAGAGTTGCACGTGCGTAAAGTTGCCCTTCGAAAGCATCCTCTCTCTCGGACATGCAACATGGTTAGCAGCGCGGAAAATCCTGTGAGACTGCTCTTCAAAACTTAGTTGGGAGAATTGAATGCGCTCTCGAAAGGAAAGAGTACGTACTAGGCATTTTCGTCGACATTGAGGGAGCTTTTGATAACGCTACTTTCGACAGCATGTGTAACGCTGCTAGACGGCATGGCGTAGATGAAGCACTGGTTTTGTGGATCAAAGCAATGCTCGTGCACAGGACATTGATCGCTGATGCAGGTCTCGAACAATGTGTCAAGTCTGGAGTAAACAGGGGCTGCCCGCAAGGTGGCGTCTTGTCTCCGCTGTTATGGTGCATGGTGGTCGACTCTCTGCTAGATGCTCTCAATGCCTCTGGAATCTATGCCCAGGCCTATGCGGATGATGTTGCTGTTCTCTCTGTCGGCTCATGTTTAGCGAATGTCTGTCTCAAAGCGCAGGCGGTGCTAGACGTGATCGAAGACTGGTGCACGAGAAATGGGCTGTCCTCCTCTTAATCCTCTTAAGATTGATGTTATCTTCACGAGAAGGAGGAAAAATACTCACATTACTCAGCTGGTGCTCACATATCGATATACAAAAAAGTTAAGTACCTGGGGTCATCTTAGATAGAGGGAATATCCAGGATGCAGGATGACTAAGCGCGCCCTGGCGTCTACAAGAAGTCCGCAACATTCTTCTTATCCTAAGGGAGAAATGATTACAGAAGGCTTACGGGCGTCATTACGGGCCATTACACTTTTGCCAAGAATCTCTACGTGCTTGGCATCAGACGCCTACGCTTACGCCTGTGCTGCATGTTGCGAGGAGGATGATACAGCAGAACACTTTCTCTGCGACTGTCCCGCCTTTGCTCGCGCACTGTTGCGCACCCTTGGGGCCGACGTGGTGAGTGCCGAATCTCTTAACTCTACATCACTGAACCCTCTCCTCACTTTTCTCCGGACAACGGGGAAAATACAATAAAGACAAGGTGTCTGTCTGGTAATACAATGGACCAGTATTTGTGTCTGAGTGCTCCAACAGATAGTAGAAGCCTCCAACAAAAAAAATAAAATAAAAACTGTCTCCAGTAATCACAATCGCAGTTGACGAGTTCATACGTGTTTTATTTATTTTATTGTAAAAGTGCAAACACAATATGCCGACAGTATCGAAAATTGAATATCGTGCAGTCATAAAGTTTCTGACAAAAGAAGGACAAACTCCAAAATTAGATTCGAAAGAATGGCGGAGTCCAAATGAAGCAGCCTCAATAAAGCAAAAGTGATGGGCCCCTACTGCGAGTGTCGATCAGCGATCGACCATCGACATTTATCGATCATCGATCGGCGATTGCAGATGTTGGTATTGTGGATGTCGATTGTGATCAACAGTTGTCGATTTGACACTCGCTTGTTGTCGATCGCAAAAATCTTCGAAGAACGATCCAGACGACACCTCCAGCAGAAACACAGGGCGCGGAGACTTTACCTGCGGCACTATTTAGAGCAGCTGCTTCACAATTGACTCTTATCTCGTATGCCATCGTCGCAGAGTCTTGGTCTATTCATCAACACCATACCGTAGAAAGTTAACCTGAGTAAAAGTAAAAAATGGAGAGGCGTCACTCTTCTTAACACCAATCAGAATTTGCTAGCCACCCTGATAGTTTCGAGGATCGCACCAACCATCGAGAAACACCTTCGACGTGAGCAGGCTGGATTTCAAGTTGATCGTCCTTGTGTCGACCACACAAACACAATGAGAAAGATTATTGAACAACCTGTTGAGTGGAACAGCCCGATTTTCCACCTGTTTGTCGACTTCATGTTATTTGGTACACCTTGAAGAACATTGGGATCTCTATCATCGACCTCGTACGCGAATCAAACCGAGAGACTCCATGCACGGTGCGCTATAAGAACAAAGAGAACATAGCTTTTATAAACACCAGAGGATTGAGACAAGAATGCATTATCTCTCCTTTACTTTTCATCGCTTTCCTCAATCTTGTCAGTATGCGCACCTACTCGGATGACATTTGCCTCATGTCTAACTGGTTCACTGGCATCCAGTAGAAATCGAACGCCCTCAAGATCAACGCTTCCAAAGCTGGACTCAGAATTAACATCGCCTAAAAGAAGCAGATGAGAATCGGCACGAGATGTGAAACAATATTTTCTCTCAACGGGTTACCGATCGAAGATGTTGAAAAGTTCTGCTACCTCTGTAGCATGCTCTGTAAGGACGGGGGATCAGAACTCGACGTCTCGACGCTCAACAAGGTGCACTCAGCCTACTATTCGCTTAAGATCTTTTCCTTTCTAAAACGCCGGATCTTCAACTCCAATGTCAAATCCGTCCTCTTCTATCACTGTGAAACGTGGAAGGCTGCTGAGAGCCTAAACCGAAAGCTACAGGTGTTTGCAAACAAATGCCTGAAGAGGACCCTGAAGATCTTTTGGCTGGAGTGAATAATGAACGAAGACCTGCTACAGAGAGCTTCCCAGCTACAAGTAGCGATGGAGATCCTGAAGAGGAAATGGAGTTGGATTGATCAACGGATGTAGCAAAGAAGGCCTTCACTTGGAATCCACAAGGCAAAACCAAAACCAATCTTATAACTATTCAATTGGAATTCAATGTGCAGCGCGTCGCATATTATCTATGTATATACGAATGCAAAAAATGTGGAATAAAAGATTAATTTTCCTTTTAATGCAATGTTTTATTGAATTTTCTTTTCCTTTTATATTGATTCTCTACAATTTCTTTGTTTAATTTTCTTATTCTAAAATACATCCTTGCCCCAAAAAACTCTCTCCTCGCATCCTACCTGTTTTGTAAGTTCCAGATGCGTTTTTAGAAAATTATTGGAGATTAGCAGGTCATCTCCGTTAATTTCATTGAAGACATTCTCCAGATTCCTCATGTGATTCATAAGTTCTGCTGTTTGCTTGGATAAACCACCCTCATTTAGGTGATTTACCCAAGTGAAAGACTAATCATTGGTTTTCTCCACCAGAATCTCCGGAATTTCGTCCCCCAGCTTGTGGCAAATGTAACCTGCGGGGTTTTCCAATCCGTCCTGTGCTATAGAATCCACTTCACATTCTTCTTTACTTTGCACCGGTATGCTTCCTGGATTTATCAGTATACTTTTCAGAATTGTACCTTATACGAGAAGAAAAGTGAAGAATTAATTGATTTTTTTGGCAAAAGCGCGGTAGTATTACCTGTGGGAGTGGAATCCAATTTGAGGTCAGGTGTGTCGTCCTCAGCAACATTTGCATCATCGGAAAGAAGTCCTTCATTATATCCAAGAAGATATGACCTTAATCTGTATTTAAATTCTTGGCGATCAGGGTGGTCGTGAAGACCCGCTTTGCTGCGAATTATACCAAAGAAATTCTCCAACACGTCCTGGTTAAGGCGATATGTCAATAAATAATTGAAATCAAAACGATGTTTTATGCATTTTTAATGCATTATTTGTTTGAATTATGCCTGAAAACGAAAGTTATGAATATCATTTTAAGTTATACATATGTAATAATGTCTCGTACCTTTCTGGAAAGGCTATAAGCTTTCCTTTCCAATTATCCTCATTTACTGCATGAGCTTACTCATTTCATCTAGAATTGGATCTTGTATATCCAAAGCCAAACCGTACCCATGAGTTCGCTTTCTAGAACCTTGAAATGGGGCTTTGATGTTCATAGCATCGAACCAGTCATTAGTCTGAAAAAGAGCAAAAAGGTGTCTCAACTTTTTAAAGCAAATATTGTTGGTAAATATTACAGTTTTGAATAATTTGGAGCATTCGTCCCAATTGTAATTGCTCAAATGTCCCAAACTTGCAGCCCTTGTTATTGCCTGAGCAATCGTATGGGAGAAAAGTTTTGCTGCCATTTGAACTTTCTGCCTCTCTGCTCCAACAACGTTAAGGTAGCCTGTTGTTATTTTGTGTGTATTAGAGAGATCCCCGGAAGTTAAGGAAAGCAATGTCAAAATGATCTCTTTTCTTACTTCCTTACCATTTATTGTAAAACCATGATCAATAAAATGATTTCTCATGAGTTTTATTAAATGGGGCACATCGGAAAACACGAAAACTTTATTTTCGTTGTGAATAAATCTAGAATGTAAGAATAATCAGTAAATAATAATTTCTTTCGCTGTTTGTTATTGTTTATCAGGGTTTCTCCATGGTGACTTCAAGATTTCTGTACAGTGCCCTGTTTCCTCCCTCTAAATCACTGACAATAGCAACAACATTATAGCCAGAATCTCTGACTTTGCCAAGAATATGGTGTATAATGTCCGCTGTTATCTGACAATCAAAGGCATAGAAAACAGGTTGTTTCCATTTGCTGATTAGTCCTGCGAGTGATTATTAAAATTAGGCTTGATATCTTTTATAAGTATTCATATTTACATATATACCTCTTAACATTGCCACTTGTACATAATTAGCAGGAGATAATGTGGTATCTGAAGACCTGTCATACCAGAAAGCTTTGCGAATTTTCATTTCATTGAAGCTAAGGACACAAATTTTGTGGGCCTCGCTAAGTTGAGTTGTTGCTGACAGGATCTTCATTACAGGTGCAATTATCCCAGGTGAAATGTCCAGTTTATGTGCCCAACTTTGCAGAGTTCGCACGCCAGGAAGAGGGAATTTTTTTTCTTCTGAGCAGATTGGACGCTTTTGCGCTTGTCGAATAAAGGGTGATGGACTGCGCTATATCCGCCTCAGTCCACTGTAAGCGTTTTATGCCATTTTTCAACTTGTTGACTTGATCTTAAGTTATAACAGCCTAAATGCATATACTATTTTCTACTTAGTCAAATATTTTACCTGCTGTGAATATTTCTCGTAGTTTTTTTTCCATATTGAGACGTTCAAATTCGGACTTCTGAACTTTTATTTGAGAGAAATTAACTGCTTTTGGTAATTCCACTCTTTCTCTTGCATAATACACTTGTCCTTCTTCAAGTCTTCACTAAAAGTCCGTAATTATTGTTATGAATCTTCGTATAAGCTATAAGATAAACTTACATTTCCTGTTGTAAGATTGTTATTCTCTGGTTTGATTCCTCTATATTATTAATTTCCTCTGGAATTTTATTTTCTACCACAATGCCGACTTTACTCTCAATTGTGGTAGTCTCAGGATCATCAATAGCATTTACTTTGTCTTTTAATAGGCTTGCTATTACCTGCTTCTTTTTTTTAAATTCCATCCTGATATCACGAGATGAAGTGGTAGCTGTTGATTGCGATTGAATTGTTGGAACAGTTCCCATCTTCAACTTGTATCCATTGTTTTTGCAAAGTCCTGCAATTATAATTGCGATTAACCGTTGTGTAAAAGAAGTAACAAAATATTAACTTACCCATTTCAAACTGTAAATTCCTTTCCAAGTCATCGGCAGTAAAATGTGCAGAGCAAATTCGAGCTGAGCTTGGATTGAAACTATCTTTTCTTTTGCAAAAGTGAATCCATTGCTTTCGCAAGATATTGTCTTTTGTGAAGCAATAAAACCGAACAAAGGATCTCTCCTTTGAACATGGCAATACCAACTGAGTCGGTCGCGCTCTATCTTTCTTGTGATGGTTTCTTTTACGTGGAGGCTTCCTCGGATCTTTGAACTTTTAATTCTGTCACGCTTTGTTACTCCCGCTGTCATGCGAAGCATCTTCATCTCAGCTGCGGCTAATTTGCTCTCATACTTTTTGTGCATTGTCCAGCATTGTGAACCGTATGTGAGCGCCGGACGTACAACTGAAGAGTAGAGCCTTCCTTTCAGCTTAGGGGGCATTTTTCGATCACAAAAGATGGCGGAGTTTTCCCGCCACTTCATCCACCCTACGCTTACGCGATGGTTGATGTCGTCATCACAAGTTGCTCCTTTATTAATCATAGATCCCAGATATTTAAACTTTTCACACTTGGGAAGCACTCTTCCATTCAAGTAAATGTCTGGAATAGGCTGATGAGGGTCAGAGAACGGGCAGCACAGATACTCTGTCTTCTTTGAACTAATACGATACCCGTGTCCCTCAAAAATGTCCACCCACACATCAAATGCTCGTTGTAGGGACGCCTACAACATCACTCATCACTTACATATAATGGCTCCATCGTCAGCAAAGAATAGCTGGTGCACATTGGGGTCCGTCACTTTTCCTTCAAGCAAGCAATCAAGGACTGCTATAAAGAGCAGTGGGCTGAGGACGCTCCCTTGGTGTACACCGACTTTGATTGCGAACTCTTCGGTGACTCCTGCGGTGCATCTTACTCTTGTCGTTGCTCTCTTGTACATGTCCATGATCACTCGCACGTAGGTTTCTGGAACTCCTTTTTGTCTTAGCGCTACCCATAAAAGATCTCTTGGTTGCCGGTCAAAGGCCTTCTCGAAATCAACCAACACCATATGCAAGTCCTTTGACGAATCACGATGCTTTTCCATCATGACCCTTATACTTTGGATTGCATCTGTCGTTGATTTACCCGAGACAAACCCGCACTAGTCATCAGATAGTCGTATTATTTTCCACAGTCGGCTATCTAATACCCGTTCAACGATCTTCATGGTGTGCGACATCAGCTTGACAGAACGGTAGTTATCACAATTTCGCGTATCACCCTTTCCTTTGTGCAAAGGAAGAATATAGCTTTCCCTCCATTGATTAGGCATAGTGTCGCCTCTCATAAGTTTGGAGATAAGAACCATGAGCCATCTAGACCCGATGTCTCCCATCTTTTTCCAGAACTCGAACAGCTTTTCTTTTCTTGGAATTTTTAACCGCGTACCGAACTTCTTCGACTGTGATGTCGGATATTTCGGCATGACTCGGGGCGGCTCTTGGAAAGTACACTCGGGGAAACTGTTCGTTCAGAAGTTCCGCGCAATACTGTCGCCATCTGTGGAGAATTTTTTCGTCTTCCACAAGGAGTTGGCCTTCAGCATTGTTAATAAACTTTGGGAAACGAATCTCCTGAGCATTTCTTCTTCTCTCGGCGGCTATCTTAAAGATATTTGCTCCTTTGTTCAAATTGCTTTGTCGAAGCTCCTGGGTAGCCTGGTTCCTGTCAGACGCGGAAGACGATATTTCTTCTAACTCCAGATAGAGGCCTTCCATGCTTTTCGCTTTGAATTCGGCGCACTTTTTCTTCGCGATACCTTTGCAATATCTATATACCTTTTCACGGCGAGCTTTTTCCTCTCTATTAGAGCACTTTCACCAAGCTTGGAAAGCCATTTTCTTTTCGTGTATCACTGCCTTGGCTTCGTCTGTCCACCACCAGGTTTCTTTTGCGTGTTGGCAGTGGCCTTTAGATGTTCCGAGCAGTGATTCTCCAGGCCAGATTGTTGTAGGAAATCCCACATGTCTTGTCTGCACTCTTCATTACCGACCTCATCGATAATGGAAAAGAGGTAGTTTTTCATGTTGGTAATAAAAGCTTCGCCTTTTCCTTTATCCAGCTTATACCACTTGATTCTCTCAGACACCTTCGTTTGCTGCTTAGACTTCTTACTCGTCTAAATAAAAAATTCAGTCAGGAGGAGACGGTGTTGAGGGGCGATCGCGTCTCCCAGGATCACTTTGCAATCTTTAACTCGTGGCTTCATGAAACTGGATACCAAATAATAGTCTATTTGAGTTTCATTTCCGCCGCTGCTATAAGTGATCAGGTGCCAGCTTTGTTTGACGAACATGGTATTTAGCACTATAAGACCGTACGACTTGCACATGTTTAGGATATCTTCACCTGAAGAGTTCCTGGTGCCGTATCCCAGCCCTCCCTGGTAGTCTTCATAGTCCTCGCTTGTCTTCCCGACATGTCCGTTTAAATCTCCCCCAACAAACAAAAGCTCTTCCTTTGGGATGATTTTGACAAGGTTGTGGAAATCTAGCCAGAATGCATCTTTTTCTTTTTGTTCGCATCCTACTTGAGGGGCATATGCGCTTACGATGTTCCACACCTCACCATGCATCACCAATTTGAGCGCCATCAAACGGTCACTGGACTTTGAAATGGTTAAGACGTTGCCAAGTAGCTCTGCCGCAAGGATGATGGCGATTCCATTTTTCCCTTGTTCCAATCCATAGTAAAACATCTTGTAGGCTTTTGTTTTAACGTCCAAGAATCGTGCCCGATTACCGGTGTTCCGCCATTTCGTCTCTTGTACGCACAGGATGTCTACTCGCCTTCTAACCATAATTTCTTCAAGCTCATAGCTGCGACCACTCATGCTTCCAACGTTCCAACTCGCGACTCTTAAGTGTGGCTTACGCCGTTACATTACTTTCCTATCCCCCGGAAATCCTATATCTCTGACCCGAGCATTGCTGCTCGTCCCAGGATCACGACCATTAGTAGTTCCTGGCGGGGTAGTGCTTTTCCTTTTAGCGTTATTTTCCATAATGCTACGGTTTGACCGTTTTCTTTCTTCCCCTCATTTTGAAAAATAATATTATATCACACAATTATCATACACAAAATTCCACTTTATATTTTCGAATTCAAGGCGCGAAAACCGTAAACAAAACTCATCCGTATTCGTTTGTATAGAAGTGAATCGCGCTGGTCACGGCCTACGTCACAAAACATTGACAGATGGGTAGCAAACATGTCGGACATGCGCAATGCGTAATCTGTAATATTTCATTCATGCTTGTAACAGTTTCACCAGCTTTTTCGGCATTCCAAGCCTTACAAGGACGTGATATATTCTCGATCGATCGGAAAAATCATATGCCTTTTTAAAATCTTTTCCTTTCCTTAACATACTCGTATGATGTCAGTCTCTTTAAGAGAAGGATTTGACAGATTCTTGTAACAGCTTGATATCAGTGCATTATACTCGGTCACCCCCATTTAATTTTTTATTCATTTTTTAATAGCAAAAATCTTACTAAAAATTTTATAAATCCTTTTAAATTATTGTTTTCTATAAAGTAGCCCTGGCAACGTGACAAATATGTGGTATAACAACTGAACTGAATCGGCACTCCGAAATGTCACATATGGCATTGACATTAATTTGACATTTCTTCTGACGACAAACAAACACATTTCACGGAAAGTGTTGTGAAGAAACTAGGAAATTGAATTAGGTTTTTTGCTTATTTTTATATAAAGAAATAATAATGACTACTGCTGCACCAGTAGCAAACGCCTCCACACTCCTACCACTCGGTAAGTTACTATAAAAGCCATTCCGTTTCTTATAACTGACGAGTGTACTCCAGAACTAGTAGACAAATGCATTGGATCTCGGATCCATATTATCATGAAAAATGATAAGGAAATGGTCGGAACCCTCCTGGGATTCGATGATTTCGTCAACATGCTGCTGGAGGACGTAACGGAGTATGAGAACACGCCAGAAGGTAGAAGGATAACCAAACTGGATCAGATACTTCTGAACGGGAACAACATCACCATGGCAAGGGGACTTTGAAGTGTTTCTATGTGAACTTTTTTTTCAATTTTCTTGTTTTGCTTACAGTTGGTGCCTGGCGGGGACATCCCAGAATGATAGTACTGAGCAACGCTGACGATCTCATACGTTTAAGATTGAAGTGGACATTCACAATGATAAAAAACCGTACAAATTCTTGTTCATAATAAAGATTATAATTATTTGCTTAAAGAAGCTACTAAGCTGTTTCTTATGACGCTGATATGTATATTGGGATAGTGCTGCTGGCGAGTAGTGTCGGTAGTCACACGGAGGACGAGATGAGCGTAAAGGATCTGACATATCGGAGTATAAAGACAAGGAAATAGTTCATTTAAGGAAAAAATACAACATTTTCAAATATTTCCCTTTTTTACTGTCATTTTCCGCTGTAAAATTTACTTTGCTTTTCTTTATATTATTTTTTTAATAACCCAGTGACTCCACGAACGCACTCTTATGACAGCAGAGTTTCCATTCATTTGAAGCGGGCAAACCGTCAAATCGTTCGAACGCCAAAACTGCCCAAAATAATTCCAAACATCACAGTTATTTTATTTAGTTATTCGGGTATTAGAAAACAAATTAATGTGTCATTAAGAATTTTCAAAAATTCATTTTCTTTGTTTTTAATTAACAATGGCAAAAGTAAGTCAAGATCCGGCAGCCGTACCGAATTTTTCGTCCTGGAAATGTAAATTTCTAATTTCAGTTGGGAGTGCTTGACATAAATGGAACCAAGCATGTTTTAAAACTAGGAGAAAGCTATTTGATCGGTAGAAAAGGAAAAAATTGCCATCACGATATTGAAATTGACGACGCGGTGAGTATGGCCCTGGCTCGGAGTGCTCGGATTTGGATTACAATGTTTGAATTTCACTTTACCGCAGTCTGTGGACGTCAAGCACTGTTTGGTGGATTTTAGTGAACAGCTAGTGAAACTGGTAGATTTAAAATCGAAATGGGGAACATTCATCGGTGGCAAAAAGCTGTCCAGCTGCCAAATTATTCCGCTTGCTAAGTCAACGAGCATTCAAATTGGCAATGTGGAAACGGCGCTGCTGCTAAGCAATGACGTAATGGATTGCATTATCATTTTAAGTGGATTGGATTATTGTTATATCGCTTTTCTCAATTACAGGGCGATAGTGGTTACCTGGAGGGCCGTGTGACACCTCCAATTAAAGACGATTCAGAATTCATTTGCGATAGTCCGGAGAACGTCAACGGCAATCGATTGAAAAAAACTAGGGAACATTCGATAAGATCCAGTCCAAATATATCCGAGCCCAGTTCATCCACTTCAACTGGTCTTCATCATTTAGTGCTGTCGCGCCGATCTGAGGCTCAAAACGATAGCTTTTTCGTCCCAGAGACACAGTGCCTGCCAGTAAATCAGTCGATACACCGTACCCCGACGAAAAGGTCTTCGGATGCTCGCAAATCCACAGACCGAACCAGCACGAACCAACCTACTGAACGCGATGAGGATGACTACTATATTCCGGAAACTCAGGAAGTTGTCCATGCTAATCCACGGCTATCCAATTATCCCCGGCTGGCGTTTGGAAACGATCCGATCAACGAAGCCGTCGTAGATGACGATAAGCTACCGTCCAGTCAATTCCGGATTTGCACGCAGGATTTTAATGATCCATACGATAATTCCAGCAATAACTCTGATGATATTTTAGCAAACGTGCCGTGTTCCTTGATCATTCCCGCAATTCGTCATTCACCCGTTAAAATCGATGAACCATTGCGACGGAGTGGTAGCAAGGACGCAGATCGCGAGATGTCAAATATATCATTTACCCAGCAGTACGGCCGAAGTAGAAGTCAGTCTGTAACACCTGATAATATCGACGTCTTATCCAATAGTTCAGCACTCAACGTTTTTGGCGCAAACGACCGAAGGAGCGCCTCACAATGCACTACTCCGGAATTATTAGATGCACCTGAAGAAGAAAATCAGGACATGGATATCAGGAACGATACGAATGAAAATGAATCTAGAGAAGAGTTGCGGCAAACTCAAATGTTTACACGTAACTTGGTCGAAGGCAATACTCTAACACGATTGTCACCGCCCCGCGAAATCTCTGGGAGTCATCACGACTCGTCCATGTTGGCACCCACACAAAAGTTTATACCACCGCCATTACCATTGGCATCCGTATCGTTACCTTCAAAAATGGGAAAAACAATTCGACCACCGCCACCAAGCCCTGCCGGAGCGGGTGAAGGACAAGAAGAAGATCTACCTCCAACACAAATCTTTCAAGGAGTGTCCACTCCGAATCCGAGGACTATCGTGGCCCCGGGTATGGGTTTCTCCTCAACCTTCCTTGATTCAGCAGTGCATCCGACTGAGAACAGCTTTAATGCAAAATGCGATAAACTTCTCGACTCAGACGACGACGAAATGGATGAAATAGTCGCGCCGGATCTAGTCAGTAAATTGCGTGAAAACATTAAAAAATTGACTAAAGCGGGCAGGAAAACTCCTACCACCTCCCCGATCTCGGATCAGATTAGTTCCACAAGCCTGGCGAAAAATATTCCCGCCGACGGTAAGTCAACTCCATCAGCTGACCCTCCCGAGGCCAGTTTCATTGTTCCTAGGAGTAGTTCAAAGAAAAATGTTCGACCACAGCTCGTAACGAGAATCGATAACTATCTCTTAACTCCCGATTTCATTGGCAAGGAATTCACCAAAGACGAATACTTACAAAAGGAAGCCGAAAACAATTGGAAGAAAATAATGTGCCAGAAACACGGTAAATCACTTTTCCGCGATGAAGACAGCGAGAGTGTCTGCAGCAGTACCACCGATGCCGAAACGAGTCAAGATTCATTTACAGCTTTCCTAAAGCGGCCTGTGAACAAAAGTCCTAATACGACAAAAATCAGTTTGAAGAAGAAAAAAGGTCGACCGTCTAAGCAATCAATTGGAGAGCGACTTTCCCGGCATCGTCAATCGATCACGTCAATGGGCACTTCAACGAAGGTGACGAAGAAAACGGAAAAGTTTTCCTTAAAGAAGGATAAAACGATAAAGAAGGGTACTAAAAAGGATTCATCGGGTGAGTCGGATGAGAAAAAAATCAAAAGTCCAAGTCCAACGCTGAAAAAGCCGGTACGGACTCGGTCTCGCCGCCTCAGTGAGGGCACAGATAAAGAAAAGAAATCAGCAACGAAATCAGTCATAGCCGGCTCGTCGGAAGAGTTGAGATATATCACGAGGCAATCCCCATTTTCACATAATACAAGGCATAGCGAAGGCGCCAGTACATCCTGTAAACGTAAAGAAGAGAAAGCCTCGAGTACGAGTAGCGTGAAGGATAAGAGTGCTGCAAAAGTGAAAAGGAATACTCCAAGCAAAGAACTAAACAAGGATCAAGTGGCGAAGGACAAAAGAGAAAAGAATGGCGGCAAAAAGGACGAGGAAAAAGCGAAACAACCTAGAAAAAAAGAAACGAAGAGAGAAGAGAAGGCGAAACATTCTTCCAATAAAGAAGCAAAAGAGGATGAGAAAACAAAACAACCTGCCAGGAAGAATAAACAACAAAGAGACACATCACAACCGGGGCTTCGTGTGACGCGTTTGAGAAGTTGCCTCGATGCGACGCCTAGCAGTAGCAAGTCTGTTACACCGCCAGCAGTTGACAACTTATGTAAGCGGCGGAATCGTTTGAGAAGTCATGAGAAGAGCGACGCGGACATGAAAAAAGGTAAGTTTATTATGCGTGCCAATGTGTTGAACTTCTCGTCTACTTTTTCACATGATAGTTGATTCCAAAAGTGAAGCGCCAGTACGAAAAAAGCTTAGTCAGAAATTAGCCCCGGCTATTGACCTGACAATCAACTGTGAGAGTGACGATTCGTCGCCGCTGGTGGTAAATTCAAAACAAAATGGTCACAATCAAATCGCAGCCGCACCGAATCCTGTAAAACGAAAAATCGAATGCAGCTCAACGCGATCAAAACGCTTCCGATCCACGGTAAGATCAACTCAAAGCCTACACATAACGTCTCAACTTCATTCATTCATTTTCACAGGGCTCAAGCGATAGTGTAAAGTCGGGCCACATAGGCGAAAAGAAGCACCGAAATGAAAGACTTAAAATTGCCATGACCATGTGTGACCCCCGATATCTGGATATTCTCGAGAAACACTCTGGCAGTAAGGATCTCTCGCTCTCTCATAGGATCACAGTATTTTCATTGATTATTTATTCTTTCTAGCACTTTGGACATTCAGTAAAGACCCAACTGACTGCGACGTTTTGGTAGTGGAAAACGGAAATCGTACGTACAAGATACTTGTTGCAATAGCTCGGGGGATCCCTATAGTCAACATCGATTGGCTTATAGAGGTCCTTCGAAGTAAGACAACTGATGTAGCTTGTGATAAGTTTATTTTCGAAAATGACAAATTCCAACAACGACATCACTTTGAAATGAAGAAATCCTTGCAATTAGCAAGAAGAAAACCAGTGTTCGCGGGACTCAGCTTCATGATGACACCGAACATTCGCCCTGTACCTCAGGAAATGAGCGGTAATGTGAATGATTTTCGTTATAAAATGAAAATTAAATCAATTGCATCCCTTCTCCAGATATTATAACGTGCGCTGGTGGTAATATCTTGGACAGTATTCCGAAACAACATGCCAATCAGCGACTGTACCTGGTTTCACATGAAAGCGACAAACACCTTTGGCATTATTATCGTCGAGAGAACTCACATTTCAAAATTGTGACTAGCGAAGGTGTGATGGCGTCTGTGATGCAACAATCGGAGCATCCGCTAATAAAGAGCGCCATTGCGTGAATCGACTGTGTGGGTCCGTCGTTCTATTTGTTTTGTTAATTAATCGTCTTTTTGATATTTGCAAATTTGTTTTTTATCTGTTTGAAAACTTTGTTCGTTTGTGAATAAAATCGACCATAAAGTACAATTATACAGACTACGTGTGTGCTGGCTATTGAGTATCGGGTGAAGTTATTTACTAACGTGCTTATCCTGATGTATGGTAAGCCCCCTGCGCTAACCAGCTATAATCTAAAATCCAGGAAAGAAACAGAAAGAGAGGAAACATTGCTTCGCCACCACCCTTTGCACAGATCATACAAGTGAATAGAGCATACTCCGTAAATTGGATGGAACTCCATTGCTAATAAAAGGGAATTCGTAAAGACGAAGCTTGAGGAATACTGGTACACTTGCGGCCATACAGTTAAACCACTTTAACACGATCGCTGTATAAAACAAAGTTCTATCATAAAATTGAGTTTTTATTAATGTCATTTTTCCTTTTAACTTAACCGTTGCCAGTAGGGACAATTAGAGAAGAGGTGCTCGAAACTTCGAGAAAACAGGTGAGATCTTTCAATCCACCAAGAAGGCTTACCCACAGACATTGATGTAAATAACAACCTCTCCACATTCGCCGCCCATGTCAATTCAAAGCGCATCGCACACTTGCAAAGTACCCGCTCTAATCTCAAAAACTATTTTAAATCCTAACCTAAATACCTCTACATCTCCCCACCCATCAAATATTTCTTACAAAAACATATCCCTGTACTATCAGAACGTCAGAGGGTTACGCACCAAAACCTCCGTAGTACTCCTTAACTCCCAAAACCTACCCTACGATATACAGGGTGTCCCACGAGCAGTGTGCCAAAAAGCTAGAGCGTGTAGGTCTGGTCAAGACAAGAAAAAAATCGTATGGGAGGGGGGGGTCTATTCCCCCCCGTTTAGCCGGGAGGGGCAATTTTCTAAAAAATTGACTTAATTTGGGAAAAAAATTATTAAAAATCAACAGTTAAAGCCACAATGCCGTGATGTACTTTTTTGAAAAGCCAGAAACCTCTTCTTTCGTCCTGTTTTTAAATGAAGCTGTTTTAGGGAATAGTTTTTGAGAAATTAATTTTCGAACTCAAAATTTTGGAAAAAAAATGTTCGAACTATTTTTTTTCAAAATTTTATGTAATTAAGTGGTAATCTTTTTTCAAACATTCAATTCTCTTATTAGTTTTTAGTTAAAAACAGAAAACCGGATGCAAAAATGTCTTGTAGTTTTTGAGAAATTAAAAAAAAACCCGAACCACTTTTTTTTAAGAAAACCCTTTTTTTTGGTTTTAACGCGGCTGGACTTGTAGGCAAATTGATGTATGCAACATTGACCTCCTTTTTATTATTTTTAAAAAATTCGAATCATGCCGAAATATCCGACATCACAGTCGAAGAAGTTCGGTACGCGGTTAAAAACTCCAAGAAAAGAAAAGCTGTTGGGCCGGACGGGATACCCTCTGAGTTCTGGAAAAAGATGGGACACATCGGGTCTAGATGGCTCATGGTTCTTATCTCCAAACTTATGAGAGGCGACACTATGTCTAATCAATGGAGGGAAAGCTCCTTCTTCCTTTGCACAAAGGAAAGGGTGATACGCGAAATTGTGATAACTACCGTTCTGTCAAGCTGATGTCGCACACCATGAAGATCGTTGAACGGGTATTAGATAGCCGACTGCGGAAAATAATACGACCAGTGCGGGTCTGTCTCGGGTAAATCAACGACAGATGCAATCCAAAGTATAAGGGTCATGATGGAAAAGCATCGTGATCCTTCAAAGGACTTGCATATGGTGTTGGTTGATTTCGAGAAGGCCTTTGACCGGCAACCAAGAGATCTTTTATGGGTAGCGCTAAGACAAAAAGGAGTTCCAGAAACCTACGTGCGAGTGATCATGGACATGTACAAGAGAGCAACGACAAGAGTAAGATGCACCGCAGGAGTCACCGAAGAATTCACAATCAAATTCGGTGTACACCAAGGGAGCGTCCTCAGCCCACTGCTCTTTATAGCAGTCCTTGATTGTTTGCTTGAAGGAAAAGTGACGGACCCCAATGTGCACCAGCTATTCTTTGCTGACGATGGAGCCATTATAAGTGATGATCAGGCGTCCCTACAACGAGCACTTGATGTGTGGGTTGACATTTTTGAGGGACACGGGTATCGTATTTGTTCAAAGAAGACAGAGTATCTGTGCTGCCCGTTCTCTGACCCTCATCAGCCTATTCCAGACATTTACTTGAATGGAAGAGTGATTCCCAAGTGTGAAAAGTTTAAATATCTGGGATCTATGATTAATAAAGAAGCAACTTGTGATGACGACATCAACCATCTGCACATATTCTGCTTGCCATTAAATGTAACAATGAGCAAATGTGTGCAGTAAATGACTCTCTGGCCGAACTTAAATCCGAACTACGCTCGTATTTGCAAAAAATGTCTCAACTATTCACCGACAACCTTGACTCCATAAACCTTTGTATAGACAACCTCGCAACAAAACAACAGTCAGCTTTCGGAAAATACAACGAGTCAACTAAAAAAAGTGCGGAAAACTATGACCATCTGCTCTCCCTTATATCCCAGCTGAATTGCAAACTGGATAACCGTGAAACCACACCGACTAAACTTATAAACGCGAACTGCTCTCCCGTTTCCCCGAACCTTAATTCTATTCGGGGGGACATCTCAACGCTTACGTCAGCACTCTCGGAGCATACAGCAAAGTTAAAGTTCCTGGACGACAAAACATCTGACCAACTTGAATGCCTGAATAAAATCGAAGACACGCTGCACACACTCAACATTGATTCCAGCCTCACAAGGTCAGCGGTCAACACTATAATAGAGGAACTGAAATGTACGCCACCCAAATCCCCGGTAACCGCCTGCGATTGCAGGACTACCTACAACATCTCCCTTATGGAAGAGCTTGATAACGCGACCATCCGTACCACTCCAACGCCACTTACATCCTCCGTCCAAACGCAAACCAGCATGAGTCCTTTGAAGCCCCCATCTACCACACCTCCTCCCATCTCAACGCCGACCATTGAACGTTTCGGAGCTGTTTGGACCCTATCTGACTGGAAACAGAGAATCAACAAGCTGCACAAGAATAATGCGACGATACAGGAGCCTTTGTCTACCTACATCTTATGGGACACCCCACGCGACGCTGACGACCGCTGGGTATTTAACTTCTTCCGCAAACGATATGCAATCAACCTCGTTAAGTGCACGCAGCTCACTCCTCCCAAATTCCATCGCAGAAACTGTTTTGAAATTACCATCCCTCCACAATATGAATGGCTTTTTCGCAGCCTCCCCAATAAGGAAATCAAAGTCGACAGGATGCGGATTACCATTAGGGATCGTAAGAACAACACAAACGTTAAACCTAAAAATAAACCTAAGCTCAATACTCCCAAATCCCCTAACCAAGCCAAACCTGGACCCTCGCCTCTTTCTCAAACCCCTCGCAATTTAGGAACTAACTGGGAATTAAAGACTGGAATAGTCCCCAATTTCTCCCGACCTCTTCCTCTCTCAATAGCTCCCAAATCAACAGATCACCTCAACATCCCCCCACCCAATAATTCTCCTAACAGATCACGTAACCACAACCGCGTATCCTTCAACCTTGCGCCCGGCTCCAGACCCTCATCCCCCTCATCGAACATTCTTAATTCAATACCCAATCCCAACACCCAGGCTTCACGTAACAGCCGCACGTATCCTCAGTACCCAAACTTTATACACTCTCACACTCTGAACCCAACTCCCTCCACCTCCTCAGCTTCTAACAACACCCCCTCCAGCCCCTCCACCTCCTCAGCTTCCCACAACTCGACCTTCCCTCTCACCTCCCCCTCTTTCTTAGATCCACTTCTCCCTCCCACAGCCAAACTCACCAAACATCTTGCCGAGCTAAACGCCGAAGACCGCTATGTTATGTCACGTTTAAGAGACAGAAGAATCTACGAAAATGTACGCCTCTATCTGGCCTACCTCCACGACAAACCTGACTCCATTTGTATCGACGGCAAAACTAAAACCAACGTCCTAGTTTCAATCCACCAAGAAGGCCTACCCACTGACCCCCACGCGTTAAAAAAGACCTTTATACGATTTCACGAAAGCCTTAATATTTCTCCCATTGATGTAAATAACGACCTCTCCACTTTCGCAGCCCACGTCAGTTCAAAGCGCATTGCACACTTGCAAAGTACCCGTTCTAATCTCAAAAACTATTTTAAATCCTAACCTAAATACACTTACATCTCCTCACCCATCAAATAATAACATATCCATGTACTATCAGAACGTCAGAGGATTACGCACCAAAACCTCCGCAGTACTCCTTAACTCCCAAATCCTACCCTACGATATATTTGCATTAACTGAAACGAATTTATGCTCCAGTATTGGAGACAGCGAGTTATTCACATCAGATTTCATTCTGTTTCGGGCCGACGGACGCGACAACTCTGCCGATCCTGACGGTCGCGGAGTTCTCTTAGCAATCCACAATCGCTATGATCCCTTGCCCTTCAAATCGTCGAATTCCGCTGACTTCAACTTCACTAGTGCCTCAATAAAACTCCCTAAACAGAAACTTTATCTTGCCTGCTGTTACTTAAGACCCTCACAGCCCACACACTGCTACCAACTCGTCGTTGATCTCGTCGACTCCATATTTGATATCACCGAACCCAATGACATCATCATCATCTGTGGCGATTTCAATCTCCCGCACCTGAAATGGGTTCAATCCGATGATGAGAACCACTACATCGCCGCTAACTCCTTCTCAGGTAAAGAAATCCTTTTTACGGATCATTTCTCTGACTCCGGCCTTCTGCAACTCAGTAATATCACCAATAACATGGACAGACAACTCGACCTGATTTTCTCATCTGATGCCGTAAACTGCGTTGTTAACCCAAGCAACCATTTTCTCTCTACTTTAGACCCCCTTCATCCACCTCTATCGGTAACTCTTTCACTCGAGACCAAACTCACTATCCTTCCCTCCGAAAATACGTACTGTTTCAATTTCCGCAAAACTGACTTCGCGAAACTAAATAATCTGCTCAACAATGTTAATTTTAACTTCCTCCTTAACCCCAACTCACATATATCCCTAAACGAAACCTTTGCGCTATTTTACACCAAAATCCTCAGCTGCTTCATTCTTTCAGTCCCATACTCACCAAAAAGAATTACACCTCATCTCCGCCCTGGTATACCAAGGAACTACGCTCTTTGCGCAATAAAAGAAACAAAAATTGGCACGCCTATCTTAGATCCTCCTCTGCATCAGACCTTTCTAATTACATGCAGTCCTACACTAAATTTGCACAGCTATGTGAATCACTCTACCTCCGATACTTGAACAGAATGCAATCCTCCCTTATCTCTGACCCCAAGTGTTTCTACCACTTCATTAATACAAAAAGAAAAACCGATAGCTACCCCACTACACTTAACTTTCTCAGTAACTCTTCCAACGAATCCGAAGTAATCGCCAATTTCTTTGCTCATTTCTTCAGCCAATCATTCACTGACCAAGATCTTCAACCCGATCACGACTATTTTCGATATTTGAAAGACTGCCCCCAGACATCTCTTGTTTCATTGAACATCACTCCCTAATCGCCGAAAAAATACGCAACTTAAAGGACGACTACTCTCCCGGTCCCGACTGCCTGCCTGCCATAGTATTAAAAAAGTGCGCGAACCATCTTATTTTACCCCTTACTGCTCTATTTCAAAGCTCTATCTCTCAAGGACTCTTTCCTAAGCTTTAGAAATATGCTTATATCATTCCAGTCCACAAAAAAGGACTAAAAAATGATGTGTCCAACTATCGTCCCATTGCCAAGCTCTCATGCACACCCAAACTTTTCGAGAGCATCGTTTATGATGCACTATTCTTTCACTGCAAACCCATATTTTCTCCTAACCAACATGGGTTCCTAAAAGGTCGATCGACAACCACTAATCTAGTCGAATTTGTTTCACAATGTTTGTGTGCACCCGAAGCTGGCAAAGAAGTAGACGTTATCGCCACTGACTTCAGCAAAGCCTTTGACAAAATGTCTCACCAAATTATTCTCCTCAAGCTCACTGCCCTCGGTTTCTCTCCCGGTTTTATCTCATGGATCAAATCTTATCTCGAAGATCGTCAATATAACGTTATCTTCAGATCTTCTATTTCTGATCCAATTAACGCTACCTCCGGTGTCCCGCAAGGTAGTCATCTCGGTCCACTGATATTTATTCTAACCATTAATGATGTCGACAGCGTTATTCTGAACTCTCAGCTCTCCATATATGCTGATGATATGAAAATATTTAAACACATATCTTCCCCTGTCGACTCCTGCTCTCTCCAATTGGACCTTGACAGGTTCACTACTTGGTGTCAAAAAAACCATCTCGAGCTCAATATCAGTAAATGCCAAACCATCACTTACTCCCGCAAACGCTCTTCCTCACCACCTAGAACCTACATTATTCGTAATGAAACCGTTCCCCCTGTCAACTTCTTGGTTGACCTAGGGGTTATTTGTGACCGTGAACTCAACTTTCGCCTCCATATCGACAATATTATCAAACGTGCTAACTCTGCCCTCGGTTTCGTGAAACGTTGGTCCAAAGAATTCTCGAATCCTTACGTTACGAAATCATTATACATCACTTTCGTTAGGCCCCTTCTCGAATATGCTAGCCAAGTCTGGTCCCCCTCTTATGAATCCCATACTACGCGTATTGAATCCATTCAACGCAGGTTTATCCGTTTTGCCCTTCGTGGCCTTCCTTGGGCCGACCCCCTTAATTTACCACCTTATACGGATCGCTTAAAATTAATCAACCTCCAACCCCTTAAAGAACGACGTGATGTTGCAGACATTCTATTTATTCATGACCTTCTCAGTGGTAACATTGACAGCCCTTCATTATTACACATGATTCCCCTTAACACCAACCCGCGTAACCTTCGGTCCACACCCCTTTTCCGTATAAGCACTCACCGCACAAATTATGGCTACCATGAACCAATGTCCAGAATGCTTCAAAAAGCTAACACCAATCTTTTCGACCTTCACCTTAATAAGTCCAGCCTTAGAATTGCCCTATACCACCACCCTTCTCACTCTCCTTAATCGTCTCCACGCCGCCACCTAGTTAATAAGTTATAGTTAAGTTATCAGATTTTTGTTAAGGCTTGCATTAAGCTAATAAAGTGCCCCTATGGGGGCGTCAAATCAAATCAAATCATCGCGTAAGCGTAGGGTGGATGAAGTGGCGGGAAAACTCCGCCATCTTCTGTGATCGAAAAATGCCCCCTAAGCTGAAAGGAAGGCTCCACACTTCAGTTGTACGTCCGGCGCTCACATACGGTTCACAATGCTGGACAATGCACAAAAAGTATGAGAGCAAATTAGCGGCAGCTGAGATGAAGATGCTTCGCATGACAGCGGGAGTAACAAAGCGTGACAGAATTAAAAGTTCAAAGATCCGAGGAAGCCTCCACGTAAAAGAAACCATCACAAGAAAGATAGAGCGCGACCGACTCAGTTGGTATTGCCATGTTCGAGATCCTTTGAACCCCGTCCAAAAGGCGTTATCAGTCAACGTTCCAATTTCAGCACGCAAGAAAGGCAGGCCGAAAAACAATTGGTGCAAACAAATGCAAAAACACCAGCATTTGATTGGCCTCAGCGATGAAGTAATCCCAAACCGGGAAGCCTGCCGCTACTATCTGAGGTCAAACCCGCGGACCCCACAAGCGGACCAGTAGGAATGCAGTTAAGTGGGAAGGTCATGGTCCTACACTTCTGACCATAACGACGCCGGAAAAAAAAAAGGAAAAGAAGAAGAAGTCAGGACCTTTAAGATTGTTTTAAGCGGTTTTTCCTAGCATAAGGCGGTTGTAAGTAATGTCAAAAAAATGAATTTAAAACTAACTATGCCTTCTGGCGATCGGCATCCGTTTCATTATGTTGGTTTCTCTGCAAAGCTCATCTACAACATATTTTGGTTTTAAGAACAAAAGTTTCATGGGATAAGTCAATGTCAGTCTAACCAAACTTCATTGCTTTGTTCGATATCTAGGCGTTTTCATATAGTACATACATAATAATCGTTTAATTATTTTCTGTTTATATCTGGCTGATAAGTATTGGGTGTGTCTTTTTTAAGCGCAATCTTGTAAGAAACTTGATAATTTTTTACGCCTTTACCGTTATATTGGTTATAATAAACCAATTAAATCAAATCGCATGATAGACTCTTGCCCGGCAACCATCTTTCACAGCAAATATTAACGGATGAACAAGCATTGAAAGAAACATCACTCCACTCCTCTGAAATTGCAGACACAACAAATATTTAAGAAAGCACGTTCGACTGTTTATTGTTTTATTGTGATTTGCAATCATTGACGGAAGAACACAATTATTGAAACCACCCCTTGTTTTTGTTGCCCTCTTTTTACAGCGAGATTGAATAGATTTATAAGCCAGCTGATGGGTTACATTCTAATTCCTAGAGGCGAACGTAAATTATTTTAAAAAATGAGTACAAGCAAGAAAAATATCGATTGACACGCTTCGAAAACCTTGTAAAAAAGCGGACCGATACCATGTTGGCATCGACATACTCTAACACGGACGAAGACGCCGCACAATATCGCAGCTTTGAAAACTTCAAAATAAACAGATTTGCATTGTCTACTCGTGCGACAGCTGGTATATTATGTCGAAGTAGCTTTGACGACGAAACTGAGCCCCTCATATTTTTACGGATTCACCTACAACTTTTAGTACATTTGGAAGATGTACTTCAATGCCTGAATTTTTATAACATAATGCTCTGTAAGCGAAGAAAACAGGGTCAAACTCTGACATAGAGGAATCAGTAGCAATGATATAATATATTGCCAAGGAGTCCCCGGAAGGTACCTAGGTGATGAAATCTTAGAACGGTTTCCATCCCAGCTCTAAAGTAAAGGATAATATGCTGTGCTTCTTCATTATATTTACTCATATTTAAGATAATCCCCCTCCGAATAAATACAGCGTTATAATTTATCACAAACCTTGCCTTGTGTTGCATGCCTTGTAATCGAGGGTCGGAACAGCTTTGATGTCATTCGAAGCCTCCTGGATATTAGGAATCGTACTGTTTGTGTTCTGCTTCAATGCCAATTTCAATGTTCAAGAGAAGTCCATGGCACCAAAGCAGGCGATGGTTTTTTGGCCAAAAATTCGTGTAAAATTATGACCTCGTTATACAATAGAACACATAGAATTGTATTGAATATTCACAGTCTGACCTTGTGACAAGAATTCCTTATCGATAATGCTCTTGGAATCGAGTAAAACGGTGAGCATTGTCCTGATTCGACTCACATGCACTTTCTTTGATTTGGTCCAATCGGGTGGCTGCCATGTCCCGCTCTGCCTTTTAATAAGTGGCTCGTGGAAGCACTACATTTCATCGCCAGTCACGATGGATGACATGAATGCGAGCTCTTTTTTGAAAGGTTATATCAAACAGCACCAGTAAGAATGCGATTCGCCGCACTCTTAGGACTGCCGGTCATCCCCTAACTAAGTTCCGCGGACGTACAATGGCCAATGCGAAGGCTTTTTTTGATTTTCTCAATTTTTTCTTCATTCCGCGAGTTTGTCGGCTTCGGTGAGGGTCCGTCGTCTACAAGGTCTTCACAATCTAGCAAACCAGGAGAATACTTGTGCATGGGGCAGAGGCTTGTCACCATAAGCATTTTACATCGATTCGCACCATAATGAGTTCTCAAAAAATGGGTTTCTTACAGCTATCAGCGGTGGCACACTGCGGTATACAGGAGCATTCGACTTCGTATTCAGTACACAGAATTTAAAGTCCGATAAATATCAGCAACTGACTTGAGACGAAAAGGTGAAAATATTGACTTTGGCTGAGGAGGGGCTATCTTTTCGTAAGACTTAGCCCAATATAGGATGAATTCAACCATCGTGCGTCTGATATGGAAAAAATAAAATTTAGCTCCACTGGATAGGAAGAAGGCTAAAGTCGTAAACGGAAATGAACCCAGAAGACGGACAGTGCATGACAAAGAATTAGCATAAAAGATCGCTTTCAAAGTGCTGTCTGTATGAGAGCAAAATATGAATTTCATCAAACTGAACGATACGATACGTAGAAGGCTACGGGAGGTACATAAGTTTACCTACATATTTCGAAGACGACCAGCGCAAAAGTCTTTCTTAACCACAAAAAGAAAGCAGCTTCTTTAGCGCAGGATGAATCCGATGAAAGTTAATTTAATTTGTTGTGTGCCGAAAATTTGCAATGCGTTCGACGGTCAGCAGATGAAAAGTTTATGGACGAGTGCATAGTCAAGAGAGTGAATTTTTCTCAAAGCTTATTTTTTTACGTTCTGAGTCTGTTGCACTTTGTCAATGGAACTATGATTACTCATTGATGTTGACAAGTAATAAGGCACTTTTTGGTCGCAGTCACTGACCAGCATCATTTTTTATACTGACGAGAGCATTTTACAAACATATCAACTAACTAAATGACTAAAGTAAACAGGGTCTTTAAATTATTTTCCGCCCAGTCGTGCCAGTCGTAAAAGGTGACTAAATTCGTCATGAATCTCTGCCCCATTAAAAAAATGACAGAGGTAGGCCATAGATGATGACTATGCGCTACCCACATTCATATCACTTCACCAATATACCATAACAACACCACACTCAAAAAACATAACAAATTATTGACCCACCTGGATCTTAAATATGACGTGTTTTCCTTGGGCAAAATATTCCCCCATCGGATCTCCAGGGGGGAACTATCCGGGGGAGAGCATCCATGAAAAGAAATGCACAAAAATTAAGGATAAGCTCGTGGAAGGTATGCAGCTAGTATAGTACGGGTGCTATCCAAACAGCATTCAGTGAAATTGTTAGGTAGAAATTGAATGTCGCAGCGGTGCAAGAAGCTCGAGTTTCAAACGGAACAACCTTTAAAGATGGGTATACTCTCGTTTGTGGTGGCAAGGATACCCACAATCTTAGAGTAAGATTCTACATCAGCCACAAAATAGTATTTTGTAACAACAGAATGTCAATGATCAAAATTCAGGATCACCGCTACAACATTGTACTTCTGAACGGACAGTGTCTCACGGAAGATAAGGATGAAGAGGTAAAAGGATAATGGTTTTGGGACAATAAGTTTCGCCGAAATGAAAATACGCAAAGCTACATGGATATCACCAGACAAAGTAAATCTCAACCAAATTTATTAATACCATACCAACGTACTAGACGTTAAAGCAAATAGAGGAGCGGATTGCGATTCGGACCACAGCCTTATCATTGCTAAAATTAAAAGTCGCTTCCAAATTCACAGAAACAGATCATTGCAAGGTATACAAAAAATTAATAACCGGTTTGCCCAATTAAATGGCATAGAAACTAACGATTTAACGAGACAGGTAGAAGCAGTATGGTTAACAATAAAAGTGTTGTAAAGAGGCAATGGATTGCAAAACCCTCAGAGTAAAGTCTGGTTGAACGAAGAAAGCGAGGGAAAAGTAAAAGCCTGTAATGTTCTAAGACCTCAAAATTCATACTCTGTGCGTGCATTTCCAATACAACATCTGAATGACATGGAAACAAAAGAGTTACTGTGAACTACAACCAACGAAAATTCAGTGGAATCTCTCAAATCCTATCTAGGACAACCACCCCCGGAGAGTAGTGAACGAATATCTTCGACACCCACCATCTGCACGCCTTCCAGGTTGTGTGACAAACACCATAAGAGCGTACAATCTTGAACCTGTACGATTTATAAAAAAAAAATAAAAAAAATTAAGCGAAGTCTAGCGCAGAGAGATCACGTGGACAAGATATCAAAACCTACCAAAGGAAACCAGCCATCCCCTTCGGGATAAAAAACGACAATGGCAAAAAATGTTACTAAAATTCGGGAAGAATGTGTGGCTAAGAACACGAGAGCAATATATGCAAGGATAAATGCTTTACGAAAAATATTCCGAGCCAAATCAGGATTTATCCGCAACGATAATGTGAAGCTCGGTTCGGACAACAAAAGAGTTGCAGCCCAATGGAGGTATTATTTCTATAAACTGCTGAATGTACATGGGGGGCCAGCAGATGAAAAACAGTGTTATCCACACAGTACAGGTTCAGGTAGAACCCTAACTATTGAGAAAGTAAAAGAAGTCATCCATCATTTTGGAATTCCGGCAATCTTACTTAAAAAATGTTCTCATGCTTTTGCCACCTCTCTGTTTGGTGTTTAACTCATCTCTCAATTGTGGTAGTTTTTTGGACGTATGGAAAAATTCCTTTCTAACTCCTGTTTATAAATCAGGTTCTAACCATGCTGTTACCAATTATCGTCCTATTTGTAAAATCTCAACCCCACCCAAACTTTTCGAAAAACTTGTGTATGGTAAACTTTTACTTATGAAGAGATTTATTTCTCCATTTCAAAATGGATTTGTACCTGGTAGCTCGACCTCTACTCATCTTTGCATTTTCTCTCATCAGGTTCTAAGTTGCCTTGAGAAAGCTACACAAACTGATGTCATTTATACTGACTTCTCAAACGTGTGTTAATCATGGCATACTAGTCAGCAAGTTGGGTAAATTTGGTCTTCACACTAACGTCCCAAAGTGGATAAGGATAAGACTCTCGCCAATTTATGCTACCTCGGGCGTACCCCAAGGTATTCATCTGGGTCCTTTGCTGTTCCTGTTATTCGTTTATGATATCCCCGATATTTTCCATCATTCCCATTGTCTTATGTATGCTGATGATTTGAAAGTTTTCCGGACTATATTTATTTACAGGACGACCTTGAGAGACTATCTGTTTGGTGTCATGACAGTGATCTTCAACTTAATATTTCTAAATGTCAAAGCCTTACCTTCTGCCGAAACATCTCCCCAAGTCCGTTCATGCATTTAATTGATAATGTCCATTATCTCCTCCTCCTCCTCAATTATAGGCTTTATACATACTACGTAATTCTAAAGACTTCCATGATCCCCATACCTTTAAATGTCTGTTTTTTTGCTTTTGTAAGATCTCATTTAGAATATTGTAGTGTAGTCTGGAATCCTATTTATACAATCCATTCAACTAGAATTGAGAAAATTCAAAAACGTTTAACCAGAGTAGCCCTGCGCAGATTGCGCTGGGACATTGACATGCCTCCTTATGATACGAAGTGCAAATTATTAGGAATGTTACCTCTGTTCACCCGAAAGCAATATATTTCTATTATGTTATCCGTACCCTTTTAAATAATCATATCGATTGGCCTTTTCTCCTGTCATTAGTAGGTTTCTATGCTCCTGCGCGATCACTAAGAAACCATAGTCCTCATAAGGCGTCCAACCTAATTCGAGTGGTTTACAAAGCTTGAAGTTTCACATTTTTTGTGTTAGCGGCATCTAGAAGAATATAGCAACAGCATTATACAGAAACATCTAATTTGGAGAAATGGTAAGCCCAACAACCCTTAAAACGTTCGGGACCTCTCAAGCCTTGTTGTACTCTACTAGGTGATCAAACACAACCATCATCACTGCATGATTAGCATAAGTTATAGGCTGGCACCTCAACTAGAAATACACGTACATGGGCGTTGGTTAAAATCTTAACAAAAAGAAATTATTTAATTGTTCGCCAAACAGTTGGAATTAGAAACAAAATGGCAGTGACCTAAAAAAAACATACGAGGAAGGCACGCTTCATTATCCTAAAACGTTGTCTACTACATTCGCTGAACCCAACACTATTATATCATTAAGTGCCAAACTTCGAGTCTTGTTGACCCTCATTGAAGAACGCCGTAAAATCCTTTTCGGAAACTCTACTAATCGTTCTCCAAATGTGACATATAACCACACATATCTGCACTTATATCAGCGGCAAGTCCTGAGCACGTACTTAACGCGATATCGCATATCTATCGCCATTAATAACATCTCGTAAAAAAAAATTGCTAAAAAGCTCTATATAAATCAAAATCTGCCGCATTATAGTCACAGTTGTTGGTCTACGGCTATTGAGACCTTTAAGAAATGTATCAAAATCAATTTTTTGGGCTTGTTGTCCTGTTGGGTGTTGTTACAACTTGCCGAGCTTGTTCATCGGATTGTGTTGTTGACTTGCCATTTGGTCGAATTCAGGGAAAGTGCATCGAGGGGTATTGCTCCTATACTAACGTGCCGTATGCTCTGCCTCCAACCGGAAAAAGGCGATTCGAATCTCCCGTGCCGTTCAATCAACCCTGGGCTGGTGTGCGAAGTGGTGCACAAGAGGCAATTGGATGTATTCAATTCTCCGAGACTCATTCCAATCCGACCACAAGTGAAGATTGTTTGTTTCTTCAAATCTACGTCCCGAGTTCTGAAGCTCACAAACTCTACCCGGTCCGCGCGTATATTCATGGCGGCGGGTATATGTTCGGAGTATCAGGCGAATACGATCCAGAGTACATTGTGAAAAAGGACATGATAGTAGCTTCGATTGGGTATCGTTTAGGACCACTTGGCTTCCTCAGCACTGGTGACACCTGTATTCCAGGCAACAACGGTCTCAAGGATCAGCGTGAAGCTCTTCGTTACATCCAGAAATATATCCGATACTTCAAAGGTGATCCGGACAGAGTTCTGTTGAGTGGATTCTCAGCTGGAGGTGCTTCTACCCATCTTCACACAATGAGAACTGAAAAATTATACAGTGCTGCTATGTCAAACAATGGCGTCGCTTTCGATCCATGGGTTTACCAGGATAACCCAGACACTCGAAGTGCCCGGTTCGCCAATTACACTGGCTGTCCTACCGCCTGCAGTCAAATCAAATCATGCATCAAAGGTAAAAGCCTTAAGGCTATACTAACAGCTGTCAGCAGAATGAAACAGTTTGGCGATAACCCATTCAATGTCTTCGGAGTCGTTGTTGAGCATCCTGATGTGCCAGATGCTTTCATAACCGAGAATCCAGAAGACATAATCAGAGCGGGTAAAACGGCAAATGTTCCATTGCTAATTGCAAGTACCGAGCGGGAAGGATCATATACTGCGGCCGAATGGATGGAAATCGGGGTTGATGGGGAACCAACCATTACGCAGATTAACGACTTTAATTGGTTGACATACGCGCCTGCAATGCTGTTTTTCAACGAAAAACTGTCGGCGTCCCAACGGAATCAGTATTCAATCTATCTGAAGCAGAAGTACATGGGTGACGCCCCATTTGACGCGGAAAACTATCGATTGTTTGAAAACATTTTCACTGACGTGCTGTACTTGGACGGTGCTAGAAAGGCCATATGCTTGCATAAGAAATACGCTCCAGGAAAGCTTTTCGAATACAGGTACAGATATCCACATAATTACTCTGTTGGAAACCTTGAGGCCCACCGAACAGATATTGCATTTGGTATGTATGTATAACTCAAAAAAATACAAATTTTATATATTTTTTTGGTTCAGGTCCGGACCACGGGGCTGATGGAATATTCGCGCTACCTCTGAGCAAGCTCAAACAAAATTCACTTACTTCGAACCAACGGAAGATCTCTAATCAGTTGATTGAACTTTTTAAGACACTTATTGATGGGTGAGTTCAATGAAATCCTGCCATTTCGGTTATGTATTATGTTATTTCGTATACTAGAAAACCCGTCTATGGTGACGTGGAGTTACCGGTTAATACACCAATAAACTCCGGGAAGCTGACGATCAACGAATATTGCTACGATATGGAATACTGTAATGATCGCAGCTGTGATAATTGCTCCGAGTTTGAATAGTCTATGAAAACCTCTTCAGCATTTTTTTCTTTATAAAATTATATAAATAAATGTAACGATTTCGGTTACATCTTTAATCAACCTTCTTAAATCTGTTTTTGCATTCGGTTTTCTCTTCCTACGATGAAAAGCAGAAGAGGTCAAGCCTCCCGGTTACCTTGGATACTTTGTAAAAACTTTGAATGAGTTTTCCCTGCTTTTTAGTCTTCTACCTTGCAAAGCTGAGTCATGCCTGATTCACAATGTCGCGGGAAAATGTGGCGAGGACGGTGCGCGAAACGCTGTCATCTGTTCTCGCTACAGTATCGTTCATTCAATGCACAATTGAGCGAGGCCCGTTGGCGATTTTTTTTGAGAACAAATGTCAATTGTGTTTTAAAGTCGTGCGATTTAAAGTGTAATTACTAAAAAATGAGGAAAAACGTTGTGGGTGTTTTAGCTCATAAAGAGTTAAAAGAAAAGAAAAGTACATACTATCAGCTCCTACAATTTCGGAAATTTCCTTCCATATCTTTTCTTTGATGGAAAAGAACTTATAATACTTATCCCCTTTGTTAAAAAATTAACGGTTTTTCACTTAGTTTATTCCTTTTTAAAAAATAACCGCTCTCCATGTGTCAAATTACAAATGTCACGTTGTCACGCCGCGGGAGTTTTCCAATTTTCTGAAACCACGGTGTAACTGCTGGAACACAATGATGTCGCAGTCGCGGTCACTCTCGCACCTTCTGTCGCTGTCGCTGTCGCTGACGCAGTCGGCAATCTGCCAAAAATGTCGTCCACAATGAGGTCGTTTGTTATGTCAGATTTTAAACAGCTGTTTTAATTCAAATTGTATTTTTTAACAGCTGCTTGAATTGAATTTGTGCTTTTGTTGGAAAATTGCAAACAATAATTTCCTTCACCGCTTCTATTATTTGTTCTTCCATTTTCCTGTTTTAATAAAGAATTAATATCCCTAAAATATTACAAATTTCACAAAATAATACGTTTGTCCAGATACTTACAATTGATCGTCAACCGTCAGATTTGAAAATTTTCTTTGAATTGTTTTTTTTTCCCCTATAGCTGTCACCAGGGTTCCCACTTACACTACAATTGAAGTGTTTCACTTCACTTTTTCTACTTTTTAATATTTTCACTACGCCACTACGAAAAATTCCAAAACATTGAAATTGGAAACAAATTTCGCAGATTCTCGGAGTTCCAGATAATCGTTTTTACATCATATTCCTGATTATTTTACAGCAAATTTTTCATGTAGCTGAAGTTTTAAGAAAGAAGTGGAAGCTGCTCCGAGACAGCTATTTGCGAACAATCAAGATCACAATTGGAAGTTCGAAAGTGCTATTGACTTCCTTAAGGATCATATAAAACCAAGGCCGTGAGTTATTGTTCGAGTAGAATTTACAATATATAATGCTTTTTGGTTTTGTTCACAGAACATCTAATTATGTGGTCATAGAGGAAAGAGGTGAAGAGAGGACTCCGTCGTTGCCGCCAACACCACATACCGACGTGAGGTATCTTTTCAGTCCTCTGCCGGAACTGGGCGATTTGGACTAAAGCCCCCTGACCGATCGTCCGACACCTTCAACATCGCAAAGAGGCAGGAAGAGGAAGGCACAAACTTCATTGGAAAGTACTCTACTTTCTACAATGGAGTCTGTGCAAAAGTATTTAGACACTGCTGCGACACCGCAAATAACAGAAGCAGACGAAGATGAATATTTTTGTCGAAGCCTTTTAGAAAAGCTTCGCACTTTTCCAATAACATTAGAAATAGCACCAACATGGAAATACTGCGATACGCAATTGAGGTGCAAGTAGAAGTGTTAATAGAGAGTGAATTTTTTTGTTAAAGTTTTATACTATTTATTATTACTTATTGAATTGTTGAAGTTTTATTTTATTTATTATTTTTTATTGAATTCATTTTTTGTTAATTTTTGTTTTACATTAAAAGAAGAAAAAAAAAATAAAAGTTTTCATTTTATTCAAATGGTTAAAAAGATATTTTGCCTTCGTTGAGAAAATAATTTGTTAAAGTTCTCCTCACATTGTAGGCTTCGCTTGGTCTATTGTTTGCTCCACATCTACGAATAGGTAACAATTCCTCGGCCTTCTGACGCCAAGTACCAAAGATGCGTTCTCCATTGCCAGTATACGAATCAAAGTAATTGTCCGGGCAATACGAGTTGCAGTTGTATACATCGTCTGTGATTTTGATGAAATTATGTAAAATTGTGCAGGCAAGCACAACTTTGTCCGCATTTTGTGGATGAAATTCTACGCATTTCCAAGAATTCGTCAGCGAGCAGTCAAAATGCCGAAGGTATTCTCTATTACTCGGCGCGTTCCTGAAAGCCTAAAATTAAATACTTCTTGTAGAACCACGCTCAGCAAAATTCCAGGGTAGGGCCGCATTAAATTTATTCGGAGCGGAAAAGCACAGTCACCAACGAAATAAAGGGGTACCGTTCTTTGTGAATTTGGCAATTTCTCTTCGAGCGGCAAATTGATGTTATTGTCATAAATTTGCTTCCTAATGACAGAGTGACGAAAAACTCCTGCAGCACTTTGGCTACCGAAAGCGTCACAAATTGCCACCAAACCAAGGCTGAAGTAACGCTTGTAATTTATGTACTTTGATCCTGTGTTCGGCGGGCATTTTATTTCGATGTGCTTACCATCGATACTGCCCACGCAATTCAGCATGTTCCATTTGTCGTTAAACTGCCTGCTGATGTTTTGCCAGTCCGAGGTGTTAAGTTCTGACATATACAGGGCTTTAAGCACTTCAACAATTATTTTCCGTACTGTTGATACACCCATCCGGAACGACCAAGCCAAAAAAGTCACACCTTGAGATAAATACCTGCAAAGAAGTAACAATTATGTTCCAGCCAATCACTTCCCAATGTAAGTGTTTACATCAAAGTAACTACCAACCGGCGTTCGGGACTAATTGCTTTTCTTATTGAGTTGGTCCTACTAAACTTAAAAGCAACTCGTATTGAAGTTTCGTCATACGAGTCGCTTTAAAAAATAAATCGGCGTCGTTTTGTTTTATAAATTTAAACGTTGTTTCAAAAAAGCCTTCTGCTTTTCTGTTTCGGTACAAAGGACGGATCCACCACCGCCGTTTTTTTGTTTTTAACAATTTATGTACCAAGTAACACATTTGCACAACATTTGCAATAAAAAGAACTTTCTTACGTTTATCCATATTACTTTTATTATTATTTGCAATTTTCCAAAGAAAGCAAAAACTCTTCTTGAAAGAAGACATTCCGGACAGAATTTTTGACAAGTGACATTTGAGGTTAGGAAAGAGAAAAAAAATAAAAATAAATATGGAATACGAGCTTGTTAACAAGTTGATTTCACTTGTGCAGGACAATAAGTGTCTGATAAAGCAGATGGCTTTTATTTCAATAAAAAGGAAAAAGTCAAAGCCACACCGAAAATAAACAAATCGAATGAAAACAATGCTTGCTTCTGCTTGCATCTGTTCATTGTGGGTATCTTGATTTTTCGTTGAAACAGAGGGGAGAATCTCGTTCGGTTCTGACATAAGCTTCTGCTTGCTTCTGCCTATTATGGTTAGCCCTTTAGCCATTCATACATAGATGTACTGCATATAGAGAATATGAATTCAACGTTGGAAAAACAACACGTCACTTGAGGCTCTCCGAGAATCGACTCATTATTAACCCCCGACGCAAAAAGAGGTGTGTTATAAGTTTGACGTGTCTGTTTGTCTATCTGTGGCATCGTAGCTCCTGAACGAATGGACCGATTTTTATGATTTTTTTTTTTTTGGTTTGAAAGCTACTATGATCGAGATGGTTCTTAGCTACAATTTATGAAGATCTGTTCAGGCGTTTCAATATTACTACCACTTTTTGTTAGCTGTGGTAGGGATCTTAGTAGAGTTGGGTAGTTCTTCAAGACATGTATAGTTCTAGAAACTATGTCCTCAGTCGGAAACATTTCCGATCGTTCCTTAAACTGAACGATAACATGTCCATAGTTCCATTCAACCTAGAAATTCATCAATAGCGGCGTTCATATTATACAACCCAGCCGAACGTCCGAAAGACGCGGTCGTACGACTATGTTGTAGAACAACGTAATCACAGCCAAAACGAAAAGCGGCGTTCACACTCTACGATTTGTCCATCCGACTTGTTGGAAAACCTTGCTTGATGGGACAAATCGTAAGTGTGAACGCTCTTTCGACATGTCGTCCGACTTGTCGTGTGGAAGTTAAATTTTTTCAACTTTTTGACTTTGTTGATAAACTTGTCGTAAGGTGTGAACAGTTGTAGTACGACTTCAGAGCATTTTCTCATTTTTGTTTGTGACTTCAGAGAGTGAACTCCCATTTTGAGCGGAATGAATGATATGACGGGAAACAAAGAAAAAGAATTTTGGGTCGATTTTTTTAGGTGTACCGCCAATTTCCAGAAGTATGGAAGATAAAAACTGAATTATATAAAAATAAAGTACTGAAAAAAAGCTCTACTTCTTCATTTTCCACTATTTCATCGATTATCATCACTGTAATAAGAGCACGCGCCGCCAACTTAACACTTTGAAATCTCTTTCGCAAATGAAGTCTGTCAATCAAGTTGTATGATGTGAACGCTAGGCGACGCGGCGACGTCATCTTAAAAATATTAATAAGTTATTTTAATGAAGTCAAAAAGCAGAGAGAAAAAAAATAATTTTTTTACTTTTTGGAGTTTTTTTTTTGTCGGGGGTTACTTAAAATTTTTAATTTTAATTTTTTTAGAATCTTCATAAGAACAAGTGATAAACGGAAGAGGCGCAATGCCTAGTGCACATTATGGCGAGGAATATAAGCGGATTTTTACCAATTTTGCAACATATGGCAGAGTTTTGTCATGTACAATAGCAAAATGACCTTGTTGTGTCTCTGCTTTTATAGCGACCGTTCTTCCTTCAAGCCTTTAACGCACCAATTGCAGTTGAAAACGTTCTCCCGTGAGATGCTCATTTAGTTTGAGCAATATACAAATAAATACACACTGCTAATCCCACTAATCTCTGAATCATTGTTTTTATTTTTTTTATTTTTTTTTAATAATTAGTGCAGGTTCAAGAGTGTACGCTCTTATGGTGTTTGTCACACAACCTGGACGGGGTGCAGATGGTTTGTGTCGAAGATGTTCGTTCACTACTCTCCTAGATAGGATTTGAAAGATTCCACTGAATTTGCATTGGTTCACAGTAACTCTTTCCATGTTATTAAGGTGTTATATTGGAGTACATATGAATTTTAAAGAATCATTGATTGTTTCGAATCTGTTGTGTCATGGTCTTATGTAACGTCTGACATGAGTTTTTATAAAATAGTACTGCACTGCGTACTAGTACTACGCTCATAATGATCTATTGTACCTCTTTCTTTGATCTATAATTTGAGTGCTGCCTTCAAGAATTTGACAACTTCTCTAGATGGGATTTCTTGGAAGTCTTTGCCTGTTATGGTTGTGTTGCTTGTCATTTGGAATCTTTTTCGGGGAAGGCTTGGACAGGTGGTCAGTATGTGTTCCATGGTTTCCTTTTCCTGCCCAAATGGACTGCAGATTTCTGTGCTACTAAGATCCATTTTATAAAAGTGGTAGTTGCATGCCCCGTGTCCTGTTAGTGGCTCACGTAGCACTCTTAGGTAAGGTGACCAGACGTCCCGCTTTGGGCGGGACAGTCCCTATTTTTCACAATTTGTCCCGCGTCCCGCGACGTTTTTCAAAAGTCCCGACTTTTAGAATTAAGTTACATTTTATATTTATGAAAATCATTGTTTTGCGTTCTAAGAATCCTACGGGCTACGACGACTAACATATTGCTTTTGCTACCCAGTTACATTGTATTTGTCTCTCATTTGATACACTTCGTGTTCGTACTGCGTGCTAGCAAGTTAATTAAACAAATAAATATTACAAATCTGCTACTTACCATAGAAAATTGAGGTAAGTAATTTATTTATATATTTCATAAATACATACATTTTCTTAAACTTAGCTTAAAATACTCGTAGTCTTCATATTTTATATTGATGACAAAAAAGTATATCACCGACCTTAACCTTAAAAGAAATTTTAGAAAGAAATATACGAATAAAATTTTGCAAATATTTTAAGTCAATCAAACTACTTTCGTTATAAACAACAATAAAATATGTTCATGTAAATTATGTTTAGTTTAATTCGGCGAAATTTTGCCAATGTGAAACGAATATTTGTACTGTAAGTGTTTATAACATTTTAGTAATTTTTTCAATTCTCATAGACATATAATATTGTGGTTTACTAAAGAACAGTTAGATAATCACAAATTAATTTAAAATTTAAATTTATCTTTAAGAATCAAAACATACAATTATACGCTTGACGATATAAAAAATCGAATTGTTACTTGCGTGTTTTTGTGTATATAATAATTTATAATTTGATTTAATTTTTTAGATTTTTAACAAAATGAGTAAGAAAAGAGGATGTAAATTCAACGATGATTTAAGAAGTGAATTTTCGGCGGGAAGAATGATATTTCAAAGCATTTGGAGACACAGAAACATAAAAGATGTTTAAATACTGCTGCATCATCTTCCAAAATGCTGGATTTTTTTCGAAAAACAACTTATGGAGATTAAGAAAAGAATTGAGCATTAGCAGAAGGACTTATGTCTTTTCATTCTGTTAATCAGAATCATTCCTTCAGATCTATGGATTGTACATCACAAGTTGTCAGAAAGCTATTTAATAAAAAATTTACCTGTGCTAGAACAAAGGCCGAGGCAATTGTATGTAATGTGCTTTCCCCATATGCATTTTCAGAACTAAACAAAAATTTACAAAAAATTAATTTTGTATCCATATATTCTGACGCATCTAATCATAAAGAAATAAAATTATTTCCAACCATTATAAGATATTTTGATTCAGAAACTGGAATAAAAATTAGAATTTTAGATTTTATTTTTTTGCCCGGTGAAACTTCTGAAATAATTTTCAGTTCCATTATTGATATTTTGGAAAAAAAATAATTTAAAACAAAAAATTATTGCATATTGTGCAGATAACACGAATACAAATTTCGGAGGAAAAGCGAGGAGAGATACAAATAATATTTTTTATAAATTAACGAACGATCTGAATCAAAATATTATTGGTGTATAATATTTTGGGTGTGCAGCGCATATAATATGTACATAACGCTATTCAAACAGCTGCTGACTTGTTACCCGTAGATGTGGAAAATATTGTTGTTAAAATATATTCTTATTTCTATATATGTATACACTGTACGCGTTGAAATGCTTAAAGAATTTTGTGAAACTGCGGAAGTTGAATATCAGAAAATACTTGGATACAGTAAAACGCGTTGGTTAGCTCTTCTGCCAGCTATCGAAAGAATTTTGAAAATGTATGATCCTTTAAAATCCTACTTTCTATCACAGGACAAATGTTCTAGAATTTTAGAAAAGTTTTTTGAAAGAGAATCTTCAAAAATTTGGCTAGAGTTTCTACAAAATCAAGCTGCTCTTTTTCAAAACGTTATAACACTTATTGAAGGTGACAAAATATCGGCAATCGAAGCAGCAAATGAAGTTAATAATTTAAAATGTCAATGTCAAGAGAGGTTAGAAAATAATTTTCTCGAAGAGCAAGGTGCAATAAATCGTCAAGATATCATGAACCATGTCAAAAAGTTTTATAGTAACTGCAAAGATTATTTGGAAGACTGGACGGTACAATATAATGATATTGATCATTTTCGTTGGGTTACATTAAGACCAGAACTTAATTGGAACGATGTGCAAAAATCATTTGATTATATTTCTCAAAAATTCCCAAATAGTAATATTTCCGAAAATGATCTTTTTAATGAAGTGTCATTAGTAAAAAAATATATTGATAAGGAAAAGCGTAAATATTGGGCATCAGAAAAAATCACAGTAGAAAACAAATGGTTAGAAATATTTCATCAATTGGAAACAAACTATGTTCCATACAATAATGTATTAAAAATTGTGGAATATGCACTATCTTTACCTGGAACTAACGCTGCGACTGAACGCGTTTTTGCTACAGTAAATCAAGTGTGGACATCATAAAAATCAAAATTATGTGTTGAAACTTTGAAAGCCATTTTATGTGTCAAATATAATTTGACAAATTCTTGTGAAGATTTTTACAATATTTTAAAAAATGACAACAATCTACTGAAACAAATTCACTCAAATAAAAAATATGTCAAGGAATAAAATATCATACTTTTTTTTTTTATTTATAAATTTTACTTATGTTAAAAATAAAAAAATATTACGATATTATTTTTATTCTGTATGAACATTTTTGTTGATACCCCCCTCCTTCAGAGTTGTCCCGCTTTGCCCATCTAAAAATCTGGTCACCTTACTCTTAGGTCGCCTTCATTTAGTTCTAGAGCTTCTTTGGCTCGTTTGGGATTGTGATTCTGTTCCATGAACGTTATTGAGTGTTTAATGCCCTCCTGGCTGTTCCAGAATTGGTTCTTTTGTTTTATGATCCATTTGTGTATGTGTAGGTTTATGTCAAAACTATTCAATTTCAATTTTAAATTCATTTTTATTCGATTTTGCTTAGAACTATCTTACGCTAGATAAAAATGCTTAAAACTAGCTTAATTATCCTTACAAATATAAATATCTTACTGGCCCTAGGCGGACACTCTAAAACAAATAGTACAAGTTAAACCTATGTCTTTCGACAATTATATGTAAAATTATAATATCTTAAACAATCTAAGAAAAATTAATTTTACTAGAAAAAACTTAGCACATGAATGTCTGTCAAAACCATAATGTCTGGCCCGTAAAAGGTATCTGAGCACCTTTCTTGGCTTATATGTCAGCCTTTTCAATGCCTTCATGGTTTTCGTAACCTGGCACCCAGATCAAATTTAATCTGATGTTAGCCAGTTTGTTTAGTGTATTGTGACATTCCCAGACAGCCTTAGAGTTAAAGGTGTACTTCTTTACCGCTTCAAGAACCGCTAGGCCGGTTGAGAATATAGTTATCCTTGTGTTTGTGGGATTCCTTTCGCTGATTTTATATGCTGCTTCATAGATCGCAAATAGCTCGGCCTGAAATATAGTTGACTCATTGCAGAGGGGAATGTGTAGACTACATTTTGGTTCTATTACACCAGCCCCTGCCTTGTTTCCAGATTTCGACTCATCTGTGTACCATTTCTGGGCTCCATCCTTCATCCAAGGGGGTGTGTTTAGCCCCCTAGTTTGGCCTACGAGATTTTTAAGGGCCCGTAGAGCTTTGATGTCCTTTGAGTATATTTTGTTTATGTGTGCATTCCAAGAGAGTTTTTGGTCCAGTATTATTCCTGGAAACTTTACTTCTTCCTTTAATGGCAGGTTTCTTTGATTTTCAAAGTCTGAAGATTATTTGTTCGCCTTTTAGTGAATCGAATTATGTGTGTTTTGCTAGGATTGTTCAGGTTCAGGTTATTTCTAGGGCTCTTTGCATGAGGTTTCCTATGATTTTCTCAGGTTTTCTTTTTATGATTATGGTTATATCCTCAGCATATCCGATGGCTGTAAAGCTAAAGTTCGTCTACTAGAAATGACCATAGAAGTGGGGATAAGACATCCCTGCGGGCAACTTCAAATAGTTTTGATCACTACCTCTAATGCGCCTAATTTGGCTGCTATATGCATTTCTTTTAGCATGACGTTTATTTATTTGATAATTAAATTATCTTTCTTCTACAGAGTGCATTTGTTAGTGATAAATGATTTACATTATCAAAAGCCCCCTCTATATCCATAAAGGCGCCAATCGCGACTTCCTTTGCTTTCAGGGGTTTTTCTACAATGCCCGTGACTTTGTGAATGGCGGTTATTGTAGATTTACCTTTTTAATATGCAAAATGGAGTTTGTGGAGTGGTGCGTTCTCCAGTATTGATCTTATGACCAGTTCTATTATCCAGTTCTGTCACTTTCAGTAAAAATGAGGAGAGACTGTTTGAACGGTAGGATTTGGCGTGTTCGGGTAGTTTGTTGCCACCTTTGGGTATAAATATTACCGTAACCATTCTCCACTTTATTGGTATATAATTGGCTATAAGATTCTGATTATTTTAACCAGAAAAGCTTTTAGCTTGTATGTGCTTGGGGGTGTGTATTGAAAGTGCAAGGAAAATACCATCCGGCTCAAGGGCTTTGAAAGGTTTGAAGCTGTTAAAAGCCCAGTCGATTTCTACCTTTGTTGAAGATGAAATTTGCTTCACGGTAGTTTATAGTGTTGCTTTTTACAATACACCTGGGAAAGTGACTCTTTAAAAATAGCTCTAGGGTGTCTGTAAAATGATGCGTCATATTACCATCCAGGTCTTTGAGTAGACCGAGTAATTCGTCGGTGCCTTTGGAGAGCACCTTATAAACTCTTGCCGTTTACGGTGAGTCCTTTAGGTTCTCCCAGTAGTTTTTTCCACGATTTCATCTTGGATGATCTGATTTCTTTGTTGTAAATGGTTAGTGCTTCCTTGCACGGCTGCTAGTTACCTGTCTTTTTGGACGTGTTGAACTCTCGTCTTGCTGATCTCCTTAATCTACTCAGTTTCGAGTTCCATCAGGGCACAGACTTTGTGGTGTTCTTTTCTTTCAATATGCAGCTATCATCGTGTCCGTTAGAAATTCAACAGAGTTGACAAATTCCTTAGGAGTATTTGTGTTTAGGTGTATTCCTAGTAATTTATTGTTAAGTAAGGATTTGTTATTTGAGTTAATTTGAATTTGATATGGCTGTAGTCTGAGAAGGAGGCTTCTTTCGAGACCTGCATTGATCATGTGAGATACTTTGTTAGTAACTACGTTATGGTCTGGATTTTTCCTTCTTATGGGGTTTTGGAAGGTTGGTTCTTTACCTTTATTCGCAATCTCCAGGTTAGTATCTACAAAAAATTCTAAAAGGGACTCAACTCTTGCGTAGTTATCGCTGCTTCTCCATAGTGTGCTGTTTGCATTGGCATCGCTGCCGATGATAAGGTTCTTACCTTTCCCTTGATAGAATTACAATAGGTCCTTTACTAGTTTTAGTGGTGCTTCATTATCGTCTTGGCCTTGGTGAATTCTTGGCCTTCAAACTTTCTTCATGCGCCAGAGCGATCTTTATCTTTAACATCAAAATCATTATTTTTATTAAAGTCATTTTTGTAAATTTTACCTAGAACTACCGGCGTGACCTGCCTGGCGGTCTTTTACCTATGGGTTTTGCACTTCTTTGTCTGTTAGTTCACTGTCCATTCATCCTACGTGTCTTGTCCATCTTAGTCTTCTCGATTTAATTACTCGGACAATGTTTGAGGGTTAATTAAAATAGAATTCCTCGAGACCTTAACTGTGTAGTTTTCTCCATTTGCCTGTTTTTTTCGTCCTGTTTTCACCATAGATTCTCCTTAAGATCTTGTTTTCAAAGACCCGAAAACTATTTTCCTCTTACTAAGTCAGAGTCCAAGTTTCACGTCCGTAAAGGATCACTGGCATTATTATGATTTTGCGAAACCAAAGAGTTGTTTTGAAGAATTTCTTTATGGTAAAGGAGCATGCGTTGTCTATATGCTTTTATTTATTTCGATTTTTATGTCGTTTTTGACAGTCAATATGGTATTAAGATGTTTGAACTTCACATCCATTTTTTCAAAGCCAGGTGCGAGATTTGGTTCGGTCAAAGTCGGTCACTGACAATACATTTGGTTTTCACTTTATATAGGCTTAAAAGGAAGCCTACTTCTTTCTGCTATTCATAGACTTTCTACATTTCTTTTAATTGTTGCCTCACAATCTCCCAGTAGGTCAAAATCTTTAGCGTAAGCAAGAACGATGTTGTTCCTTTTAGGGTTATTCCCCTCTCATTTTCTTGGAAGGATCTCACGAATTTCAGCACCAGATTAAAAAGAAGAGGTGATAAAGGGGATATGACCCACGATCTTTTGAAATGCCTACTGTTTCAGCTATCTCGCGCACCTTCATTCGGCGGTCTGCCAATACGAGATCGTAGATTTTTGTTACGTTATCCTCCGTGGTAGCCGTTTTCGGGGCACCTGGACGTGGCTCCTCAAAAACCGACGTTGAAACTCATTAAACCAATTTTTGATGGTCGCCATCGAAGGAGAAGAGGCACCGTACACAGCATCCAAACGCTCTTTGATTTCGCTGCGCGATTTCCCTTCCAAAAACAAGATTCGAATCGCCGACCGATATTGCTCTTTTTCCATTTTTCTAAAATCCGCGGACACTTCCGCTTCCACACAAAACAAAACTACGAGTCCGATCCGGCTGAAATTTCGACAGTAGCCGTCTACTAGAACGTACTATACGACAGTAAGTTACTCATGCGATTCTGGCGCCATCTGGCGGTAAGGATAAGTACTAGTGCACCTCAAACACTTTAGATGCAGTTTGAGTCCCGGGTCATCGTATTGTCCTTGTACAGTTTATTTGGACTTTAAAACTAAATATGGACTCAAGTCATTCGAGACAACACAAGTGAACGTAAGCCTGCGGAATCTTTGTCCATTTTCGAGGGTGGGCTAGCGCATCAACACTTCGATATTTTTAGTACTGACCCATATGGATATATCAAGTGGACTTGTATCTGACTGGAACTGTGTCACTGAAGTAAGGTACGTGGTTCTTAACCACACTTAGTCGACATGTGCTTTGAGCGCTGGTGCGGAGTCTTGTTGATACCTCTTCTTTCTCAAATGTTTGGTAATATAAAGCCATGGCAAACGGTTGCAATTGACTCCTGGAAGACAATCAAAGTTTCAAATGTTCATATGACCTTTCACGATCGTTTTGTTTATTCTCGAATTTTTCGTTTGGGAATTTTTTCTTATCGATATTCGGCAACTGACTACATTTGTGAAAGCGGAACAGATACCTTGCTCTATCGAATTTCCCTATTTGTTTTTTTTTTTTTTTTTTTTTGATTTTTTAAGGCATAAGATTCAGTTTATATTTCAATAGCCGTTGCATGGTTGTCTTTCATATATTCAACTCTGTAACAATTTATCCTGCGTCTTTACGTTCTGAACAACTTTCCTCGCTGATACAGTTTTTTTCCAACCACCACTATAGTGCTTAACAACACTGCCAGTTCGTTCTTTGTTTCGAGACGAAACGTGACACGGGTTTTTCCACTGCTTAGAAAGTCACAGCTCTCTGAAGTTGGTTGCAGTTCGATTGGGACACATGTTAGATGTTTTGGACGGGTAAACGTACGAGCACTTATCGGTATAAGAAGTTCCAGAGTGTAGTGTAGGATCGAAGTGATCATCGCGTCCAGAGAAATCGTCTCTTCTTTCTAGAAAACAATAAAGCGTTTTATAACTGTCTGATAAATTTGACAAATTTATTTATTTATTTAACTATCTACTATAGTTTTACATAAGGTTTCCTGTGAAGCCATAAAGGCTTATCTGCAGGGCGCTGTTTTTCTTAATAATTTAAATTTTTTTTTTTATAATTCGTGAAGGTTCAAGAGTGTACGCTCTTATGGCGGTTGACACACAACCTGGACGAAGTGCAGATGGTTTGTGTTGAAGATGTTCGTTCACTATTCTCCGGGGGTTGTTGTCCTAGATACGATTTGAGAGATTTTACTGAACTTGCGTTGGTTGCTTTTGTTTTTGATGATTACCAATCAACCAAGACCACTCCTATAGTTTTAGAGTGAGCTTGATTTGAAATATAACAAATTTAAAAAAGAATTAGAATTCATAGTTAGAATATTATTTCAAATTAATGTTAATGAATTTCTTAAAAAGTAAGTTTTCTTTAAAACGGAAACGATTTTTATGGGAAAAAACTAAGACTTAAAGAATTATTTTAGTTTCAACTTGAGATTAGCTTACATCAAGCTGAGATTTATAATTTTGGCAATAACTCAAGCAAATACGGGCGCATGTGTTTTCAAGTCTATCATGCTAATGCCTTCAGCACCCAGTGATTTATTGGAATTCATCGTCATAAGGATGTTCTGTCTTTCGGTCACATTGCTTTCTTCTACGAAAATGGGATTTCGGACAACATTGTACGTGTGATCAGACACGCTTACCTGGCAATCATGAACTCTATTTTGGGTTTGTTCACAAAAATGTTTAGCATACTCATTTGATAGGGATGCGATAGATTTGTCTGCCGGGGAGTTTGTTTATTATGACGTCATCGATGCTAAGTTTTTTTCTGCCAAACTTTTTCTTTTCAAATGGCAATTACACAATTATTATGTATTTATTGACACAATCAAGAGTCACTGTCTATCTATTCATACAATACATTTTCTAACTTAACCAATTCACTTAGAACTTCGACATAATGAATTGAACACTTTGTTACGATCTCAATCCAACTCTTACTTTCGTAGAAAGCTCGCCCTATATTGAATCCATGTAGACGATGTTAATGTATTTATGTACTCGCTAATGGCGTAGGTAATGGTGGCGGTGGTGTTTCGTTGTTCAATAATCTAGATCCTTCAGTAAATACGCAACCATTTAGGGGCCTAGGAATTTCGTGATACTTTTGACAATCGTTGATCGGCCTATGGGAACCAACGTTGGACTCAGTTTGGCTGTATTTCGGCACATCTAGCAAGTGTAGGGCGCTTAAACTCTACCAGATATTTCTGAAATATACGTCATTACACGATACATATTACAATATTATACAAGTTGGCGCACAATTAATCATCCAATTTCGTTTTTGAATTACTTTTTTAACAAATAAAAGAAAATTATTTCGAGTGATGGAAATCTTTACTTGAACTTTTGAATTTTTTTCTGTTAAGTGAAAAAGATGATATCCGTCCAGTGCCTGAAGCACATATTTGTGTTGATAAACATTTGTATCCATCTTATTGCATTTTCCATGATTATCCGCAAGATTTCCTGTGATAACTGTTCACATTTCTGTCGAATATTCTCCTTAAGGGCTGCGATTGTCCGAAGCTTGTTGGCATAAACCCACGACTTCAAGTTGCCCCAAAAAAAGAAGTCTGGAAAGGTTAAATATGGCGATTTTTTTGACCATGCCGAATCGCCAAAATGCAAGATTACGCGACCAGGAAACGCTTAATTCACAATATCCATTTTGGCTCGTGCTGTGTGTGCAGTTGCACCGTTTTGTTGAAACCACATGTTCACCAAGTCTTGCTCATCCAATTCCGGCAGTAAGAAGTCGTTTATCATGGCGCTGTAGCGTTCGCCAGTAACAGTGACAGTATTGACGATGTCGTTCTCAAAAAAATACGGCCCAATCACTCGTCCCGCGTGAACGCCGCACCACACAGAGGCTTTGAGTAATGTAATAGCTCTTCGTACATCACACACGGATTTTCAGTGCCCAGAAACGAAGATTTTGCTTATTGACGTAAACACTTAAGTGGAACTGCACCTCGTCGCTAATGATGATTTTCCACACAAAATCGTCCTCTTCATGGTTGAGATTAAGGATGGCTTAGCAGTACTCGTAATTTACACACGACTGACGGTCAGCAGACATTAACTGAGGAACTGTTTGCACTTTGTACGGGAACATGTGTAAGTCTTTCACTTAAATTCGCTGTAGGGCCCGCCTGGTGATGCCCAATTGCGTGGCCCGTGGTCTGGTTGATGGTTCTTCTTTCTCATCGACATCGGCAACCAAAGTCGCGATATTATCGGCCGAATGACCATTCCGATGGCGGCCACGCCCTGCATGGTCTCCTGTGGTTCCAGTCTATTCGAGTTGAGTAGCTACACGCCGGAAAGTCAATGCCAATTGGTGCGACACGATTAGGAAGTCGACATCAAAATTCACGAAATTCCACCGACCGATTATTTATCAAAAAAATTGACACAATTATTCCACTCTCTTGCGGAGTACAGCGCTTTATTGCTAGTCTGTTTGTATACTGCAGCTGTCTAGTTCACAAATGTCAAATATGACTGACGACGCCATTTGCAACAATTATAATATGAATTTTGCGCCACCTTGCTTAACCCTGCTTCTTTTTTTTCTGGCATCCAACCTAATATTGTTTAAAGACTCGCATATATACCATTTTAGGGATAGCCTGAGCGCCGCAAAATGATTAAATAATGAAATTCTGTAATCCGTTCACGGGATCCAATACCATTATGTCGTTAAGAGTCAAACTAGGTCTTGTTGACTCTATTTTAAAGACGCCATAAAATCCGACCTCAAAATCTTCACTAATTGTTCTCCGATTTCGACAATGTTTAACTTGGGTCTATCTTCGGAAGATAATGATTAAATCGGCAATGTCCCCACCACCCGCCTATCTACCGCTGATTATGGCATATTGTAAAATAAAGGTTTGGCTATAAGCCAGTATATAAATCACAATCTAGCTCTTTATAGCTTTAGTACTTAGTCTGGGGCTATTGAGACTGTTCAGAGATGTACCGAAATCTGTTCTTTGGGCTGGTAATTGTATTGGGCGTAATTACAGCCTGTCGTGCTTGTACATCGGGATGTGTAGTTGATTTGCCATTTGGCCGAATTCAGGGAAAGTGCATCGAGGGATATTGTTCGTATACTAACGTGCCGTATGCTCTACCTCCAATCGGGAGAAGGCGATTCGAATCTCCGATGCCATTTGATCAACCCTGGACTGGTGTGAGGGATGCTACACAAGAAGCAGTCGGATGTATTCAGTTCTCCGAGTCTCATTATGAACCCAATACAAGTGAAGATTGTTTATACCTTCAAATCTATGTTCCGGGTGCTGAAGATGGCGGGGATTATCCGGTCCGCGCATATATCCATGCTGGTGGGTTTATGTTCGGAGTATCAGGCGACACCGACCCGGAGTACATCATGAGAAAGGACATGATAGTAGCTTCGATTGGATATCGTTTAGGACCACTTGGCTTCCTCAGCACTGGTGACACCTGTATTCCAGGCAACAACGGACTTAAGGATCAGCGTGAAGCTCTTCGTTACATTCAGAAATATATCCGCTACTTCAAAGGCGATCCGGACAAAGTTCTGTTGAGTGGATTCTCAGCTGGAGGTGCTTCTACCCATCTTCACACGTTGAGAACTGAAAAACTATACAGAGCTGCTATGTCCAACAACGGCGTTGCCTTCAATCCCTGGGTCTTCCAGAACAACCCTGAAGTTCGGAGTATCGCGTTCGCGAATTTCCTTGGTTGTCCTACCACTTGCAGTAAAATCAAAGCCTGCATCAAAGGGAAAAGCCTTACGTCTATGTCATCAGCAGTCAGCAGAATGAAACTGTTTGGCGATAATCCATTCAACGTCTTTGGAGTCGTCGTAGAGAATCCTAAAGTGCAAGATGCTTTCATAACCGAGAATCCAGAAGACATCATTAAAGCCGGTAGAACAGCAAATGTTCCATTGCTGATTGCACATACCGAGCGCGAAGGAACGTATACTGCAGCCGAATGGATGACAATCGGGTCTGATGGAAAGTCACTTATTAATCAGATTAACGACTCTAATTGGTTGACGTATGCGCCTGCAATGTTGTTTTACAACGAAAAATTGTCAACATCCAAGCGAGATGAGTATTCTATCTATCTGAAGCAGAAGTACATGGGTAATGCCCCGTTTTCCGAGGAGAGCTATCGCCAGTTTGAGGATATTTTCACCGACTTACTGTACTTGAACGGTATTAAGAAGGCCATATGTTTGCATAGAAAATACGCTCCAGGAAAGCTCTTTGTATATGAGTACAAATATCCGCATAACTACTCCATTGGAAACCTAATGGCTGGGAGAACGGATATTGCTTTCGGTAGGCAGAAAGAGAACTTTAACAAGAAAATAAACATTTTGCGGTTTCTTTTTTTCATTCAGGTCCGGACCACGGGGCTGATGGAATATTTGTGCTACCATTGAGGAACCTAAAGCGGGATTCACTGACTTGGAACCAACGGAGTATTTCTAATCGATTGGTTGAACTATTCAAGAGCCTTGTCAATGGGTAAGTACTTTCCTTAAACCATTTCCTTCTATGTGTTATATTTTGGTTTTTGTTTTTCCATAGACAACCCGTCTATGATGACGTGGAACTGCCATTAAATACACCAGCAAAAACCGGGAAATTGACAATTAACGAATATTGCCACGAAATAGAACACTGCAGTAATCATCACTGCGGCGATTGCTGGGAGTTTGAATAGTCAATGAAAACCTTTCAACTATTTTTGTTTTGTTTTTGTAATTATAAATAAACACTTTTGCTTACACCTTATACCCAATTTTAGACACCCACTAGCTAAGCCTTTGGAAACGGGTTTGAAGAGCATTTATTTAAAGACAATCCGTGAAACATCTCTCTTTTAGTTGATCGCTTTTTTATTATTTTTTGGCTTTACCAACCGTGGTAATGAGTAACTCAAGCTCACGTATGTATATTGTATTAGATTTATTTATTCAAATAGGGGAAAGTATATCCCTTTCCCGACTCCTAATAGCTAATATCCAGGGGCACAGCATCTTACTGAAGAGAAACAATTTGACATAAGCTTCGATGGGTTCGAACCACGTGCGCTTGGCGTAAGAAGCTGAAGAGGCTTGGATGATCTTCAGAAATGGAACATAGCAACTAACGCTGTAATGGTTGGCATACCTAACACTGTCGGCTTAAGTTCAAATCATTTTCAGCTGCCTATTTGTCTCGTTGAACAATTATCTATACCATAAGCGAGATTTTCCACCTCGAGCAATGTTATGATTCCGTTATCCTGACTTCAAGAGAGGACGATAGTGTCAATTCCACCAGTCGGATATTCGATAGACACATCAATCATTGATTTTCAAGCACGAATGCCTCACTATACGAAACCGTGCAGCACTTTATTACAAACGACGGAAACAAATCTTCTCTATCCACACTCTCCGCGGCACTGCTTACGTCAAATCGAGTAAGTAAGTACTTGTTGATTATATGAGCCACCCAAGTGACATCGGCCACATGTAATCAATAAACTCATAAAAATCAACAACTTTTGCCGCAGGCGACCTAAACGTCTCAAAGATTTGTTTTTACTTTCAATTTGAAAATTTGTATATGCAATATATAATATATATGCAAGTGACTTGCAACTACAGGAGGTTGTAACTTCCTAACCAGTTAGTGGAACTGAGTCAAGCTTCGCCTAATAACAATTGGGTTCTTGTTTATAAGCGTGCAAAACGCATTTGCGTCTGGATTGGATTGGATTCTAACGCATTGTAATTAGTATTAGTGTGATAAGTGTAGGTGGCTACCGTTAGAGCTTGTCAGCACCTCGACATCAATAAATATTTCTTATTTTGAAACATATTACTTTGAAACAATATTGGCAGCATTGCCCAGCGCATTGGTGGAAAATCTGCGTCAAAAGTGATTCAGAAAGTTAAGACTAAATGCAATTATCGACAGAGTGGCAGGAAATAATATGTGATTTTTTAAGGGCTTGGGTTTTAATTGTCAATAAGACGCAGGTTAACTGCAGATTTGTATAAAAGTTTTATTTCAGTTGACAGATCAGTACTTGCCATTTTCAAAGACTATTCCGTGTAAATATTAATCAATATTACGATTTAAATAGTCCATATGGAGGGTCACTTTTCTTAGAGTTTATTTATTTATTTATTATTATTTGTCTACAAATTTCAGTCAAACCTGTTTTTATGCGTTTTTTTTTTGTGCGGTTATAAAGATGGAATGTATGTAATTGACGAAATTATCACTCTTTTTAGTTTTTTTTCTATCCTTTACATGTATGTATTTATTGCATTTGTTTATGAACGAGCGGGTACAAATTTTATTGAAGGGAAGAAAGGGTTGCATTTTTTCATTATTCGTCGACTTGCACAAGTGTGAAGACAGCTAAATATAGTGTTATAACGGGTTATAATATTTAAATTTAAATAAAGTTTTTTTAAAATGCTTTAAGATCCCTGAAGGTAAATTTATATTTCGATTTGTATTTGTATATGCATTTTAAGGATATCTATTTTATCCTTAGACATCATTTCTCAAAATGAATAAAAGGCACGCGAAATTCTACCCTAATGAGGTCCTATAAAATAAGGCTAGGGTTGTACGGTTGGATACATTTCTGATTAAACTGATTCGAAGTCGCTCGCAACGGCAATGATTTTGGTCAATAACCTAAATCGCCGAGGCTTACTACCCCAATTGCTACTTCCGCGAGTGCCTGCGCCCCTAAAGTATTCCTCTATCTACAATAGACAAATGTGAACTGTTCTAAGATAGTTTAACAATACCGCCAATCTTCCACGTGGCACGCAATACCGTGAAACTGCAGTTCATCTACTACTACACTACCCACTGCGCCACGGCGCTCTCTGAAGCTATAAACTAGTTTTATGTATTTGTCTAGCGTAACAATGAATTAAAAAAAAAAAAAAAAAACAAAAAAAAAAAAAAAAAAAAAAAAAATTAATCATATTAATCCTTCAGTCATACTACTGAAAAAGTGAAAAGTGACATTTCAAACTATTCTCATGAAGACAGTTTTGTGAAATAAATTGAAATTTCTACAGAAAATATTTTATTTTGTTATTTTAGTACGAAAAAGATAGAAATGCCTTTTGGAAATTTCAATGTGAAAAATTTAGTTCGCTCTGGTCGACATATGTACAATGGAAAATATAGACTCGTGATATTGCTAAAGACCTAAAAATTGTCCCCGAAATAGTTTAGGACCATTTATGGAAGGCTGAAGACACAAGAACATTTAAAGTTTGGAAAAAAATGCTAGAAAACACCCGCCTTCAATGATGAGAGAGCTTGGTTGGCTAGTTTTGATGCATCAACTCTGTAGCTTAGATCTTCCACCAAGAGATAATTCTTAATGAGAAGAAATTCATATCAAAAAGCAAATACGTGGTTTCAGTTCTTTCGCCAGAAATCGGTGTCGAATGGTCTCATCTCATAAAACCGTTCCGATTTACATCACGACACCCCCTAGTCAACTCCTCCCATAGGTTACATTATTTTTAATATAAAAATGAATTCGTATCTATGTATATTTCCATTACACTTCAATCTGAAAACGTCCACAATTACATGCACAATAATTTTAAAATGTGATCGTGGTATCCAACCTAACTCATGTGATTTAAGAACTTAAAGTTTCAGTTATTGTAGATGAAAAGGCGTATGCAACCCTAAAACTTCATGTGCCTGGCTTACAGAGCCCAATTCCATTATGTAAGTAAGAGCTACATTCATTGTTGATTCACTCTTAAAATGCCATAAAGTCATAATTATAAAATCGAAGCTCACAATATCTACTAATTGTTCTCCATACATTCATTCGTGTGTTTTTTACTTAAGGTTTATCTCCAGACGATAATAGTATTATGAGACTTGTCCTCCCCACATACCTTGTAAGATATCACCTATCTACCGCTGGTTATAGCATCTCATAAAATAAAGAGTTGGACACAAATCAGTATATACATAAATCAATATCTGGGGCTGTAAGAATCAGTTGGACAGAAACTATTGAGACCGGTAAGGCATGTATCAAAATCTATTCTTTGAGGAGGTATTCCTGTTGAGTGGATTGCAACTGTACATTGGGCTGTTTAATTGACTTGCTATTTGGTCGAATACTGGGACATTGTTCCTATACTAACGATGGGCACGTTGTGTCTCCGATCAGAAGAAGGCGATTCAAAACTCCGGTGTCGTTCGATGATCCCCGGGCTAGTTTGAGGGATGAAACAAAAGAGGCAATTAGCTACATAAAATTCTGTAAGCCTCATAAGAAGCAGAACATGCATCTTTAAATCTAATTTGCGGCGCTGAAACCTTCGGGAACTTCGGAATAATCTCGATAGTTTTAATAATATTTTGAATTGGAAAATACTGGCGATAAATCTTCATCTTGATTATCACTTGATATTGTATTTTTGGTATGCCGACCATATATGCCGACTTTGTATTTTTGAGAAATTGTATGCCTCAAATTCAAACACAAATTTATGATTCGTCATAATCTTATTATTCAAACGAAGCGTTATCGATGCTTTGGGCCTGACTAAATGACTAAACCAATTTCTACTTTTCTAATCTCAATACAACCAACATGACAACACGCTGCGACATACGCACTAATGAAAAGCAAAAAAGGCCGTCAGGAACACTTTTAATATGGAACGTCAACGACAATGCTGTTGACCAAAGTGATAAGTTTGTTAAGAAATTTAATGAAGATGCTTTTGATGCCTTAAAATATATCCATTGCATTAGCATTTGTTCCCTCTAACTTTCCCGTCCCTTGTCCTCGTGTATTTGCGACCTTGCAGGGGTTAATACAGAAAAACATAAATTCTAAAGTGTGGCTAGTGGTAGTCCTCTGCTTAACGATGACGATGTGACTAGCCGAATCACACACATGAAGTGTAAAATGAGACCCCAGAGTAACGGAAACTGCATGCAAATACGTCTGTATTCTTCATATGAGTACGTCAGGCACCTTACTTGGTAAGAGTTACCAAGATTCCGCCGGAGCAATAAGATACTAATCCTAACCAGACACCATAAAGGGTAGGCTAAATACAAGTTGTTAAAATTTATCCTATATCACTGGCAACACTTTCCTATCTATATATGTACATGAACTTATTATACATACATTATAGACTATAGAATGACTAGAGTCACCTTTGGTGTGAAGTGTAGTCCATTTATTTTAATGGCGACCATACAGAAGCATTTATCCAACGAAGAGCAGCATTTTCCCTCGACATGCGATGTGTTACGAAGGGGATTTTACATGGACGATTTTGTTACCAGTGTCTAGACGGAAAATGAAGGAAGGCAGATTTATAACGAAGCCGTATCGATCATGAACAAGGCAAGTATGAACCTTCGCAAATGGAACTCCAATGTTCCCGAGATAAGAAAAGTGTTTTGTGCTGACTGTCCTGATAAGCAAAAGGTGTTGGGAATAGAGTGGTTTGTTTGAACTGACGAAATCGCCGTGCCTATACAGTTATTTGAAAGCTTGGTTTCTTCAAATGTATCGAAAGGTTCCAAACGTGTGATACTTCAAACGATAGCCAGAATTTTTGACCCATTGGGCATGTTAGGACCAGTAACCATAAAATTGAAAATTCTGTTCCAGTCCATATGGAAAACTAAGCTATCATGGGATCAGGTGCCTCCCGCTGATCTTATGTCTGAATGGAATAATTGCGTAGAGAACTTATTGCAATTAAAGGAATACACTATCTTACGATCAGCCTTGTCATCTCCGCAGAAAATAACTATTCACATTTTTGCCGACGCAAGCATGAAAGCGTATGGCACTGTGGCCTAAATTAAGAATAGTCATCCATAGGGTAAGAACTCTATTTCATTTTTATGCGCAAAGAGCCGAGTTGCACCTCTAAAGCAGGATGGAACAAAAGAATTAACGTTACCAAAATTAGAGCTTTAATAGCAGCGCGTTTGTGTTCTTATCTAAAACGCTCTATAAAGATCCCTGTCCATAAATTCCACCTATGGACGGATTCCAAAATTGTTTTAAATTGGATACTAGGAGAAGTCGACAGCTGGCAGCCATATGTCCAGAGCCGTGTTACGGAAATACGGCGCCTCACATCAACAGCCGATTGGAACCACTGTGCCGGAGAGGATAATCCTGCAGATCTACTCACGAGGGGGATTACGGCGGAGTCACTAAAAACTTGGCTCAAAGACCAGTTTTTCTCAAAAGTGATGACTACATCTGCGACTCCTGGACGATACCAGCCAACGTCACTTCTTTGGTACTACCGACGGAAACTTCAACATTAGACAGCGAAATATTAGAACCAGTCGTTAATTTCCAGCGTTTTAGTACGTGGAAACGCCTGCTGAGAGTTACAGGATACATAATGCGTTTCTTGACATCCTGCAAAAAAAGGGAAAGACCTGTGGTTGCTAATCTGTCTACAGTTAGGTTCTAACGTCGCCGATACGTATTGGCTAAGGTATATTCAATACGCTAAATTTACGAATGAAATTTGTTGTTTGCAGAAAGGGCGGCCCATACCTAAAAGTTCTACGATTCATCAATTGTCGCCGTTTCTCGACAATGATGGCTTGCCGAGATTAAGTGGACGCTTACAAACGCTAAAGGAGTCCACAGATTTTAAGCATCCTATCATACTACCTCCTTAATCGTATCTCGTAGATCTCATAGTAAAGGATTATCATCAAGTGACCTTGCATGGTGGTGTCAATCTAGTTACGTCCCAGCTCCGAGAAAAATTCTGGATTTTGAAAGGGCGTCCAGTGGTCAAGAAAATTCTGAAACAGTGTGTTATCTGTAAGAAGCTGTGGGGCAAGCCTGCCTCCCAGCCATTCGGACCCCTTCCGATTGAAAGGTTAACACTGTCTAGACCTTTCGACAACGTAGGTGTGGACTTCGCGGGTCCTCTCTTTTGTTTTGATCGTTCCAATGGAGAAATGAGTAAAACATACCTCATGGTATTTACTTGTGCCGCCATTCGCTTGGTACATTTAGAGCTGGTACTGAATATGACGACCGAAAGCTGTATAATGAGCCTCAGGCGCTTTATCGCTCGTCGCGGGGTCCCATCAGTAATCTTTTCGGACAACGCACGAACATTTCGAAGCGCAGCTTTGGAGTTAGAGGGAACTGTATTCGAAGATTACAAATTGCAAAATTTCCTATCAAATCACCGCATCCGATGGAAGTTTATAGTAGAACGAGCTCCGTGGTGGGGCGGGTTTTGGGAACGTCTCATTCGCTCCATAAAAAACATCCTGAAAGTGGTAATAGGAAAGGCAAAGCTAACATTCCAACAACTACGAACGATTCTCACTGAAGCTGAAGGTATGATAAATGAGAGGCCATTAACATACATATATAAGTAGTGATCCAGAAGACCTTGCGCCTCTTACACCAGCGCATTTTTTATTGAGTAAAGATGGCAGTACCAACATCTGTGAAGGAGCATCAGGGCCAATGATTCAAAACCTTTGGAAGCAACAAATGCGATATACAACCATGCTGAAGAACCGTTGGCGATCCGAGTATATGCAACTTCTGAGATCTTTTCATCATAGCAGAGGTGTTTCCACAGAGCAATTAAAACCAAATGATGTTGTCCTAGTCTATGACTCTGGAAAACCACGAATCAACTGGAGATTAGCTATAATCGAAAATGCCCATATTGGACGCGATGGTAAAGTACGAGCCTGTGAGATACGGTACGCAGATGGTACGCGAACAAGAAGACCTGTCCAGCTGCTTTATCCAATGGAGCTTAACCCATCTTCCCCGGCCGGAGGATGTTAAAATTTATCCTATATCATTGGCAACACTTTCCTATCTATATACATGAACTTATTATACATACATTATCCTACATTCACTTATTCCTATACACACATTTCTTGAATTATATACATAATATTGCACTATAAAATGACCTGTATGATGTTCCTTTTTGCAAATTTTCTTACTTTTGTGGAGCAATAAAGTTAAACTGTATTTCGCTACTAGTCTCGGTCTTTTGTTTTTTAAACCGAATCGTAAGGTTAAATTCATCCGGGCTTATTTTCAATACAAGTTTCTTTTTAAAAATCTAATAAAATGAACAAAATTTATTTTTTTACATGTGTTAGGGCTTTATTAATAAGAACAAATATTCCCATTAATTATGAAATACAACATCGTTCAAATGGCTGCCTCGGCTGGCTTCGAAGTAGCGCATTCTGTCACCCCAATTTTCCAAGACCTTGTTGATGGTTTCCGACTGTGGCTCACGGATTGCTTGGATGATATTGTCCTTAACTGCTTGAGCCGTTTCCGGATTGTTGGCATAACATCGGTCCTTCACTGTTCCTTACAAAAAAAAGTCCAAAGGTGTCAAATAGCAGCTCCGAGGCGGCTAATTGGCATTGCAAAGACGGCTGATAGCACGATGTGGGAATTTGGTACGCAAAAGATCGATTGTGGCGTGTGGTGTGTGGCATAGCGTGCCATCCTGCATGAACCAGAAGTCGTCCAAATCCATGTCTTCAATTTCAGCAAAAAAAAAGTCCTTTAACATGGCTCTATAACTCCCACTGTTGACCGAAACGTTGTTCCCAGCCTCATTTTCGAAGAAAAATGGTACAATGATGCCACCACTCCACAATCCGTACCAAACTGTCAGTCTTTGTGGATGCATTGACTTCTCGACAATAACGTGCGGGTTTTTCGAGCCGCCGAGATGAAGATGCGCCTCGTCAGAAAACATGATTTTTCGCCCAATTCGAGCAGCTCTAAGGCCCAAACTGCGAAGCAATAACGAAGCGGATGGTGGCGCGCCTTCAATTGCTGAGTCAATTGGACCTTGTTATTCGAGATATTTGTGCAAAATTCCTCTCAGGCTAGTGCGTGAGATGTTGAGCTGTTAAGATTTATGGCAAGTTAATGTTCTCAATTGAGTCTTACACTCTTGGCAGCCACATTCTCATCTGTGTCGCACCGTACGACGACGGGGACCATGAGTGCTGTCCACCAGCATACCAGTCTCACGACCTTTTGCACAAACTTTCGTACAGTACTCGCGGTGGGTGCTTCACTTCGGGCAAAACTTTTTTTTAAAAAAAACGCACTGTTAGGGCTACACAGCACTAACTTTGGAAATGAGTTTTCAACATTTCCCAAAGTTGTTCAAGCGTAAAGCGACTCATTTTGTTCCGCAGAGGTGTGATACTGACTTTCTGTCAAGATTTCGAGCGGGAAACAGCTGTCAGTGTCAAAATAACTTATGATTTAAAAAAATGCCACTAATTACCCACCCTGTATAAATATATCACAGGCAGTTTTTTCAGTACCTCGTTTCATTGAATGACAGTGATCGCAAGTACTAACATCATTTGCCGCATGATTTTGTTCGGAGGTAGTTTACGATAAAAAATATAACCTATAATAACTGGGTATGATATTGACATTATTGCGTCTGGTCCTTCAATGAAACATGCCAATTGCCTGAGATAGGCAATGGACTTAATTTTACAATGTGGCGTCTAATTTGTCAATTCTTACCAGGGTGTAGCTCCAGAACTCGATCCAAGGCTAAGGGTTGCAGGGAAATCTCCCGTCTCTTTTTTAGTCTTTAGTCTTTATTTATTTTCCAAGATAACATTTTACAAGGTTTGCCACCGCACAATTTACATACAGAGATATGATATTTAATATATCTTTCTTCTGAAAAAAAAAAATTACAATAGTCTTACGATTTGTTTTTAGTATTTTTAAATATATTCTTAAAGGAAAACAAGTAGAAAAACCCTTATATAAAAGCAAAAAAAAAAAAAAAAAAAAAAAAAAAAAAATAAATAAATAAATAAAATAAAAAAAAAATAAATAAATATATATATATATATATATATTAAATAAGTAAATAATTAAATAAATAAATAAATAAGTAAATAAATAATAAATAAATAAATAAATAAGTAGGTAAATAAATAAATAAATAAATAAATAATAATTAAATAAATAAATAAATATGTATGTATCGGGTAAATAATTAAACAAATATAAAGCAATAATCATGTAAATAACAAAACAGTTAAATAAATTAACAAACAAAAGAAAATAAATAAATAAATACACAAGACACACACGTCTCTTATCCTCACGTTATCATTAAACATTAAGTTAGGTCTACAATATGGGGAATCGTTGTAATTGTGATAAATATTCATCATACCACTCACGCCAATTTTTTAATTTAATTAATTTAATTTTCGTGGGGGCGAATGCCCCCATTTATTGGGCTTAATTCAAGCTAGCTTAATCTAATCTTAACCTAATCTCACTTACTAGGTAGGGAGAAGGGGAGGGTGGTTAAGAAGGCGGATTTTTAGGCATCGAGTGCTGAGGTTGAAATCGAAGTAAGGATTCGAATTAACAATTCCCAGCATACGAGAAATAGGTTCATTGGAGCCATAGGCAGTACGGGGGGTCGGTAGATAGAAGAGACGGGGATTAGTGTTGATAGAGACAAAGTTATAGAGAGTCAATGGTACCTGAAAGGAGACGATGGATGAAAAGGATGTCAGATACAACTCTTCTTTCTTCCAACGTGTTCATGTTGATTAGTTTAAGGCGGTCTTGGTAGGGTGGTAAAATCAAAGGATTGCCCAGGGGAAAATTGAGAGCAAAACGTAGGAATCGGCTTTGGATGCTCTCGATTCTAGAAATGTGGGTTTGTTGGTAGGGAGACCACACTTGGGAGGCGTATTCAAGAAGGGGCCGGACAAAGGTTATGTAAAGAGATCGGGTAACGTAAGGGTCCGAGAATTCTTTAGACCATCGCTTCACGAAACCGAGTGCAGAATTAGCTTTAAGGATTATCTCATCAATGTGTGCCCGAAAATTAAGCTCCTGGTCACATAATATGCCAAGATCGCGAATGACTTGAACCGTGGAGATGGGTTGATTATTGAGGAAGTAGAGACGAGGAGGAGGTTTGATTCGTTTACGTGGAATGGTAATTGATTTGCATTTGGAAAATATTAAGCTCTAAGCAATTTTTGGAGCACCAGATGGAAAAGCTATTGAGATCAGATTGAATAAGGAAGAGTCATGACTGGAGGAAATGGTCTTGAAGAACTTGGTGTCGTCGGCGTATAATGAGATGTGGGAGTGTTTGATCACCATTTCAAGATCGTTTATGGTAAGAACGAAAAGAAGTGGACCTAAGTGGCTGCCTTGGGGGACGCCGGAGGAAGCTAAGAAGGGGTTAGAGAAGCAAGATCTAAAACGAACACTGTAATAGCGGTTTTCCAAGTAAGAAGATATCCACTTCAAAGAAATGGGGTCGAAGCCAAGGGAGGACAATTTGAAGAGTATAAGTCTGTGGGAGATTTTATCGAAAGCTTTACTGAAATCGGTTGAGATAACGTCGACTTCTTTGCCGTTCTCTAGGGCTGATAGGGTAAAGGACACAAATTCAACAAGGTTAGTGGTTGTGGATCTGCATTTGAGGAAACCGTGTTGTCTAGGGGAGATTAATGACTAATGAAAACTTAGTGTTTCGTACAAAACACTCTCGAAGAGTTTAGGTATATGTGATAGTTTGGCAATGGGACGATAGTTGTCAACAACGTTCTTCGGACCTTTTTTATGTATAGACGTGATAAATGAGGTTTTCCATAAGCGGGGGAATTCACCTTGGGATAGGGATAGGGTGAAGATTTTCGAGAAAGGGCGAGAGATGGTTGAGGAGCATTTTTTTTAGAAATATGGCAGGGAGACCGTCGGGTCCAGGAGTGAATTCATCATTAAGTAGATTTAATTTATTTTCGATGACATGAGAATCAACTGTGTGTGGGAGAAATGGTCCAAGCGAAAAATTCGGTAGATAATCAAAGTATGAGAAGTCTGGAGCAAACGAGTCGTCGGCGAAAGACAGGTTAAAGAAGGTGGCGAAAAAGTTGGCGATAATATTGGGATCATTCGAGGTTTGATCGTGGAAGGAGAGGGAGGTAGGATAGCCATCGGATTTTCTTTTGTAGTTAACAAACTTAAAGAAGGACTTTGGATTGTTTATAAGATTGGCTTGCGTTTCTGTTAAATAGCGTTGATAGAGGACTTTGTGTAGGCCGGTAAAGTGGAGATAACTGCCCAGGTAGTTAGAAAAGTCATTGGATGATTGAGTACGAAGGAAGATTGTCCATTGCTTATTTCTTTTCTTTCTTAGAGAACGGAGCCTGCGATTATACCAGGGTGGGGGGGTGTATGAAGTTTTGCGTTGTGAAACGGGAACGTAAAGAGAGATAGAGTAAAATATTTCCCTGTAGAGTATGGATATAGCATCATTTACGGTTAGGTTATCAAAATTGAGAGGAGCATTTTAAGGTATTCATTTATTAGATGAAATTTTGCTTTGTGGAAATCGTAAGAGGCCAGAACTGTAGGGGGTTAATTCTGTGATGGAGAATCGTGAAAGAAGGAAAGGAGGAGGGGAGGATGGAAGTTATCGATGGTTGAAAGGGAAAGGGGACTAAGTGAAACAGACGAGTTGAGAGGATCGGTTGTGAATATGAGGTCGAGTTGTCTACCCATGTAGTTTAGTACGCCACTAACTTGGCTAAGGTTTGAATCTGTTAGGCGATCCAAGAAGAGACATTCTTTGGCAGTAGTGGGATTGGTGGCAGTGTAAGACGATTGATCGTCTAATTGGGTCCATTTAAGATGAGGAAGGTTGAAGTCACCGAAAACAAGGATTTCATCTTGAGGGTTTCTTAAATCGGTTAATTGGTCGATTGTGTTGATGGCGAGTTCATAGGATTCAATAGGTTGTGAGGGCAAGATGTAGAAACAAATGATGTATAGTGTCTTCTGGGGTAGAGCAATCTTAATTGAAACAAAGTCGAGAAGTGGGGGGAAGTGATGATACTGCAATAGGGGAAGAGTCAATTGTATTAAGGACGGCTAGTAGAACGCCTCGACAAGGGCAACCGTCAGTGAGTCGGCTGAGTTCGTCATCGCGATAAACATTAAAATTTGGTGGGAACAGTTCGAGGTTATTTATGCTGGGGATCAGGTTCGTTTCAGTCAACGCGAGGACATCAAAGGGCAAAGCATGTGATTGTTGCAGGATAGCTTGGATTTTCGAGCGGAGACCTCTTACATTTTGATAATAAATAGTAAGAGGGAGGTGTGGGTGACAGGGGGATGGCGACAATTAGGAACGAAAAGCCTGTCGTGGTCGGCTCGGCTACGCTGGAGGTGCGATATCCGCTTTGAGTATAAAAATTTGCCGGAAAGTTTCCAGATCATTTGAGACTTTTTGAGGGGAAATATTGAAGAATTCGTGGTATTTTATGAAGAGGTTTTTGAGGCTAGCGAAGTCAGCAGGAAGACCTTCCTGTTCGATTGATACCCTTACACTTGTGTTAGATTTTCCTTCGTAGCAAACCGAGTCTGACTTATCATGGAGATAAGCTAGGAAGAGTCGGATGTTTTCGTATGTTTTTTTATCCCTTAACCGAGAGAGAGCATAACGACATTCGACGCGGTTAGCGGTTTGCTGGGTAAGTTTGACTGTGGGGGGCAGAAGGGGGTCGATAAAAGATTGAGAGGAGACAGAAGAAGGATTTGTTATGGAGGGACCTGTTGATGTGAGGTGATTGTTGAGGAATTGGTTGTGTTGTAGGAGATGGAATTTTTTTTTTTTTTTTTTTTTTCAATAAATATAAATATACATATATACTGATAAATCACAAAAAAGAAAAAAACAAAAACACTGCAATCTATAGTTCATTAAGAGCTAGAAGCGAAAGGAGGTGAAAAATAAATTAGGATACAAAATATAAGATACAAAAATATTGATAAGAGGGGTCAACAAAATACTATAATAAACGTTATAGGGATTTGTTAGACCAATACACAAGGTAAGTCGAGAATTTCTTTGTAATTAAAATTAAAAAGCCATGATTTAATTTTTTTTTTTATAAAATGGATCCATTTCGAATACATCGTATGTAATAAGGCAGCTTATTGAAAAGTCGTGGAGCGCTTACAGAAAAGAAATGAGAAAATATATGCAGATTGTGGTGCGGAACTCGGACAAGATTCTGTTCATTTATTCTAAGTTGATAGTTGGAAGAGCTTCTGTTTAGTAGATATCCAGATCTCGCGAAAAATATCTTAAAAACTTTATAACAATATAAATGTTTAAGTGGTAAAATATTAAGATTCTTGAAAAGTACAAAGCTACCATATTGACGATTTTTATTACAAATTAAACGAATAATATGTTTTTGTGACACTAGTAGAAGGTATATTTTATTATAGTGAGTACCACCCCATCAAACAATTCCATATTCAAGCTTACAGTGAACTAATCCATAATAGATTGCCTTTAGAAGATCAAATCCGCAATAAGATTTTAAAAAGAAGAGTTGTCTAGTAGCTGCCAAAAGGTATTTTTTTAGTGCATTTGTATGTTCATACCAGTTTAACTTCCAGTCGAGCATAACTCCGAAATATTTAAAATTATCAACGTTCTCAATATAGAAACATTTTTCAGAGCAAGGGTGTTCAGAGAAAAATCTCTGAGCGCTAGATTCAGACCTACAAATAGTTTTACTGTGTCTAAAACGTTTGCATTTCGCACAGTGGAAAAGAAAGGATCCATAATCCACTGTCTTGCCGCTGGAACTAAAATACATGATTTTTGTTTTGTCACTGATTACCATTTTATGTATTTTAAACCAGTGACTGATCATCTCAAATTCATGATTAATGGCCACAGAAAGATTCAAAGGAGAATCATCAGTAAAAGCACATGCCATATCGTCTGCAAAAGCTGTTATTTTGTACAATATTTTTGTAAAAAGAGCGAATTAATAAATACTAAGAAAAGTAATGGACCAAGAACAGAACCCTGAGGAACACCCATAGAAACTATACTATTCGAACTTAATACGCCATCAATTTTGACTTTTTGAGTTCTGTTAGAAAGGTACGAACCAAGCCAACTATGAAAACTACCTCTAAATCCGCACATATGTAATTTGTTCAAAAGTATTTTATGATCTACCGTGTCAAAGGCTTTGGTAATGTCAATAAAGAGTGCAGCGGTATGCTTCCTATCATTTAACCCTTTATATATATTTGAACAAAAGTTTAGAAGGGCACTTTCTGTAGAACAGCCTGAGCGAAAACCATATTGACATTCACTAAAAAATTTATTTTTTTCTAAGAACTTGATCATTCTCATCTTTATAGCTTTTTCAAAGATTTTTGAGAAAACTGACAGCAAAGAAATAGGCCTATAATTATTGATATCAGCCTTATTTCCTTTTTTAAACAAAGGTATCACTTCAGTAATCTTCAAGAAATCGGGAAAAATACCACATGAAACACTTTTGTTACATATAAAACATAAAATATCACAGATATTTAGTGCTATTTTCTTAACGAAGATACTAGAAAAATCGTCGGTAGGTTTCGAATTTGAATTTTTAAGAGATCGAATAATCTTGTATAATTCAAAAGACGTTGTGGGCTCAAAAAAGAAACTCTGCGGACATGACACTTCACTAGATAAACAGATACAATCACAGTCAGAATCACAACTATTGGAGACAACCTTAGAACCTATAGATGAAAAAAAGTTATTGAATTTATTTACTAAAACTTTGGTGTCAGATATCACAGCATTGTCTACATTCAGATTCTTAATTTGGATATGTTGACTAGATTTATTTAATATTGTACGTACTAACCCCCATTCCTTTTTAGGGTCACCTTTGACCTCACGAAACTTACTCAAATAGAAATTATTTTTGCAGAATTTTACATCTTTAGCAATCGTTTTGCAAATTTGCTTATAAGCAGAGATTACATTATTATTGTCCGGATTTTTAACATTTTTCTTATATAATTTATTTTTCATTTCGATTTTCTTTAAAACATTAATATCCATCCAAGGCTTTAGTTTTGTTAACTTTTTCTTTTTTTTTACAATTACTTTAGAACTTTGTAAGGCATAGTCTTTGAGTAAATTGATAAATATTGAAAAGGCTGCAGAAGGATCACTTACACAGCGAACACTTTCCCAATCTTCAGAACGTAAGTGATTGTTTAGAGACACAAAATTCGTTTTAACATAAGTACAATTAGAATATCTTTTTATAGTGGAAAAAGAACTAGAACATTTTAAACTGATACAAATCATACAGTGATCCGATATCTGCAAATCAATAACAGAGCTATAAAGCTGAACTGTTTGGGAGTTAGAGAAACGCGTCATGATATGGTCAATGCAGGTACTAATGGAATCCGTAGTACGGGTAGGTCCATTTATACATGACTCAAAGCCATATGAAGAGAGCAAAAACAGATAGTTATCAACCAGAATTGTGTGTTGAAGAATATCTAAGTTGATATCACCCAACAGAATTACATTATTCGATTCATTAGATAATAGGGTTCCTAACTCTTCATAAAATATGTTATTCGTCAGAGTTGGTTCATTAAATCTATAGACACAGAAAAACGTTAACTTCAAGTCACTAACTACAACTTTCAAGACATCACATGTTCAGTTCAGTTTCACCACAGGACACAAAATTGAACTTATTTTTGACAAAAGCAGCGACACCACCAGATGCATAGCCATTGTTGCAACAAGCTATAAATTCATATCCTTCAATATGAAAGAGCGTTATATCTTCATCATAAATCCATGTTTCCGATAAAAAAATTAAATCAGGCTTATTTAAAAATGAGTTTAGCTGTGCAAGTAGGTTGTCCAAATTTTTACGCATACTTCTTATGTTTTGGTGTATAATAAGTAAATTAGGTAAGTATGTCTGCTTATAGAACAGATCGAGTGCGTCTACATTAATACAGTCTGCAGAGGGAACAAAGAGTAAATTATTTTGTGGATCCTGCATGTTATTTAATGCAATTAATAACATTTACGTTGTCATTGTCCCCTTTACGCATAAGCACCCTACCATTCTTCACCCAAACATACTTGTACATTTTCTCTTTTTTAATTTTTTGAGCAGCATTTAATATTTGTTTTGTTTTTCTACTCAAAGAATCATTTATGTATATAAATTTTAGAATTATTATCACATCCAAACAGTTTTGTAGTTAAATTCTTTTTATGAATAAATTTGTTCTTCATTACAAGATCTTTTTTCATTTTAGAAACAAATTTAACACAAATAATAGACTTTTTACTAACATCGTTTACCTTCTTTGACATTTTAACATTTTTCACGTAACAATTGTCGATTTCTAATTCAGACACCTCAGTGGAGACACCCTGTGAGAAGACCTTCAAAGCACAGCTGAGTGCATTATTGTTGTTGATGTCTGGTACACCCATAATCTCAACATACTTTTCCCTTGCGGTTTGCTGCAGGAATTCAACTTCTCTCTGAAGATCGGACACCATTTGCAAAAGATTATTTTTTTCTTCTTGCAAGTTATATATTAGAGAAAGAGCGCGAGCGTTATCTGCACGGAGAGCAATGATTTCATTATACATATATTGTTTCAAGCGTAATGACTTGTTTGATTTGTGTAACACTGTGCTCTAGTTGTTGTTTTTGTGGAGATGATGCTGATGCTTGTTATTGTTGTTCCTGCAGTTTCTCGTGGAGATCCTGTTGCTGGTGAGATTCTCTGCGTTCTTCAGTTGGCGGCTTTAAGTGTGGTGAACTCATCAGTGGAGAATTTAGAATTTGCTGTGTTGAAAGCTCGTCATGTTCTCTCATTTGAGGGGGAGAACGGAGGGAGCTCCTTCTTGCAACGGAGCAGCTCTTACACCAAAATTTCTTATTCGATTTTTGGAGGAAATCAATGTCTGCCGGTTTTATATTAACGCAATTGCAATGAAAAAAATTTTTGCAGCTTACACATTGTATTTTTGGCTGATTGCGGTCTACTTTGGACTTGCACACACACGGCATTTTGCACGATTTACACAGTATTGCTTACAAAAAAGATTAATAATTTAAGGATAAAAGCAAGTGCGTGTTGACCCCACGACACACAAACGCCCCAAAATTCGATTTGGGGGCAGAGGAGATGGAGCATGGTGTGGGGTTGAGAATATGGGAACTGCGGAAATATGGGTATTTTGCACCTGATCTGAGGTCGAAATTGGGAAATGAATTCGGTGGGGGTATTTGGTTCGGGATCTGGATCGGGTTTGGGTTCGGTTTGAAGGAAACCCTTTGACGTTGTATTCCTGAATTTTGACAATGATGCTTACGACGTATAAAGATAGTTTGATAGTTTCAAGTTTCAGCTTGGCGAGTACAAGTTCTTAGAAACATTAAATCATTGCAATCATCCCGGCCTAGAGAGCGCCCTGGCGCAGTGGGTAGTGTGTCAGCCGCTGACGCATGATGAGCGAGTTCGGATCCCGATAACACCAACGCCATCAAATGATTATTTCTGGGCCTCTCTCCTCGGCGGGGTACTGGCAAAACCCCCCGTTGTAAAGCTTCTCGGCTCTCGCCGTTCGGAATCGGCATTAAACAATAGGTTCCGTTCACTTGTGTGGAAAACAAATCGCACACAACATAAGTGAATAAAAGAAGCTTGGCCTCTGGCTCTTCATGAGTTTGTAACGCCATCTAAGGTGTCTGTCTGGCAGTACAATGGACCAGTATTTGTGTCTGAGTGCTCCAACAGATAGCAGAAGCCTCAAAAAAAAAATCCCGGCCTACCGACCGGTAATTTCAGCCAGCACCGTGCTAATATTCTCACAAGTTAGTGGCTGTTCTACAAACTTCCACTTTAGATGACTTATTGTAGATTCGATACCCGCCTCCGTAACCCTCTAAAGCTTAAGAAAGAAGGCGATATAAGGTGTCATCGGACATTGTTTTGAGTACTTCCTGCTCGTTATAGTCCGCAATCGCTATAAATCCCACCGCATAGACCTCTCCTAGCTATAGATCTATTTAAAGCTCCAATATAGGCTTCTGCGGTTAAATCTCTTACCAATACCTCAGTTACCAGACAAATAAAAAGATCTGTGCATCCCTTTAACGAAGAACAGGGTTCAGATACTCTAATGAGTCGATGGACAATGATTGATAAAATCTAGCACTCTGTTGGGTGGTTGAGCTCTATTTCGGAGTTGATTTTAAACTTGAACTTATAAGTGCTTGGACTCCAATTCAGGCCTAATTCCTCGATAATTTTAATTTTGCATCCCAAGGTTGGATCACCGTACAGAATGGATATGATTTAACATTGAGGTTTGATTGCTTGCCCACTCGCAAAGTATCCGCTTCTATAATGAGAGCTTAACCGATTCTACCAGACAAAAAGTCAGCATGCTCAATTACCTCTGTTGCTGGGCGGTACAGCCTTAATCGTAACCAACTTGATGCATTGTTCGAATGTACTGAGCGAAACACACGAAGCAGTCCCAAACATAGCTGCCGAACAAAATTACTCCCGGATCAGATGATATAGGCACTCCTTTTCTCTTCCTCATTCATATAAATGTTTCTAAGCATTTTCTCGATATCTGTCCTGAAAGCATATCATGGAAAATATCAATATCCTGGTCGACAAACGTAATATTCGAGCAGAGGAAGCAATAACAAGCTTAGCAGTAAGTACTAGACACTCGCAGAATACGTAGCAAGAAAAGTTAATTGCTACAGACTGCATTCTTCAGAATACGTGTGTAGTATATATTTCCATTTTAGAGGGGTCACCTCTGTTCTCATAAACGCTGCACTAATTTGGGCCCTCAAAAGAAAAGCAACCTGCAAGAAACTGTTATTAGTATTCCGGCTCCATGGGCTAAGGACAATAACCGATTACCAGGTTAGAATATCATTGCTGAAATTATCCCCTTTGATTTCTTCCTGGACGAAATGAGGAGAATTTGTTGTAGGAGACTGTCCATGTTAACTGAAGCTGACATTAGGCAGAATCAAGGAAGAGAAAAAGAGACGCTCAATGTTTCTATGGTAAATTCGGTGGAATAATACCACTAAGAGCAGATGTACTCACTTTCTGGTTTTATCAATTGATGTGTAGGCAAAGCGAAAGCAACGAAACTGGAGCTACCCATTTAGTCGTTATAACTCTCCTTATCGACCAGAGGATCTAAACCAGGAGGAGGCGTGTAGCACGTTATCGTCGACTGTAGATGTTTTATGGACTGGCAAGATACTGTATCGTATTCAGTTTCACTAATTAGATGAATGCAGGAACTCCATAAAATTCATTACCTGAATTGTAAAATTTTTGGAAAAAAAACTTCGTTTATCAGTAATTTTTTACAAGCCCCCTCTATAACTAATAACAATCTACTGTTAAATGCTTATCCGCAAGCTGTAAACGACTGTAATTATGTCGTGCGATAAGTTTAAAATGTGACCATGCGAAATGATTTCCAGATCTAAAAGACCCGGATGTCCCTCAAGTATCTAAGACGCACGATGACGTATGTCATTTTAAAACTGTCTGATCTTATTATGCAATTACGATTCAAACTGGTGGTCTTGTTGACTCTCGTTTAAGAATATCATAAAATCATAATCTTAAAATCGGAGCTCATAACATCTTCTATATATCAGCGTAAGATGTATCTCCTCTCCACGAGATAATTATTTCAACGGTATTTCCCCAGAACATGGTTTATACATGGTATGATGTTGCCTATCTATCGCTGGTTATGGCATCAGATAAACCAAAAATTTGGCTACAAGGCAGTATATAAATTAACATCCAGTGCTCTAAGGCATCAGAAGTTCGACAGATACTATTCAAACCGTTAAGAAATGTATCACAATCTATTCGTTGGGCTAGTAGTCCTGTTGGGTGTTATTGCTAATTGTCGAGCGTGTACATCGGGCTGTGTAGTTGACTTGCCATTCGGTCGAATCCAGGGAAAGTGCATCGATGGATATTGCTCCTATACTAACGTGCCGTATGCACTGCCTCCGACAGGGAAAAGGCGATTCGAATCTCCGGTGCCGTTCAATCAACCCTGGAATGGTATGAGGGATGGTACAAGCACGGCAATCGGCTGCATTCAATTCTCCGATCTCCATGATAAGCCGAACACGAGTGAGGATTGTTTGTATCTTCATATCTACGTACCGGGTGGCGAATCTGTCGACGACTACCCGGTTCGTGCCTATGTCCATGGCGGCGGGTATATGTTCGGATCATCAGGCGACTACGAACCGGAGTACATTGTGAAAAAGGACATGATAGTAGCTTCGATTGGGTATCGTTTAGGAGCATTTGGTTTCTTCAGCACTGGTGACACTTGTATTCCAGGAAACTACGGTCTTAAGGATCAACGCGAAGCTCTACGCTACATTCAAAAATATATCAAGTACTTCAAAGGTGATCCGAACAGAGTTCTGTTGAGTGGATATTCAGCTGGAGGTGCTTCATCCCATTTTCACTCGTTGAGAACTGAGAAACTATTCAGTGCTATTATGTCTAACAACGGTGTCGGCTTCAATCCATGGGTTTCACCGACGAGCCCACATGTTCAGTATCCAAAGTACGCCAAATACCTTGGTTGTCCTACCACCTGCAATAAGCTCAAAGCGTGTATGAAAGATAAAAGTGTTAAAGCTCTAACATCAGCTACCACTAAGTTGAAAGAGTTTGGCGATAACCCATTCAACGTATTCGGAGTTGTTGTAGAGAATCCTAAGGTGCCCGATGCTTTCCTGACCGAGAATCCAGAAGACATCATCAGAGCGGGTAAAACGGCAAATGTTCCATTGCTGTTCGGATATGCCGAGCGGGAAGGGACATATACTGCGGCCGAATGGATGAAACTCGAGCCTGATGGGAAGCCGCTTATTAATCAGATTAACGACTCGAATTGGCTGAAGTATGCCCCTGCAATGTTATTTTACAGAAATAAAATGACAGCATCGAAACAAGATGAGTATTCAATCTATCTTAAGGAGAAGTACATGGGTGATGCCCCGTTTTCCGAGGAGAGCTATCGCCAGTTTGAGAACATTTTCACCAATGTGCTGTACTTGAACGGCATAAGGAAGGCCATATGCTTGCATAGGAAATACGCTCCCGGAAAGCTCTACGTATACGAGTACAAATATCCTCATAATTACACTATTGGCAACACTATGGCCGAACGATCAGATATTGCTTTCGGTATGCAGAAATATATACAAAAAGTATTCATTCAATAGATTTTGTTTTGTTTAGGTGCGGATCACGGAGCCGATGGAATATTCGCACTGCCATCGACGAAGTTAAAGCAGGAGTCACTGACTTCGAATCAACGGAAAATCTCTGATCGGTTGATTGAGCTTTTCAAGACACTTATTGATGGGTGAGTGCTTAACTTAAATCATTTCGTTCTATATATTGTGATTTCTGATCGTTTGTCTAGAAAACCTACCTACGATGGAGTGGAGTTACCATTGAATACGCCAACAAGATCCGGGAAATTGACAATCAACGAATATTGCCATGAAATAGAATATTGCAATGATCTTCACTGTGGCGATTGCTCGGAGTTTGAAAATGTATTAAAAGAAGAGGTCGACACGAGACAAAACGATGTTAACTATGTCAATGGGGTTTTACTTGAACCTAACGCCGAAAAAGATTTGTTTGAGGCTTTTAAGCAATATATGAATAACAACATATAAGAGAAAATAGAGGAAAACTTTAAGTTCTATAGTATTTACGGTGTTTTCTTTATTCAGTGCATTTTTATTTCAATTTTCTTATTGTACATCTAACTTAATCCGGACAAAACTGCTTAAGCCTATCTTAACTATTTTAACTAATTAAAATTGCCCTACTGACCCTGCGTAGAACGCATGTTTTTAAAACTATGTCTTTCGACTTTAAGATTCATTTAATTTAAATACAATATATGAATAAGCACGCTTTGAAAATTTGTTAAACATGTTCTAGGTTACTAGGTTGCGAGCTGCTAAGAGAGAAATAGCTTAACATGGCTATGGCTTCCTTAATTGTGGTTGGTAAGTATGGTAAGCTTTGGAAAACCGTGTTTCTTTTTGAGTTACATACATTTTATTTCGATAATTTTGATTTAGATTCGTTATCCTGACATTTTATTGCTCTCAACCCATTTAGACAAGCTCACCCTCTAAGAGAGCTCGTTCGGAAAAAGTCTTTTTGGCCTTCTTGAGGATTGGTTTTTTTTTTTGTTTTGGTCAACAAAATCAGTGCTTCATCTACGCCTATGTGTCCAAAATTACGTTATCAAAAGCTGACTCAATTTCGACGAAAACTATAGCACGTACACTTTCCTTTCAAGTGCACATTCAATTCAATAAAACTCTTGGCGAGTGAGTCATTTTCTTTCCTATGTTGGGAATAAAGACCACTTTCACCGCGCGCCAAGGAATAGGTATTGTAAATAAGCAAGTGCCAAGCTAGCAGTGAAAATTATTTTCAAAGTCGGAAGCAGCTGTTTCATAGCTTTTTCCCTAGCAACTTAAGGCCATCAAAAGATGCAACAGCAAATTCAATAGCCTCAGTCGTTGCCAAGCGTGATGCAATATACCAGCTATGCTGTGTTGCCTCCATCGTTTCAGTCACAGATACCGTTGAGGGAGTATGCAACTAGCCCATCATAGTCTAATTTCCAGAGAAATGGGTCTAAAGCAGTAAGCTAGGAGTTTCCGTTTTAGACTCAGCAAACTTACTTACTTACTTAGATAGTGCTACAGTTGGGGTGCACCAAGCCTCTCCAGTCGGCACGATCTTTGGCCAGCTGCTTCTAGTGCCGCACGACCAGTTGGTTGAGGTCCCTTTCCACCTGTGCGCCACAGAAGGATGGATGAAGCAGATTAAATTACAGAGCAAATGAGTCCAGGTGGTCAATCAGCCCTGGTCCAGAACCAGTTGAACTCACACCAAACCACAATAACACAACAGCAAAGTATTCAACCTTCTGTTAGATATAGTCATCATTCAAGAAACGCTAAAGCCCATGCAAAATTCAAAGAAATGTTTTTGGACAATAATTTTGGCGCTGCATGTAGTGTTTTTTTTTTTTTTTGTAATTAATTTTTATTTATAGTTTCTTAGATCTATCTTATCCTAGACAAAAATGCTTAAAACTAGCTTAACTATCCTTACAAATTTAGGAATCTTACTGGCCCTAGGCGGACACTCCAAAATAAACTGTATAATTTTTACGTATAAGGCCATGTAGCAGATTACCTTCACCCTGGGATCAAGTTGGCTGCAATGAAACAGCCATCTTGTCAGAGCGAAAGCGCTTCGGGCCCTTGCCAGAGAAGCATCTACATATTTGTCAAAATATAGATACTGGTCTAGCCAGATCCCAAGGTATCCTACTACACTTTTTTCGCCAGTGGGCGCCCGTCCTGTCCAAGAATTGAGAACCCGCACCAATTTTTTCTAGTGTCTCGAGAGGCCCTAGACAGAGGCGTTCTGAACAAAATAGTTTTTGATTTCTGGCAGTTGATCTTCAACTTCCAGTCATCACAATACTGCTGAATTTTTTCGAAGTCACGCTGCAAGAGGGTGACAATGACGTCGATCGTTGGACCTGATCTGTACGCGATTAGATCGTCTGCATACGCTATTGAATGGTGAAGAGAAGCTATCAAATCACTGAAGTAAATGCTGAAAAGGATCGGCGAGTTCACCGTACCCTGTTGCAGTCCGTTGTTAATGTCAAATGTTTGGGTAGAAGTCAAGTTGCCATTTTTCTCTACGAACTTTCTACCTGTTAACATGTCAAAAATCATATATAGCAGTGGTTTACTTATGCTCTGCCGATTGAGCTTGTAATAAAGACCTTCTAGCCATACGGTGTCGAAGGTTTTTTCCAAGTCAATCAGACAGGCACCCGTGCATTGGTTCTTGCATTTATTCCATTGGATATCCGACACGAGTTTCGACGCGGCATGAATTGTGTCATGCCCCGCTCTGAAACCGAATTGGTTATCCAGGATGATTTTATTGTCCTCAGCCCATTTACACAGGGCTCTATGGACCACTATGGACCGAAGACCTTGCTGACACTCGGAAGGAGACTTATCGACCGGAGATTTGCCGGGTTAGAGGTGTCCTTGCCCCTCTTGGGGATTGGTTGCACCACCGCTGTCTTCCTGTGCACTGGATAATATGCATTATTCAGTGCATTGTTGAACAGGATGGTGTACCTCTCTACAGCCACTGGCGGAAGGTGCCTAAGCACAACATTGGATATACCGTCGATACCCGCGGATTTTTTCCTTTTCAATGACCGAAAGATCATCTGGAGATCTTCCGTCGAAAAGAACAGGGTATTAGCCCCTTCATTGGTGACGGCATTATTTGCCATGAAATCGTCATCGAACCTGGTAAAACCAAGATTCTCGGATCGCCAATGATCGATATGATTTCTAAGGTAGGAGTGATGAAGTAGAACTCTCTTTTCCAATTCGTGGTTTGGGCGAATGGTATCATTCACCTTATACACTTCCTGGAAAACAGCTCCCACTGCCGCCACTTTCTCCTGAGGATCCTCGATCACGAAGAAGTCGTCATCCAGGATGGCGTCCTCTGGATCGATGCTAACTGTTCGTAGCAAACGTTAATTTTCTGACGTTCTCGGAAGCTTTAGATCCTGAATGTCATTTTGATTGTTTCTCCGAAATATTTTATTTATTTGCGGGAACATACTCGCGCTGGTGGAATTTACAGCACGAATTCTGTTGTTCCAATGCAAACTTACAGATATTCTGTAATTCTCTCTGATCAATTGTTGGAGATTTTTAATCAGTGACTTCAGTGTCCTGACCTCCGAGTTTTGTCCGTCGGTAAACCGCCTGTACAAGAGTTTGAGTCTTGTCAGGAGTCTCCTTTTTTGTCTGTGCAGTGCGTCGATTGTCGCGTTTCGGTACACGTTTGTAGTATCGTTATGTCGTTGACGTGGTATTGTACTGTCCATGGTCTGCTTAATTATATCGTCCATTTGTTTGAGGTACCTGTCAATCTCGTAGTTTGACAGGTTCCTATTAGACGGTGGGAAGGAGGCGCTCGAAGTGAGCGCTCTCGTCAGGGAATTGGCAAAGCGTGGCCAACGCGTCCTACTGTAATCGTAGGGGTGCGCCTGGAAATACTCTGCCATCTCCACGAACTCGTCAGGTACTGTGATCACGGCACGTAGTCGGCAATGGTCACTGTCGTATACAATGGTCCGTAGACAGTTAATAGACCATTCGTTCGTATCTGCCAGTCTCAGTCGAGAGTCTATTAGCATGAGATGCAGATAGGAGCCGCTCCTAGGATACGACAGACTATCCGTTGCGAGCAACTTGACTCTATATTCAATGTTGTGAAGAACGCACCAATGACTTAGTAGGCTCCCCCTAGTGTTAGAAATGTTATTTCCCCAATCACTATGTTTTGCATTTAAATCGCCGGCCAGAATGTAGAAGTTTTCCACCGAGTTTAAGCGCAGAGATCGAAAAAGTGTCTCGAGCTCTGCAATAAAAACATTGGGTTGAAGTCCTTCAGGCGCATAAGCTGATACAATCTACATTCTCTCTACACAATACAGGCCTCTAGCACCTGGAACCTCCGAACTTCACCAGCTATATATGGCCTTATGTTTAAAATTATTTTTAATAAAGATCGCAACTCCCCCGCCTTGAGTAGCGTTGGGTCGGTCCCTTCTGAATATTCTATAAGAACTGTGCCGGATTTTGTGGTTCTGGTTTAGCTTTGTTTCGCTAACCAAGAGTGCATCGGGGCTTTCGTCCTGTAACAGCTTAAAAAGTACGGCTCGTCGCTCAATCCTTATCAGGGAATTTACATTCACCGACAGGATCTTCAAGGGGCTCTCTACCAGCGTACCCATCACGACCTTAGATGCGCTAGGCCCGGCAGAAGCGAGCAGATACTATCTACTCGGATCGCCGTCTCAAGGATATGTTTTTGGACCTGCCCAATCTGCCCTTGGATTGCGAGCGAAAAGACATCCACCTCCGCCTCCGGAGCCTTAGAGACAGGCACTGGGACTTTAGGAACAACCAGCTGCATGTAGTCTCTGTAATAGATTGTGGTACGAAAAAAATCTTAAAACTGTACCGAATAATTCGTTCACTATTCTCACAGCTGAGTTTCCTGACATCGAGAGTCTGCCTTACGTGTCACGTTTCCTTGCGCAAAGAGAAAATTCCGAACTTTTCAACATCACACGGATTTAAATATCCTCCACGGTCACACGATTTACCAGAGCTAGATTGATCACTGAACGATTGGTATCCCCGCGCCTTCCGTTTATGCAAATCAGGAGACTTAGGCATGGACAAGGTCAATATGGGATTTTAGGTCAAGTTGTGAATGTTCCAGTTTCAGTTAATATGGTTACTTGTCTCCCACGAGAACTCGATGACGACTATTGTATTAATGTTCATATTAAACGCAGAAAAATTCAAAAGTCAAGTTACCTGATTGGCTTTGTTAAAAAACGCGCTGTCAAGCAGTGGCTCCAGTTCTTGATAGAGACACCACTCTATAAATTCTATAACATAAAGATGAACGATTTCTTCTTCGTACCGAACACAGCACCAACTCATTCCACCGAAGAATAAAGTGAAGTAAGAAGTAAATAAAGTGAAGATAGATATTTAAGAATAGCTCCAGGAGAACACGAAGTGCCCGTTAGTGTTCTTTTTGATGAACACTGCGTCAATTCTCGGTCAATTTCATGTCTTTAAGGAAGGACTGACTATAACGCCATTCATGATGGCAACGAGTGAACTGCGAAGAGCGGATAGACGTGGTGTGACTCCTCAGCACTTTCTATACATGGCAATGATAATTTTACGTATCCGAACACGCGATGCAATAACTGTTGCCTTCAAATTCATTGGAAAAAATACAAAACTCACTCGAGCTCAAGTAGAATCAGCAGATTTCATTGATGGATGTCTTGAAACTAATTTGGCTTTTCTAAGATCGATACCAAACTCCACTTATTACTGGGCTCAACTTAAACGCGATCTTTTTACGATGATTCGTCAGCTTGGAAAACCGACGTTCTTTTCGACTTTAAGCGCCAATGAAATTGGTTGGCCAAAATTAATGAAGCTGTTGTATAAACTCAGAAACAACGGAGCAGATATTGATACGGAAGGACTTGAAAATAAGCATTTCAATATAAAAGCTACACTCATCAATGAAGATCCTGTCACCTGTGCTATCCACTTTAATAAACTTGTGCAAGTTATCATCAGTATACTTCAATCAACGCGTTTCAGTCCGTTTGGCCAACACTACGTGAAGCACTATTTCATAAGAATATAATTTCAACACCGAGGCAGTCCGCATGCTCATATACTGTTGTGGCTAAATGAATCTCCAACCGATGCTCTGGGACAGGAAAAGGCTCAGGCTGAGGCTTTGATTGACCAACTAATATCTATATCTCCTGATGAGGTATCAGGCTTTGCAAAACTTCAACGACATAAACACACGTTTACCTGTTATAAAAAGAATTCAACCTCTGTTCGTTTCGAAGCGCCATTCTTGCCGTCTCGATCAACACACATACTTGAGCCGATGCCAAATACTGACATACATCGCGCACCATATTCGATTATTTACAAGCGAATCCGGAAAGCACTTGAAGAGAACGATTATCCTGATTTGGACACCTTCTTGCTAGAGCACAAAATAAATTCATATGCTATGTACCTACACATACTGCGAGCAGGAATAAAGATACCACGAGTGTGTTTAAAGCGAGAAACTAAAGACAAATGGATCAACCCGTTTGATACATTCATCTTATATGCCCTGGGTTCAAATATGGACTTTAAATTTATTATCGAGGAATACTCTTGTGCAGCTTACGTTGTTGAATATGTCAATAAAACAAACAGAGGTATAAGCAATCTTCAGCGGAAAATAATTGAAACAATGGACGAGCATCCCGAATTCGATATAGTAGAGATAGCAAGAAAATTTACCTGTGCAGGGACGGGTTAAGAATATCCCTGCAGCGATACCTCTCGCTTGTCGTAAAAGGCGACTAAACAAAGGTTAACAAAAATCACATCTGGGCAATTTAGAAAACACCAAGCTGAGCCTAGGGACACATATACCACCATTAAACTGCCCCACAAGTGTGCATGCAAATCGGTGGGTTGACACGACTGGAGATCACCGGTGTTGTAAGAGTAAGATCAAACAAAAAAAAAACTAAAAATCTGGAGCATGCCCGTGTCAAAAAAAGGAGGAAGAAAGAAAACGGTCAAACCGTAGCATTATGGAAAAGAACGCTAAAAGGAAAAGCACTACCCCGCCAGGCACTACTAATGGTCGTGATCCTGGGACGAGCAGCAATGCTCGGGTCAGAGCTATTGGATTTCCGGGGGATAGCAAAGTAATGCAACGGCGTAAGCCACACTTAAGAGTCGCGAGTTGGAACGTTGGAAGCATGAATGGTCGCAGCTATGAGCTTGAAGAAATTATGGTTAGAAGGCGAGTAGACATCCTGTGCGTACAAGAGACGAAATGGCGAAACACCGGTAATCGGGCACGTTTCTTGGACGTTAAAACAAAAGCCTACAAGATGTTTTACTATGGATTGGAACAAGGAAAAAACGGAATTGCCATCATCCTTGCGGCAACGCTACTTGGCAACGTCTTAACCATTTCAAAGTCCAGTGACCGTTTGATGGCTCTCAAATTGGTGAAGCATGGTGAGGTGTGGAACATCATAAGCGCATATGCCCCTCAAGTAGAATGCGAAAAAAAGATAAAGATGCATTCTGGCTAGATTTCCACAACCTTGTCAAAATCATCTCAAAGGAAGAGCTTTTGTTTGTTAGGGGAGATTTAAACGGACATGTAGGGAAGACAAGCGAGGACTATGAAGACTACCAGGGAGGGCTGGGATACGGCACCAGGAACTCTTCAGGTGAAGATATCCAAAACATGTGCAAGTCGTACGGTCTTATAGTGCTAAATACCATGTTCGTCAAACAAAGCCGGCACCTGATCACTTATAGCAGCGGCGGAAATGAAACTCAAATAGACTATCATTTGGTATCCAGTTTCATGAAGCCACGAGTTAAAGATTGCAAAGTGATCCTGGGAGACGCGATCGCCCCTCAACACCGTCTCCTCTTGACTGAATTTTTTATAAGTCAAAGCAGCAAAAGAAGGTGTCTGAGAGAATCAAGTGGTATAAGCTGGATAAAGGAAAAGGCGAAGCTTTTATTACCAACATGAAAAACGAAGAAAAGTGCGCCGAATTCAAAGCGAAAAGCATGGAAGGCCTCTATCAGGAGTTGGAAGAAATATCGTCTTCCGCGTCTGACAGGAAACAGGCTATCCAGGAGCCTCGACAAAGCAATTTGAACAAAGGAGCAAATATCTTTAAGATAGCCGCCCAGAGAAGAAGAAATGCTCAGGAGATTCGTTTCCCAAAGTTTATAAACAATGCTGAAGGCCAACTCCTTGTGGAAGACGAAAAAATTCTCCACAGATGGCGACAGTATTGCGAGGAACTTCTGAACGAACAGTTTCCCCGAGTGTACTTTCCAAGAGCCGCCCCGAATCATGCCGAAATATCCGACATCACAGACGAAGAAGTTCGGTACGCGGTTAAAAACTCCAAGAAAAGAAAAGCTGTTGGGCCGGACGGGATACCCTCTGAGTTCTGGAAAAAGATGGGAGACATCGGGTCTAGATGGCTCATGGTTCTTATCTCCAAACTTATGAGAGGCGACACTATGCCTAATCAATGGAGGGAAAGCTATCTTCTTCGATTGCACAAAGGAAAGGGTGATACGCGAAATTGTGATAACTACCGTTCTGTCAAGCTGATGTCGCACTCCATGAAGATCGTTGAACGGGTATTAGATAGCCGACTGCGGAAAATAATACGACTATCTGATGACCAGTGCGGGTTTGTCTCGGGTAAATCAACGACAGATGCAATCCAAAGTATAAGGGTCATGATGGAAAAGCATCGTGATTCGTCAAAGGACTTGCATATGGTGTTGGTTGATTTCGAGAAGGCCTTTGACCGGCAACCAAGAGATCTTTTATGGGTAGCGCTAAGACAAAAAGGAGTTCCAGAAACCTACGTGCGAGTGATCATGGACATGTACAAGATAGCAACGACAAGAGTAAGATGCACCGCAGGAGTCACCGAAGAGTTCGCAATCAAAGTCGGTGTACACCAAGGGAGCGTCCTCAGCCCACTGCTCTTTATAGCAGTCCTTGATTGCTTGCTTGAAGGAAAAGTGACGGACCCCAATGCGCACCAGCTATTCTTTGCTGACGATGGAGCCATTATAAGTGATGATCAGGCGTCCCTACAACGAGCACTTGATGTGTGGGTGGACATTTTTGAGGGACACGGGTATCGTATTAGTTCAAAGAAGACAGAGTATCTGTGCTGCCCATTCTCTGACCCTCATCAGCCTATTCCAGACATTTACTTGAATGGAAGAGTGCTTCCCAAGTGTGAAAAGTTTAAATATCTGGGATCTATTATTAATAAAGAAGCAACTTGTGATGACGACATCAACCATCGCGTAAGCGTAGGATGAATGAAGTGGCGGGAAAACTCCGCCATCTTCTGTGATCAAAAAATGCCCCCTAAGCTGAAAGGAAGGTTCTACACTTCAGTTATACGTCCGGCACTCACATACGGTTCACAATGCTGGACAATGCACAAAAAGTATGAGAGCAAATTAACGGCAGCTGAGTTGAAGATGCTTCGCATGACAGCGGGAGTAAAAAAGCGTGTCAGAATTAGAAGTTCAAAGATCCGAGGAAGCCTCCACGTAAAAGAAACCATCACAAGAAAGATAGAGCGCGACCGACTCAGTTGGTATTGCCCTGTTCAAAGGAGAGATCCTTTGAACCCCGTCCAAAAGGCGTTATCAACCAACGTTCCAATTTCAACACGCAAAAAAGGCAGGCCAAAAAACAATTGGTGCAAACAAATGCAAAAACACCAGCATTTGATTGGCCTCAGCGATGAAGTAGGCCTGCCGCTACTTTCTGAGGTCAAACCGGCGGACCCCACAAGCGGACCAGTAGGTATGAAGTTAAGTATGAAGGTTATGGTCCTACACTTCTGACCATAACGACGCCGGAAAAAAGGAAAAGAAGAACCTTGAAGGAAGAAGAGCTTCCAGCAACTGCCACCTGTTTATAGGCCTAAAAGGTTTGCTCTAGGGATAAAAATTTGGCTCGAATGAAGAAATAATTGCCGAACCTGGAGAGCATTTTGAGGTCTAAAATAAATTGTCATCCTAAGAACTGATGTGATGTGTTCTATTACAATGGGAAAGAGAAGTGGAGAGGCCGCCTCAGAGATAATTTTGGGAGTATATGTTCACGGTCCCCGCACAGAATTGCGCTTAAAGTGTCACTAAAATGTTGCTATTAAGTCTTAACGGGTGACTGTGAAGAGTAGCCTCTTTGTGCGGGACCTAAGCAAAAATAAGCTAATGAAAGCTAATTCTTGCTTCTGGACATACTCTTGATAGCTGGTGCGCGATTTCCGCATATCAATATGCACCCGGCAAGTAGCCTTGTTTACTGATTAGTCAACCGCTAATTGACCACACCGTAAAATTCATCGGAAATGCCTACTGAATGTAGAAGAAGAAATTCTAACCCTTCAAGAAACAAACCTCTTACACCTTGCCGGAACCAGAGTGCAAACTCCTAGAATACCCATTGCATCTTTCTCAAGCTCTCCTTAAACGTACTGGGTCTCAAATCACCATTAAAAATAACTTTGGATTGACGAACGTCGAAATTACTCTCCATAAGCTTTTTGAGAAAGTATTTGCAATAAATCCATCCATATCCGAAGTAGGACACCCCCCAAACAGGATGAATACTTCGGAGATTCCTTTCAGCTGCCAATTTCCGAAATAACTCTTAAGGAGCTGAGTTCTATGTATGTACATCAAGTAACCCTGATTGACTCGTCCTGCAATCTATGCTATTTCCATAAAATGAAAGCATCCGCAAACTGTCCACGGGGTTTCATCACATGAAACTGAGAGTAAGTGATCGTGAGCCAAGTATATAAGTCAATTCTTATTTTCTATGAGTGAGTAAACATGCATGTCGTGCACTGCGCTAGACAGCGATTGGCACGCGTTCGTTAATGTTGGAAACACCTTCCGTAAAATGTGCATTTACGTAGATACCCATTAAAATATAATACGTAAGCTTTAAATGGGCGTACCGAATCAAATTGCTTAACTATAGAGATTGGGGATTTGGAGAGGCTCCGACCCTGGCTCACTACGAGATATATGGTTTATAATGGCGCTTGTGCTCTGCTTGACAAGCATGTGAGAGCCTTTGTTTATAGGGTCATCCCAGAAATACTCCATAAATGAATGATCCTACAATACCGTTTCATCTCAAACATTTGAATTTATTCTGAAAATACTGTACAACCATAACCATTCCCCAAATAAAAATGATTTTCAAGTAAGATATCAAGATCCCATTTCAATGGTTTAGATGTTCCCCGACCAAGGCTTCATCGATCACGAAGACATGCTTCTTCCTTGGACCACTTGCCGGTAGAGGTATCTTATTGAATGTTGGAACTCTAAAATATAAATTAGATATCTCTATTGATTCCAGCACTAGACCCCAATCAGACTCACCCTGTATTAGCAAAATCTAAGTACATATCGATCAATACCTTCGACAGGAACTTATCCTTCTCTGACGTAATCTCTGGTGCCACAGATTTGAACGGCGTGATGAAACTAGCCTCGGCCCAGTGATCTGCTCCTGAAAAGCACAGTACCAATACCATCAAAACAAACAAACCCTTGAATAGAGCCAAAATCTGTACCAAAATTAATATCAAAGCGTTGCGAAAACATGTTTCCGAGTCCTATTCGCATGGGGTATTTGAATTCAAATATGTACGTCTTTCCATAGGAGTACCTACTATGCAGGTCGGTGGCTTCCTTGATGCCATTCGTGAAGAGCACGTCGGTGAATAAATCCTCCAATGGGCGGTAGTTCTCCTCGGAGAATTTCATATCCCCCATATAGGCGTTGCGTAAGAACGTTGAGTACTGAACCTTATCTTGTTCGTGTCTCGTGTCGTTGTAGAAAAGGTAAATTGGAGCCAACTCTAACCAGCGTTCGTTTAACATATCAATATCTTGGCTATTGTCCTTGTTGTAAGCCAATAGTGATGCCGCGTTACAGCTGCCATCTCGTTCGGAGTTTGAGACCAGCCAAGGTACATTTGCAGTCTTACCCTTTCGTATTATCTCCGCTGGATGTTCGGTCATGAATGGATCCTCGCTATCCGCAGACTCAACAACAGGAGCAAATAGATTAAAAGGATTTCCCTTATAGTATTGCATACTGTTGACGGCGTGTTCCAATTCTTCAACAGGTTTCGCGCGCAGACAGCTCTTCATCGCCTCGGGCTCCAAGTGCATTGGACAATTCAGGAGTTCAACGAACCTCTGGTATGTGATTTTCGGATTTTCACGAAAAGCCCATGGACATAACAAGACTCCGGCATGGGACGCAATGCCACGCACATAGTTCTCCGTCGATTTCTTTAGGAGATGCATGTGTGTTGAAGCGCCTCCAGCTGACACACCTGATAAAATTATTCTATCTGGATCTCCACAGAAATGGCGAATGTTGGCTTTCACCCATTCCATTGCCATTCGTTGATCTTTAATTCCGAAATTTCCAGAAATTATACTGTCTCCGGAGCTGAGGAAGCCCAATGGACCAAGCCGATAGCCCATTGCAGCAACAATCATTCCATGTCTCGCTAAGATTGAGTGATCCGCCTGGTCTGGTCCACCAAATGCGAAGCCTCCTCCGTGAATTTGTATCCGAACTGGGTATAGTGCGTCACAAGTTACCGATGGCGTGACAATATGTATGTAAAGGCAATCCTCGCTACCGGGATATATATCATATTGTCCGAACTTGATACAGGATATCATCTCCTGGCTGGCATCTCTTACATCGGACCAATTACGCGTGTAGGGCACAGGATTGGCAAAGCGTCGGTGCCCTATTGGCGGCTCGGCATATGGGATGTTGTTAAATACATAATAGCCGTCCTCGTGTTTTCCGCGAATTTTTCCCAAAGGAAGTTGAACAATCGGATCATTGGTTTGACAAATGGTTATGTAGATATTGAGTAACAGGAACACGGCGTGATTCTGGATATTCATGACTGAAGAGCAACTTTCTAAGATAGTGAACCTCTACCATCATTTCGAGACAAACTATTGTCGACTGAAACGCCGTCGTGCAGTTTCCTAAGCTTATAAAGGCGAAAAATGTTTAATGTCTGGTTCGTAGATGGTTGGACACCGCCCCTATAGCAACGAGGCGTTGAGACAATGACACGCAATGCCCCTTGGTTACATTTCAGTTGGGCTTCATTAATGACTAAGTTACGTGTGCCAACTGAGCCTTAATTTAATGATAAATGATGAGTAGAAGATGTAAGGAAGTGAGTGGTCATGCTCACAGGCCAACGCTGATTCTAAATAATATTTTCATTAAACTCAGTCAAAGGGGAGTTGTTTTCTAAGTCTATACGAATATGGATGCTTCGTCGCCACTCCATTGAACAGACTTGACATATGGTAACAGCTTTGCATCGACCTTCGAAAAGTGTTCTTTAATAGCCTGCAATAAACTCGTTTTCGAGTCTGTTGTCAGTTTGAAAGTTCTCACCATGTTTAAAACCGGTGCGATACATGCATATTTAGTTTCCCGCCAAAAGAAGAAATCTAAATGTAGTACTGTAATTCATTAGAGTCACTAATATATGTATGAGAAGGAGCTCAATAATTTCAGGTAGCTTCGTCCCAACAATCAACGAAATAGAAAAGTGGATCTAAAGTTGTAGCTTCAGTCTGAATCCTACAAAAACGAATCTGTATTCAGACCTACACCTTCTCAACTATTTTTATTTATTGGAAATAGTATATTCAAACTTTTGACAACGAAATTGGGATGTCTTAAACGCTGCGCTCCTTCATTGATCGTCCCTACCAGCATAGACAGCGATTGTTCCTCATTGCTACTTGTTATGAAAAAAACCCAATCATCGACCGATATATGGCCGAGTAACCCAAAGTCTTATCAGCGTTAATAGGGCTACCACAAGGTCATCATTTTAATTCATTTTTATTTAAAGTTTCTTATATCTATCTTATCCTAGACAAAATGGCTTAAAAACTAGCTTAACTATCTTAACGACTTAGATATCTTACTGGCCCTAGACGGACACTCTAAAATAAACGTAACACCTTAAATCTATGTCTTTCGACTACTATATCAACTTACTTACTTGCTACCACAAGGTCTTTCAGATTAGAGTTCCCAGCCTACCAGGCGATAGTTGTGAATGAAATGAAAATGAAATGAAAATAGTTAGATGTCAGTGGCTCGTCTTCCTCCAAAAGTGCTTTGAAGTGTTTCAACCCTGTGGATCAGTCATATCTTAGACCATTTGTATGTGTTAGGCTAGACATTCCTACACGCCTCCCTCGCTAGGGTTAATTGGGTAATTGGATGTTTGATCGACCGAAATCGGCAGTAAGTTTTCTTTGTCCTCGATGAAACCACGTCACGCAGCGATTCGCCCTGCAAACAGTTGTTCATGAATCTTCAGAATGAATAGTCCGAAGATAGCAGTTCAGTGATGAAAGTCTCTGATGAGATCGACGCCAAACTGTCCCAAGGTAATGCACCATTCATTGGAAGGGCATCATTATTCATTACCATTGCTCGATTCGCCTAAGGTAGTCAAGTAATTTATGTACGGTGACATATTGTGTTGGATACTGGCGACAGACCAAATCTGAGACAACCACTACGAGCTCTGGGGAAAAAAGAAAACTGTGCAAATAGCTATCATCATTATGGGGGGAAAAACACAAGCCTACAAGGTTAAGCTTTACCCTACATGAAGTACATACGCTTGCAAATCAGAGAAAGTTAGTCTCCTATTAGCCTGTAACACTAATGACAGGTATACGCGTTTCGACAAGAAGGAAACAAACAAGAGAGTTTGTTTTTAAAAATCGTAGGCGCATAAATTAGCCTAGGCACGAATAGCCTTAACCAGTGATCTGAGTAACCTTCGAAAGAGTATTGAATATCGCCTACTAGGTCTCATGACCCATTAGTTACTTCCTAGGGTCGAATGACTATTCTCCAGAGCTCAAGCAGCTGAACAGTGTGATGTTCAATATCTATTGTACCATCTCTACAATTTCTTACGGCCTTATAAAGATTGCCTCGAGTTATCATGTGCACCAAACGTCATTACCACCTTATATTACCTATTATTAACAACGAGAAATAAATAAACACCCAAGCCTTGGTAGCATCTGGGTCAGGTAGGTAGGTAGGTAGGAGTGGCCGCCTGATATCGAGATGCCAGGCCCAATTAGCGCTTATGCGCCGTTTTGATGCCACCACTCAGTGACCTAGTGTGCTGTTATTGGAGTTTCATATCCATCCTGTGGAATTAAGGAATTTGATGATATTACAGAATCCTATTTCTCTGAATTCTGATAGATCGTCGAAGGAGATTTTGCCGACTAGGCGCTGTCTGGTTCTAGCTAGAGCCGGACAATCACACAGGAAATGGGTGAGAGTTTCCTTTTCCAGTGGGTTCTTGCAACTACGGCAGCTGGTGTTGAATGGGATGCCTAACTTAGCAGCGTGGGTACCGACAGGCCAGTACAGATGGCTACAATTCTGGCAATCTCTTGTCGGGGTCTGTTAGTTAAGTCGAGGGTTCTTTTCCTGTTATAGGAGGGCCATGTTTTCCTTGATATGACGCAGTTGCTAAGACTGCACCATCTGGAGTTCGCCCTCGAGAGAAAGTGTTGTAGAAGGTTTGCCTTGACCAGTCTGATGGGGGGGAGTACTGCCTCCGCCAAAGAACAGTCGAGGGAAGAGCCGTGCCTTGCTAAAGCGTCAGCCTTTTCGTTTCCCTCTATTTTGCTGTGGCCAGGAACCCAAATGAGAGTAATGTTGAAATAGTCTCCTGCACAGCTGATTTCATCCTTACACTGTGTAACTAATTTGGATTTTATGGAGTGAGAGTCGAGAGCTTTGATAGCTGATTGGCTATCAATATATATATTTACATCTCTCTTGGTAATAGGATAGCGCGTGAGTAACTTGCAAGTTTCCTTAATCGCCAGTATTTCCGCTTGGAACACGCTGGCCGAGTCTGGAAGTCGCAACGATTTGGAGATATTCAGTTCCGCTGAGAACCCCACACTCCATTTTCGAACCGTCGGTGAAAAAAGCTACCTGATGGTTCTCAGAGTGCAGTCCCTGTTTCCATGCCATCCTGGATGGGAAGTGGACATGGGCGGCTTTATTTGGGTTGTGTATGGTTGTCGTGAAATCGGTTGCAGTCATGGCCAGGTCACTAGGTAATAGGCAGCACCTTTCTATGACCGTAGGGTTTAGATGACCAGAACCCAGATTCTCTGAGTCTAACGGCGCTACAGGCTGCATTATATCTGATGAAGAGGTCCAGAGGAAGGAGGTTTAGGAGTACGTTAAGTGCCTCGGTCGGAGTAGACCGAAGGGCACCGGTTACCCCGATACTGGCCGATCTCTATACGCGGCTTAGTTTTTGATGTTGTATGCCTTACTTAGGGCAGGCCACCATACGAGCGCTCCGTAGGTTAGGATGGGGCGGATGACAGCCGTGTACATCCACAGCACCATTTTGGGTCGGAGTCCCCAGCTTTTGCCGAAGGTTCTGCTACAGGCATAGAAAGCGACACATGCTTTCCGTACCCGATGTTCAATGTTTATCTTCCAACTGAGCTTGGGGTCTAGGATAATTCCTAAGTATCTGGCCTCGGAAGATAAGAGAGTGGCTGGTTGTTGAGTCGAGGGAGATTAAAGGACGGTATCTTATATTTGGTGGTAAACAGCATCAGTTCTATTTTACTCGGATTGACGCTTAGGCCGCATCCTGAGGCCCAGGCGCTTAGCTTATTCAGAGCTCTCTCTGAGATTTCGCTAATTACCGAGGGAAACATTCCCGATACTAGGATGACCACGTCGTCAGCATAAGCAACCGCCTTAATTCCGATTCTCTCGAATTCTTTCAGAATTTTATCGATAACCAAGAGCCATAGTAGAGGCGATATTACCCCACCTTGGGGTGTGCCTCTATCTACGGTCTTAACTATAGTGGTGTTGCCCATCTGGGCCTGAATGATCCTAGTTCTGAGCATGGATATGATCCATCTGCTAACAAGTCCCTCTACCCCTGCCGTGGTGAGGGCTTCTTGGATCGATTCAGTGTGAATGTTGTTGAAAGCACCTTCTATATCTATGAAGGTAGCTAAGGTAAATTGTTTATGGTGGATGGATTTTTCGATTGTCTGCACGACTTCATGCAGGGCGGTCTCAGTGGACTTGCCTTTAATGTAAGCGTGTTGGGACTTCGAAAACTTTGTGTTTCCTAGGGAGATGCGGATGTGCCTGTCCAAGATGCGTTCGAGGGTCTTCAGGACGAAGGATGTGAGGCTGATAGGTCTGAAATCCTTTGCGGATTCATGACCGCGCTTGCCAGCCTTCGGGATGAAGATACATCGAACTCTTCTCCAGGCTAGGGGTATGTAGTTGAGTTTCAGCGAACTTCGATAAATCACCGTTAGCCAGGGTATAACCTTGCCCAAATTCTTTTGTAGCATTATAGGAAATATCCCGTCAAGTCCCGGTGATTTGAATGGAGAGAAGCTGCTGATGGCCCAACATATATTATCGGGGTTGATGATCAAATTAGCATCGTCCCGTGGTGTGTGCTGCGTATGATGAGGGACCTGCGTAGTAGTCCCGTAGTCTTTACATCCGGGGAAGTGGATGTTCAAGAGAAGTTCCAGGGACTCTTCTGTGGAATCTGCCCAAACACCGTCGTTACGTCTAATGTAGGATGGATTCTGGTGTTGTTTGGATAGGATTTTGCTCAGCCTGGCAGCATCCTTTAGTGTTTCGATTGACTGGCAGTACTCTGACCACGCCTGAGCTTTGGCTTTGCTAATGGCCTTTTTGTAGAGTTTAAGGTAGTCTTTGTAGGGTTTCCAGTATTTGTGTCTGTGGCAGATGTTGAAGAGGTCTCTTGTCATTTTCCTTAAAACGGAGAGATCCTCATTCCACCACGGTGGGAAGGTTTTTTTGCTGTGCTTAGCTGGGCACGAAACTTTGAAGGCTGTGACCATGGCCTTTGCAAAGGTCCTAACTTTCGTGTCCAGTTGTTCTACAGATTCCATGTCTGGATCGGGTAGGTTATTGAGTTTGGAGTTAATGATCCTACTGAATTTTTTCCAGTCAGTACGTTTAGGATTTCTGAAGGGGATGGAGGGGTCGGCACTGAAATTCACATTGAAGAGTATCCATTTGTGGTCTGCAAACGATTTTAGATTGGATACTCTCCAGCTGTCGACCCTATAATTGGTGGAATTGGAGATTAGGGTTATATCAAGTACTTCCTCCCAACCAGGATGTGCTTCCGAACTCGGAAATACAAAGGTTGGGGAGACTCACCCTTTTCGTTGATTTCCGAACTGCCCCATAGAGAGTGTCTGGCGTTGGCGTCGCATCCGATATCCTTACCCTTTTGAAGTTGCCTAACCAGTAGTTGCACTTCAACCGGTGGAGATAGCATATCGTGCGACATGTAGCTTGATGCTATAATGAGGTTCGGCTGGACAGAACCTTCCAGATTAGCATCTGGGTCATCAAGCTACAAAAATTGCAAGACGTTGCAATTATTTGGCGAGTATACTTTCTTAAGTTCTGCTTATCTCTTAACGAGGCATGGTTCCAATTGGTTTTTATTCCTAAGTGTGTTGAGGTGAGAATTACTCTACAAGACGTACTCATTAACTACATATCGTTTTTTTTTTTGTGAGTATGAGTGAAGAATTAACAGCAGACCAGAAAGGCAAGCATAGGCTTCTACGCCTGTAATAAAACAGTCAGCGGAAAATATGGCCTCCAACTGAAAATGATCCTATGAATGTACGGAATGCCATTGTGTATCCTATTCTCACCTGTGGAGGTATATATGGTGGCCCGCTGTTAACAAAAAAATACAACAATAACCACCAATCGAGTGTCCAAGGCGCCCTGGGACACTGGCCGGCGGACGCCTTAACGGAAATCCTTGGCCGCGGCAAGTATTAAGCAATGTGTTTATGGTAATATCATTTTTAACAACCTTAATGATGTTACTTGTTAATGGATCGGTGAACTGCTCCTTTATCTAAATGCTTCTTGATGGAAGTCGAATTCTACAAACGAGCACACAAGTTGTGTAGTACTTCATAGTGCTGATTGGGTCAACTTATACGAGAAGCACTACTTCTACCTGCCTATCTGTTGCCTATGGGGACCTGAAAGAAAGTCTCGCTGTTTCCCAGCAGATGAATTACGTGCATGCAATTTAAGATGGTAATGCGTCTACAGCGATGAAGTTCTTTCTACTTTCTAACGAAACAAAAACTAAGGCTACACTTTCCCTAAGGCTTCACATTCCTGGAACATGATTCTTCATGAGCAATAAAATGTAGCAGAGAAATCCAAGGTCTCCGTTATAATATTATACATACGAGGGGTAGATTGCGGGAGGTCATTAAAGGAAAAAGACTGTTTCACCAAGACAATGCAGCATCGCCGCAGTTGCGATAGCTTCCATTCCAGAAACGCAATTCGAAATGCTCGAACACCCGCCCTATTCGCCAGATCCAGCCCCCAGTGACTTCTATCTCTTTCCTCGGCTCAAGAAATTCATCCGAAAGAAGGAATTTGGACACCATAGCGATGTTATGGCCGTTGTTGAGGCTTTTTGGGAGGGTCAAGACAAAGAGTTTTTTTTCTAATGGAATTCTAACAACATTTCAGGTGACCATATAGGAAAATTATTCATACATATTTTTAACTATAATCAACGTGTTTTATATATTTTCATTATCATTACTCGTTTTCAGGGGCGGCTGACATCGTCGGTTGAACAAAAGTGTCGTATGATTCTGAACATATACTGTGCTAAAGAAGACGCCTTTTACGAAATAATCGATGAAACATACGAGGACTGCTCAAAACGGGTGACTATTTGAATTTCACGAGCTAAGAACATTTGATTATCGAATTATTTATTGTGTATTTGCTATGTTAGTACACATAGTAGTAGTAGTAGATAGTAAGCTTCCTTGGTCAATGCATGTCGAGTCAAAAACCACCAAAACGCTGTCAACTTTCTGGCAATACAAAGGTGTTTTTGGCAAAACATGGGGCTTATCGTCGAAAAAGGTCCTCTGGATCTACACGGCATTGATAAGACCGATAATCTCATATGCATCGGTTGTCTGGTGAAACAGGCTAACACGCAAACACGTCGTGGGCTCTTTCAATAAATTCCAAAGAGTGGTTTGTCTCAGCTGTACGGGGGCTTTTCCCAGCACGCCGGTCGCTGCCCTTGATAGTATGATGAATTTTCCACCCTTTGACATATTTATCAGAGGGAGCGCACTGACAGCCATGTCTCATTTCAAGAATGGTTTTTGGTATAACTCGCGCTGGAGTGACTGTGTACTTGCGCGACCCCTGTCTCACGGATATGCCCTACAACGCAATAACATCCGCCATCCTATTGCGCTTCACAGGTAAATTTTCATGGCGTCAGGACTGGCGACTGGACATGGCGGTCAGATACTGAACCAGGAATGGACTGTCTTCGCATTTTTACAGATGGCTCTAGGACTGGGCGGGGGTCCGGCACCGGAGTTTTTTTTTTTGAGCGAGAAAACATTCAACTGCACTTCTCGTTAGGAAAATATGCGTCTGTCTTTCAATCAGAGATATACGCAATCCTAATGGTCATATATTATGTTGTGAAGCGCAGGTGGACGGGAAGAAGCATATGCATCTGCAGTGACAGCCAAGTTGCACTCAGAGCTGTGACCAACCGTTTTACCAGCTCCAATTTAGTGCATGAACTAAAGACCTTTTTGAACAAAGTCGGAAGATTCACTAAGGCTTGTATGGGTCCCAGGTCACTCTGGGATCCCAAGAAATGAGGTCTCTGATGAACCCGTTAGGTCGTACGGTCGATTGTGGCAAGAAAATGCATGGCTGCTGCATTACAATAATGCACCTCCTTGCGGATAACTTTTTGCCAAAAATAATACCGTAATCATGCCTCCACGATTGAAGAGATGAGGACCGCGTCGGTTGAAGAACTCAAGACTATATCTAAAAGCGCATATCAGAAGTGCTTCGAGGATTGGACAAGATGCTGGCATAAGTGTATTATATTTGGGAATTACTTTGAAGGAGACAAATTAGATATTGATAAATAAATAAATATTTTTCGATAAAAATAAAAAGTCACGACTTTAATCCACGCAAAACTTACACCTGACTGTATTTGCTATATACGCCAGCGTAAATATCTGGGAACCGTATTCATTGCCAAAAACGACATACAGATCATATAAATAAAAGGTTTCATGAAAGCAAGTTCTACTACTTCGCGACGAAGGAACTATTCAAAATAAATCTTTGTCCCGCAATGTTAAAATCCATTTTTATAAACAATTCTTTTTTATAATTCTGTTGATACTTTACGAATGTGAAACTTGATGTCTGAATAAGAAGAAAAAAGATAAATGTCAACTCTCTGAAAACAGGACTCATAAAACAAGTGGACAGTAGACGAACACTCGAAGGAATATTGAGTGTAATACCCGAGGGAAGAGACCGCCAGGAAGGCTGTGCAATAGGTGAAAGGACAACATATGAATCGATCTAGAAGAGATGGAACAGAATAGCGAAGCATGAGAACACACTCATCAATGACACTTTGAACCCCCCAATTTTGTCTAAAAAAAAATGGACAGCAGAAGCCCACAAAATTCTTGTTTAGACTTACGGAAACGAGATGCAGAAATTGGTTTCAACTTTTCAAAAATAATGATTTTAATATTAAAGGTAAAGAACGCTCTGACGCACCAAAAAAGGCGAAGAATTGAAAGGAATAATTCAAGAAGACTCATGTCACACGCTAGCCGAACTTGAAAAATAATTTCAAGTAGATGAGAACAGATTCGATTCTGAAAGCATTAGGAATGATCCAGCAACAAGGATATAGGGTGCCGTACGAGTTGAAGCCGAGAGATGTCGAACGGGGTTTATTCAATATCTGCGGATTGCCGCTTTTGATCGAACAACACGAGGCGACGTCTCATTAGCATTGCGTATACACTCGTATGTAAGTGAATTCCATACATCAACATCATCGGCAGGGTTCGAAGAAACGGGGTGTAGTTTGTAATAAACCGAATGGGCCAGCGCACACGGGAGTACTTCTACCGGCAGAAAGCTGATTTTAAGGGAGAGGGAGCTGAAATATGCAGTATGAAACGGAGTAAAATCTTCTACCGCGTATCGAGTGGTAGAACAGACTACAATTACACATACACAATTCTTTATTTTTCTTGTCTGCAGGTTTTTTGTCTGGTGTTGCGCTTCATTCGTAATTCGTCACTAACACAATGGAACGAGGTTCACATATACATTTTTTCCTGCCGGAGTAATTCATGCCATGTGCGCTTAGAGTAGAGCATTGCACCAGTTTTCGTCCTGGTAGAATTAGTCCCGTATGCGCTGGTTCAATGAAATCATCCTGGGAAATCGCCATCGACTATAATTGATGCATCTGCGCGACAAACAAGAACACGCATTTTGCTCAGGTCGTTAAAATCTACCTGAAAATAAGATGGATTACTCCATCCGCCGTGTTCGCCAGACATCACCCCTTTCGTCTACCACCTAATCCAATGGCCGATCTTTCAAAGAAGCCAAAAATTCAATCGATTTGTGAATTTTTTTTTTCAAAGGGGCTAGTACTAACATATAGCATGGGGCACTGCGATCAATACAGATCTATTGTGCTTGCTAGCCGATCAGAGAAGAAGTTCCTACTCTTTCTTAATAAAATTCAGGATATCTCTCGTAGGAGCTGAGATGATGATTATGACTCCTCATAATTTCTCTGGGGAGTATACGCTTCCTAAGGTGGCAGAGGCCAGCACACTCACATAGTATGTGCTCTGCAATTTCTTTGTCCTCAAGACAGAGTCGACATTCGGTTTCAGACGAGAGGCTAATTTTGTTGAGATGATATCTCAGACTACAGTGCTCGATATCAGGGCACTATTATATTATATTTAAGAATGCTGATAGAGTGTTTATTCAAGGGCCGTATGAATATTTTCGATTTTCGGAGTCCTTGTTCCAAAAGTACAAATGTTGCGATTTTCCCTACTTATCTAGGGGAAAATTAATCTTCGACTTGGGAATTCCGCGGAAAGGTTCGGCACCTATGTACCTTTTGCTGGTACCTTTTCTAGCGAGTTGGTCGGCGATTTCGTTGCCCTAAATGCCCTTGTGTCCTGGCACCCAACAGAGTTTGACATTGTTTCTTTTGGCTGAGTCCTGCAGCACATCGGGGCATTCCTTAACGAATTTTGAGCTATACGAGCTCAACGCCTTGAGCGCTGCTTGACTGTCTAAGAGTATATATATTAATGGTTTTACCTCTTATGCCAGTCTATAAATTAAGTTGGGGCACGTCAGGATGGCATATAATTCGGCCTGGAAGATACTAAGACTCGTTCCCAGAGCCCTCGAGATTTTCCGATTTGATCCAAAGTTGCCAGCGCCAACTCCGAAACCATCTTGGGACTATCTGTGTACCATCTAAAGCCTATGACATTTAGCAAGGGATCGCCACTTTCCCAAGCTGTGCAGTTTGGGATCAATTTCTCAAATCTCTTGGCAAAGGGGGACGTGTGTGGTAATGCGTCCGCAATTCTGATAATCATATCCAAGTCAGGAAGGTATTGCAGGATGGACGTGTGACCCAATGGTCTACATGAATGGTCTCTTTCCGAACGAGGAGTCTGATTGCACTGTGTATAGCAACCTTTTTAATAAGAAGGTGCAGTGAAGTAATTCCGATCAGTGCCTCTTGGACTGCGGTTGGGATTGTAGCGCCTATAATGCTAGACATGCTAGTCTCTGAAGACGTTGAAGCTTAATCACTGTAGTTTTTTGTTAAACTTTTATCCACCTTACGGCAGATGCATAAATGATGCGCCTTACTATCTCGATATATAACCAGTAAATTACCGTAGGTTTCAACCCCCAGGTTTTTTTCACCATTGTACGTTTGTTTTTGATGTTGGAGTTCAAATTAAGTTAAAGTTTAAGTAATGAAGACAAGGATTACTTCTCTCCAGATTTGAGGGATGTATCCCACGTTAAAAAAGGACCTAAAGAGAGCTAGGATGGTGTCTATGCCTTTCTAGATTAGCTGGAAAGACACCGTCGTTACCGGGAGCTATCAGAGTTGAAGAGCCTGCTAGAGAGGCTATTTGTTCTACTATTGATGTAGTTTGTGACGGTCATTGGAGCATCACAAGGTATTTGTTCACTAGTAAAACCAGGGATATGTACTTAAAGCAAGGCCTCGAAGGTTTTCCTTCGACTGATAGTGAAACTATCGTCTGATTGAAATTGAAAACAAAAAAAAAAAAAGGGAATCGTCGTGTCATGTATCCTAAGTCGCTTGTGAATACATATATTAAATAAATAAACAATGACCAATTCGTCGTCGCGATTGGAATTACTATCTAAAAATAATTATGATATGTGAAGCATGCAGGCAGAAGCGCTTCTCATAAAGAATGACCTGTGGGATTTTGTCAAAGGAACAATTGAAATACCGGATGATGAACCTAAAAAGGGTGAGTGGTTGAAATTAGACAAGAAAGCCAAACCGTCGGAGCTGAAGCAGGTTCGTGGATGTACTAAATCTCGAGAGGTATAGTTAAAGTTGGAGTCAATATATGCATCGAAAAGACCTGTGAGGAAAGCAACGATGCGCCACGTCCAGGTGCCCCAAAAACGGCTACCACGGAGGATAACGTGACAAAAATCCACGATCTCGTATTGGCAGACCGCCGATTGAAGGTGCGCGAGATAGCTGAGGCAGTAGGCATTTCAAAAGATCGCGTGGGTCATACCCTGCATGAAATTTTGGGCATGAGAAAGCTGTCAGCGAGATGGGTGCCGCGTTTGCTCACTCCAGACAACAAGCGCAACCGTGAGACCACTTCAGAGCAGTGTTTGACGCTGTTTAAGCGCAATCCGAAAGAGTTTCTGCGTCGTTTCGTGGCAGTCGACGAAACATGGATCCACTGGTACACACCAGAGACCAAAGAACAGTCGCAATAGTGGACTTCACCCAGCGAACGTGCTCCGAAGAAGAGGAAGACTGTCCCATCGGCCGGAAAGGTGATGGCCACCGTTTTCTGGGATTCACAAGGTGTGATCCACATCGACTACCTGGAGAAGGGCAAAACGGTCACAGGGCTGTACTATGCCCAATTATTGGGCCGATTCGATGCCGAATTGAAGAAAAAACGGCCCCACTTGGCGAAGAAAAAAGTGCTCTTCCAAGATGATAACGCACCGGCTCACACCTCCGCCCTCGCCACGGCCAAATTGGTCGAATTGGGCTACGAAATGCTGCCCCATCCACCGTATTCTCCAGATTTGGCGCCGTGTGACTTCTTTTTGTTTCCAAATTTGAAAAAGTCACTCGCCGGGCAGAAATTTCAGTCGAATGACGAGGTCATCACCGCCACGGAGACCTACTTTGCAGACTTCGAGAAAACGAATTTTTCAGACGGGTTAAAGAAGTTGGAGCATCGCTGGGTCAAGTGTATCGAGCACCCTCGTATTTTCCTGATTTGAGGACAAATTTAATTTCTGTTTCTCATATTGCGCCTGCGTTCATGATGGAGATGGTAACGTACTTCTAAAGGGTCCGCCAAATAATTTTTTTTTTTTTTTGAAAATGCTATAAAAAAAACTACTGAATATTTTCTCAAATTTCTTTTTTTATTTGAAAGTACAATCCTTCCGGTTAATAATGGAAAATAATTTCATTCAAATAGCTGCCTCGGCTGGCCATGCAGTAGCCTACACGATCGGTCCAATTTTTAAGCACATTATCGATTGTGTGCAGCTGTATTTCACCAATGGCTTCACGAATATTGTCCTTTAAAGCGTCAATTGTCTCTGGCTTGTCGGCGTAACACTTACCTTTGACGGCACCCCACAAATAATAGTCCAACGGTTTCAAATCGCAGCTCCGAGGTGGCCAAACGACATCAGCTCTGCGGCTGATAATGCGATCTTCAAAAACAGGGCGCAAAACATCGAGTGTAGCTTCGGCTGTGTGGCACGTGGCGCCGTCCTGTTGAAACCAAATGTTGCCAATATCCTCCTCTTCAATTTTTGTGAACAAAAATTCGTTCAACAAGGCCCGATAATGATCGCCATTGACTGTAACGGCCACTCCTTGCTCATTTTAGAAGAAAAATGGCCCAATTATGTCTCTGGACCAAAATCCGCACCAAACAGTGGCTCGTTTTGGGTGCACCGGCTTTTCAATGTATGCGTGCGGGTTTTCTGTGCCCCAAATGCGACAATTTTGCTTGTTTACATACCCGCCAAGATCAAAATGAGCTTCATCTGAAAAGATGATTTTTTTGGCAAAATCGGCATCTTCTGTAAGTCTATCGCAGGCTCACTTAGCGAAGCGTTGTGCAAGCGTATACACAACCATATTCGTTCAGCGGAAGGATAAAACTAATTATCTGTCAAATCAGACATGAGCTAAGTGTTACCATTCACGAAATAAGCACTACTTGAAAATAAAAACCTGAGATGGCCGACCCTTTAATTGCAGATCGTCGAGGTGAATTATGTATATTTTGTGCGAAAAAATTCTGTGTGTGCAAAGTGGCAGACCAGCCTGAGTGTTCCGCACTGTCGAGGTGGCATGAAAGCTTGGGTCATCTTAACAAAAAGAACATGGTTAAGATTGTTCGCGGCGGTTGTGTACCCACGGTTGATTTAAAAAACATTGAACAACTAACGAAGTGCGCAGTGGAAGATGACAGCTTCACCTTATTCAAAACTTCGGGAACCGTGTAAAGAAGTATTAAAAATTATACATTCTGATGTAGTTAGTCCATTCCGAACAGAATCAACTGGACATGCCAAATATTTTGTCACATTTATCGACGATTGTACAAGGTGGTGTGAAGTTTATTTCTTGAAACAGAAAAGCGGTGTTTTTCAAGCTTTTAAATTTTACCAAAAACTTGTGTAAAGGCAAACTGGATTTAAAATAAAATGTTTGCAGTCTGAATGGTCGTGAATACTGCAATGGAGAATTTGATAAGTATAAGTCTAGCCAAGGTATAAAGAGAAGGTTGACAATTCCCCATACGCCTCAACAGAATGGAGTAGCAGAACGAAAGAATCCAACGCTATTAGATATGGATATTAGGTGTTTATTGCTGCGATCCAACATAAGCTCTTCATTTTGGTCGAAAGCAGTTGCCACTGCATGTCATATTCGGAATCGGTGTCCAACAAACAGTTTGAAAGGTGGAATTCCTTTTGAAAAATGGAATAAAAAATATGTAAACTTGAATGACCTGAAGATGTTTGGTTCAAGAGTGCTTGTTCTCAATAAGGATCCTATGAAAGAAGGTGTTTTTGTTGGATATCCTAGGGACCGAAAAGGGTATCGAGTATGGCTTCCAAATAAGCATCAGATAGTTCATGCACGGGATGTAAAGTTTTTGGAGGAGGAAACAAATAATGCGCCAGAAACGATTGTGCTGGATGAACTATTAGCCCCCATTTCAAAGCCACCGGATAACATAAGCAGGCAAAAAGTTGTTGAGTTCTCGCCGTGTCCTTTAAAAACTGTGTTTACTTCTGTAGAACAGCAAAATACCACAGCAAACATGAAAGAAGAAAAACAGTCTTCTGAATTACCTTGGAAGTTATGTTCGAGAGGGCGACCGAGGGAACTGTTTCGGTCAACAACGACGACAACGTCTAATCAACGTGGAACTGAAGACGTTGAGGAATGGAAGAACGCCATGGAGTCGGAGCTTGTAAGTATTTTAAAAATTATACATGGAAAATAATTACGAAGGGTGATAGCGATCACGCCGTTGCTTGCCGCTGGATTCTCACTACCAAACATGATGCTAGTGGTAGCATTAAGCGATGTAAAGCTCGACTTGCAGCAAAGGGGTACAGTTAGAAATATGGGGTAGATTATTATCAGACATTTGCTCCAGTAGCAAGACTTGAAACATTGCGTCTACTATTGGCACTTTCGGTGCGGCTTGGTCTGAAAATCTGGCAGTTTGAAGTTGTAACAGCGTTTTTGAATGAATCATTGAACGAGGATGTCGTCATGGAAATTCCAGAAATGATGAATACACTGCTAGAAAGGATCATATCGAAACATGAAAAAGACTCGTGTTTTAGAGTCTAAGCAAGAGAAATGCAAGCGAATCTTCGTGGCGGAGGAAATGCTTGCAAATTGCGATGGGCTACGACAAGCAGGTCGTCAGTGGTACGAGAAACTTCGTGAAAAACTTTTGACGATGGGACTGAAGCCCACAAAAATGAACCATGCCTTTTCCAAATAACAATGGCAATGGTTTCTTGGTTGCATCGGACGATGTGGAGCGCATAATGGATATGTACCAATGTCTTTCAAATAACTTTGAAATTAAAGATCTTGGTCCTGCCAAAAGTTGCCTTGGTCTGGAGATAAGCCAAAATAATGGAGAAATTCAACTTTCCCAAAAGGGACATACTCTTGCGCTACTTAACCCATTAAGAGCCGAATGTCTTTAAAACAAAAAATATTTAGGTTCATCTTTTTTATTTTAAGGAAAAACACATAATGTACCCAAAAATATAAAAAAAAACTGGAAAAAAAATATGTAAAGTAGGTTTTTGGGACCTGTACCCAAGCGGGTACAATGGCACAATGCATGCTAATTTTTTTGTTAAATGAAACATTTTGAAACACTCCTTCTCTACGCAAAGTGCTACGTCGCATTGCTCGCAAGTCCATCTTATTCGTTTATGACATTGTCGACAGCGTAGTTGTTTAGCTATTCGCTTCGGAAAATGGTTTCCACTAATAAATGCTACAGAGGAAACTACTGATCGCTTGGATGACGCTGAAGTCTGTGTATAATTTCGCAAGTAGTGACGAACAATAGCACGATGAAACTGCAATAAGTCTATGTTGCTGTTGTAGACCATTTTATGCAACTTCCATGCATTTTAATTGCAATTTAATTCGGTAATTATTAATGGCTTGATCATGAAGGTCAACGCCTCCCATCCCTGAATTGTACTCTGCGATCATTTTCGGCTGTTTTACATTTACTTTTGCTTTTTCCTTCGAGCACCATCGATTGACGGAATGCATCGGTTCGATACCTTCAAAATTTGAGCCAACACACACAGCGCTGTTGTCATTCCATTTCACAAAAGTATTTTATTGGCAGTATCATATCTGTGATCATAGAATCCTCTTTTTCCTTTTTTGAACTCTGCATTCGATTTCAGCGGACATTTTTTTGTTCTAGACTCGCGTATAGTCCCGATAGCTCGAAAACCTTTTTGTTTCAGCAAAACAAGTAGATCATGTGACGTAAAAAAATTATCAAAAAATACAATGTGATCTGAAGAATGGGTAACTTTGTCCAAAAAATCAACAACAACTCTGGATCCAAGCGGCAATTGCTGTTTTGCCATAGTGACGTTTTTGGTTCCACAATAGGTTTCGAATTGGTACAAATATCCACAACTGCTCGTCAGCATCCAATTTTTAAGGCCAAATCTTACGGGCTTGCCTCTAATGAACTGCTTCGAAGAGTGACTTCCGTAATATTTTACCATCGACCGAAAGTTTTTCATGTATGTATCCAAACTGGCAAAATTTTTCGTTTAGAAGGGTTGCTAGAGGCCTTATTTTTGCCATTTTGTCGGTGAGAACCAAATTATTGTTGTCAGCAAGGTGGAGATATTTTTTGATTTCTTTGAATCTGGTTCGGAACATATTGTTAGCAACAATTGGTACACGGGTGCCTTCATCTGTTTGCCAGTACATGTTCTCTCTTGGCATAGAGTGATAGCCGCTGTGAAGCAAAATACCCAAAAAGACTTTCAAATCGTCTTGAGTCTTAATATATCTTGCTGGAACTGTAGATAATGGGCTTGTGTATACGAAATTTGGTGGGTCTACGAGTATGATTTCCTACACTGATACCGACTGGGGAGGATGCACTGTTGATCGTCGATCATATACAGGCGATCATATATGTGTTTCTTCTCAGTGGTGCAGCCATTACCTGGAAGTCGCAGAAGCAGCGAACGGTTGCGTTGTCGTCGACGGAGGCCGAGTATGTCAGCCTAGCAGAAGCAGCGAAACAAGCCTTCGTAGCCTAATGCTTGAGTTAACTCTACCTGATTTGGCTAGCATAGGTATTTTCGTATATAATCGGGGAGTTGAGGGTTTGGCAAATAATCCGGTGTTTCACGCACGCACCAAACACATCGATGTAAAATATCATTTCATAGCAAGAGCAAATCACGAAAAGTGCTCAAAAGGCTTCGGATTGATCAAGCGTAATAATTTACAGCGACGTTCATCTTGAGAGGGCGTGTTAGAGATCAATATGTACATCGATTACTTAAAATTGTATGTAAACATCGCCTTGGTCTTGTATTCCCTATCAAATATGTTCTTTTAGTAAATTTTCCTGCTTTTTTCACTTTTCCCTTTTTTTCTTCATTCCAATTTGAACTCTCCAGGAGTGTGGTCCTGATTAAAATATTTGTAATAAAATATAAAAAGACAAAACTAGATACTTTATTTTATTAAATATTAGTAGACCATTAATATGGTTATATTATTTATAGAGAATGCTAAATGTGAATCCCAACTGCCAAGCTAAGTGCATTCACACCTTCCTCCGCTGTTTAAGTAACTAACACAGGAGAAACCATGGTTTGATGTAAAAGGAAAGAAATTATTTCAAACTCTTTTAAAAGATCATGTGAACGCCATTCGATCAAGGTGCTTGCCCTATGTATGTATAATGATGACGCCGTCATTGACTTACATCCGAACAGATATTGAGATGATCCAATTTGCTGATTAAATCAATTACTCACACGACTGTCAGACAACGTTGATCCAAAGTGCTTCCGCTAGCTCCTATTCAAAAGCCCTTAGCAAATATTGCCCCATTTTGCTTAATTCAATTAAAGCCAATTGACAATCTCACTTGGATTCATAATCATGATGAAGGAAATTAAATTCCTTTCACAATGGGCCTGTTCCGAGACAACTACGCTGGTTTAAGCAAGACGTAAACAAAGTATTAGACAAGTAAAAAACCATTTATTCATCAGTATAAAAATCATCCTCCACCTCCTCGTACAAGTCCACGGACATGTCCATAAACCGGAAGTCTGTCAGTATATGCAATTTATTGCTATATCCGGCGATGGACATGAACTTTATAGGTTGATTCTGCCACACGATCGAGTACGTTGCTGTATGCTCCACCGGAATATCAGCTACAATTTCGCCGTTAAGCGTATAATGCTGCACAGATGGATGCTCACCGGCTACCAGAATGTTCTCATCCAAAAAGTCCACGCAGTGAATGCCTCCTTCAAATGGATACTCCGTAGAATGAGTCATTGAACGCATATGCCACAGTGAAAGGCGTGGCCCGCCACCGCACAGCAACCAGTCCGAAGAAACAGCTAAACCTCCTATCCACTTGCCCAGACTCGGTCGATCCAATTTTATGTCTTCATGAGGTTCTAGCATACCGATAGCCTCCTTATCATTCGGCGACCATATTCGTACTGTTCCATCCTCCGAACTGGTGTAGATCTTTCCTTCACAACCGCGAACACAATTGATAAACTCTTTATGGCCATTGAACGTTCGCACAACCTTTCCGTCCTCCAAACTCATTGAATATAAATTATTATCTCCACAACCAGCGTACAGCAAGTCATTGGGCTTATCCAACCACATGTAATTGACATCAGCCAAATTACATGACTCCGTTGTTAAGGGGATTGGTATTTCCCATTTCCTGGTCGACGAGAGTTTCGCGTTTTCTTCATCCCACTTGAGTCCGTAAATACAACTAGCTACGCCGACAATCAAGAAATCGCGATGAAATGCTAAGCTATCGATGCAGCGACCTTCTTCTTGAGTATAGATCCGCAGGCGATTTCTAACTTTGTCATCTTCATTATTCTCAAAGTCTTCAATCCTGGGGAAAAGAAAAAGCAAGGATCAAGATGGGATTTTAAGAACCAATTCGATGCCGCCTTGTTTACTTCTGACAGAAAATATCGCCGAATATGTTGCCAATGAAGAGGTATTTTCCTGAGTCCGATATGGTTTGACAGAATATCAGGTTGTACATGTATTTAATCACTTCTTTCTTCATTTCTGTGCGGATTTTCAGTATAATACTATGTGCAGGCGGCGGGCAGTTGTAAACAAATAAGTAAAATGCGTTTGACAGCGATTTTATTTCTTAGTCAATTGGCAGGGTCATTTGGAAGTCTTATCAATTAATGTCAGCGACAGTGCTCATAGACGTGGTGAATCGACTTTTATAATCTAGTACTTTTCTTACTCTAGGGTAAAATATTGGTAGGAACTTTTTATTTATTATAATATAATACAATAAACGATCAATACTTTCTTTATGCAGACAGATTTTTTAGTTAGAATTTTAATAAGAACTAGGCAACTTGAATAAATTTTCTTTAATATATTCGTCTGTTTTGTTTTGCTAACGTCTAGATTTGCTTAGACATCTAAGATAGCCGCGAGCTATCCCGCGTCAAAAGGATACGACGATGGAATTATGTTCGCTAACCAACAAAAGGTCTGGCACTGAAGCTCAGGATATAAAATATAGCGAGTAACTACTGCTCTACAACACCACTATAAGCATAGCATACAACAGATAACCTTCCCCCTTGGAAAATCAGTTTTAGGCCGTTTGTTCGTGTAACCCAACAACTTGGAATTTACGCCATTTTTTCTTAGTGTCATTAGAGGCCTTAGGCAACAGTCTTCTAAACAGAATAGTTTCGGACTTCTGAAAATTATTTGTAATTTCCAGTCGTCTCAATACCGCTGAATCGTGTCGGAGTCAATCTGCAATCTATTTGTGATCTCGATTTTTAAACCTGACTTCATGCGTAATTACATGACGAAGAGAGTCTACTAGATCGCTTGTGAATTTTTAATACGAGTAAGATTGATGGATTTACTGCTCCCTGTTGAAGACCACCTAATATCAAATACCTGATAGAAGAAGTTACATTGCAATTTTTGACACTGAACCGTCTATCAGGCAGCGTATCGTAAAGCATGCACTACTACTTGTTGACCTCTAGCCACACGCTAGACATAGTGTCAAAGGCTTTTTCCAAACCAGTCAGTCAGTTTATTGGTTTTTGCTTTTGTTCCATTGGGTATCCGAAACGAGCCCAGCTATTTTATAATGCTTCGGATAACGTGCATTATCCAGGACATTCTTAAATAGAGTTGTGTAAATCTGTACAGTTTCTGCTGAAAGGTGTCTCAGCATAATGTCAGATATACCATCGATTTCAATATGTTTTTTTCTTTTCCAATGAAGACCGCTAGTAGATTTGATTTTCATACGGAGCGTGTATTGTTTCGTTAGCGATGACATTATTTTCCATGTCATCATCAATGAACTTGATGAAACCAAAGCTCTTGGCACAACCTGAATCGCAATATATAGGTATACCTCCTGGGAAGTAGCGTCTATTACTTCAACTTTTTCCTGCGGATCTTCAATCAGGAAAAAATTTAGTTTTTATCACCGCGTTAGAATAGTATAGATCCGTACTTCCGTCACCTATAGTTGAATTTTGTCCGTCGTTCATGGTATTTTGAGATACGGAAACCATTTATGATTAGTTCGTCAAAAGATTTTATTTAAGGATAGGATCATACTTGGGTTGTTGGATCTTACAAAACGAACCTTGCTAATGACATGACCAACCATGTCCTTGGACATTTAAATCTCCGACAAAGTTCTGACAATTTATCGACGGCATTATTTTGCTTTCTCATTCCGATTCCAGCAGCATTAATTTACTGACGAATTACTTGTGTTGCGGGAAGTCAGCGCGAGGTACTTGTATTTTCTCTTGGTGTCAGAAATTGGAATATAAAATCCCTTTAGATTACCATCAATGGAGAAGAATTCGAATCTAGCCATCCAGCTTTGTTTGTGTCATCATGACAAATCTGTTAGGACTACATCAATATTTCGCGACAAGATTAGAAATTAACTATGTGGGGACTCATTTGGACTATTTGAGAGCTCCAAGCATAGTGGCACCAATAATTTCAAAATATTATTACAGATATCTCGCTGGAATTATATACGACTAAGGTCTACGGAGAAGCAATATTTCGGAACGTCCACTTTCTTGTAATTTTTTCGGTACGACAAACTACTAATTAATTCCTGGCCTTCCAAACTCCCGCAATCATGAAGCTTATACAAGTTACTGTACATCATTATATGGCGTTCCAAGATATCCTGGTAGCAATATGGATCTACAATAAGCAAGACATAGAAGTCCGATGGCACGGTTGTATGCGAGTGATAGTCTTTATCTAAATTTGAATGTACTGGGCTATCGCCAAATATGAAGTGACGTTGCATAGCTCAGCAGAGTATGCATGCAGTAAATCTCCAATGGTCATAGGTAGGAATGGGTGGTCAACTGGATTGGACAACAGTTATATAGAAGCGCGAGGATGAATATTGCTTGGAATTTTTTGATCCCTGATACGCTCGCCTCGACACACGGACACAATCATAACAGCCTGGGTAAGGGTAATGCTTAGAAGGCTCGCCAATGAAAGAAGCGCGTTGTTTAAAGCATTCATGGCTTTTTGTCTAAAGAAGGAATAATAGATACAGTATTTTCAACCAAGATTTAAAGCAAGAAGCTAAATTCAACCCTGATGAAACTTACTGAGGGTAGTGTCGCCCAAAGTAAAAGGTTGTAAGAACCAACTGATGTCATGAGCAATTCTTTCTAGGTACATAGTAAAGTATTTTTCCACAAAGGGTACTAATAATATCGTAGAGGTAATCGATAAAGAAGTAACAAGGACCCGAACTCGATATAACTTATAAGAAAATAATGACGTGAAGGATTGGACGGTGTTGAAGGCAGGTATTCAATAGATGTTGGCAATGTTCGAGACCTAGATCTGCTGCCAAAGGGTATTCACAGAAGTAGCTCAGTGCTAATTATTTCTCCCTAACTTTTTCGGTTTGGGCAAAGTCGAACAGAAGAACTCTAACATCAACTTATAGTATAAATTGTGAGTAATGATGACAAAGGGTTTTCAAACGTTCTCCGACTCTGCCGCGTATGTTGTTGAGGTCTTGAAATTCCTTACCAGAATCCTTCCGGAAGAAATACTCTAGTCGGTGAAACTAAAGGGATGAGGCAGTACAATTCGAAGGCCTTTTGACCCGTGGAAGATTTCTGTCAGAACATTGATGCTATTGTAAACGCCTGTATAACTTTAGACACGGTATCTCACCTGAATGTCAAAATTGTCTGAAAGCAAAAGAGGAAGGAGTATTCGATTGAGCGTACTGTTCATATGTTGCCTAAGAAGATAATCTCCTATTTAAGAACCTTGAGTTTAAAAAAAAAACACGAGAACTGATGACTCGAGGAAACCTATCAGAATGCTTAATTTTTCGGTTACAGTCACTTTATCACATCCTCGATGACTATTGTAGAGATTCTGCTGTCGGAAACACAGAATTTTCTTTTTATTTTATAATGACCTTTAAGTTCCAGGAGTACACATACTTTAGGTCTCTGTCTAATATCAAACATATACGCTTTGGCCAAGCAATTAGTAGCACATTTTACTAATTTTGGAGTTTAGATTTCTTCTTTGAATCCGATACAACATATGTTATTCAGCAGCTGCATGAAATGTGCAGGATGCTTTGGTGAAATATTTGTCGTCAACTGTAACCCATATTGATCCGGACAATGTTACGTACAATCTTGCAGACGGCAAAGCCCTAGGTGCCCTCCGTTCGGCGGGCATCTCTTCGTCCATGGGTTCTGATAAGAATTTCTTTCCCGTTCCTGAGAAGGATGAATCCGTACTACCTGATCAACACCCAAAGCAAGAAATAAAGCACTTAAAGATCACGAGTAAAAACGGGGTGGGTAAAGTCTTCTTGATCAAAAATTACGTAAGGTCATTATTGAAAAGACTTATGAACGCAAAGTTTGAAATCATCTATATATGTATGTCAGGAAAGATAAGGTGTGATATCAATTTTTGCAAATCTTGTTTAACAGCCGTTTTCATTATAGAGTTTAATGTTATCTGAGAAAAAAAGGTGCGTAGAATGTTCTATAATAGACAGCAAATCATTAATAACTACCGCGAATAAGAGCGGACCAAGATGACCACTTCGAGGTACACCAGATAAAAAAAAGTAAATTTTTACATGCAGATTACGATTTTTATGATAGCTAATTCCGGAACCATCGACGAAGGTTCGGAAAGCGAATAATAAAACGAACAGGACTTGTGACTGATTCTTTATTCTGTGCGTTTTAATGCGTTTTGCGACCTTCTTATATAAACATTAGTTTCTAAGTTGGTGAAGTCGTTTCCTCCCTTTCTTCTTACAGGTTCCGCCGTATGCGCCTTGCTGTCTGCATGAATATACTGATCTGCCTCCAGGGTTACTGTTGACGTTTAGTTTTTGTTGCCAGTTTATCGTGCGGCGTTTATTATTCCGATTGCCCCTTAAGTTTAAGATTTGAGTGGAAATCGTATCAGTAGTAACTTGGTTACTGCAGATCTATAAGGGTGGTCCGATAAGTACTCAGCCTCACCGCCAGATGGCGCCAGTATCTCAAGAGCAACTAACTATCGTGTAGTACATTCTAGTAGACGGCTACTGTCGCCAGATCGGACTCGTAGTTTTGTTTTGACCGCGTGTGGAAGCGGGAGTGTCCGCGGATTTTAGAAAAATGGAAAAAGAGCAACATCGGTCGGTGATTCGATTCTTGTTTTTGGAAGGGAAATCGCGCAGCGAAATCAAAGAGCGTTTGAATGCTGTGTACGGTGCCTCTTCTCCTGAGGCAGTTGGCATTTCAAAAAATCGCGTGGGTCATACCCTGCATGAAATTTTGGGCATGAGAAAACTGTCAGCGAGATGGGTGCCGCGTTTGCTCACTCCAGACAACAAGCGCAACCGTGAGACCACTTCAGAGCAGTGTTTGACGCTGTTTAAGCGCAATCCGAAAGAGTTTCTGCGTCGTTTCGTGACAGTCGACGAAACATGGATCCACTGGTACACACCAGAGACCAAGGAACAGTCGCAATAGTGGACTTCACCCAGCGAACGTGCTCCGAAGAAGACGAAGACTGTCCCATCGGCCGGAAAGGTGATGGCCACCGTTTTCTGGGATTCACAAGGTGTGGTCCACATCGAGTACCTGGAGAAGGCAAAACGGTCACAGGGCTGTACTATGCCAAATTATTGGGCCGATTCGATGCCGAATTGAAGAAAAAACGGCCCCACTTGACGAAGAAAAAAGTGTTCTTCCACCATGATAACGCACCGGCTCACACCTTCGCCCTCGCCACGGCCAAAATGGTCGAATTGGGCTACGAACTGCTGCCCCATCCACCGTATTCTCCAGATTTGGCCCCGTGCGACTTCTTTTTGTATCCAAACTTGGAAAAGTCACTCGCCGGGCAGAAATTTCAGCCGAATGAGGAGGTCATCGCCGCCACGGAGGCCTACTTTGCAGACCTCGAGAAAACGTATTTTTCAGACGAGTTAAAGAAGTTGGAGCATCGCTGGGTATCGAACATTTCTAGATCTGCTTGAAACGTTTCGAGATTCACCGTTGAAATGTCCAGTCGCTTCTTCTTTTGTTCGTCGATTAACATTCCCGGATCCCAACACGCAAACCCTTTTTCATATGCAATACGTTGGCAAGGATTCTTTGAACTCTGCCATGAGAGATCCCTACGACCTCAGCTATATGCCTGATGGTCACTCTTTCGATCTGCCAACACAACATTGTCCACTTTTTTCCCGGTATCTGCAGTTACGGACGTGGATGTTACTGCGTGCTACTGTAGAATGTGGAGTAGCAGAGTTTCCGAATGTTTTCATTAAGTGGGTGTGTTTGTCTTTGGTAGACAGTTTTTTCAAGCACTGGTCCTTATTAGAGCTCTAACTTCGTTTTTCTCAATTATGATATAATCCCTTCAACGGTTCATATTCAAATGAATGTACCTCCTGGGAACCGCAATCTATTTATGTATATAATTTTCTTAGGCTAACCTAGCAAGCAAGCAAAAAAACTTGCACTATGCGTACTGAGAACAACCGATTATAATTACTTTTGGATCAAACGTCGTATGCAGCTCTCAGGCTGCCAAGCTTAGGCATATACATAATTGATGTAGATATTTCACCAACGGATATCAGATTTCAAGTGTCAATAAGAAGGCATGAAAGTCCATCAGTCACCTCATCGTCAAACTTAAACGAATCAGCCAAGCGGAGGAAGTTCCCGGAACTAAAGGGTTTTCCAATGGGGACTTGACAGCTTTGAATTTAATTTATGAACGCACCCTTTTATTAATCATCGCACTGTTATTGTCAATTTATTCAGTAAACTCAACATTTTAATCATGGTAAAGTACACGAACGAGCAATGTCTGGAAGTCGTAAAAATTTTCTACCGAAATTCGGAGTCGGTGACCGCAACTTTAAGAGCGTTAACTCCAATTTTCGGTCGTAATTCTCGCCCTAGTAGACAGGCAATAACAAGATTAGTGCAAAAATTTGAGTCTACATATTAGTTGTGTGATGTTGCCGTGTCAGTGAGACAACGGATTGGTCGAAGTGTCGAAAATATCGCTGCCGTTCAGGCGTCCGTAGCAAACGATCCAAATCAATCAATTCCACGGCGTTCTCAAGAATTGGGCATCGCTCAGACCACATTATGGCGTATTTTGCATAAGGATCTTGGTTTACACCCATACAAGATCAAGCTGACTCAAGAATTGAAGCCGATGGACTATTTGAAGCGACGTACGTTCTCCGATTGGGCTCTGGAGAAGATGCGCCAAGATGATGAATTTCATCGCAAAATCATCTTCAGTGACGAAGCTCATTTTTGGCTCGATGGATTCGTTAATATGCAAAATATGCGTTATTGGTCGGGTGAAAATCCACATGTGCTTCATGAATCACCACTTCATCCACAAAAAAATAACTGTTTGGTGCGGTTTGCATGCCGGCGGCGTTATTGGGCCATATTTTTTCGTCGACGATAACGATCGTCACGTTACTGTGAATGACCAGTGTTATCGCGCCATGATTGCCGATTATTTTTGGCCCGAATTGGAAGATATGGACTTGGACGACATGTGGTTTCAACAGGATGGTGCCACAAGCCACACAGCACACGTTACAATCGATTTATTGAAGAGTAAGTTTGATGAGCGTGTTGTCTCAAGAAATGGGCCAGTCATTTGGCCGCCTCGTTCGTGCGATTTAACGCCTCTAGACTATTTTCTTTGGGGCTACGTTAAGTCATTGGTTTATGCCAACAAGCCGACGACGTTGGAAGAGCTCAGAGCCAACATTGAACGCGAAATAGCGGCCGTTTCGGCCGAAATGTGTGGCCGAGTCATCGAAAATTGGGTCCAACGAATCGACCACTGCAAACGTGCTCGCGGTGGCCATATGAACGTCCATATGAAAGTCGAGTTCCATTCATAAATGTTTTGATTGTACTTCAAGCCGATAGTAAAGTTTTTGAAATATCTCAAATGGTTTGCGTTTTATTTAAAAAAAAAAGTTGTCAAGTCCTTTTTGGAAAACCCTATAGAAGGAATTTTAATCCGTATACTTCATAGAAATAATGATTCGAAAATGGTATGCGATTTAGGGATCTCTGCAAAAGCCACGAAGATGAGGAAGAATGCAAGCTCTCTAGAATTACCGGCTGAAATCAGAATCTGTAGAAAGTCTAACAACATGCAAGTAGCAGGCGATGCGTATACTCAAATTCCCCGTTTTTTATCATTTTACTATTTTACTTTTGTAGTCTATGTTTACTAAGCACTACCCTGAAGGCGAAGGTGTTCTGCTCTTAATCATTAATATTTCGTCATACCTTGCGCACATCGAACAGTCTAAAATAACTTCAAAATACCACCAAAGAGTCACACTTTTAGGCACAATGTCTGTTTCAACTATGACCTTGGTACTTTGTCTCAAAGTTGATTACCCGACTTCCATACATTACTTTTCCAGTAGACGCTTCTGCCTGTTAATGACTTGACTAATTAATCAGCAATACAAAAACCGAAAACAATGGATCCCGTGTCCAACGCAACCAATTCATCTTAACCTGTTCCCAAATCAAGTTCACGAACTCACCTTTCATCTTCCCATAAACCACTCACATTTGCATATGAATTAGCTCGCTATCCATGCAAACAACGAGTGCAACGGCTTTACCCAAACAGAAACGAGCACTAAACTCCAAACTGTTTAGCATATTGCAAATTGTCGCCGTAGGACAGCCTTTCAAATCAAGAGTACAATTAGCAATAAACAGAATTCGGCGCCAAAAAATAAAAACCTCAAATGGCAAATGGATTTTTATTGTGATTGGAGAAAAGATTTTTACGATTTACGTCAGAACGAGACGATCGTAAGAATCGATTGACTAGGGAAATCCCGATCACTAAAATCTGGATACATCAATTCTTAATTTCTTTGTTTTTAGGAGAAACGTACAATACTGTTCTGGTTTTTTAAAACCATGACGCAGATGTTCAAACTCAACGGTTTCCATTCGATATCATTGCAACCACCGGAGTTAAGTTTCATCTATAAATGTCATCCCAACTGCACTTCTGGCTTTAATGCTGACGATACAATGGACGCATTCACACGCATATACATAAACTGTAACTTTCAAACGAATATAATTACAAGAAAGAGAGAATTATAATTGCGTCACAAGAATTTGCTATGATGACATCGTTTTGTTTGTAAACAATTAGCAAATATTTACATCTCTCCGATACCAATTCAAATTATTAGCATAGAGACAGGAATTCCCACAAAAATAAAAGAAAACGAATCTCTCCAAAAAGAGAGGGCTTAAAGCAAAACCGAAAAGACAACATCGATCATAACCTGATCACAACACTTAATTGGACTGGCGCCGGTTGTTTTCATGTTCTCCTCGTTTCTTTTACTGGATGAATCGTTACGATAGCCTCCGATAGGGTATCTCTAAGAGCAATAAACCCTTAAGTATATGAGATTACGATCTATTCTGATTTGCATTCTTACTAAAAATATTTACTTCAACACTTATTGCCGTCAGTTATCATGACAATCATTTGTCCGAAGTCCAAATGCCTTTTTGGCCCTATTGTTCACGATGACAATTGATTTATATCTGTGAAAATAGCTATGTGCCATAAGAATCTAACAATATTACTGATGTTAAGAGACGCCGATTGCCCCACGTAGAGCTCCATGACTGTCAGATTTGAACACCTTAGCTTCGCTGGTTAGATTGCGTGGTATGCTTCAAATGTGATGCGTACCACAGAAGTGCTTTATTTCTGGCTTAGTATCTTAATTGAGACAAAACATTTTTTACGATGCTTTTTACGGAAATAATCTTGCGGGCTAGTTAAATTTTATTGCACGACTAGAAAAATGTGCGAATTCAGTGCCAGTAATAGGAAATGTTTCTTAATGGAAATCTCAATGTCAATACTCTGCACCGCAACAGTGACTGAGTGATGATCTTAATTGTTCAGATACGGGTAAGACGAAAAAGTACGAATGAATGTACATAAATACACATGCAAAAGTACGAGTAGTTTAATCTACAAAACGCCCGTAGTCTGAGGGATGGCATATTCAGTTGTGGCCACGTATTAAGCACACTCCACTGAACGACTTACATCAACGATACGGATCTGCTTTTGTTTCTGAACTATTGGCGGCAGTTGTTCTCTAATCGTGTTTTTTGCTGAACAATATTTTAACACACATCCCTAAATTACTGCTTTTTATTTTTTTTCTTGATATAAATTCAAAATTTAAAGGTACCTATAGTATATAGTAGGCTGTTCAATAAGGTATGGGTCTATTAGGTTAGTTGCTTTTTGTGTTTGGTTAATTCCTTTTTATTTCATATTTCTTAGAATTATCATACGCTAGACAATAGTGAATAAAAATATCTTGAATAACTTTACTAACTTCAAATACCTTTCCCTGAGGTAACCTGACTCTATAAGGTCACTCTAGAGCTTAATGATGGCTACTGATGGCTGCCCATGCCGGGGTGTTCTTATAGCCGTCCGAAACTCCTTTGACTCACTCCTTATACCATCAACATCTTCGCCACATTTCGACATTGTTTCAGTCAAGATTGTCCTACCCAGGAAGTCACTTCACATTATGTGCTTCTATATCCTGCCTTCCAAAACCACTGAGTCCTACGAACTCGCTATTAACACAATTGACAGTTTAATTGATTTACGGGATCCCGAGGATGAAATCCTCCTCTTCGGTGACTTTAACCTTCCTCATCTCCAATGGACTCCATCAGATGACCATTCGTTCTACATTGCCTCTAATCCCGCCGCTGTTAAAGAATGCCTATTCTTGGATCGCTTAACTGATTCATACTTTAGTCAAGTCAGCGGCATCCCAAATTACATGGGTAGGCAACTAGACCTCATTTTCACAACCGATCCCTTCAACTCCTCTGTCTCACTTGTCCGCTCTACTTATCAACCATCGACAACTACCACCCCCCCCCCCCCTCCTTCTCACGTTCTTTCACGATTCTCCTTTACCTAATGCCTCTCACACAGCTAAACTTTCTTACGACTTTCATAAAACCAACTTCCGTCAAATCACTGAATATCTTAGCACTGTTCCCCTTAATTTTGACAACCTCCCCGTTAACGATGCCATTTCTAATCTCTATAGGGAAATTTCTAACTCCTTCTCCCTTTACGTACCCCTCTCCCGTCGCAAAACTTCTTCATCCTCCCCTGCCTGGTATAATCGCAAACTCCGCTATCTGAGAAACAAACGTAATAAGCTCTGGGCAATCTTCTTTCGTACTCAAAACCCTACTGACTTCTCCAATTTCTACGGTACTTACCTGCACTTTACTGAGCTCTATCAATTCCTATATCAACGATATTTAGTCGAGACGCAAGCCAACCTTATAAATAATCCCAAGTAGTTTTTCCAGTTTGTTAATCAAACCTCCCTATCCCTCAACGATGAAACTTCCAATGACCCTTATATCATTGCTAACTATTTTGCCTCATTTTTCAAACAATCCTTCACCGATGACTCATTTGTACCTGACTCCGCCTATTTCAAATAGTTACCAAATTTCTCCCTCGGCCCACTTCTCCCTCGTAGCATCCACCCCGATATCATCGAAAATCGTTTAAATCAACTCAAAGAAGAATTCACTCCCGGTCCCGATGGCCTTCCCACCATATTTCTAATAAAATGCTCCTCCGCCCTCTCTCTTCCTCTCTCAAAAATTTTCTGTTTATCCCTTCTTCAGGGTGAGTTCCTCCAAATTTGGAAAACCTCCTATATAACCCCTATACATAAAAAAGGCCCAAGGGGCGATATTACCAATTACCGTCCTATCGCTAAGCTCTCGTATATACCTAAACTGTTCGAAAGTATCTTGTATGAAATCTTAAGTTTCCAATGCAAGTCTCTAGTCTCCGCCAGACAACACGGCTTCCTCAAAGGTAGGTCCACAACCACGAACCTAGTTGAATTTGTATCCTTTACCCTGTCAGCATTACAGAGCGGTAGTGAAGACGACTCGATTTCAACTGATTTCATGATTTCAGCAAGGCTTTTGACAAAATCTCACACAATTTAATACTCTTCAAACTATCCACCCTAGGCTTTGAACCCATCTTATTAAGGTGGATATCTTCCTACCTGGAAAAACGCTATTATAGTGTTCGTTTTAGATCCGCCTTTTCTACCCCCTTCCTAACCTCTTCCGGAGTTCCTCAGGGTAGCCACTTAGGCCCACTGTTCTTCATTCTTACCATCAACGATATCGAAATGGTCATGAAACATTCTTACATCTCACTGTACGCCGACGACAGCAAGATCTTCAAGTCCATTTCTTCAGGTCATGACTCTTCTTTTCTTCAATCCGATCTTAACAGCTTTTCTACTTGGTGCTCGAAAAACTGCCTGGATCTTAGGTTAGGTTAGGTTAGGTTAGAGAAGGGGAGTGTGATGGTTGGACATCACTTCCACTCGGAGGCCAAGAGGCCCATTGTAATTCCCTTCGTTTGTGTGGGTACACATAAAATTAACCTGTCCTATCACGTGGTGGCTGAAACCACCCCGTGCTCTTGATGAATCTTAGAAGATCCGATATATCTGCATTAGCCACGTCCGCAATCTCTGTAAAGAATCTTTCGCCTAGCGACACTAGGCTTCGATTCTGGAGAGCTGGACAGTGGCAAAGCAGATGTTGGATCGTCTCAGTTTCTTCCTCATCGTCGCAGCTCGGGCAGAGATCGCTGGAGCCCGAGTCCCATTTCCGGAGCATTCCGGATCACCCCGACGAGTATACGGATCGAGTTACGGTCCAGCGCCAGGAGCTTCTTTGTTTTTCCGACGCCGAGCTCCGGCCACGATGATCTTGTCGTGTAGCTGTCGTTTCTTGTAAGTCAAGACGAGTTGGCCTCTTTGATAATTGTGTCGTTTATGATCCGGTATAATGCGCTGATCGGTGGTTGCAATGACGTGTCCGCTTCGCTGATGTCCATTTCAGAACCTTGCCTGGCCAATTTGTCTGCTCTTTCGTTCCCTGCGATTGAGCTGTGGCCCGGGACCCAGCAGAGTTTAACTTTATGGTGTCTGATGGACTTCAGTGAGTCGCGACATTTCTTGACAGCCTTTGATCTCGTTATACAGGATTCTATTGACTTCAGTGCAGCCTGGCTATCTACGAAGATGGTGATATCAGATGGTGGGATATCGGCTACCTGTAGGTGTTTGGCTGCCTTATCTATTGCCAGGATTTCTGCTTGGAACACGCTACACAGATCAGGAAGTCTGAATGATTCATGTTTGTGTAGGGTATCAGAGTAAAACCCGGCCCCAGTGCCTATGTCCATTTTCGATCCGTCGGTGAAGAGGGTGATCTCATGGTCGTTGATTACGGCGTTTGATAGCCACTCTTCTCTGTCGGGGAAAAGGATAGGTATACTGAGAGAGAAGTCATTTTGGGGGGGAATATAGTCGGTCGTAGCTGCGAGGCCACCAAAACCATGTTTACCTCCCAGGTCGTCCACTACCTTAAGTATGGCCGCATGTCCATAGTTGGCTTCCTTCCACAGAGAGGACTTTCTTAGTCTGAGAGCGCTCTTTGCAGCGTAGCCTTTTATGAAAAGATCCAGGGGGAGGAGATGAAGAATCATGTCCAACCCTGTCTGCGGCGTGCTTCTCATGGCTCCCGTTGTACAAACTCCGAAGGTCCTTATAGATAATAGTTTTATAAATCTCTAATTTTATATACAGGGTGTTCCACGAGCAGTGTGCCAAAAAGCTACAGCGTGTAGGTCTAGTCAAGACAGAAAAAAATCGTATGGGAGGGGGGGGGTCTATTTTAGTCTTATAGTAAATATGGTCCCGTTTCGAACATTTCCTCTTGAAGTCACACTGGTAGTCTCCGATTATTTTTCGTTTCGTTTGTTCCTGATAAACAATATATCTTGCATAATATCCTAAGAATATACATTTTTTGAGGTCAAGAGCAAATTATGTTAAAATGCTACTTTTAATACGAACTTTCAATAAAGCAAGTGTCCAATTGTTTTCTTTGTTTCTCGTTCCTTGTACATGCACGAGGCGTTCTATCCTGAAAGGCATTCAGTACCATTGGCGCGGTTTTCTTTGATACAAAGTCATTTAAAAAAAATTATTAAAATTTGTATCGAAAGTACGTCCGAGTGCCTCTTGATAACTCGATCTGGCACCACCAGTCGCCGCGAGGAGAAAAAAATAATATGTTAAACATCGAGAGCACATGTTACCATAATAGAGGCTGTGCTCTTCAGACAACTTTTATAACTAGTTTACGAGTATACTAAGAACATGCGGCGGACAGACAAATATCGGAAACTTTGCTCACCTAATTGTATACACGTGCGTCTTGCAATTACATGGCATAAGCATGCACTACGCCCACAATGTAGATGCGATCTGGGAATCTTTATTTAACTATAGATATGTACTCGTATAACGACCTTGACCGATGATAAATGATCTTAAACGGATAACCGCAATTTAATATGCACAATTACTGGTATTGTAGATGAGGATCCGTTTCAATAAATAAAATGCAATGCAGTGAATCGTGAAGTAAGCGGGAAGCTATAATTTAAGTACAATATATTGAGGAAAAGAGCAAGCCATCAAAAACATAACTTGTAAAAAAAACCAAGTCTCGCAACTCAGTTCTTCTACCGTAAAAAGTTGTGAGATCTATGTAATACCAAGTCGGTTAATTTATTCAGCCCCTACTTAAGGAACCTTCTGTCTTAAGTTATTACGTAATTAGCTAATCTAACAACATCTTATATTGACCATATTAATATTAAAAATCTTTTATGTTTTAAATAAATAGATTGACTTGTCCATCGCATGCATCTCACAAGTAATACATATTATATTAAATTAGATTGTTTAGTGCGATTGCCAAGTCAATCTATTTATTTAAAACATAAAAGATTTTTAATATTAATATGGTCAATATAAGATGTTGTTAGATTAGCTAATTACGTAATAACTTAAGACAGAAGGTTCCTTAAGTAGGGGCTGAATAAATTAACCGACTTGGTATTACATAGATCTCACAACTTTTTACGGTAGAAGAACTGAGTTGCGAGACTTGGTTTTTTTTACAAGTTATGTTTTTGATGGCATCTCATTTCTTTTTGTAGATAGTCCTACTCTTCTTCCTTTCCGGTACCTTCTACTTTTTGAATACCAACAACAGATTTTCTTAAAGCCCACTCTGTGTCTTATGAGCTTTTCTTATTTTTGTAGGTTGTCTTCCTCTTTTTCTTTTCCGGTACTACTTCTTGAGCTTCAGCTGCAGTTTTTCTCAAAGCCCACTCCCTGTCTCTATGGGTTTTTCTCGGAGGCTTTGATGTTACAATTTTTATCAAGTCTGGACGGTAAATGCTTCTTAATCTATTGTATTGTCACAAATTGAGGATTCCTGCGCTTTAATATTTCCAAAGTCGACATTAATTAGATGTAAGCCGCCCAGACTTGTAAATCTCGAAAGTGCCACGTAAGCTTGACCGGATGTGAATACTGCAGAACCGATATCCATCAGCGCATTATTTAGACTTAGGCCCTGACTTTTGTGTATAGTTATAGCATAGGCTATACCTATAGGAAACTGTTCGCGATGAACATAAGCTCTATTAATAATTTCAAATTTAGTTTTGACCGGACCAAGCTCGCAAACCTGTTCTTTATCAAATGTAATGTACATTTTCTTAATTATTTTTGTATTTTCCGGATCAACCTTTACTCTTTGCACTATACCGATAGAACCATTAACTAAACCAAGACTCACGTCAATATTTCGCCTTAACATGACTCTTGCTCCTATTTTTATAATTATGTTCTCTTCTAGGCCCGCAGTCATAGAAGCATCGTCTTCATAATTTTTTATGCATTCACGAGCTCTTTTTGTTAGGTATCTGGGGCAATCTATGCTATCTACAGCTGTAAGTTTTATTTCGGGATGTGGGAGAGATCTAAGCATTGCAGTATTTAATTGTTGACACATGTTTTTTGTAGGTAATAAGCAAACGGTATCATCAGGAAGTTTCGAGAGGTGTTCAATTATTTCAATCAATCTGTTTTCATTTGAATTGGTTTTTAGAGTTATTAATCTAGTCGAGAGTAAGTCGCGTTCTTTTTGTGTAGTCACACCTAATCTTATTCTATTTAGCATTTCAACAAAGTTAGAATCATTGAGCTGTCGCATGTTAATAGTAAGTTCATCGTATACGAACAGTTCAATCCACAGATTCGGCATACTGAGGGAACCTAACAACTTGTTAGTTTCAGCAGTTGAGAGTTTTTCAAAAGGTGACTTTTCTCTTACCGGCGGAAGCTGTAAAAGATCCCCGAAAAGTACAAGATGTTTTTTTTCCAAACCACCAATTCTGATCATCGCTTGTGTCAAATATCTCAGACAAGCGTAAATGAATATATGTTAAAGTAACATTGGATATCATCGACACTTCGTCTATGATAAACAACACTACTTCTTTCAAATCTGATGTCAGAACTTGGAGCACTTCATCGGAAAGTGGCTTGTACCTCGGTGTTTGCTTGTGTTCCACCGGCAGCTGCAATAGTCTGTGTATAGTCAATCCATTCACATTGAATGCAGCTATGCCTGTTGGATCACTAACTGCCACTTTTTTGTTTAAATACATCTTAACCCAAACTTTCAGAGTTTTTATTAAAAAGCTCTTTCAGTGCCACCAGTTCCACTCACAAAACAGCGTAAAACGTCAGCGTTATTATCAGTTGTGTCCATTTTATGTGTGATCATATCGAAGACTCTTTTTTGATCGGCATTAAGTTTTGCGATCATACTTTGAAGATCAGTCTGCTCTTCTTCTACCAGATTGATTCTGTGAAAGTCATCCATTGCGTTTGCAGCTTCAAAGTCTAAAGGGTTTTCAGGACCATCGTCATCATCAACAATTTCCCTTTCTTCGTTTATCTCAGCAACTTTAGATTCTATCATTTCACATGCTTTTTGTATCTTATATCTTGACTCTATCATTGAATTACCATAATCGACTCCTTCTTTTAAATCTTCTTTCGCCAAATTAAAGGCCTCCGTGTAAGTATCACACCCCATTTTGAGTTCATCTAAGGAACGCCATGGCTTAAATAAAAGAAGTAAAGAGAAGAAGTATTTCTCTGGTACTTGTTCTCCGTCGTAGAAACAGTGATTGATCAAATATGGGTTATCTCTTCTTTTCAGGAACTTTCTACCGTCATTTATCCCGTAGCACTCGACTTTAGAGGAGACTGGGCGTGTTTTAACAATATCGTAATTTTGAGCGAAACTGTACAAGTTAGTAGTCTCCAACTCTGACACCGAACATACAATTTGTTTTAAAATTGATTTAATTATAAGTTCATCAAATGGTTATTAAATATATGTACATAATAAAGATATTTATTTTATATTCCGTCAAATACATGAACCACATTGACCACTAAACCCAATTCCCCAACCGCAAATTGATTGTTGCATTGCATATTTTTAGGAGTTAATCGCCATCTAGATAAATTGAAAAAGGATACATACAGACACTATCCTATTAGTAATAATATTTGGTGTATCTAGAAAACTGGACCAAAATTGCAAAATATTTTAGTTTTTCCTTGATTTATACACTAAACACTAATTGTATTCTAAATTTCAAGCTTCTATGTCTGCTAGTAGTGCCCTAGAGTTTTGATGATCGGTCAGTGAGTGAGTGAGTGAGTGAGTGAGTGACAGAATTAAGAAACTTTGACTAGTTATAAAATATAAACTACTGGTTCAAATTTAATGAAATTTGAAATATACCGTGTCTATGCGATGCTTGCTTGGTTACTGAAAATTCAGGCTTCTAGCTTTATCCACAACGAAGTTATAGAGGGTTGAAAATGGCCCGAACTGCTTCGAGAAAAGGATGGTACGGCCGTGCCGCTTTTTTGCTCGACTTGGCGGGGGCACTGCCGTGCCCCCAGATATGTTATCGATCTAATGCGCCATAGAGATGAGGCAGTTGCTTCTATGCACTATAATAATCATATGACGATGCTATCGCTCGCTGTCAGTATGTATGGTGCTTTCTGTATTACAATATCAAAATCGACGATTTTCTCTATGAAGGGAGAACGCGGAAGAATGTACAAAATTCCTTGCCGACCTGAAGTCAGATATCATAGAGTCAGAAGCTTATGGAATTTCTAGCCCTAACAAAAGCCAATCGTCTCAAACAGGTGCTTTGGAACGTATGACAAAATTATGATCTGACCAGCCGCAAGATAAATTACATTTTATCGTCTCTATCGCGGTCACAATTTTCCGTAACCCGGCTTTACACAATGTCTTCCATCAGATTGTTATTCAGATTATTCACTTTCACATAGTGAACGTATAACGTAACAGTGTCAAGATATAGGCAACTCATTACGAAGAGGAGGCTCCCATGGACATTCGATTTGACGTCTGATGAGGAAAGACGAGCTTGGAAAGGAGTTACCCATTCATGTGGTGCGGTTAGTACATATAAGAATCCCCAGGGTATTATTACGGGCATTCCATGCAAGGCAAGTGTTGCGAGTGTAAATAACAGAACACATTTATGCGATGTTCAAGGTTATCAATCGATTTTGTAAAGCTGGCGTCTCCTATGCGTCTTAGGCGTACCAGCATAGATGTAAGCATTAATTTGTTACATGATCGTTCCAATTGAAGTTCTCACTAGCGCATATAACCAGGATGAAAGACTGTGCCGTTCGCGGATAACGGTAACAGGTAATAGTATTGTGCTTTGGAAGCATTAAATTCCATTCTGCTTCTCTCAGTAATAGCGGAATTTAATGGACTAGAGTAAGATAGCTGAATGTTCAGAACATCAATGACCCCCGACTGGCAAGCCCAGTGTGATTGAAAATAGTGATATAACTATCGAGAAGTGTCACTGCTATCAAGTTGTTGCAAAATGTTTTCAATTATTCTCTTAAAGAGACTGGCACCATACCTTATGAAAATTATTGGACCCTACCAATGTAGCTTCGGGAGAACCAATCCATTTTAACCATTCGACGGCCTCTCGTAAGGAAATGGGAAAGATTTTAAAAAGGCGTAAGACTCAAAGGCCGAAGGAAAATATATCAAGTCCAGTAAAAGTTGATGGAACTGACCCAAGTATACCTAAAGCGAAAGAAAAGTACGAGTTAAAGTACGTCTTAGCTGAAACATTCGAGATACGTGAAGGATCAAAACAAATAAATACTTTGTCATGTCAACACATCTTTTTAATTTGGTGCTGGAATACATATTGAAGTTCTTTCAGGAAATCATAGGGAAATCACATCTAGCTTACCTTCTGGACGTTCTGGGAAATAGTGAGAATATAGTTAAGAGAAACACAGAAAGTCTATTAACTGGGTCATGACTACCCTTAGATGTAAAGGAATCAAGACACAGCACGAGCTGTAGGTATAGTGGGAGAGAGGAAAAGGAGTTACCGGTGCTCATTGGTTTTAAATGTTTGTGGATTGTGATGAGTGGGAAAAGTTAAGCTGGGAAGAGCATTCCATATTCTTGTGACTCTAAATATAACTGTGCGCCAGAAGACAGGCTTGAGGTTGAACTGATGAGCATTCTGGACGAGACATGTATTGCAATTAAATTCGAAATTTGATATGCGTAACACACGCTGCCGACCAGTTCTACAGTTCTGGAACGAATATGAAAAGCTAAGAGTACTGTCATCAGCGAAGGAGTATATTTGATAAAAAGTAGCAGATAAGTGATCATATATAAAAATCGATGACAGAACAGAGCCCTGAGGAACACCGGCATTTATTTGTTGACTATCAGACTTGAAATCATCCAAAACAACTTGCATTGAACGACTCGAAAGGTAATTTCTAATTCATAGAAGAAGAGACTCATCGATACCATAAGCATGCTTCCTTTGGGATAATTTAACACTTTTTGCCCCAACTTTTGATCATGGGAGAATTTAACACGTCGAATCAATGTATTATAGTCATTTCTGGCTGGTTGAAACTTATTCCGGTTTTCCTCAGAGGGGTTGGCTTTGTAAGTCCGCAAACTCGGCTCTCTCAATTTGATAGCCTCTTTACAGCTCGAGTCATACCACGCATTTGCTTTAGGTCTGATACTCTGCACTCTATGTGGAATGAAAGATCTCATACCCAGCAGAAGCATGTGCGTGACCGCATCAGCAGCGGCATCCACCTTATTATCGAGAAACCATAGTGACCAGTTAAAATTCCCAAAGAAGTTGTTGGGAGCAGACCCAATTGGCTTTCTCGTAGAGCCTTACTGTTCTTTTAGGAATTCGTTCTCTAACTGTGTGAAAGTTAGCTGAAACGACACAGTGGTCTGAAGAGCCTAGAGGTGACAGTATTTCAATAGAATACTCATAAGGATGAGAGGTGAGGAACAAGTCCAGGGTGTTAGCGGAATGATCTGCAAAGTTTAGAAGAAAATGAAGAGAATACCAGATATATAGGCACCGACCATCTCAGATCGGTCCATAATAAGCACCTGATTGTACTTGATAAATACTGTGAAAAAATGGATGAGTTTAAATATTTGCGTACAAACTATTGGCTGCCAAAAACGAAATAAATATGGAAGTACGAGGATGAAATGAAAAGTTATCGGCCTGACATTGATAGACTGCTATTTTTATACTGGAAAACTTAGAAAATATTCATATAATTTATTCATAGGATACGAAGCACTTTCCAGGAGCAAAAGTCAGGGAACTGATAGAAGCCTGAGGGTGCCAAACCAGCATTTTTTGATTCACTGATGACAGGGAGCAATTCAGACTTTTTTTCATAACATGATGATTTCGACGTACCTGTACAGGGACGGGTTAAGAATATCCCTGCAGCGATACCTCTCGCTTGTCGTAAAAGGCGACTAAACAAAGGTAAACAAAAATCACATCTAGGCAATTTAGAAAACACCAAGGTGAACCTAAGGTCACATATACCATCATTAAACTGCCCCACAAGTGTGCATGCAAATCAGTGGGTTGACACGACTGGAGATCACCGGTGTTGTAAGAGTAAGATCAATCAAAAAAAAAAAATAAAAAATCTGGAGCATGCCCGTGTCAAAAAGGAAGGGAAGAAAGAAAACGGTCAAACCGTAGCATTATGGAAAAGAACGCTAAAAGGAAAAGCACTACCCCGCCAGGCACTACTAATGGTCGTGATCCTGGGACGAGCAGTAATGCTCGGGTCAGAGCTATAGGATTTCCGGGGGATAGCAAAGTAATGCAACGGCGTAAGCCACACTTAACAGTCGCGAGTTGGAACGTTGGAAGCATGAGTGGTCGCAGCTATGAGCTTGAAGAAATGTGGTTAGAAGGCGAGTAGACATCCGGTGCGTACAAGAGACGAAATGGCGAAACACCGGTAATCGGGCACGTTTCTTGGACGTTAAAACAAAAGCCTACAAGATGTTTTACTATGGATTGGAACAAGGAAAAAACGGAATCGCCATCATCCTTGCGGCAACGCTACTTGGCAACGTCTTAACCATTTCAAAGTCCAGTGACCGTTTGATGGCTCTCAAATTGGTGATGTATGGTGAGGTGTGGAACATCGTAAGCGGATATGCCCCTCAAGTAGGATGCGAACAAAAAGAAAAAGATGCATTCTGGCTAGATTTCCACAACCTTGTCAAAATCATGCCAAAGGAAGAGCTTTTGTTTGTTGGGGGAGATTTAAACGGACATGTCGGGAAGACAAGCGAAGACTATGAAGACTACCACGGGGGGCTGGGATACGGCACCAGGAACTCTTCAGGTGAAGATATCCTAAACATGTGCAAGTCGTACGGTCTTATAGTGCTATATACCATGTTCGTCAAACAAAGCCGGCACCTGATCACTTATAGCAGCGGCAGAAATGAAACTCAAATAGACTATCATTTGGTGTCCCGTTTCATGAAGCCACGAGTTAAAGATTGCAAAGTGATCCTGGGAGACGCGATCGCCCCTCAACACCGTCTCCTCCTGACTGAATTTTTTATGGAGGCGAGTAAGAAGTCAAAGCAGCAAACGAAGGTGTCTGAGAGAATCAAGTGGTATAAGCTGGATAAAGGAAAAGGCGAAGCTTTTATTACCAACATGAAAAACTACATCTCTTCCATTATCGATGAGGTCGGTAATGAGGAGTGCAGAGCACAAGACATGTGGGCTTCCCTACAACAATCTGGCCTGGAGAAAGCCAAAGCACTGCTCGGAACATCTAAAGGCCCCTGCCAACACGCAAAAGAAACCTGCTGGTGGACAGACGAAGCCAAAGCAGTGATACACGAAAAGAAATGGCTTTCCAAGCTTGGTCAAAGTGCTCTTCTACTAATAGAGAGGAAAAAGCTCGCCGTGAAAAGGTATTGTAAAGGTATCGCGAAGAAAAAGTGCGCCGAATTCAAAGCGAAAATCATGGAAGGCCTCTGAATAAAGGAGCAAATATCTTTAAGATAGCCGCCCAGAGAAGAAGAAATGCTCAGGAGATTCGTTTCCCAAAGTTTATTAACAATGCTGAAGGCCAACTCCTTGTGGAAGACGAAAAAATTCTCCACAGATGGCGACAGTATTGCGAGGAACTTCTGAACGAACAGTTTCCCCGAGTGTACTTGCCAAGAGCCGCCCCGAATCATGCCGAAATATCCGACATCACAGTCGAAGAAGTTCGGTACGCGGTTAAAAACTCCAAGAAAAGAAAAGCTGTTGGGCAGGACGGGATACCCTCTGAGTTCTGGAAAAAGATGGGAGACATCGGGTCTAGATGGCTCATGGTTCTTATCTCCAAACTTATGAGAGGCGACACTATGTCTTATCAATGGAGGGAAAGCTATCTTCTTCCTTTGCACAAAGGAAAGGGTGATACGCGAAATTGTGATACTACCGTTCTGTCAAGCTGATGTCGCACACCATGAAGATCGTTGAACGCGTATTAGATAGCCGACTGCGGAAAATAATACGACTATCTGATGACCAGTGCAGGTTTGTCTCGGGTAAATCAACAACAGATGCAATCCAAAGTATAAGGATCATGATGGAAAAGCATCGTGATTCTTCAAAGGACTTGCATATGGTGTTGGTTGATTTCGAGAAGGCCTTTGACCGGCAACCAAGAGATCTTTTATGGGTAGCGCTAAGACAAAAAGGAGTTCCAGAAACCTACGTGCGAGTGATCATGGACATGTACAAGAGAGCAACGATAAGAGTAAGATGCACCGCAGGAGTCACCGAAGAGTTCGCAATCAAAGTCGGTGTACACCAAGGGAGCGTCCTCAGCCCACTGCTCTTTATAGCAGTTCTTGATTGCTTGCTTGAAGGATAAGTGACGGACCCCAATGTGCACCAGCTATTCTTTGCTGACGATGGAGCCATTATAAGTGAAGATCAGGCGTCCCTACAACGAGCACTTGATGTGTGGGTGGACATTTTTGAGGGACACGGGTATCGTATTAGTTCAAAGAAGACAGAGTATCTGTGCTGCCCGTTCTCTGACCCTCATCAGCCTATTCCAGACATTTACTTGAATGGAAGAGTGCTTCCCAAGTGTGAAAAGTTTAAATATCTGGGATCTATGATTAATAGAGAAGCAACTTGTGATGACGACATCAAACATCGCGTAAGCGTAGGGTGGATGAAGTGGCGGGAAAACTCCGCCATCTTCTGTGATCGAAAAATGCCCCCTAAGCTGACAGGAAGGCTCTACACTTCAGTTGTACGTCCGGCGCTCACATACGGTTCACAATGCTGGACAATGCACAAAAAGTATGAGAGCAAATTAACGGCAACTGAGATGAAGATGCTTCGCATGACAGCGGGAGTAACAAAGCGTGACAGAATTAGAAGTTCAAAGATCCGAGGAAGCCTCCACGTAAAAGAAACCATCACAAGAAATATAGAGCGCGACCGACTCAGTTGGTATTGCCATGATCAAAGGAGAGATCCTTTGAACCCCGTCCAAAAGGCGTTATCAATCAACATTCCAATTTCAACACGCAAAAAAGACAGGCCGAAAAACAATTGGTGCAAACAAATGCAAAAACACCAGCATTTGATTGGCCTCAGCGATGAAGTAATCCCAAACCGGGAAGCCTGCCGCTACTTTCTGAGGTCAAACCGGCGGACCTCACAGGCGGACCAGTAGTGATGCAGTTAAGTGGGAAGGTTATGGTCCTACACTTCTGACCATAACGACGCCGGAAAAAAAAGGAAAAGAAGAAGATCAGAGGATGCGCACTAAAAGCCATGTCTCGCCTCGAGAGATCTGGGATCCCAGGAAATGAGATCTCCCATGGACTCGCTGAAAGGGGTTCAGAGGAGAGTTTCTCAGGACCTGAACGCGGCTTAGGTCTACCTGGTTCCACGGTCAATTTCGTCATTAACGATTGGGTCTTTAATGTACACAGTCGTAGATGGTGGAAATATTCATATGCAGGATGATAAAGCGCGTACGCCCTGATATCTGCAAGAAGTCCGCAACATTTTTCTTATCCTTAAGGAGAAATGGTTGCAGAAGGCTCGCCTACCTGTGCCACATGTTGTGAAGAGGATAACATTGAAGAACTCTTTCTCTGCGACTGCCCCGCCTTCGCTCGCGAACGAGAGCGCATCCCTAAGGCCGACGTGGTGCGTGCCGAATCTATTAGCTCTACATCACTGAAGCTCTCGTCACTTTTCTCTGCACAATGGGGAAAATACAATAAAGAAAGGTGTCTGTGTGGTAGTACAATGGACCACTATTTGCGTCTTAGTGCTCCAACATATAAAATAGATAAACTATTTTATATATTTTAAATATTATTTGGAGCGACTTATATACTTAACCGATATGTTAAGGTACATCAGCAAGACTTGCAGTGGGTTCTCATTTTTAAAGCCGCATCAACATGCACTAGTGAATTTGAAGCGTGTCAAATATTCATACAAGATTTGACTATACAGTGGTCTATATAGTACGACATGACTTTGGTCAGGTCCATAAATGCCTTTTGATGTTCCATGTGGTTCAGCGTAAGTAGCCTTTTGATGAAAAGGACAAGAACAGAGTCCAAGTATACGAATTATGGAAATATGCGATAAAGTGGAGAACTTTCTGAAAATGCCGATTCGGAAACACGATGCTAAATTAAGACTTCGATCAGCAATATGTTCTTCAGGAAAAATAAAATAAAAAACTCCGTCAAATCTCCATAACTTTTTGATATACATAATTATGTACGAATAAGAAAACGTAACATCAATACAACAATAGGCTACGGTCAGACATTACTTAAAGTGTGCATTGGACTTGAACTAAGTCAGTCTACTATGGTAGATTACAACTTGAACTAATTCTTCTTAGCTAATTAGTTTCGTTCATGCACGTAATACCTTTTACGGAAAAACTTTAAGATGCGTGGTTAGATCATTATAACCTCGTCAAGGTGTACCAAGTATGTAAACCACCTTTCCTGAGTTTATCACCACAAAAACTCAATTTGTTTACTTAACCACTGCTATTGTAAGCAACCACAATAAGTTTGATAACCCTATCGAGACGGACATGCTACCAGCTCTCCAAATATGGTCACAAACCAATTATCATCTTAAATCCGGAATGCATTGCGCACCGACGTTCGAGTATCCTCGACTACTTGCGTAATCGTTAATTCTCAACGTCCACTTCTATTACGACGATTGCCATCAACATCCAATTCAAAGTATTCAAAGATGTCGAGGGGCCTAAAAAGACAAGCAAATAAGTGTGCTCCATACATGACAACAAACCATTCGGACAAGAGATAGCAATCAATCAATTCAATAAGCTGTCGATAAGCTAATTATACAGGCGTTTAAACCATGAGAACTGAAGTCCCGGCGAAAGTAATTAAACAGACAGAGTAAACGACCCACGCGTATTTCGCTAACACAGCGTCCATTTCTGCCCAAAACTATGACGAAAATTACCAATCAAGGACGCAAGCCAAGGAAGATCATTTCACCCAACTCCAACCAAGCGATACACTGAACCACAAGTCACTAAAACCGGTTCACAAAGTCGCTCAAGGACGTCCATTCACTTTGAAATTAAGGAAATTCAAAAAATAAATACAAAATTTTTAAATTCATTAACATATCTTAAAAGATTTTGCTTTATTTACGAGCAAGTCGCACTTTGACTAGCACAAAACCTTATTGCATATATGAATGATGAGTCACAGATTCAATAAATAATGAGCAAGTTCGCTTTGCGTAAGAAATAAATATGAGATGCATTGAGGATCTTATCACATTCCAGCTCTGAATTGTTTTCCACTTAATATACGTATGTGCCCTTAATTCTATGTTCAGTCGGCGAGATTACACTTGTCACATGAAAGGAGCTACACAATATTGTCCTGATCTGAAGAGTCGGCATTAATTTTCTCTCTGATCCAATCGAGGTAGTGTGTCACTCGAGTGAATCCTCCAGCCATGTTTGTCTCACATCCATTGGCCGGTCCGAAACTCGTCACTCCAATCACCATCTGGGAATCCTTCAGAACCAATGGACCGCCAGAATCTCCTGAGCACACAGTCTCCAGGTTCAAACCCTTTGCGCACATCACTTTGTCAGTGATAATGTCCTTGTTATAATCACTGACGCACTCCTCGTTGGGAATAACCCGCATTTCGGTGTACTGCATCGCTCCGGGGTAGGCCTCCTCGCCCAAGGATCCCCATCCACTGGCGACAACTTTGGTTCCAGTAAACAATTCATTCTTGAATCTCTCGGGCAGCATTGCTGGTTGAATTTTTGTGGTATATCGAACTCGTTCCGGGAGCTTGACGAGTGCGATATCATTCGCCGCAAATTGGGGGTTGAACTTCTCATGGATGAAGAATTTATACGTCCGCATGATCACACGGCCTGACTCCTCGTTGCCGTCGAAGAATTTCGCTCCCAAATGTACATCGAAGTGTGTCACTCCCGCGGCACAGTGCGCGGCCGTCAGGATCCACTCGTTGTCTAGCAGGGTACCGCCGCAGAGGATTCGTTTCTTCCAGAGCCGCTTTCCGATCAACATCACTTGATACGGGAACTTCTCGATTTTGCCATACTTTGCAATGCCTATCGCGTATCCCTCCACACAGCGGGGCACAGTAGTAACTGCCAAAAACACAATCACGATCGTCGTGACCTTCAACCATGTCGTCGCTATCATTCCGTGAAATACAATTTTCTTTACAAACAAAAACCAAGAAACACTAAAGACTGTACGCTTCAACCGCTCGACTTGATCTAAGCTTGGCACGCCGAGTGCCTAAATTATATTCAAATCTCATCTTGGGTCGCGAACCTGCTCTCGCAGCTCTCCAACTTTGTTTGCGAATCTCAGACATTCGCCATTCAGCCACTGACTCAGGGTTTGCCATATGCCGGCATCCACGACAGGTATTTGGCTATCTTAATGAGATGCACTAATTTTGTCGTCACAGATGAGCGACCGGTTTATAGGCTGAGATACGTCAATATCTGAGGAATTTCGAATTCCGGCCCGATCTGGCGACATCGACCACAAATGTTTTTGTTTGGGTTCGCGATTTGACATGATTAGCAGCATTTTTGTTTGGCATCAATAATCCGCGTATTTTACGACGTGGTTCCACATATCTTGAAAACTGTGACAAATTTGTTTTTATCATTCACCATTGTCGCGCCTTGGTGATTCCATTAGAAAGTCATTGGAACGTTTTTAATTTTTTTTTAACTTGCCTTAAGCTTGGCCTATGGTATTCTATAATTTATCGCTATGATTGGAAGATCCGAGTAGCGGAATCCCCGACAAACACGAAAAGCGCTCGAAAACAGAGCGAAGAGAATAGCAACGCGAAATCACTTGGTGATGATTCAAAGGTTTCTGAGTAGTGGTACCTTCTTTGTATATATTTTTGGAAGTTCAAATATTTTGAGTTATGGTGACTTGAAATATGTATTTGTCATATTTGTTTAAGAAAATAGTTCTTTTGGAAATAGATGGATGGAAATATCTTGGAATTTTTTTCGATTTGAGGTCAAAGACTTGTTATTCAACCGGTGAATGGAAGTTTTTGTTTGTTTACTGTAAAGGAAAAGAATAGAGTGATTAAATTAAAGCCGGGAATTTTCCTTGTTTATAAAGATTCTATTGATTCGAAGTAGTAGTTGTGGACTTGTAAGAGGTTTGTTCAAAAAATTAGGTGACATTTTGAATTTCGTGAGCTGAGTGCATCCGTTTTTCGATTTTTTTTTATTTTGATCCTCTAACATCTGTTGACATTGTAGGTTGTTCTGGATATTTAGTTTGTTTTTCCAAGATTTAAAGGTTAAATGCTGATGTATTTTGCGATGTGTTGCTATTGAAAAAAAATGGATCAAGGAACCTGTATTAAATTTTATGTGATAAAATTAAGTACTTCAACGCACTTGGAATGTTGACTGGGGCATTTAGCGAGTCTACTCTGAGCTAAAACAAATGTTTATAAGTGATGCAAGCTGCTTACAGAAGGCCGAGAAGGTGTTAAGTGTTAATGGTGATGCCCGCTTTGCACGACTCTACACGTCAACAGCGGATGAAAACGTTGAAGCAATGAAGGAACATTTATACATTAGAAAAATGTCGAATCACTTTCAGAGAAGTGGCCGGGGATATTGGCATATCTTCTTCTTCTTCTTTTCCTTTTTTTCCGGCGTTGTTATGGTCAGAAGTGTAGGACCATAACCTTCCCACTTAACTGCATTCCTGCTGGTCCGCTTGTGGGGTCCGCCGGTTTGACCTCAGAAAGTCGCGGCAGGCTTCCCGGTTTGGGATTACTTCATCGCTGAGGCCAATCAAATGCTGGTGTTTTTGCATCAATTGTTTTTCGGCTGCCGTTTCTTTTTTTTTTTGTGACACGGGCATGCTCCAGATTTTTTGTTTGATCTTACTCTTACAACACCGGTGATCTCCAGTCGTGTCAGCCCACTGATTTGCATGTATACTTGTGGGGCAGTTTAATGGTGGTATATGTATGTGTCCCTAGGCTCACCTTGGTGTTTTCAAAATTGCCTAGATGTGATTTTTGTTTACCTTTGTTTTAGTCGCCTTTTACGACAAGCGAGAGGTATCGCTGCAGGGATATTCTTAACCCGTCCCTGCACGGAAAGGGGATATTGGCATATCATGTTACGAAAATGCAAGATTTTTACCAAAAGAACCGTCGCATGATCATCGCTCAATAACTGCTGAATGACGTGAATGGTGATTTAGGATTGTTGGAAAGGGTCATCACTGGTCACGAAACATGGATTTGTGCTTATGAGGTCGCAACAGAAACCCAATAATTCCAATGGACCAGAAGAGCCAAAACTGAAAAAAGCGGGCCAAGTTCAAACAAATCTGAAAGTTTTCCTCACCGTTTTTTTCGACTACGATGGCATGATTCACCATGAGTTCTTGCCGTACGGTCATAGGTCAATAAGGAATATTATCTATCGTTTGCATGAAACACTGGTAATCATCACCGACTGTTGAGCGAAAGGTCTCTAGTTCAAGTCTGCCAAGAACACAACATTAGTTGTGAATAAGAGATGATCAAAAAATGTTGACGAAGGCATAACACTCGCAGTATAAGATCACTTCAAAATTCATACTCTGTGTATGCATTTCTAATATAAAACCTTAATAAAATGGAAACAAAAAAAATTACTGTGAACTACAACCAACGCGACAAATTCAATCGTGTCTCTCGAATCCTATCTAGGACAACCACCCCCGGAGAGTAGTGAACGAATATCATCGACACAAGCCATCTGCACCTCGTCCAGGTTGTGTGACAAACGCCATAAGAGCGTAACTATTGAACCTGCGCGAACCCTGAAAAAAACAAACACCATGAAGAAAACGTACTGATTTGTGAGAAAAAAAATTCATGGCTATTGCATCATGATAATACATCACTTATCCTTACTTATGCGTAGTGTTGTCATGCCACAGTCACCGTATTCACCGGACTACTGCTGCTACTTTACTCTTCCCAAAATTGAAAAGACCCAAGATAAAAGGACGGAGATTAGCCACGACTGGGGAGATAAAGGCACATGGCTAGGAGAGATCAAGGCCATTCTAGAAAGCGCATATCAGAAGTGATTCTAAGATTGGAAGAAGCGCTATGAGTGTATTATATCTGAGTGGATTATTTTGAAAGAGGCAACATTGACGCTGGTGAATAAGTAAATATTTTTTGAAAAAATAAAAACCACATTATTTTTTTAAAAAACTCGAAACATTCACAATTGTCTTCATCATCATAAGCAGCAGTGGCAATCGGAGGCGAAGCTACAGCAGCAGTAGGAGCAGCAAAACAATCAGAAATTCTCCTCTACTATCTTGATCGTTAGTAGAGAGTCGAAAAAAGCCAGCAGTTTGATTTCCGTACAAAAATGTGGTAGGGGAACTTTTTGAAGAACGCTATATTCGACTATAATTTCTAATACGCTAATATAGCTATCTGCCTTTTAAACAAAGACATACGCTGATTTAATGAGTATGCGCTACGTTCCCTGTGTAGAGGATGGAGAAACTACATTTACTGATTTTTGTTTAGGTTGCGGAATCTCGGAAAATAGGATCTTGCCAGGACGGGTTCAATGTAAAACTTCTAAGAACATAAGTCCGCCATATATGACTTAATCTCTGTTTAGGTCCTCCATCAATGATAAACTCTCCCGGACACATATCTAGGAATTATTCCTAATAAAAATTGGAGTGCCATTCCTGTGTCTGCCTTATAATGTGGATGCGTTTGGGTTTTTGCTGTCAAAAAGGACACCGGAAAATTGCAAAAGTTTTTAAAAGTGCATATTGATTTGATAAAACTATTCTTACCATTTACTTTTTAAAGATTATTTTGTGTGAGTAAATATTGTTCACTTTGTTCAGGCATATTAACTGCTCGCAATTAAAACGTCTTCCAAGACTACATATGACGTTGGCTTATCAGCATAGATGAGTAAATTGCTCACCGAATTCATTACACAATTGGTTTTTTTTTTTTTTTAATTAATTTTTATTACATATGTAAGAAGCCTAAACAACTGGGGGGGGGAGCGACCTAGGCAACAACTAGGTAGGGCACGAATGCCATAAAGGTTCTACCGTAGTTATTGCGTTTTGGAAAAGCAGGGCACGAATGCCATAAAGGTTCTGCTTGGGAGTAAGGTTGGTGGATGGCAAGAATGCCAGAGAAACACTTGGTTGGGATGTCAAGTTGAATCTGATTTTATTTAATTATTGGTTCTCTATTTATACAAAAATCATTGTCGCATTTCCAATGCATATCGATTGTACCTGCATGACTCTATTCTATTGCAGTCGGCAGTGTCGTCTATCATTCTCGAAATCATTATGTTATTTTTGTCTTCGATTCTCAAGTGTCGGCACTTTTCTTTTCGGTGACACTAACTGAACTTTGATTCATGGATTCGAATGACAATGCGATGTCGTACTTTTTAACGTATTAGCGACCAGTCAATTGATGGATGGTCAATGAATGGTGTTGGGTACACTACACCCTTACCCTTAAGCGGAAAATTATTGGAAGAATAATTTTACAAGATTTTTCGGAATCGATATGTTTTGGATTTGCTTTACATTGAGGTTTTCTTACTAATTACAATGTTTAAAACTATTTAATTTCTAGTTTGTTTATAATGGTCTTACAATTTTTACATTAATCTACAATTTATTAAATTTCTTAAGACTATTGTTGTGGAACTTTTTAAGTTCTCCGTTTATTTCAATTATTGAATTTGTATTATCTTTTGCTACAACTTTGTATGGCCCGTGATATGGACTTTGTAATTTTTTCTTACTTTCTAGTTTTACAAATACTAAATCTCCTATTCTAAGATTTGATACATTTGTGTATTTGTCGTATTCTAATTTTCTTTTACATTTTACATTGCTAATTATATCTCGTGCTTTTTGTATCGCATGTCTAAGTCTAGTTTTTACTTCATTTACATAGTTATCTAGATTATATGCTTTTACTTTGCTGTTTATTATATCGCTTGGTACATTCGGTAATTTTCCAAAAATAAGTTCATACGGTGTATAGCCGGTGTCTACGTGCGGTGTTATGTTGTAAGCAAATGCATAATATGGTGTCCAAATATCCCATTCATAATCTTCTGTGAAATTTAGTAGAAATTCGTTCAGAACTCTGTGGTTTCTTTCTAATGAGCCTATACTTTGATGATGGTATGGGGCTGAGTAGATTGTATCAATTTTCAGCAATTCACATATATTTTTCATAAGTTCGTTTTTGAATTCGGTACCATTATCTGATTTGAGTATTTTGAAACATCCGTACTTTAATATAAATTGTTCAATTAATGTTTTGGCGATTGTTTTAGCGTCCTTACTTTCAATAGGGTGTGTAATGACATATTTAGTTAATTCGCACTGCATTGTTAAAATATATCTATATCCGTTGGATATTCTGAGAGGTCCAACTGTGTCTATTTGAATTGTTTCAAAACTTGTACTTGGTGTATCTGTTATAACCATTTTCTCTCTTGTATGTCTTGTCTGCTTGTTTTTAGCACATGTTTCACAAGCGTTTACAAACTTTTTAACCATTTGTCTCATATTTTTCCATACATATCTTTGTTTGATTTTCGTCATAGTTTTTCGTATGCCTAAGTGTTCTCCATGCGGTGTATTGTGGTATTCTTTGATAATGTTAATTTTTTCTTCATGTTTTATTATTTGTTTTGGGGGTTTATATATTAATACCTTCATTGTCGAGTGTCTTTCATTTCGTTGCAACGTATTATATATTTTCTTTAATTCTTCCTTTTCTATATATTCAAATATAATATCATTTTCATTTAGCGCTACTTCTTTTACGGGTACCCTCTTTAATTTTGATACGAGCTTCTCTAGGATCGAAACGTGTTTCGCTAGATTATCGCTGCATCTTACTATAACTTCATTTTCTTTAATTTCAATAGTACTATTTTTCATTTTATCACTCGTTGTTTCAAATTTTAACTTCTTCATATTTCTGACGTCAGCTATGGATGTACAATCCCACATGTGAAGATGATCAGTCTTCTGTTGAGATGTGTATTTCTCCTTTTTATTTTCTTCATTGGCAATCTTTTGTGCCATATCCCTTGTTATTACCATGATCTGCTCCTTGGAGTCAACATCATTTTGGCTTGTATTATTATTTTTATCTACCATCATGGATTTTAAAATGTCACTATTGATTTTTATTCTTGATAGTGCATCGGCATTTGTATTCATCTTTCCTTGTTTGTAAACTATCTCAAAGTCGTAGTCTGATAGGTCTAGTCGGATTCTCATCATTTTCGAGGATGGATTCTTATGTGAGAATAGCGAAATGAAAGGTCTGTGGTCTGTTACTACTATGAATTTCCTTCCATATAGATAGGGTTTAAAGAAATTTATTCCCCAATGTATTGCTAACAGTTCCTTTTCTATGATTGGTTTGTTTATATCATGCTTTTGTAAGGATTTGCTAGCATAGGAAATTGGTAGATCATGCCCTATTTCACCTTGTGACAATATTGCACCTAGTGCAAAATCTGATGCATCGGTTGTAACTATAAATGGTTTGTCGAAGTTTGGATATTGTAGGATCGGAGGGTTGATTAGTTTTTGTTTTAGATCTGTGAATGCTTTCGCGCATTCGTTTGACCAGATAAATGGTTGATTCTTTTTCAAAAGTGAATTTAGACTTTTTGCGATATCTGCAAAATTTGGTATAAATCGTCTGTAGTAGTTGCAGAATGCTACAAATCTTCTCACCTCGTCTGCGTTTTTTGGCGTCGGGTAGTTCTCAATTGTTTTATACTTTGAGGGATCTGTTTTTATGCCTTTGTTTGTTATTAGATGTCCTAAATATACAACTTCAGATTTTAGGAATTGACACTTGCTTGCATTTAACTTCAGATTGTAGTGTCTTAATTTGTCGAACACTTTAGTAAGGTTGTCATTATGATGTTGTAGACTGCACCCGAAAATGATAATGTCATCTACGTAGAGAAATGCGTTGGGTTCTAACCCGCTTAATGCTATTGTTAACATTCGTTGAAAGCTATTCGAAGATATTTTTAAACCGAATGGTAGTCTCTTAAATTGATAATGACCGTCCTGTGTAGAGAATGCTGTTAGTGGTCTTGACTTTTTGTCCAATGGTATTTGATGAAAAGAACTTGTCATGTCCAGTGTAGAAAAATATTTTGCTCTTCCTAGTTTGTCTAGCACGTCTTCGATTCTTGTTAACGGAAATTTGTCGTTGACAATTTTGTTATTTAATTTGCGAAAGTCTACTACTAAGCGCCATTTCTTTGTATTTCCATCACTTTTTTTGGGGACTAAGAGTAGTGGAGAATTGTATGGACTAATTGAATTTTCTATTATGTCGTTTTCTAGGAGGTTTTTGACTTGTTCTTTTATCTCGCAATTTTGTATTTGTGGGAGTCTGTAGTTTTTAATGTATACTGGGATGTTATCTATTGTCTCCAGTTTCTGTGTATAGAAGTTGTTGGTTGACAGTGGTTCGTTTTCTAGATGAAAAATGTCCTGATAATCTTCGAGTATTCGTGTTAGTGTTTTTCTTGCTTCGGGGTCAGAGTGATCTATCTTTAGTTCTTTCGTCAATTGTTGTAGTCTGTAATTGTTGTATTTTGGGTTTTCTGTTTTCATAATATTGTATTCGTCCAACTTTTCTAGTTCTGGTTTGATGTTCTTGAGTGTTACCTCATAGTCGTTAACATTTAGTATTCTAATGTGGCATGTGCCTTTCGCCGGGATTATTGCGTTAGCTATAAATACTCCTTTTTCAACCTCTTTGTTCAGTATTACGCTGTCTTCGGTTACATTTAAGTTAATTGGGTATATTGCTTCCGTTCTGGGTGGAATTTTTATTGTGTTTCTATTATTCGACATCATTGGAATGGTTATTTCATCTCCATCTATAGTTGTTGTTAAGGTATACGTCTCGTAGTCTATCTTGCACATATGTTGGGTAAAGAAGTCTCGTCCTAGAATACCATCTGTTGCTAGGGGGAAGTTGGTATCGACTATGTGGAATTTGTGTGTGATGGTGTAGTTCGCAAGTTTGAGATTTATGTATGTTGTGCCTAGTGACTGTATTTCTTCATTGGTTATTCCAGTTAGTCTGCATTTCTCGTTCAACAAGTCATTGGTGTCTATGTTATCTTCTTTGCATATCGATATATCAGCGCCAGTGTCTATTAGGTATGTTAGGTTTCTTTTTAATTTGTTTATGTACATTGCTACATAATTAATTGGGTTTTGTGTGACACGCAGTATTAGTTTTGGTATCCCGGAGTGAAATCCTCCGGGGAATTTACGTTTCCCTGGTCCTCTATGATGTTTATTCTTCTGTTGTTTGTTGGTCTGTTTGTATTGGAGCTGAAGGTATTCTGTCTTGCCCGAGGGTTGTTATAATTGTTATAATTTCGATGGTTATAATTTTGTTGGTGATTCGTTTGAAAGTTTTGTCTCTGCCTTGGATGGTTTTGTTGATTATATCTCTGTACTGGGCGTTGATTGTTATTTGTTGTATACCTTCGGTTGTCGTTTCTTCTGTTTGTATAACCATTTTGTTGGTTGTGATTGTACGTGTTTCTTCTTACGTACATCATTTGGCTATAACTTTGGTTTGAGTCTCTTTCAAGTTCTAGTGCCAGATTAACTGCTTCTGACAGGGATTTTGGCTGAGCGGCAAATATCGCTGGTTTTATTGTCTCCTTTATGCCATTCTTGAAGACTGTGAGGGCGTAATTTTGATTGATTCTCTCAATTACTTTTTTCTCAGCTTCAGTGGCTTCGGAGGGCAAGTCTTCTATTTCTAGGGTGTTCAAATCAGCAATGAGGGATAATACTCTGTCTTTGTATGATGTTACTGATTGGTTTCTCTGGATTGCTTGAGTCGGTCTGGTATGTACTTGCGACAGTGTTGTGGTGTTTTTAAATTTCTCTTTTAAACTGTCTTTTAGTGCTGTCAATGTTGTAAATGTTGTTACGAATCCCAATGCAGTCTTTACGTTTTGTGCAAGTTTTACATGGAAGATGAATCCGATGTAAGTTGCTCTTTCGGTTTCTTTAAGGGTGTTATGTATGATCTCGACCAGTGTTAAGAATGAGTCAAGTTCTTTGAAGGATCCTGTGAACACGGGAATTACTTTCATTGCAGTTTCTATATTAAAGTCAGCCATCTTCTTTATTTTCTCCAAATTTGAGAGTATTGTTGCTTTTGTTATTCTATAGATTTCAAAGAATCTTGTCGGGGTGTCCGCTTTGTCAGTTTTATAGGTAGCTTCTATTTTTAGTTTCTCTATTTCTTCAAGTTTTGCGCGCCACGTTTGCTCAGTGTAGCCTCTAATTGAACTTTTTCTTATGTTGGTTAATATTTTTTCAATTTTTAACAAACAATTTTTTATATTCAGAGTTTTTTTTTTTTTTTTTTTTTTTTTTTTTTTTTTTTTTTTTTTTATGGTGTATTACTTGGCATATTTCTTAATACCTGTTTCTTAACATAGTTTTTATAATGTTTATTAGCTTTATATATAACATATATTATTATTAATATAATTATTGCCGTGTATACAGCGATTGACATTGGGTCGATTTTTTCGTTGACAGTCACGCTCTCTTTTGTTGTGTTGTTGCCCATTTTAGTTCTCCAGTTCATCTAGCGTATTTGGTCACAGATTTTTCCAATGTTTCGATTTCACACCAGATTTCGGTGGCCTTACTCCAGGCTATTGGGGTCTCACCTTGGGTTCGCAATAGGTCTTTGAGGTAAGCTAGTTTCTTGCGGTGCAAGTATTTTTTGCCTCCTCTCTTATTTTGTTGTTGTGTTTCTTCTCTAGGAACGGCTGTCCTTCTCCTCTCCTGGTTTTGAAGTTGTCGTCTTTTGTAGTCTTCTACTGTTAGCTTCTGTGGTCCTGATGTCTTCTGTGTTGGTATGTATATTGGTACACCTGCGGGTTGTTGAACAACGTACTCTGCAGCAGCTTTTGACATTGATGGTGCGTTAATACAATCTAAATATTTGGAAACTCCTGGACTCTTCTGCTCCTGGCAGGATCGCCATGTAAGAAGCCTAAACAACTGGGGGGGGGGAGCGACCTAGGCAACAACTAGGTAGGGCACGAATGCCATAAAGGTTCTACCGTAGTTATTGCGTTTGGGAAAAGCAGGGCACGAATGCCATAAAGGTTCTGCTTGGGAGTAAGGTTGGTGGATGGCAAGAATGCCAGAGAAACACTTGGTTGGGATGTCAAGTTGAATCTGATTTTATTTAATTATTGGTTCTCTATTTATACAAAAATCATTGTCGCATTTCCAATGCATATCGATTGTACCTGCATGACTCTATTCTATTGCAGTCGGCAGTGTCGTCTATCATTCTCGAAATCATTATGTTCTTTTTGTCTTCGATTCTCAAGTGTCGGCACTTTTCTTTTCGGTGACACTAACTGAACTTTGATTCATGGATTCGAATGACAATGCGATGTCGTACTTTTTAACGTATTAGCGACCAGTCAATTGATGGATGGTCAATGAATGGTGTTGGGTACACTACACATACTTCTTAGAACTATCATTAGACAAAAATGCTCAAAACTATTTTAAATAACTTAACTAACTTAAAACACTATTAATTAATTTTTTGAAACCTAAATTTCTCAATTAGTCCATCGATGTCGTGTAGCATGTAACACCGTCTTAGTGGAACCATATGTCGACAGCTCGTGAGTTTTGGGCAAAAAAAGTTCGAAATCATTGAATGATAGCGGGTGCCATTAATAGTTGCTTTGTTCTCATGGTCTTCTTGAAAAAATACGGGCGAAAGAGTCCGCCCGACCATAAGCCGTACTAAACGGGTTCGGGTGCTCATCGGAGCAAATGCGGCAGTTTTGCTTGTTAACGTACCCATTCAACCAGAAATGAACTTCGCCGCTGTAGACAATTTTTCGATATAAAGCGGATCTCCCACCAGATTTTCTAAGGGCCAATCATAGAAAATTTGGCGCTGTCGCAGGTCCTTGGACTTCAGTTTCTGCACGAGCTGATGTCAATAGCGTGAAATTGGTGCGAAATTCGGTCACTATCGCTTCAGTTGCTTGCTCAATAATGTGAATAAGATTTTTCACAAAGCACGACTTTTGGTAGTAAAATTCAGTAATTTTCAAGCATTGTTCGAGTGTAAGTCTTTCAACAATACATAGGACGGCAATGCTAACTGAGCATGATCGATTTTAACACATGTCACAAATCGCACACGAACTGTCAAAAATAGAGCACTGGAAAACCAAATAGCAAAAAAATTACCCGTTATTATAATGAAGCGCTGTTTGAGCGCTCCTTGGTTAGCAACAGTCTCAATCAAAACAACATCTTTCAGAACTTTATTGTGGATCGGAAATTTATGAAATATGACTTTGGAAATACAACGAACTTAAAACTTTTTGTTTTCTTATTTACCGCCAGGGGCATAGTTTTAGCGTTAACTAAGCATCTCGATCGGGGTATGACCCAAGAAGCTGTACCCTTTAAAAAAAATATTAGCTATCAATTATTTTGTAGATATTCTATATAAAGCATGTAGAATATAAGGTCCTCGATCGACTTAAGGAGGACCAAACTGGGTAATATGATAACTCTTATAGAAAAAGCATATACATAAAACTGCGACAACGGCGCTTGCTACAATTTATTATTTCAAGCTGATATGGTTAAGGAACTTATGATTCAGGCTTATAAGCAGACGTCTCGTCACAATCCTCATCAAGGTTTATTTCCACAACATCGGTCTGATACCGATGGAAAGATGCAAAGTTTTTAATGAAGTTTTCTTAGTGAATTATTCGTTTGTTTATTTCCAGTGAGTTCATAAGAAGTTCGAAAAACATACTTAGTTCTAAATAACTCTAATAAGATATAAAAACTTAGCATATGTATGTATATAAAAACAAGAAAAATAAAATTGCCCTAGAAATAAAAAAATAAAACTACTCGACTTGTATTAATACTTTCTTGCAGCCAAGACACGTTATGGCAGAGATATGAGGAAGTCGCACTTGATAACCAACGTCTGACGTCAGAATTCGCAATTATGAGAGACGACCAGAAACTTTTCTAACCGCGTTACTTAAATAATCTGAAAACCCATTTCTGCCTACCGACCCTGCGGAACATTAAATAAATTGTAGTCAACAAGGCGTTATATATTTATGTCAGTCTTAAGTTTTAAGTTGCATAGATCAGTTAGTAAACCGCGCCAGAAAGTTCAGTCTGCCTCGTTTTCATCCATTGCATTAAGCCTGACAGCAGTATTTTGGCTATTATTACCGTTAGAAATGGTCTTTGGCCATCCTATATCTATATACTCAGAATCAAGTGTAACACCCTGCAGACTTCAATTCTGGCTTTATAGTCTTGGTATGTTGATTTTTCTTTTTGATAAAACTTTCATTTTTCCGCCTCAGAAGTGCATGAAATCTGGGGTTGAATAGGCTATGTTTTTCTAATTCAAAGATGTCATGCTCGTATTAAAATCAGCAAGAATGATTTTGGCACCATAGCTACAGATGGTCATAGAAATCATCCTTGAGTCGGTCCTCTTCCTCTTCTATGGGGCCTTGGAATTTTATGTTACCAGCGCGAGCTTTGATAAATATTGCTATGAACCGTGCGCACCCATTTGGAAAACTTAAGACCTTTGGCTTAAGTCGTGGCGAAAAAAATCGATTTACATATCAACAATTTTATTTAGTCGTAGAGTAGCCAAAGCGTGACTGTTGGTCCATTTTCCTTGATAACCGAATGTTTATTGGAAAATTAATGAACTTGGTTGAACTCTAGTGCCAGAGGTATTATGCTATGGGATGCCGCATAAACCGTGTAACAACTGATATCATGTGGACTAAGGTCAATACATAGTCTCTACGAAGCTGTGGTCTGACATCATTGATCATAATTCAAAATTGGGTAAATCCGTTACTATGTAAAATTTGAATAAAATTTTATTTCGCAACTGATGGAAGTGCTTATTTTTTTTAATAAAACCTTAAGCTTTGGAAAACATAGAATGATTTTGTTTATAGCAAATTCGAAAAGGCCAATGCTATACAACATTTCACTTAAGTTGCCTCAAAAATTTGCTGGACTTCTTCAACATCAGATTTAAATGCTCTTCCGAGCCATTGCAAACGGAAGGCTTTGAGCGAGGTGTGAACTAAAAATGTTTTTAAACGAACCGGTCCCTAAGTTCAATAAGATCCGAAAGTACTTACATCAGGACTTGTTTATGCTGCGACAGCTATGTAGTTTATTATGCCTGCATTGTATATATACGTGGACGAACTGCATGTCGGTGGGAGGGAGAGTCTGACCTTCACATCGCGGCAAGTCTCCCTTGTCGTGAGCGATCGTTCAGTCTAGTTCGAGTTTTTAGTGAGAGCGACCAATGAACAAGGGTATGTCATCAAAGTTTACAGTTTGCTGAGTACGATATGAGTCAAGTGTTCGAAGATAAAAGCATGCCACAAATTACAGTTTTTAAGTAGTAAGAGCTCTTCAAATATGGCGGAGAGAGTGTTAAGGACGAGCCCGGCAATGCACTTTTTACTTAGAAATGTTAAGACTGACGGAAAGGATCAACTGGATGAGGCTACCCATTGCCGAAAATTTAAAATTGCCTCGCAACACTGCATTCAGCAATGCACCCAGATCCATATCGATATGCATTTAAGAGAAATGCGATCAGCTTTATTGAAATGGATTAGGGTAATTTGGGAGGGTTGTAAGTGATAAACCGATAACTGGAATGTCTGAATTTCTGTGATGTCTTTAATGGTCGTCGGGTATTCTTAAGGATGGTTTTCCTGATTTTTAAAAAAGGAAAAAGGTCTTTGGAGACCTCTCTAAAGGCTGTAACAAATGTGGGCATTAAGATATGCAGAAAGCTGCTGTTAATTCAGGTATATTTTTTTTTCGTTGCATCCTGATACAAAATGGCTTCGCGTTTTTCCGAGACTTCCTGGTTTTTTTTCTGGCTTCTGGCGATTCTTAGAGACTAAGACTGGAAGGAGGGAAGGTTATTTTAGGCATGGAGTGCACTTGCTAGCATACGGGAAATGGAGAATACACGAGGATTGCGTGTGTTACGAGGGTTAGTGTTAAGAGATATGGAGTTATAAAGGGTAGCGCAGTCAATGGTACCTGTAAGAAGTCTATGAATTAAGATGATGTCAGATACTATTCTTCTTTCCTCCAAAGTACTCAAGTTGATTAGTTTAAGACGGTCTGGATAGGGCGGTAAAAACAAAGGATTGTTCCGGGCAGACCTCGAAGAACGAAACGTTGGATGCTTTCGATTTTCGATATGTAGGTTTGTTGATTGGGGACCACCCTTGAGATACGTATTTGAGAAGGGGGCGAACAAAGGTAATAGATAGGGATCGAGTCACCTAGGGATTGGAGAATTCTTTAGACCAACGCTTCACGAAACCGAGTACAGAGTTGGCTTTAAGAATTATATCATCGAAATGTGCGTCGAAAATTAAGCTCTCGGTCACATAACATAGTATGCCAAGATCGCGGAAAACCTGAACGGTGGTGGTTTGAGGAAGTAGAGACGAGGGGGAGGTTTGATTCGTGAAAAGGTAATTCAATGGCATTTGGAAATTTTAAGTTTCAAACAATTTTTGGAGCACCAAACGGAAAAACTGTTGAGATTCGATTGAATAAGGCAAGAATCTTGTTGCGAGGAAATTGTTTTGAGGAACTTGGTGTTGTCGGCATACAGTGAGAGATGGAAATGTTTGATGACAAAATCAATGTCGCTAATGATTAGAATAAAAATAAGTGGACCTAAGTGGCTGCCTTAGGGAACGCTGGAAGATGATTAGAAGGGGTTGGATGTAATGGCCCGAAATTACGCCTTTTGCAATCAAATATTGTTAAGGATAAGAAGAAAGTTGCAGACTTCAAGCAGTACGCGCGTACGCGCTTAGTTATCCTACCATCTGGATATCCCACACCTTCGATTGTGTGCAATAGAGACTCAATCGTTGATGTAGGATTTGACAGTTGAATCAGGTAGATCTGAAGCGGATTTTGGTCTTGAGAAACTCTCCTCTGAGCCGCTTCTAGCAAGTTCATCAGAGATCTTATTTCCCGGGATGACAAACCTTAGTGAATTTAGTCTTCCGACATTGTTCAAAAAGGTCTTGAGTTCATGCACTAATTTGGAGCTGGATAGATGGTTGGAACCAGCTTTGTGTGCAGGCTGTCATTGCGGACGCATATGCTATTTCCCTTCCACTTATGCTTCACCACAACATAGTGCATGGCAATTAAGATTGCGTATATCTCTGATTAAGAGACAGACGCATAGGATTATGCAACCAGCCAGTGACAGTCTGATTTCCCGCGAAATGGGTCTGAAGCAAGGTACCATCAGATTTTCTGAGTACATCCACCTTTGTCGATTTTCCTCATTAAAGGACTTTAAGCAACCTTCTGGTCGCGCTCAGGGATTTGATCTCTTCGCAGTAGGTCTTATAAGAATCATTCTTGGATATATGAATAAGCTTATTATATTCCTTGTACTTCAATCAATATTTATTTTAGTCACCTTCCGGATTCGAATTGAGGGATCTATTCAGGAGACTTCTGGCTTCCTTGCGAAGACAATGGAGCTCAGCATTCCACCAGTTAACCAATTTCTTTCAGGGAGGTTTTTTTGACAGGACATGTAAGGACTCAGATTGTGAACGGCATCCTCCATAAATTGCTTTGTATTTAGTTTAGGTAGTGGATTTCTCAAGCTCCTCTCTAAACCGTACCCAGTCCGTCATTCTCGGATCCAGCTTGGGCTGCGAGGGGGAAATCCCACAGTTCAATTGGAATTCAATATATTCGTGGTTTGACAATGTAAAATATAATAAGACTTTCCAGTTAGAGATGACCTTCACATACCTGTTTGATAGGGTTAGGTCAATCACCTTCTGTCGTCTCGCCGTGACAAAACTTGATTGAGGGCAAACATTGTTGATGATAAGGTCAGACGAAAGAGTGAAGCTTAAAAGATGGTCTCCTCTCTTTTCCCATTTTATACAAACCTTGTATATTTTTGCATCGCCACTTATTTTTCTGATACAACTTGTGCTCTGTACCTTTTAAATCTTATATAAGTACAAATACGAAATAAGCCTTTCGTATACATTGTCTCATGAATTTATTTGAGTCTACCAGCTATTAACTGCAGAGTGACTTATATTTAAATCAAGTAAGTCAAAACTAGTACGTCTAGTACATCTCGTCAAGAGTCGTGGAAGCCTGGAAAAACAGCGATTTTCTGTTATAGGCATAACTTTAAAAAAATTAAGACTCCTAAGCCAAAATTAATCTTATTTTGATACAAGCTATTTTGCTAGATTCATTGAAAGTGAATGTCAACAGAAATATTGTCGCCCAGCATCAGTGGATTAAAAAAATATGCAAATGCTCGCAAAAGTAAACAATATCAAGGCACCTTGAATGGAATTCGACATATGAGTATGATAGAATAGAATTTGAGAACACGTTGGTCCGATCTCTTAGAAATACTATTAAATTGCTATTCACATATGGATCTCGTGGATCTACTTAAGAATCGAATATGTAAATGAGACATAATAACCAAATATGGGTTGGTAATTATGAAACGGTAAAGATTACCGCCAAAGTATTCGGTGGTGAGTCTCCTTGTCGGTATCTAATAATAGTATTTTCGACTCCCTTTTATAACATCAGTCCCAACACAGCTGGTCTTAAGTTGGAGTTAAAATGCAAACAACTTTATTTGAATGTAGCTTGGAATTTGCTGCCTTTTTAACTTAACTATAATTTTGATAAATTTATCAAATTAACACTTGCCCACCCGAAATCTGTCTCATCTTTATTTGAATCAGAAATGATCACCCAATCCCGTTCTTAAGGTCAACAATATTTAATCACCTTTATTTCGCATAAACTAATTCGATGACGAATTAAAACCAGCATTTTATCCCAGGAAACAGGTCTGGTGCTATTTATGTATGGACGTAGGCTTTGTTAATCAAGCTGATAGACCAATTCGCTACATCAGCTTCTATCTGACTAATTACCAAATTCTTGACATCTTGGGATCGGAATTTGAGAAACGCATTACTTAGAACTGGTGATAGTTGTCAAGATAGAAGATCGCTTTATAGCTTTGATGGAATTTGAATTCTGGTTTGCGGTGGATGTTCTAACCTATTTGAAATATACTCTCAATCTAAGCTGACTGAGGACGTCAGCAAATCAAGGTCAGTAAAGGAATTTGGTATCGGGAACGGAGTTAATTTTAATTGTGAGACTTTAGAAATGTTAGACTTCTTTTAGTATAAATCCTAATTAAATCATATAAGGGTCTCAATAAGAAAAATAATTAAAAATAGTTAAGCGACGTGATAACATGACGCCGATGACACATGATCGAATCCCGCCAAGAGTCAAATCACCGAATTTTTGTTCAGCCATGGTGAATCTTTCTGTAGTATACCATACTTGTCTAATAGCCTCGTAAAATATACCGTTCGAAATTGGCGATAGAAAAACTATGAACACAAACTCGAGAAGAGCCTTGGCTGTACTTCTGAGCGGACATCGTCCTGGATCGGAAAGGTGGTGCCATGTAAGGGGTGTCCAGCGGGAAATTTTCAACTTTAAATTTCGAATGCTCGAAAACCGGCGAGACGAGGTAAGTGGAGGAGGCATCGTTCGATGCGCTTTTTTTGCGGATTTATTAATCGCGATGAGTCATTGGTCGGGAGCATACCGCGCATTCGCGGTTGAGCAGTATTTGAAAACGGGTGAATCATTGGTTCATGCGCGTCTTAATTTTTGTACTCACTCCAAGGGTTAGGTTAGGTTTGAGAAGGGGAGTGTGATGGTTAGACATCACTTCCACTCGTCCTATCACGTGGTGGCTGAAACCACCCCGTGCTCTTGATGAATCTTAGAAGATCCGATATATCTGCATTAGCCACGTCCGCAATCTCTGTAAAGAATCTTTGGCCTAGCGACACTAGGCGTCGATTCTGGAGAGCTGGACAGTGGCAGAGCAGATGTTGGATCGGATATGTTATTTAAAAAAATAGCCGTATTTGGTCCGATGTGCAATTAAAGGCAATTAAAGAGCTGCCAACGTTTAGTGAGGTTTATGGTCCAGCAGAATCATTGGCTTGAATTTCTTCAAAGATGACCCTGAGAAAAACGTTACTGTTATTGGCACCCGCTATCGTTCAATGATTTCGAACTTTCTTTTTGCCTAAAATGAACCTAGCCGACATGTAACTCCAGTAAGACGACGCTACATGCCACACAGCCATATGTATGATGAACAATTACTGGTTCGGGTTTATCTTACGCACGTGTTTAGCAGACTTTGTCAAAATTATTTATTGAACCGGTCGACTCAAAGTTGGCCGTGAAACGTCGAATAGTCGATTCGGAAGGCGGTTGTGACGAGGATATAAATTACGTAAAACGGGAAGCGTCTGGCGCATTGCCTTGGACGCCATAAGCAGACAAAAGGTGTCATTTTAAATCAATAGAAAAACTAAGTTTTTTTTCCGAAAATTACAACAATTATGTACAGGGTGCGCCATCTCATGAGGGTCGATGTAAACTTCGAATAACTTCAACAATTGTCAACCGATTTTTATATGTCATAGCATTTTGGGAACGTCAATTCAGTTCAACCATCGCTTCACACCAAAATAATGCGCGGAAATAGTTTCAATGTTCATTAAAAATGAACGCTCGATTGTGCTAATTCAACGTGCGTATCGTACAAAATATGGCGATCGTGTTGCGCCCAAAAAAGATACAATTCGTGGTTGGGCCTCGAATTTTTTTCAATTTGGTTCTATGGCAAGCCCTCGTGAGCAACCTAGGCCACGTCCGCGGCGGTCAAACAAATCTATTCAGTCTGTGAAGGCCAGTGATCAAGAAGACCCAAGTTTGTCATATCGGTGCCGTTCGCAGCAGTTAGGCATCAGTGGGACCACTTTGCGGCGAATTTTAAAGGATGACCTTCACTTATTTCCATACAAAGTGCAGATAACTCTAAGAATTTTGCCACAAGATGAGTAACGGCGCTTGGCATACGCACAAAATATCATTGCAATGATTAATGCTGAGCTGGAGTTCTGGCAGCAAATTTTGATGACCGATGGCTCTCTGGCTCAGTTAATAAACAAAATTGTCGCCTCTGGGGCACCGAAAACCCTCACATTATTCACGAAGAGCCGCTATATAATCAAAAAGTTTGGGCCGGTGTATGCGCTAAAACCATCATTGGACCGTATTTCCTCAAAGTTGGCGATACAGTGGATGGAGATCGATATCGGTGGATGTTGGCCCATTATGTAGTCCCAGAAATGTGTAAAAAAGTCTTATTTCACTTTTGGATTCAACAAGACGACGCGACATGCCATACTGAGGACAAAACAATGAACCTTTTGCGTAAGGAGTTCCCTGGAAGATTGGTGTCAAAAAAGGGTAATATTGACTGGGCACCGAGATCGCCGGATTTGACTCCTCCAGACTTTTTCCTTTTTGGTTACTTGAAAAGCAAGGTGTATGCTAACGGCCCAAAGACAATAGAACAGCTCAAAAGAAACATTCGTGCGGAAATCGCAGAAATTTTGACCGAAATGCTCGAAAATGTCATGGAGAATGCGCGAAAACGAGCCCATTTTTGCATCGACAATGAAGGCAGTAATTTAATTGATATTGTTTTCTAAAATAAAAAAAATAAATTGCAAAGGTCTAAATTGAATAAAAGTTTTTGAATTCCGGTTAAGAACTATTTGGAAAACAGTGGATGGGAAGTTTTACCCCACCCGCCTTATAGCCCAGACCTTGCCCCTTCTGACTACCATTTGTTCCGGTCGATGCAGAACGCCCTCACTGAAATACGGTTCACATCAGAGCAGAATATCAAAAATTGGCTTGATTCATTCTTGGCTGCCAAGCCGGCGCAGTTCTTTTGGGATGAGATCCACCAATTGCCAGAAAGATGGGAAAAAGTCATAGCTTCAGATGGGTAATACTTTGAATAATACTATTGTACATGTTTTTCTAAATAAACGTTCAAATTTGAAAAAAAAACCGCACGAATTAAGTTATATACTCAATATGTCATTATGTGATACAATAAAAATCATTATTTTGATAGTATTTTTCATCATGTTTTCACAAATTTTGCGATTGTATTTGGCAAAACAAAAATCTTTGCTGAGGCTGAATCTTAACATAGCTCTAAAAAGAAATGGTGTTAGGTCGAGAATTTACACGTCTGGAGTTTGTCACACAATAAGACCATTGTTTCACTGAGCATGTGACGCGTTCTTACATGGCCTTCTATGACCATGTAAACGTCATTTTTTTTTCCCCCATGGTAGGCTAAGAATACCATATCATTATACAATACAATCCACGAATGGACCCTTTTTTTGCAATACTTATAAGTAAGCTCTGATCGATCAAGCCATGAGCCGTCGATTGAAACAAGTGTAATTCAAAAGGACCAATGTCTGAGGAATTCTGCGATGGACGATGGTGTAAACTCTGCGAGGAGGCCGATATAGATAGACAGATAGAACACATAAGGTATGCCAGCGAGAAGGCATCACTTACACAAGGAGCGCCCTCACGAATGCTAGGTGGTCCCGGATATGCGCGCAGAGTCTTACTCTCAAAGGTAGTCAGTTAAGTTCTACTTTACGCTGCTAAGATGTGGGCTGGGGCCCTCGCAGGCAGACGACTGAAACGGATGATGACGTCAGTTTATAGACTTTATGCGATAAGAATAATCAGCGGATTCAGGACCATCTCAGATGATGCAGCGTTCGTCATAGCAGGAACACTACCCATCGACATCCTGGCAGACGAGCTCATGAGGACACACCGCAGGCTAACGTCTGACCGACAATAGGCCAGGCGCATAAAAGAAGAAGAACGGGCAGCATCCAAGTGACAAGCTAGATGGGATGTCTCCACAAAAGGAAGATGGACGCACAGGCTCATTTCCGTTATCAAAACTTTGATATCAAGATCAGCAGGAGACTGTAATTGCCACCTTTCGCAGTTTCTGTCTGGACACGGCGGCCACAGAAAGTATCTGTACAAATTTGGACATGATTATTCTCCACTGTGTCCACAATGTCCAAATGCAGAGGAGGACGCAGAACACGCAGTTTTTGACTGTAGTCGTTTCGCGCAGGACAGACAAGCGGTAAACTTACTAAGCTCCGAAAACCTGGTCGCCTAGATGATGGATAGGGGAGATAACGAGCTATGCTCGTACATTGCGCTTATACAAACAAAGCCACGTCAAGCCGAAGCAGAGAGAAGAGGACAAGAGCTGGCCGCCCGAAATACAGGATAAATCGCTAACCAGCCCCGCAAAGTAATACCTAACGGCAGTCCCGCGGGGAGAGTGATTGAAGAGTGCAGAGGTGAGGTTTAGTACGTAGGCGCGTGGAAAACGGAAAACAATATCCTGCGAATCCCGCATGCTGGTAGCCGGGGCTACCAGTATCTTGATCGAAGATTCAACGTCTCTTGGCGTGAATCCATAAAAAAAACCAAAAGAAAAGTCTGTTATGTCATGCTTTAAGGTTATGTGCTTTGGAGTATTCCGTCGTTTTTCCAGCGCTTATCGTTCAAAACCTTTTCCGGGTTAACTTTTTTTCAGAACCCATGCATTGATCAGTGAAGAATACTAGTCAGTTTGGTTTCAGTTTGCGAACTATTCACATGGAGTGGGGCGTAAAAGAGAATCGAGTCGCGCGAGATAGTGTTGCATAAGTGCGGAAAGAGTGCTGGCCAAATTTTCGAGTTGCTCGAAATATTCGTTTATCAGGCTATTGCTCGCTTAGGCGAAGTGGTCGCCCGCGCGTCGTCCGTACGAAATCCCCTTAGGAAGCAGAAGATCATGTCCAAAGAATTGGATATATCAATTAGATCCATGTCTAGGCTGATTCGGGATGATCTACATATGAAAGCCTATCGTCGGTCCACGGGTCATCTTCTAAGTTCTAACTCCTCAATTAAAAAAATTTAGGCTGGAAAGATGCAAGCAACTTTTGCAGTGGCACGCGGACAATGGCTATGAAAACATTCTGCTTACGGACGAGAAAATTTGTACCGTGGAAGAAGTTTTCAACAAACAAAATAAAAAGATTTATGCCACTTCATCCAAGGAAGCGTAAAAAATTGTTCCAAGGGTTCAACGGGGCCATCATCCTGTTTCCGTAATGGTTTGGTGGGGGGTCTCTCACCATGGTGTCACATTCCTTCATATCTGTGAAAAGGACGTAAAAACTGGTGCAAAGGTTTACCAAGAAGATGTGCTAGAGGGTGTTGTGAAGGGTTTGACCTCTCTTCAATGAACACAGATGGATCTTCCATCAGGACTCTGCTCCAGCGCACAAAGGCAAAACCACGCAGGAGTGGCTCAGAGTCAATATTCCTGCCTTTATAGCAGCACAAGATTGGCGTCGGGGAGTCGAGATCTGAATCCACTGGATTATGGTTTGTGATCAGAATTGGAGAACATGGCCTGAATGACTCCAAACAGAAATTTGGAAAGCCTTACGACAGCATTAAACAGAGCAGCGTCCACGATCTCCATGGAAACCGTACGTGCCGCTATAGCCCAATGGCCACACCGTTTAAAAGCTTGTGTTAAAGCAAAAGGCGGTCATTTCGAATGAACCCAAATTTTTTTAATAACCAATATCGTGTTAAAAAAAATTAAATAATTTTGAATAAATTTTTTTTATAGCGTTTTATACTTGTAACAGGATTTATCGCAGGAATAGGTAGTAAAATTCTACTAATTAATTCCAACTTCCAACACATTCATGATCCAATCTGAATGTCCGCTGTGGTACCATGCAGAAGGATACTCAAAGCTCATATTTCATGGACGAAATTATTTACGAGGGATATACAACGAGGAAGGTACAAACTATGCCGCTCCGTCCCTAACAACTAGTTGATTAAAAGTATGACGTGATAGGGATCGCTTATAGATTCTCCATTGTCCCTACTCCCTGATCATGTTAAGAGCGTCAATCCAGTAGATTTATGGACTAGCCATTAAAAGCTACAAACGCTGGGTTTCTTAAATAAAAGACCATCTAGCTGAAAATACAAAAAGTCACCGGATTAATAAATCTGGTGACATTTCTGTCTATCAGAATGAGTCAGAGGCTATTCCGCCGGTTACCCGTGGAGAGAATTGAATGACATTGTCTCTTCAGGCTACTGAGCTTCAATATCGTTTAACCTTTGGGGAATCCCAATTTCGCTCAGTGGTAAGACTTCAAAACTTCCCGTAGGCATTTCCCCCACCACCGTAGCTCTTACCTTCCAGCGATAATCGCTTTATAACGACTTGAAGTCATCTCTCTACCTTGGTTCATTGAACTATTGTAATTAACATTGATCTTCATGATTAACCGGTTCCTGTAGAATCTCGTCTTAAATCCGCTTAAGCTACACATAAGCAGTAGTTCCTTTCACTTTTTCTCACCCAAGTGCTGAAAATTTTTTCAACGAGCCAAGAAAAGAACACTTCACTTTCGGTTAATATATTTACTATATTTAAAAAAAAATAAATATTTTTCTTCTTTTTTTACAGATGTAATAGCTTCGCTTAGCACCTATATCGCGGTCATGGCTATTTGCTGCGCTAAAATTAAAGCTTATTTTGGGTGACGGATAGTTGGTTATAGCAATCGGGTTTCAGATTGAATTTGGTTGTTTTGATGTTATGTTGATGCATTTGTGTAGTGGTGCTGTGACGAGCGCAGATTACGCGGTAGCGGCAGCGGCAGCCTTCTTTTGAAGTATTCCATCGATGCCCTGCACGACGTCGGCAAAGATTTCATCAACCGTCCGTTCGGCATTCAACTGAAATTAAATTTAATACTTAATTAACAATGTGCTAATTAGCAAAAATATTTTTAATTTTTTGTTTAATTTGATTTGAGACAAGTTGCCATATATGTATGTATGTATGTATAGCTCCTCAATGCCGAAAGAAAATCACGATTCTATTGCGACTTCAGCTAGTCTTCGTTTTAAAGCAACAGGAAATCTATTTTTGTAATTGGGTTTAATAGTGTCATCAGAGATACCCCATCCAATGTGTTGAGTTTTGAAATTTCACTTTAATGATCTTTGATCTGAAGAAAACTGCAAGTGACGAGAAGCTTTAAAAGGAACGAGTACGAATGGTGTGCTACGGATAGTTATGATGTTATTGGAAATGACCAGCAAGCAGCACCTCGTTAGCCCGATCCACAAGAACTCCCTTAATTATTTACATTATTTAGAAATATATATCCCAAGACCTTTCCCGCCTTATTTTAGAGTAACATCATATCCTTTTTGCCTTGAGAGACCGAATATCAGAGCGTACAAGCTAAACAAAGCCTGATTTAGTTGTGACATCCCTGTCCAACTAGTCAGGTGCTCTCGCTGCTCCATTAAGATCAATACTGAGACCGTGATTGTCAAAAAAAAAGGTTCTAGAAGAAGATATGTGGCGACAAATTATTCAAATTCTAACGTTTCATTATGGTTTGACATTAGCGAGACGTCGGTAAAACATTTATAATGCAACACCAATGGATCAGATGACCAATCAGAGCAAACATAGTATTTCCGAAATGTATGTATACTCCGCAGTCGTGACAACAATATAAGGACAGGGATCAGGCGTCAACAACTGATCAACAAAGCCCCTCTAGGGACTATTTTCCCAGTCCAAGGATATGTTAGTCTCGTGTATATTGACAAAGAATGAAGGAAATTAAATCGCGGATTCTACATGCTGAAGATATTAGTAAGTTACAGATTTAACACCAGATCATTGGTTAGACTAGAATACGTCGAGTGAATGATTCCCACGATCCGAGTTGAAGAATCTTCGATAACAACGTATTTAAGATAGCGCACTCAGGTGAAAATGATTTCAACCAGCATGGTAGAGTGATGCCATAAAAGCAGGTGAGCAAAGATCGTGATAGGTGGAGAGGCTTGTTGATCAGAGCGCTGATTCATGCAACAGGATTTTTGATATTTCGAAAGCTCCACCGTAGAAGGACGTATGTAAGTAGATTATTTTATTATAGTCTTATTATTGTAGCTTTAGGGAATATTTGTCAAACAGCGGCAGTGCAATAATAGCACAAAATGAAAGTTTTGAAATGACTACTTCCTCACCTCACACTTTAGTAATTACACCCTCAGTGTACTATCCTGTTTATGATCATATAAATTCGCGAACTCCTTAACTGCTAAAATTTCCTCAGAAAAGCACATGGAGAGCTAAGCAAAGTTCATCCGACCAATAGTGAGGCCCAAGTACTTAAACCTATCCACTTTTTCAACACTTATCACTGAAGCTAGAAGAGCTACAAAAGGCAGGAAGGGGAAAAGAATGGGTCATATTCTTTCTTTCTTTTTGTATACCAAACTACTCCAATCTTACATGACATTTCTCGAAAATTTCGCAAATCACAGAAGATAATGAACTACTTTTACATTTTTGAAAGATTTCGACTACGACCACGTCTTTGAGAGCCTCAGGACAAATTCATAAAAAAAAGGCTACGATTAAAAATTACTGCTAGTATGTCGACTAAATATTAGAAGTCAAATCGAAAGCATTCGAAATTTCGAAATAGTTTTCAAGACTTCCAAAGCAGTTATAGGCTCAAAGGTAAAACTTTGTTAGGACTTAATCCCTGAGCTTACCAGAAACTGAACACAAAGTGCAACCTATTACAGCTGATTGTGAAGGTAAACTCCTTGCGATCAAAGTAAAGTTAAAAGCAAAATGCAATGGTAATCTTAGTACAAGAAGACTAATTCAAAATATTGTTCACTACAACGGAGAGTTGTATGGAGTTACTTGGGATATAAAGAGATTATTAGTATAAGGGAGGAACAACGAAGGAATAAGCGACCAAGGAATGACGTCTCGATGACCAACAGTCTAGTTCCCGTAGCAACAGATCTACTTACTCGTATGATATATCTCATTCAAAAATGGAACCGTTTACTTCACCAGGCGAGTGAGAGCATTCGAGATGATTTGGCATTTGGAACCGATGCATCTTTTCTTCCAAAAACTAGAAACTACCTTTCGATCAATACAAAATCTGTTGTCAATTGGTGTTGATGTACCTCAGGGTTCTGTATTTCCCCCAATAGTTTTTCCCATGTAAAGTAAATGATCGACTGTATATTACGTTTAATTCAAACCCACCCTTGTTGACGATAGTACTTATAGCATCAGGGATCCGTGCCCAGATTCATGATTCTGTTTTACGATAGTGAAACTAGAATGGCAGCATATGTATAGATAAATTTCCATATTGATAGAATCATAAATGGGATGAAAACAAAAAAGTGGAATTTAATGCTTCTACAGCACAGTGCTTTCTCCTGTCATTGAAGCGTAAACTCGACCTGCACTGCAATGATCAATTGGTAGGAAATTAGGTCAATGCCATGCGAGCCGAGCCTAGGGAAGTAAGACCCGAGTTATCGAATACGGTATCTCTAGTATTGTGCATATTACGATTTTTTAAAAATAAAATTAAAATTTTTAAGAAATCCCCAACACAAAAAAACTCTATAAAGTAAAAAAATAAAATTGGAGTCTCGTCCTTCATTAAAAGAGGCTATTAATATTTTTAAGATAAGCGCCACCGCGTTGGGGAACCGCTAAGTAAATAAAGTAAAACCAAAATACAAATAAAAATAATATTGATAATGATAAAGTATGGATTATACAAAGACCTACTCTCTGTAAATGGCGTGAATAAGTACCGAAACAACCATATCCAATATTTTAACGGAACGCACATGGCTCTCAAGCGAACGCCTCATATAGAAGTGGTGCAATATCGAAACACTGCAGGAACTTAGTAGACCTTGTAAGGTTAATTGATGTACAAAATTAAGTTCGTACGTACAATTTGAAATTAGTAGATATTTTTTCATACATTACACCTGTGTGCATATAATTACCCTTCTTCACTTAGCGGTGTGAAGCGTTTGTTAATCGAATGCTCTTGCCCAATCCACAAAACTAGATACTAATGAATTCGCCGTAGAGTAGATACTCAAATAAGACACGTTGTAATGCGATGCCAAATCAATTATCGACTTCATTGCTCTTCGTGATGACTGTATAGCAAGGTCCCTCTCCAGCGGAATATGCATGTTGTGTAAATGTCTATTCCAAATTCAAAGATTTCTGTGAATTATTATTAACACAAGACGCACACAAAGATATCATCTTTGTCAAATGGCATTCATTAAATGATTCCTCAAACATGGTCAAGTAAGATTATATAATGTTGATCAAATGAACTACGAGGGTGGTCCGATAAGTACTTAGCCTCACCGCCAGATGGCGCCTGTATCGCAAGAGCAACTTACTATCGTATAGTAGATTCTAGTAGGCGGCTACTGTCGCGGGATCGGACTCGTAGTTTTGTTTTGACCGCGTGTGGAAGCAGGAGTATTCGCGGATTTTAGAAAAATGGAAAAGAGCAATATCGCTCGGTGATTCGATTCTTGTTTTTGGAAGGGAAATCGCACAACGAAATCAAAGAGCGTTTCGATGCTGTGACGGTGACTCTTCTCCTTCGATGGCGACCATCAAAAATTGGTTTAACGAGTTTCAACGTGGTCGCACGTCGGTTTTTGATGAGCCACGTCCAGGTGCCCCGAAAACGGCTACCACGGAGGATAACGTGACAAAAATCCACGATCTCATATGGCGAACAAGCCGTTTTGACACATTAGTAATTTTGTTTTTGCGTCAGATACTTTTGGTCGTGTGAAAATGTCTGATTTTATGCCAAATAATCGTCATTTACGGAAAGTGTTGCTTTTCTTCTTTCATTCGAAGAAAACGGCGGCTGAAGCGCATCGAGAACTCCAAAAAGCTTACGGGGATGCTGCTCTAAGTGAAACAACGTGCCGTGATTGGTTCTGTCGCTTCAAAGACGGTGACTTCAATGTTGACGACCGTTCGCGTGAAGGAAGGCCAAAAACCTTCGAAGACGGCATTACTCGATGAGGATCCATGCCAAACGTAAAAAGAGCTTTCTTCAGTATTAGGAGTTACCCGCCAAGCTATTTCCAAGCGACTGCATGCGTTGGGAATGATTCAAAAGCAAGGAACGTGGGGAACGGGTGATGAAAAATGGATTCATTACAGCAACCCAAAGAGAAAAAATCATGGGGACAGCCCGATCATGCGATATGCTGTGTATTTGGTGGGATCAGCACAGTGTTATTTATTATGAGCTGTTGAAACCAAACGAAATCATCACTGGGGAACGGTATCGAACTCAATTGATGCGATTAAGCCGTGCAGTGCGCGAAAAGCGGCCACAATACGAGCAGAGGCACGAACAAGTGATTCTACAGCACGACAACGCTCGGTCTCACGTTTGCCGAACCCGTTAAAACCTACTTAGAAACGCTCAAATGGGAAGTCCTATTCCACCCGCCATATGCCCCAGATATTGCGCCGTCCGATTATCACATGGTCTGGCTGTTCGACAGTTCCATTCATATGAAGACATTTCAAAATGGCTTGATTCGTAGCTAGCCTCAAATGACGAACACTTATACCGTACGGTATGCGGTAAGTTATCGCTAGCGATGGGTAATTGAATGAATCATTTGTAACCATTTTTTTCACAATAAAGTTGCATTTTCATCAAAAAGCGAGAACTTAGTTGCGCTCCTAGTACAAAGTGGAAAGTCCAAATCCTTGCTAAGAAATCATTAGGGAGAAGGGACATCTTAGAAGAAGAGGAAAAGAAAACTAAATACAGGGTCGCTGACCGACCATGAATGCTGCATATCGGCTACGTGTGCTATTTCTTCGCATGGAATTATAATAGAAATGTACAATGAGGCTTCTATTAGTGACCGAAAGTGCAAGTGATGAAGTCTGAAGAAACGAATTGGAGGCTTACTGGATCAAGATCTATGTATGTCAAACAAGAGACGCCAAGATCCATTACGATAATCGAAAGCAAATGAAATCGTCGAGCGTAGCGGTCATGTTTGACCTGGGTAGAAACTCCCGAGTTGTTTCAACCGGGTGAAACTATTACAGGAGACCGCTACCGAACACAACTGATGCGCCGAGCACCTTCCGTGTTCTCCAGGCATGGTATTTTCCGACTACCGATTGACAACACATGACCTGGCTGGGGAACATTTCCAATATTTTGATGAAGCCAAGCACCTTAAACAATGGTCACGAAGTTTGATTAATATTATCGTGGTTGAGAGCAAATAACCGAAAATTACGTAGTGGTTATGAAGTGCAGAGTTGTTGTTAAGCGCTTATGGAATTCAAACTACTAATATCCAATCTTCTTGATAATTTACCAAGCAAAATTGCCTCAATCAGACGTGTTTTCACCTACTTATCAAGACCAATAACTTGGCGAGAATATTTTACTTCTTCGTAATATCAAAGCAACATTGTACTTACTATCAAGGTTTTTTCCGTATATTGCGCCAAAATTTCATTTGTGTTGGTCCTGAAGGTAGCAATTCGAGTCTTTAAGGTCTCCTCGTTATCATCAGCTCGTACTTCCTTTGAAGCAGCTGCACGTTTCAAGATGCGCGCAACAAGGGTCGCCTAAAACAAAAAAACCTTTAAAAAGGACTCTATTCCTCTATGAGTTCTTACATCGGCACAATCGAAGAAAATTATCAAATCAGCTGGTGCAATACTTTTCTCAAATGCAGCGCCCTGATCCTTCTCCCGTGGGTACCTGCAATCGAATATCCATGAGAGGTAAGACATTGCTTAGATCGGACATCCTTAAACTTACCCATCAATAAGGAAACCTTTGGACGTAGCAAGTGAATCTTTAATGGCATTCGCTAGCAAAAGCAATACATCCTCGTTAGGAACCAGCTTTCCCTCTTTCATGATCTTCTGCAGTTCTTGGCCTTTTTCCGAACCCGATTTGACTTCTGCCCTTAGTAAATCGCCGCTACTCAAATGCGTGAACTGATATTTCTTGACAATCTGCTCGCATTGCGTTCCCTTACCGCATCCCGGTCCACCAAGGATCCAAATAATCGGTACAGAAATCTAAAACAAAACAGAAACGGAACAATAGTCACTTAAATCCCATTAAATTACACATCGACAGTAAGGGACTGGTCTTTAAAGCTGCTTTAAACATATTTTAGATTTTAGCGGAAGTTAAAAAACTTGGAATATGTTTCCAAAAGCAGCGCATTTTACTAGAGCTCAAGCGTTGGTTAGAGTTGGAAAAGTAAAAAAAAGGAACGGCCAAAAACGCATTTTGTAAGCATTAGGCTATGAGTTGAAATGTTTCCTTCGACTTACACCATTTTGGGCACGTTTCATCTCCGCCTCCTTCTGTTTATCGCTGGCTTCCTTCTTCATGGCCATTTGGTGACACATGAACAACTATGGGTGGTAGTACTAGATACAAATTTTTCTTTTTCGTTTTTTTTTTTTTAATTTTTTAAATTTAAGAAATCGGGATAGCATATGAGTGGAAATGGCGCTTTAAAGCCTAAAGCCTAAGAAGCATCAACGGCAAACCCAAACAGTTCTATAACTCTATATGCAGATGAATGATTTGAGACGCCTTACCTTGAGAGGAGCGCGACATCCGCAGCTGGGAGTGGCTGTGCTTACCGCCATTTTTAAAACCGAGTTGAATCAAAAAAAAAGTGATTGAAATAATGAATTTTGAAATTGAACTAAACTTAAAATGTCTCCGGAATGAAAAAGCTACTTTGATTTGAATTGTATGTAAGCGCACTTACGATACGTGGCAAGTTGGTGCGGGGCTTGGTGTGTAGAAGTTATTATATCTGTTGATGGATTTATTGCACCGGTACTACCAGACGATGGTCTATATGAGGTGGGAACATAATGGCATCGAGCCAAGTTGGAAGTGTTTATAGAGGGATGGAAACCACTGATCGTATTATTACTTTGGCGGACTTTCCTCACATCAATACACTTAAAAGAGGATGTGGCAAAGCAATTTATTACACATGATACTAGTGTAAACATTAATCGGGAATAATTGAAAGTAAACAGAGAACGTAGGTGATCGATCGCGTCCGGCGAGAATTCAATGAATTTCGATTTTTCATTCACAACTAGCGAGCCGACTAAGTTTAGAGAAATTATTCGCTAGAATAGCGCTGAAAGGCTCTCTTTAACAGAGATTGTTTATTGTAAAGGGGCTGATTGATTGTGGCAAACTGGATTAAATCTTTCGATCTACACCCAGCATTAACCAACAATTAAAAATGTTTACACAGAACAACATTCTGAGGAGATCAAAATCAGATAGCACTTTAGCTGTAGTCAAGGGTCTTTCTATAGCGATGCTCGTTTTTAAATGTAAGTAAAACAAGTTGGTTTAACATAGAAAGAATCATTCTTAACGAACTCGGTACCTATATACAGTAGTGTGGAAAACATATGCAAGTTTTTTATTGTTCCCTCATTTCTGTTTTATCTTCCGAGATATTCAGATTAGGTTAGTGAAATTGTATTCTTTATCAAATAAATCATGTTTATAGGCTAAATTCACTAAATATGCGTGTAAAAAATGTCTGGCAATAAGTATGATAGCCGAACAAAAGTGGTGGTAATTGAGGCTTTTGAAAACGGATCTAATCAAAGAAAGATAGCTGAACGATTCAAGATTCACGAATCGACTGTTGCCTGGATAATCTCAAAGTTCCAAAAAAATGTATCAATTACAATGCTTCATTCTGGCGGTCGTCCCCGAAAAACAGACATGCAAACTGATAAAAAAATCGTAAATATATATACGATAAAATATATCGTAATACAGCGAGACCCTTTCAACTGCAATCGTTGAGAATCTCAACTTGTCAACCGATGCAAGCACAGTTCAGACGTGGAATTGAAAGTAATTTGAGGGCATACCGAGCGGTTAAGAAGCCTCTATTAACCCTGAAACACCGTCGAAAAAGGTAGTTTTTTTGTTTGATAAGAAACTGCTTCCAATTTCCTATTATTTAGACTTCAATTTGCTCATAAATATACATATAACTTGGTCCCTGAAGCAAAGGAGAGACGTTATATTTAGTGACGAGAGCAAATTCAATATCTTATCAACCGATGGTATTGCTTAACTTCGTCAAGAGCCAGATACACGGTTAAATCGGGGAAACATCCGAACTACTTTGAAGCATGAGTGCGGTTCCATTATTGTTTGGGGATGCTTTTCGGCTCAGGCATGTGGTCCCTTACACAAAATAAAGGGAATAATGGATCGCTTTATGTATAAGGGCATCTTAGACACAGTCATGCTTCCATACGCTGAGGAAGAGATGCCACAATCTCCTGACTTAAACCCAATTGAAAACTTATGAGGAATGTGAGATAACAAACTCCCTTATTGCGTCCATGTCGAAGTTGTGCGGAAGTTATTAGAAATAAAAGTTTTTGGGCCAAATATTGATATACCAAAAAAACTTGAATATGTTTTGCACAGCCTTAAAATGAATAAACTTGTTCTTTTACGTATTAAAAAAAAACTAGAGTACATGTTGGGAATTTTTTTGTTTCCTTTTAAATATTAAACCGTAAGTAACACTTTTAAAAAAAATTCATAAGAATTCTTTCTTTTGAGTAATTAATAAAGGATATTATTGTATTTGAAAAAACTTGCAAATGTTTTGCACACTACTGTAAGAAGAACTTCTCTGATGAACGTGAACAGACAGTAACTTATAAAAAGGAATGGCCTTTACTGAGGAACATGCTATTGCTTCTTACCATAATTTGATTAATGTGTAATTGGACAACATCGTAGCTAGTTAATTTCTCTTTACGGTCAGTTCCACTAAGGTTTCTACGTTAAGGACAGCGTGCGCCATCTCATATGGGTCGATGTAAATTTCGAATAACTTCAACCGATTTTGGAAATTCAAAAACTTTTATTCAATTTAGACCTTTGCAATTTATTTTGATTCATTTTCAATTTCACAATATCAATTAAATTACCGCCTTTATTGTCGATGCACAAATTGGCTCGTTTTCGCGCATTCTCCATGACATTTTCGAGCATTTCGGTCGAAATTTCTGCGATTTCCGCACGAATGTTTATTTTGAGCTGTTCTATTGTCATCGGGCCGGTAACATACACCTTGCTTTTCAAGTATAAGAAAAAGTCTGGAGGAGTCAAATCCGGCGATCTCGGAGGCCAGTCAATATCGCCCTTTTTTAACACCAATCTTCCAGGGAACTTCTTACGCAAAAGGTTCATTGTTTTGTCCGCAGTATGGCATGTGGCGCAGTCTTGTTGAAACCAAACGTGAAATAAGACTTTTTTACACATTTCTGGGACTACATAATGGGCCAACATCCACCGATATCGATCTCCATCCACTGTATCGTCAACTTTGAGGAATTACGGTCCAATGATGGTTTTAGCGCATACACTGGCCCAAACAGTAACTTTTTGATCATATAGCGGCTCTTCGTGAATAATGTGAGGATTTCCGGTGCCCCAGAAGCGACAATTTTTTTTATTAACTGAGCCAGAGAGCGTAAAATCTGCCTCACCGGTCATCAAAATTTGCTGCCAGAGCTCCGGCTCAGCATTAATCATTGCAACGATATTTTGTGCGTATGCCAAGCACCGTGGCTCATCTTGTGGCAAAATTCTTTGAATTATCTGCACTTTGTATGGAAATAAGTGAAGATCATCCTTTAAAATTCTCCGTAAAATGGCCTCACTGCTGCCTAACTGCTGCGAACGGCGCCGATATGACAAACTTGGTTCTTCTTGAACACTGGCCTTCACAGACTGAATAGATGAGTTTGAAAGCCACGGACGTGGCCTAGGTTGATCACGAGGGCTTGTCACAGAACCAAATTGAAAAAAATTCGAGGCCCAATGACGAATTGTATCTTTTTTGGGGGCAACACGATCACGATATTTTGCACGATACGCACGTTGAGTTGGCGGCACAATCGAACGTTCATTTTTAATGAACATTGAAAATATTTCTGCGCGTTCTTTTGGTGTGAAACGATTCATAGTTAAAATTGTACTGAAATGACGTTCCCAAAATGCTATGACATATGAAAATCGGTTGAGAATTGTTGAAGTTATTCGAAGTTTACATCGACCCATATGAGATGGCGCACTCTGTAATTTATCGAATTCAATCAAAGGTCCAAGATTTTATTTAAATAAACTCCTTGCTATATGAGTACAATAGCTACTGACAAGGTGGGAAAGTCATTGAGATCACGGTCTAGCGTAATATTAACTGTTGGAATCATATATTGGTATTGATTGAAATAAGGAACGTATTTCAAAGAAACGGAAACTTCAACATTTTGGCAAGTGCAACAAACCTTTTGGGAAAATGTGAAAATCATTAAAAACAAAAGCAATATTTTCCCTTCGTTTGTTGATGTTCCAACCTCATTAGCAACTAGCATTGACCAAGCTGAAATTCTCCCGTCCGTTCAATCAAAGCATTCAATTCAGAAGCTCTGATGTTGAATGCTTTTTCGATGGTTCTGTTCTGCATTCGCTGGGCTCAGCAAGGTATAATTTATTATGAGCTGCTCAAACCATCACGGTAGTTCGTGTTTAAACCCAGTACTGAAGAGAAAATGAAGCAAAGACACGACGCGTGATTCTGCTTCATCACAATGCTTGGCCACATGTTGAAAAATCATAAAAAAAATACTTGGAAGCTTTTAAATTAGAAGTCCTACCCCACGCGCCACATTCTATAGACATTGCTCCCTTTCCGATTATCATGTTTAGTTTCGACGGCCCATGGCCTGGCTGAGCAGCACTTTCATTCGAAAATTAAGGAGGGGGGAGGTAACTATAATTATTAATGAACGCATTTATTGAGAGGCGCAGAAAAGCTTGTCCACGAGAGATATTTCAAATGACTGTGACATTGTTGAAGAAGTAAAAGCATCGTAAGCAAATTTAATTTAATTAATTTTTTACTTTGTTCAAAAATTATTTTATATATTTTAGGAAGTAACATGACCTGTGCAGGGACGGGTTAAGAATATCCCTGCAGCGATACCTCTCACTTGTCGTAAAAGGCGACTAAACAAAGGTAAACAAAAACCACATCTAGGCAGTCTAGAAAACACCAAGGTGAGCCTAGGGACACATATACCACCATTAAACTGCCACACAAGTGTGCATGCAAATCAGTGGGTTGACACGACTGGAGATCACCGGTGTTGTAAGAGTAAGATCAAACAAAAAAAAAAAAAAAAAAATCTGGAGCATGTCCGTGTCAAGAAAAGGAGGGGAAGAAAGAAAACGGTCAAACCGTAGCATTATGGAAAAGAACGCTAAAAGGAAAAGCACTACCCCGCCAGGCACTACTAATGGTCGTGATCCTGGGACGAGCAGCAATGCTCGGGTCAGAGCTATAGTATTTCCGGGGGATAGCAAAGTAATGCAACGGCGTAAGCCACACTTAAGAGTCGCGAGTTGGAACGTTGGAAGCATGAGTGGTCGCAGCTATGAGCTTGAAGAAATGATGGTTAGAAGGCGAGTAGACATCCTGTGCGTACAAGAGACGAAATGGCGAAACACCGGTAACCGGGCACGTTTCTTGGACGTTAAAACAAAAGCCTACAAGATGTTTTACTATGGATTGGAACAAGGAAAAACGGAATCGCCATCATCCTTGCGGCAACGCTACTTGGCAACGTCTTAACCATTTCAAAGTCCAGTGACCGTTTGATGGCTCTCAAATTGGTGATGCATGGTGAGGTGTGGAACATCGTAAGCGCATATGCCCCTCAAGTAGGATGCGAACAAAAAGAAAAAGATGCATTCTGGCTAGATTTCCACAACCTTGTCAAAATCATCCCAAAGGAAGAGCTTTTGTTTGTTGGGGGAGATTTAAACGGACATGTCGGGAAGACAAGCGAAGACTATGAAGACTACCACGGAGGGCTGGGATACGGCACCAGGAACTCTTCAGGTGAAGATATCCTAAACATGTGCAAGTCGTACGGTCTTATAGTGCTAAATACCATGTTCGTCAAACAAAGCTGGCACCTGATCACTTATAGCAGTGGCGGAAATGAAACTCAAATAGACTATCATTTGGTATCCAGTTTCATGAAGCCACGAGTTAAAGATTGCAAAGTGATCCTTGAGGGGCGATCGCGTCTCACCGTCTCCTCCTGACTGAATTTTTTATGGAGGCGAGTAAGAGAAGTCAAAGCAGCAAACGAAGGTGTCTGAGAGAATCAAGTGGTATAAACTGGATAAAGGAAAAGGCGAAGCCTTTATTACCAACATGAAAAACTACCTCTTTTCCATTATCGATGAGGTCGTTAATGAGGAGTGCAGAGCACAAGACATGTGGGATTCCCTACAACAATCTGGCCTGGAGAAAGCCAAATCACTGCTCGTAACATCTAAAGGCCCCTGCCAACACGCAAAAGAAACCTGGTGATGGACAGACGAAGCCAAAGCAGTGATACACGAAAAGAAAATGGCCTTCCAAGCTTGGTCAAAGTGCTGTTCTACTAATAGAGAGGAAAAAGCTCGCCGTGAAAAGGTATATTGCAAAGGTATCGCGAAGAAAAAGTGCGCCGAATTCAAAGCGAAAAGCATGGAAGGCCTCTATTAGGAGTTGGAAGAAATATCGTCTTCCGCGTCTGACAGGAACCAGGCTACCCAGAAGCTTCGACAAAGCAATTTGAACAAAGGAGCAAATATCTTTAAGATAGCCGCCCAGAGAAGAAGAAGTACTCAGAAGATTCGTTTCCCAAAGTTTATTAACAATGCTGAAGGCCAACTCCTTGTGGAAGACGAAAAATTCTCCACAGATGGCGACAATATTGCGAGGAACTTCTGAACGAACAGTTTCCCCGCGTGTACTTTCCAAGAGCCGCCCCGAATCATGCCGAAATATCCGACATCACAGTCAAAGAAGTTCGGTACGCGGTTAAAAACTCCGAGAAGAGAAAAGCTGTTGGGCCGGACGGGACACCCTCTGAGTTCTGGAAAAAGATGGGAGACATCGGGTCTAGATGACTCATGGTTCTTATCTTATAGGAAAGCTATCTTCTTCCATTGCACAAAGGAAAGGGTGATACGCGAAATTATGATAACTACCGTTCTGTCAAGCTGATGTCGCACACCATGAAGATCGTTGAACGGGTATTAGATAGCCGACTGCGGAAAATAATACGACTATCTGATGACCAGTGCGGGTTTGTCTCGGGTAAATCAACAACAGATGCAATCCAAAGTATAAGGATCATGATGGAAAAGCATCGTGATTCTTCAAAGGACTTGCATATGGTGTTGGTTGATTTCGAGAAGGCCTTTGACAGGCAACCAAGAGATCTTTTATGGGTAGCGCTAAGACAAAAAGGAGTTCCAGAAACCTACGTGCGAGTGATTATGGACATGTACGAGAGAGCAACGACAAGAGTAAGATGCACCGCAGGAGTCACCGAAGAGTTCGCAATCAAAGTCGGTGTACACCAAGGGAGCGTCCTCAGCCCACTGCTTTTTATAGCAGTCCTTGATTGCTTGCTTGAAGGAAAAGTGACGGACCCCAATGTGCACCAGCTATTCTTTGCTGACGATGGAGCCATTATAAGTGATGATCAGGCGTCCCTACAACGAGCACTTGATGTGTGGGTGGACATTTTTGAGGGACACGGGTATCGTATTAGCTCAAGACAGAGTATCTGTGCTGCCCGTTCTCTGACCCTCATCAGCCTATTCCAGACATTTACTTGAATGGAAGAGTGCTTCCCAAGTGTGAAAAGTTTAAATATCTGGGATCTATGATTAATAGAGAAGCAACTTGTGATGACGACATCAAACATCGCGTAAGCGTAGGGTGGATGAAGTGGCGGGAAAACTTTGCCATCTGTGATCGAAAAATGCCCCCTAAGCTGAAAGGAAGGCTCTACACTTCAGTTGTACGTCCGGCGCTCACATACGGTTCACAATGCTGGACAATGCACAAAAAGTATGAGAGCAAATTAACGGCAACTGAGATGAAGATGCTTCGCATGACAGCGGGAGTAACAAAGCGTGACAGAATTAAAAGTTCAAAGATCCGAGGAAGCCTCCACGTAAAAGAAACTATCACAAGAAATATAGAGCGCGACCGACTCAGTTGGTATTGCCATGTTCAAAGGAGAGATCCTTTGAACCCCGTCCAAAAGGCGTTATCAATCAACGTTCCAATTTCAACACGCAAAAAAGGCAGGCCGAAAAACAATTGGTGCAAACAAATGCAAAAATACCAGCATTTGATTGGCCTCAGCGATGAAGTAATCCCAAACCGGGAAGCCTGCCGCTACTTTCTGAGGTCAAACCGGCGGACCCCACAAGCGGACCAGTAGGAATGCAGTTAAGTGGGAAGGTTATGGTCCTACACTTCTGACCATAACGACGCCGGGATAAAAAGGAAAAGAAGAAGCTACTACCGCAATTGTTTCGATTCTGCCATAGGAAACCTTAGAAATAAATGGAAAATAGTGAGCAGGTTACTTAATAAACCTTCTACCTTTATGCCTTCTCCTCTGCGTATCAACAACTGTTTAGTCTCTGACAAATACAAAATCGCTGAAGCTCTAAATGACTATTACACAATTATTTCCAGTAGTTTACAACCCTGTCCAGTCAACTCTTCTTGTGATATCTGTCTGTGTGCGGAACCAGCTCAAAGAAATAGCTTTGTTTATAAACCTATAACATCTCTGAAAATGCTTAATGCTATTCGCAGTTTAAAAAAACACAAATTCAAGTGGAACAGGTGGTATCTAAATTCTGATTCTAAAAAAAGTAGCTTGGTTTATAGTGGATGTCTTAACGCACATCTTTGATAGCTGCGTTTTTAAAGGGTTTTTTCCTGAAGAACTGAAGTGTGCTGTTCAACCTTTGTTCAAAAAAGGCTTTGCCGTAGTACTGTGTAACTACAGGCCCATTTCTCTTCTCCCTGTGCTAAGTAAGATCTTTGAAAAACTTATAAAAGACAGAGTAGTAGGTACATTTTCTAGACATCAATAATTACTTTAGTCCTAAACAATTTGACTTTCGGAAAGGCAAATCTACCGAAGATGCTCTACTAGAGTTCTGTGTCCAATATTGATGATAAAAAGTGTACAGCTGGCTTGATATTTCCAAAGCCTTTGATATGGTCAATCACAATATTTTGGTTGGAAAACTGATTGATTCTTGGCTTATCTAAAAAATAGATCACAAAGAGTAAAAATGGATGAGATAAGGAGCGAAATCAAATTGTTTAACATGGGTGTACCCCAAGGCTCAGTCCTGGGTCCAATTCTATTTCTCATCTACATTAACTCACTCTTTAGTAAAGAGTCTTTGCACTTGACTTCAGACTCACACCAACCGCTTTCGCACATAGGTTTTTCATATGGTCAGAATAGTCCTTTGGAACTCGGTGCTTACATACATTGGGATTGGAATTTGTTGAGAATCTGATTCGAGAATCATAAATTGTTAAATAGCTCCAAGACAAAAATAATGTATTTTTCTTTGTACTCGGTACAGAATACAGGGCCACATGTCTACTTTCATCCACCTCAGTGTCACAAATTCAAATTTACCAATTTCAATTGTACACATAAACCTACTACTTCCACTTTTCGTAGTTCTCTCAGTTGCAGTGATAACTGTTTTCTTATCGAAGAAGTAGTAGAATATAAATATCTAGGGCTTACTATCGATTCGAATATGAGCTTCTCGTACCACACAGAATCTCTGAAGAAGTATCTACGTTCCATTCTAAGATACTTCTATTATTTGCGAAATGTATGCTCCCCAATCCTACTAAAGAAAATTTACTATGGTATTTTTCACTCCAAGCTTCAATGTGCTTATCTTAACAAAATACAACCTCTCTTAGTTTTACAGAAGCACATATTAAAAATTGTATGTCGCAAACCTGTTAGATATCCTCATTTCCCCCTATTCTGCGACCTTCCAGATCGTCATCTGTATTGTTTTAAAGTATTGAATCTATTCTTTATGAAATCTGGTAATCGAAATTTTCGACTAATTTCTAATCACAATTTACGTGGAAGCTCTTCGCACTTTGTATCTGTTATATTTGCTCGTACTACTGCATACCGTAATTTTTACTCCGTTTTGTCATTTCGCCTATTTAATAAGCTTCCACAGTCTATCAAAGCAATAACAATACCTGGAATGTTCTTAAGATGTGTAAAAAATTAGCTTCCCAATCTCAACTACGCTAGTTTGGAATCTGTTACTTTCGACATTCTGATATAACTCTAACTTTCTTTACTAAGAATTACTTTTGTTGTTTATGGCCACTCCATCATAAACGTTAATTTAAGTTTCAATAAATATTTGAAGTGGCATTCAAAACTATTTTCAATACTTTTGTTAGTAAAATACAGAATGTCTCAATTGTTCATACAATTTTCTATCTGTGCGCTTAAGTTGTAAGAAATCACTTTAATGAAAAAAAATAAAATAAAAAAAATATGACCCTCCGTGGAATTTGTTTTCATGAATTATTTCCATACAAAAATGTCCTCATAAGTAATATTGCCAATTTGCACATTAATTGAAAAACAAACAATCTGAGTGCAAGTTGCTATAAAAATTCATGAACCCCTGGTGCCTAACTCCGGGAATTTATTATGATGCAAAGCGAAGTGTGTTTGATCTCGAGTGCCGTCTGTAGTAAATATAATTGTCTAAATACTTGTCTAAATGCTTCTGTATTAGACATTCAAGTAGACGTTAATAAACAGTGGGTTCCTTTCGCCTGCGGGAACAAACATACATAGGTGACTAAGAAAAGCATCGGTTCTTACAGTTCACGAGCTGAAACGCTAGTTAAAATAATAAAAAAGTGTAGTGCCTATAGAATGCATTTGCATTTGTGTAAGTGTAATGTAGACTTGGGAATTGACGATGATAACAGACATTTCAGAAAATTTGTACACCAATCCCTCGAATTGCACGGTACTCAAATTATACGGTTTCACTTTAACATGGTTTTTAAAATTAACAAAAAAAAATATTTTGTGTTTTCTTTCCAATTTTGATATTTTTAAGTATTTCCGAACGAACTCATTGCCCAAAATCTATAACTCTGCCTTGAATGCACTCATTTAACAAACTTTAGAACGCACAATGGATGCAAATGTCAAAGGGATGACAAAAGTAATTCGGCAAAAGGAATGCTTAAGGGAATAGGTAATTTTATACATGTTTGTTATAAGAAAATATATTTTATAGCATTTTATAGCCTAATAATGCCACCAAAGAGAAATGCGAACATTCAAAAGGCTCAAAGACGAACAATTTCTTTGGAAACAAAAATTGAAATTATGGACAAAATTAAATCTGGACAAGGGTCATCGTCTATAGCAAAACACTATGGAATGAATGAGGCAACTATTAGAACTATAAAACGATCGGAGGATTCAATCCGGAAAAGTGTGGCCAGTGGAACAACAGTAAGTGGCTCTCTGCTTATAAACGAGATAATATAATAGAATCCATGGAAAAAGCATTAATAATTTGGATAGAGGACAACGGTAAAAAAAAATTCCAATTGATACTAGTTCAATTAAACACAAAGCGCTTGGAATCTTTGAGCAAATAAAAGAAAAGAGTCAGCGGCGGTCTACAACAGTTTTTAGTGCAAGCAAAGGATGGTTCGAAAAATTAAAAAAAACGGTATAATCTGCATAATCTTTATCTGAAAGGTGAAATTGCGTCCGGTGATGAAAAAGCAGCAAAGGCATATCCTACAAAATTATCTGAAATCATTCAAACAAATTCGTATGTTCCTGATCACGTATTTAATGCCGATGAAACTGGTTTATTTTGGAAAAAAATGCCCAAAAGAACTTACCTCTCAAAATCCGAGAAATCAGCCGGAGGATATAAAGCAGCCAAGGATCGGATTACGTTACTTTTCTGTAGCAATGCGTCGGGGGGTTGTAATTTAAAACCGTTATTTATCAACCGATCTTAAACGCCACGGGCGATGGAAGGAATAAACATGAATAGCCTACCCGTGCATTGGTGCGCTAACAAAAAAGCTTGGATGACATGCATTATGTTCGAAGATTGGTTTTACAACTGTTTTATACCCGAAGTCGAAAGTTATTTGAAAGAAAAAGATCTCAACTTTAAAGTTCTTTTACTATTGGACAATTCTCCAAGCCACCCAATAACTTTAAAACATCCGAATGTTCAGATTGAGTTTTTACCTCCGAACACTACATCCATGATTCAACCTCAAGATCAAGGTATCATTTCAGCATTCAAGGCCTATTATATGAGGCGAACATTTGCAGATGTTTTAAACAAGTTGGATGAAAACTCCTCACTTACTCTGTCTGGAGTATGGAAAAAGTTTACAATTTTAAATTGTGTGACAAATGTCGCTTTAGCCGTGGCAGAAATAAAAAAATCTAGCTTAAATGCATGCTGGAAAACCATCTGGCCGGCAGTAGTAGCCGAGGAGAATGCAGTCCCATCTACTACAGATGCGTAAAACAATATCGTAGACCTTGCGCATTCGATTGGAGGGGAAGGATTCAATGAAATTGATATCGCTGACATTGAAGAGTTGTTTCTGGATACTGAAATTTCGGATGCAGATCTAGCGGATTTGGTAATTCAGGTGCCTGAAGATGTAACGGAAATCAGTTCTGATGACAGCAATGATTCAGAGGACAAATTCAGCGCAAACATCATCGCTGAAGGACTTCGAATGGGAAAGGAACTTGAGTTATATTTTTTGAACAAAGATCCTAATACCGAACGGGCTTTCAAATTTCAACAAAAAATAAAAAATGCGCTTAGTCAATATGAAGAAGTCTACAAAAATGTCCGCCAAAGTAAACAAAGGTTGATCACAGATTTCGTTTCGTCAACCAAATCTAAAGACAGAAATGCAGCCAGCACCTCAACCCATGTTAGCATACAGAATGCCCCCTCTGCTGAAATTAACGTTTGTGACTGGGATAGTGGTCCACAACTAAAGAAAATACGATTCCTAGCTTTGGAAGATTAAGAAAGAATTCAGAACTGAATTAATTTTTTTTTTGTTTTTTTTTTAACTGAATTTGTACTTATTAAAGGAGTTGTGTTTATGTTTGTGTTTTTCCTTTGTTCAAATAATAAATACATATGAAAAAATTAAAAAATAAAAACCGATTTTTAATGCCTTCTGAATACAAGTAAAGCATCAGCTTCATGACTTGGTATGAAGTGGAACGCATTTTTCCATATAATAATTCTCTCATTTTACACGGTTCCTATGAACATATCTATGAGTTTCAGTTACATTCCTTGATTCGACATCGAATTCCAGTCCTATTTTCGTTTATAAACGCTGAGTCTCGTTTTGCACGGTTTCAATTTGCACGATTTTGCGTGGAATGTATCTACCGTGTAAATTGAGGGATAGGTGTATTTAATTAGAAGTCGGATGGCTTCCCTTCAAAACTCACATTCGGTTTGAACTATGATGCAGGCACAGCGCCGTAAAATGAAAGGACTCAGCCTACTATTTGTTTTTTTAACGAAAAGTCCCTTAGTTTTAAAAAGATCAGGCTCACTCATGTCAATTAGCAAGATTTTTGCATGTGTGCTGATCATTTCTTTTGAATTTTGGATTTGCCAATACCCCACCTTCTTGGACAATTCGATGCGTGGGCTTTAATAAATATTAATAATTTTAAATGGATCATGCCAATAGACTTACCGTATATGACTCCATTTAAAAATAATCAACAATATACTACCAAGGCATGTAGCAGTATATATTCCCATGTAATGGATTGGAATGAAGCTGCCTAGTTATTTTATTGAGAACTCAGAAAAAGCTTCATTACTCTTCCATAAACAATAACCCCAGATAACACATTTTACCAAACATCAACTCTATTGCAAAACTTATTTGCCTAGGTTGAATCTTACTATACTAAAGCCTACTATATGCGGCAGTTAAAGAATGACCGAATTGAGATTGGTGAGGTAAACGTTTGTAGAAGAACTCAACCAACTTGGAATGCGTCACTGCATGTATAGAAGATGCTGACCAGTTTGCTTTCTATGAGATCAACAACATTAACATATTTGTTAAGAGTCAGGCAGTCTTGCTACCACTTGGCAAGAGGCTAGAGACATGCAAAATAAATATCCACAACATTGCCTGGTCTTGTAGACTCTTTACAAGTGTATGAAATTTTACCAGCTTTTTCCTCCACATGTGGCAATACGTTCAAATGGAGGACGGAAGAAAATTGATCTCTTGTCAATAACTTGTCAATAAAAACAAATTTTCTTCAACTATAAAAAGAGTGAACGACAGCTTAAGAAACATTTGTCCTTGAACTTTTTCCACTCAAGCTCCCTGGTATCACTAGTTTTCTCCCACAGCTACGCACCAACCATTCACCAAGTAGGTGATCAAACGGAAATGCTTTAATTCGTTCATAAACAACACCAGTCTGCCGAATCTCACTCGGCATTAATCGCCTCCACCAAACGACATCGGCTTCCGGTCAGGTTGAAAGCACTTCTCTTCTCGCATGATAGAAAACAAATGCACAACAGCTCAGCAGCTAATTAGTTAACTCAGGAATTCAACACATTCACTTCTCCAAAGTTGCGATTCCGGAGTCAAGTTCATACGTATACAAGCGTCTGAATCCATTAAATACAACTTAATTTTATTTATCATCTAATTAGCGAGGAAATTTATTTCTCGCATGCGATTTTACGACCGTTCATGTAAGTACGTACGTTGGATGCTGGTACGTTTACAAAAGCTCGTGAATGCTCAATCGAATCGACAGAAAATGATAAACTCGTAAAATATCGAAAGGAAAACAAATAAATTTACTTAATGGCCAGCCGCCAAGGTTTCGCTAATTTTCGCTCAAGATTTAACGAAAAACTACTTACGGGTGATGGATGGTATGCGTAATGAGGGGCAGCTTTGCGGGTACATTTCCTCATTGGTTTCGCTCGTTTTCCAAAACTGTTTGTTTGTATTCAATTTATGAAGTTAATGTTTGCTTATGTTAGATCGTACTAAAGCAAACAAATGCGCCACACGCAATTCACTTAAATACGAAAATACGCAGCGGTATGCAGTACACTTTAAAGCAACTCATCCGAGGGACGCCTTCGGCAATAAAGGGTATTAGAACTGTTTGTTTTTTGTTGCATTTAAGAGACAATCACTGATTGATATATGGCGGGTCGGTGAACTTGAACTTGATCCGAATCAATCTCTGTCCGAGACAAATCACCGCAAACAGTCGGTGGGATTTGAATACTTCATTAGGGTCAAGAGTTTGACCGGTTTCGACAGAATAAATTAAGAGGGTACTTAACCTACTAAGAAGCTTCATTTGCTCACTAAAAAGTTATTGATCCTCCATAAACATCACAAAGACTGTCGTTAAAACACCACATAAGAACTATTAAGGGACATTTGAGCCTGCCAATCAATTATTCGTTTACGTGCAATAGAGCCCTGGTAAGATCCACAAGGTACATACATAAGGACTTAATCTGGTTCAGAACTTCCTATCATAAATAGCTTATAAAGTTATATAGATACAACTTAAACTCTCACCAGCGGGCCTTTGTTATAATGTTAGAGTTGTTTAAAAATAAAGACTCACTCACAAGATGCAGCTCACTCCTGATATAAGTGGGAGCTTGATTTGGTGTTTCAAAAGTTAAATTCAATGATGGAATTAAGGGCACTGGCATTAAGATTACGTTCTTCTTCTTCTTTTCCTTTTTCCGGCGTTCTTATGGTCAGAAGTGTAGGACCATAACCTTCCCACTTAACTGCATTCCTACTGGTCCGCTTGTGGGGTCCGCCGGTTTGTCCTCAGAAAGTAGCGGCAGGCTTCCCGGTTTGGGATTACTTCATCGCTGAGGCCAATCAAATGCTGGTGTTTTTGCATTTGTTTGCACCAATTGTTTTTCGGCCTGCCTTGTTTTTTTTTTTTGTGACACGGGCATGCTCCAGAATTTTTTCTTACAACACCGGTGATCTCCAGTCGTGTCAACCCACTGATTTGCATGTACACTTGTGGGGCAGTTTAATGGTGGTGTATGTGTCCCTAGGCTCACCTTGGTGTTTTCTAAAATGCCTAGATGTGATTTTTGTTTACCTTTGTTTTAGTCGCCTTTTACGACAAGCGAGAGGTATCGCTGCAGGGATATTCTTAGCCCGTCCCTGCACGGATGGGCATTAAGATTACGTTAACTTATAATAAATAAGAGACGAACATATACCAAGTAAATATAGAGTTATCTACAGTCCCCAATCAAACTTGGTAGATGAACCTTAGGTGAAAAGCGTATATCCTTTCAATTGGATTTTTGGCACTATTATAAATATTCAAAAATCGTTCGCCTGTATGACCTAAAAGATTATCAGCTCAACAGAATGTGTGATGTCTAGTTTGGCGATAGGTTCAAGGATTTGTACTATATCAAAATATGTGTAGAATGGAAATGAATGTTCATTAGAATCATCGTCTCTAATCACATCAGCGGTGACACTAGGAAAGATCGAGCTCACTACCTCACTTATAGTGCTACAGTCAAATTTAAAGAAAAAAAAAGGTTAAAGAGGCGTAACCTCCGATTTTTTTCCGACCTTATTAATGTACATTTTACTAACTAATAATTTAGTTCCAAGCCTAAGGATTCTTTGGTCTATATTTAGTTTTAAACTATTTAGGCTAACGTGGTATTCTGCTATTAAGGCACCTTTTTCACACACAATCTTTGCAGGTTAGATTAAATACCATTTAATATAGTATTATAATTTCTGATCCATACTTCAACTTCAAATTGAATATTTCCAATTCGAAACTTGTATAGAATAAGCATTAGGATTAGGATCATTCTCCTCTGGGTTTCAGACCACAGTAGTATAAAGGGAAACCAAAAGGCCGACGAGTAAGCCAAGCTTGAAGTCACCGCTAATACTCACTTTTATTATCCTTTAACATTCTTTAACTTTAATAAAAAATAGCTAATCGTATTACTCTCGTTTTTACAGGCTGGATTTAAGCAACCAAACTAATTCCACATATGTTAGAATGAGTGGTGTTATTAAAATGGCACATCAGCACTCATGCACTTTGGTTTTCCCTACCTACCTACCTGTCCATATATCGCTCGGTCTACATTTAGTCATTTTTTTTTACATTTCGTGCAGGTTCAAGAGTGTACGCTCTTATGGTGTTTGTCACACAGCCTGGACGGAGTGCAGATAGTTTGTTACGAAGATGTTCGTTCACTACTCTCCGGGGGTGTTTGTCCTAAACAGGATTGGAAAGATTCGACTGAATTTGTCACGTTGGTTGTAGTTCACAGTGATTTTATTAGTTTCTATATCATTAAGATGTTATATTGGAAATTTACACACAGAGTACGAATTTTGAAGTGATCTTAGACTGCGAGTGTTATGCCTTCGTCAACACTTTTTGATCATCTCTCATCCACAACTGATGTTGTTGCACATATTTTCCGTATAGGAATTGGTCTTGACTGTGGACAGACTTGAACTGCGGACCTTTGGCTCAACAGTTGGTGATGATTATCATTACACCACGACCACCCCCGTTGAAACACTTAAATACATATCATAAAGTGTATTTATTTTTCAACCAGTACTAACTTCAAAGAGTAGTATTTGTCAAACTAATTGTCAGATTGGAAGCTGTCAATGATATTTTTTTGCAATTTTCTCTTATTGACATACGCTTCAACAATGATTCCAAATTTTAGAAATTATCGTTCTGCGCGTCAAACTTATGAAGCACTTGCGTCATATTACAGCTGACAAAATAGGCCATCTAAAAACATTATTATTGACTGTCTTGACTGGAATTATTGTTGACGTTATTGTTTCGCACAAAATTTTGAAGCCGGGTAACTATCCCTCGAATAGTTCAGACCAGCGATAAAGCCGAACATTAACAATCGACGCATTTCATAGTGAAAACAGTAGAGTTCTCTCCAGTCAATGGCTATATAAATAGTTTACGATCCACATACGATTCGGAGATAAGGATAAGATTGATGATCAGGAACCAAAAAGAAAATTACAGAAAAGCTGTAAGTTTGTGGCGATAAAGTTCGTTATATAAAATCGAATAGCCCGAGCATGTTCCCACAGATAAATAAAATATTCAAGAGAAAAGATCATAACGATATCCCTTATGTCCGAGTCTCGTTAGTCCGAGTGCGTTACTCCGGTGAGATCCTTCTCGCCCCTTAATCCCTAAGTAAGATCAGGATTAACTTGTGGATATTTTGGAGGCTGGACGCGTCATCATGCTTTGATGATCTCAGGTTCACTCAATGAGGCCGCCAGGTAGAGTGAGCGACCAGTGAAGTCCAGTCGCTGAAAGATACAATCGGAACGAAAATAGTCGGAACGAAACACACGAGTGGTAGTCAACCTGATTATATTTAAGTAATATATTACCCTATTTAGCTTTAACCTTTAGATTAAGAAAGAGAATGTAGTCCAAAAAATTTTAATAAAATAAGAATATAATAAGTAGGTTTTGGCCAATCAACTGTCAAAATCTCTGTTTTATTGAAAAATCCTGTTCAGCGAAGAAGCTCATTTTTGGCTCAATTGGTATTTTAATAAACAACATTGTCGCATATGGAGCAAATATGAGACTAATACGCGTTTTACCGTCAACAGTACTCACTCTATAGCCCTGCTTATGACTTCTTGGTTCCCAAATTGAATGGCATGAATGTAAAAGGGATGTGGTTCCAGCAAATGACATAATTAACTTATTGAAAGAACCATTCTATGAACGTATAATTTCTCTTAATGGACCTGTAAATAAGCCTCCAACATCGTGTGCTTAGTACAAAACAAAAACTGCTTGCACCTTTACCCATAAGGTTAGCATAAATAAATAAATATAAATAGGCCACGGTTCCCAGGGGGTACATTAATTTGAAAACGAACCGACGAAGGGATAACATCAAAATGAAGAAAAACGTGATTAGAACCGTTATCAGTACCTGCCAAAGACATACTCAGCGACTTGCTGAAAACATTGGGGAACTCTGCTCCTCTATTTTCCATAATAGCTCGCTGGAATATTCACTGAAGATGAATCGCGTAGGACGTCCATGCACCTTCCTCACTGAAGATAAGTTTAAAGAATCGAAAAAGTTGTATGGGTACATTAAATAGCTTCCACACACCAACATTTCCAGCCGTAAAACAAAAAATACAAAAATTGTAATCAACTTCCTCAAAAACACAAATTTGTATATATGTATTTATATAACCTCTGTAATCAAGATAGCCGAAGGCCTCCGTTGCTCTGGCTTACCCCAGCTAGCTTGTAATTTTATTTAATTCAATGTTAGCCTTATCAAATAAATAAATAAATAGTTTCCATCAGACATATAGCTGATGCCACGGTGATTTCATATGACGGCGTTCAAAGAATTTCTGCGAACGAATTGCATAGAAAAAATGTCTCTGCCCATTCGGTATCGGTAATGTTAACCATCGAGCAAAAGAAAAAAACTCGAGAAATTCCAAGCAGATCAGGAAATCTTTTTGTTACCTTTCGTAACCATGGACGAGACCTGGATCTACCATTTTGATCCTGAAACTAAACAACAATCGTTGACTCATAAACGAACCCCCTCACAGACGCCAAAGGAATTCAAAATGTTAAGTCCGGCAGAAAGGTTATGGCATACGTTTTTGGGACGCTGAAAGGATTATTATGATGGAATATTTGGAAAATGAAGCCACTATTTCGGGATTTTATTATCCAGGCCAAATAAGAAGATTGCGGAAGGTCTTTAAATAAAAAGACGACGCACTAGCTCACAAACCCGCAGTTGCGATGACTGCCATTCAAGAAAGGGATTCCAACTGCTCATCCCATTCGCCAGATCAAGTCCAAGCGACTTCTATCTCCTTTCTCGGCTCAAGAAACACACTCGAAGCAAAAAAATTTAAGACGATAACGAAGTAATGGCCGCTTTTGAGGCGTTTTGGTAGAGTAAAGACAAAGATTTTTTTTCTGAGGGAATCCTGGGCTTAGAAAAGGATGGACTAAATGTATTGGAGGCTATGTAGAAAAATATATAAATTTTTTAACTATAATCACCGTGTTTTATTTTCATTATCATTACTTTTAGTTCACCCCTCGTAGTTTGCATAGCGGCCAAATTCATACAGGGTGGTGTAGCTTTCCAATCGAGGTAGATAGGTTGCTAGTGATGGGTCGCACCATTGTTTACCACTTAACATAAGACGATAAGTACACAGTACTCATTGTCAATTCCATATTAGTGTCATGCCAGCTTTGCAATGTCCATAAATACTTATTATCTAAAAGCTTTATAGAAAGTCATACGATATTTTTGTAATTCCTCCACCGAACAATATAGAGCAATTGATTAACTGCTTCTTTTAATTTAATTTTCGTGGGGGCGAACGCCCCCATTTATTGAGCTTAATTCAAGCTAGTTAATCTAATCTTAACCTATTCTCACTTACTAGGTAGGGAGAAGGGGAGGGTGGTTAAGAAGGCGGATTTTTAGGCATCGAGTGCTGAGGTTGAAATCGAAGTAGGGATTCGAATTAACAATTCCCAGCATACGAGAAATAGGTTCATTGGAGCCATAGGCAGTACGGAGGGTGGGTAGATAGAAGAGACGGAGATTTCGTACGTTGCGGGGGTTAGTGTTGATAGAGACAGAGTTATAGAGAGTCGCGCAGTCAGTGGTACCTGAAAGGAGACGATGGATGAAAAGAATGTCAGATACAACTCTTCTTTCTTCCAAAATGTTCATGTTGATTAGTTTAAGGCGGTCTTGGTAGGGTGGTAAAATCAAAGGATTGCCCCAGGGGAGACCTCGAAGAGCAAAACGTAGGAATCGGCGTTTGATGCTCTCGATTCTAGAAATGTGGGTTTGTTGGTAGGGAGACCACACTTGGGAGGCATATTCAAGAAGGGGCCGGACAAAGGTTATGTAAAGAGATCGGGTAACGTAAGGGTCCGAGAATTCTTTAGACCATCGCTTCACGAAATGGTCTTGAAGAACTTGGTGTCGTCGGCGTTTAATGAGATGTGGGAGTGTTTGATCACCAATTCAAGATCGTTTATGGAAAGAACGAAAAGAAGTGGACCTAAGTGGCTGCCTTGGGGGACGCCGGAAGAGGCTAAAAAGGAGTTAGAGAAGGCAGATCTAAAACGAACATTGTAATAGCGATTTTCCAGGTAAGAAGATATCCACTTCAAAGAAATGGGGTCGAAGCCAAGGGAGGACAATTTGAAGAGTATCAGTCTGTGGGAGATTTTATCGAAAGCTTTACTGAAATCGGTTGAGATAACGTCGACTTCTTTGCCGTTCTCTAAGGCTGATAGGGTAAAGGACACAAATTCAACAAGGTTAGTGGTTGTGGATCTGCATTTGAGGAAACCGTGTTGTCTAGGGGAGATTAATGACTTGCAGCGAAAACTTAGTGTTTCGTACAAAGCACTCTCGAAGAGTTTAGGTATATGTGATAGTTTGGCAATGGGACGATAGTTGTTAACAACGTTCTTCGGACCTTTATGTATAGGGGTGATAAATGAGGTTTTCCATAAGCGGGGGAATTCACCTTGGGATAGGGATAGGGTGAAGATTTTCGAGAGAGGGCGAGAGATGGTTGAGGAGCATTTTTCTTAGAAATATGGCAGGGAGACCGTCGGGTCCAGGAGTGAATTCATCATTAAGTAGATTTAATTTATTTTCGATGACATGAGAATCAATTGTGTGTGGGAGAAATGGTCCAAGCGAAAAATTCGGTAGATAATCAAAGTATGAGAAGCCTGGAGCAAACGAGTCGTCGGAGAAAGACTGTTTAAAGAAGGTGGCGAAAAAGTTGGCGATAATATTGGGATCATTCGAGGTTTGATCGTGGAAGGAGAGGGAGGTAGAATAGCCATCGGATTTTCTTTTGTAGTTAACAAACTTAAAGAAGGACTTTGGACCGTTTATAAGATTGGCTTGCGTTTCTGTTAAATAGCGTTGATAGAGGACTTTGTGTAGGCCGGTAAAGTGGAGATAGCTGCCCAGGTAGTTAGAAAAGTCATTGGATGATTGAGTACGAAGGAAGATTGTCCATTGCTTATTTCTTTTGTTTCTTAGAGAACGGAACCTGCGATTATACCAGGGTGGGGGGTTAAGGGTATCATTATGGTTTTCGTATTCAAAATCAAGGTCGTATAAGTTCTTTTGTGCAAGTGTCTTATCTCAATCAAGGTTTTTGCGAGTTTTTGCGATTCGAAGATAACATGTGCTTTCCACAAAAAATCCAGTAAACATACCTGCAGGTGTTATAACGTCTGATTGCACCTCTCACAGGTTCAAGGGCATCTGTTATTTTAATACAGCTTAAACGCCCCCTTTAAATATAGTCCACCCTCAGCCCTCTAATCCACTTATTCACGTACTTGATGCATTATATTTTTATTGCTCGTACTGAATCTATCCACAATTACTGTGCACTCGATTTTATCGATTGCTTATCAAAGTTTAAAAGGTTTCCCAAGTAAATGTGTTTTTATTCCCAAGTTTTCTTTTTTTCTAAACCTATTATCAGCCAATCGATATTACATAAACCTATTTTAATGACACAGAAGAATCATGGTGTGACATAATCAGGAATGAAATAATTATTTTTTTGTCGATATTTTGAATGGCCTTCACGTGATTCAAAAAAAAATTGAAAATGCGTAAAACATTAGAGATTCGTTCGGATTTCTTTTTTCTGTTGAAATATTTATTCAACAGCATAGGTGTGTAGTGAGCTGAAATGTATTTTTGTTTTCAAATTTTTGAATAGGGTGACGCACTGAATCGTGCAAATAGTAGTATTGTCTTGTGAATAATGCAGATCATAAAGTTTTTACAATGAAAAAGGTACCATCATTCGGTTGCTATAAATATTCATTGATACAAGGGACAATCTTAAGCGTCTTTCATGTTATCACAGAAGAGTTAATTGTTTTTAGTTAGACCTAAGGTCTTGACAATGGCATTGTAATGGGAGCCGTATAGCCGAAAGAAGTATAGAAATATTATCTGCCCTTTGTTCTCGACAAACAAAAACGCCACATTTGAGGACGTAACTAGATTATTAGCTTCCAAATCACATTGAATTCGTATAAGTGGGGTTGTTATAACAAGTTGCGACTGGAAAGGTAAACACAGTCACAGAAGAAGAATATAGCTGCCCGCATGTTGTTTCCCGTTTTTAGGGCTTTATTTTATCATTTTGATCTGCACAGGCTTGTACGGTATAAACCAAAAGTAAAAGGCATATTAATTGCATGCAAATTTCATGGTCTCGAAGAGAAAAGAAATTGTAATTATTCTAAATAATCTCAATGGCAGCGAAGTACTAAGTACGACTCTCCCCAAAAGACATTTTGTCCCTTCGTTTCCATATTAAACGAGGTATACGGGGAAACAGGTAGTACCCCCTAGTGGTGGCCGGCTTTTTAGCTACGTTCCCGTTTCCTGAACGAAAATTGATGTTCCAGATCGGAAAAAGCGGCCACAAATCAGCCAAGGCTTCTTGTCCCATCAATCGATACATTTTTTGCCTTAAACCCTCGAGATGGACTTGAACTGCATATTTACGAGCTCATAAGGATCAATCCGTTTTGAAACTCACAATACGAAAAAGTAAATCCAAGATGGCCTTATATGAGGTCGTGCGCATCGTTGGGAGATCTGTCTCCCTGTCACTTCATGCATAAACGATAGCGACTAGAACCACCGAGAAATCTCTGTTTGTGAAGATTTCATCCGCAGTTGAACAATTTCTTACCTCGGAACCAGAACCATCCAATCGCAATTACGAAATACTTTACCTACTAAATCAGTGGCATTCCCCAGGCAGGGTTATATCACCTCATGTATGGCTCAAAGAAATAAAACTGGTCGCATATATGGGCGATGTGGTTAGCTTAGGATTAAGGTTCTAAGAATGTGCGATAAGAAATCAGAGAAAGGGCTTTAGTAATCTCAACGGAAAACAAACTGTACCTTCTTCTTCTTCTTCTTTTCCTTTTTCCGGCGTTGTTATGGTCAGAAGTGTAGGACCATAACCTTCCCACTTAACTGCATTCCTACTGGTCCCCTTGTGGGGTCCGCTGGTTTTTACCTCAGAAAGTAGCGGCAGGCTTCCCGGTTTGGGATTACTTCATCGCTGAGGCCAATCAAATGCTGGTGTTTTTGCATTTGTTTGCACCAATTGTTTTAGGCCTGCCTTTTTTGCGTGTTGAAATTGGAACGTTGATTGATAATTCTAATTCTGTCACGCTTTGTTACTCCCGCTGTCATGCGAAACATCCTCATCTCAGCTGCCGTCAATTTGCTTTCATACTATTTGTGCATTGTCCAGCATTGTGAACCGTATGTGAGCGCCGGACGTACAACTGAAGTGTAGAGCCTTCCTTTCAGCTTAGGGGGCATTTTTCGATCACAGAAGATGGCGGAGTTTTCCCGCCATTTCATCCACCCTACGCTTACGCGATGGTTGATGTCGTCATCACAAGTTGCTTCTTTATTAATCATAGATCCCAGATATTTAAACTTTTCACACTTGGGAAGCACTCTTCCATTCAAGTAAATGTCTGGAATAGGCTGATGAGGGTCAGAGAACGGGCAGCACAGATACTCTGTCTTCTTTGAACTAATACGATACCCGTGTCCCTCAAAAATGTCCACCCACACATCAAGTGCTCGTTGTAGGGACGCCTGATCATCACTTATAATGGCTCCATCGTCAGCAAAGAATAGCTGGTGCACATTGGGGTCCGTCACTTTTCCTTCAAGCAAGCAATCAAGGACTGCTATAAAGAGCAATGGGCTGAGGACGCTCCCTTGGTGTACACCGACTTTGATTGCGAACTCTTCGGTGAATCCTGCGGTGCATCTTACTCTTGTCGTTGCTCTCTTGTACATGTCCATGATCACTCGCACGTAGGTTTGTGGAACAACGAACACCATATGCAAGTCCTTTGAAGAATCACGATGCTTTTCCATCATGATCCTTATACTTTGGATTGCATCTGTCGTTGATTTACCCGAGACAAACCCGCACTGGTCATCAGATAGTCGTATTATTTTCCGCAGTCGGCTATCTAATACCCGTTCAACGATCTTCATGGTGTGTGACATCAGCTTGACAGAACGGTAGTTATCACAATTTCGCGTGCAAAGGAAGAAGATAGCTTTCCCTCCATTGATTAGGCATAATGTCGCCTCTCATAAGTTCGGAGATAAGAACCATGAGCCATCTACACCCGATGTCTCCCATCTTTATCCAGAACTCAGAGGGTATCCCGTCCGGCCCAACAGCTTTTCTTTTCTTGGAGTTTTTAACCGCGTACCGAAGGGGGGAATTCATCATTAAGTTGCTTTATTCTTTCTTCGATGATAACGGGGTCGACACTACGAGGGAGAAATAGTCCAAAGGAGAAGTTTGGTAAATAGTTGAAATAGGTAGGATCGGGTGCAAAGGATTCATGGGTGAAAGATTGATTGACAAAGGTGGCAAAAAGGTTGGCGATGTAATGAGGATCATTGGAAGTGTCATTATTGAAGGAGAGTGAGTTTGGGTAGCCATCAGATTTTCTTTTGTAATTAACGAATTGAAAGAAGAGATTATTTATAAGGTTAGTTTGCATCTCAACTAAGTAGTGTTGATAGAGAGGTTTATAAAGATCTACAAAATGCAAGTAAGTATAGTTAGAGAAGTCATTTGGGGATTGAAGGAAAGTTGTCCAGAGCTTGTTCCGTTTGTTTCTCAAAGAACGGAGCCTGCGATTATACTATGGTGGGGAGGTGGAGGAGGTTTTATGTCGAGAAAAGGGTACATAAAGGGAGAAGGAATTAAATATTTCTTTGTAGAATATACATAGATATGGCATCATTTTCGGTAAGATTGTTGAAATTAAAAGGAGCATTATTAAGATATTCATTGATTTGACGGAAGTTGACTTTGTGAAAATCGTGAGAGATTCGAATGTATAGGGGAGTTGTGAAAGAACGAGAGAAGAACGGGAGGGTGCTAGTTGTCGACGGTTGATAGGGACAGCGGAGAAGCTGAAACTGAGGAGTTGAAGGGGTCATTTGTGAAAATGAGGTCGAGTTGTCTGCCCATGTAATTCAAAATGCCGCTGACTTGGTTAAGGCTGGAATCAGCTAGGCGATCAGAGAGGAGGCATTCTTTGGCTGCAGTGGGATTAGAGGAATGTAAAACGATTGGTCGTCTGAAGAGATCTATTTAAGGTGAGGAAGGTTGAAGTCACCGAAAACTAGGATCTCGTCTTGGGGATCTTGTAAATCAATTAGGGTAGTACAATATTAATAGAAACAAAGTCGAGACATGGCGAAGATGAAGTTACAATGAGGGAGGAGTCAATTGAGTTTCGGACGGCTAGAAGAACACCGCGGCATGGACAGCCATGGACAGGTTAAAGTTGGATGGGAATAGTTCAAGGTTGTTTATACTAGGGTTAGGTTCGTTTCGGTTAAGGCAAAGATTTCAAAAGGTAAGGCATATGATTGCTGCAGGACTGCCTGAGTTTTAGAGCGTAAACCTCTTACATTCTGATAATAAAAGGTAAGAGGAAGGTTTTCGGGGAGCGTTAGAGTGGCAGGGGGGGGGGGAGATTTTTAGGGACGAAAAAACCTATCATGGTCAGCTTTGCTACGCTTAAGGTGCGATATGCGCTTTGAGTGTATATATGTATGTATTGTCTGAAAGTATCAAGATCGTTTGATACTTTTTTAATGAAAAGGTTCTTGAGAGTAGTGAAATCGGTGGGGAGACCTTCCTGTTGTATTGAGACCATTACGCTGGTGTTTGTTTTACCTTCACAGCAAACCGAGTCTGATTTGTCATGAAATTAAGCCAAGAAGAGTCGAAGAGATCTCATAGATCTTTTTGTCTCTTTACCTGGAGAGAGCGTATCGAGATTCGTTGGGGTCAATAGATTGCTGAGTAAGTTTGACTGAAGGTGACAGTAGGGGATCAACGAAATATTTGGAGGGGAAAAGACTGAAGACTCGCGTCAAACTCAAGAAGAATTGGCACGATCAGTGGGAGTGACACAGCAAGCCAATTCAAAACGTCTCAAAGCTATGGGCATGATTCAGAGAGAAGAAACTTGGGTCCCGTATGAGTTGAAACCAAGAGACGTTGAACGGCGTTTGTGTGTTTGTGAACAGTTGCTTCAGATGCAAAAACGGAAGGGATTTCTGCATAGCATTGTGACCGGGGACGAAAAATAGGTTCATTACGATAACCCTAAACGCAAAAAATATCTCGACCATGCTTCCACGTCGACGGCCAAACCGCCGAATATCCACGGCTCCAAGATCATGCTCTGCATTTGGTGGGACCAGCTCGGCGTCGTGCACTAAGAGGTGTTAAAACCGAGTGAAACAATTGCACGTTATCGAAAGCAATTAATGCAGAGCATTAAAAGACAAACGGCCGCAATATAGCGAGAGGCACGATAAAGTGATTTTGCAGCACGACAACGCTCGACCCCACGTTGCAAAAGAGGTCAAAACGTACTTGGGTGGTCCTATCCCACCCGCCGTATTCTCCAGACATTGATCCCTCTGACTATTACCTCTTTCGATCAATTGCGCATGGCCTGGCTGGCCAACACTTCCGATCTCATGAAGAAGTCACAAATTGGACCGATTCGTGGATCGCAAAAGATGAACAATTTTTTCGACGCGAGATTCGTATACTGCCCGAATGCTGGGAGAAAGTAGTGGCCAGCGATGGAAAATACTTTGAATGATACATGTGTTACCAATTTGTTTCATTAAAGCCTCAAACGGCGGAAGCAAAGTTGTACACCTAGTAATAATTTCTCATAATTCATAAAATCATTGTTGAGTCTTACACTCGCAGGTGCCTTATAACCACTAATCATCATGGTAGCTGCAGGAAGAAGGAATCGAAATCGAGTCGCAACAAATAGGCAGGAGCAACCATGAGAATGCAAATCTTTACCTGTGGAGCTTAAATTTAATTAACTTCTGATTGAAAAGGAAATATAAAGCACATGTACCTTTGTTGTTTTTTGTTCATGCTATCTATAAGCCAAACCGTTAGACACATAACCTAAACAAATTTCACCCTCCCCCACAGTTTAAGAGAATATAAACAGCAAGTGAGCTTCCTTCATTAGTCGAAACCATACATACAAGTACAACCACACATCTAATGAAAACGAAAGGAATGTGTGAAATCGACAAAACTCATACATACCTCCAAGTTGCATTGAACTGAAAATAGATTCCTTCAATGCCACAAAAACTGTTGATGTACACGCGTCTCTAGCAGAAACTAAACAAACTGCCAACACACAGGCAATCATAAGGTATTTCGGTATCCCCCAAAGTCAAGAGCAAGCAAACTATGACGGATATAAAGAACAAAAATAAGACCAATGTCAAGACGCAACCTCATCCTTAGCTCAATCGTTGCACAACCAAACAAATCCTTCGTTTACCAATATTGTGGTTCATGTAAATATTTACATTAAAGCTATCGCTTTGAACTCATCCATTACAACGGTAATTAGTTGATTTTAACAAATCGAAAAAACAAAAAAAAAACGGATTCCGCAGTGAACAACAAGTGCCCTGCGATGCAAAGTCATTACCGCAACCGTCAAGAAGGTGGTGGACTCAAGGCAGATGCCATTGCTTTCGTGTTTCGTATACATTTGCCGTTGAATTGTACTTTTTATGTTTTTGTTTCTATTTTTCGAACGAATTAACGGTGCTACCCGAGAACTGCTCTCGTTGAACGTGGGCAAGTGTGATTTTAAGAAATATTTGCGATTTCCCCGACATAGAGTGGGTGTCGAGACATACATATGTATTTCATCTGCAACATAAAAGTCTGTTTTTTGCACCTTTATTTGTAATCTATCCCATTTTCAAAAATACCTTATAAGTAGTTTCCAGGTAAAAATTCTCCATTGTGATCGGACAAGTCGAATCAAATAAATAAACAAATACAATACAAAAATAAGAACTAAACACATACCATGACGAGGAACAAATGCGCCGGAACAATACACATCAATTTAAAATTTTACATTAATTTCAAGCTTTTTCTCACTTAAATAAATATGTACTTAGTATCAATCTAATGGACCTCTATTGGTTATTCAGAATAGCAGAGAGTGAATTAGATTGATGTTGGTATATTTATAAAATACATGACGTACAAGTCGCTTTAGTAAAGGTATCTTAGAGTGTTTTATTGAACTTATTTAAATCTGAACTGACCAACGCGTGATTGAATAAATGATAAATAAAAATCATTGGGACCGAGGAACATTTTTGAAAACCTCCCACTCACAGTGTGCTCTGAATTCTTTCGTCATATGACAAAATCGTTTAAGCAATGGTATGAGCGGACTTTTGAATAAAGTGAAACTTTATTCCAAATAAATATTTTTTATTTTTTTTTATATTGTCTTCATAAATATATGTTTTACTGCAGCCGTAAAAAGAATTGTTTTATCTACAGAACGGAATTTATTTATCCACAAGAGCCTTCATTAAGCCCAAGACAAATTAATAAGTTACAAACACGTAGGCGCATGAGAATCGATGAAAAAATTTGCAAAATTCCGAGTATTCTGCATCCTACAGAGGCATTCTATATCAGTCCAGATTTATTATTATACTTAATACGTTTTTGATTTTACCACTCAAAGGAAATCTGAAGCGATTCCCACCTTCATTAATTACTCGCCCACAGCAGGAATAACAACCCATGGCTGCGTAGAATAGGCTTAATAATCATTTGTCACAGCCATTGTCAAATAACATATGGATCCAACTTCATAATCAACATTTCCCAATATATGTAATGTTAAATGTGAAAAGGATAAAAACACATGACTAGAGAGAAATTTTAAAACAAACTTGTCCTCAACTTTAAGACTATATTTTGCCTTTCCCACTAAGCACTTATAAACACATTTTTGCTTTAAGCAGTCTATTGAAATTAGAGTAAATGAAGTATCGCGTCAGAGATGTTCCCTCTGATGTGCTGGGTTTCAAATCGAGACCGCCTAGAAACGCCTGGTTTGACCTGCAATGCGAACGAGCCCATGCAGCAAAGCAAGGCGCATACAAAGCCATGCTGTATAGAAGGACGAGAGCTGCTTGCGAGCTCTACAAGCAGAAAAGAAGGGAAGAACATGTGTTTTTCAGAAAGAAAAAAAAGGAGCACGAAAAGCGTGAGATCAAGGAAATGGAGAGATGTCATAACAGGAATGAAGCTCGAAAGTTTTACCAAAAAGTAAAACGAACATGTCAGGGCTATAAAGCCAGAGCAGAAGCCTGCCGGGATGAAAACGGCGATCTAGTAGTAGAATCACAATCGATGCTGAGAATATGGCAGGACCACTTCTGCAGACTGTATAACGGCGATGATAGACAAGATACCGCTGTCAGGCAGAATGATCCATTCGCCACGACGATGACGTAAGAGAATCCCGTCCACCCGACATTGACGAACTCTAAATAGCGATATCGAGACTTAAGTCCAATAAAGCCGCTGGCGCGGACGGCCTGTTTGTTGAAGTTTTCAAGACGGCTGGAGATGTGTGCATGCACCAACTTATCTGTAAAATATGGTCGGAGGAAAGCATGCCCGACGAATGGAATCTCAGCATCGTTTGCCCGGTCCACAAGAAAGGAGACCTCTATAATTACGCCAATTATAGGGGAATAAGTCCCCTCAACGTCGCATACAAGATCTTCTCTGACGTATTGTGTGAACGCCTGAAGTCCTTTGTGGATATCCTGATCGGCTCTTATCAGTGTGGCTTCAGGCCAGGCAAATCCACAATAGACCAAATATTCACACTGCGGCAGATCTTGGAGAAGACCCAAGAATTTCAAATCGATACGCACCACCTTTTCATCGATTTTAAAGCCGCGTATGACAGTGTGCATAGAGACGAGCTATACGGTGCCATGTCTAGTTTTAACATCCCTGCCAAACTCGTCCGATTGTGCAGGTCGACAATGGAGAATTCTCGCTGCTCCGTTAAGGTCGGTAATGAGCTAACACAGACCTTTGGTGTTAAAAAAGGATTTATGCAAGGTGACGCACTGTCATGCAATTTCTTTAACATCATACTTGAGAAGATCGTACAAGAGTCACTGGCCAACACAAGAGGTACGATTTATTTCAAGTCCTCCCAACTGCTTGCGTATGCAGATGACATTGACGTGATCGGGAGATCGCAGCGAGACGTCAATGAGGCATTCATAAGCATTGAGACGGAAGCGGCCAAAGTGGGTCTTAGCGTTAACGAGGGTAAGACCAAATATATGCTGTCATCGAAAAAAGACACACAACACCGACGTCTGGGCAAGAACGTCATGCTTGGCAGCTATAATTTCGAAGTAGTCAAGGACTTCGTCTACCTTGGCTCACTTATGTATGACCAGCGACAACAACACCAGCGCTGAGATAAAACGCAGAATAACTCTTGCCAAACGCTGCTTCTTTGGGTTCAAGAGGCAATTGAGAAGTAGAGCCCTCTCTCGAAAGACCAAGATAACGTTGTACAAAACCTTAATCATCCCAGTCCTCCTTTACGGCGCGGAGGCTTGGACTTTAACTAAAGCGGATGAGGACGCTCTTGGTCGTTTCGAGAGGAAAATTCTGCGTTTAATCTATGGTCCCGTTTATACTAGCGGTGTATGGAGGAGAAGATACAACGAAGAACTGTACGGGCTGTACAGCGACATGGACCTGGTACGACGTCTCCGGATCCAACGTCTAAGATTGCTGGGCCATGTAGAGCGGATGGACACGGCTCCGGCCCGAAGAGTCTTCGAATCCAACCCGGAAGGACGACGCAGCAGGGGACGGCCGAATCTTCGGTGGCGCACGCAGGTGGGGGGGGCCTCAACCGTCTGCGCGTGCGGCGCTGGAAAGGCCCAGGTCCACCGCGGACTGTAGCGCCATATAAGTAAGTAAGTAAGAAGTATCCCGTCAAAAAGTTTAGAAAATTCCTTTCCTGCAAATAGAACATTTCCCGGCAAGCTGCATGTCGAAAACGAAAGGTGGGACTCCCGGTGGGGATAAGATTTCATATTCCATGATCAAAACGTTGCTATTAGTATTGAAAACTAGACTCGCTAAGCTTTATAGGAACATTCTCACACCGGCAGCACCCCCCTTCACTGGAAAACCATATACAAACCCTCACAAAAGTATTCGGAATTATGTTTTTTTCCGGATTTGAGTGCTGATAAATAACAAATAATTAAGGAATAATAATAAAACATTTAAATTTTTACATTTATTCCCTATTAACAAATAATTTAACAAAAAAATTAATATTTTCTCTCTACAACAACAAAAAAATTAAAATAAACAATAACGGAGCGAATTCCATGTCACAAAAGTATTTGGAAATTTTGCTATTCACTAATATAATTTCCAAATAAAAAGTAAAACTAAAATTTTAATGTCGTGTGGCAAAATCTTTTTGCTTAACAATTTATTTTAATTTTTTTGTTGTTGTAGAGAGAAAATGTTAATTTTTTTGTTAAATTATTTATTAATAGGGAATAAATGTAAAAATTTAAAAATTTAATTTTTTTATTATTATTGCTTAATTATTTGTTATTTAATAACACTCAAATTCAGAAAAACCATAATTCCGAATACTGTGAGGGACAGTAGATACATACATACATGATTTCCTGTGATAACAGTTCGCATTTCTGTCGAATATTCTCCTTAAGGGCTGCGGACGCGAACGTCCGAAGCTTGTTGGCATAAGCCCGTGACTTGAAGCAGTCTCAAAGAAAGAAGCCTGGCGTGGTTAAATCGGGCAATCTTGCTGGCCATGCCAAATCGCCAAAACGGGAGACTACGCGACCAGGAAACGTTTCCTTCACAATATCCATTGTGGTTCGTGCTGCGTGTCTTGTTGAAACCACATGTTCACCAAGTCGACTGATACTTTGTACGGGAACATATGTAAGTCTTTCACAAAATCGCTGTAGGGTCGGTCTGGTGTGTCCAAATGCGTGGCCCGTCGTCTGGTTGATGTTTCTTCATTCTCAGCAATATCGGCAGCCACAGCCGTAATATTCTCGGCCGAACGACCAGTCCGGTGGCGGCCACGCCCTGCATGGTCTCCTGTGGTTCCAGCCTGTTCGAGTCGAGTAGCTTAGCGCCGGAATGTTTGTCCAGTTGGCGCGACACGATTAGAAAATCGACATTGAAATTCACGCTGCGCTAACACCACCGACCTATTATTGGTCAAAAATTTCGACACAATTATTCCACGCTCTTGCGGAGTATAGTATTCCATTGCTTGTTTTTTTGTATACTGTAACTATCTAGTTCATAAAAGTGAAATATGATTGACGTACGACACAATTTGTAAGAATTATTAATTTTGCGCCACCTTGTACATCAAAATTACAAAGATTAATTACAAAGATGGTTGCAAATCGACAAATCTGATGAGTGGTATCCAAGTTGCTTTTAAGACAGACACAGGTTACTGATACTTATCCCTCCATTTAACCATTTTAATTCCAGACTTTGAAAAAGCATTCAACAAAATCAGAATACATCTTATAATTAACAAACAGAGAAATCTACGTAAGAGAGCAAGTATACATTTTTTCATCGATTTTCCTACTACTCAATGATATTCCGTAAGGCTCTCCATAGTCAGTAGTTTTGTTTTTCTATCGCTTTTGATGAAACACAAGTCAATAGATCACTATTAATAAATCTTCTGCAAGCCAAATGACTTAATTTGTTCATGATCTACCACATCGGGTGCAAGACTTTCGCTTGACAAATATACATACATCACTTCACATTCGTCCGAAAACATCTTGCAACATCCAGTTTTGGCCTTAATGTTTGCAATGTCCAAATAATACTTGTCGACAATTTAGCCTATATTGTATCTCTTAGCCATGTCATAGAACCATGGGAGAACCATGTCATAGAACTTTAGAACTTCTGACAGAATTACCATTGTTAACTACGAAAAGTAATATACACATATGTAAGTACCCTCTGCAGTATATTTGAAACTCTTATTTTAAGCCAAATCAAAAATCAATCAAGCAGCAAGAAGAGGCCAGCTATAAAGCTGCCTATCTACAGCTAAATACATAAATGTAGCTGCCTACGCAGTTAAACAGCATAGCCTCTGGATAATTGTGATTGCATGGCCAGCTGAAGAGCTTCTTGACTGTTTGTGGTCACCTAGGTCAGGCACAGAGTTTTTTTTAGCAGCTCTAGTCAGCTGCCCAGCCATATAGCCCATAGTCGCCTGAACAATACTGTGGACTTCCTCACTACATATTTATGATGCGAAAATATCGGCTCTTTTATGATGATGACACAGCTAGTATCTTTGCGTCATGAAAACTGTTCGCTTTTGTATATTCTCAGTCAAAATCTGTGAATGATTTATGGTCGCTCTAGTCATCTAATCATCTAGCCACCATCACAGCCTTAGATCATCTGATTAACATCAAATCGATGCATGTACCGGCAAACTCACTAACATCGACACTGACTAATAAATAAGTTTGTACGAATGTTTTATTTTCCAATTAATCAGCCCAGAAATTAGAACAGAATTAAACAATGGGTAATAGGTAATGACCTAAGTGAAAATTCATTGCCCTTTATTTCTCCTTTCATTCTCGTTACTAAACTCCTTTCACGATACCTGGCCTTTTCTACTACTGTGATGACAGACTGCAGTCTTTAAATGGTGATACACCTTCCCTATACCTCCCATAAAAAATTATCTTGGTCGAAGTTGGACTTCCATCAATAGAGGAACGTATATTCAATTAAAAAAACTCATCGCTAAGCGCCTGTTTCCAAGTGGTTCTATGGTCGACAAACGCTTCAAGCACGCTATTTTCTCTGAACAACTTAAAAGTTTACCACCTGCGATCTCTCACGCATGAAACTACTGGTCAACTTAATCTATCAATAAATCATGTAGGAACGTATCGACCACCAACAAGTCAATTTACTGTCGTAATTTCCAAGGAGTCTCCTCGGATTTTAAATCTAAAAGCTGGAATTTCGCGAAAAAGATTGACAGCACCTCGTAAACACTTGAAATCGGTTTCGTACCACACACAGGGATACTGAACCATCATCGGGAACACATATGGAATATCCGCAGATAGTATATCAGTTATTCAAGCATTTAAAAACTCTCGAAACAACAAATAAAATCAAACTGATGTGGGTCGCTGGTTATTGAGGAATCTAAGGCAATGAACACCTTGGCGAAGAAGATTTTTTTGGTTTTTGGAGGATTCTACTTTTTGTTGGACGCAAATACTGGCCCATTGTACTACCAGACAGACATCTTTCTTTATTGTATTTTCCACGTTGTCCGGAGAAAAGTGAGGAGGGGCTTCCGTGATGTTGAGCTAAGATATTCCCACCACGTCGGCCCCATCGTGCGCCACCGTGCGCGAGTGAAGGCGGAACAGTCGCAGAGAAAGTGTTCTGCTGTGTCATCCTCCTCACAACATGCAGACAGGTAGGCGTCTCACTGATGCCAAGCACGTAGAGATGCTTGGCAAAAGTGTAATGGCCCGTAATGACGCCCGTAAGCCTTCTGCAATCATTTCTCCTTAAGGATAAGAAAAATGTTGCGGACTTCTTGCAGAGATCAAGGCATACGCGCTTAGTCATCCTGCATCCTGTATATTCCCTCTATCTACGACTGTGTGCATTAAAAATCCAGTCTTTGATGTCAGATTTGACCGTGGAAGCAGGTAGACCTAAGGCGGGTTCAGGTCCAGAGAAACTCTCCTCTGAGCCCCTTCTAGCGAGTTCATCGGAGATCTCGTTTCCTGGGATTCCAGAGTGACTTGGAACCCATACAAGCCTAAGTGAATTTAGTCTTCCGACTTTGTTCAAAAAGGTCTTGAGTTCATGCACTGATTTGGAGTTGGATAGAGGGTTGGACACTGGCTTGGAGTGCAGCTTGGCTGTCACTGCAGACCCATATGCTTTTTCCCCTCCACCTGTGTTTCACAACATAGTGCATGGCCATTAGGATTGCGTAAATCTCCGATTGAAAGACAAACGCATATTTTCCTAACGAGAAGTGCAGTGGAATGTTATCGCACTCAAAGAAAACTCCAGCGCCGGATCCCTGCCCAGTCCTGGAGCCATCTGTGAAATTGCGAAGACATTCCATTCCAGGTTCAGTGCCTGGCCAAAGCCAGTCCTGACGCCATGGGAATGTGACTGTGAAATTACAGCGCAGTAGCATGGCAGGTGTCATTGCGTCAGAAGGCATATCCATGATATTTCTCGCGCGGTGGAAGATTCATCATAGAATCTAGAGCAGCTCCCGGTGTACTTTTTTTTTTTTTTTTTTTTATAATTCGTGCAGGTTCGTGCAGAGTTACGCTCTTTTGATGTTTGTCACACAACCTGGACGGGGTGCAGATGGTTTGTGTCGAAGATGTTCGTTCACTACTCTCCGGGGGTGGTTGTCTTGGGATTCGAGAGATTCGACTGAATTTGTCGCGTTGTTTGTAGTTTTTTACAGTAACTTTATTCCATGCCATTAAGATCTTATATTGGAAATGCACACGCAGAGTATGAATTTTGAAGTGATCTCATACTGCTAGTGTTATGCCTTCGTCAGCATTTTTTGATCATCTCTCATTCACAACTGGTGTTGTTGCATGGGTTTTTTTTTTTTCGTATAGGAATTTTTCTTGGCTATGGTCAGACTTGAACTACAGACCTTCCGCTTAACAGTCGGTGATGATTACCATTGCACCACTACCACCCCCTATTGGGGAAAGCCCCCGTGCAGCTGAGACAGACCGCTCTTTGGAGTTTGATGAGTGAAGCCACAGCGTGTTTGCGTGTTAGCCTGCACCACCAAACAACTTATGCATGTGAGATTATGGGTCTTATCATTGCCGTGTAGATCCAAAGGACCTTTTTTTGGCGATAGGCCCCATGTTTTGCCAAAGGCACCTTTGCATTGCCAAAAAGCTGACAGCGCTTTGGTGGTTTTTGATTAAACATGCTTTGACCAAAGAAACTTGATGTGTAAGATGACTCCCAGGTACTTGGATGCCTTTTAGCACTAACTGAGTAATGCCAGTATTTTTCCTCCTCATCGTGAAGAGAACGACATCAATCTTAAGAGGATTAACCGACAGCCCATTTCTCGTGCACCAGTCTTCGATCACATCTACTTTCGCTAAACATGAGCCGACAGAGAGAACAGCAACATCATCCGCATAGACCTGGGCATAGATTCCAGAGGTATTGAGAGCATCGAGCAGAGAGTCGACCATCATGCACCATAACAGCGGAGACAAGACGCCACCTTGCGGGCAGCCTCTGTTTACTCCAGACTTGACACATTGTTCGAGGCCTGCATCAACGATCAATTTCCTGTGCACGAGCATTGCTTTGATCCACAAAACCAGTGTTTCATCTACGCCATGCCGTCTAGCAGCCTTATACATGCTGTCGAAAGTAGAGTTATCAAAAGCGATGTCGACGAAAATGCCCAGTACATACTCTTTCCTTTCGAGAGCGCATTCAATTCTCCCAACTAGGTTTTGAAGCGCGGTCTCGCAGAATTTTCCGCTCTAATAAGCATGCGCCAATAGGCAAGAAGATGATATCAAAATCTAATTCCTCGTTCAAGGCGTTTATCAAAAAAAAATCTCATCAAAACTTTTTAGGCTTTTCACAACAATCAGGTTATCGACTGGTATGCCACCCAATACCACTACAGAAATATATATATATAAACAGAGTTATAAACAGAGTTTAGCTTATTCTACTCGATTTCAGAGGGCGTCAATACCACATTCGCAACCACAACAGCATCAGCATATGGTGCTCTACCATAAACATAAACCACAACCACCCGCTCATAGGATGGTGGGCTATGTTCTTGAAATTTGAAAAGACCCTAACAATATTTATATTTCTAAAATAAATACTTTTAAGAAAAATAATTAACTTAATAGTATAAGAAAATATCCATTCTTATCAACCGTGAACTAGGAGTTTATAATTTGTAACTATATTACCTTGAACCAGGAAGTGTTAAAAACTCAGTACCCGCAGAAAAAATATACCAGACAATTGATCGCCTTTCATTTTGTCATTGTCTCGTATCAGTGAAGGAATAACAATATGAGAAGCAAGTTGTAAGAAAAGCAATTCAGTGAGCGTATTAGGTATAAAAGGTACTCGTATATCTAGCTATGAAAGCGCTACGAAAGTGGATCTGAAACTTTGAAAGCATGCGCATGGTCTATTGGAGAAACAGAAACTAAAAAAACTGTTACTGAACCTGGTCCTCGAGCGTTGAAAAAGAATATCGATAAAATAACTACAGATCCGTCTTCTAATTCTTAGTTGTATGTTGACTCAGAAGAGATGGAGCAGAACAGAGAAGGAAGTAAGGAACAAACTCTTGACAGGTCAATGACATTTTCAACCGTTCCCTCTCGGATGACGCATTTCTCGTCGTTTGGTTTCCATTTAAAAATCTGTAACTAAAAGTAACCATGTAAACCGTACCCAAGCCAAAGCCTACTTGGCATTGGGTTTCATCACGAGGAGCATAGGGTCTTCTAATTCTCTTCTGCCACAATACTCACCAGTTGTCATTTGGTACAAAAATACTGTACTATGGTAATTCTAATCGAATTGAGCATTTCACAAGATTCGTTTTGCATAGAATGCAGATATTGGAATGTTTGCCCAAATTTTAAAGCAATTTCCTTACTTTTAAGCTTAGAATGTATAGCAGCCTTGACAAGAGACACTTTTATCACAATAAACTTTTAATATAAAGACCTTTGGAAACATTGTTCCTCCCTACATCAGGGACGAATATACTAAGGAAGAGAGGTTTTGTTATTGAGTTCCTCGAGGATCGAAACTGAGACCACTCATCTTTATCATATATAAGCCATGTGCTCTCAGTATTTCCACACAGAACCGGATATGCCTAAATATACATTAAGCAAGCAGCTAAGACCATGCACAGCGTTTTGTCACGATCCTGAAGAAAAGGAAATAAGTGATATGCACGATATGCACCACATTAATCTAAATAGAGGTGATCCGAACGGTTTTCACGAGTCTGAATGTCATTTACAGCTACAAGATCACTAAAAATCTAAGGAAATTATAGAAATGTCGGTCGTTTTGTTAAAATTCCTTCTACAAATGTAAAAATACCAAGGAATTGTACAACGGAATGGTTAGTTCCCACACTCTGTGCACAGAATTAACGAGCGATCTGTCCTTGAATTATCGTCAAAAATATTTATGTTTCAAAAATAAGATCAGGTTGTTGCTACAAGTACTCATTCATATATAAGAGGAAAAAGTTTGAAAACATATTGACGAAACTTGTCATTGGAGTTCAATCATCATTAACATGGCGCACGTTTGGCGAAATGGAAATGACAGGCAAATGATCTACAGAACACGAGTAATTGGTGAACTTGCGGGAACCCTATAAACGAGTAATCGAGTGTAGGACCAATAAACATCCTCATAACACCATTTCTTCACTGAGGGATAGTATAACTGTGCAGTATAATATAAGCAAATTAGTTTTAATTTCAATTTGACCTCATATATATTCGGACAGCTGGTCGCCATTTCCACTAAGTTACTGCCATAAAGCTAAAACTTTTCATATATACTATTTAATATAATCGAAGTAAGAAAATCAACTTCTGGCTGGATTAGCGCAGTTGCAAATATACCTACTATTCTTTTCAAATTTTAAGTTCATTATTAAAAAAAAAATGTATTTCCACAAGTTTGGCGTTCTAATGTATTTTAATTTACACTACTTTGAATATAAAAAAAAAATTGCCAAACGATTTTCTTGGTTACAAATACCTGTCCGATGGGTCTAAAGTTAGTAAGATCGGTATTTTCCCAAAGCTGACTTCTACAGAAAATATTCTATAAAATATTTTGGGAAACCATATTGAAATTCAGACCATTTTAGCAACTACAAATATTTACCAGATGAGTACTTTGTTAGCTAGCATTTGTACTGATTCGGTTTAACCAATTCTTCACAGTCAATTGATAAGGCACCCAGATATTGACCGTCTTTTGTCTGAACTCTTTGGTGTTCAGTTCTTTAGTAATGACAGGAGTGCTTATATGATCTTCATGGATCTTCATGGATTTTTTTGCAATACTTCGTCAATATTTTCCACAGCGGGTAATCCTACAAACCTGACGAGCTTAGCAGAGATGTTAAATCATGATATGTCTCTATAGACATACTCATATGTAGCTTTATAAGTCGACAAAAAGTTGGTGAGTGTCGTCCTAAAACTGGTGAGTCTTCTCCAAGATCAGGCGTAGTATCGATATTTGGTCTATAAAAAACGTTTCGTCAAAACGGAACCAGTTGGCCTAACGCAGTCTAGTTAAAATTGCCTTATGAATGACACCAAACACCATCACAAAACTTTTTAGCGAAATTTTTATAAAATAAAACAAGAACTTTTTATAGCTTATCAAATTGCTATTGCTCAACTTACGAATAGTCGATAAGGCAGTAAATTTTTGGTTTTAACATTTTATTCAAAATGGCAATAAACGAAGTAAAAGAGGTAAATGTCACTTCAGTCCACAAATTAATAGTTCATTTCCGATTCTAAGTCTTTCTTAGAACTTCCCTCACTTTAATCATATATTTATTGTCGCTAAGACAATCTTTAGGTTGAAAGATATAGTTTTAAATTTGTCCTGTAGGGCAGTCTAAAGAGCCCGTAAGGGACCAGTAAAGTATTCTTAATTAGTTAAGATATTTAAATTATTTATTTATTAAATTAGCCGTTTTAGCTAGCATAAAAGAGTCCTAGAAAATCAATAATAAAAATGAATTTAAAACTAAAAAAAAATGAATCGTAAATTGCCAGTGATACTATAAAATATTAAGTTCATCATTTTTTACGTTAGGACCTGTCTCTATTCTACACAAATAAAGTAACTCGAAAATGAAAGTATCAGGCGAAAGGGTTATTTGAACTTTTCAGAAAGCACCATTTAATAAAGATTGAAAAATAAACAAATTAAGACACCAATAAGATTGTTTTCTCGGAACTGTAACACTACCAATGGATTCATTTAGAAAACAGGTCTATATGGCATCACAGGCAAATGCTATGCTAGATTATCATAGCAAAAGGGTGCTGTCAATTATTGTGCACATTAATAATTGGTTACGGTTATTTCGAATATCAACTTGCATTACAATTACTAACCCTTTCTTGATGAACTAAGTTATATGTATGTAGGTCTCGGATCTCTTTAGGTTCTTTGGTTCATCCTTGCAGGAACGAATCGTTATTAATACAAATATAGGTCGTTCAATAAAAAAGCCAAAAGATAGCATTCATATTATCGGAAATGTTTGGCTTTTAATAAGCCTCATTTCTCCACAGACGCCTGTTAAACCCATAGTTTTAATAAAAGGTTTAAAATGGTTCAATAAGGACGGGTAGATGTTGAAATTGAATAAAACAAGCTGTGTGTGAGGTATTAACAAAATTCTTTTTTTATTTAAAAGGCCAATGTATGTCATTATACATATAATATATGGAATAGGACACCCTTTAAATGGCCGCCTCAGCTTCTTAGGGTGGCACGGGTTGGAGTAGACCAATTATCAATGACTCTCAGAGATGCGACTGAATTTAAGCGATGGCCTTTATTCGTATAAGCCTGCGACTTCAGAAAATCCCACAAGAATAAGTCTAGCGGGGTCAAATCATCAATTCACGTCACCTTCATACAGAATATCAATCGTGACGTCCGCTTTATGGTACATATCGCCCACCATATGTCTTCTAGGTTCATATGGTTCAATTTGGACCATAAAAAAACTGGTTATCATCGTTCTGGTACGCTCGCCATTGACGCATCACCCACGTAGTTTTTGAAAAAGTACGGAACAGTGACGCCGTCGACGCAAAATCCACACCAAACGGTAATTTTTTGAGGATGAATTGTCACTTGGTGAATATTGTGTGGGTTGGTATCGTCCCGTATACGGCAATTTTGCTTCTTAACACAACAATGCGCCTTGCCGCTAAAGATGAATTTTCGGCCAAAATTGACGTCCTCTTCCAAACGCTCCGAAGCCCATTTAGCAAACATACGGCGTTGTCTATGGTCATGAACTCTAAGCTTTTGGATCAGTTGGATATGGTATGAGTGTAGACCCAAGTCCCGACGCCAAGTTGAAGTTTCCCAAATTCTAGTGCAACCGATTCTAGAGGAACCGATTGCCTCGGTCTTTCAAGAACCTCGGCCGATCTTGCTTTCTTTTGACGTACGAATGTTGGCTGATTGATTACCGAACCGGTCGTCTTAAACTTGGCCACCAAACATTGAGGAGTCGACTGTCCACTTCTACCGTAAAAAGAGCGCAACGAACGCAACCTTTGCACTAACAATCACTCATTTTGATAATAAAGTTTTATTATTTTGACGTGATGTTCAATAATTTACCATGGCAATTTGGCATTCGTAACTAATAATAAACATAAGATTTGACAGATGCCACCAAGACAACATGGCCATTGCAAGCCACCAAATTATACCCGCGCCAATTGAAAAATCCTTTATAGGTTCTCAGAAAATCTAAGAGCTGGTCATAGTATAAGCTGGTGGAGAGCTGTGAGGTTGTTTTAACGCTTTTCCGACGCAATCCTGCTATTAAACGCCGGAAACAAAGGACGGGTTTTGAAGGCAAACAGACTGGGAAAAAGACGAAGACGGTGAAATTATTCATTGGGGGTGGTCGTGGTGCAATTGTAATCATCACCAACTGTTGAGCGGAAGGTATGTAGTCCATAACCAAGAACAATTCCTATACGGAAAAATTGTGCAACATCAGTTGTGAATGAGAGATGATCAAAAAATGCTGATGAAGGCATAACACTCGCATCATAAGATCGCTTCAAAATTCATACTCTGTGTGTGCGTTTCTAATATAACACCTCAATGACATGAAATCAAAACAAGTTACTGTGAACTACAACCAACGCAAATTCAGTCAAATCTCTCAAATCCTATCTAGGAGAACCACCCCCGGAAAGTAGTGAGCAAACATCTTCGACACAAACCATCTGCACCCCGTCCAGGTTGTGTGACAAACATCAAAAGAGCGTACCCTCTTGTACCTGCACCTTGTAAAAAAAATAAAATTCAGCCACGCGCATGATGATGAGGCGGAATCATTTATTACGATTACTTAAACAAACAATAATTGGAAGATGTTATGCGTCATTATTGCACCGGTTGAACGAAGAACATAAAATATCCTCGTTCATCAATCCAATGCACGGGTGCGCACTTGTGCAGTTCTGATGCCAAAAGTTATGGAATCGACGTCCGACTTTGTTTTATTTCCCCATTCTTTAGACAGCGGTTCGTGTCGAACAAGGAGAGATCATACTTTTTGGACGGTTTAATAGCGTTAGAAAAACTAAGAAAAGATTATGTTGCAAATAATAATAAAAATCTACCCAAAATAATTATTCTTCTATCTTTTTGCAAGGACTTATTGAACGATTCACGTACAAAGCAGCTGTGTGATTATCAGATTCCGTACATGAAACGTGAAGACTTTACACACATAAAAGAAGAATGGATATTTTAGAAGCCTCTCCGATTACGTATTGCAATGTTGCAGATGTTACCCACACGTGCTCTTAAGTATCTTCATATATATCCTGCTCAAGGCTCCCCTACTTACTCGTACAGTGATATTCAGCGTGTAGTGATGAATTTCTTCAAGTAGCACACATCAAAGCCCTTAACTTGCCTTTACTACATATAATATAATCGAGGTCGGCAAATAATAAACACGAGAAAAAAACAGGAACACCCTGTACTTATGCCAACGGTCATAAAATTAATTTCAATTTTCAACATTTGTATTCACATCTCGACAGACAAATAAATCAGCGAAAAATAAAAATAAACGCGAAAACCGAAACGAAACGAAAGAAACATTCAATAACCATCCTGAACTATTTTTAAAAAATCAAATTTAATTCTCATAGGAACAATGCAACACTCATAAATCGAATACATCTCACTGTCGATTGGCCTTTGCCATTCAGTAACGAGTATGATGACAAGTCGACTGCATTCGAATGCAGTCGAAAAGTCAAAACCCCTCAACGAGCTTTGACATTCAGAACTACCTCAATTCCCTCGAACTTAGAGATATTGGGTCAAGGTCAGGTGGCATAATGCCACCACGAACCGCTGACTCACAACACTAGCATTTTTCAGAGCATAACTTGCCACTTGATATGATGTGATGAGGGCACTTGGCATAAAGCTTTATCATCTGATATCTGATTTTTTTATTTTTCTCGTACTTTAGTTGATTCCAAAAACAAAACCAAAAAAAAATCACTCCAAACACCCGCAGGAAAAGTTGCTTACTCCTGCTCGGTCGTACTCACCATGATGATCAATGGGATGTTATTCGGTCTTCGCGATTTCAAATTGCACTCGTAGTTAAAGTAAGGCTCGCGCTCTAATGCCCACGCACTCGACTGTATAGAAATACTATTGTTTATTACACGGTAAGCGTTCCGCGACTTTCACTCTGGCGCTGTCGGGCAAGTTATGAATTCCACCCTTAGACAAACGGGCAACAATAGTAACTAAATCTAGTCGCCGAAGAGCTTTTTGACATTTCCCTATACTTTCGAAATTCACGAAAGTAGGTCGTTGGCATATGAACGCTCGCTCATGAAGGAGCAGTGGCGTGGTGTTCTGAATTGAGTGATTTGTTGAGGGGCGGTAGCTTTTCTCCCACTCATTTGAGTGAATCTATCCTCTCATCTGTTGTGTTTATATTTTTGTGCAGATGTCTCGAAGTGGCGCGCAAGGCTTGGAAACGTGATATTCGAATTTGGCACGATAACGAGCGTACTGGGGAATCGTGATTGAGGCACATTAAGCATGTGATTTGTCGCATAGAAGGACAGACTATGTTGAGTACTTGAGAGATAATGAGAAAAGTCGTTTGAATTGTATTCATTCAGCTTGTCTGAACGAAATTATCTCATTTCTTGGGGCTCTTTATTGGAAAACTTATGCCACTACGTAATGTGGCGGCTTCAGTATAGGACAGTGTATCAAAAAACTAAACTTTCTGATTCTCTCAATATTCAACGTATAATATTAGAGATTACCTATAGGTTTATATAATTGTTGGGTTTTTTTTTTGGAGTTACTGCAGTAGTTCCGGTTTCGCATATAAAAAAAATTAACTTATCTCCACGTTTTATGGTTCCTAGTCTTTTTTGTCCCACATATTTCGAGAACAAGTCATAATATCGGTCCGGAACAATTTTATTAGACAGATTATTGAATATCGAACACCTGGCAAAATTTACAAAAAAAAAATCAAATAATAGTTTGTTTTTTAAAACAAAGTAAAAGAAATGTTCAGTTGTTGTTCGACACCCCTCGCTCGCGTACCCTTTTTTTTTATAATTCGTGCAGGTTCACTACTCTCCGGAAGGTGGTTGTCCTAGATAGGATTTGAGAGATTTGACTGAATTTGCGTTGGTTGTAGTTCACAGTAACTTGTTTTGATTCCATGTCATTGAGGTGTTATATTAGAAACGCACACAGAGTATGAATTTTGAAGTGATCTTATGCAAGTGTTATGCCTTCATCAGCATTTTCTGATCACCTCTCATTCACAACTAATGTTGTTGCACAATTTTCCCGTATAGGAATTGTTCTTAGCCATGATCAGAATTGAACTGCAGACCATTGCACCACGAACACCCTTTATTTTTATTCAAACCTATTATCTGCATTATGAATAATAAAACAAAAAAAAAATAACCTGTCAATAGTAAAGCAAGGTGGACGACTATTTATAACAACTACTACTACGTCTGTCTCTGATGACAGTATACGAGTTGTGCTAAAGAAATAAGGTGACTTTCTATTTTCCTCGAAAAATGTTTATTTATTCATAAATATTCATTTGTCCCCTTCAAGATAATCTTCCTTAAATATAATACAGTATGAACTCGGTAATCGCAACTAATAGAAATCGGGGTTGTTGCATTTACTGAGGTCGTTGCACCTACCGAGGAAAAATTATACAGGTAGCAATATGATAAGTAGAGCACATTTTGCGAGACTTAAAGCAGTAAGTAAATATTTTTTTTATTTAAAAGTTTATTTCATTTACTTTATTAAACTTATTCGTTGATTTTATAATGAAACATTACAAATGGTTATACTTTAGTACACCCGTATGTACATACATTTTTGATTACATAAAAATACCTTTTTTTTTTTTTAAAAAGATCTGTAATTGTTGTCTGTTCTTTGTTACAATTTAGGCTCTTTAGAACAGCAGTCTCCCGTAGCTCCTTCAGATGCAGAATATTTTTTACTGCAATAGCGTTTTCTTTAGCCCACTGAATGCATGAGTTAAATGATTGCCCAGCAACTGAGGCTTTTATTTTAGGACGTGGACTAAGTTCAGCTTCGCTTTCATCTGTATTTTCGTTTTCTTGGGCTTCGTGATCCGTTTCTTGGCCAACTGAACTTTCGTGCATCCATTCATTAAGCTCTTCATTTGTAAAGGAGTCATTTGGTGCAAGTTCTTGGAGCATTGATGTAAGGGTTGCGCGATCGTTGTCAATGTGTCCTTTTATAATGCTTAGAGGAATGTCGTCCTCTTCACTCCATTCAACATCTGGTTTCATTAACACATTCCAGCACTTGCGTATGGAGCTTGATGACACTTTTTGCCATGCACTAGCTAGAAGGCAGATAGCATGTTTTAAGTTGAATTCCTTTTTTATAATAAACTTTTGTTAAGTTAATAACGTTTTGGTCCATGGGTTGGAGAATGGCAGTGCAGTTAGCTGGGAGACACATGACGGTTATCATGCCATCATCACTTTTCATTTCATTGTCTTTAGGGTGCCATGGGGCGTTATCCAAGAGTAACAGGGCTTTCTTGGGAAGCCCCTTGGAATCAAGAAATTCTCGTACCTAAAACAATCCGAAAAATGAACAAAATTTTAAAATAAACATTCAAGAGATTTCTAATTTTTTACCTCAGGGACAAACGTATGGTGAAACCAGTCTTCAAATAACAGAAAAGTCATCCATGCGTTTTGATTAACCTTGTAGACTACGGGCATTTTATTAAAGTTTTTGAATGCTCTAGGATTTTGTGCTTTACCAATCACTAGGAGTTTCACTTTGCGTGAACCAGATGCATTCGTTCCTTGCTAATTTTGCGTCCAGGAGCAAATGATACATTGCAGCTCACCAGTGTTTTGTCTGGTATCTGCCTAAAGAATAACCCGGACTCATCAGCATTATAAATTTGTTCTGTTGAAAGATCCAGCTCCTTAATTTTGTTTCCAAACTGAACTAAAAACGGGTCAACAGAAGCTGATTTATTGCTTTTCCCCACAAATTTTTAAGTAACGGAGGCCATATCGCTTTTTGAAATTGCACACCCAACCATTACTTGCATTGAAAGATCCCTCCTTTTCTTATATTTCCTCATGCAACTTGCGAGCTTTTGCTTTGATAATATCAATGGAAATGGGCACGTTTTGATTTCTTTGTTTCAAAAACCATTTGTAGAGAGCCTTTTCCATTTTGGGGTATTCACAAGACTTTAGAGTTTGTCGTCTCCCTGGTCCGGCTTCCATATTTACGGCATATTTCAGAATTGCAACTTCTTTTTGTTTAAGTCTTGTTATTGTCGACTTGTGTACCTTATAATATTGGCAAATGACTTTTACCGATACACCACATTTTAATTTATTCAAAATTTCACTTTTTTGTTTAATTGTTAGCTTTATCAATTTTTTTGTGATAGCCATCGCTTTAAAACAAAACCACTACCGGCGTACGCAAAATCAACGTGCTACTAAAAATTATCTGAGGACAGCTGCTCGTAACGCATACGCAAAGAACAGAAAAGAATACATAAAATAACGGTGTAAAAACGGTCATTTGCGAATTCCTCATAATACTATATGAAGAGAAATGAGAAAAAACCAAAAGGAACAAAAACAAACAAATTTTATTTTTGTTTAGTTTTTTTTTTTGATTAGTTGCACTTATAAAGGTTATAACGCTATGTTTCATACTGTTGCAAAAATCGAGGAGTTGCGTGTATCAAGGGTTGCGATTATCGAGTTCGTACTGTATATTTGCGCCAGCGCTTTTTCCAATCTTCGAAGCACTTCTGATATGCACTTCTTGGTATAGCTTTGAGCCCTCCCTTCTTTGAACGTGAAAAGTCCCATTTTCAGTCTTTGGAAGAGAAAAAAAGTCACAGGAAGCCAAGTCCGGTGAATGCGGTGGCTGAAACATGATTGCGGTATTGTTTTCGGCCAACAAGTTACGCACAAGGAACGATATTGCAATCGAAAAAATTCATGGCATCCAACCATTATTCCAATATGAAATATTTATCTGCCAGTGATTTGAGGATTCTCCATAACAATTTCCTCCACTGCTTCAACGTTTTCATCCGTTGTCGACGTGCAGGGCATAGTCATTAACATCTTCTCGGTCTTCGGTGAAGAGCTTGCACCACTTAGAAACCCTTGGTTGGATGGAGAAAAACGAAATTATTGTAAAAATGTCATCAGGTATCTTTTTTGGAAAAAACTGTCTTCATGACTGACTTGGTAAAAACATTGGGCGACTCTGCTCCTCAATATTCCACAGTAGCACGTAGGCCCAAGGAGTTTAAGTTGGGCAGAACATCCACTGAAGATGAATATCGCGAAGGACGCCCACCCACGTCCCTCACTGAAGATAGCCTGAAAAAAATTCATCCCTATCCCATCAGGCATAAAGCTAAGGTCACAAGGATCACATATGGTAGCATTTTAAGAATCCAGGCAGTTTTTTTTTACATTCGTGACCATGGATGAGACCTGGATCCACCATTTTGATCCTGAAACCAAACAACAATCACTGACTTGAAAATAAATTCAAAATATTAAATTCGTCGGGAAAGGTTCTGGCATTCGCTGAAAGAATAATTTTGGGGGAAGGAAAAGGGAGCCGGGATCCTACACAGATCAAATAAGAAGATTGCGGAAGATCAATAAAGAAAAAAAATGCGGCAAACTGCGACCTGAAGGGCTGATTTACGAAGAAAACGCACCGGCTCACATAGCCGCAAGTGCGGTGGCATTCAAGAAATGGCATTCGAACTGCTCGAACACCCGCCCTATTCACCAGATCTAGCTCCCAGTGGTTTCTACCTCTTTCCTCAGCTCAATGAATACACCCAAATTTAAAGACGATAACGAAGTTATGACCGCTGTTGAGGAGTTTTGGAAGAGTCAAGTTAAAAAAATAAAAAAATTCGGGGGCAACAGAGAATTGCCAGGAGTGACTTTTAATAGAGGATTTACTGGATGAAGTTTCATGACTTTTGAAATGACAACCTAGGTCACTGGACAAAGAAATTTCTTTGCACTGATTAATGAAACCTGTCGTAGAGGCTACAGCCCGAACTATAAATATAAACCATATACTGATGCTACATATATGTATATGTACAGTGGTGGTCACGAATGTAGCACACTCATTTTAGTAAAAAAGAACTACTGTTGATTTTTATTTATTTTCAAATAAACACTTTCGTGTTTCATATATAAGTAACTTTTGATAGTCATACGAACCATTGATATACAATACATTACACCTATAAGGAAAAAAATGAAAAATTGTCATTGCGTTCAATGACAAAAATATAACATACACAGTTAAGCATGGCGGAGGGTCGGTTATGGTCTGGGGATCATGGTGGCAACAGGTGTGCGAAACCTGGTATTTGTTGAGTCCACAATGAATAAAATTGATTATTTAAATATATTGAGGGAAAACTTACAACCTAGCGCCGCGAAATTGAATTTGAATCAAACATGGGTATTCCAACAGGACAATGACCCTAAGCACACGGCCAAAATTGTGAAAGAATGGTTATTGTACCGGACGCCGAAGACATTGGATCATCCACCGCAATCCACCGATCTTAACCCTATCGAACATTTGTGGGAATATCTCGAAAAGCAAGTTCGAAAAAGGGTCATAACAAGTAGAGATTCACTAAAGTCCGTACTGTTGGAAGAGTGGGAAAAAATTCCACCCGACTTCACTAAAAAATTGGTGGAATCCATGCCTAGGAGGTTAAAAGCCGTTATTAAGGCAAAAGGAAAACACACAAAATATTAAATCCCGGACTTATCGCCATTAGTTATCATTTTTCTTTGTACTGTAAACTTTCTTGTGACGCCTAAAATATGAAGTATTTTTTGTTTTTTATTTATAAAATATTTGTTATTAGTTTTTTTTTTTTTGTTAACTTTTAAGTGTCGTTAGATTAAGAATTAAGATATAAACAAACATGTTAAACTAGATTTAATTGAAACATTTAATAAATATTGTAATTGAATTTGGAACATGAAACATAGAGGTGTAAACTTTCTTTTGACGCTCACAGTATATCAGGTATTGCGGGTGTCATGTTTTTGACGTGCAATTCTTGGTGATTTCCTTTTGAACTGACATTCCGTATTGCAGGGGTTATCTCTTTATTTCACAGTGTTACGCATCTATTTGACTTGATGTGCGTTATTCAGTGTCAACGTTTGTTAGCGGAATCTGTTTGAATATACATATGTAAAAATGAATTCGGAGGATTATATAAAATTGGATGCATCTCATAATTGCTTATGAGTTCACACGTCAATTCACTCATTTTTAAAATAGCACTGCGTAACTCTTCGCTTACTTAACTGCACACTTAGAAGTTTGAAACGCATATGAAGCAACATCGTAAATCAAAAATAAGGAGGTAAGGAAATGTCAAAAAGATACCGAGTGAAGCCTACCCGTGCATCACTGTGCCCGTATATTTCTATTTCACTGACCCTCTCTTTCTTGAGTCTTGGCTACTGTTGGAGCGTGTAATACCGAACTATGTACCCATGCTACGAATTTCAACAAAGAAAATTATTTGCACTGGTTGATGAAAATTGTCGTAAACAGAGGAAACAGCCCGAACAATAATTATAAACCATATACCTATGTATGTACATACTGATGCCACATATATATGTACACTTATAATCTGACGTTTAAAAAAATGGGTCAATTTCGACATTTCCGCTCTCGTTTACTCTTTCGTAATTGTATGCACCTCTAAGAGAATATTACCCCCACTCTTTGTGCTTCTACAATCAACGAATTTATACGCTGATGAAACAGTGAACAAAGAGGGTTTACCTCAGAAACCAGAATGAGACGTGCGTCTTTCGTACGTCTTCCCCCGTAACACCCTGAATTTTTGACGAGATTTTGACAGCGGTTCAGGTGCATAGTGACAAAACCCGTTACAAACGAGCTTCTATCCGTGAATACGTGTGAGCTCATTTCATTTTACCGCAGTGTACTCCCGCCACACACACTCTTGGAATTATAATAATGTGCGCGATTGTTTACAAAATTTTGACAGCACTTGAGGTACCCACGTGCTCGCCCGAGCTTGTAGGCAAACGTCGGCGGCCATTTTGAGTGGGACGTCTCATTGGTGGTTTCTGGTTTACCTTACCTCTATAGCGGTCGTACTTGGCTTTTCCATCGATTACGATTCTATTGTACAATTGGTCGTCAAAGTTAATTCAAATTGAATTTCCTTCACTGCAGGACTAACGATCTTGGCAGTGTGTGACATCCGCGCTGACTAATCAAGTTGACAAGTCCACTTGTACGGGAAAAAATCCTTTATAACAATTCGTTATCTTTACTGGGATACTGAGCATGTGCTTTGCTAAAAGGTACTATGAGGCTGTTTGTTTGCTTAAGTCGGTACACCTAAAGTTACTTTTTTACTAAATACAAAAAAAAAAAATTTGAGTGATGGAAATACATATTTATTTGGACCTTTTCAATTTTTTCTGTTAAGTGGAAAAGGTGATATCCGTCAAGTAGCTTCCACTAGTGTTGATACACATTTATACCCGTTTCATCACTCTCCATGACTTTCCGCAAGATTTCCGATGATAATTGTCTGAGGCTTGTTGGCATAAGCCCGCGACTTCAGAAGTCTTTTTGTTTTTTTTTTTTTGTTGTTGGAGGCTTCACTCAGACAAAAATACTGGTCCATTTTACTACCAGACAGACACCTTGTCTTTATTGTATTTTCCCCGTTGTTCGGAGAAGAGTGAGGAGGGGCTTCAGTGATGTAGAGCTACGAGATTCGGCACCCACCGTCGTCCCCAAGGGTGCGCCACCGTGCGCGAGCGAAGGCTCAGAGAAAGTGTTCCGCTGTGTCATCCTCCTTGCAACATGCATCACAGGTAGACGTCTCACTGATGCCAAGCACATAGAGAAGCTTGGCAAAAGTAAGCCTTCTGCAATAATTTCTCCTTAAGGATAAGAAAAATGTTGTGGACTTCTTGCAGACATCAAGGCGTATGCGCTTATTCATCCTGCATCCTGGATATTCCTTCTATCTACGACTGTGTGCATTAAAGACCCAATCATTGATGTCAGATTTGACCGTGGAAGCAGGTAGACCTAAGGCGGGTTCAGGTCCTGAGAAACTCTCCTCTGAGCCCCTTCTAGCGAGTTCATCGGAGATCTCGTTTCCTGATATTCTAGAGTGACTTGGGACCCATACAAGCCTAAGTGAATTTAGTCTTCCGACTTTGTTCAAAAAGGTCTTGAGTTCATGCACTAATTTGGAGTGTGATAGAGGGTTGGACACTGGCTTGGAGTGCTGCTTGGCTGTCACTGCAGACCCATATGTTTTTTCCCCTCCACCTGTGTTTCACAACATAGTGCATGGCCATTAGGATTGCGTAAATCTCCGATTGAAAGATAAACGCATATTTTCCTAACGAGAAATGCAGTCGAATGTTATCGCACTCAAAGAAAACTCCAGCGCCGGATCCCTGCCCAGTCCTGGAGCCATCTGTGAAAATGCGGAGACATTCCATTCCAGGTTCAGTGTCTGGCCAAAGCCAGTCCTGACGCCATGGAAATGTGACTGGAAATTACAGCGCAGTAGCATGGCAGGTGTCATTGCGTCAGAAGGCATATCCATGAGACAGGGGTCGTAGGATATTTCTCGCGCAAGTACACTGTCACTCCAATGCGAGTTGTACCAAAAACCATTTCTCTCGAGGCGGGACATGGCTTTTAGTGCGCATCCTCTCATATATATGTTAAGGGGTTGAAGATTCATCATAGAATCTAGAGCAGCTCCCGATGTGCTGGGGAAAGCCCCCGTGCAGCTGAGACAGACCGCTCTTTGGAGTTTGGTGAGTGAAGCCACAACGTGTTTGCGTGTTAGCCTGCTCCACCAAACAACCGATGCATGTGAGATTATCGGTCTTATCATTGCCGTGTAGATCCAAAGGACCTTTTTCGGCAATAGGCCCCATGTTTTGCCAAAGGCACCTTTGCATTGCCAGAAAGCTGACAGCGCTTTGGTGGTTTTTGATTAAACATGCTTTGGCCAAAGAAGCTTGATGTGTAAGATGGCTCCCAGGTACTTAGCTTCCTTGGATATCGGGATGGGAATGCCTTTTGGCACTAATTGAGTAATGCCAGTATTTTTCCTTCTCATCGTGAAGAGAATGACATCAATCTTAAGAGGAATAACCGTCAGCCCATTTCTCGTGCACCAGTCTACGATCACATCTACTTTCGCTAAACATGAGCCGACAGAGAAAACAGCAACATCATCCGCATAGGCATGGATTCCAGAGGCATTGAGAGCATCGAGCAGAGAGTCGACCATCATGCACCATAACAGCGGAGACAAGACGACACCTTGCGGGCAGCCTACATTTACTCCAGACTTGACACATTGTTCGAGGCCTGCATCAGCGATCAATGTCCTGTGCACGAGCATTGCTTTGATCCACAGAACCAGTGCTTCATCTACGCCATGCCGTCTAGCAGCGTTACACATGCTGTCGAAAGTTATGTCGAAAGCTCCCTCAATGTCGACGAAAATGCCTAGTACGTACTCTTTCCTTTCGAGAGCGCATTCAATTCTCCCAACCAGGTTTTGAAGCGCAATATCGCAGGATCTTCTTTCCCTATTTTGGGAATAAATACCACTTTCACCGCGCGCCAAGGAATAGGTATGTAGGCAAGTGCCAGGCTAGCAGTGAAAATTCTTTTCATAGTAGGATTCGATTCGCATAATTTTTTTTTTTTTTTCGATTCGCATAATTTATTTATTGTTTCGGAATGTCACTGACATCGAAACGCCGAGCAGTTACATCATTTTAATAGAAGCAGCTGTCTTATACCTTTTTGCAGCTTAACAGGGTATATCCCATCAGTGCCCGTCGACTTAAAGCCATCGAAAGATGCCAAAGCAAATTCAATGGCCTCAGAAGCTTGGATAGTTATATCGGGCGATCTTGCTGGCCGTGCCAAATCGCCAAAACGGGAGATTACGCGACCAGAAAACTCTTCCTTCACAATATCCATTGTAGCTCGTATTGTGTGTGCGGTTGCACCGTCTTTTTGAAATCTCACCATCACGCTCATCCAATTCCAGAAGTAAGAAGTCGATGTCATAGTCCTGCAGCGTTCACAGTGACAGTATTGCCAGCCCAATCACTCCATGTAATGTCTCTCCGTGAGAGAAGAAACGAAGATTTTTCTTATTGACGTAACCTCTTCAGTGGTAAAGAGCCTCGTTGCTCATGATGATTTTCGACACAATTATTCCACGCTCTTGCGAAGTATAGCACTCCATGGCTTATCTGTTTGTATTCTGCAGCTGTCTACTGTCTAGTTCACAAATGTCAAATATGTTTGACATAGTCCATATCGTGATCTTTGCTGAATTGAATGGAATGGATAGATGTGAAAGTATAGCACTGTACGGAGAGTTTTTGGGCTCAGTGTACTCCAAGAAACTGATTCTAAGGTTGGCATCGTCGCAAAATCTCCGGTGGTTAATTCGAACCTTCCTGGCAACGCTTATTTGTGCACTTGTGCACGAGTAGCTCAAGTAACAGCATTCCTTGGCTTTATTTTCATTAAAAACAAAAACATAAGAGCGAGCCTACTACGACAGGATTTTTGTATTCATCCACTTATTCGATAGTTACGGTGCAACCGACTCAATGATTGAATCACTTGTCGTAGAATTTCTCGCACAGCAACAGGGTACTTGATAATTGTAACAAGACTGACTTAAGCAGGAGTAAAACCTGGCAGAAGAGGTTTGTTGATTTGAATGCTTTGATATTTTATAGTGCGTAGTCCGTCATATCCTTGGTCACACTTATCATCGACCCTTAATGCAGGGAATTATGACCTCCGCCAACGATTCAGATGAAGAAAACCGACATGTTCGGATGCTCCAAGAGTTGTCCACGCTTACCAATCACATTATAACGAACCTATACCTCGCATCACAACTATCTGAGTTGGAAACTCAACAAATAGCAAGACTCAAATCTGAGCACAGTACATTACTGCAACGGAAAACCATCCTTGAAAGGGAAACCATCGAAGCCAAGATAATACGGTGGTGCGCCAGATGTCTAGAGAAAGCAATATACCTTAGCAATAACAACAAGTTCTACTGCAGCTCCAAATGCGAACAGCTAGACAAACTTTTCTCAGATGAGAAGTGAATAAACGTTACACATTTTTAAAATCGTCTTTTATTTGTTTTGCCAATTTTACACTTAGAATCGTCTGCCGCCACCACGTCCACCACCGCGGCTCCAATTCCGATTGAAGCCACCACCGCCACCACTGAAACGTCCTCCATTGCCGGCAAAGCCTCCACCTCCAAAACGCCCGCCGCCACTGTTTCCAAAGCGACCACCACGACCATCACCGCCACTACCGAAACCGCCGCCATCATCCAAACGCCGAATTTTATTTGGAACTCCGCTACCACCACCGGATCTACTTTGAAACGGCAAAACGCCCGATTCTCGATCCAGCTGATAGTCCCCAGCATTGAACACGCACAGATCTCTAACCACCTGAACTAGTTTGGCATTTGAGTCATCCAATTTTAAAACCTCTTCGGGGTTGTTACAAGCTATTGTTATAAGCTCTTCAATCGCAGGCTTTAAAGCGGCGATTAATGCTGCCATCTGCGGGCTCATTTCCAAGTTCAACCAATTGTCCAGACGTACGATATTCTCCTTGATCCAATCGATCTTCCGGCAGCCAAACAGAAGCAAGTGCAATGGCGAAACCATTGTCATTTGCTTACAAGACACGGCTCGGGTGCGTATTTTCTCCCCAAAGATAAAGAACGGATAGGTGAATGAGACGGCCAAATTGCTACAGTTCACCGAAGTCTTGTGAATCAGGGCTGCCTTTGATTCGGTTGTCAGTACCTTTCTTTTCTCTTTATGATAGCATACATTCGGATATAGTCCCGAGCAGAGTAGGGCTATTGTCATATCCAAGAGGGGATCGTCAGCATTAGCGTCGATTTTGCCACTAATCATCGATTCCTCGGGGAATCCAGCTTGTTGCATGAGATCAAGAAGTTGGTTTTTAGCCTCGGCCATTACCCGCATCGTCGACAATTGTAAGCCTTTCCATTCGCAGAATCGTATTTCTTCTTCTTCGCCACGATTCCGAGCATTCTCCCACATCTGCGTGGCTACAATCATTGCCACATGATCTGAGCATCTCTTGCCGCCCAATGCCTTTTGATGGTTGGCCAAACGACGCTGGCCCAAGTCTAGGGCAAAGACTTCCGAGAAAGTACTTGAATATGCTGCCATTCCGGCGAGAATGTCACCACAACCGAATATGGTGCCAAGAATCATCATTTTACCCAATCGCGGTTCGATTGGAAGACGAGCAAGGATCTTGCCTAAAGGAGTTAGTTCATCATTATCAGCCAAGCATTTCATATCCCGCAGAAGGACTTCGGCTTCAATTACGGCATCGAGTGGTGGTGGCTCAATAGCTTTAGACAGAAACTTATGAATTGATCCCAAACGAAGAAGTTTTATGGTAAGTGCCAGTTCGTGGAGTGGCGTGCGGAACATCTCCGGAGTAAGATGCTCCTCGAGCACCTCAAATCGAGCTTTCGAACAGAGTGTGAAGCAAAAACCGGGACGAACACGTCCTGCACGACCTTTACGCTGCTCCAAGTTAGTTTTGCTGGCCCAGACAGTCGCATAGCTGGTGAGATTATTATGCGAAGTGAACATCTTCATCCGAGCCTTACAGATGTCGATGACAAACACGATGTCGTCGATGGTGATTGAAGTTTCAGCGATGTTTGTTGAAAGTATAATCTGGAAAGAGAAAACACAGATAAATGTAGCGAGATGTGGCATGATAGACACCATTCTTACTTACCTTAGTCATACCATCCGGCACCGGTTCGAAGACTCTCCTCTGGTCCTCCCTCGGGATCTGCGAATGACATGGCAATATGCGGTAATTTGAACCCCCAAACTGCGGGCTATTCTGCAAGAATTTCATTAAAGCGAAGATCAAATTCCATCCTGGTAGGAACACCAAGATCGCTCCAGGTATGTTCTTGCTCTTAATATGGCTCAGCAGAGCTTCAATTAACTCGAAATTGCAGTCTGATTCCGATAGCAAGCTCATAGAGTTGCGGGTTTGCTGCGAGTATTTGGAATCCTTAATAACTTTATTGAGATTCTGACACTCAGGCGCGTCTGCATTCTCTGACATTGCGACTTCCTCGTCATCTTTTTCTTTACGGTTTTTCCTATTCTCCGGCGTCGGCACGAAGCCTGTCATTTCGATACAATCCTCGAGGAAGTACTGTTTTATAGGGTATGCCCTTCCCGGGACTTCAATCACCGGACACTTGCCAAAGTAATTTGAAAACAACGATGTGTCAATAGTGGCTGACATAAGGATCACCCGCAGGTCAGGGTACGTGTGCACCATGTCACGAAGAATGACCAAAAGAAAATCACTGTTTACATCACGCTCATGGATTTCATCAACGATGATATGGGATATGCCTCGCAATCCAGCTTCCAATTTGCGTAGCAGAACGCCAACCGTGCAGAAGAGAATGGCTCCATACGCACGTGGCATAATTGATTCAAATCGAACCGAATAGCCGACACTCTCGCCGAGATTTTCTCCGCGCTCGACTGCCACACGTTCGGCGACAGAGATTGCAGAAATTCGTCGAGGTTGGGTTACATAGATGTTACACCAGGCACCCTGACCTGAGCTAATGTAGTCCTCTAGTATGTATTGTGCGATTTGGGTGGTTTTGCCGCAGCCGGTGTTTCCACGAATTATCACCACGGGATATTCGTTAATGGCCATCATAATGTCGCTACGCATTGCGGCGATTGGGAGCTTCTCGCGGAACTCGAGATATTCCTGAAAAGTGAGAGAATATAGCAGAAAAACTTGTTAAAGAGGATGATTGGATCTACCTGATACTGTTTGCTGTTCATTCGTTTCTCTTTAGTGTCATTCTCCAAATCGTTACATAGGTCGTCTAGTGAGGCTGTTGCCAAGTAACCCTCATCGATGTTGCAAGCATTCCATGCATTCCAGTTGGGCTGTGCTGGAGCCCAGGGAATGACGTTTCCTTGCTGCATAGACTCGTTGACGCCTCGTCGCTCAGTTTCATTCTTTACGGTGATCTAAATTGAGACAATTATTGGTTGAAAAGGAATACAATTTGCTCTACAATTATTTACGGTCAGATTAAATGGAGTTTTGCCGCCATCAGGGTGACTAAATGGTGTCTTGACATATGGGAGATCTAGTGTCTGAATGATATCATTGACCCTTTCAAGAAGCTCTGGACTAACTCCAACTGGATATGGTTTTGTATCATCATCATCCTTGCGTTGCTTGAGGGTTCCAGAAAACGCTTCGATGACTCCCAAATGGTAGAGCTGACGAACTAGTGATAAAGCACATGATTTACTCGCCGATTGCTTGTTGGAACCGGTTTCGCGAGATGTAATTGTACGGTTTAATTCGCGTACGTAGATTTGCATCTCAGCCATGAAACTCCTACGATGGGTAGCAAAAGTTAAAGAGCATTAGACAGAACCCAGCAATATGAGATTAAATATTTCCAGCGTAAACGGTATTCAAACACTTACCTGGATCACTGTCTGATGGACAATCCGCAGTATAAGAGATCTCGATTCACTGCGACATTCGCACCATATTCATATCTCTTCTACTCGGAAGAGAATCCTATTAAAAATATTCATTTGATTTGTGAAAGGATCATGATCCAATTGCCTTGCCATGACCCTTACACACAAAAAACTACAATTTCTTCTCAACCTCACAGTGAATCGAGATCTCATACCAGACTCTCCTAATCATAGTTAATTCATTTTCACTACCGCATTGGATATTCTCTAAATGAAAATCCAATGCTGCAGCTGCATGTACCCGCTACATTCTACTGATATTTCGAAAACTTAAACTTCCCACAACATACCTGGAATGATCCGGGCCGACAGCGGTGTACTTATAGTCCGCCTGGATCTTCTTCATTTGCATGTATTGATGCAACTTTGCTTTGGCGTTCTCGATGGTCCAATTGCCATGGATAGCTGCGTTCACATCTAGAGACTCGGCCTCTTCCATTTTGAGTTGTTGCTGAGCGCGATCAATGAAATTGAATTCCCGATTATCCATGGGGCGATATGCTTGACCCAAGTCTTGCGGACCCATGTTATCGGCGAACACGCGACTTTCGCGGTTTTGATTGCTACCGCTCGAAACTGGTTGGGATTCATTTCCGCCGCCTCTGGCTCCGAGATCACCGGGCACCTCATCCGGTGACACTTTTCCGCTTCGGATCAAGAAGTTCACAAAGTCCTTCGCGGCATTGCGTTCTGCGTCCTTCTTATTAGTCGAGTTGCCAGCTGCAACGTAGGTGAACGGTGCGACTCGGACTTCGCAAAGGAAACGTTGTCGGAACTTGGGACCTATTTTAACATATTTATTATTTACTTATTATTTTATTCAATACCGCGATTCTTACCAGTCGGGCGTATATCGAACGTCGGTTCGACTTTGTTTTTTGTACACCATTCGTGAAAGAATGACTTAATATCACTCATTGCGGAGGTTTAATACTACAGTAATTATTGCAGTCCACAAAATACTTTTTTTATACAATATATTGGAGTTAAACCCTTGTTATGGTCTTCGAGTGTTTTCCAGAAAATATGGATTTTTTAATGACACAAAAAAATGTCTCAAAGCCGATGTCAAAGAAATTGTGTTATACGGAGTTGCTTGAGGGACTGGCCTACACTGTCTGGGAAAAGTGTTATACATTACACAGTATAAGAGTAGAAATGTGCGAATGTAGGATTTAAGGTTACTGATTGGCATCACTCCTAGTAAAATTCAATGTTTGAAGTACATTCAACACGATCTTAGCGCTCAGAAGCGCACAGAAATTAAAATTTGGTTTAAAAGTACAGCTTTTAGCTTACAACCGGTCAGCAGATGATGTACAAGATTAGGTTTCCAAAAAAGTATACGTAAAATGGGGAAAGCTATATTTTGTGATTTGATGACGACTAGCTACATATGTATTTTGTGATGGGAAAACTCGGTCATCATTCCTAAATTTAAGAATAATGGCCGAAACAACGCAACAATTATCGGGGAATATATCACTGCTATCAAGTTGTTACAAGGTGTTGTCAAATATTCTCTAAAAGAGACTGACATCATACGCTAAGTAAATAATAGGAGACTGCCAGTGCAACTGATAGGTTGATAGGCTTTTAGGTGAACAGCCCAAGTATTGAATCTCAAAGCACACGTGGAACTTAATAATCGAGCGTCAATTAAACTGCGCTAAGACCCGATCGTCCAAGGCGACTCTACAGTAACGTTAGAGCAGGTCATCGACAAAACAAATTAAGAAAAGCTCAAGAACTGAGAAAAGAATCTGGATTGACCACCTAGCTAGCAAAGAATGAGCAGCTGCGGAAACCCACCGCGAGGTTTATTTTAAGTGGGGCTAGTGCTTATAAAGGGTTTTCCAATGGAAACTTGACAGCTTTGAATTTAATTTGTGAACGCACCCTTTCACTAATCATCGATCTGTCATTGTCAATCAGTAAACTCAACATTTTCATCATGGTAAAGTACACGAACGAGCAACGTCTGCAAATTTTAAAAATTTTCTACCGAAATTCGGAGTCGGTGACCGCCACTTTTAAGAGCGTTAACTCCAATTTTCGGTCATAATTCTCGCCCTAGTAGGCAAGAAATAACAAGCTTAGTGTAAAAATTTGAGTCTACATATTCATTGTGTGATGTTGCCGTGTCAGTGAGACAACGGGTTGGTCGAAGTGTCGAAAATGTCCCTGCCCTTCAGGCGTCCGTAGCAAACGATCCAAATCAGTTAATTCCACGGCGTACTCAAGAATTGGGCATCGCTCAAACCACATTATGGCGTATTTTGCGTAAGGATCTTGGTTAACACCCATACCTGTGCAGGGACGGGTTAAGAATATCCCTGCAGCGATACCTCTCGCTTGTCGTAAAAGGCGACTAAAAACAAAGGTAAATAAAAATCACATCTAGGCAATTTAGAAAACACCAGGGTGAGCCTAGGGACACATATACCACCATTAAACTGCCCCACAAGTGTGCATGCAAATCAGTGGGTTGACACGACTGGAGATCACCGGTGTTGTAAGAGTAAGATCAAACAAAAAAAAAAAAAAATCTGGAGCATGCCCGTGTCAAAAAGGAGGGGAAGAAAGAAAACGGCCAAACCGTAGCATTATGGAAAAGTACGCTAAAAGGAAAAGCACTACCCCGCCAGGCACTACTAATGGTCGTGATCCTGGGACGAGCAGCAATGCTCGGGTCAGAGCTATAGGATTTCCGGGGGATAGCAAAGTAATGCAACGGCGTAAGCCACACTTAAGAGTCGCGAGTTGGAACGTTGGAAGCATGAGTGGTCGCAGCTATGAGCTTGAAGAAATGATGGTTAGAAGGCGAGTAGACATCCTGTGCGTACAAGAGACGAAATGGCGAAACACCGGTAATCGGGCACGTTTCTTGGACGTTAAAACAAAAGCCTACAAGATGTTTTACTATGGATTGGAACAAGGAAAAACGGAATCGCCATCATCCTTGCGGCAGAGCTACTTGGCAACGTCTTAACCATTTCAAATTCAAATTGGTGATGCATGTGCCCCTCAAGTGGGATGCGAACAAAAAGAAAAAGATGCATTCTGGCTAGATTTCCACAACCTTGTCAAAATCATCCGAAAGGAAGAGCTTTTGTTTGTTGGGGGAGATTTAAACGGACATGTCGGGAAGACAAGCAAAGACTATGAAGACTACCACGGAGGGCTGGGATACGGCACCAGGAACTCTTCAGGTGAAGATATCCTAAACATGTGCAAGTCGTACGGTCTTATAGTGCTAAATACCATGTTCGTCAAAAAACTGATCACTTATAGCAGCGGCGGAAATGAAACTCAAATAGACTATCATTTGGTATCCAGTTTCATGAAGCCACGAGTTAAAGATTGCAAAGTGATCCTGGGAGACGCGATCGCCCCTCAACGCCGTCTCTTCCTGACTGAATTTTTTATGGAGGCGAGTAAGAAGTCAAAGCAGCAAACGAAGGTGTCTGAGAGAATCAAGTGATATAAGCTGGATAAAGGAAAAGGCGAAGCTTTTATTACCAACATGAAAAACTACCTCTCTTCCATTATCGATGAGGTCGGTAATGAGGAGTGCAGAGCACAAGACATGTGGGATTCCCTACAACAATCTGGCCTGGAGAAAGCCAAATCACTGCTCGGAACATCTAAAGGCCCCTGCCAACACGCAAAAAAACCTGGTGGTGGACAGACGAAGCCAAAGCAGTGATACACGAAAAGAAAATGGCTTTCCAAGCTTGGTCAAAGTGCTGTTCTTCTAATAGAGAGGAAAAAGCTCGCCGTGAAAAGGTATATAGATATTGCAAAGGTATCGCGAAGAAAAAGTGCGCCGAATTCAAAGCGAAAAGCATGGAAGGCCTCTGAACAAAGGAGCAAATATCTTTAAGATAGCCGCCCAGAGACGAAGAAATGCTCAGGAGATTCGTTTCCCAAAATTTATTAACAATGCTGAAGGCCAACTCCTTGTGGAAGACGAAAAAATTCTCCACAGATGGCGACAGTATTGCGAGGAACTTCTGAACAAACAGTTTCCCCGAGTGTACTTGCCAACAGCCGCCCCGAATCATGCCGAAATATCCGACATCACAGTCGAAGAAGTTCGGTACGCGGTTAAAAACTCCAAGAAAACGTTGGGCCGGACGGGATACCCTCTGAGTTCTGGAAAAAAATGGGAGACATCGGGTCTAGATGGCTCATGGTTCTTATCTCGAAACTTATGAGAGGCGACACTATGCCTAATCAATGGAGGGAAAGCTATCTTCTTCCTTTGCACAAAGGAAAGGGTGATACGCGAAATTGTGATAACTACCGTTCTGTCAAGATGATGTCGCACACCATGAAGATCGTTGGACGGGTATTAGATAGCCGACTGCGGAAAATAATACGACTATCTGATGACCAGTGCGGGTTTGTCTCGGGTAAATCAACGACAGATGCAATCCAAAGTATAAGGGTCATGATGGAAAAGCATCGTGATTCTTCAAAGGACTTGCATATGGTGTTGGTTGATTTCGAGAAGGCCTTTGACCGGCAACCAAGAGATCTTTTATGGGTAGCGCTAAGACAAAAAGGAGTTCCAGAATGACCAGTGTTATCGCGCCATGATTACCGATTATTTTTGGCCCGAATTGTAAGATATGGACTAGGACGACATGTGGTTTCAACAGGATGGTGCCACAAGCCACACAGCACACGTTACAATCGATTTATTGAAGAGTAAGTTTGATGAGCGTGTTGTTTCAAGAAATGGGCCAGTCGTTGGGCCTCCTCGTTCGTGCGATTTAACGCCTCTAGATTATTTTCTTTGGGGCTACGTTAAGTCATTGGTTTATGCCAACAAGCCGACGACGTTGGAAGAGCTCAGAGTCAACATTGAACGCGAAATAGTGGCCGTTTCGGCCGAAATGTGTGGCCGAGTCATCGAAAATTGGGTCCAACGAATCGACCACTGCAAACGTGCTCGCGGTGGCCATATGAACGAAGTCGAGTTCCATTCATAAATGTTTTGATTGTACTTCAAGCACGATAATAAAGTTTTTGAAATATCTCAAATGGTTAGCGTTTTATTTAAAAAAAAAGTCGTCAAGTCCTTTTTGGAAAACCCTATATATAACTTGGGGTACTGCGAACAATCAATCTATTGTGCTTGCTAGCCGATCAAAGTAAGAGTTTCTCTACTTTCTTAATATTCGTAAAGTTGAGGATGTCTCTCGTAGGAGCTGAGATGGTCCTCTCAGCAGTCATAATTTCTCTAAGGAGAATACGATACCTAAGGTGGCAGAGGGCAGCACACTCACATAGAATGTGTTCTGCAGTTTTCTCGTCTTCAAGACAAAGTCGACACTCGGTTTCAGACGAAAGGGTAATTTTGTTGAGATGATATCTCAGACTACAGTGTCCCAAAAGGTAGCTGACCAGTCTTTTGATATCGACTCTGTTATACGAGTATTTCAAAATATTCACCCTAATTCTTCAACTTGTATACGGCAGTCGAATCCGACCATAGTCGCATTTAGTTATTACGAAGTCGTATTTTACGAACGCACTCGTATCTAATTTTTGACAGGATTCGTATGCACGCAACGCATACGAGTCTCGTATTTTATTGCTATTACGGTGTATCAAATGGTTTGTATGATGGTCGTATTTTACTCGTGCTCCAAGATGGTTACGACTCAGCTTCAAAGGAAGGAAAATTGAAAAAAAATATGTAAGCGCATGATATCCACTTTAAATAACTAAATTTTTACTTTTATGTGCTTTATAAAGGGTCCGCCAAATAATTTTTTTTTTTTTGAAAATGCTATAAAAAAAAACTACTGAATATTTTCTCAAATTTCTTTTTTTATTTGAAAGTACAATCCTTCCGGTTAATAATGGAAAATAATTTCATTCAAATGGCTGCCTCGGCTGGCCATGCAGTAGCCTACACGATCGGTCCAATTTTTAAGCACATTATCGATTGTGTGCAGCTGTATTTCACCAATGGCTTCACGAATATTGTCCTTTAAAGCGTCAATTGTCTCTGGCTTGTCGGCGTAACACTTATCTTTGACGGCACCCCACAAATAATAGTCCAACGGTGTGGTCAAACGACATCAGCTCTGCGGCTGATAATGCGATCTTCAAAAACAGGGCGCAAAACATCGAGTGTAGCTTCAGCTGTGTGGCACGTAGCGCCGTCCTGTTGAAAACAAATGTTGCCAATATCCTCCTCTTTAATTTTTGTGAACAAAAATTCGTTCAACATGGCCCGATAACGATCGCCATTGACTGTAACGGCCACTCCTTGCTCATTTTCTCCATGCCTCTGGACCAAAATCCGCACCAAACAGTGGCTCGTTTTGGGTGCACCGGCTTTTCAATGTATGCGTGCGGGTTTTCTGTGCCCCAAATGCGACAATTTTGCTTGTTTACATACCCGCCAAGATCAAAATGAGCTTCATCTGAAAAGATGATTTTTTTGGCAAAATCGGCATCTTCTGTAAGTCGATCGCAGGCCCACTTAGCGAAGCGAAAACGCATTGGATGGTCAGTTGGCTCAACTCCTGAACCAATTGGACTTTGTATGGCGTCATACCAAGGTCTTTATGCAAAATTCATCTCAATGATGTCTCCGAAATGTTCAATTGTTGAGAACGACGGTGAATTGATGTTGATGGCGCTTCACGCACACTTTCTGCCGCAGCAGCAATATTCTCGGGTGTACGCACTGTTTTTGGCTTTTCACGCTTTGGTTTATCGATGAGGATGCCAGTTTCTTTCACTTTTTCACAATATAACGAACATACGGAGCTGACGGTGCTTCTCTTCTTCCAAAATCCGTACGCAATTTTCGCACACATTCTGCAACATTACCATGATTTTCAAAGTAATGTCGCAATATTTCCCAGCGTTGTTCAAGCGTATACACAACCATATTCGTTCAGCGGAAGGATAAAACCAGAGATGAAGAACGAGATATGCAACTTTCGTACGTCTGTTCCCGTGACACCCTCAATTTTTCAGGAAATTTTGACAGGAGTTTGTGTACCAAGCCGACAACCCCCGTTATAAACGACTCTATCCGTGAATACGTGTGAACTCATTTCATTGTAGCGCTGTGTACTCCCGACACACACACTCTTTGAATTATAACAATGCGCGTGATTGTTTACATAATTTTGACAGGACTTTATGTACCCACGTGCTCGCACAGCTTGTAGGCAAACGTCGGCGGCCATTTTAAGTTGCATATCTCGTTCATCATCTCTGGATAAAACTAATTATCTGTGAAATCAGACAAATGAGCTAAGTGTTACCATTCACGAAATAAGCACTACTTGAAAAAAAAAAACGTTAGATGGCGGACCCTTTACAAAATGAAAACAAATTACATCCCATGAAGTTGCTTATAGATTCAGGCGCAGGTACCTCCTTAATTAAAAAGGATATTTTTAACAGATCCTTTAAAACGGATCTTGAGATGCCCATTTTGCTCAAATCTATAAACTCAAGTATATCAGTAAATTCAAAAGTAACAATTCCGTTATTTAAAGAATTTAATAGACCTTCGGTAAAAATTGAAATGCTTGAGACCTGGTTGAGCGGAGATTTCGATGGTATACTTGGTTGCAACGTTTTAAAACCGTTGCAGGTTAGAATTGATTTTGAAAAGTCGCTAGTTATAACAAAGGATGCTACCCTACCCATAGTATTCAATAACTCTCCAAAGCAATTAGATCAGATGGAAATAAGTGAACTAAGTAAAGATTGCATATATATGTATAAATTTTCACGAACCAGATATAAATTCAATTACGGATAAACTCAAATTAGACAACCTAAATAATGAAGAAATTAAAGCTTTAACTGGCACCCTCCAAAAGTACAAGGACGTTTTTTATTTTAAAGGAGACGCCCTCTCGGCAATGGTGAAAAACAACATCGAATCCCTACAAAGCACGATATCCCTATCTACTCCAAAGCTTACAGGTACCCAGAAGCTCATAAGGAAAAAGTAGATGAACAAATTTCAGAAATGCTCAGGTCTGGTATAATTAGGAAATCTTGTAGTCCATACAATGCGCCAATTTGGATAGTACCAAAAAAACTTGACAACTCGGGAAAACAAAAATGGCGCCTTGTTGTTGATTATAGAAAGTTAAACGACATAACTAGTGAAGACAAGTTTCCTATTCCAATTATCGATGATATTTTATCAAAGCTGGGAAACGCTCAATATTTTTCGGTACTTGACCTTGCCAAAGGATTCCATCAAATTCCTATATGCAAGGAAGACAGACCAAAAACGGCGGTTTCAACAGCGAATGGGCATTCACACGCATGCCATTCGGGCTCAAAAACGCTCCCGCATCCTTTCAAAGGATGATGAATGAGGTTCTGTCTGATTATATTAACAAAATATGCGTAGTATATCTTGACGATATATTCATTTTTTTAACTTCACTTCAAGAGCACATCGATTCACTAAACAAAATATTTAAGAGATTAATGGAGTATAACAAAATTCAAATCGATAAATGCAATTTTCTCAAACGTGAAACCGAATATTTAGGCCATATTATCTCAATAGATGGTGTCCGACCAAACTCCAACAAGATTGATATTATAACAAAAATTAAACTACCTGAGACAATTAAACAAATAAAGTCATTTCTAGGAGTTATCGGCTTTTACCGTAAGTTCATTAAGGACTATTCCAAAATAGCCCTTCCAATGACTACTTACCTTAAAAAAAAGACGAAGTTAAACATTAAAGACACACAGTACATTGAGTCCTTTAATAAGCTTAAAGATCTTATATGTACATGCCCAGTTTTAACTTACCCCGATTTTTCCAAAATGTTCACACTAACGACTGATGCTAGCAATGCCGCTTTAGGGGCTGTTCTCTCTCAAAATCAACATCAAAAGGCAAAAGCCTTTGCCTCTAGAACTTTAAACCAGCACGAGATAAGCTATAGCACGATAGAAAAAGAACTTCTCAGTATAGTGTGGGCAACTAAATACTTTAAGCCTTATTTATTCGGCCGTAAGTTCAAAGTACAAACTGACCACAGACCATTCATTTGGCTTAACTCCCTGAAAGAACCTAATTCCAAGTTGCAACGTTGGAAAATCAGACTTAATGAGTTCGATTTTGATATTGATCAAATAAAATGAAAAGAAAATAATGTAGCCGATTTTCTCAGTCGTTTAGAAACGAATTATGTAGAAGACGAAAGTATTAGATCAGACTTGGCCACAATACATAGTGGTATTGAAAATGTTGATGATCATATCTATGTATATTACCGAGAATCCTTTAAATATTTACAAAAACCAATTAGTTATTAAAGAGGGCAATTCAACTACCTGTGTTCACAGAATCTTATATCAAAAGAAAAGAAGTACAATGATCTCATTAACAACTTATAACGAAGACTACGTACTAACAACTTTAAAAGAGTTATTGCCATTTAAGGGTACATTGGGAGTTTATTGTGAAGATGACGACATTTTTATTAAATTTCACAATACTATAGTAAAATACTTCTCTAATGCACCGAATATGAAAATCTTCCGATGCACAAAACTTCTTAAGGATATAACTACTATAGATGTATTGTTAGAATTAATTGAGAAAGCACACCTTCGTAAAAATCATAGAGGAATTGATGAAACTTACTTAGACCTAAAAAATATCAATTATTTTCCCAACTTGAAATTAGAAATTTCAAAATATATCAATAATTGCATATTGTGCAATATGTGCAAATATGATCGCCATCCAATCAAACCAAATTTTATGTTATCCGAAACACCTAGCAAGCCAAACGAAGTCGTATATGTATCTCACCTGCATAGACAAATTAACCAAACACGTAAGCATCCATCCCATTAATGACAGAAATTCGATAACGATAGTAGATGTCCTTAAACAAAGATTCGCTATATTAGGAAAACCGGTGAAGATCGTTACTGATAACGAGTTCAATACAGCGTATATCAAAAACTTTTTGAACAGTAACAACATTTTATATCATTTCACGTCTCCTAATACACATACGGGCAACTCCGTAATAGAAAGGTTTCATTTAACCCTTGAACATTACAATAATACCACTCATGGTCCACGGGAGACTCAACGGGGGTCTACGTTGACATGACAAAATAAAGGGGATTCACCAATTTTTTCGGTAAGATCAGATAGCCTGTTTACTTAGCATGAATTCCCTTTTTTAAGAAGATCAGCGACTGTTACTAATAGAAACTTGTATATTTGATTATTAGTGCAACACGTGTCGAGACTTGCAAAGCGCCGCCATCCCGCCCGCAACGCTTGTTCAGACGTGCAAACGGACGAAATACGACTTGGGCTGTGCTTGCAATCTTGCATGAACTTGTCTGATTCCTCGCCAATATAAATACGAATGCTGCCAAGGACAAAGCTCATTTGCTTCCAGAATTTTGAAAAGAAAAGATGAAAAGTGTGAGTGAATCGATGTCAGTGTTTGCCAGTGCCGGAAAAGGTAAGTAGGTACCTATGTACCTATTTGTGCATTTGTTACGCATACTTCTATTTTATATTGTAATAATATTATATTTGTTATGTTTAAAATAGCTAAATGGTCCGCCATCTAACTTTTTTTTTTCAAGTAGTGCTTATTTCGTGAATGGTAACACTTAGCTCATGTCTGATTTGACAGATAATTAGTTTTATCCAGAAACCAGAATGAGACGTACGTCTTTCGTACGTCTTCCCCCGTGACACCCTGAAATTTTGACGAGATTCTGACAGAGGTTCAGGTGCGTAGCGATAAAACCCGTTACAAACGAGCTTCTATCCGTGAATACGTGTGAGTTCATTTCATTTTACCGCAGTGTACTCCCGCCACACACACTCTTGGAATTATAACAATGTGAGTGATTGTTTACAAAATTTTGACAGCACTTGAGGTACCCACGTGCTCTTTTGACAGCACTTGAGGTACCCACGTGCTCGCCCGAGCTTGTAGGCAAACGTCGGCGGCCATTTTGAGTGGGACGTCTCATTGGTGGTTTCTGGTTTTATCCTTCCGCTGAACGAATATGGTTGTGTATACGCTTGAACAACGCTGGGAAATATTGCGACATTACTTTGAAAATCATGGTAATGTTGCAGAATGTGTGCGAAAATTGCGTACGGATTTTGGAAGAAGAGAAGCACCGTCAGCTCCGTATGTTCGTTATATTGTGAAAAAGTGAAAGAAACTGGCATCCTCATCGATAAACCAAAGCGTGAAAAGCCAAAAACAGTGCGTACACCCGAGAATATTGCTGCTGCGGCAGAAAGTGTGCGTGAAGCGCCATCAACATCAATTCACCGTCGTTCTCAACAATTGAACATTTCGGAGACATCATTGAGACGAATTTTGCATAAAGACCTTGGTATGACGCCATACAAAGTCCAATTGGTTCAGGAGTTGAAGCCAACTGACCATCCAATGCGTTTTCGCTTCGCTAAGTGGGCCTGCGATCGACTTACAGAAGATGCCGATTTTGCCAAAAAAATCATCTTTTCAGATGAAGCTCATTTTGATCTTGGCGGGTATGTAAACAAGCAAAATTGTCGCATTTGGGGCACAGAAAACCCGCACGCATACATTGAAAAGCCGGTGCACCCAAAACGAGCCACTGTTTGGTGCGGATTTTGGTCCAGAGGCATAATTGGGCCATTTTTCTTCGAAAATGAGTAAGGAATGGCCGTTACAGTCAATGGCGATCGTTATCGGGCCATGTTGAACGAATTTTTGTTCACAAAAATTGAAGAGGAGGATATTGGTAACATTTGGTTTCAACAGGAAGGCGCTACGTGCCACAGAGCCGAAGCTACACTCGATGTTTTGCGCCCTGTTTTTGAAGATCGCATTATCAGCCGCAGAGCTGATGTCGTTTGGCCACACCGTTGGACTATTATTTGTGGGGTGCCGTCAAAGATAAGTGTTACGCCGACAAGCCAGAGACAATTGACGCTTTAAAGGACAATATTCGTGAAGCCATTGGTGAAATACAGCTGCACACAATCGATAATGTGCTTAAAAATTGGACCGATCGTGTAGGCTACTGCATGGCCAGCCGAGGCAGCCATTTGAATGAAATTATTTTCCATTATTAACCGGAAGGATTGTACTTTCAAATAAAAAAAGAAATTTGAGAAAATATTCAGTAGTTTTTTTTTATAGCATTTTCAAAAAAAAAAAATTATTTGGCGGACCCTTTATTTTGTGAGAACCTCTTTATGGGTCTTAACGGTTTAATGCTCCTATTCCTACTCTGTTAAAAAAGCCATATCCTGTTAAAATCGCCTTATAATTACTAAAACAAAGTTTTTTTTTCTTTACGGGTATGTAACTGATATGAAACATGGGTGAAACTAAGAAAAAATGTCGACAGTACAGCGTTGATTATTTGAAATTTGGTTTTCTTTCATCCAAGGCAGACAAACGATTGCCCACATGCCTTTTATGTACAAAATGTTGAGCAATGAGCAATGACTTGCCCCAATCGCTTCAATTTGTGATTAAAGCAGTTACTTAAATAAGAAGCAATGCGTTGAATACCCGATTGTTTGCACAATTGTGCGACGAAAATGATGAAGATTTCCAACGATTACTCTTACATACTGAAATACGCTGGTTGTCGAAAGGTGCATGCTAAACAAGATTTTACTCACTTTTTGAATCGGTCTTAGAGTTTCTGGAAAGTAAAGATCCAGATTTAAAAGAAATCCTGATCAAATTGAAAATTGCCAGGTTTGTTCAAAAAAATCAATGATTTGCAGTTACAAGACGACAGCATATATTTAATAAAAACAAAGGGTGTAATTTCGGCGGTTTTTGGAAAATTGAAGAAAATTTTATGAAGCAAAATTTTAATCGGCGCAAATTCTCCCAGTTTCCAAACTTATCACAGGCAAAATGTCTTGATATGGATATTCAGACATACGTTCAAGATTTAGATGCCCTGCATGATGACGGATTTGGAGATATTCTCACGAAGGAAATACCATCATGGATCATAAATCCATTTGATGAAACGGAAGTGTCGAATGTGGTATTACAAGAGGAGCTACTTGAGCTTAGCACCAATGAGGAGCTGAAAGTGAAAATTAATAAAGGCTATCAAACATTATTGCTGCAGCCAGAAATACCCGAAAAATATCTTGGGCTGTGGAAAATTGCGAGGAAACTTTTGATAGCGTTTACCTCGTCATACCTTCTCGAAAAAAGTTTTAATGTCGTTACAAACTTATTAGATAATAAACAAAAGGAACAAAATAAACATCATGGAACGGGGAGATTTGCGGATATTCCTTACAAATCTGAAGTCAAATATTGATCATTTGCTGTCAATCCATCAAGTACTGCGTAGTGGTTAACTTTGATAGGTCAGCCTCTTTAAGGCAAAGCTTGCCACATGCCAATGACAGGATTACATAGACTAAGGTAGGTTAGGTTAGAGTAGGTAAGGGCAGGCTAAGGCAGGCTAGGGTGGTTTAGTTTAGTTTTAGCTTTAATTTAAAAAAAAAGAAAAAAAATACAAAACAATTTCAAAAACCAAAAAAAATGTATATATGTACATAGGTGGTAACGAAAACAATAATGGCAACTCGACAAGTGTATCGCTATAAGAGAGTTAAGCCGAATAAGGAGAATCAGGAAGAGAAGCGGGCCAAGTAAGAAAAGAGGACAAGGTAAGGTGGTGAAGCTACAAAAAAGAAGCGAAGGGAGGCAGTCGAAAAGTAGATACGGCGAAGAACGGATTAATAGAAGCGAGGAATTGATTTTGTTAAATAAAGTGTTAAAATTATCAAATCGACCCATTTTCCCCGAACAAAAATATATTTACTTTTTACCCACAGTGCGCTTTTTTTTTTTTACTCCCTTTTCTTGAGAAAATTAAATCCTACATGGTGTCAGAAGCTGGATTTCTAACAACCAGTCTGAATTAGCTGAAAACTAGGACACGATCAAGGACCTAAAAATGCGAAGAGAAATCAAAATGATAATCGAACAGTATTCCCCAAAACGTCCAGAAAAGACCTGTGTACAGATGAGGATCGTTCTAGATGATGATAAAGACAATATATATATATATTATAAGTTGTCGATCAGCAGCTCTCCGACTGGCTACGTGATGGTGTAATCCGCAATAGCGATTCAGACTTCGCTAGTCCCATAGTTCTTGCACAGCTAAATCGACATGTTCTGAAAGACCGGTATCCATTACCAATAATCGAAGATTTGCTTGAGCATTTGTATGCGGCTAACGTCTTTTCCATACTGGACCTCAAAAACGGTTTTTTCAACGTGGACATTGAAGAGGCAAGCAAAAAATATACGGCCTCCAGATGGCCACTTTGAATTCCCGTTTGAAGGTCCCGTTTGGATAGTGCAATTCGCCCGCCGTTTTCCAAAGGTACGTCAACGTCATACTACAGGATTTACAGCGTCGAGGGCTGGTTCTGGCTTATATAGACGACTTGATAATACCCTCGAAATCCGAGGAGGAGGGAATCACGAAGTTAAGAGAAGTCCTTGAGGTAGCCCAAAAAAATGGATTTATTATAAATTGGAGAAAGTGTGCTTTTCTCCAACGAGAAGTGAAATTTCTTGGTCATATTATAAGGAATGGTAGCATTAGACCATCGGAGGAGAAAAGTTTGGCAATAAGAAGGTTTCCCACCCCGAAGAATATTAAGTGCGTTATGCAATTCCTGGGATTAACGGGATACTTTCGAAAATTCATCCCAAAATACGCCATTATAGCAAAACCATTGACCGACCTGACTAGGAAGGATGTCCTGTTCAATTGGGGGCTCAGCGAAGAAGAAGCCTACAAGGTGCTAAAGGATTTACTATGCCGAGAGCCTGTATTGAAGCTATTCAATCCACAACTACCAACTCAGCTGCACACCGACGCCAGCAAGGGGGGCTATGGAGCTGTTTTAATGCAGAAGCATGACGACGACCACTATCACCCCGCTTTTTTCTTAAGCTTCAAGACAACTGACGCTGAACGAAGATACCCAAGCTATGACCTTGAGGTCTTGGCAATAGTCCGAGCGCTAAAGAGGCTTTGGGTATATTTGCTGGGCCTGCGGTTCGAGATTTTTACAGATTGTAGGGCGTTCAAGCTTACGATGGACAAAAGGACCCTAAACAGCCGAATCGCCCACTGAGCTCTACAGCTAGAGGAATTTGAGTGCGAAGTTAAGCATCGATCTGGGACGGCCATGCGACATGTCGATGCACTCAGTCGGCATCCGGTTACTGTCTATACTATCGAGGACGGATGTTTAAAAGCAATTAAACAAGCTATATCCGGTTCGTACGAAAACTACTTAAGCAGAGGTGATGCGTTGTACAAATTCGTAGATGGGTCTTATCTCCTGGTTGTCCCGAAGTCCTTGCAGAAACAACTCATACGCACGGTTCACGAGAGAGGGCACTTTGGTGTTTGGTAAGTTATACAAATTAATTCAAGAAGATTATTTTATCCCACAGATGCATCAAAAAATCAATGAAGTTATCAATAACTGTATTGTGTGCATCCTTGCGGCCAAGAAGACCGGCAAGAAGGAGTCTTTCCTGCATCACATCGACAAACCCGACCAGCCGTTACACACTTATCACCTGGACCATTTGGGGCCGCTACCTTCCACCGCGAAAAATTATCGCTATCTTTTTGTGACAGTAGATGCGTTCTCCAAATTCGTGTGGATATACCCAGTTAAGAGTACCACTTCCGACGAAGTCATTAATCGTCTAGAACTTCAAGCTCAGGTTTTTGGTAATCCACAGCGCTTGATATCGGACAAAGGGCCAGCATTTACATCCAATGATTTTGAGGCGTATTGCGCAGACAGAAACATCGCTCACCATTCGGTGACAACCGGAGTTCCGAGAGGAAACGGGCAGGTGGAGAGGATGAACAAAACTATTGTGCAAGTGCTGACTCGTCTGTCTATTGAAGACCCTTTAAGATGGTTTAAATTTGTTCCGAAGGTTCAGTGCGTAATCAATTCCACGGCGTCGCGAAGTACCGGAAGGACACCGTTCGAATTGATGTTTGGAGTAAAGATGAATACGATAGACGACATTCAACTGAGGCAGTTCCTAGAACAGCAGATTCAGGCCATGTTCGAGGAAGATCGTTCCTAGATAAGGACGGAGGCCAAGAGGCAGATTCAGGAGATTCAAAGGGAAAATAAAAATACCTATGACAAGAGGAGAAAGAAGGCAGCTACTTACGGTGTGGGAGATCTGGTCGCTATTCAGAAAACACAGTTTGCAACAGGCCAGAAGCTGTACCCGAAGTATCTAAGCCCCTATGAAGTAACCAGGGTAAACAGAAACGATCGGTATACTGTCAAGAAAGTCGGAAATCACGAAGGACCTAACCAAACTTCGACGGCAGCAGATTTGATGAAGCGGTGGCACATACTGTGTTCGGAATCAGATTCGGAGGATCTCGATGAGAGGGAATATGACAAGCACCTTTCCTCGGCTGAGGTAATCGAGCTTCAGGATGGCCGTGTAGGTGGTAATGAAAACAATAATGGCAACACGACAAGTGTATCGCTATAAGAGAGTTAAGCCGAATAAGGAGAATCAGGAAGAGAAGCGGGCCAAGTAAGAAAAGAGGACAAGGTAAGGTGGTGAAGCTACAAAAAAGAAGCGAAGGGAGGCAGTCGAAAAGTAGATACGGCGAAGAACGGATTAATAGAAGCGAGGAATTGATTTTGTTAAATAAAGTGTTAAAATTATCAAATCGACCCATTTTCCCCGAACAAAAATATATTTACTCTTTACCCACAGTGCGCTTTTTTTCTTTTACTCCCTTTTCTTGAGAAAATTAAATCCTACATGGTGTCAGAAGTGGGATTTCTAACAAATTAAATCCTACATATATTTTAGTTAAGGTAAGGTTAAGTTATTCTTAGTTATAAGTTTCTTTGTTAAAAAAAAATGATCTGATTCCAAGTTTTTTTAAATATCACTTTTCTTCGCCTAAGTTGTTTATTTATTTTAATTATTACAAGTAAATCTTAAGGCCGAAAGGCATAGTCTTAAGTTGTTCTATTTGCTTTAGAGTGTCCGCATAGGGCCAGTAAGGTATTTTATGTCAGTTGATATTTAAGCTAGTTTTAAGCATTTTTGTCTAGTATAAGTGAGTTCTAAAAATACAAAAACAAAAATGAATTTAAAAAAATTAATGTTTAATTTTAGCTCTGTGAAGTCTGTAATCGTATATTCTAATAGACAGAACATAAGAAAATATACTTGTTTTCTTCTTATTTTTACCACTTCGAATTTAGGATTGGAACTCAGCCGCGATGCACATTCCATCGTTAGGAATATGGGGAAATGGTAAATTTGGAATATGGTAAAAATGTAGCAGCAACGGGTCCACCGAAATCAGGTTAATTTTGAAAGTGGTCTATGAGAAAAAAAAGTTTGGGAAACTCTGGTTTAAATGAATCAATTGTCCATTTGACTCTATCAGAACTAAAGAGTCTGCCAGAGAGGCTATTATCGATGTAGCTTGGGACGGTCATTGGAGCATCAAAAGATATTTGTTGGGTAGTAGAACCAGAGAAATGCACCTAAAGCTCCAATTCCTGCGATTGACAGTGAAGCTACCGCCTGATTTGCGAAGCAGCCCAAGTCCATTTGTAAGCCCTTGGCATAGGGCTTTATAGAGTAGCGCCGCAAATATAGTCATACGAAAACATAGTAGATAGGTTTAAGACATTAGCAATTAAGAAATATAGAGTGCCTGCACGGAGCCAGTAAAACACATTAAATATCAAAATATTTTTAAGTCAGACTTAAACATTTTTGTCTAGTTAATAAGAATAGAAAAAGAACAATGAGAATGGTTTAAAAACTAAAGGTTCCCTTGTTTTACCATTTCCTGGAAATTACCAATGTCTGGTTTCTATACAAAAGGGTGCCAGGAATATGAATGGACCATTACTGGGCATTGGCATCTGCAGACTTATAGACATCCAGGCTGAAAAACGCCAAGGTTTCAGCTCAAATCGTACCTCTAATAGCTGTAAGCCAAGACTAAATTCCACACTTGCCAATATGGATCGAAAAAGGCGTCCGTTGCAAGCTCCCTTATTCATACTAAACGAAAACTTACGGTATATGTCAGACAAGTTACGAGAACATTCTTATCAACAAATTTAAGACTTAATTGTTAATACGATGTGATCAGTGACTATGACTTGGTGTGTAGTCGTACCCTAGGCACTAGAGAGAATATGCGCTGACATCCAAGTCATTTACTTCAATTTTTCTTCCACAACCAACTTCGCATCGGACGACTTTGACAAGTAAATATGTACATATGAATGCCATTTTATTTTCCGAGAATATTCATTTGCGGCTTTTAGGTGTTCATTAGTTTCGCATTTTATTTGTAATCAGAGTGGTTAGTATAAATATTTGCCGAAAAGTGTCTTCGTAAAAACGTGCACCTTGCGCATCATGCAAATTTGATTTAACATCGAAATATCGAATAAGAAAAAAAAACTACTCGCGATTATGTGCAACACCGTACAGTCGAGTGAGTGAAAATGTCCAAGAGGAACATTAACTACGTTAAGCCACAAGATCCTAGTTTTTTGCAAAAACTTAAAGCACAAATCGGTTATAGAGAAGGTCCAACGGTCGAGACCAAGGTAAAGCATGATGCAAAGTCCCACATTTAATGGGGATTGATTGGCATATAACTCTAAAGTTTTCCCGCTTAGCGCCAAAAACTCGAAGATTTTGACAACGATCACTTAGACGAAGGGGATTGCCGCGACGAAAGGGAGGACGAGAAGCCCCAAATTGTTGTAATAAAAGCTGGCGACCTAACAGCTGAAGAAGCAGAAGCGGAAAAGCGGAGGATAGAGAAAGGTAAGCCAGCTCCACGATATTCTGTTGTAGATATTAGATATATGTATATTCTATACATATATCGCTTAACATATAGATGACTGTATGAAGTATTCGCTCTGCACAACCAAGTTTCCCTTGTGCTCCCCCCTTTCCTATCGTCAACCCGTCACAGTCACATTCATCGTCACCGCCGCCGTCGCCGTGCCACCACCACCGCCGCATCGGTTGTTGTTGCTTTTTCACTCTGACAGCGTTTCAACCATTTTGTATATATAATATATATTTCTGTCAAAACGTGTACATAAGTGCCATACATATATGTACTAAAATTTTTCGCATTTTGTTTCATAAAAAAAAAATCGCTTTTCCACCAACGTTCGCAGTGCGTCCACACTCGAAAATATCGTAAACCTTTTGAAACAATTCGAAAAAACAGTTAAAAATCCTCATTTCACCAAGTGTTTAGCTGATGTGCAATAAAAGTGTCCAGAAAATTGAACGCTTGTTCGCTTTATTTTCCAACTAATTTGTTAATTTGCGGGGCAAATCAATTGTCCAAATTGGACGTGCACTCTGGTAAGAACTTGTTTACATTCAAACGTGACATATGATTTGCAAGAATATTTCGATTACGATTTGGCGAAGTGCGTGGATCAGAGAAAGAAAATTGAACAAAGTTCGTATTTAACCTCAATTTGTCCATGGGAGCGCTACTCAACCGAGTGGGAACTCCCCTGGGTAATAGAACGCACGTTCAATGTTCGTTACACGAACAGAGAGGAGAATTCCTCTCGATTGCATTGTTGTTGTTGTTACTGCTCGTCATCAACGTCGTCGTTACTGATGGCTGCTGGCCTTTTGGTTTGTATGAATATAGACAGGGAGGGTTGGTAGTGGTAACAGGCAGCGCCATCAACAGCACCAGTGCCAGCAGCAGCAACAATATGCTGGATGAAGCATTGAAAGGGGCAGAGACGAAAGCCGGAGCAGTGAAGTTGGTCAGGGTTGAGGTGCCGGCAGAGGGGCCTCAAAAGGAATTAACGGCGAAACAGAGACAACATAACATATAGTGATTCTGCATCAAAACGGGGAGGAAGAGCAATAGAGTAAACGAATGAAATGGTTGCGCCCACGACCGGAACACGGTCTAGCGGGGAACGGGGCCTCTAGTGCAAATATTTATTTATTTTGATAATTGTCCGTTCCTAACTTGTTATATTTTGTTCACATTTTTTTTTTCCCTTCCCACCATTACAGAGGAGGCCGAGAGACCAGCTGATCTTAATCAAAGGATTATTTTTAAATCGAAAACTAAAACTGTTGACGAGAATTCGGTGAAGCCAGAGTGTAGTAAGAAGGCTAAGAAATCGGCAGTGGGAAAAGTCAAAAGCAAATTGTCCTTTAACGACGACGACGAAGAAGAAGAGGAGAGCTAAAATCGGTAAGTTTAGATCACTATCATTCTTATCTTTGATCTACGGATTGTTTTAGATTCTTATTTCAACACAAGCTTTCGTATTCAGGACATTGGTACCATATTCTTATATGTAGCCAACTGATCCTCGAAATATAAGGCCGTGCTCTTACATCTAAAGAGATTCCCTTAACATTATCGAGAAGGACCTGATTTACATCAATTTCTCGAGGGCGCTTCTGATTGACCTGTATGCATTGCATGCTCTGATTTTGACTAACAGAGCACAAAGCAACACTCACTTAGTGGGTGTAATGCGGTGTTATACCATTGTCTAAACTAAAGTTTTCAATGAACTGTATGAGTATAGCTGATAACCTTCCCGAAACTCTATTTGATTTGATAACAAGAGACTTATCGATCGTTTAATCTTGTATTCGCTAAATAAATGTTTAATTTCCAAAATCTGGCACAAATGAAACCCGATTTTACGGAAGTTAATCAAAGACTCCATGAGGAGTCTTATGTAAACTTTTTTCTAAGCCACTGAGGATATTTTATGCTATAATAGTTCATTCAAATATTTAAATCTTTAAAGATATCCCTTAGTCCCTTGCACAGACTTATGGAAGAGTTTGTTGTTCTCCGTCACCAGATGCCTCTGACTGCTTAGTGTGTAATCATTATTGTGATGAATTGAGTTTATCTTCATCGGTCTATCGGTACACCACATTGCCATTGTCCAGTGACATAGACTTTTTTCTACAGATGCGATTGGGTAGTGGAATCCAGTTTTCACCAACTGGCATCATCACTCCGTCTACACAACTAAAGCCCAATCGATTGATCAATTAATGTTGAATTAAAAAAAACTTTGTGAACGTTTCATGCTTAATATTTTCTTTTATGAAAATAGCGACTTAAAAACGCTTATAACAGAAATCTCCAAAAACGCTATTAGTATGACAAAATCGACATCGCTTCGAGGGGCTTATGTGCATAACATCAAAATTAAACGTGCACAATGCAGTAGAAAGCATTATTTTCTATTTATTCGAGCACGAGGGCATCTTAAAGAAGAGTAAGGCCTAAAGGACGAGTACTGACTAAGATATCATATTAATGAAGTAAAAAGAAAAGTAAATTTACGGTTTGAGAAGTTTCCAAGTTGTATACATATTCCATAAACCGGAGGGCATGGTAACCTTTAGCTGAAATTATCGCTGGTATTAGGAGAATTGCATTTTAATGAGGAACAGCATTTTTATCTAAGGAGCTGCGATGACACGTTTCTAAAATTGAAAAACCTGATCTCACCTTCCTAGTCTATCCGGCAGTATTAATATGGATAACTCCACGTTGCAAAAAATTCACAACCGCAAAGTAATATTGGCAAGTATAGCGTGCGCCATCTCATATGGGTCGATGTAAATTTCGAATAACTTCAACAATTCTCAACCGATTTTGGAAATTCAAAAACTTTTATTCAAATTAGACCTTTACAATTTATTTTGATTAATTTTTGAAAACAATATCAATTAAATGACCGTCATTATTGCCGATGCAAAAATGGGCTCGTTTTCGCGCATTCTCCATGATATTTTCGAGCATTTCGGTCGAAATTTCTGCGATTTCCGCACGAATGTTTCTTTTGAGCTGTTGTATTGTCTTCGGGCGGTTAGCATACACCTTGCTTTTCAAGTATCCCGAAAGACAAAAGTCTGGAGGAGCCAAATCCGGCGATCTCGGAGGCCAGTCAATATCGCCCTTATTTGACAGCAATCTTCGAGGGAGCTTCTTACGCAAAAGGTTCATTGTTTTGTCCACAGTATAGCATGTGGCGCAGTCTTGTTGAAACCAAACGTGAAATAAGCCTTTTTTACGCATTTCTGGGACCACATAATGGGCCAACATCCACCGATATCGATCGCCATCCACTGTATCGCCAACTTTGAAGAAAATGATGGTTTTAGCGCATACACCGGCATAAACAGTAATTTTTTGATCATATAGCGGCTCTTCGTGAATAATGTAAGAATTTTCGGTGCCCCTGAAGCGACAATTTTGTTTATTAACTGAGCCAGAGAGCGTAAAATGTGCCTCATCGATCATCAAAATTTGCTGCCAGAACTCCGGTTCAGCGTTAATCATTGCAAATACATTTTGTGCGTATGCCAAGCGCCATGGCTCTTCTTGTGGCAAAATTCTTTGAGCTATCTACACTTTGTATGGAAATAAGTGACGATCATCCTTTAAAATTCTCCGCAAAGTGGTCCCACTGATGCCTAACTGCTGCGAACGGCACCGATATGACAAACTTGGGTCTTCTTGAACACTGGCCTTGACAGACTGAATAGATGAGTTTGAACGCCGCGGATGTGGTGTAGGTTTCTCACGAGGGCTTGCTACACAACCGAATGGAAAACTTCGAGGCCCAACGACGAATTGTATCTTTTTTGGGCGCAACGATCACGATATTTTGCACGATGCGCACGTTGAGTTAGCACAATCGAGCGTTCATTTTTAATAAACATTGAAACTATTTCGACGCGTTCTTTTGGTGTGAAGCGATTTATGGTTAGAATTGTACTGAATTGACGTTTCCAAAATGCTATGATATATGAAAATCGGTTGACAATTGTTGAAGTTATTCGAAGTTTACATTGACCCATATGAGCTGGCGCACTCTGTATTACAATTTCAGTCGAAATGGAGCGTTGTAAATTCCAAATGATGCGAAGGACACCATCAGTTTTCACTATCAGTATGTACACATGAGATCTGCCCATGTGGGCACAGTGTTCAAATCAAGCCCTAACGGTTTTGCTCGGCTTATGTATTATTGTTATTATTATTACCGACCATTTGGAATTCAGAAATTCGGAGCATCCTTCGTTAAACGTTTCTGGCATGAATATGTCCCTTCCACGTTTCGCCGCTTTTCATTTCTTTTAGGTCTTGCCTTATTTCTTTTCCTGGCATTCTCTTTCCCTCCAGTTTTCCACTCATTATTATTTTGACTGTTTCTCCACTGGTTCTCCATTGGTTCTATGTGTCCTGTCCATTTTAGTTTTGATGGTAGCCGGACATGTCTTGAGGCTGAATAATGTTCCTCTAGTTCTTGATTTTGTTCCCTTTTCCCTTCGCCTGTTTCTTCGTCCTGTTTTCAGATTTCATTTAATTCTTATTTTTAAGGTTTTTTTTTCCTAATTCTTAGTCAAAAACCAAGTTTAACATCCGTAAAGTTTTACTGGCATTATTATAGTTTCATAAATATGAATTTCGACAAGGTTGGACAAAAGAGTTGTTTTGAATAGTTTCTTCAATTCGTCCTAATTCTCAAAGCGTTTGTGGAGTACAGTCAAGTGCGTGATTTGGGTCGATCAATGTCGATCAGCGATCATATACGAGGATGGTCCACTAAGTACTTAGCCTCATCGCCAGATGGTGCCAGTATCGCAAGAGTAACGTGGTCGCGCGTCGGTTTTTAATGAGCCACGTCCAGGTGCCCCGAAAACGGCTACCACGGAGGATAATGTGACAAAAATCCACGATCTCGTATTGGCAGACCCCCGATTGAAGGTCCGCGAGAGCTGAGACATTAGGCGTTTCAAAAGATCGCGTGGGTAATATCCTGTATGAAATTTTGGGCATGAGAAAGCTGTCGGCGCGATGGGTGCCGCCTTTGCTCGCTCCGGACAACAAGCGCAACCGTGAGACCACACTTCAGAGCAGTGTTTGACGCTGTTTAAGCGCAATCCGAAGGAGTTTCCGCGTCGTTTCGTGACAGTCGACGAAACATGGATCCACTGGTTCACACCAGAGACCAAGGAACAATCGAAAGTGCTCCGAAGAAGGCGAAGACTGTCCCATCGACCGGAAAGGTGATGGCCACCGTTTTCTGGGATCCACAAGGTGTGATCCACATCGACTACCTGGAGAAGGGCAAAACAGTCACAGGGCTGTACTATGCCAAATTATTGGGCCGATTCGATGCCGAATTGAAGAAAAAACGGCCCCACTTGACGAAGAAAAAAGTGTTCTTCCACCATGATAACGCACCGGCTCACACCTCCGCCCTCGCCACGGCCAAAATAGTCGAATTGGGCTACGAACTGCTGCCCCATCCACCGTATTCTCCAGATTTGGCGCCGTGCGACTTCTTCCAAACTTGAAAAAGTCACTCGCCGGGCAGAAATTTCAGTCGAATGAAGAGGTCATCGCCGCCACGGAGGCCTACTTTGCAGACCTCGAGAAAACGTATTTTTCAGACGGGTTAAAGAAGTTGGACCATCGCTGGGTCAAGTGTATCGAGCCAAAAGGGGACTATATTGAAAAATAAATCGCCATTTCTCCAAAAAATTTTGTTTTTCTTTTGTAAGCTAAATACTAGTCGGACCACCCCCGTAAATCATTAACAATAACTTTTTAAGTTGCCGGAATTACTAAGAACTGCAGCTGTGTACGTAGCTTACTTCGACTGACGTACCGGAGTTTCTAAGAAAATTTGTCTTTTGTTTTTGTATGATGAAGTTGTTGCACGTTATAATAATCGCAGTTGCTTACAAACTTTCGAATTGTTAACATGGCGAGTAAACGAAAATCTTTGTGTATTTACGAAAAAGTTTTATTAATACGCGGGAGAAATGATAAGTGATGTGGAAGACGCTTTGCACTTAGCCGCTCTACCGTGTCTACGATATGGAAAAATAAAGAAAAAATTCTGCAAGCAGAGGAGGATGCAAAATCTGATAAGATATTAAAGAAACGTTAATACGAAGATCTCGATCAAGCGATGCTATGATGGTTTTATAGACAACGCTAGAATATGCCTGTCTCGGGGCCGATCATGAAAGCTAAGGCGGAAAAATTTGCCGGAGAACTAGGATTAACTGCTTTCAAAGCATCAGAAGGATGGTTCGGGAAATTCAAGCAACGTCACTATATCAACTATGGTAAAATTGAAAGAAAAGTATGCTCCGAGTGAAATTTTTAACCGGAATTTTTTTTAAGGTGACCCCCAATAAAACATTGAAATTTAAAGCAAAAAAGTGTGTGGGAGGAAAGCTCTCCAAAGAGCGTATTACAGTGCTTGTAGCTGCTAATTTTAGGGGCACAGAGAGAAGGAAGCTGTTGGTGATAGGCAAATCCAAAAATCCGCGTTGTTTTAAAATCATCAAACAATTGCCAGTGATCTATAAAGCTAATAAATCAGCCTGGATGACAAGTTAAATTTTCGAAGAAGAATTGCGAAGATGGGATGCAGAATTAAAGGGACGAAATATCCTCCTTCTTGTTGACAACTGTCCTGCTCACCCTCTTGTATCTAATCTCCGAAATATAGAGTTGGCACTTTCGAAATGAAATAATGAAAATTTGTACACTCGTCGAGCGGGTTGTCCTGAAGCCACGCTGGTATTCTCCGATTATTTTCATAGCGTATGATATCAGTCTCTTTAATAGAATATTTGGCAATATCTTATAACACCGTGATATTCTTCGGTAATTGTTGCATTTTGGTCAGTCACCCTTTTTAAGTACGGGAATGATGCCCGAGTTTTTCCATTCCTCGGCGATGATTTCAGCGTTTCATACAGTTGTGATGAGACCATGTAACTTTTTCTCCTGCATATGTTACTAATTCTTGTGATAACTGTTACTCTTTTGTCAGTGAATTGTTTTCTGCTGCTACAATACATTCTGTGGAAAATTGGCCAATACTTACTTATAAACAGCTGGTGAAGTTAACGCGTTTTCTATTAAGCGCCATCGTTTTGGATTTTTCCATACCATAAAGAAAACGCAAAAAAAAATGCATACATATGGCGCGAGCAATGTTTGAGTATTTTTTGTTTACCTAAAGTGAGAAAAGAAGGGGACTTGGAATGGATCCCTGCGGGACACCTCTGATCACCAAAAAAAAAAATCAAGGCCCGGTTACTCACTACTACATCCTATTGCGGCTCAACTAAATATGAGTGAGTGAATGAAATCCTGAAGAAGGCCACTAGCGTCATGTACGGCGGCTATGATCGACCGTAAAAAAAGCGCGAGAAGAATTATTAATTTTTTCGCCAGGCAATAAGGATATTTCATCGACAACTAGCAGTTGTATGTTAATACTTTTGCAATTTCGTTAAGCTCGAAAACTAGATATACTCGTATGGTGGGCCAGCTAGTGTAGAAGAAATCAATAGAACGGTGGTCATTGGAAATTCAGAATTTTCGATGACTTTTTGAACAATAAATAAGTCCATGACTGAAATTTCAGCTAGGATGGATGCATAGAAGAAAGAAGTCAAGGTGTCAAATCACATGACCTGACCTCGGAGGTCAATCGACTTCTTTTCTAACCGAAATACTGTGATCTTCAGGTTAGGTTAAAAAAGGGGAGTCGAGCATCACTTCCACTCGGAGGCCAAAGGGTCCATTGTGATTCCCTTCATTTGTGGAGTACACATATAATTAACCTGTGTTATTAAGTGGTGTTTGAAACCACCCCGTGCTCTTTATGAATTTTAGAAGATCCGATCTGCATTTGCCACTAGGCGTCGATTCTGGATTCTGGAGAGCAGTGGCAGAGCAAATGTTGGATCGTCTCAGTTTCTTCCTCATCGCCGCAGCTCCGGCAGAGATCGCTGGATCCCGAGTCCCAGCGCCAGGAGCTTCTTTGTTTTTCCGACATTGAGCTCTGGCCACGATGATCTTGTTGTGTAGCTGTCGTTTCTTGTAAGCCAAGACGAGTTTGCCTCTTTGATGATTATGTCGTTTATGATCCGGTATAATGCGCTGATCGGTGGTTGGAATGACGTGTCTGCTTCCCTGATGTCCATTTCAGACCCTTGCCTGGCTAATTCGTCCGCTCTTTCGTTCATTGCGATTGAGCTGTGACCCGGGACCAAGCGGAGTTTGACTTTGTGGTGTCTAATGGACTTGAGTGAATAGCTACATTTCATGACGGCCTTTGATCCCCTTGTACAGGATCCTATTGACTTCAGTGTAGCTTGGCTGTCTACGAAGATAGTGATATCCGATATTGGGATATCGGTTACTTGCTTGGCTGCTTTCTCTATTGTTAGGATTTCTGCTTGAAAGACACTGCACAAATCAGGGAGTCTAAATGATACCTGTTTGTGCAGGGTGTCAGAATAGAACCCGGCCCTAATGCCTGTGTCCATTTTCGATCCGTCGGTGAAGAGGGTAATCTCGTGGTTGTTGATCACGGCGTTTGATAGCCACTCGCCTCTGCCGGGAAAAATTATTGATATTCTGAGAGAGAAGTCATTTTGGGGAGTTAATGGAAATATTATTGATTTATTAAAAAAAAAATATTTTTTCAGGCAGATTGCCTGACCTTTATTGTAACCGGTAACTTGAGACTAAAGACTACTTAATACTCCACATGCATTTATTGTTGATTATTGCTGAGTCGCCGAGAGAGGTGCATTTGATTGGATTGTTTAATCAGGTGTTTTGGTCGTACCTGTTTCCAGGTATTCTGTTTGTTAAGTGGTTTGAGCGGTAATTGGGTCGGGTGAATGAATCGCGAGTGCAATTCGGAAATTTGATCTATTTCCCGTTAACTTATAGTCGGTCGTAACTGCGAGGCTACTAAAACCATGTTTCTTTCCCAGGTCATCTATTATTCTGAGTATGGCCGCATGTCCATAGCTTCTTTCCACAAAGAAGACACCCTTAAGGCCACAGCCCATAGAATCCGTCACTCCGTTGATTTCAACTGAGTGAAAACGTATTGGCGGATAGAGCAGGCAAGCATCGGCCCATAGAATCCGTCAATCCGTTGACAGTTGTCGATGACGTTTATTAATTGATGGAGTGCGTTCATCTGAGTTATAAAATGAATGGCACGGATGGTCTTTGATCGCCTCAATCAGTTCTTCCTCGAACATTTTATAACATTTTTTTCCTAGAATAATGTTCACTTCGCGCACACTAAACGACCCTCACCAAACGAATCGTACTTTGAATGTCAACCGAATTTGAAGTTTCTCTCAGTACGAGAGAGTTCCCAAGCATTTTCTCAATGCATCCACCAATGAACGTGCTTACTCTCAATTCGTGCATGCGTGAACCTCAGAATGTAAATGTGTAAGCTTCAATATGTGAATGTATGAGCTCTCAACGGAACGAAAAGTAGAAAGTAGCTCTACTTTGTCCGTTAAGGTTAATACATCCGTCGGCTATGGGCCACCTCCCATAAGAATGTGTATATTCTACTTTTCACTCAGTTGAAATCAACGGAGTGACGGATCGACGGATTCTATGGGTCCGGGGCCTTTAGTCTGAGAGCGCTTTTTGCAGCGTAGACTTTTATGAAGAGATCCAGAGGAAGGAGATGAAGTATCATGTCCAACCATGCTTGCGACGTTTTACAAACAGCGGCTGACCTTTGTACTTTGTTGAGCATGCTCAAGCTTTTCGTGCTGCTAGCAGTCCACCAGACTAGGGCCCCATAAATTGCTGTGTACATCCAATGGATGATGTACGGTTGCAAGCCCCATCTTTTTCCCAAGGTCTTTTGAAATGCATAAAAGCATTCAATCCTTTTTTGTCCTTTCCTCCAAGTTCCTTTTCCAGGAAAGTTTGATCGGTAGCGCCATTCTCTTGATACCAGGGATTAAGACTCAATTAATTCAATTTAAAAATCACTGCGAACATACGTTGAGTTTTTTATTGTAAATTTTATTGACTTTTCGTGAATCTCGTTTAGAGGATTCATTGGATAAGATCAAATTAGATAGCGAATTGTCTCGGTGATCCAACATCCATTTAACAAATCGGAGGGGTTGCATTTGGTCTAAAGACTTTTAATAGGAGTGTTAATTTAGATCAATGCTTAAAATTTGCTGTAAAATACCGTAAGTGAAGCTCGTGACTTCAGCGATGAATTAGGTTGCTTGGCTAGGTTCAAACATATTTGCTTGTAGCGGTATGTTTAACTCGATACCAAATCGGTTCTTCAAAACACGGATTGGTCGGGAAAAGTTGTTGAAAAATTTACGAATTCCATGAAATTTTCATTTTACAGATCGCCCATATTCGTAATAAATTTGAACAAAAAAAATGCGTTCTTGCCTGCTAAACGCTTCAAGAAGTAAGATTGCCAAAGACTGTGCTTGACATCTGTCCAAAGATCAACAAATTGAATATCAACATCCCCACCATCTGTAGACTCACCCTTTATACAATATCTGTATCGGCTTAAGTAGAACTTTTTCAATAACATTCGACAAGAATGGCAAAAGAGTATACCAATTAGTCGATACCCATGACTGATTTTCTTTTTTTATTATTATTATTATTATTTTTATTCATGCTTCTCAGAACTATCTTACCCTCGACCCTATATGGACAGTAAGTAAGTAATTCAACAGTAAGTAAGTCAACAAAATGTTGACATCACACAACACGCTGTGCTCTATGCACGAGAATGAACAATTTCTTATTATATTACAGATCAACGTCTGCCAAGTCCAAGACATAATCTTGTTCGCAGTCAAAGGCTAGGACGACAGAAACGTACAAATCGATTGCAAACTTACTTTTTTCAATCATTGCTTTCTAGGTTTTCTATAGATATTCTGACACTATCTCTTGCATTAAGCTAATAATGTGCTCTGTTTGCAATCAGAATATAGGAGGCTTCATTCCCTGGTTTCAGATTTTTTGTCCTATTCCAGCGTTTAAGAGATTTACGTTTTTTTCAGCATAGCTTGGCAAAAAAATTGTAGCATTATAAGATGTTTGCCCGAAAGCGGGTTGTAGCCAAATAATTGTTTGCATTTGACTGCCGATCACATTATGAAATTCGTATTGTGCATTTCGAAGGTTGATTAATAAAACAACAGCGTTTAGGCAAAATTCGGCACGTTGGTGAATCATAATCTGTTTTATGAGACGTACATTCGCTTCTGTAAGGTTTTGATTACCTTTTTGTAAAACAATTTATCTTTGGCCTAAAAAAACCCTTTTGGACGGTTGTCATCCTTTGGTGTTTGCTCTGCTGACCGCCGATTTAACTCCGGAGTGAAATGATCAAATATTTGTATGTATTTCGCTGAAGCAGCACTCTGAATCGTCAACACCTTTTTTGTTTTTGTTCGACTGCGAGCAAACGCGGTATCCATTCGGAACAGAGCTTTCTTACGTTCAAATGTTCATGCAAAATGGGAAATACATCGTCTTCTGATATCTTTTAGGTGTCAGATAAGGTGCGTGCCAAAATGATAGTGCCATCCTCCAAATGTTCTGTATAAATAATGCGACACAAGTAATCGGGGAAAAAAATTGCTCAGTTCTTCGAAGCATGGTACAAACACAAATTTAGTGTCCCATAAAGAGCCATGCTCCGACTGCAGTTGTTTCCTTTCTCTAACGGTATAATTTTAATATGTTTTACAATGTGTACTCCGCGGCTGTTTGAAAAGCGATGATTTACTCTGGAACAGTGTCGATCATGTCCGTTTGATTAGATTGATTGTCAAGATAGAGGAAAGTCATTGAGTGAATTCAAAAAAGGTCAAATAAATGAATTATTGAAAAGTGGCGAATCTACGCGTGAAATTGGAAGGCAGTTAAATGGCTCCTATATCTCATTCAAAATTCTTAGAAAATGGGTCTCTTTATGGCACGAAAAAGTCATCAGGCCGTCTGCTGGCATTAATTAATTTCGTTCTTCAAACGAAGGAGGTAACTTTATGGTTTGGGGCGCCTTTCGTTGGCATTGAACATCCCGTTCAGCAATTGTTCCTAACAGGATGAATGCGGGGAAATACCAAGACATGTTGGAGGAAATCCTTATACCATTTCTCGAAGAACTGGACCAATATTTCATGGAATTTCAACAGGATAATGCTCCAATTCACGTGGCGGCTTTTTCTAAAAAGTGGTTTTCCGGCAGAGATTTTTCAATTATGTCATAGCCAGCACCTAACGTGGTCTATCGAAAACGTATGGGGCATATGTATTAGCAAGACTGGTATATGCTGGGGGACGTCAATTTAACAACGTCCATGATCTGCAATTATGGACAGTTGGCAAGAAGTTAAAAAAGAAACAATCCAAAAATTAATAAGCTCTAATGCCAAATTGGGTCTACGACACAATTTCAAAAAAAGGAGTATCCATCGGACGTTAACTGTGCGCAATATTGAGACGTCATAATTAATTAATTTTTTTTTAAATACTGTGCACTATAAAGTTTGTGAAATATTTTGGAAAAGAAGAAGGTTTTTTTAAGCTAATCGGGACATTCGAATTTTTATTCTTATTAAGGGATCATCTCACTGTGACCCTCCGAAGAATCCCTAATTTTCGCGATTTTTTTTCTCATGGTTGGAATAAACTAATCGTCCTGGTTTTTTTTTTAATAAATAAAGATATTCAGGATAAATACAAAATGATTTTTTTTATGTTGATTTATTTAGTGTACAATAGTTTAATTAATTGTAGAAAAGTATCGTAAAAAAAGGTCCTATATGGTTGCGACCTCAATTTTGATCTGAAACAAAAAGTTCAAAAAGATTATTAATCTGTAGGAAAGTCGCTATCTCCCTATGGAGGTTTTCTTTTTTTTTAAATTTGACAAAATGGCGGCGGTTTGAACAAAACGTATAGAATTTGACCTTTTTTTCAACAGTTTTTCGTAAAAAAAAATAGGAAGATTTCATAAAAAAAAAAGCTTCCATAGGTCGATAGAGAATGACGTGAAAAACGTTCTCCCAAAATTTGAAATGAAAAGCTTGAAAATTCTGCCTTTGAGAGTGGCCACCGTTTTGAAAAACACCGTTTCGAGAAAAACGCGTTCAAAGTTTGGAGTTCGAAAATTTTAGAGCCTTTGCTGTCCTTTCTGATTTTTTTCTTAGGCGTGTTTTTCGTAGGTCTATCCATGGTGGATGTCGAAAATGAACTGAAATGATTGGCCAGTTTATTTTACGAAGTTATAGGACCTAAGTACCCTAGAAAGGTACAGGCGCAGAAAAAGAACAGAAGGAATAATGGTATGGCGGGACGATCGACGCGACAGATGTCCGGCTCCGTTCCCTTTCTACGAAAAACGATGTAGCGACCGAAATAATTGGAATTTCGTTTTAAAAACTTGATAGAATATTTATAACAGTGTATACTATCCAATAATGCAATTTTTTTTTGAAAATTTCACACTGAGATGACCCCTTAATACTTTTGATTTATTGTCTGTACTCCCAATTTTTCGATGGCTCTATCATTTTGGGACGCACCTTATCTCACAGGACTTCAATTTACGACTAATCGAAACCATTCTGTTGCCTGTTTTTTGTTTTTTAGAACAACTGTCTATTTAGAACTATCAAAGCATTCATTATCGGTGTTTGTACGGCCGCGTTTAAAATCAGTAAACCGCAGAGCAGAGTCGCAAAACACTTGTCAAGCCATCGCTCAAACAGTATTTTTTTTTTCGCATTGAAACATAAGGCTTTGTTAACAGCCGAAATTCAGTATTTCCATTGGTCTGAAAATAATAAAAGTAGCGTCAGTAGGTTAGGTTAGGTTTGAGAAGGGGAGTTTGATGGTTAGACATCACTTCCACTCGGAGGCTAAGAGGCCCATTGTGATTCCCTTCGTTTGTGTGGGTACATATCAAATTAACCTGTCCTATCACGTGGTGGCTGAAACCACCCCGTGCTCTTGATGAATCTTAGAAGATCCGATATATCTGCATTAGCCACGTCCGCAATCTCTGTAAAGAATCTTTGGCCTAGCGACACTAAGCGTCGATTCTGGAGAGCTGGACAGTGGCAAAGCAGATGTTGGATCGTCTCAGTTTCTTCCTCATCGCCGCAGCTCCGGCAGAGATCGCTGGATCCCGAGTCCCATTTCCGGAGCATTGCTCCAAAAAAACGGATCGAGTTACGGTCCAGTGCCAGGAGCTTCTTTGTTTTTCCGACATTGAGCTCTGGCCACGATGATCTTGTTGTGTAGCTGTCGTTTCTTGTAAGCCAAGACGAGTTGGCCTCTTTGATGATTATGTCGTTTATGATCCGGTATAATGCGCTGATCGGTGGTTGCAATGACGTGTCGTTCGTCTGCTCTTTCGTTCCCTGCGATTGAGCTGTGGCCCGGGACCCAGCAGAGTTTAACTTTATGGTGTCTGATGGACTTCAGTGAGTCGCGACATTTCTTGACAGCTTTTGATCTCGTTATACAGGATTCTATTGACTTCAGTGCAGCCTGGCTGTCTACGAAGATGGTGATATCAGATGGTGGGATATCGGCTACCTGTAGGTGTTTGGCTGCTTTCTCTATTGCCAGGATTTCTGCTTGAAACACGCTGCACAGATCAGGGAGTCTGAATGATTCCTGTTTGTGGAGGGTATCAGAGTAGAACCCGGCCCCAGTGCCTGTGTCCATTTTCGATCCGTCGGTGAAGAGGGTGATCTCATGGTCGTTGATTACGGCGTTTGATAGCCACTCTTCTCTGTCGGGGAAAAGGATAGGTATACTGAGAGAGAAGTCATTTTGGGGGGGAATATAGTAGGTCGTAGCTGCGAGGCTACTAAAACCATATTTCCTTCCCAGTTCGTCTATTATCTTAAGTATGGCCGCATAGTTGGCTTGCTTCCACAGAGAGGACTCTCTTAGTCTGAGAGCGCTCTTTGCAGCGTAGCGTCAGTAAATCCGTCCTAAAATTTTGACACGTATCGATAGATGGTTGGTACTCTCGAAAAATTGCCAATAATCATTAGGGTTATCTATATTTTATCTTAGAAGCTTATTGTACTTCGCCGATAAAATAGCATAAATAATTGAGTGCCGTTTTTTAAAGCGTTTCTAAATTTTGCTTTTGGTAACCCACTTAAGAAATAATTACTAAGTCGGCTGCACAATATCTTAAAACACCAGAGGCACTTATAAGAAACTTGACGAAATGGTTTAAGATAAGTGGTAATATCGATAATTTGTGAACTTATTAGTCCAATGAATTCATGAATAATTATACAAAAAGGAATTAGAGTATCCACCAATATAATACGAAGCCGTTTAGAAAAATTGAGCATCAAAATAGAAGTACCAATCATAAACCATTACTTACTCAAAAAAACATTGAAAGCAGTCAAAGTTGTGATGCGATAGATTTTGAATCGGGATTGAGTTTTGCATTAGACGATACTAATAATGCGCAATTCGCTGTGATAAATACTTAAAAATATATAAGTTAATAGCACATTTTTACGAATGCCTTATAGGCCTTAACAGATAACTTAGTGTATGGGCCTTAATCAGATTTCACCTTTTCAGAAATGACTTAACTAAGCACCTGTGACCTAAACCTTATTTGCTCTTGTTGCCACGATGGCTTTCTCTAACTATTTTATTTTTTTGTATTTTATATTTTTGTTTTATAAGTTCGAGAATGTAGTCTGCTTGGCTTGAATGAATTAACACTCGAGTGTGGATTCGGCTAGTCTTTGGATGGACTCATGACTTTCTTTCGCACAGGGTAATTCGAATATCAAGCTGAGCTTATTGACGTTGGTCCTTTCTATAACATTTCCACTATGTATGTTCGTTGTCCAGTGCTGGTTAAAGTTAGGTCTTAAATTATTGAGCCTGACACGTCATAAAATGTTTCGCATTTGACAGCAATAAACCATTGTTTTCTGTTTGGCAGTAAAGAATTTTAAAAGTGACTTTACTTTCGTCCTGTATTGTGCCTCTATTTTAGTCGGGTTGTTGTTCGAAGAGCGATATTTAATTGAAAAAAACCGTCTTGCCCGTTACAGAGTCCCAAAATTGTATTTTCTTTATTAGTCTTATTTTGGATTCTCAAGACTTTCTCTATGCTACGAATACTATCGAATAATAAATAACCCCTGAGCTGTTTCGAGTCGAAAATTCTGCGTACAATATTTGATAATGTGTGCCTTAATGCAGATTAGAGGGGAAGAGACAACCACGAACGAGTCAAACATCTTTGATTGTAACCCCGAGACACGACTCCTTTTTCTTCACCGTAGTTGCTTATTTGCATGCTGGTTCCATAGGATAGCCAAATTAGAGAATTTTCTTTAAATGAACAACTGCCAAGGAAGCGCAAGAATCGGAAGTAGAGGCTGATTAGTGAAACGGTAAGTAGAGCGTTGTACGAAATTTATTTCCGAACATCAAGAACACAAAACACAGAATGGGAATTCAATAAATAAATATAAGATAAAACGAAAACTAGAAAAAAATAAGTACAGTTGGCAAGGATGAAAAAACTTTGAGAAACATTTAAAAAAATATATATAGTTTAAAATTTTTTTTAAATTCAAGAGTGCATGGTCTTATGGTATTTGTCACACAACCTGGACGGGGTTCAGATGATTTGTGTCGAAAATGTTCGTTAACTACTCTCCAGGGGTGGTTGTCCTAGATAGGATTTGAGAGATTCGACTACATTTGCATTGGTTGTAGTTCACAGTAACTGAAAAATCTTTCTTCATAGTTCTTAGTTAAGTTAAGGCTTTATACCTAAGGATAGAGTTGATCGACTTTTTGGCAAAATTGGAATGTTGTTACCAATGTTTTTTTTATGTGTTTCGCTACGGCTGCAACTTTTTTCTTGGTTTCGGCACTTTCGTTAACTCTATTTTCAGAAATCTTCAAAGATTTTCTATAGAATTCAGGTCTGGGAACTGTGCAGGCCGCTCTCGAAATCGGTCACCTTTATTAACAAAAAATCTGAATCTTTGGTATCATTGTCCTATTGAAAATGCCAAACTGTAAGGTTTCTTCCAAATTTAGGAGGAATAGTCCCAGACGATAATTGTTCTCACAGCGTGTTTAATAGTCTATTGCTTTTGGTCTTCTCACACTGTTTTTCGGTATATGGCCCAAACAAGTTAATTTTGATTTCGACGGACCAAAATATTCTATGCTATTTAGCCGGGTAGCCTATGTTCGTGCCAATCGGGTCCTTATCATTTTCCGGTTGGTAAGCTTTGAAATGATGTTCAATTAGCCTGTAAATTACTTGAAGATTTAGCTTGCTTTTGATGTCCGCAGAGGTTTTGGCGCATCGAACAATATAGAGATTAATTTTTGCCACTGTTCACACGAGTTCCTTTAAGGCATTTAAAAACAATTTAAATTATTTTTCTCTTTTACCTGAAGGCTTAAACTATTTGCTGGAGTTCTGGGGAACCATGCATGCTACGATGCATTTTTTTCTATATAAGTATATAACTTAAGTCTATAACTTAATTCGTGCGGTTTGCTAAGAGATGGCGTAACTTGTATTATTCCATTGGAACATGCGTTGGAAAGTTACTGTCATTGTACGTCATTTCAGTATATGTCATTCATTTGAAGCGTAAACAACAATAATTTTTTTTTTCACTCAAATATGTCGAACTTTGTGCCTGAAAAAGTGTTTTTGCGGGGAGTTCTTCATTACTTTAATATGAAGAAAACTGCTGCCGAAAGTCATCGTATTTTGGTGGAAGTTTATGGTGAACATGCGCCAGCTGAGCGAACGTGCCAAAAGTGGTTTGCACGATTTAAAAGTGGTGATTTTGGCTTGGAAGACGATGAACGTCCTGGGCAGCCAAAAAAGTTTGAAGATGAAGAACTGGAAGCATTACTCTATGAAGATTGTTGCCAAACACAAAAAGAGCTCGCGGAATCTTTGGGTGTCACTCAAGCAGCCATTTCAACACGTTTAAAAGCAGCTGGATATATTCAAAAGCAAGGAAATTGGGTTCCACATGAACTCAAGCCGAGAGACGTCGAAAGGCGGTTTTGCATGTCCGAAATGCTGCTGGAACGCCACAAAAGGAAGTGATTTTTGCATCGGATTGTTACTGGTGATGAAAAATGGATCCATTACGACAACCTCAAGTGCAAAAAATCATATGTGAAACCCGGCCAACCAGCCAAATCAACGGCAAAGCCGAATATCCATGGCGCGAAGATAATGCTCTGTATTTGGTGGAATATGCGACCAGACACGAGGCAATAATTTTCCATCATGACAACGCTCGGCCCCACGTTGCTATTCCGGTTAAGAACTATTTGGAAAACAGTGGATGGGAAGTTTTACCCCACCCGCCTTATAGCCCAGACCTTGCCCCTTCTGACTACCATTTGTTCCGGTCGATGCAGAACGCCCTCACTGAAATACGGTTCACATCAGAGCAGAATATCAAAAATTGGCTTGATTCATTCTTGGCTGCCAAGCCGGCGCAGTTCTTTTGGGATGGGATCCACAAATTGCCAGAAAGATGGGAAAAGTCATAGCTTCAGATGGGCAATACTTTGAATAATACTATTGTACATGTTTTTCTTAAATAAACGTTCAAATTTTGAAAAAAAAACCGCACGAATTAACTTATATACCCAATATAACTCAGCAAAGCTGTCCCATTTTTAATGAGACTGCTTTGAAGTCAAGCTCTGCAGTTAATTTGCTTCAAATTTATACAAATTATTTCGCTCCGAGTCAATAGAGCGTCGTAAGCAAATATTTATCTTGTACTTGAGGGCCGGAATAGCGTTGAGGATGTCGGTCGAACCCTTCTGGGTGGTAGTTCTCGTACTGTAGGTAGGTCTTCTCCATCAACACTTATTGCACGGCGTTAAATCAGAAAAAATTGGCGGGTGGTCGAACCTTGTGATGTTTTCTTTTGACCAAAAACTCGCGTGTACTTAGGGCTTAATACGACCGTCCATTGTCATGCAACGAAACCCAACTGACAACTTCCTTGTACGTTGGTCGAATTCGATCCCATAATCAAATAATCTTCCAAAAAAAAAAATTTGCATTCACAGTCTGACATTGTGGATCGAATTCCTTAAGCCCTAGAAATAGTAGAAACGTCTCTTTTGCATCCGCCCTATTTTCTCTTTCGGTTCATCTGGTAACTTTCACGTCGCGCCTTGCGTATTGATGAGTGGCTTGTATTGGAAACATCAGGCTTCATTGCCAGTTACGATCGATGACATGAATTTTGCTTCTGCATGAGGGAATGTGGAACAAATTGCGCGTAGACCCTTTATCTCAAATTCTCGGTAAGCGCTCCACGCACTTGGGTATGTCAATCATCCCATCAATAAGTCACTCGGATAAACAATGGACAGAGTGGAAAATGTTTCTGATTTTTAAGGTTTTTTTTTCATTCCTAGCAAACCAGTAGAATAATTGTGCACGGGATAGACCCTTGCCACCATAGACGTTTTTCATCATTTCAAATGTTTCTCCTTTGGCTCTTTTCCCTATAGCGATTGCGATAGCGACAGAATGACACATTGGACGTTTGGTTATAAGGTCATAACTATTGACAGAATAATGGGAACGCTAGAAAATTTGGTGTGAAGATATATCTACAACTTTCTATTGATGAATAAGACATGGCGCTTGAATTGGCTGTTTATTTAAGCCAGTCTTCAAAAGGCAAAGTCTAAGAAATTAGCAGAGAGGAGACTTGATGCTAGTGAAGATTTTAACTCAGCCCTACAAATTAGAAGAAAAAAAATTCTTTCTAAGGACTTTGAAGTCTAAATTCTATTCGTGCTGTTTTTTTTTTCTTTTTTTGTTTATTGATCTTAGCAACTTAATTGATTTAAAATTTCTTGAGTGGAATCCCTTTAACTACAAAAGTAGAGGGATATGTATCAAAGTTTTAATCAGATTCTGTGCACATATAGGGCATAGTTTATACCTAGTCTAGCCATAAATACTACAATTTTTAAGTGTTAACATGGAATGGGGAAATAAGGAAAATAGAATTGCAGTAATTGCATTGCACAAATGTGGGCTAGATACGAATTCAATTTTAAAAATCTTGCTGCCGCTAAAAATTAGTCGTGTCTTTGTTTATCGCACCATCAAAAGATTTGCAGAAACTGGAGGAATTAATGATCGCCAAAGATCCGGGCGTCCGCATTCAGTTCGAACAAAGAATCCCGTGAACGCGATGAGTGCTCAAATTCGCCAGAATCCACTTCGCAAGCAGAAAGTGTTGTTCCGTGATATGAATATTGCTCAAGGATCATTAAAGATGACCTTGGACTTGGAGCGTACCCCAAATGAACAGGACATCTGCTTCAAGTGGCATTAAAAAAATAGAGAACGGGAGCAAACAAAAAATGTGGGAAAAAAAATATCGGGAAGTTTTGTTTACCAATGAGAACATTTTTACGGTTAAAGAAAAAATTAACAAGCAGAGTGCAAAGTGTATGCGCGTAACTCTAAAGAAGTTTCGCAAATAGTTTTCAAAGTGCGGAGAGGTCACCATTCGGCGTACGTAATGGTTTGGTGGGGTGTCTCCTATGATGGAGTTACTGACATCAAAACTAAAGTATACCAGAATACCATTTTAGAGACCATGATGAAACCATTAAACAATTTTTTTTTTCAAAAATAAGCCGTGTTATTTCAACAGGATTCTGCCCCTAGTCACAAAGGCAAGACCCCTCAAAAATGATTAGAGCAGAACATACAGAATTTTATAAGGGCTGAAGACTGGCCATCGTCTAGCCCTGATTGGAATCCTCTGGATTATGAGTTATGATCAGGTTTGGAGGGTATGGCCTGCTGTATAAAACACAATGCAATTGAGTCGCTAAAGGCATCCCTTGTGAAAGCAGTGCAAAATTTTCCCATGAAAAGGATTCGTGCCTCCATTGACCGTTGTTAATGCCAAAGGCGATCATTTTGAACAAAAAGTTCCACGTTTTATTTCTTATACTCGTATAATAAAAAAATTCAAAATATTAATTTTAAGTTGTTTCAGTATTTATGGCCGGACTAGGTACATAGTGCAGGCTAGAAAGCCTGACTGAATATAGAATACTGCCGCTCGAATATTACTCCTAGGTCAGTTCCAGCTTATGATAATATTGAATAAGTAGGAGGCTGTATGCCTGGGTCAATACATTGTGATGGTAAACGGAGTCGTAAACCACGATTGACAAAGGAACATGCTAGCAAAGACACAGGGGATACCTAACATTGAGCAGGATGCATCAATCCCAATTCTTAAGATTTTTTTTCATTGTGTTAACGAAGTGATTGTTTTGCTACACATAACCGTATTGAGGGATGAGAAGCAAATATAGTCGACATATATTTATAAAATTCCTGGAAAGCTAAATGGTATTATTGGATAGGTCCAACCGTGGTAACCGATGTTTTTGAATTCTCTTAAGCATGCTTACCATCCTTTATTGGTAGGCTACTCACATTAATGTTGGATTGTACGAGGGTGGTCCGATAACTACTTAGCCTCACCGCCAGATGGCGCAGGTATCGCAAGAGCAACTAACTATCGTGTAGTACATTTTAATAGACGGCTACTGTCGAAATTTCAGCCGGATCGGACTCGTAGTTTTCTTTTGACCGCGCGTGAATGCGGGAGTCTCCGCGGATGATAGAAAAATCGAAAAGAACAATATCGGTCGGTGATTCGATTCTTGTTTTTGGAAGGAAAATCGCGCAGTGAAATCAAAGAGCATTTGGATGCTGTGTACGGTGGCGACCATCAAAAAATGGTTTAACGAGTTTCAACGTGGTCGCACGTCGGTTTTTGATGAGCCACGTCCAGGTGCCCCGAAGACGGCTACCATGGAGGATAACGTGACAAAAATCCACGATCTCGTATTATATTATATTTAAGCGCAATCCGAAGGAGTTTCTGCATCGTTTCGTGACAGTCGATAAAACATGGATCCACTGGTACACAGCAGAGACCAAGGAACAGGCGAACGTGCTCCGAAGAAGGCGAAGACTATCCCATCGACCGGAACGGTGATGGCCACCGTTTTCTGGGATTCACAACGTGTGATCCACATCAATTACCTGGAGAAGGGCAAAACGGTCACAGGGCTGTACTATGCCAAATTATTGGGCCGATTCGATGCCGAATTGAAGAAAAAACGGCCCCACTTGGCGAAGAAAAAAGTGCTCTTCCACCATGATAACGCACCGGCTCACACCTCCGCCCTCGTCACGGCCAAAATTGTCGAATTGGGCTACGAACTGCTGCCCCATCCACCGTATTCTCCAGATCTGGCCCCGTGCGTCTTCTTTTTGTTTCCAAACTTGAAAAAGTTACTCGCCGGGCAGACATTTCAGTCGAATGAGGCGGTCATCACCGCCACGGAGGCCTACTTTGCAGACCTCGAGAAAACGTATTTTTCAGACGGGTTAAAGAAGTTGGAGCATCGCTGGCTCAAGTGTATCGAGCTAAAAGGAGACTATATTAAAAAAAATTGGACATTTCTCCAAAAATTTTGTTTTTCTTTTGTAGGCTAAGTACTTATCGGACCACTCTCGTACTGAGTGGAAAAGTTTGAGGGTCGAATAACGATTGCATTCTGCATACGTGACATGGAAGGACATCGTCTTGTTGGCATACTGTATTTGGCACCTGTAACAAATTGTGTATTGTGAATTCCTAATGATACTATTAAAGTAAATAAGAAAAATATAGGGTTAAACTGATTTCAAGTCTCAGGGGAAGATTAGAAGGCTCTAGTCTATCTAATAAGGAAGCTATCCTGTGAAAATGGGTTTTGTTTGATAGGTCCCAACTTAAAAAAAGACAAGTACTGTGAGTTGTTTGTCTGTCCTTACGCGTAGATGGAATGAAAACCACGATAGAGGATCATCGTTCGACCCCGTCAATGACGAAGTCAAACGTGACGGCATACTAAACGTAGCCATGGCGAGTAGAAAGTCGATAAAATCTGAAAAGCAAAAGCTAAATTGTGATATATGCTTCATAATTTGACTAAAAATCCAGTGTTAAGTTAACAACATTTTTTGAAAATTTTCGAAAATTCAATGCTTTTCTTTTCTATTTTGTCTTATTTCTTTTTTCGTATCTGGTAGTAAAACAAAGGAAGAGATAACAGAAGAATAGAGAAGAGATAGTCGTTGTTCCCTCCTTCTTACACCCGGCCGACAACTGCCATTTGACGGTACATAATCGCCCGCGCGCGCTCTCGCCATCATAATGTTGCTGTCATCGTCGTGTTTCCCTGGGTTATATGAGCTTCCCACTTGTATTAGCTTGCGCTCTCTGTCGCTCCTGGCTATGTTTCATTTCGAAAAGACACAAACTAACAACCTGGCACAAAGTTGCACCGCACCGTATACCTCCCCGTCTGGCCACTTCTCTCGCTCGGTACTTTAACTTGGCGTCGTACTCTGGATGTAATATATGAAAACGAGCACATTCAACCTTTTTTTGGAATCCAAAAAGAAAAAAAAAATGTTGCTAGTCGCTTGATGTCATCCAACAACTAGTCCAACTGACTAAGCAAGTTAGAGGCCTCACTAAGTTATCCATGTCGCGATGAGGGTGATGATGCCTAGAATGACTCATCATGAGTTACGATCCCGAATCTGCGTCATGACCTCTTAATACTTAGATATGGTATATGCATTTACAATAGGCTGCATTGGATCTCGGCTATCTGATATGGGGAAAAGTATTTCAAAAGGTCAGTTGCAATATACTCCTTGAAGATGGCTTCAGAGTTGTCATAGAGTACTTTGGTAAATCGGAAGCAGTGACGAACCGTCTGCTCTTATACTGCTTCGGTTGGTGATACTCGGTTGCTGCTGGATTCGGGTACTCACGATTCGTACTCGCTTTTCCTCGCTCCAGCCAGGGCCTGCATGTGCGATTTTCAAACTCATTGTTTCGTACTTTCGCATATATACGTACGTTATGATGTACGACTGAACAAGTTAGTATGTAGGTACGTAACGATAGGTTTCGACATACATATGTATGTATTTCGTATCTACGGCAGAATTATACCACCACTACAGTGACATGCAGCTATGTAATCGGGTCCTATGTACGACGACGAGTATTTGTTGTATGAACGTTTATATATAAATGTTCTTGTTCTTTTTGGTTTTTTTTTTTTTAGATTTTCATATAGGTTAGGTACCTTGCATGAGCGTTCTGCGTGTATTTTTGCATGTATGCGTGTCGGAAATTATTTTCCCGAACTCCACACTCTACTAGTATTAACAAAATCTAATTTGTTTGATGTGAATTGAGAGAAAAATCACATTTTTTCCCAATCATCCCCTGTCGATTGGAGCCCTGGATCGACGAATATTGTATCCTTGGCAGTTGTTGCAGGCAGCTGATGCAGGTGTTGTTTATAAGGACTTTGCTCTGTTGATGGCAATTGCGTAATTTTCGCAGATTAAAGAGTTTTTGTTGCATTTTACCCTTACAAGTCGACATTGCATCCCTTGTGATATGCGTTTTGGGGGGGAGGGCGATGACAAAGATGTTGAGTAGGAGATCGACCTTTGGAAGTCGACTGCAGATTTGGGGCATTTTTTTTTTTCTTCTTTTTGTTTTTGCTTACGAAGGGTTGTGATTGCGATCTCGGACCAAAGCTCTCGTGTTTAGTCTTATCCTGGATTAGATATGCGAATTGTCACTATCGCCATCATCATCATCATCATAGTCTCTATCTTCGTGATTTCGTTTTGTATCTTGCTTTGTTCTATTCGTCGATTATGTCTTTCGTTTGGTTTTGTATTCTTACATCTGTTTTGCCCTCATTCATTTTTCGTTGCTTTATTTTCAATTACTTTTTGGACTCTCGTTCGTAATGCTTGTTCTTGTTCTTCTTCATGTTTGTCGTCTTTTTCTTCTTAGTCGGTTTCTTTCCTTTCGAGTACAGTTGGCCAGTTATTTTAGATTAGGAAGAAATATACTATAGCAGAGTAGAGTGCGGAGAAGCGAGGGAGAGGTGGTAATCGGTGGTGTTGATGTGGATGTGGATGGTTGTTGTTCCTGACGAGGTGGTAGGACGGTCGTGGGCAACGGGCGGTGGATGGGCGGCGGGTAACGCCATAAACAAGAGATAGAAGAGAAGGAGAGAGAGCGAACATAGATGGAAAAACGAAAGAGAGGGGCAGGCAATCAAAAGCGGCAGCAGCAGCCACCAGCTGTCGAATGATAGGCAACAACAAGCAAGATGAGCGGTGAGCAGGGCAAGCAGCGAAGAAGCATCAGGGCAAAAACAAAAAACCCCCAAAAAAAAAAATGCAAACATTCGCCATGGTGCTGCTGCGGGGGGGCAAATTGGATTGAAATTTTATTTTATTTTAATTTGTTGGTTTTTTTTTACCAAAAAAAAAAAATGACTTGCTGGGCTATAGTCGGTAATGTACAGTGCTGCACTCTACCGGACTATGTATCTAGAGCACAGACAATAGGTACATAATTGCACATACAGACCAGCATATAAATATGATTATAGATATGTATGTATGAAGCCGTTCGAAGTTTGTGGCTATGTATGTATGTACATCTTGTTTTAGCGGTAGACATACATACCATATGTATATGAGTATACTTCATTGCGTTTTTTGCTCATGCCAGCAAAGAGCATTAAAACAATTAAATTGCATGCTTACCCACATATCCATTTATATGCCTCGATATCTATATGAGCAGCTGTATACCTGTGCGTTAAATTTGCATTCCATGCAAAGTTTTGCAACATTTCCACGGCTGCAACGTAGCTACCATACCACGTCTACATCTCGGTACCACCCGTTCCTCTCTTCTTTCGTTTTGGTTGGTATTTTTCGTAAATTTTAAAAATATTCACACTTCGTGTTTTTTTTTTTTTTTTTTTTTCGGGTGAGGAATGATAAAGCTACTGCAGTCGAGGCAGCGCTCGACGTACGCGGGGATAGTCTATTTATTTAGTTATAGTTGTCAGGCATGCGGCCATGTTGGCTTGTTTTGGTTTAACAAATTTATTGATTTATTTGTTATGTAAAACTCCTATGTATGTATATACCACCTTCATGCACATACATACATATGCATAAATGGACACAGTGAGTATGTATAATTGTATGCCGGAAGGTGTGATGATATCGTACAGAAGACGCATTTTGCTTTTATTGATGATTTAGATATTAAATTTCGGATTCCATCTCAGCTTAATATTTGCATATATACATACATACATACATATGTATAATGATGGTATATAGTTAGCAAGGCGTTTATTTGAACCGCCAAAACGTATATAGTATGTTGGGAACGGAATTGGCAGTAGGGCTCCTTTGATGACTAATCCCTTATTTAGATCTGTTTGGGAATGTTTTGGTTTTTACGAAACCTTTATTTTTTCAATGAGTCAACTAGCTACTCTGTATGGGTGGATTAAGATCTGATTCATGTCTTGTCGATCAATATTCTGTTTTTATTTGGGGAAAACTCATTAGACCCCATATTTAATAAAAAAAATCATTGTCCATAGTCTTTGTGACATTTATCAGAATTTTTATTCCTAACGAATAACAACTGTACATTTGTAAAACAGGGTTTACAAGTTGCATATCTACATATGTAGGTTGTCGGAACCGCCTTCTTCATTGGGAAAATAGTTGTATCCATTCCATTCATCCATCATCTCCAACCGGGACGATCTTTAACCTGCAGCGTCCAATACCTTACACCCAGCTTTCACCTGTTCACGCTACCCTAGATGCGGTCATCTTCGCGGGCTTCGGACTCTTTGGGCCGTCACAGTGGTGTCTATTCTACATAAACCAGTCATAAACCAGAATCCTTAAAAGCCTTACTAAGATGTCTCCGCTCATCTCTTGGTTGTACAGCGTTTCACAAAAGAGACATAACAATTTTGAATTATTATAATACAAACCAGTTCTTAAACTTTTTCACTGTCATTAAAATTATTCAAAATTATTACCGAAATTCTTTCGCAACTTTAAGATCGCTTTCTCCAATTTCCGATCGTAATAATTGTCCCACCAGATAGGCTGATCTTTAGTACAAAAAATCACCAACAACAACGTCAATAATTAATTTTATGCAGCACTCGTGTGATTCGTTGCTAGTGGTCACCCTACTGATTGCATCTTTTAGCAACTGAACTTCGCCATCTCGCTCTCTGCATAGCCGAGACCTCGTCAAGCCTAACAGGTCTCAGTCAGTTCTAACGTTCATCTCAGCATTATAACGTTCAGCATAACGTTCAACTTCAAAAAAATTCCTTAGCTAACCCCAATCTAACTTACAAACTAAGGAGTGAGAAGCACCGTTCTAGAAAGCGTTTACAAACGACAACCACCAAAATCGCCGTTATGTTTAGCAAAATTGGCGAGAGATCCCAGTCCACCATCGCAGTACTATAGCGCATGAACTCACAAGCACTGTCGGGTGAGCCGTTTACCCCCTGGTGTCCCGGTGGCGGTGCTAAATTACTGAGATATCATCTCTATTTTGCATTAACCTTTCAGAATCAATATGGAGAAATGCTACCGGAGGAATAAAGCCTAATCGGAGTGTGCTTTCGTAATAAGCCGTTAGTCATTGCCTTACGATGTGCGTTCGGATTATTTTTAAAAGAAAATTGTCGATTCTATTTAGGCCTGCTCCGTCGTACAGGGCCTTATTAAGGTAATACTTAATGGACTGGGACGTTCTGTACATTCTAAGACAGATCCTAAGGTACTGCCTCTCAAATACACGATTCTTTTCCATATAAGATGGCGCTATTTTTAACCACTCCGGATAACCATATGCTATGACAGACCTTACGTAGCTTATGATTTTTACGGTCAAATACTTTTTATTATTTATTTATTTTATAATTTAATTATTTGCATTAGGTGACATCCTGTATTTAATTACAAGTAATAAATAGTGTCGAATGCCACTTTACAAAAATAAAATACAATAAAAATACGACAAAAATAGGGGGTGACAAAATAATAAGGAAAACACATGTGTAATTTGCACAGTCTATAGAATAATATAAAACAATGCAACATCTTGAGACTTAAGATAAATTAATAACTAAAATACGATAGAAAGAAAAGAAAGAAAAAGAAGGAAATTTTTTGATGAGACAAAGTATTCAACAATTTTACCAATATGTCAGTGAATGGATGAAAACTCGGAGCCAGTAATAAGAAATTCTAAGCTCGCATAATTGTTATTCAAAAGCCATCGCTTTATTTGCTTTATAAAAACTCCAGGTGTTGATATTGTCCTGAGTGATCGAGGAAGTGAATCGTCGAATAGATAGGATGTAATAAAAATTACGATAGGCAGTGGTACGGAACTTTGGAACAGGTAACAAATTGGAGAACTTTGCACGTAGGTTATGAGACGAGACCAGACGAAAATTACGGTTTTCAGACCTCGTAAAGAAAGTCTTTAGAACTTTAAAATAGTATAAATGCCTTACAGGAACTATTTTCAAGTCACAGAACAACGAATAACAATGATATTTACTTAGTTTCCCACATATTTTTCTCAGAACATTTTTCTGCAACGTTAGTAAGTTTCGGATTCTACTGAAGTATACACCACCCCAGCACGTGATTCCATATTGCAGCTTAGAATCCCAAATGCACTTACTAGTACTAACCTCAAATTTCGTACTCTCTGTGTGCATTTCCAATATAACATCTTAATGACATGGAAACAAAAAAAATTATTGTGAACTACAATTAAGGCGACAAATTCAGTTGAAGTTCTCGAATCACCATAAGAGCGGAACTCTTGAACTTGTGCGAACCCTAATAAAAAAAAAAAAGTTGACTGCTGTGAAACGCACTCCTTGTCATACCGAAGGCTTCCTTAGCTCCAGCAACACAAGCGTCTAAATGTCTATTTAGATATCTAACCCCAAGATATCTAACCCCATTTCTCACTGCTAATGGTTGTCGACTTTGCCCGATGATTGCGAATTTTCTCCATTTTTTCTGGTATTCCTTGAGACCCTGTACAACGGAGTCCTTAACATTATCATTTCCTACATTTGGAAGCTAATTTTTAACTTAGTACATACTGGGAGAATTGGAGAACTGAGCTTATAGAACAGACCTTCTAACCGTTGTCGAAGGCCTTTTCAAAGTCGGCTAGACCAGTACTCGTACTCGTGCTTTATTCCACTGAATGTCGGAAAACCGTTTTGACGCAGCGTGAATAGTATCATGACTCGCCTCAAAGCCAAAGTAGTTGTCCGGTATTATTTTCTTTTCCACAAACTATTTTGATCAAGCCTTGCTTATAATCTTTTTAAAAAACGTTGCTAACATTGGGAAACTAATTGATTGGAGATTAGATTTTATCCCGTTTAGGGATAAAAGGGATCACCGCTGCTTTCCAAAGCGTTATTGAACATCGTGGTGAAAACAAACTGGCAGATATGCGGCCGTTGGCGACAATGCCAATCGCAAGGTTTATTGCAGCCATAAGTGTTTAACTTTAAAATGAGTCAAATCAGTGAATTTCACGCCGTTCACAGAAAAAGGGAATCTCTCAGTCCATAGGATCACTTCAAAATGCATACTTTGTGTGTTAATTTCCAATAATTATATGGAAACAAAAAAGTTACTGAGAACTACAACCAACGCGACAAATTCAGTCGAATCTCTCGAATCCTATCTAGGACAACCATCCCCGGAGAATAGTGAACAAACATCTTGGACACAAACCATCTGCACCCCGTCCAGATTGTATGACAAACACCATAAGAGCGTACACTATTGAACTTGCACGAATTATAAAAAAAAAATGAAAAAAACATTGTAGCGAATTTTAAGAAATTTATTTTAAGAATGTGGCGAATGTAAGGATCTTGACCCTTACAAAATCATCAGATTGGGCTCTGCAGAGGGATCCCAAAAATCCTGAATTTCATTGAACAATCATCTCCAGCGATGAAGACAATTTTTGGCTTAATGACAAGCCCACATATGCTACAATGAGACTACATTGTATAAACAAAAATTGACGGTGTGATGTCGATTTCATTCCGAAGGTGTGATTGGACCCTATTTTTTCATCGATGAAAATTATCGTCATTTGAATTGAATGAGCTCCATATTAGTGATATGTGGTTCTAATAGGAAATGGGTCGGTGACCATTTGTCTCATTGATGCGATTTACCGCAATAGGATTTCTCTTTATGGGCTTATGTTAAGTTGCTGGTTTGTTCTCACAACTGAACAACGATAACACAGTAAATCTCGGAAACGAAATTAGCAACGTTCCGACCGATATTTGGGGACAATGGGTGGCAAGTTGGCTAACATGTGTACCACACTTGAAACTAATTTTGGCCGGATACCTCAATGTTTGATCCAAATCCATTGTCATCTTCTTATTGAAAACCCTGTATCTTCTCCTGTATTATATCCTCCACGCCTCGTTCACTCAAATGGGACTAAAAATCTCCATCGATTTTATATAATATCCAAGCTTTTGCGTAGTAGAGGGGTGCCGGATTGATTAAGTTTTTTTAAGATATAAACTGGTTTTGAATGCCATATTTCTCAATTGCCTCTTGAGACCAAAGAAGTTGTCCTCAAGTACTTACTCTCACACCCATTTAAGTCGTTTCTGCTTCAATGCACGCACATTAATGCTTGATTCACAAACTATCGCATCAATATCATCTGCTTATGAAAGCAAATATGCAGACTTGAAATAGATCGTGCATCTCATATTGACCAGCGGTTCTCGCACGATCTCTTCAAACACAATGTTGAAGAAATCACATGATGATGTGTTGGCGTGCATGAAACCGCTTTTAACATTAAAAGTTTCGGTTCGCTCATTATAAACCTTAATGGAGCAGCGGGAATTCTCCTCCACTTAATTTATTATGGATTTTAAAACATGGCGGGGCCTGTCTCTATAGACATTACCATATGTGGTTTTAAGTCGATAAAAATGTGGTGTGTGACGAACCGAATATTCACTTGACGATTCGAGTCTTCTCCAAGATCTGTGTAATGTGAGCCTTTGGATTTTCCTAGCCTGGAACCATTCCGATAGGAAACTATCATTCACTGCATTCATTCAGAACTCAGAGACAACCCATGCCAAGTCCCTTTAGTTGGTGCACTTCTTATTAATTATGCAAAAGCGCATTCCATAGACTTCAACGTTGACGTCGCTATCCTAATAAGGTCCAAGTTGAGTGGTTTATTTGGCTTTAAAGTAGTCTTTCCATATTCTCAATATCGGCTGTGAACACTATCAGTTTTTCGTATTCATTCTCGAAAGATCTGGCTTTACAGCCTTGGCTTTAACATTTTAATTTTGATAAAACTTTTTGAACGTATTTCCTGCAATACGAGTATCACCCTCTATCTCGTCCGTCTAGCGGTTCTTGTGCTCTATCTTTTCTTTAAAAAGACAATAGCTCTCGCCCGACGATGTAGTGTAGCCGTATATGCGTTCTGTTCTTCTAATCTATCCAGGGGTTTCTTGTAAGTAGTGGCTTAAAATTGAGTAAATCAGACGTGACATCCTGAAATTCTATTTTATATCATCTCCATCGTTGTTTTATAGTTTGTGCAGACTGCATCGGATCTTAAGAGGTCTTGATGGATACATAATCAGCAAAGAACTCTTGCGACTGCAGATTTGCGGTACCAAATATTGGCAATCTTACTCGATTCCCTTGATTTCGTGAATGAAGGCCGCATTCGTACCTTGACTCAAATAAAGTACTCACAAACGTAATCATGTCTTATAAGTTGACATTTTATACCTATCATTTAACAAAACTTAATATAAATTCGTAACAAAAGATCAAGCTCCAGTTTTTTTGTTCTTCTAATGTATTTTTTTTCCAACTCTCCTCTTTTGAGTTTGAAGATGGTTTTAGAGAGTTTGTTCGAGGGTTTAGAAGTTTTTGAACTTTGTTCCAGTGATACAGGTCTTCCATCCATCCATCCATCAGGCCAAAAATGAGTTGAACTTCAACCTGAGAATAAGACGGCGGAGGTTTATGCAATTATGTATTTGTCAGAGGAAATGTTTCTAGTTAGTCGTTGCTATTGACTTTGTCTATCTTTCCTAAGTCATGTAAACCACCAAAGCAGCCCTCAACGGATTTTGAGTTCACACTTTGACGTATAGTTTGGTTCAGGAGAAACGGGGAAACAGTCCTTTGACTTAACTTTAAATAAAAATAAAGTACTCAAAACGGTTTAAATAACATAACCTAGGTCACCATAGTTAATTTAATTTCGTGAAATTAACCGACAAGGAAACTGAGACCCCAAAAGCTCAATGTTTGACGTGTGTTGTGACTCTTAGCCCTAACCTGTTTAAAATAACTATTGTTGGCAGCCACTTGAGAAATGGTGCTTTGGCTTGGGAATATCTGGTGAGAGCACAATTCGAAACTGGTTTCCCAAATTTGGCAAAGCAGATTTTTCAAGAGGAAATAAGCCAACAGATAGACTAGAAGTGGTTATCCATAATGACGAACTTGCACCAGCTGTGAGAATCCAGCTAAGATTGTTAGCCTTGCTGCAAGATTCAAAGTCTCGACTACAACAATAATTGTCATCTTTCAACCATCCGAAATGTAAAAAACGAAACTAGAGATATCGGTGCCTCACCGAGGGAATATGGTACGATATTTGGAGGTTGCAATGTTATTGACTAACACGCTCTTTCGGGATCCTTTCTTGCATCTTCTCCGTGTCAAAGAGTTGATCCTGGACGATGATCGGGAAAATACTGGCAGAATGGGTAGGCATGAGTGAGCCTCTCCGGCGACTTGCTAAGGCAGAATTTTACTTCAAAAAGGTAGTAATAGTCAATTATTCGTTCCTCAAATGGGGAGAAACAATCACTGTTGAGTCATACTACATGGTAGTGTGAGACTAAATACAGCACAGTCAACATTCCCGAAACGGGTGCAGTTGGGATACGACTCAATTTGACTCAATCGATTAATGTTTGCACAATCATCTTCAAAATATACAGTTCATAAGCCCAGAAGCTATACAACAAGACTTTGGGGACTTCTTGGTCGAAAAGGCTAAGGCATATTTTTTTATGAATAAACTTTATTACTTTTTGAAACAACGTTGTTAAACTTGACACATTCAAATCGGCAATTTCGCATGCAAGGATTCAATGTTTAAGGTTAAAGTTGTACATATGCCTACTTCAGAAATGTCAAAGGTAACTGAAAAAATGGTGGCGTACAGAAATTATTTACTTCTAACCTCTGGGCGTGAATTTTGAAGAATCCTAGAATTCTAGTTAAAATGATATACTTGGTGGAAGCGAATGCTGTGGGAGATATACCTACTACCCGTGTTACTAGTTACCATTCTGCTGAAGCTTTTAGCACGGAAGAGATTATGATTTATTAGGATTAGTTGGGTTAATTTTTTGTGCTTAGTATCCGATAAACTATGTCTTCATAAACCGGGTTATAATTTCGGACAGTAAATATAAGCACTATAAATTGAATTGACCTTCGACAAATATGACAATCAATGGACCGGTGCATGTCTGATCGAAAAGTAAAAAAAGCTCTTTGTAAGGTCAAGCCTAAACCTCCAAAAACGTACATGGTCAAGTGTGGTAAACGAACTTTTGATATTAAAAACGGCTTGCAGCAGGGGGCCATTTATTTACACATCGAATTTGTGGGTTCGCTCGGTCACGCTATATTATACGTGGATGATTAAATCAAGAAATCATCAAAACCGTTCAGCATAACAGATGAACTTGAGAGATATTGCGTTGATTGGAAGTTAAAGATTTAACTATTTTTAAGACTCCGCTGTACAGAGCTTCAAGGTTTTTTAAAAAGAAATGAAGGAAACTCAGTGTCGCCTTGCGCAACACGAGCGCCCGTTTAGAGATGTTGCTCTAGTCAGAGTCTAAACGACAGTCGCTTAGTCAAGAAATATGATTCAGTGCGATCAATTGGAATCAAAACTGAAGTCTACGTGACTGATAAGTCCTAATGCCCTTTGTGGTTGTCCCGTTTAGTGTAGTTATTTGTTAAATGGAAAAATGTTGTATTGGAATCTTGATGTCTTAGGCTTTGTAGTACCCTAAAATATGGGTCATTATAGATATTATCCTAAAGAGGTTCTGTACGACAGATCTTGTCTGACTGATTGGGGGTCATGTGCCAAGTGCAATACTTAGATGTCTCTTTCAAACTTTATTTCACCGGAAGCTTTTCTTTATTTAGATAGGGCGGTTCTCTATCGAAAATAGGCGGGGGATAGTCAAGTCCTATATGAATCGATTGCTACTGTTCGATCACACCTTCTCCGAAACGAAGCCTAACATGGTACTTTATGGCAACCTTTTCTATAGCTGACACGGTGCTAAAAAGCGTTACCGTTACGCGAGTAGATTGCGGGGTGTTGGGATATTAGTTTAGGTTAGGTCAAGTTGAATTCGGTTCGGTTTAAGTTTAGAAATTTCCTTGGGCTAATATAGATAATAATATTGAGCTAGGCTTAAACTACTCCCTAAGCCGGTACGAATTATTTAGATTTCTTGGGGAGTTTTGAGTGATATTATTGAATTAACTTTTTCTTCCCTTACCATGGTCGCTTCCATGCCTTGAGTGTATGTAATGTTGTGTAATCGTGGCGCTTGCAAGGATTGCATTAGGTTACGACCACATTGTAAACGCTATTATCGAGTGAGCTTACAGTTCTGTCTTGAGAAATGTATTTAAGGTATGTTTGAAACCTCCCAAGCCTCAATTAATCAGTTGCTGTGTAAATTAGTGTGACAGCGAAATAGCATAATTTTCTGATGAATTGCATTTGGGGTTGAAGATCATTCGCAAGTTCATTGGGAACGATTAGATCAGATCCTGCCCAGAAAGGACTGAGTGAAAGCTCGAGAGGAAGCTTCTTAGAATTGCCTGGATTAAAATGCCGTCTGTCACTTTGATGATCATGTATTCCGTACTCCGTAATTGTCGTGATAATAAGTTACATTGAAATGAGTAGTGATAAAAAGACAGGTTTTGGGCTTATGTGATGTGTTTAAGTTGGCATATTGACAAATTTACACGAATCCTGCGATGATTCAAACTTCACCGACAGTCTAAACTTGCAAAATTAAAGGTCGCTTACATAGTGATCGTAATGATAAAAGGTTTGCTTGAAAGCTTTGAAAATTCCTTTGTTAAAAAACATGGAAAAGGTGTTTGATTGTAAGTTTTGGAGCAAAGTCCATGCCTTAGGGTTATAAGCTGTGTGTTTTTGAAAGAAAAGAAGCTTTATTGTCAAACTTAAGATTTTTATCAAAAGTGTCATAAAATATTGTAAGCTTTTCAAAGTCCTTCCCACCAGGTATGGATAAGGGTAAATGGGGTAAAGACTAAAACGGTAGAAGGTCATTCAAAATGGTCAGAATATAAGTCTACGCTTCCGGGGTTAAGATTTTTCTCGTTTTTGTTTTTATTCTTAAAACAAATTAAAAATTTGAATTCAATAACGGGATATTCAAACTGATCTGCATAGCGGTCATGTCTTGGAAAGATTGAAAAAAAAAAAAAAATTGACAATTGCCATGGTGATGACATATAGACGTCACATGAAAGTTTTCCCATCCGTTATATGGTATTTTATTATTCAATATTTTGTTATTCGAAACAAAGCAGAGACGAGGATGAATTTGAATGGGAAAACGGTCAGAGAGAGCGGAATGGAAAAGGAACAGAGGAAAAAGCGAACACAAAGTAGAAGAAGAAGAAGAAGGCAAATTGTTGGAATCGTAAAGAAGAGTCGTCGAAGGGGAACGAAAAGAAGAGGAAGAAGAAGGAGAGAAAGAGAGCGAATAAGAATAAGATAAAAGCAAAATAATAATAAATTCATATTATTCTCAGCAACAACTAGAGGGCAGCATCGACTGGCGGTAAGCCCTTTAACCCGCACGCACCGCATGAATCCACCAACTTAGCAACATTACAGTCGAACAGAACTATACCCGTCGAACGTCGCACCAGGCCGGTCCTCAACTATAGTCGACGTCCTGTGCTTTTTCGTTTTCAGTTCGATTCGGATTTTCTGGCGTTTCACTGGTCTTTCTCTCTCTCGTCGTTCCATATATTCTCTTCGGGTTCGCATATCGGTTCGGTGTTTCGAAACGTAGTGTGTGCGGCATCCGATACGGGGTTACAATTTAACCGTTTACAATACCCTCATTACATATGTACATGTGCATACGCTGTTATATGTACTAGAATTCCTTTTTTTTTTTCTTTTTCAAATTCTGTGTTAAATATTTGAGAAAACGAAAGAAGATAAATCAGTGATTACCTTACCAATTGACCGGGTGATGGATGGTGTAAGCGAATGCTCCCAAAGGTGTAGTGTGTTTTGAGTGAAGCATCAATGAAGTGAGGTTAGTTTTGTTTTTTTTTTTTTTCTTTCTTAACTTCTCGGAGGAATACTGTGTGGATGCAAGAAAAAAATCAGAAAAAAAAATTGCATTGAAGTCGTGAACAAGTTGAAAGTTTTTTTTTTTATAAAATATTTTTAATTTTTTTGTGCTCTGTGGTGGTGACACACATACAAAAGGGAACGCGTGGCTGGCGCGCGGGTAGTTGTGAATTGTGTGGAAATTTTCTTTCTTGGTATTGTTGGATGTGAACGCAAGCGTTTCGATGTGTGTGTATGGCAGGCAACAACAAAAAACATGGCGAATGTGTGGAATATGTATCTATGAACGAGGAATATGGGAAGAGACGAACGAAACGAACAGATGTGTGATGTAGTCTTGGATTTTTTCCTATTTTCCCCGATTTTGATATATTTTTGCGCGGGTCTAACTTGTCTGGCTGTTGTGTAGTGCATTATAGTGACTGGGTGCTCCGCAGTCCTAGACTAGTGCTCCGCATTCGTGTTTCGAATTAAGTTTTAACTCCAGACCGATACGGCTGGTTAGCCTTGCCGCAGATGTTTTTTCGTCGTTTTCTTTATCTCTATGTCCGTCGGTCTTTGGATTTATATGCTCATATGGGAGCTTGTGGCGCTGTTGCTGTTACTCCATTGCTGGTAGTTTGTGTGGGAAATTACAACGTGTAGTCGGCATTTGGCGATTGAGGGATGATTTGCGGCAAACAATGGTGTTTTGTTTACATCCTAAGCACCTAAAACGGAACCCGTTTAATCGAGATGTGGTTTATGTGTGCGTTCTTTGGCGCTATTGACTGGGATTTACGCGTGTCTCCTTTTACTCTGTACATTCGTCGTGCATTTTTGATGAGCATCGCGCCATTGAAGGAGTATGTATGTTGGGTCCGGCAAGCGACCTTGGCAGCGGTGTGGCCTAATTAACAAGTGCCTAACGAATTGAACTCGCATGAATGAATCGTAGCGAATGGGATGACGGATAGATGCGTTTCAACATATGAAATGTGACCTTTCTCTCCCGTCAGTGCTTAGTGCGAAGCTAACTTTGTTTTGATTAGTGTTCTGCCGATCTTTCGATACTTAAAACCCATTTCTTAGGGACATACATATTCTTTTGGACAAAAGTCTGTTTTTGACTTCATATGGCTTTCCGCCATCGTTTATTGCATTGGACGTGGTTTTTCTCTTTCTTCATCTTCGCATTGTTCCTTCTCTACTCCATTCGTATGCCGTTCCCAATTCTCGAACTTTGCTGGTTCCCTTTTCTTTATATATTCCGTTTTGATGGAATAGCTTAAAAGTGTTAAATCTAAGGGAATGATCTAGGATGACCATCTCTGCCTTTCTCCATATAAGGGAGTAAGGGATTATACGGAAATGCTCTCCTTTTTGGGAACCTGTAAACCTTTTCTTAACTACATACATAATTATTTCTATATGTATGCACGGACTAACACATATGTACATGGCACACTTCTCCAGGACATGGAGATACTGTGGCATAGGATCAAAAAACATTTTCTGTAGATGTTGGAAGATTTGCGAATATTGGCGCACTTGTTTCAGTTTATGGGGAATCAGCGCTTTCTGATTAAGTCTTATAGTTCGAATATCATCTGTCGTAGAGGGCTCCAAATGCATGGGACATTATTCCCTAATGGTCGAACGCATTTCATATAACAATTTTTTTTTCTTTCAATTATTGGGGTGTACCACATGAAGTGTCCGAATTTATAGTAAAATTTTGAAAATCAATATTCAAATAGGATTTGTTGGCATCTATGACATTCTTCCAACATGATACAAAGTCAAATATTCGTTTTTCGTAGAAATGCCGACTTTTTGAGGAAATGAAATCTTCAAAGGCTCGAATCCGGTAGACATTTTGACGGTAAAATGTGTGCCCAGATTGCGGAAAAAAAGAAACTGTAGCAGCTTTTGCGCCGTTACGTAAGAGTATGGGTTCTAGCATTGTCATGTAACAGGACCGGACAATTTTGTATGCATTATGCCGATTTCCTCACAATATTTAATAGCGTTCCTCCTGGTTAAAGAAACGAAAAGTTGAATGGTCCTTTCGAAGTCCACCAGATTGTCACCATAATCTTTTCTGGGTGAAGACCAAGTCAAGAACAATTCCTATACGGAAAAACTGTGCAACAACATCAGTTGTGAATTAGAGATGATCAAAAAGTGCTGATGTAGGCTTAACACTCGCAGCATAAGATCACTTCGAAATTCATATTCTGTTCATTTCCAATATAACACCATAATGACATGGAAACCAAAGAATTACTGTGAACTACAACCAAGGCAATTTAAGTCGAATCTATCAAATCCTATCTAGGACTACCACCCCCCGGAGAGTAGTGAACGAACATCTTCGACACAAACCATCTGCACCCCGTCCAGGTTGTGTGACAAACACCATAAAACATATTTTACGGTTGTCATACAAAATCCACTTTTCATCACATGTGATTATACGATGCATTTTGGTGCCTTAGACTCAACGATGCACAAGTTTCTAAACGGCGTAGTTTTGGGCCTCGTTCAATTCATGAGATACCCACTTATCGAGTTTTTTTTCGAGGTGTTGACTTATTGTCATGGGGAATACTCCCATGTTGTGTGCAATGTCCCGCACCGTTTTTGTTGGGTCTCCACCGTTCCTCGTAAAATGGTGTCGACAATTACCGTTTCCGGCTTCCCACGCGGTTCGTTTTCGAGGCTTAGATCTCCCGAACGGAACTTACCAAACCAACGACGAATGGTGCGTTCGTTCAACGCTATATTCTTAACTGCGTTATTTATGTATGTTTTTTGGCTGCCAGAGACGCATTATGTCCCAGTTTGAATTCATAAAGGAAAATAGTACGAATTTGAACCGTCGACAGCATGACATAAAAATTTCTAGAAAAAAATAAATGTACTTGCAACGGACCCTAAAAGTCGCACACATCAAACACACATGCCACTTTATCTTATTAAAAAAAAAAATTCACTGTGTTGTACGGATGTTCACTCAACAGCTTCTAATTTAGAAATATGTGAAAAATCATACATTTCATGTGATACAACTTTATACTTTTACCCACTGTTGTAAATTCGTCAGGTGTTGGAAATGATTGGGGTATTGCTGTAACTTTCTGTAGCCATGCTTCAAACATTGATTAATGAATTTTGAGGGCCAAAACTTGGAGGAGTGAAACAAACAACGATTTCTTGGCCATAATGTGACGCAGGGCAGATACATACATATGTACATATGTCAGTAGTCCAAGATTTCGATCAGGAATGATACCAGCGCTGAGATTAGACGAAGAATAACTCATGTCAATCGTTGTTCCTTTGAGCACAAGTTTGAGTCCTCCAAGTAATGACCTTACAAATCTTTAATTATCCTGGTCCTCCTCGACGCTTAAGTAATAAGTATGAAGAGGCCATTTTGAGAGAACGATTCTGGGTGCAGTCTTTGGTTTGAGAAGATACCAATGATCCGCAGGTTAGGTGTTTAAGATGTCGAACGAATGGATACCCGGGCCTGAAGTATTCGATTACAAATCCGGAGGACGACACAGCAGAGTATAACCGTACTTAAGGCGACGTAAACAAATGGAAAGGGACAAGTCTTTCGGCACCAGAAGCAATTGGCTAAAAATTGTGTCGGATGAAGAGACTTGTTTAGTAAGGTCCGGATTCACGCCGAATTGTGGCGACATCTAAGCATTATTTACATGAGGGTACCGTGAATCAGTGTTTATTGCGTTAACATTTAAAGGACTGTATTGAAAATTCTTATAAGGCAAAGCAACCCACTGATGATACGATTGCAAATACGAATCTATGAAAGCCACTGAATGTAGTGGAATGGAATATCGACTACGGTGTCGCTGCTCTTAAGCCATTCTGGCTAATGACATAGTGATGTATTTGGCGCAGCAGTAAACCAATTTAGTGACATATACAGGGTGTCCCACGAGCAGTGTGCCAAAAAGCTAGAGGGTGTAGGTCTGGTCAAGACAAGAAAAAAATCGTATGGGAGGGGGGGGTCTATTCACACTGTTTAGCCGGGAGGGGCAATTTTCTAAACAATTTACTTAATTTAAAAAAAAAAAATTATTAAAAATCAACAGTTACATCCACAATGCCGCGATATAATTTTTTGTAAAGCCAGAAACCTCTTCTTTCATTTTGTTTTTAAACGAAGCTGTTTTAAGGAATAGTTTTTGAGAAATTAATTTTCAAACTCTAAATTTTGAATTATTTTTTTTCAAAATTGTATGTAATTAAGTACTATTTTTTTTTCAAAAACTCAATTCTCTTATTAGTTTTTGGTTAAAAACAGAAAACCGGATGCAAAAATGTCTTGTAGTTTTTGAGAAATTAAAAAAAAACCCGAACCATTTTTTTTCTAAGAAAAACCTTTTTTTGGTTTTAACGCGGCTGGACTTGTATGCAAACTAATGTATGAAACATTGACCTCTTTTTTATTATTTTTAAAAAATTCAGACTTTTATTATAACAAATTTTCAATATGATCCCCATTTTTTAGAAGGCAAAGATTATATCTCCTAATGGCTGCACATAAGTCTATGCTTGACAAATTTTCCTGCAATTTGACTCCAGCGACTTTAATCCGTTCTTTCAGTTGTTCCAAAGATACTATTTCCACTTCATAAACATAAATCTTCATGAATCCCCTCACATAAAAATCTAGAGGAGTTAAATCTGGTGATCTAGGTGGCCATTCCGTGGGGCCCCTTCTTCCGATCCAAAGGTCAGTAACTAAAATGATCATCCAGCCAGTTTCTAACCCGTAAGTGTGCTGGTGCTCCATCTTGCTGGTAGATTAAATTATCTGCTATGGCCAAAGGAACGTTGTCCATCAATTCTCGTAGGAACTGCAGGTATCATTCTCCATTAATAACGGCATTCAAAAACCGGGGCCCGATTACCATGTTGTTTGTCCAACAATATCAAGCCAAACATTACAGCTAAAGCGGTGTTGTGATTTATTTTGTTTTTTGTTGTGTGGATTGGTGCTACTCCAATGATGCAAATTGTGGAAGTTAGTAACCCCATCTCTGGTAAACTCTGCTTCATCCGTCCAGAATATCCTTGCAAAATAGTTTCGTTCAGTTTCATCTCGAAGCAGTACTGATCGACAAAATTCTGCTCTCAAAAACTTGTCGTTTGAGGTGAGTTCCTGAACTGGCCTAAAATGGTACGGATGTAAGTTTTCGGTATGAAGCACGCTCTATACTCTAGATTTGGGCACTCCAAGCATAATAGCTATCCTCCTTGTACTAAGGGAGGGATTACGTCGGACCAAATCCAAAATTCTTTCATCTAAGCTTCCTGATCCATCTGTAACTGATCTTTCGCTTCTTCGATGCTCTAGCACTCCGTGCTCTCGCAGACGTCGGTGGATTCTTGAAAACATGCTACGACTGGGACACCTCCGATTGGGATATCTTTCAGCGTAGAGTCTTTCGGCTTCACGATCTCGACCATTAGCTAAACCGTAGCAGAAGTGCATGTCCGTTAATTCTTCTCGAGAGTATGAGTTTGACATCGTAATGTGTTGATGAGTTAACGTCCAATTTGGAAATGGTTTTTTATTAAAAATGCGATGCCTTTTATTTACATTTGGGTTGCAAATATTTTGTTTTTCAATAAAGAAAAATTGCTGTTTTATTGTCTTAAGGTCCTAGCGGGTAGAACCCATCGGCGGCGGGCGGACCCAGACAAAATTGGCAGGTCAGTTTTCAGGCGTTATCAATGAAAAAAAAAGGATTAATCCAGGGTTATTCTAATACTGTGTCACTTTATTGTATCCTCATAAAACTCCGATTGTTTTTTTAAAAATAATAAAAAACAGGTCAATGTTCATACATTAGTTTGCATACAAGTCCAGTCGCGTTAAAACCAAAAAAAGGTTTTTCTTAGAAAAAAATGGTTCGGGTTTTTTTTAATTTCTCAAAAACTACAAGACATTTTTGCATCCGGTTTTCTGTTTTTAACCAAGAACTAATAAGAGAATTGAATTTTTGAAAAAAAATTAGTACGTAATTACATACAATTTTGAAAAAAAATAATTCAAAATTTTGAGTTTGAAAATTAATTTCTCAAAAACCATTCCCTAAAACAGCTTCAATTAAGAACAAGATGAAAGAAGAGGTTTCTGGCTTTACAAAAAAGTATATCACAGCATTGTGGATGTAACCATTGATTTTTAATAATTTTTTTTCCAAATTAAGTCAACTTTTTAGAAAATTGCCCCTCCCGGCTAAACGGAGGGGAATAGACCCCCACTCCCATACGATTTTTTTCTTGTCTTGACCAGACCTACACGCTCTAGCTTTTTGGCACACTGCTCGTGGGACACCCTGTATAACGAATGAGTATTATTGAAAATGACGATGCGAGACTGTGTTTAGCCGGGCGGCAGTGCCAATTCGGACTTTTCCCTATTTCACTATCAGCCTATTCTCTATTTCACAGTCGGTTGAGATACGTGTTGTAAGTGATTCTAAGACGCATCCTGGCCGTTATGAGCTTCCAAAAGTTTCGATAAGCGAAGCGTCGTGTTCACACTATTAGAAGACGCTTGAGAAAGAAAATCTCAATGCTTGCAGTACCACGTATTCCACTACTTAAGAAAATTCGCAGATGAAAAACGGTAAAGTTTGCAAGAGAACATTTGATGTGGTCGCCTGAGAAATGGAGGAATACTAGTATAATGTTGACTAATGACAATAAAATGTACAGCGTGCACCATCTCATATGGGGCGATGTAAATTTCGAATAGCTTCAACAATTCTCAACCGATTTTGGAAATTCAAAAACTTTTATTTAATTTAGACCTTTATAATTTATTTTGATTATTAATTGCCGATGCAAAAATGGGCTCGTTTTCGTGCATTCACCATGACATTTTCGAGCATTTCGGTCGAAATTTCTGCGATTTCTGCACGAATGTTTCTTTTGAGCTGTTGTATTGTCTTCGGGCCGTTAGCATACACCTTGCTTTTCAAGTATACCCAAGGAAAAAAGTCTGGAGGAGTCAAATCCGGCGATCTCGGAGGCCAGTCAATATCGCCCTTTTTTGACACCAATCTTCCAGGAAACTTCTTACGCAAAAGGTTCATTGTTTTGTCTGCAGTATGGCATGTCGCGCCGTCTTGTTGAAAGCAAAAGTGAAATAAGCCTTTTTTACGTACGACCACATTTCTGGGCCAACGTCCACCGATATCGATCGTCATCCACTGTATCGCCAATTTTGAAGAAATACGGTCCAATGATGGTTTTAGCGCATACACTGGCCCAAACAGTAACTTTTTGATCATATAGCGGCTCTTCGTGAATAATGTGAGGATTTTCGGTGCCCCAGAAGAGATGACCTCATCGATCATCAAAATTTGCTGCCAGAACTCCGGCTCCGCATTAATCATTCCAACGACATTTTGTGTGAATGGCAAGCGCCGTGGCTCATCTTGTGGGCAAAATTCTTTGAGTTATCTGCACTTTGTATGTTTGAACGCTGCGAACGTGGCCTAGGTTACTCACGAGGGCTTGCCACAGAACCAAATTGAAATAAATTCGAGGCCAACGACGGATTGTATCCTTTTTGGGCGCAATACGATCACCATATTTTGCACGATACGTACGTTGAGTTAGCGCAATCGAGCGTTAATTTTTAATGTACATTGAAACTATTTCCGCGCGTTCTTTTGGTGTGAAGCGATTCATGGTTAAAAACAATTGTTGAAGTTATTCGAGGTTTACATCGACCCATATGAGATGACGCCTCCACCCAATACAGAGTATGATCCTATACTGTCCTCATAATGGATTCATACATTGAGGATCATTTGACAAAAACCCGAAACACACCTGGCAAACAGTTAAGCAATGATTTCAGAACAAAAGGATAAAGTCATGGACTAGCCCGCTGAATTCTATTGAGAATCTACATAGTATGTACATATGTATATACCGATCACATGGTGGTCATATAGATAAAAATATGTGCTTACGATAATAAGCCCAGCAATTAGGCCGTCTTGGAGACAATACCATCTGACGGTCCCAATAAATGGCAAGTACAATGACATTGTCTATTGCTTTGGAGTAAAAGCATTGTGAAATTATTCGTCATTTTTTATCATATCAAACGAGCACATTATTCAAAGTATTGCCCATCGGAATGTATAACTTTTCGCTTTCTCACTGGTAATTAGAAAAGAATGAAGCCTTAGATTGATGTGAACTGTATTCCTGAAAGAGCATTCTGCATTGGCCGGAACAAGTGAAAATCAGAAGGGGCTTGATCTGGTGAGTACGGTGGGTGCGATAAGAATCAGTTTTTTAAATGGTTTTTAACCGGCGTAAGAACATGAGGTCGGGCATTGCCATGATGGAAAATTACGCACTTTGGCCTAGACGTCTAGATTTCTTCATCGAAGCCGAATCTCTTTCCTTATAGCATTCTGTATAAGTCTCCAAACAGGTAGTAGTCGCTGGGAGCCAGATCCAAAGCATACATCTGATGGAACGGGAAACCGTTCAAAATGCTGTTTGTGTAATCTTGCCATCGACTTATGACACGGTGCTTCTCTTTTTTCTTTTTCATTTGGGGCAGTTTTCTCCTTCAAACGCATCAATAACCCCTAAAATATTCGCTATAGTTCTTCGATTACAACGGCGTAATCCATAAATGAAGTACCTTGCGCATCCCAAATACAAAGGCCCAAACTTTATCAGCAAACATTTAAAGGTTGGTCCTACCCAAAAATCATATGTGCCTTCACACATTGATGGAAAATGTTCCACTTTTCCCATGTTATAACGGCATGGAGTCGTAGAGAACTGTCAACAAAAGTGAGAGAACTCATCGTAAAGTGGAGAAATGAGGAAAAGTCTTTTCGCCAAAGGGCCTCACGCACACCAACATTTCAACCAACATAAGCCAAGTGCCGGCAGAGCTTGAAACCTTCTATAATAGGGCGGAAGATGGAGTAGAATTTTTAAAAAAATCGGTTAGTCCTGCTACTACGTCTTGAATACAAAAAGGAATCCATCCATTAAGGATGAGCAGATTACTTCATCGCTCGGGATACTTGTCCTCTGAAGAAGCTGTACATCACCACAAAAATGAAAAAAAAGTTTTAGAGTTTGCCAGACCAAGATGCTGATTTGATGGCAACAAATTTAATTTTTTTGGTCGTGATGTATGATAACGAGCTTGGAAGCCATGTCAGAAGCCAGCTTACCTCCCATTTGTGTTATTAACCGCATATTTGTTTGTTAACTGTCATAAAATGGCAGCGGAATTTTTAAAAAAATAATATAGCGGAGTTTCCAAATTTGGTTTAAAACTTCCATACACATCACTTTCTTGTGTGTATGTGCTCGCTTTAGTATCATTGACCATGCATCTCATAAACTGAATGCACCGACATGCAAACATTTTTTAATGGCGTTCCTCTTTAGATTTCCTTGGCTCGGCCGTGGAACATGATTTTTTTTTTCTGGAAATTCTTTGGGCTTGTCACTATTTATGATTGATTGAGGCCATTTGTTTTGACTAGTATATTCCAAATAAGATTTTTCACGGATTCCATAAGCCCCAATATCTGCCATATTCATCTCAACGTGCTTCATCGGGTCACGTTTATTATGTCGCGTTCCCCTATCAAGTGCAAAACACACGCGTACTCTTGAATTCATTCACCTGTTGCTCATCAGTATCTGCAAATTATAAATATTAATCTACAGTAGTAAAAAAAAATATTTTTGCTTTTTTTTCTAATAACATTGCCTTACACTCCCGCGAATTTATGATTCAACAACAAATTAGCAAACACAAACAACGCACTGCATTACTTACGCCCCAGCTTGGTCGTTCCACCAGCCTTCGATGATGTACTCGTACATCTACGTCAAATAGATAAACTCAGCAGCCCCCGGTTCTTGTGGGGACGATGGAATACTACGAGAAATCATAGCGCATAAGAGAATGCTTGAAAACACGGCGGTTTTTGTTTTTGTGCTGTCCTCCATTCTCCCTCGTTTCGTTTGTTGACACCAAATGCCGTAGAAATGTCATTGGCATTCCTCTTTGTTGTGTACGTACATCATTTTGACAGTTCCTGCAAGCAAATGTCATGCATCCACCACTATTATCTTGCTACTTCACCAATACTATTTTGCGTACGGAACGCACACACACCTGACGGTCTGGGCTGTACGCCACCGTGAGTTCACACCGGCGGTGAGCAGCAACACAATCAAACATGACATGTAAACCCTCGTCCAGCATATGAATGGCATAGTTAGTGTTATACATAAACTTGTTATGTAGAGTAAAGGCGGTCTGCTACCTACATACGTACGTGAACATACATATATACGAAGAATGGCAAACAGCAGGAAAAGACCAAATGTCTATGTACGCCTGGTATAAGTACAATACAAAATCCAATATGGCGTCCGGGTCCCACTGAGTAAGTCAAATCTAGGAGTATAGGTGATAGAGGCTCGTAAATAACGGGCAAACTAGAATAACAATAAAAAACGGCATATCAATCGGTAATCAACGCTATGCCGGTTGTTTGTAATGCACCTATTCACTGGCCACGCGGGCAGTGCGGCGTGCGTTTATTTTGTTTATCACATCTGAACTTTTGTTTTGACATTTCGCCGTCTTGTGTTTGCGTTTGGTATCGTGCTGCATTCACTTTCGCCAATTCTCATTTACTCATCGGATCTCAATCAATGGGGGAGAACGAAAAAAATAAAACAAAGAATTAAAGTGAAGGAGTCACGTGTGTGCTTTGGTTATGATTGGGCGAATTACCACAAAGACAGAACGCGGAGTACACAGCTACGAAGCCCACAGGAGTGTTGGCCACGAGTTGTATGTGAGTTTTTCCTTGTTCCTCCTATGGATGGTTCATGTGGCCGTCGTCGTTGTGCCTAGTCAGCTGTTTGCTTGAAAAGTCAGCTGCTGGTGCATTCGCCAAAAACCGCGAACTTTATTTGTGACTTCCTTCTTGAAATTGCCTTTTTATTCTAAATCGTGATATGCATGCTTCTTCATCGCTTTTTCGGTACCCTTTTGTTTACAAGCTCCTGTTGCCAGTTTGTTCACCTAACCTCAATTACTACGGCCATGTCTACGACCGTGTGTCGTATCGTGAGTCGCTCTGTAAAAGGGGTGCTTCCAGGTATCATTTTTTGTTTTGTTCTTTTACTGTCTATATGTATATAAAGCAAACTTTTCCTTAGATTCTTGGAAGCAAAAGTGTTCAAGTAGCTTCACCTGAGTGTGGTGCACTGGTCAAGTCCAAGTCGTCATTTAGTTGTTGAAATTTATTTTTTTTATAGGTATTTGTAAAATATTTAATTTATATATAATATATAAAGCCAAGATGGCGGCGATTTCGAGGAATGTGCGAAGGAAGAACACACTAAAGAGAGGGAGAGAAGCACTCACAAACAAACGAGAAAGGGAGGAAAGAAACAGTGAATAACATGAATAGTTCAAAGCGTCTTTGGCGGTAGGTTTTTAACAGACGGACGTAATTCGAGCTGATGATTCAAAATGTTACTGGGGAAAATCACTGACTGGAGAATGCAGTATGGATGTTCGTTTTAGGCTTACTCATTCTTATACTTGATCTATCAATTGTTCCATAACTTTTGCATACATTCGTAGTGACCCATTGCATAAGAATCTTGTAACTTAGCCGAAGTATTGACCGTTTCCTGAAAATCTCGGTGAAATACGCTGTCCTTAGATATTAGTACATCTATACGATAACAGTATAATACTAGGTCCTTACATGAGATTATTCTACCAATACCGATATTCTATCAGTACCTTAATCTGTTAATGAGATCTCTGCCGGAAAATAAAGTTCACGAATATACACATACGATGTTTGTTCAAAAAATAAGGTGACTTTTTGTCGCTTTTTCCCAATCCTCGAAGCACTACTGAGTCTTGAGTTCTTCCAGCGATGCAGTTTTTTTCCCTCACGTGTTTTTTTTTTCAGTTTTGGGAAGCGAAATGATGTCTCTACTGCCTATACAATCTTTTTAGTCTTACTCAGTGTTAAAGGGTACATCAGGAAAGAATGGAAATTGGTTAACAGTATTCTTAACAAAAATACGTCTTCTAAGAAACCCGTTGTGCTGCGTCGTGAGGATCCTGAATTAACTGATGAACGTGAGATTGCTGATGCTTTCAATGCTTATTTCGCTAATATTAGCACATTAGTTCAATGTAGTAGTTCCTATCCGTCTTGTCCTATTTATTCACCTTTATCTGGCCGTGTTGAGTCATTACAAAATTGTAGCTTCGTCTTTGAACCTATAAGTTCCTTGGAAATACTGAGAACAATTACCAATTTAAATAAATCTAATTCATGTGGAGCTGATGGTATTTCGAATGTTGTCTTGAAAAATATTGCTTATTTCGTAGTGGATGTCTTGGCTTACATTTTTAACCGTAGTGTGTTGTCTGGAGTTTTCCCTGATAATCTTAAATTTCCAGACGTCGTTCCTTTATATAAAAAGGGCTCAGCTACTGAAAGTATTGTATTGTAACTTCCTCAGTCCGTTTCAATTTGGATTTCAAAAAGAAAGATCAACAGAAGATGCGCTCTTACAATTTTGTTCCCAAATAATGTTTAATCTCGACGGTAAAAAGCTTACAGCAGGCTTATTTATTGACATTACGAAAGCATTCGATATGGTGGACCGCAACCTTTTGCTCGAAAAGTTGGAAAAGTCAGGCTTTCGTAGCTTTATGCTTTGTTAGTTTAAATCCTACTTTAAAAACAGAGCACAGAGAGTTCGGCTAGTCCAAACTAGAAGCGAAGTATGATTTTTAAAACTAGGAGTACCCCAAGGATCCGTCCCGTTACTCTTAGTATACTATATTAATTCTCTATTTACCAGGGATTTTAAAGGTCTACCTACTGCTTTCGCAGACGATATTGGACTTGGTTATGGCCTAAACAGTCCACTAGATGTTACTTCTATTATGAACTGGGATCTAAATCTTCTGAGACATTGGTTTGCTGAACATAAACTAGTTATAAGTTTTGAAACAAAGTTAATGTTCTATAACTTCCTCACCGAAACCGGATATACAGCTCTGAAAAAAAATAGCACCATGTTGAATTCTGTACTTGTCTTGCAAATTGCGTTCTCCTCTATTGATGATAACACAACGCATCTACTGAAAAGTATCCCTATTGCATTCAGTAGTATTATGAACAGAGAAATTTATCTAAAACTCTCAATGTTTCCGTTGATTTGAGATAAAAATTCCCGTTAACCGTTGAGAGGGTAAATTTGTGGAAACGCAAATGTGTGAAAAAAAATAGCACCATGTCATTCTGTTGAGAGTTTTGGTAGTGTATATTCGTGTTTTCAATTTTTTTACATTTAACCATTTCAAGGTAAGATATTTAAATAACTTAAAACTAATATCTCATAAATACTATGTGTTTACCATCTAAAATGGGTCGCGGTAGACATTTTACTCCAGAACAACGTTCCTTAATAAAAAAATTAATTTCTGAGGGGAAAACATACAAATATATTTGAGAACTAGTTGGGTGTTCTAATAAAATGATCTCAAATGCAAAAAAGTATGTTCACCAAAATGAAAAAAGAGGCAGAAAACCGAAATTGACTCCTGTCGATGAACGACGCATAACGAGACTGGTTAAAAAAAATCCATTTATTAACCTCTAATAAAATAAAAGAGGAATTAAATCTATGTGTGACCACTTCGGCAATAAGGAAAAAGCTTATAAAAAAAAATTTACCTGCGAGAAGTCCAGGTACCAGGAAGGTACCCTTATTGACAAAGGCCCACTTACAAAAACCGAAAAAATTTGCAACAGATCACTTGGATTGGGAGCCAACTAAGTGGCGTAATATACTATGGACCGATGAGTCCAAAATTGTTTTATTTGGGACTCCTGGTACCAGAACTTTTGTCCGCAGGCCAAAAAACAAGGAGTTCAAGCCAGAGTACACCATTAAGACAATTAAGCACGGTGGCGCAAAAATAAACATATGGGGATGCTTCTCGTATAATGGTACTGGTCCCATATTTTGGATCAAACCCATAATGAATGCTAAAATTTATGTTGACATTATGAGGGAAGTCATGCTGCCTTACGCTGAATGGAATATGCCTCTTAAGTGGGTCCTGCAGCAGGACAATGACCCTAAACATACGAGTAAATTAGCAAAAGAGTTTTTCGCCAGGAATAGGGTTCAGGTTATGGAATGGCCGGCTCAGTCGCCAGACCTGAACCCTATCGAAAATCTTTGGGTAGATGTTAAAAAAGCCGTATTTCAAGCCAAGCCGAAAAACACATTGCAATTATGGGAAGCTGTGCAGGCTGCATGGAGGGATATTCCACTTCAGCGATGTCAAGCATTAGTCGACTCCATGCCACGACGTTGCGCCGCTGTACTTAAAAGTAAGGGTTATAAGACTAAATATTAATAAATTGATAACATTCCAAGACAATATCTTATTAATTTTACCCATAATTTTATTTTTTTTTTACGAATTTCCACTGTTGGTGCTATTATTTTTCACACCCCAAAAATAATATTTTCTTGTTTTAATGAGCATACATTATTTAATTTTAGTTATAATGGATGAGTGTTTACGTTTCTAGGTTAATTTATCTTCACTTTTGTTATTAAAATATAAAATAAAATTCAAATTGACATTTGTTTAAAAAATCTTTCATTTAAAACTACAATAAGTGGTTGGTGCTACTTTTTTTCACAGAGCTGTACATGTTCACTTCCATGCTCCAGACTGCCAAAGATTTAAATTGCCTCTTTGCAAGTGTTATTCTAGTCATCTTGGTCATAGTTTTTGTAATAGCCAAAGCTGTACCAATGTCTCCTGATTGAAAGTATAGACGAATTCAGACACTTGGGCTTATACTTGATTCAAAAATGAAATTTACAAAGCACATTGACTCTTTAAAAACATACTTAAATTTCACTCTTCGACATTTTTATTATTTACGTAACTTATGCTCATCTGACCTATTAACAACAATTTACTATGGAATTTTTCACTCTAAGTTACAATGGTATTGCTTGTTGCGGAGGTACTTATCAAAGTAGTCTTAAACCCTTGCTTATTATGCAAAAATACTTGATAAGAAAAATTTGTCATAAGCCTAGTAGGCATCCTAGCTTCGGTTTGTTCTGTGATCGTAAAGTTCTCCCTGTCCGTCATTTATACTGCTTTAAAGTTTTAAAAATATTTTTCATGAGGCCTGGCAATCGAAATTTTCGTATTATTCCTAACTATTGTCTACTTCTCATGTATGTACTCTGTTTCCAGCTACCGTACTTCCGCATGTCGTAATTTTTTCTCAGTTTTTTGCTGTCGCCTGTTTAATAAGCTCCCGCATTCAATTAGAACATTGTGTCTGGAATGTTTTTGAAACAAGTAAAAATGTGGCTGTTTAATTTTAGCTATGACCAGTTAGAATCTCTTATCTCTAATATCTTGGTTTAAATATCAATTTAATTTTCTCTGCTGTATACTGTTTAGTCCAACTTAATTACTTCAGTCTATGATGAATTGTGCCCATCTTATTTTAAAACTCATTTTATTTAATTGTGCTTATTTCATGTTTTATTACCCCACAAAGTCTGAATCGTCTTTCACGTCATTCAACATCTCCTGAGGGAAGTTCCTGTGACGCATGCAGAAAATATATGCTAATATCCTTCACAACTTCTCTCATAGTGATTCGACAATTCTTCATAATAATTAACTTCACTGCTTCCAGGGTAGGCATCGTCATTATAACATCTTCTCGGTCTCTGTGAAAAGTTTATACCATTTATGAACATTTTTTTGGTCTAAGTAGATTCGTCAAATGCCACAATCAACACTTGAAGTATGTATAACACATTGGAAAACTTACATTTTCAAATCTAATTTGAACAAACCGCGTACACATTCTATAAAAGCCCAAATTTGGGCTCTAGAGGTCCTTTGTCCTTGAGATATGCGAAGCGAGAAACATTATGGTAGCTTTTTGTTGCAAAGAGCAAACCGCCAATTAAAATTTCTTGCAAACCTTGAATTTTGAGCAGGATGAAATTGGCCCTCCACAGTTCAGCTTGCACCTTTCTCCTTCTGGTCAAGACACTCGACAGTAAGGATAAGCCCATATCGGGGTAATTATATGCAAATTACCAACGTGGTCAGTGAGAAACTGCTTTAGTTGCGATTTCCTCATGCTCAGTTTATTCATACATTGATGGAATCACTCTCATCTAAAACGATTCTATCTATGAGATTGCCAAAGGGCTGCTGAATATTTTCTTTCTTTCTCCTTGATTCGCCTTGTTTTTGTTTCAATTGGCATTGAGGGTTGTCTGCCTCACCTCGTCTACTTCTTCTTCTTTTCCTTTTTCCGACGTTGTTATGGTCAGAAGTGTAGGACCATAACCTTCCCACTTAACTGCATTCCTACTGGTCCGCTTGTGGGGTCCGCCGGTTTGACCTCAGGAAGTAGCGGCAGGCTTCCCGCTTTGGGATTACTTCACCGCTGAGGCCAATCAAATGCTGGCCTGCCTTATTTTTTTTTTTTGTGACACGGCATGCTCCAGATTTTTTTGTTTGATCTTACTCTTACATACAACACCGGTGATCTCCAGTCGTGTCAACCCACTGATTTGCATGTACACTTGTGGGGCAGTTTAATGGTGGTATACGTGTCCCTAGGCTCACCTTGGTGTTTTCTAAATTGCCTAGATGTGATTTTTGTTTACCTCTGTTTTAATCGCCTTTTACGACAAGCGAGAGGTATCGCTGCAGGGATATTCTTAACCCATCCCTGCACGGAACTCTGCCTCACCTCGTCTACGTTAATGCAAATGCAGCTTCGTTCAATATTCTCTGATAACCGCTTATTGTCCTTATAATAGAAATCCGATATGTCGATGTCGGTTTCTTTTTTTTGTGAGCTTATACCCAGACTGGGACATATACATAAGACAACAGAGCTGTCCACTCTAAATAAAGGGTCCGCCAAATAATTTTTTTTTTTGAAAATGCTATAAAAAAAACTACTGAATATTTTCTCAAATTTTTTTTTTTATTTGAAAGTATAATCCTTCCGGTTAATAATGGAAAATAATTTCATTCAAATGGCTGCCTCGGCTGGCCATGCAGTAGCCTACACGATCGGTCCAATTTTTAAGCACATTATCGATTGTGTGCAGCTGTATTTCACCAATGGCTTCACGAATATTGTCCTTTAAAGCGTCAATTGTCTCTGGCTTGTCGGCGTAACACTTATCTTTGACGGCACCCCACAAATAATAGTCCAACGGTGTGGCCAAACGACATCAGCTCTGCGGCTGATAATGCGATCTTCAAAAACAGGGCACAAAACATCGAGTGTAGCTTCGGCTGTGTGGCACGTAGCGCCGTCCTATTGAAACCAAATGTTGCCAATATCCTCCTCTTCAATTTTTGTGAACACAAATTCGTTCAACATGGCCCGATAACGTTCGCCATTGACTGTAACGGCCACTCCTTGCTCATTTTCGAAGAAAAATGGCCGAATTATGCCTCTGGACCAAAATCCGCACCAAACAGTGGCTCGTTTTGGGTGCACCGGCTTTTCAATGTATGCGTGCGGGTTTTCTGTGCCCCAAATGCGACAATTTTGCTTGTTTACATACCCGCCAAGATCAAAATGAGCTTCATCTGAAAAGATGATTTTTTTGGCAAAATCGGCATTTTCTGTAAGTCGATCGCAGGCCCACTTAGCGAAGCGAAAACGCATTGGATGGTGAGTTGGCTTCAACTCCTGAACCAATTGGACTTTGTATGGCGTCATACCAAGGTCTTTATGCAAAATTCGTCTCAATGATGTCTCCGAAATGTTCAATTGTTGAGAACGACGGTGAATTGATGTTGATGGCGCTTCACGCACACTTTCTGCCGCAGCAGCAATATTCTCGGGTGTACGCACTGTTTTTGGCTTTTCACGCTTTGGTTTATCGATGAGGATGCCAGTTTCTTTCACTTTTTTCACAAGATAACGAACATACGGAGCTGACGGTGCTTCTCTTCTTCCAAAATCCGTACGCAATTTTCGCACACATTCTGCAACATTACCATGATTTTCAAAGTAATGTCGCAATATTTCCCAGCGTTGTTCAAGCGTATACACAACCATATTCGTTCAGCGGAAGGATATAACTAATTATCTGTCAAATCAGACATGAGCTAAGTGTTACCATTCACGAAATAAGCACTACTTGAAAAAAAAACGTTAGATGGCGGACCCTTTAGAAGGTTCCTTTTCATGTATCCGGATCCACCCCCGTTCGGCAGTTTCCTAGAGATTGCCGTTTACAGTTTCGACTCACGCAATCCGCACGTCTTTTAAAACGCAGCCTGTTTTAGAGTAATACTCTTAAGCATTTTAACGCTTCCTATGATATTGGATTCCGGTTGCCGACTTGAAGATTAATGTATAATACAGTTTTTCCGTTTATAACAATAACGACCTTGGTTTTTTTTTTTTTTTTTTTTTTTTTTTGGCTGACAGATTTGGGTCACAGCTTTATTTTGGGAATTTACTGCATTGCGTCTGACTGATTATTTGAGTGTGTTTTGCAACGACTCAGTCGTTTATAAGTTTCCATAGAACTGACCCAGTACGGATCCTTGAAATACTTCGAATTACTCCACCTCCTTCATCGGCGTCATGTCTTAACTTCCCGTTGGCAATATGCTTAGAAACTATCCTAAGCAAGTAGTAAAACACTTTCATACTTGGGAGCGATGTCATCACTTGGGACCAGTCGGCCAAGTTAAATGTGTTTTTTGCTTTTAGTGTATTCTTTAGGTCCCCATCTCTATCTAGTACGAAGTTGATAACGGGGCAAACAAAATTAGTTTATTCATATATCCTGCTCGTAGATTCACTGTTGCCCCAACGTTTAATTTATGTAAATATTCTAAATATATTGAAATATTCCCATAGCCCAAAGGAAACAGGGAATCCTGATACGCTCTTATGGTGTTTGTCACACAACCTGGACGGGGTGTATCGAAGATGTTCGTTCAGTACTCTCGGGGGGTGGTTGTCCTAGATAGAATGAGAGATTCCGATGAATTTGTCGCGTTGGTTGTAGTTGACAGTAACTGTTTTGTTTCTTGAACTTGCATTACAGACCTTCCGCGCAACAGTCGGTGAGGATTATAGTATGAGAGCGCCGTAACGCTCGCCGAACGAGCTCTGACGCGCGATGAGTGAGTTTAGATCCCGATAACACCAACGCCATCGAATGTTTATCGCACGGCTTCTCTCCTCGGCATAGTACTAACGAAACCCCCGTAGTACACTTATCTCCTCTTTACAAATGCCCAGCACAGGCAAGTCGGAGGTTCTTCGCCTTTAGCAAATATCGAAATATCGAAGTCTTGCATCTGTTCAATGGAAGTATATATGTATATACATCTAACCTCGCACTTACCCCAACCCCTACATTGGGCCAAGCAGGGGGGTTGCACGGGGCAGTATGCCCTCCCATTACGTATCACTGTAAATACCAGAAAACAAAAAATCCCATAAAAAAGTAGGTACTTTTAGTAATACAGTACACTCTCGGTAGAGTGAACATCGGTTGAGTGAACAATCCAATAGAGTGAACACACAACATTTTATACAGACTACTCTACAGAGTGAACAAGTAAACCTCTTTAGAGTGAACTCATACTTTTAAGACGAATAAACCAGCTAGAAAGAATGCACAATCTTTCGAACAAATTTACCGTTTGTTTTGTCTGTCATCGTTCTACGTTTTTCATCCTAAGGTTGGCAAATATTCTTATGAAATTGCTTGAATGAGTCGCAAACATTTAACTTTAATAGAAAAAAACTAAAGTTTTAAAGGAGTTGTCTGCAGGAACGATAAAGTCCTTGCCATGATCCATTCGAATTTTACAAAATATAAAAATAAAATTCAAGGTGTTTCCGGTACAGTATTGGCAAAAAATATGGAATAGCCAAATCGACTATATGTGCTATTAACAGAAAGAAGGCCGATATTATAGCAACTGTGGCTAGTACTACTTACTTTGGCCCTGGAAATAGAAGGACACTGAAAGCATCTGAACTACCTGAGATGGAAAAGGCGCTTTATAAATGGTTCCTAGAACAGCGGGGGAAGAATTTACCAATTGGCTTAATTCTTAAACAAAAAACCATTGCCATAAATAGAAGCCTGCACGGCAATGAGTCCACCTTCATAGTTGGGTGAAAAAAACTTGAAAAGAGGTTTGGTGTTCGGTATCTCAAAATTTCCGGGGAAAAATTGTCGTCAAAACCAGAACTGTGTCCATTTAAAAGGCAACTTACGAAAAGAATTCAAGATCTGGATTTGAAACCAGACCAAATTTATAACCCCGATGAGGCGGGGCTATATTGGGACCTTCTACCAGGGAAAACGTATGTGGTATCAACTGAGAAAACTGAACGAAAAACAGAAAAGCAGAAGATAACATATTTAGCGTGCACTAATGCCACAGGTCGACACAAAATGAAACCGCTAGTGAGAGGCAAAGCGAAAATCCTTGTCCATTCAAGAATGTATCCTTACCTGTACGTCTCAGAAGCTCCAAATCAGCTTAGATGACTGCAGTAATTTTAAAAACTGGTTCAGCAACAGTTTTATTCCCGAATTTACAAATTTCCTTTAAAAATACGGCTTACCCGTCAAAGCTCTTCTTATTTTGGATAATGCCCCTAATCATCCCCCGGGAGTAAACTACGAAATTCAGACGGTAGCATAACAGTTATTTACATGCCTCCAAACGTAACTCCTCTCATTCAGCCTGCGGACTAGAATGTTATTTGCCTGACTAAACTTTTCTATAGAAAAAGCTTGCTGTAATCGCTTGTTGCCGCAGACAATTTTTTATCATTTTCGTGTTGTGTTTTGTAAAGGCAATTGAATTATATTTCAGACAACACGTGTGAAGCTGTGAAATCTATAAAAATAAAGGATGCAGTGTTTAACTTGAGAGCAGCTTGGGATAACGTAAATGCTTCTGTTATTGAAAAATGTTCGAGTAGCATTCTTGGATCCTTAATATTCTTCGTAGCCATACAATCATAAATGTTGTTTTTACAAATCTTAAAAAATACATTTGAAATGAAATGCTTTATTCTTTTTAAAAATATTGAATAATATTGCTCATTCATGATTTATTATGAATTAAAAGTTGTTCCACTTTATTCACTTGTGGATTAACCGTACTATAGAATGCATTAAAATTTGGACGCTCGGTAATGTGAACAATCTCGCTCCTATGAACAGGCTTGGTTTTTATTAGTTCACTCTATCGAGAGTGTACTGTATTCGATTTTCTCAAAAACTGGAAGACATAAAATCACTCGGTTTTTTGTGCTCGATGCAGAACAAAAAGCCAATTTAGCACTTCTATTCATACTTTAAAAAAAAGGTTTAAACTTTTTTGTTTTTAAATTTTAAATTTAACTTAAATTTAATATTAAGGAACAAGTTTCTGGTTTTCAAAACCGTTAGAGTGCGTTATTGTAAGTGTTGCCGTTTTTTTTTTTTTTGTTAATTTTTCTTCATTTTAAGTATTTTTTTTCTTAAATTGCCGCTACCTCCTAAACGTGACGAGATGGACCACGTATATCCACGGCAAGTTTCAATGTATTCTCTCAAGTAGTTTATTTACATGTGCTTGCGAGTTTTTCGTTTAAATTTAATAAACTTGAATATCGTACGGTCATAAAATTCTTCCTTTTGGATGGATTTACCCCAAGGAACCTAATCTGAAATTGAGGAAAGTTTATGGGGACTATCCCCTTTAATGTCAAACATTAAAAAGTGGACAGTTAAATGTTAAAGTGGTCGCATATTCTTCGAAAATGACTCACGTGAGATTGCCAAAAACTAAAACCACAGATCCGAAACCACCGAGCGTGTCCTTGATATCGTGTTGGACGATAGGCGAATGGAGGTGAGTGACACAACAGGTTCTGGGGATATCGGAAGAAAGAAGAATCCACCACGTCACAAATTAAATAGCAGTACGAGCAGTGGGTGGGACCGATCATTTAGCAACTAAGATAGCGAACCCGACCGCATTTGCGGAAAAGGCCATGTCCAGCGTGTTTTGGGTTTGGGATCCTGTTAGTTATGTAAATAAAGACCGAATAATTACAGGCGCATATTACTCCAATCTTGGTAGCATGGTGTTCTCCATTATATCTCTGTATACTGTAGCGTTCATTGTATCTATTATACAAAAGAAAGGACGCCATACCATGAGAAACAATCCCAAATTATGACACTGCCACCATCATGTTTTACCGTCTTCCTAGTGTATGAAAACTTAAGTTCCTGGTTTTTGGGACGTCGCCCATAAATTTTGCCATCAGACCGTAAAAGATTTATTTTTGTTTCATTGGACCATAAGAGGTTTTTCCAATGCAGTCGATGCTGATTTAATTCTGCAAATTCTTCCTTTTCTTGATGTTCGCTGTGCTGAGGTGAGGAACTTTTCTTGTAACCCTTCCATGTAAGCCACATTCTATAAGTCTGTTTCTTATGATTCGACTACAAACTGGAGCATTTAGCTCAATCTCCAAATCGTTGGAAGAGGCTAAGGGAATGTTTTGCATGCCCTTGCTAGCTGCTGATCGAAGACTGCCGTAGTTTTCCTTGACGGTTCCCGTGTTTCTAGCTTATTTTGTGCCTTGATAGCAAGACTTTTGTTTTCGAACAATTTAAAATTTCTGCTATTTTTCACACAGCCCTTTTCCATGCAGCTGTTTAACTTTTAAACGGTCTTCAATCGAGCAATGCTGTACAATGCTATATCAAAATAAAGTCACTAAACGTTTCTTAAGAAAAACACAACTTCCTCTCATAAACTGATCGTTTCCAATTGCGTATTCGACTGTTGTCCCTATTATTTTTCCCATCACGGTCCGATAAGTACTTAGCCTACAAAAGAAAAACAAAGATTTTGGAGAAATGGCGATTTATTTTTCAATATAGTCTCCTTTTAGCTCAATACACTTGACACAGCGATGGTCCAACTTCTTTAACCCGTCTGTAAAATACGTTTTCTCCGTGGCGGCGATGACCTCCTCATTCGACTGAAATTTCTGCCCGGCGAGTGACTTTTTCAAGTAACAAAAAGAAGTCGCACGGGGCCAAATCTGGAGAATACGGTGGATGGGGCAGCAGTTCATAGCCCAATTCGACCAATTTGGTCGTGGCGAGGGTGCAGGTGTGAGCCGGTGCGTTATCATGGTGGAAGAGCACTTTTTTCTTCGCCGAGTGGGGCCGTTTTTTCTTCAATTCGGCGTCGAATCGGTCCAATAATTTGGCATAGTACAGACCTGTGACCGCGCACCTTCAATCGGCGGTCTGCCAATACGAGATCGTGGATTTTTGTCACATTATCCTCCGTGGTAACCGTTTTCGGGGCACCTGGAATTGGCTCATCAAAATCCGACATGCGACCACGTTGAAACTCGTTAAACCAATTTTTGATGGTCGCCATCGAAGGAGAAGAGTCACCGTACACAGCATCCAAACGCTCTTTGATTTCGTTGCGCGATTTCCCTTCCAAAAACAAGAATCGAACAACCGATCTTTTTCCATTTTCCTAAAATCCGCGGACACTCCCGCTTCCACACGCGTTCAAAACAAAAGTACGAGTCCGATCTGGCTGAAATTTCGACAGTAGCCGTCTACTAGAATGTACTACACGATTGCTCTTGCGATACTGGCGCCATCTGGCGGTGAGGCTAAGTACTTATCGGACCACCCTCAGTGACTCTATGAGGAAAAACAGATCATGCGACATCGTAACGGGAGCGCTTATTGTCAGCTACTATGAGCGGGAAAATTCAAATTACGACATTGCAAAAGTGATACATGCTCAAAGAAGATGGAAGGAAAGGCGGAAGCCTAAAGCGAGAATAACCTTAACTCGCGAGGAAGAACTTGTTGTGCTTCACAGTATGAAGTTTCCACATGCTGCCAGGGAAATACGCACATTGTTTGCGATAACATTAGTGGACCTAGATGGTCCTGTTAAGCAGGGATAACGTGAGATTGAACTTTTTATACGCATTGCTCCGAAGAAGCCACTTCTTTCTGAGCGAAACCGTAAAAGAAGATTGAAGTTTGCTCACAAAGTGTAGCCCTTGGACCACCGCTCAGTGGAAAATCCTCAATTTATTGATTTCGAATTTCGTCCGAAGGTAAAATATGTGTACTCCGCCCAGGTCCAAGGAATTTGACCCAAAGTACACCGGTCTCACGGTCAAATATGTTGGTGGTGGCATTATGTTATGAGGTGGAATATCTTAGCTCGGCTTCGGTGGTATAATAAAGGTCAGATGGACAGATTTAATTATGAGATATTGCAAAAACTCGATGCTGCATATGCAACAGAACAATGATTCGTACCGCACGGCGGCTTATACAAAAAAAAAAATGGTTAAAAGAGTAAATGGTAACTGTTTCGGACTGGCTATAGTGTTGCCCTGATCTCAATCCAATTGGATTTTCAACATCTCTGAAGAAATTGTTTGTGAAGGTATTCCGTAGAGCTATTATCAAAAGTTGATGGAGTTACCGTAAAGACTGCAGTCGGCAATTAAAGATCGTGGCTTCGCTTAGAAATAAATGACTTTGCACGATCAGTTCTGCTTACTTATCTTGAGCTTCTGAGTTTTCAAAAAGAAGCTGTTCCCCTTTAGCGTTTGTTAATGCGTTTGTATTATCCAACGTCACCACTGTCCAATATTCCATAGATGGTAACCGATTGCCCTATTTTTTTTATTATCCAAACTTATGCTCAAAGTTAAATCCTAGTCATGGATCCTCCTGTTTCAAAAGCATACAAACTTCCATCAAGGTCCATGGCTATTCTCTCCGTCTCTTATTGTAACACTTTTCCGGCATCTATCGTGTAAGCCCTCCTTTGATTTGACCCGAAGACTTTGACATTCCTCTTCTGCCTTTATAATCCAACAAAATTGCCTGAAAACTAGCTGTCTGGAACACTTTTGATATACACAAAAGCTTGTCCCACTTCGTGTTTGCCATAACTAAAATATTGCGTTTTTCTCTATTTTAGGAGCAACATCAATCCAAAATACCGACGAGAAGCACAATAAATTCCAGGAAAAAAGCATAGAAATCGGATCATTATTTTCACAAATCTCACGATGGGCGAGGTAGGCGAAGCGATTCCCGAAAAAGCAGCAGTTGAACAGTTGCCGCCATCAACAGCCACCATAGTTACAAGCAACTCAACTACGGTTGTGACACCCGCAGAATCCTCAACTAATCCAACTGTACAGCAGAATGGCGACATTTTGAAATCAACAATCGCCAAACCACCCATTGAGCAAATAGTCGATAGCGACGATGACTCACAAAATAGTTGCGATAATCGCAGCGACACAAAGACTGGCGAAAGTGCCACAGCAAATGGCGATGTTGAGACATCACAAGATGGTAGCATCAACAGGCGCCATTCCAAAGACGATGGCGACACAAAAGACTCGGCAGTCGGAAATTGTAGCGATGACGACGACCGAGATGAAAAGTCAGACAAGTCGAACGCAAAGAAAAATGGTAACTCAACGGAAAACGAAGACAGTCGAGATGGCGTAATATCAGAGACGCCAACTAGTCAGGATGAGGGTGAAGAAATAGACGACAGTCAGGACGAGTCGTCGCAATCGGCAACGAACGACGATGACAGTCAACAGTCCAGCAGTCGGCCAGCAAGTAAAATTGATGACGCAAAACCGATATCAACCGCCACAGAGAAGCTAAATGGTGAAGCCTCCAAACTGGTTCAGGACGATAATGTCGTTGATCTCGGAGAATCGGACGAGGAATTACCAATGGTTGTGCAACCACCCAAATCGGCTGGGGAACAACATCCGTCTATTTCCTTGATACCGGTGGGAGAGGTGAAAGCGGATATTAAGAAACCGCAACGAAATACAAGTGAATCCGATGGTGCGGTAGTAATTGGCTCGGACTCGGAAAGCGATCAAGAGAAAAAAGAACCACCAACGCCGGTATCCAAAATGCAATCCCAACAATCACAAATTCAACCTCAATTTCAGTCACAGCTGCAGATGCAAATAACAGCGCCACCCCCGCCGAAGCCCGATGACGACGATGATGATTGTGTTCTGATTGAAGACGACAGTCCAAATGAGGTATCCGACACACCCAGCAGTGTCTCAAGTCGACCACACAACATGGTCAAAGTACGTGATTTTGCTTCATTGGGCGACGATAGCGGAACAGATGATTCTCAGCCACCATCAAAGCGTCAAAAAACATCAGCAAATACAGTTCCTGTATTAGGTCCCAGCGTTCAATCATCAATGGCCCAAATAACCATAAAGGACGCACGTTCCTTGATGCCACCGGCTGCAAACAATGCCAGTAATACCACCGCGTCAGGGAAGGAGCCAACCCTTGTTATCATCGATACAGACTCCACGTCCAACAAACTACCTGCACCTGCTCTACCTCCAGGTGGTGTTTATCCCGTGAACATCCGACCGGCCTTAACCACAAATCAAATCAATCAACCGCAACCACCTCCGGCACCCAAAGCTGTCCCCACAATGCCAGTTAGTTCAGCCATTCCCGCTCTTCCGGCGATGTCCAATGCGAATCTGCTCCCTGGCTTGACAGACGACATGTTCGTACTGGAAGCGCCGTCCTTCATCGTACCCTACATTTACGAGAAACCTCCGTCACAAAATCTCCGTGAAATAGTCACCAAAATCGAGACACAATTCGACCTCAAAAAGGAAGCTATCGAGGAGTCCGATGAGACCGACCTCGATATCGACGATGACCCCAAGGAGAGCAATGATAACGCTGCCGCTTCGACAAGCAAGAAGAAAAAGAGGAAACGTGGCAGTGGCGATGATTCCTGGTCTGAATCGGAGGAATCGGTCGATGACGACGACGACGATGATTCAGAAGCTGAAGTGCGTACAAAAGTTCTCATCAAAGAGGCCAGTGATGACTTGAAAGCCATTAAGGCTGTTATTAAACCTATTCAGCAGCAGCCTACACCTACGACGACATCTGCCACATCCGCAATCACAAACAAACAGCAAAATGGGGAAAACTATTTCGAAAGTCCACTTGGCAAGTTCTTCATGGACATTGGAGTTGGCCAAGTGCAAGAGTTCGTGCAAGCTGATCTGATCCGCCTTCAAAAGCGTAAAATGCGTCGATCGTTGGGCAAGAACATTTCCGAAATTGAAAGAGCTATCTCTGCCCTCAGTGGCAACTTGGAGGCAAGCAAAAAACGTAACGCTCCATTCAAATTCAGCATCAAGCGTTGTGAGTTCTGTAACTTCAAGTCGGAGTCGGCGCTGGCAATGGCTAATCACTACGAGACGCCACATATGAATGGAGTCATGTACAAGTGTAACTTCTGTACTTATGAGATACGAAACTCGAACGAGATTGTATATCACATGGAAGCGATGCACAATATCAAGGCACGACTCTTTAAACACCTGCCATATCATCAATGTCCGAACTGTGGCTTTGAGGACAACGGGAAGGCTAAACTTGCGCGTCACGCTCCGGTATGTGCGAAGAAATTCCGGCCTGAAGTCAATCTCGCACCACCGCATGACTGGGAGGCACCCGCTAAGATTCCTCGTATTAAACCACGTCATGGGCTTGTGGGAACGGCTACTGCTTATCAGGTTTGTTTGGATTCAAAACGGAGTTTCTTTTCTGTTTCTTTTTTTAATAATTGTTTCCTGTTTTGCAGGCTATGGCGGCCCAGGCGGCTGCACAGAAAGCAGCACTCGCTACGATCCAGCAACAGCAGCAACAAGCACAACAAGCGCGTAACATTCAGGCGGCAATGGCGAACAATAATGCAAATAAGAACATGGTACGCGGACGACCACAGACTGTGACCAAGACAACACCGAACGGAGGAACTGTGTTGCGTGGCAGTAATATGCCTATACGAGCGCCTATGCCCACGGGAATGGTGATGCCGAATAACTACCAAATCGCTGCTGGACAATTGATTCAGGTGGGTCTTTACATTGGAGTTTGAGTGCTATGGCATGCTTAGTCGGTGCTCTAGTTGCCTTGTTGTGTTTTGTGTCTTTTGGTGTGTGTTACTAGCTAACCGGATTATGACGCTCTGATCGTTTAGTAATGGGGGTAAGATCCAAAATAATGAGAACTTGTACTGGGGATTGTATACTAATATAAGGGTTCAAGGTTTTGCCGAATACGTTTTACATTTTAATTTGTGTGCTTGCGGCTTTGCGAATTTTGTCCAAATGCATCAATTTCTGCAGTTATTATTGCCCCTCACATGCTCCTACCATGGCAGTCTTAGTGCCCTTCAGCGCATCATTTCTTTCGACTACATTTCGCCGTACTACTATCCACTAGAACGTTATACAGGGAGTCGATCGATGTGTGGCCAGGCACAATATGCGAACACTTGTCGTCTCTAGTTCCCTGGTTGTGGATAATGACTAGTATCGACTGTGGGAATGAAATATCGAACGAGCACGGGAAAGAGTTTAATATTTCCATGGTTCGATGCATCTGTATGGATGACACATAATTACAGTCTTTTAAATCTTCTTGAAGCAATTATTGGGCGTGCGGCGCGAAAACGTTAGTGATAAATGCTTGACATTTCTTTCGCGAACACGAAAACTTCCATTTAAAACATGATTTAAATATTTTCGTTGCGCAGTCCGACGATTTGAAACTCTGATTAGAATTTATTACATCATATGCCCACACACCTTCTGAGGCCGCCAAATGTTTATCCAAATCCGATTGAAAATGTGTTTTTATAGATGTGCTAGTAGAAGCCGCAATTGCAGAATCCTGATGTTTTCTTGTTTTGATATGGCGAGCAATATCTGCGTTACCGCCAGACGCAATTGAAAAAGTACCTCTGCATTTTCTATATAAAACATCACTTTCACTTTTTGATTTTTCGATAAACGAATACTTTTCACGGAGTTTTGCATTAAATATGTTTTTTCCTTTGGTTTTTGGCATTTTTTTATTCTCTTAAAGCACTGCGCGAAAAGCGGCCACAATACGAGCAGAGGCTCGAAAAATTGATTCTACAGCATGACAACGCTCGGCATCACGTTGCCAAACCCGTTAAAACCTACTTAGAAACGCTGAAATGGGAAGTCCTACCCCAGCCGCCATATTTCCCAGATATTGCGCCGTCCGATTATCACTTGTTCCGTTCGATGGCACATGGTCCATTCATATGAAGGCATCTGAAAATGGCTTGATTCGTGGAAAGCCTCAATAGACGAACATTTCTACCGTGACGGTATACGTGCTTTGCCAGAAAGACGGAAAAAAGGTATCGCAAGGTATCGATGGGCAATACTTTGAATGATTCATTTGTAACCGTTTTTAGAAAGTAAAATAGTAGCATTTTCATAAAAAAAAAAACAGCGAGAACTTAGTTGCGCTCCTTATAGCATGGGGTTGTTAACAAACCAGATGAGAATTTTCTCTACTTTCTTCATAAAGTTGAGGATGTCTCCCGGAGGGGCTGAGATGATCCCCTCAAGAGTCATCATTTCTCTGAGGGGGATACGCTTCCTAAGGTGACAGAGGACAGCGCACCCACCTAGTATGTGCTTTACAGTTTTCTCGACCTCAAGACAGAGTTGACTCTCGGTTTCAGACGAGGGGTTAATTTTGTTAAGATGAAATCTTAGACTACGGTGTCCCGAAAGGTAGCTGACCAGTCTTCTTGTATCGACCATATTATATGTTAATAGAATTTTTGTTCAGGGGCTGTATAAATCTTTTCGATTATCGGAGTCCTTGACTTGGGAATTCCGCAGAAAGTTTCTTGAAACCTTTTCTAGCGAGTTGGTGAGCGATATCGTTGTCCTTAATGCCCTTGTGCCCTGGAACCCAGCATAGCTTGAATTTGTTTCTTTTGGCTAGGCCATGCAAGACATCGTGGCATTCCTTAACGAATTTTGAGTTCGTGCTATACGAGCTCCACGGTCGTAGGACTCGAAAACACTAGGACTCGTTCCCAAAGGCTTCGAGATTTTTCGATTTGATCCTAAAATGCCAGTGCCAACACCAGAATCCATCTTGATTCCATCTGTGCACCACCTAACAAGCGATCGCCGCTTTCCCAAGCTGTAGTCCGGTAGATCACGTATTTTTTGAATTCGTCTTACGGCGGTTATGTTGAGATTGCATTGGTCCTGGTTGTTCATGTATGATGGTGCGATGTTTCCGAGTAATTTTTTCTCGTAAATTACCAATTTGTTTATCGGTGGATAATTGCGGAGCCAGTATAACTTTTGGGGATTTCCCTGTTAGCGTAACTAGTCTATTGTCTTATCCAGAGCTATTTAAGTTTCTTGTCTAGCAAATCTTATTTTTATTATTCTTTATTGTATTTTCCCCGTTGTCCAGAGAAAAGTGAGGAAGAGTGATGTAGAGCTAATGAATGCGGTTCCACACAACGTCGGCCCCAAGGGTGGCAGGACAGTCGTAGAGAAAGTGTTCTGCTGTGTCATCCTCCTCGCAACATGCAGCACAGGTGGTCGTCTCACTGATGCAACCACAAAGAGATGCTTAGCAAAAGCAATTAATTCTCCTTAAGGATATAAAGACAAAAAGTTTAAAACTATCGGCCAATATCTAAGCTTTCTGCAAAATCAAAATTGTTTGAAAGCATTGTTAAGAATAAGCTTTTTTTCGCTGTTAAAAAAATTATTTCCAGCACTCAGCATGGCTTTGTTCGCGGTAGATCATGTACTACAAATTTAGCTTTGTTAACAAATTATATTTTTGATAGTTTTGAAAATCATTTACAAGTAGATATACTCTACACTGACTTTACGAAAGCTTTTGATAGAGTTCATTACACTTAACTATTGGCTAAACTACAATCGCTGGGTTTCCACTCTTCTATGCTGATGTGGCTTTCAAATTATTTATGTAATAGAAAGCAGTTGGTAACGATTAATAGTTTAACATCTCGTGTAATAGATGGCGTTTCCCCAGGGTAGTCATCTCGGCCCGTTGTTGTTTATTTTGTTCTTAAATGATGCTCACGAAATATTTAATTTCTGCGAAGTTTTAACATTCGTAGACGACTTAAAACTGTTTGCACGCATCAATAATATTACTGACTGTATCCGTTTTCAACTAGATATATATAAACTGTCGGGATGGTGCATTAGAGCTAAATATTTCTAAATGTAAGATATTTACAGCCCACCGTACTGTAGTGCCGATCTTATATAATTATTTTATGAACAATTTTCTGCTCCTTCGTCTTGAGAAAGTTAAGGATCTAGGGGTTATATTTGACACCAAACTAAATTTTACATTACATTGTGATTACGCCATATCTAAATTTAACTTCCAAGATGTTTATAGTCTTAAGACTTTATTCACCTCGTTGGTCGGGCCTATTTAGAATATTCTTCGATTATTTAGGATTCGCCATATAATGCTCAAGAGCTTAGAATAGGAAGAGTTCAAAGGAATTTCACGAGATATGCTATCCGCAAATTAAACATGTTTGACGAACTGCCTCCTTATGACGTAAGGTGCAAGTTAATTGGCTTGCAAACCTTGAGTTTTAGGCGGAAGGCATCTTCAGTTATCTTTATTCGCGACATAATTAATTATCATATTATTTCACCAGAATTAGTTTTTCTTATAAGCATATATGCTCGCCAAAGATCCCTTCGGGTGAGAAATGTACTTTACAACAGAAGGCATAGAACAAATTAGGGTTGCAATGAGCTAATTATTAAGTGCATAAAAACATTCAATGAGCTTTGCAACGAAATTGTCTTCAGCTTAACTCGATTGGAATTTAAAAATTGTGTTCCTTCATTGATTTTTAATTAGTAATATATTAGTATACTTTCAATTATTTTTCGTTGTATTTCCTAGACCTTTTGGCTAATAGAATTTGATTGTAGTAGTCGATTTCAAAGTAGTAATGTAAGTGCAAGTCGTACGGTCTTATAGTGCTAAATACCATGTTCGTCAAACAAAGCCGGCACCTGATCACTTATAGCAGCGGCGGAAATGAAACTCAAATAGACTATCATTTGGTATCCAGTTTCATGAAGCCACGAGTTAAAGATTGCAAAGTGATCCTGGGAGACGCGATCGCCCCTCAACACCGTCTCCTCCTGACTGATTTTTTTATGGAGGCGAGAAAGAAGTCAAAGCAGCAAGCGAAGGTGTCTGAGAGAATCAAGTGGTATAAGCTGGATAAAGGAAAAAGCGAAGCTTTTATTACCAACATGAAAAACTACCTCTCTTCCATTATCGATGAGGTCGATGTGCAGAGCACAAGACATGTGGGATTCCCTACTAATTTTCCCATTTAAAGGCCCCTGCCAACACGCAAAAGAAACCTGGTGGTGGACAGACGAAGCCAAAGCAGTGAACACGAAAAGAAAGTGGCTTTCCAAGCTTGGTCAAAGTGCTCTTCTACTAATAGAGAGGAAAAAGCTCGCCGTGAAAAGGTATATATGTAGATATTGCAAAGGTATCGCGAAGAAAAAGTGCGCCGAATTCAAAGCGAAAAGCATGGAAGGTCTCTATCAGGAGTTGGAAGAAATATCGTCTTCCGCGTCTGACAGGAACCAGGCTACCCCGGAGCTTCGACAAAGCAATCTGAACAAAGGAGCAAATATCTTTAAGATAGCCGCCCAGAGAAGAAGAAATGCTCAGGAGATTCGTTTCCCAAAGTTTATTAACAATGCTGAAGGCCAACTCCTTGTAGAAGACGAACAAATTCTCCACAGATGGCGACAGTACTGCGAGGAACTTCTGAACGAACAGTTTCCCCGAGTGTACTTTCCAAGAGCCGCCACGAATCATGCCGAAATATCCGACATCACAGTCGAAGAAGTTCGGTACGCGGTTAAAAACTCCAAGAAAAGAAAAGCTGTTGGGCCGGACGGGATACCCTCTGAGTTCTGGAAAAAGATAGGAGACATCGGGTCTAGATGGCTCATGGTTCTTATCTCCAAACTTATGAGAGGCGATACTATGCCTAATCAATGGAGGGAAAGCTATCTTCTTCCTTTGCACAAAGGAAAGGGTCATACGCGGAATTGTGATAACTACCGTTCTGTCAAGCTGATGTCGCACACCATGAAGATCGTTGAACGGGTATTAGATAGCTGACTGCGGAAAATAATACGATTATCTGAAGACCAGTGCGGGTTTGTCTCGGGTAAATCAACGACAGATGCAATCCAAAGTATAAGGGTCATGATGGAAAAGCATCGTGATTCTTCAAAGGACTTGCATATGGTGTTGGTTGATTTCGAGAAGGCCTTTGACCGGCAACCAAGAGATCTTTTATGGGTAGCGCTAAGACAAAAAGGAGTTCCAGAAACCTACGTGCGAGTGATCATGGACATGTACGAGTGAGCAACGACAAGAGTAAGATGCACCGCAGGAGTCACCGAAGAGTTCGCAATCAAAGTCGGTGTACACCAAGGGAGCGTCCTCAGCCCACTGCTCTTTATAGCAGTTCTTGATTGCTTACTTGAAGGATAAGTGACGGACCCCAATGTGCACCAGCTATTCTTTGCTGACGATGGAGCCATTATAAGTGAAGATCAGGCGTCCCTACAACGAGCACTTGATGTGTGGGTGGACATTTTTGAGGGACACGGGTATCGTATTAGTTCAAAGAAGACAGAGTATCTGTGCTGCCAGTTCTCTGACCCTCACTTCAGTTGTACGTCCGGCGCTCACATACGGTTCACAATGCTGGACAATGCACAAAAAGTATGAGAGCAAATTAACGGCAGCTGAGATGAAGATGCTTCGCATGACAGCGGGAGTAACAAAGCGTGACAGAATTAGAAGTTCAATGATCTGAGGAAGCCTCCACGTAAAAGAAAGCATCACAAGAAAGATAGAGCGCGACCGACTCAGTTGGTATTGCCATGTTCAAAGGAGAGATCCTTTGTGAAATTGTTTATAGTAAAAGCGTCCATAAGGCTTCTTCCTTTTTTGTTGGTGCATCCGTCCGTATTTTTTGTTTTATAATTACCACAAACCGGAAGTTTCATGGCAATCGGTAGTTATTGTGACCCGTTTACAAAATTGATTTTTCGATTTTGTATGAATTTCTCGGTTAGCAATCGCCGTCCTTATAGTTCGGCAAGGGATATTGGCCTGTGACGCCCAAAATGATTGCATCAGTCATTAGGCCCTCAAAATGAAGAGATTATCGATGGTAAAATGTTGTGAATTCACGGTATTCGTTTCGCTTTTTGTTCAAACATATCTTGTTATTCTGCCAATTCATGTTTAAAGAAATTCTAGTGATTGCTGATCGACCGGGCTCGTTACATTTCAACGTAATCCATCTTCCCCCGTGATAAGAAAAGGGGAAAGCCCCGAGCAAACTAGCACAATTTCCTTCTTTTTTTTTCAAGAATCATGTTAAATCGGCTTTCAGTGCGCGAAAATTCGAGATGATGTCGCCTTGCAGCCCTTAAAGCATTTGTTTTTAACGTCATACTATGTTAAGTGGCAGGCTTCATGATCTTTGACTACTTACAAAGCTTTGTCTCATGTGAGGTCATACGAAACAGAGATATCTTAACCAGGCTGTAAGATAGAAATATGAAACAATCGGAAGGAACGGCCGACATAAATAGTAGAACCAACAAATGCAATAATTTTTTTATGGCATTATCGTGTACGTCTTACGTTGTATGGTACCGCTGTTAAAACATGCCTGCCCGTTGCTACCTTCCCTTAAAGTGTTCCTTAACTGCCTCTCACTCGATGTCGCTCGGATTCCTTGCACGAAGAAGAAAGCAATTTTATCTTAATCAAGCCAGCATCAAGAACTTTGTTAATAGCGTCGAGGATAAATACGATACCTGCGAAATGGGTAGGCGGTCAGGAAATTAACATTTTTCGCAAGCATCCAATGGCCATGCGAAATCCTTTTTCAGCTCTTCCAATAATAGGAAATGGCCTTTAGCTTGAACGAATGAATTTTTGTCACCCAAACCCAGCTTAGCTTATGGAGTGCTTCCCCAATTAATATGTTAACTATTCCTTCCTTCCTGTTACATGAGTGACTAATTCCACAGCTTCGCTTACATTTTATTTCATATTGTCCATATTGCTCCCTTTTTTTGCTCTCACATGCCACCAATGCCTGTCTTCTGACCTCATTACTAACTCCAATTCAATGAACATTTGTGCGCTTTCGCTCGAAAACAACTTTATATTATACCAATGCCGATTGTGAATGATTACATACCATTGGTAGTTGGTGTTTGGTTTTTCTCCTCGATAATATCCATTAAGAATCAATCAATTAATTAATTAATGAAAAAAGAAAATAAAAATTGTAATCAATTTATAATGAATGCAATAAATTTTATCTGTCTACGTAGGTGTCGGGCTCGGGTCTTGCGATCCTGCCAACATCCCAAAATACCTTAACACTGCAGGTAGGTCTAGCAATAGAGCATCTCCTACACAAACATCTTCTCTTCCTCAATTTAGATAATGAAGAAAGCGCACCCTGTATGCGTCTTCGTTCATTTATTACTATATTTCGCGTGTTTCGGTTCTTGCTTTTCTACCTTTTATTTGATTTCATTTCTTCACATGATCGTATTCGTAGAATTATAGTTTCGTTACTAATTGTTTGCTTGAATCATGTCCTAACATTTATTATTAACTTTTGTTACAGGCGGCAAATGCGGCAACAAATAAAAAGAATCAATCCGGCCAGCCGAGCATTTCGATAACGCCTGTGCCTCGACAGAGTAGCAATGTCCAGCAAAGTCAAGCTGCGCCATCGGGTGGCAATAAATTGCCGCCGGCCGGCATGAAACCCGGACAGAACCCGAGCGGGAACAAAGCACAGTTTGTCATATGTGAGATATGTGATGGTTATATTAAGGACTTGGAACAGCTCAGAAACCACATGCAATGGATGCATAAGGTTAAGGTGAGTGTTTCTATTTTTTTAAGCTGAGAAAGGCGTTCGTTGGGATCTAAATTCTTTTTTTCTCGTTTAGATTCACCCGAAGATGATCTATAATAGACCGCCTTTGAATTGCCAGAAGTGTCAGTTTAGATTCTTTACCGACCAGGGATTAGAGCGACATTTGCTCGGCTCCCATGGTTTGGTAACAAGCTCTATGCAGGAAGCCGCGAATAAGGGCAAGGACGCCGGCCGATGTCCTGTCTGCGGGAGGGTAAGTCTTACAATATCACATTTACGTTCTCCTCGACTGACCGTGTTAACATTGCATTACAGATGTATCAATGGAAACTACTCAATCATGTATCCCGTGACCATCATATGACTCTTAAACCAGCCCATCTGTCGTACAAATGTACCGTGTGCACGGCGACCTTCGGCATGTACAAACAATTTGAAACGCATGTATATACCGCACATAGTACGGTGGCAAAGAAAGCTATGGACGGCAAGAAGAGCAGTCAACAAAGCGGCGGTAGCGGCATGTCAAATAATAGCAGTAGCGGTCTAGTGAGTAGTCGCAACACTTTATCGGCGGCTAATGATTCGCTGCTCAAACCGTTGAAGATTAACGACGAGATAACGATTATTCCGCAGCCAGCGGCGAAGTCTCGGTCGTCGATGAATAATATTGAAAGTCATGTTATTGGTAAGTTGAATGAAACCACACACAAGAAATATATGATTCTGGGAATAACGGTGTGATCTTGATCGAATGACCCCACATTTAATTAATCATTCAGTAAAGGGTCTGGTTAAGAATATTTTTTTAACTCAAATCTGTGGAATAATTATTGCTAATGAGTTGTCAGCTTATAAGTAAAGGCAGTGATTTCATCGGTAATAAATTCTACATCTTATGAGGCCCAATTAAAAAAAAATAAGCTTCTTATATTCCTTCTGCCTCGATCGATATTTATTCCAGTCATCTTCCGAGTTCGATTTAAGCGATCTGTTCAGGAGAATTCTGGCTTCCCTGTGAAAACATTGGAGCTCAGCGTTCCACCAGGGAACCGACTTCCTGCTGCGAGGTTTTTTGACAGGACATGCGAGTTCAAAACAGTTGTTTTGTTCTGAGCTTAGGCAGGGCTTGATTGGATTTCTCAAGCTCCTCTCTGAATCGTACCCAGTCAGTCTTTCTCAGATTCCGCTTAGTGCAAGGAAGTATAGGTACCGGTGCAATCTATATTCGTATGATTAGGCTAGAAAACGAGTCATCAATTTATACCGGCCTTATCCTAGACATTTTGCGACTTCATTCCAACGAAGTGTTTTATTATTATTATTATTATTATTTATTTATTTAGTCAATAAAGTACATAGACTTTCTTAGACCTATAATATATAATATACAGGGTGTCCCACGAGCAGTGTGCCAAAAAGCTAGAGCGTGTAGGTCTGGTCAAGACAAGAAAAAAATCGTATGGGAGGGGGGGGTCTATTCCCCCCGTTTAGCCGGGAGGGGCAATTTTCTAAAAAATTGACTTCATTTGGAAAAAAAATTATTAAAAATCAACAGTTACATCCACAATGACGTGATATCCTTTTTTGTAAAGCCAGAAACCTCTTCTTTCATCTTGTTTCTAAACGAAGCTGTTTTAAGGAATAGTTTTTGAGAAATTAATTTTCAAACTCAAAATTTTGAAAAAAAATGAAAAAAAAAAATTTCGAACTATTTTTTTTCAAAATTGTATGTAATTAAGTACTAATTTTTTGTCAAAAATTCAATTCTCTTATTAGTTTTTAGTTAAAAACAGAAAACCGGATGCAAAAATGTTTTGTAGTTTTTGAGAAATTAAAAAAAAACCCGAACCATTTTTTTCTAAGAAAAACCTTTTTTTTGGTTTTAACGCGGCTGGACTTGTAGGCAAATTAATGTATGAAACATTGACATCTTTTTTATTATTTTTAAAAAATTTGGAGTTTTATTATAATCAATTTTCAATATGATCCCCATTTTTTAGAAGGCAAAGATTATATCTCCTTCTAATGGCTGCACAAAAGTCAAACAATTTGACTCCAGGGACTTCAATCCGTGCTTTCAGTCGTTCCAAAGATACTATTTCCACTTCGTAACTATAATTCTTCATGAATCCCCACACATAAAAATCTAGAGGAGTTAAATCTGGTGATCTAGGTGGCCATGCCGTGGGGCCCTTTCTTCCGATCCAACGGTCACTAAAATGATCATCCAGCCAGTTTCTAACCCGTAAGCTGTAGTGTGCTGGTGCTCCATCTTGCTGGTAGATTAAATTATCTGCTATGGCCAAAGGAACGTTGTCCATCAAATCGGGCAAAAGGTCTCGTAGGAACTGCAAGTATGATTCTCCATTAATAACGGTATTCAAAAACCGGGGCCCGATTACAGTTTGTCCAACAATACCAAGCCAAACATTTCAGCTAAAGCGGTGTTGTGATTTATTTTGTTTTTTGTTGTGTAGATTGGTGCTACTCCAATGATGCAAATTGTGGAAGTTAGTAACCCCATCTCTGGTAAACTGTGCTTCATCCGTCCAGAATATCCTTCCAAAATTGTTTCGTTCAGTTTCATTTCGAAGCAGTAATGATCGACAAAATTCTGCTCTCAAAAACTTGTCGTTTGAGGTGAGTTCCTGAACTGTCCTAAAATGGTACGGGTGTAAGTTTTCGGTATGAAGCACTCTCCGTACTCTAGATTTGGGCACTCCAAGCATAATAGCTATCCTCCTTGTACTAAGGGAGGGATTACGTCAGACCAAATCCAAAAATTGCGGTTTTATTGTCTTAAGGTCCTAGCCGGTTGAACCTATTGGCGGCGGGCGGACCCAGACGAAATTGGCAGGTCAGTTTTCAGGCGTTATCAATGAAAAAAAAAGATTAATCCAGGGTTATTCCAATACTGTGTCAGTTTATTGAATCCTCATAAAACTCCAATTTTTTTAAAAATAATAAAAAAGATGTCAATGTTTCATACATTAATTTGCCTACAAGTCCAGCCGCGTTAAAACCAAAAAAAAGGTATTTCTTAGAAAAAAATGGTTCGGGTTTTTTTTTTAATTTCTCAAAAACTACAAAACATTTTTGCATCCGGTTTTCTGTTTTTAACTAAAAACTAATAAGAGAATTGAATTTTGGACAAAAAATTAGTACTTAATTACATACAATTTTGAAAAAAAATAGTTCGAAATTTTTTTTTTCTTTTTTTTCAAAATTTTGAGTTTGAAAATTAATTTCTCAAAAACTATTCCTTAAAACAGCTTTGTTTAAAAACAAGATGAAAGAAGAGGTTTCTGCCTTTACAAAAAAGTATATCACGGCATTGTGGATGTAACTGTTGATTTTTAATAGTTTTTTTCCCAAATTAAGTCAATTTTTTAGAAAATTGCCCCTCCCGGCTAAACGGGGGGGAATAGACCCCCCCCCCCCCCTCCCATACGATTTTTTTCTTGTCTTTTTTCCCACAAGCGGACCAGTAGGAATGCAGTTAAGTGGGAAGGTTATGGTCCTACACTTCTGATCATAACAACGTCGGAAAAAGGAAAAGAAGAAGATGGATCGATGAACATTTTAGCATAACGTTTTAACATTCCTAATGCTCTGTTAGTTTTATTAGTGATGAGATGAACATGAGAATTAAATGATAGTTTACAATCCAACATAACGCCCAAGTCTTTAACTAAGGATATACGTGGAATTGCACTACCATTAAGGGAGTAAGAATAAATATAGGGAGAAGAACTCCGAGAAAAAGTAATAATCGAGCATTTACTAACATTGAGAGACAATTTATTTCTAGAGCACCACAAAACAAATATTTGAAGATGACCACTTAAACGGTGAAAGCTAGTGGGATCTTTGCATGCTGAGTAAATTTTAAAATCATCGGCAAACATTAGGATATTGCAGTGGGGGGTATAAATTTCACAACATCATTAACGAATAGAATAAACAAGAGAGGTCCAATATGGCTACCTTGTGGGACACCTGATGTTACCTGAATTTGTACGGAAGTATGATTACGATACTTTACAAATTGGACTCTATTTTCTAAGAACGATGATAGCCATCTGAGAAAGATGTTAGGGAAACCTAGTCGTTCAAGCTTATAAAGCAAAAGCTTGTGGTTCACTCTATCAATTGCTTTACTGAAGTCAGTGTAAATTGCATCAACCTGGTTACCTTTACTAATTTCAGAAATAACATAGTCGGTGAAAAGGAGGAGATTAGTAACTGCCGATCTGTTTTTAACAAAGCCGTGTTGGTTATTGGAAATTAGATTTTTACAAAAAAAATTAAATTTTTCAGTTACTAAGGAATCGAAACAGTTTAGGTAGGGACGATTGCTTGCAGATGCTTTTGTAGTTTTCAATTTTGCTTCTGCTACCAGACTTAAATATTGGAATAATAAAAGAGTTTTTCCAAATGGAAGGAAAAATGCCACTATTTAATGATAAGTTAAAAATATGGCATAGTATATCGCGTAGTGGAACCGCACATAATTTTAGGAATCCCGAGGGGATTCCGTCTGGGCCGGGATTGAAATTCGATTCTACACCATTTAGTTTATTAAGAACATTTTCTGCAGACAGTAAAATGTTGTTAAAAGCAGGGGGAGGATTAGCACCTAAATAATCGAAAAAGTCCGCATCTATAGTTGAATCAGTTATTGAGTAGACAGATTGAAAAAATGAGGCGAAGGTATTGCAGATATCACGAGGATTGTCAATCGATTGACCATCAAAGACAAAAGAGGAGGGAAATCCATCGCCTTTTTTTTGAGAGTTTACAAAATTCCAAAAGTTGTTAGGTGACGACTTGATGTTGGTTTCAACATCATTTATGTAAATGGAGTGGGCATGACATAAAGAGGTTTTAAAGTCAGATCTGATTAAACGATACGCAGTATAGTCCTCATTCAAAAAGCTAGACCTCCACTTCTTATAAGCTCTGTTTTTGAGCACCTTTAGTCTGCGCGTAATTTTATTGTCCCAGGGAGAAGTATAATTAAAAGTGTTATTCATTTGTATAATGGGAACATAGTCAAAAATTAAATTATTAATAACGCGATAAAATACTGAACAAAGATCATTCATTTCTAATGATAAAAAAGGACTCCAGTCAAAATTGTTAAGCTTTACAAATATTAACATAGTTAGCATTTTTGAAATCGAATTTATAGCAATTTAGAACATTAAGAGGGATGAGATCAAAATGACAAAATAAGTATAGTGAGGGATGATAGATATCCTCAGGAACGAGCGAAATTAAACTTCTGGTAACAAAGCTTTCTTCGATGTAGTTGGTAAATATAAGATCCAGGCACCGATTTTGGTGATTTTTAATAGAATTGATTTGAAACAAACCAAGAGAAGAGTCTTACTATCGTATATACCAAGAATGGAAAATGATGGATGGTTTTCGTGTTTCAAAGACACAAGCGCCATTGGCTGATTACTCAGTGTTTGCTTAAGTGACAGAAGGCAGCGTTGGATTTTAAAAGCATTCAATTGTTTATACCCCACTAATTTTTAATTATGCTGTCAAGGTCGAAATTTAATGGGTTTAACATTCCAATTTTATGGCCAAAGAACAAGAACGTGAGTCGTGAACGGATATGAAAGCCGAGAATACTGTCATCAGTGAAGTGGATTGGATTAGAAGTAGCAGACTGATGATCATTTATACAAATCAGAAAGATTATCGGTGACAGAACAAAACCTTGGGGATTATTTGTTGAATATCAGACGTGGACCCATCCAAACCAATTGAACGCAACGATCTTGCTTTCGCCGAGGTTGTGCAGAGATTGGTTCCACTTTTTTGTAAGATACGGCATCAAATCACCGGTGGACCAGTTGCTATGGAATCCGTACTGCCGCTCGTTGGGAATTTCCGCGATTTAAGATATTTTACAAGCTGACGATTTATCAAGATCTTAGAAAGAAGGTTCGTCCTTTTTATGGACAGGCTAGATAAATGTTGATATTTATTTATTCGGGCAGACGACAGAAAAATAAGAGAGATGGAAAAGCTTACGTAATAGTTTTGCTAGTATGAAAGAACACCTCTTCAGAAGTAAGGGGGATAACCATAAGAGTCAGCGGATTTCTGCACGTTGAAATATTCAACTGTACGAGTGCGAAAGTGGATTTGTCCCATAGGAGAATCGACGCTCTCGAATACCGGAGGAGACACAAGTCCGGGGGTGATCCAAAAGTAATGATAATGAAAATGAAACACGATAATTATAGTTAAAACAAGATGGAATCAGCTCGCTGGGAGTCAAGTTACAATTCTAGGTCTTATACCTTGAATTTTGCAAACTTTTATCTGGATCTGTCCAGACGGAGAGACAGGAAAGCATTTTCATAAGCCTTCCCTACCCCAGCTTTGCAAGGTAGAATATCTATTTTTTCTACATAGTCTCCTAATATTGGGTCTATAACTTAATTCGTGCGGTTTGCTAAGAGATGGCGTAACTTGTATTATTCCATTGGAACATGCGTTGGAAAGCTACTGTCATTGTACGTCATTTCAGTATATGTCATTCATTTGAAGCGTAAACAGCAATAATTTTTTTTCACTCAAATATGTCGAACTTTGTGCCTGAAAAAGTGTTTTTGCGGGGTGTTCTTCTTCATTACTTTAATATGAAGAAAACTGCTGCCGAAAGTCATCGTATTTTGGTGGAAGTTTATGGTGAACATGCGCCAGCTGAGCGAACGTGCCAAAAGTGGTTTGCACGATTTAAAAGTGGTGATTTTGGCTTGGAAGACGATGAACGTCCTGGGCAGCCAAAAAAGTTTGAAGATGAAGAACTGGAAGCATTACTCTATGAAGATTGTTGCCAAACACAAGAAGAGCTCGCAGAATCTTTGGGTGTCACTCAAGCAGCCATTTCAAAACGTTTAAAAGCAGCTGGATATATTCAAAAGCAAGGAAATTGGGTTCCACATGAACTCAAGCCGAGAGACGTCGAAAGGCGGTTTTGCATGTCCGAAATGCTGCTGGAACGCCACAAAAGGAAGTCATTTTTGCATCGGATTGTTACTGGTGATGAAAAATGGATCCATTACGATAACCCCGGCCAACCAGCCAAATCAACGGCAAAGCCGAATATCCATGGCGCGAAGGTAATGCTCTGTATTTGGTGGGATCAGAAGGGTGTGCTGTATTATGAGCTGCTAAAACCGGGTTAAACCATCAATGGACAACGCTACCGAACACAATTAACCCGTTTGAAGAGAGCAGTAGCCGAAAAATGCCCGGAATATGCGACCAGACACGAGGCAATAATTTTCCATCATGACAACGTTCGGCCCCACGTTGCTATTCCGGTTAAGAACTATTTGGAAAACAATGGATGGGAAGTTTTACCCCACCCGCCTTATAGCCCAGACCTTGCCTCTTCTGACTACCATTTGTTCCGGTCGATGCAGAACGCCCTCACTGAAATACGGTTCACATCAGAGCAGAATATCAAAAATGGGCTTGATCCATTCAGTTCTTTTGGGATGGGATCCACAAATTGCCAGAAAGATGGGAAAAAAGTCATAGCACCAGATGGGCAATACGCACGAATTAAGTCAACACTTTTGATCCATCTTTTTCTAAAAATTCTTTGGCTTGACCTAAAACGTCACAAGGTCTTCAAATTTCTTGCCTTAAGCCGAAGAAAGAGGCAGCAGTCACTGGGAGCTAGATCTAGCGAACAGGGCGGGGGTTAGAGCAGTTCGAATCCTGTTTCTTGGATATCGCAACTGCGACTTTATGAACCGGTGCGTCGTCTTAGTAAAACAGCACACCAGGTCCCAATTTGGCACGTACATTTTTCTTATTTGGTTTACTAAGTAAGATCCCGAAATGGTAGCTTCCTTTTCCAAGTATTCCACCATAATTTTTCCTTAAGCGTCCCAAAAAACGGATGCCATAACCTTTGAATTTTTTGGCGTCGGCAAGAAGGCCGCTTCCAAGTCATCGATTGTTGTTTGGTCTTAGGATCAAAATGGTGGATCCAAGACGTAACAAAAAGATTTCCTGATCTGCTTGGAGCTTCTCGAAATCCCTGTGACCTCAGCCTGATGATCACACCTCGATCTGCCAACATAAAATATTCGACTTTTTTACGTTCTCTTCAGTGAAGAATGTAGATGGGCGTCCTTGGAAATGAATGTTGAGTGGATGTTCTATGTCCAGTTTAAACTTCCTGGTCCAGCCTGCTACTGTGGGAATTGGAGGAGCTTGCTTTCACAAGCTGCGTATGTCTTTGGACAGTTTTTTCTTTTTCAGGCAGAGATACTTGATGACAGCTCCAATTTCGTTTTTCTTAATTTTGATGTTATCCCTTCGACGGTCCGTATTAAAATAAATGTACCTCCTGGGTATCGTGTATTTTTTTACTCTAGCCTAGCTGGTATATAAACAACCAAAATTATAATCTATACCGTTGAACCTGCAAGCATTTTCCCACGTTTGTAAACTGCTTTGTGAACTGTGTAGCGACGCTTACTATTTGAGACAAATTGAAATGTAGGTAAATGATAATAAATCCAAAGAATTTTGAAAGACCATTGGGTTTTAACTGCGTCTCATTTGGTGTGGCTTCCAAAATATTAATTGTTCTGGCACCACGATAATGAAAGGTTGAGGTGTCTACACCACTATGAGTGTCAGGATACAATTATCGCTTAAGCACACAAAAGTCGGTAAACCTAGGGATGTGGAGGAGATGCTCATTTAAATCCAGCCTGTGGAATTAAGAAATTTGGTTATGTTGGCTGAGGTTGGCTACCTTTGAGAGGTCATGAAGAAAATATTTGCCAAAGACGCAAAACCTGCGACATGCCCGTGCTTGACATTCGCAGAGAAAATGGTGCAGGGTTTCCGCTGTATGAGCTTTGCTTAGGGCTGGCCACCAAACTAGGGAACCAAAGGACGGACAACGGCTGTGTACATCCACAGGTCGATCCATGTACATAGTAGTTTCACGCGTCTTGTGACCTCTAGCTGTTTAACAGACCAAAACGACTACTCCGGGACGCCAGTTTGAGTCTATAAAAGAAATTCAACGTGAATCGCTCTTTCAAGAATTTCGAATTGGGAAAAAAATTGGTGTGCGTGTATTTTTTCGGAGGGGGATTACCTTAAAGGGATTCAAATATATTTGGAAGTATAAAACATTTCTTTCATAGAAATGTCCTATTCAATACGATCAAGTTTGTTTAGTCTCATATTTTATTGGAGCTCTTTGGATTCTCTAAATCAGCTGCCTCAGACTTACAAGTAAGGTATTCGCACATAAGTCATTAAGATTTCGTTGACATTAGCACAATACACCAGATGCAACACCTCGAAATGAAACGCAATGCTTTATGTCACCTTCCCGCTACGTGTACACCGAAAAGTTGCGTCGTGTTCTTTCTCTCTTAACATGTTTACCAAATACTTAACGTACATTTCAATTCGCTGAATAAAACATTTCGACACAAAGTATTAGCCCATAAGTGATAAGTACATTTCAAAATTAAACGTCTATCGAGAAACAGTGCAAACACGCTTCAACTAAACGATTAAGCAAACATGGAATTTTACCGCGATCAATGGATCCATGATGAAAACTGCAAACAATCACGATATATATTGATCGAAATGAATCATTGGCAGATGTCTATTGCCATCGGTTTGGGTGAATGGCGGTTATGATATCGTTTTGATCTTAAATGCGATCAATGATGAAAGGTTGCAAATAAATGGATCAAAGATCCTTCCCGATCCTCCGGTTCATATTTCTATTTATAGTGGAGATCGTGACAGAGACGGTTAGCACTTACAACAGACGATTCCGGGAAGCTTATGATTGAATTGACACGTATGAACACAATATACCAAGTGCTAAGTCCATTATTTCCTTTGTTAGTATATTTAAGGAGGTAGAAATATTTGATAAAAAGACACGTCCATAATGGATTTGTTTGATCCAAAACCACATTGCTAAAAAGATAAGTTCTATTTTCGAACGTTTTCGCGTGATAATACAAGACCTAAGAAGATGCCTTACAATACACGAAGTGGCCAATTTTTTGTTTATAAGGTTTTAGGCTTGTTAATAGGCTATCTAAAGTCAATAATAATCTTTTTAAAATATCCAAATTAATAGAATACTCCTTCCTTGGAAATTATCTAATAAATTGTGCGCGGCACTGCCTGCCCGCGTTTTTGCTGCTTCTGAAAACTATCAATTTGCAGTAGGTTCTGGGTCTTGATCATTCATTTTAACTGGTCTTGCTGTCACTTGTGTTACCGAAGGTTGTTACCTTTTCTGTGCTTCAGCGGATTTGATTTTGAAACTCTTATCTTCGAAGTTTCTATGGCTTTAGTCAAAGTTGATGAACGTTGTGTTCATGCATATAAAATTGGCCAACCGAACCTTGATGTACATTCTTATGCTTCTCATGCTTCATTGTCTTGGCCAAATAAAACATTTTTTTTTTTTGTTGCGGTTTCTTCAATATAACATTTCGTTGCTGATTTCGTATTTGTAAAGGGTGGGCCAAATACGAGTTTCTTTTTAAAAATGCAATAAAATGAATTGTGGCTTTATTAGTAAGAACAAGCATTCCCATTAATCATATAATACAACGTCGTTCAAGTGGCTGCCTCGGCTGGATTCGCAGTAGCGCATTCTGTCACCCCGATTTTCCAAGACCTTTTTGATGGTTTCGGGTGGTAGCTTACGGATTGCTTGAATGATATTGGCCTAAGAAGTGTTTGAATCGATTCCGGAATGTTGGCATAACATCGGTCCTTCACGGTTCCTCATAAAAAAAAAGTCCAGAGGGATAAAATCGCAGCTCCGAGGCGGCCAATTGACATCGCCAAGACGGCGCTGATAACACGATTTGGGAATTTGGTGCGCAAAAGATCGATTGTGGCATGGGCTGTGTGGCATGGCGCGCCATCCTGCATGAACCAGAGGTCGTCCAAATCCATGTCTTCAATTACAGTAAAAAAAAAAGTCGGTTAACATGGCTCTGTAACTCCCACCGTTTCCCGAAACGTTGTTCACAGCCTTATTCGAAGAAAATGGTCCAATGATGTCACTCTCTGTGGATGCATTTGTTTCTCGATAATAACCGCCGGTTTTCCGAGCCCCAGATGCGGCAATTTTGTTTGTTAACGTAGCCGCCGAGATGAAAATGCGCCTCGTCAGAAAATATGATTTTTCGCCCACCATCATGTAGACCCAAACTGCGAAGCGATAACGAAGCGGATGGTCGCGCTTCTTCAATTACTGAGTCAATTGGACCTTATAAGCGACTAATCCGAGATATTTGTGCAGAATTCTAGTGCGTGAAATGTTGAGCTGTTTAGATCGATGGCGAGTTGATGTTCCTGAATTGAGTCGGCCACAGCAGCCACATTCTCATCTGTGCGCACCGTACGACGACGGGAACCATGAGTGTTGTCCACCAGCATACCAGTCTTACGAACTTTTTGCACAAACTTGCGTACAGCAGTCACGGTGGGTGCTTCATTTCGGACAAAACTTCTTTTTAAAAAACGCACTGTTTGGGCTACACAGCACTCACTTTGGAAATAAGTTTTCAATATTTCCCAACGTTGTTCAAGCGTAAACCGAATCATTTCGTTCCGCGGAGGTGTGATACTGACTTTTTTTCAAGATTTCTAGCGAGAAACAGCTGTCAGTGTCAAAATAACCTGTGATTTAAAAAGAAACCACTAGATGGCACACCCTTTATATGCCTTTATTACTTCAACCATAATTCAATGCTTCTTATTCCCTCAATTTCTATAAATAAACTCTTCTTGGAATGCTCACACGTTTCTTTGCAAAACGAATCCTGGCCGGTAAACAATATAGTGGAGAAGGAGTAATATTTTGCCCAAAATGTTTTTATTTCAACCTCGGACCACCGTAAAGCACAAGAGGCTTGCTGCTATTCCACGTTTTTCGCTTTCGTGCAGGTTCAAGAGAGTACGCTCTTATGATGTCTGTCACACAACCTGGACGGGGGTGCTAATGGTTTGTGTCGAAGATGTTCGTTCACTACCCTCTGGGGGCGGTTGTCCTAGATAGGATTTGAGAGATTCGACTGAATTTGCGTTGGTTGTAGTTCACAGTAATTCTTTTGTTTCCATGTCATGAAGATGCTATATTATAGCTCATTGTTCTTCCCTGCATTTTAAAATGTATACCTTGGACATGATATTTTAGTTTTAGTTTGTTTTGAGTAGTCTTATTGTCGGATTTTCGTTTGTATAAAATGGCAGAAAATGAGCAGCGATATTGCTCCAAACCATTTACAAGATGTAACAGGCTTTTGGGGCGGTACTATCTACACCTTACACGTAAAGGAGTGTATATTCATTTCAAACATGTCCGCATATTAGTGGGCAGTGCATCAGCTTCAGGTAGGCCTTCAATAAGTCGGAATGACAAAGTCATTGAGCAAGTGAATTTCTGGTCTTGTCGGATCGTCGTACCACAATCCGAGACATTGCAAACTAAACATGTGTATGCAACTGATTGGTGCATTAAATTTTGCTTGAAGGTTTGGACATGAGGAGAGTGTCGGTGAAATTTGTACCGAAGCTTCTAGCAATAGAGCGGAGGCAGTAGCGTTTGAAGATCACATAGGATATACAGGTAATGAGCAAACAGTGACCCCAACTTTCTTTAAATGGGTGTGCATGGGTATCGTCATTCGTCATCTCTGAGATCAAACAAAGCAGCGCAAATGTTGACTGCTTTCTCCGACTCCCGTGGTGTGGTATATCCAGACTACGCCCCACAAGACCAAACAATCACAAGGGCATATTATCAGAAGGTCCCTCGTTGCCTTCGTGGTGTCGTGCGGCACAAATGACAAGATATGTGGATAGCAAAAACCTTGCCGGTCCGTCATAAATAGCTCCTGCCTATCCTACACATTTGGTTCAGGCTTTCCTCGCCAAGCAGAACATACCTGTGGTTCATCAGACTTCCTACTCACCCAATTGGCTCCGTGTGACTATCGTCTGTTTCCGAACTGATATTGCTGGTGAAAGGGACCGGTTTTGAGTTGCTCACCATTCGAAAAAGGCGTTTCAGAAGTGTTACCAAAAAAGACAGGAGTGCTGGGAGAAGTGTGAGCATTACCATGGAGGCTAATTTCTTCTTCTTTTACTTTTTACTTTTTCCGGCGTTGTTATGGTCAGAAGTGTAGGACCATAACCTTCCCACTTAACTGCATTCCTACTGGTCCGCTTGTGGGGTCCGCCGGTTTGACCTCAGAAAGTAGCGGCAGGCTTCCCGGTTTGGGATTACTTCATCGCTCAGGCCAATCAAATGCTGGTGTTTCTGCATTTGTTTGCACCAATTGTTTTTCGGCCTGCCTTTTTTTTTTTTCTTGTGACACGAGCATGCTCCAGATTTTTTTTTTGTTTGATCTTACTCTTACAACACCGGTGATCTCCAGTCGTGTCAACCCACTGATTTGCATGTACACTTGTGGGGCAGTTTAATGGTGGTATATGTGTCCCTAGGCTCACCTTGGTGTTTTCTGAATTGCCTAGATGTGATTTTTGTTTACCTTTGTTTAGTCGCCTTTTACGACAAGCGTATCGGTATCGCTGCAGGGATATTCTTAACCCGTCCCTGCACAGGTAACCATGGAGGCTAATTTGAAGGGAATAAATGTTTAGGAACAAAGGTTCGATTCTATTGAGTACCCCTCGTATTAGGGAAAAGCCTACTTCCTTGCATTGCTAGGTATTTTCACCAAAACTAGATTGCACAAGCGAGTAAGGATCCGAGGCACACGTCAAAAAAGCTCAGGACGAAAAGTTTGAATCGAATTAGAAAATATTTCCAAAAAAAATCACTTTCGCCATCACATTCCCAGCCTTTTGGAGTCGATTCCCAGTTTACAGTCCGCTGTTTTGACTGTATTTTTGTTTTTTTGTTCCGGGCGAATGGTGTCGAGGTCGGAAACTTTTCAGACCATCCTCGTATATGGTAGTGCGGTGGAAGACCACATCTGTTTTATTCGTCAGTTTTATTAATTTTCCTTTTCAGAAAATCGAAGAATATTTGGGCTTCTATAAATAAATTATCTTGTTTTCCACTTCTTCAAGATTTTTTTGTCATATTTCCCCATTTATAAGCTCGACGCTGTACGACACTGTCGTACCGTGGCATAATGCGGCATTGAGCTCGATCGTTCTTTATTCGAATAAGACATGTTCTCTGTGTTAAACTCTCCTTTTTTGTTGGGCGAAGAATACCAGAAAACTATTTTGTGTTATCGTTGGTCTTTGTCGTGAAGACCTTGGAAGACGACGAACGCTCAGCCGAAATGAATGAAGAAAACATAGAGTAAGTCAGAAAAATTTCGTCCTCTGACCGTTATGTGTCTGCGAGTCTTATGGAAGAGATGACTTACATTCCCAAGATCATAATCCATTGTATTTTTATCGACGATTGGAGAAAGAAAAAGATCTTTGTTCCACGCTCTTACAAAAGGAGTAAAAAGACATGAGAGTATCTGCAATCCGGAAACGATTGCATGCCCGATTCAAATCCTCTTTATTTATATTGACAGTCATCAGAAATTGTGTTTTGAGGACGCGCTCAACTACCCTCCATACATAATAATCCAGTGGATTACCGTCTGGGAAGCTAGGAGGTCATAAGTTCGTGATAATGTAGTCATGGGCATTTTCGGTCATCCAATCCTGTGTTGCGAATACTTTGTGAAGGAGCAGAGTGCTGCTAGGATATGTATTATCTGTCCCTGCATATGCTAGCAATCATCAATTTTACGATTGGTTTTTTGGTCTTGATCAACATTTTTCTCATTAGAGAAAAATCACAGCATTTGTTTAAAAGACACTTTGAACGGATAGTTCTCTGTTCCCGAGTTTGTGCCGACATAAACTGCCTCTGCACATAGCATATGATTTATGGCGAAGGTTTTTGTGAACAAGTCGACACATTAGGCCCTGCGAAACTTTGAGATCGCTCGTAATGGCTCCAAAGATTTTTGTCAACGATCCAGGTTTTCACTATACGGCAGCATTTAGAAAAGAACTAAGAATTCCATTAAACGGTACACCGTAGATTTTAAGATACTGATACAAGTATACCTAAGGGAAAACAAATGACAAGTTTAAATAGGAAATGTCTTATCGATATTAAAATAAGAAGATTCCTTGTTACCACTTCTTTTGAATTTGGTGCTGGAATTCGTCAGAAAAATGATAGGAGAATAACCCTTAATGGAATAACCCTGCTGACGATCTGCTAGGAGATAGTGAGACGACAGTTAAGAGAAACATGGAAAAAAACCAAACTTGGCGAGTCAAGTAGCCGTCTATACTGTCGAATCGGACCGGTCAGCCGAATCGGACTCGTAGTTTTGTTTTGACCGCGTGTGGAAGCGGGGGTGTCCGTGGATTTTAGAAAAATGGAAAAAGAGTAATATCGATCGGTGATTTCTATTCTTGTTTTTGGAAGGGAAATCGCGCAGCGAAATCGAACAGCGTTTGGATGCTGTGTATGGTGACTCTTCTCCTTCGATGGCGACCATCAAAACTTGGTTTAACGAGTTTCATCGTGGTCGCACGTCGGTTTTTGATGAGTCACGTCCAGGTGCCCCGAAAACGGCTACCACGGAGGATAACGCGACATAAATCCACGATCTCGTATTGGCAGACCGCTGATTTAAGACGCGCGAGATAGCTGAGACAGTAGGCATTTCAAAAGATCGCGTGGGTCATATCCTGCATGAAATTTTGGGCATGAGAAAGCGATGGGTGCCGCGTTTGCTCACTCCGGACAACAAGCGCAACCGTGAGACCACTTCAGAGCAGTGTTTGACGCTGTTTAAGCGCAATCCGAAGGAGTTTCTGCGTCGTTTCGTGACAGTCAACGAAACATGGATCCACTGGTACACACCAGAGACCAAGGAACAGTCGAAACAGTGGACTTCACCCGGCGAATGTGCTCCGAAGAAGGCGAAGACTGTTTCATCGGCCGGAAAGGCGATGGCCACCGTTTTCTGGGATTCACAAGGTGTGATCCACATCGACTACCTGGAGAAGGGCAAAACGGGCTGTACTATGCCAAATTATTGGGCCAATTCGACGCCGAATTGAAGAAAAAACGGCCCCACTTGGCTCTTCCACCATGATAACGCACCGGCTCACACCTCCGCCCTCGCCACGGCCAAATTGGTCGAATTGGGCTACGAACTGCTGCTCCGTCCAATGTATTCTCCAGATTTGGCCCCGTGCGACTTCTTTTTGTTTCCAAACTTGAAAAATCATTCGCCGGGCAGTAATTTCAGTCGAATGAGGAGGTCATCGCCACGGAGGCCTACTTTGCAGACCTCGAGAAACGTATTTTTCAGACTGGTTAAAGAAGTTGGAGCATCGCTGGCTCAAGTGTATCGAGCTAAAAGGAGACTATCTAATGTTTTTCTTTTGTAGGCTAAGTACTTACCGGATCACCTCCGTATAGCAACGATAAGAGCATGTCTTTTCCTCCATTTATGATGTAATAAGAAACAAAGACAGAAGAAAATTTCCTTAAGAAATTAATACCACTGATATGGATGTCCGCACGGTGTACTTTAGAGTAGTCTCATCGGAAATGCGACCGACTGCATTTTTATTAGAAATAAGTTTAAAAATTCGTTTTAATTTTCATTATTTTCAGTCAACTTAATTTTTGTTTTGAATTTGTCTCTTTCCAGATTAAGGAACCTCATCACCACACTGTAATTTGAGAGTAGTGTAGTAAATTCACAAAAGAGAAAACTAAATGGATCGATCCGGCCATGTATATAGCGTTCTATCTGATTGCCAGCATAGCGGCGGAGCGTAAAACGGCCGAAACATATATGCAAACATTCGTAGCATTTTTCTTTTATTAATATTTTTTTTTTTAATTCCTTTTGTAACATAAAACAGTCTTGATTTATTTTTTCTTTATTATATTTCACCTATACTTCAGGAACGGAAAAAAAAAACAAAAACATATTTTAGTAACAATTTTTTTTTCATAAATAAAATAATTCTAATTTAATAAAAAGTCGATTTTTAAAGAATGGAAAAAAATATATTAGCAGAGGAAAAAGCCAGAAATGAAAAGAAAACTAAGGCAATCAACTACTACTCTTCCTCTTCTCCTCCCCTCTGTATTAGTAGGGTTTTAATTTAACAATTAATTAATTACGATACAATTAGTTAACTTTGCTCTTTTTTATGTTTAAACAAAATAAAATAACTTTAATGCTGTTTTTTTTTTTTAATAGATCTAAGCTAATATTTAGAAGTTTATTATTATCCGTAAAGTATAAAAAAAGAAAAAGGAACTATAAAAAAATCCCATCAATAAAAAAAAACAAAAAAACGAAAAAAAAAATTGTTCGATGGGAGGACTCTGTAATATATCTATTTATATGTAAAGTTTTATGTTTCATTTTCAAACCAACAATACAAAAGTGAATTTGATTTAAAGCTAAGAAATCAAGATAATTCAATTAAAAACAAATAAAAATAAAAACCCGAAAATCACCGAATGGACGTCGATGAAACAGCAGCAATTGTTTCGCGCACGGTGTCTACTTTATAAATTATGAAATACACATCTAATGTTAAAAAGAAGTAAGAATAAGGAATTAGATTTTTAGGAACAATACATTAAATAATTAATAAAAAAAAAAACTTTTAAGAGATAATTATTACTTTAATTATTGACTACGAAGGAATATTTAAAATCGTAAATAATAATAAGGAACAAGATTTAAAATAAATTTAGTACATATATAAACCTTTACGTATAACAGACAAAGTATAACAATTACATACACTTGCGGTGTATACAAAAAAAAAAAAAAACTTAATTTTAAATGGAAAAATCATAAAGAAAAGAACAAGGTATAAATGAAATTGGAGATAAAATATCGTTAGAAAAAAAATCAATAAACTTTAAATAAAACCACAAACGTTACGTGTATTTATCGGTATCAGAGGGTCTCAACTTGTTACCGCAGATTAGCTCTTGAAGGATTGTGCTGGGGATGCCACGGCTATATTGAGCAATTCTCGAGTCAAGCGATGGCTAGTACAGGGATACCGAGGTCATTCCGAGGGATCTCCGAAACCACGAGTGATTTGAGTTATTTGGGCGGCTATTTCACAATCTCTGTTTTTCTCTTTGCAAAGTGATACATTCCAGTCCGCATACAAATCTCCTATACCCATTAGGTTAGCGGGAAAAAAATATATTTGAATACGAATCGTCGAAGCTGTCGTCGAGTACCTCTGCTTGAATAAACTGCCTAATAAAGACACAGCGATTTGGGGAGAACATAGGGGAATCTGATCCTTCATTTTTCACAGTAGCTCGCTGGACTAAGTAGTTTAAGATGGCCAGAAGATCCAGTGAAGCTGACATCGCGAAGGACGCCCATCCACGTCCCTCACTGAAGATAATGTAAAAATAGTTGGAAATATGTTGGCGGATGGAAGAGTGACCATCAAGCATTTAGCTGGGGTTACTGCGATCTCATACGGCGGGGTTCAAAGAATCCTTGCAAACGAATTGCGTATAAAAATGTTGGGTGCCGAGAATGTTAACCGACGAGCAAAAAAAAACGAGTCGACTTTTCGAATGTCGAATCAGGTAATGTTTTTGTTACGTTTCGTAACGATGGACAAGATCTGGATTCACCTGAAACCAAACAACAACTTGGAGGCGAGGTTCCTATTCGGCGCCAAAGAAATTCAAAGTCTCAAATTCCGCGGGAAAGGTTATGGCATTGATTTTTTGGGACATATTTATGGTGGAATATTTGAAAAAATGAACCACAATTTCGAGATTTTACTACGCAGACCAAATAAGAAGATTTTTAAAGAAAAAAACGCGGTAAACAGGAAGCTGGAGTGCTGATTCATCCCCTATGGATGAACTTCTGGAAAACGCGACCACCCGGATCATTTTTATGCCTCTTACATCTTCCGTCCAAACGTAGACCAGCATGAGTCGTCCGAAGTCTCCATCTACCACAACTCCTATCTCAGCGCCGACCATTGAACGTTCGGATCCTATCTGATTGGGAGCACAGAATTAACAAGCTCCACAATGCGACAGTACAAGACCTTATGTCTACCTACATCCTATGGGACGCTCCATGCGACGCTGACGACCGCTGGGTATTTAACCTCTTCCACCAACGCCATATGCCATTAGCCTCGCAATCGTAGAAACTGCTTTGAAATTTGCATCCCTCCGCAATTCGTCATTCGGCTTTTTCAGTGATCTTCAGGGACCGTACGAATAATGAATAATATATAACACCCTCAATATCCCTCCACCTAATAATACCCCTAACAGAGTACGCACCCATAATCGCCTATCTTTTAAAGCCCGGCTTCTGGCCCTCATCCCCCTCACCGAATCTTGTTAATTCAATACCCAATCTCAACCCCCAGGCTTCTCGTAATACATAGCCCCACTTATCAACAGTATCCAAACTTTATACACTCTCCCCCAATCTCCACAGCTTGTCACAACACCCTCTTCAGCTCTTTCCCGCCTTTCATAGATCCTGTCCTCCCTCCCTCGGTCAAATTCCCCAAATATCTTGCCGAGCTTAACGCCCAAGACCAAAACCAACGTCTGAGTTTCAATTCACCAATAAGGCCGCCCAACAGACACCCAAAAAGCCCTTATTCCGGTTTCACGAAAGTCTTAATATCTCCCCCATTGATCTAAATTACGACCTCTCCACCTTCGCCGCTCATGTCTCTTCAAAGCGCCTCGCACACTTGCAATGTACCCGCTTTAATTTCAAAAACTACTTCAAATACTAACCTAAGCACCATCGAATATTTCTTCCTAACACATATCCTTGTAATACCAGAACGCCAGAGGAATACTCACCAACATTTCTGCAGTACTCGTTGACTGTTAAAACCTACTCTATGATATATTTGCCCTAACTGAAACGAATCTATGCTCCAGCATTCGAGACACAGCGAGTTATTTCGCTTAGATTTCAGTCTTTCGGGCCGATGGATACAACAACTCTGCTGATATGGATGGCCGCGGAGTTCTCTTAGCAATCCAAAGCCGTTATAGTCCCTTGCTCTTCAAACTGTCGAATTCTCCTGTCTCTCTAGACGGAAATTTTATTTTGCCTGCTGTTACTTACGACTCTCACAGCCCATGATTTCGTCGACTACATATTTGATTTCGTCGAATCGACACTTCCATCATATGGTGGCGATTTCAATCTCCCACACCTGAAATGAGTTCAATCCGATGATGAGACCCGTTATATCGCCGCTAATTCCTCCTCAGGAAAAGAAATCCATTTCACAGCTCATCTCTCTGATTCCGACCTTCTGAACTCAGTAACATCACCAATAACATGGACAGATAACTCGTCTTGATTTTCTCTTCTGATGCCCTAAACTGCGTTGTTATCTCAAGTAACCACCTACTGTCTACTTTAGATCTAATCCGATACCTTAACCGAATGCAATAAGGTTATCTTCGACCCCAAGTGTTTCTTCCACTTCATTAATGCAAACAGAAAAACCGAAAACTACCCTGCTATATTTAATTTTCTCAATAACTCTTCCAACGAATCTGAAACAAACGCCTACTTCACCGATCAGGATCGTCAACCCGATTGCGACTATTTTCGATATTTGAAAGACTGTCCCCAGACATCCCTTATCTCACTGAACATAACATGTTATTTTACCCCTTACCGCTTTATTTCAAAGCTCTATTTCTGAAGGACTCTTTTCTCAGCTTTGGAAATCTGGTTATATCATTCCAGTCCACAAAAAAGGACTGAAAAATGATGTGTCCAACTATTCCATTGCATAGCTCTTACGAGTATCGAAACTTTTCGAGAGAGCATCATTTATGATACACTATTCTTTCACTGCAAAGCCTGAAAGGTCAATTGATAACCACTAATCTAATCGAGTTTGTTTTACAGTCTTTGTGTGCACTTGAAGCCGGCAAAGAAGTAGACGTTGTTTCCATTTACTTCAGAAAGGCCTTCGACAAAATGTCTCACTAAATTATTCTCCTCAAGCTCACTGCTCTCGGTTTCCCTCCCGGTTTTATCTTATGGATCAAATCTTATCTAGAAGATATAACGTTATTTTCAGATCTTCTATTTCATCCTCCGGTGTGCCACAAGGTAGTCATCTCGGCCCATTGATATGACAGCGTTATTCTGAACTCTCAGCTCTCCATATACGCCGATGATATGAAAATATTTAAAAACATATCTTCCCTTGTTGACTCCTGCTCTCTCCAATCTCATCTTGGGATCAAAAAAACCATCTCGAGCTCAATGTCAGTAAATGCAAAGTCATCACTTACTCCCGCAAGGGCTCTTTCTCACTACCTAGAAACTACGTTATTCGTAATAAAACCCTTCCATCTGCCGACTTCTTTGGTTGATCTTGGGCTTCTTCTTCTTCTTTTCCTTTTTTTTTCCGGCGTTCTTATGGTCAGAAGTGTAGGACCATAACCTTCCCACTTAACTGCATTCCTACTGGTCCGCTTGTGGGGTCCGCCGGTTTGACCTCAGAAAGTAGCGACAGGCTTCCCGGATTGGGATTACTTCATCGCTGAGGCCAATCAAATGCTGGTGTTTTTGCATTTGTTTGCACCAATTGTTTTTCGGCCTGCCTTTTTTGCGTGTTGAAATTGGAACGTTGATTGATATTGCCTTTTAGACGGGGTTCAAAGGATCTCTCCTTTGAACGTGGCAATACCAACTGAGTCGGTCGCGCTTTATCTTTCTTGTGATGGTTTCTTTTACGTGGAGGCTTTCTCGGATCTTTGAACTTCTAATTCTGTCACGCTTTGTTACTCCCGCTGTCATGCGAAGCATCTTCATCTCAGCCGCCGTCATACTTTTTGTGCATTGTCCAGCATTGTGAACCGCATGTGAGCACCGGACGTATAACTGAAGTGTAGAGTCTTCCTTTCAGCTTAGGGGGCATTTTTTGATCACAGAAGATGGCGGAGTTTTCCCGCCACTTAATCCATCCTACGCTTACGCGATGGTTGATGTCGTCATCACAAGTTGCTTCTTTATTAATAATAGATCCCAGATATTTAAACTTTTCACACTTGGGAAGCACTCTTCCATTCAAGTAAATGTCTGGAATAGGCTGATGAGGGTCAGAGAATGGGCAGCACAGATACTCTGTCTTCTTTGAACTAATACGATACCCGTGTCCCTCAAAAATGTCCACCCACACATCAAGTGCTCGTTGTAGGGACGCCTGATCATCACTTATAATGGCTCCATCGTCAGCAAAGAATAGCTGGTGCACATTGGGGTCCGTCACTTTTCCTTCAAGCAAGCAATCAAGGACTGCTATAAAGAGCAGCGGGCTGAGGACGCTTCCTTGGTGTACACCGACTTTGATTGCGAACTCTTCGGTGACTCCTGCGATGCATCTTACTCTTGTCGTTGCTCTATTGTACATGTCCATGATCACTCGCACGTAGGTTTCTGGAACTCCTTTTTGTCTTAGCGCTACCCATAAAAGATCTCTTGGTTGCCGGTCAAAGGCCTTTTCGAAATCAACCAACACCATATGCAAGTCCTTTGACGAATCACTATGCTTTTCCATCATGACCCTTATGCTTTGGATTGCATCTGTTGTTGATTTACCCGAGACAAACCCGCACTGGTCATCAGATAGTCGTATTATTTTCCGCAGTCGGCTATCTAATACCCGTTCAACGATCTTCATGGTGTGCGACATAAGCTTGACAGAACGGTAGTTATCACAATTTCGCGTATCACCCTTTCCTTTGTGCAAAGGAAGAAGATAGCTTTCCCTCCATTGATTAGGCATAGTGTCGCCTCTCATAAGTTTGGAGATAAGAACCATGAGCCATCTAGACCCGATGTCTCCCATCTTTTTCCAGAACTCAGAGGATATCCCGTCCGGCCCAACAGCTTTTCTTTTCTTTGAGTTTTTAACCGCGTACCGAACTTCTTCGACTGTGATGTCGGATATTTCGGCATAATTCGGGGCGACTCTTGGAAAGTACACTCGGGGAAACTGTTCGTTCAGAAGTTCCTCGCAATACTGTCGCCATCTATGGAGAATTTTTTCGTCTTCCACAAGGAGTTGGCCTTCAGCATTGTTAATAAACTTTGGGAAACGAATCTCCTGAGCATTTCTTCTTCTCTGGGCGGCTATCTTAAAGATATTTGCTCCTTTGTTCAAATTGCTTTGTCGAAGCTCCTGGGTAGTCTGGTTCCTGTCAGACGCAGAAGACGATATTTCTTCCAACTCCTGATAGAGGCCTGCCATGCTTTTCGCTTTGAATTCGGTGCATTTTTTCTTCGCGATATCTGGGCTCATTTGCGAAAATGCTGCCATTCAAGCAACGGAATTCGAACTGCTTGAAAACTCCTCCTATTCGCCTGATCTACCTCCAAGTGACTTCTGCCTCTTTCCTCGGCTCAAGAAACTCATCCGAGGCAAGAAATTTGAAGACGAAGTTATGGCCGCTATAGAGATGTTTGGGGAGAGTCAACCAAAGATTTTTTTTTCTAAGGGAATTCTGGGCTTTGAAAATGATCCAAATGTATTGACTTGTTAGGAGAGTATGTAAATAGAAAAAAAAAAAGTTAACTAAGGGCTTTTTCAATTGGCACGGGTTGATTTTGGCGGTCACTATAGAGTGACTAGAATAGCTGCAATAACCTACTTAATCTGGAAACGATTGCATGCCCGAATCAAATGCTCTTTATCCATATTGCCCATGCTAGCAATTCACCATCCTCCACGGGAGAAATGTTGTTGTGCGGATGTTAATTGGTCTGAGTTTAAACTATTCTTCATAAAATATAATCTAGGTGATCCAGTTTGGTGTTTCTCGTGCTAGTTCTCAGAGTTTTTATTGGATATTCTGGACAACCTGACGAGCTTTACAGGGATCTTTCGTATAACTCGTCTGAGTCGAAAATGAAACTTGACTTATATACAGTTTGCAAAAAATATCCTTTCTATGAGACGTTGCTATCAGATGTTCATCTCTGCAAATTTTTTGTGCCGACATCGTAGCCCTAGCTTGGTCGTAAAACTTGAAAAAAAACTGAATTTCATTAGTGCAATTAAATTTCTCAGCTTCTTATGCTCTTTCTTTACATTGTATTTACTTTGAGAATTATTCCATTTGACATATGTACATATGCATATCACAACAAGATTTTTTGAGAGTACTGGTTGGAAACCCAGCACATCACTGTCAGTGCCCCTGACGGCATGGTGACCAATTGTCCATTGTTGGTTTAGGAGTTCAGAAGAGCTCAGGACGACCAGAAACCAGAACGAGAAGTGCGGCTTTCGTACATCTTTCCTCGCGACACCCAGAAATTTTGAATGTAGTTCAGGTTCGTAGCGACAAAACCCGTGAGCTCATTTCATTTTACCGCAGGGTATTCCCGCCACACACACTCTTGGAGTTATAACAATGTGCGTGATTGTCGACATAATTTTGACTAAACCCCAGGTGTCCACGTGCTCGCCACAGCTTGTAGGCAAACGTTGGCGGCCATTTTAAGTGGTACGTCTCATTGGTAGTCTCTAGGGATGACATGCTCAACAAATTAACCACAGCGGTCTGGCACGATGTTTCTATAATTTCCAATGACCACCTAGTCGATCACCCGAAGAGTTATTGTAATTTTACATACTGTACGTATCATACAATCATTACCTGCTCGTATTTCAATAATTCGTAAAGAAGGAAGCCGCGTTTTACTGTCATTCAATTTTATATCTTCTCCAAGTTCGGTTAAATTTTTGAGTAATTTGTAATAAATGGCAGACGAAGAAGAAGATGCACCAGTTGAAGAAGAAGAAGAAGAAGAAGAAGAGCCAGTGCCAGAACCCGAAGAAGAGCCGAAACCACATCATACAGTGCCCGACGCGAAGCCTTCCATTGCTCTGAGAATCCTTCCCGAATTCAAGAATCTCTGTGAATCGTCCGAGGAAATTCATGAGACGAAAGCAATCGATTTGACCGATGAAAGAGCACGCGACTATGCTGGCGCAGCCTCCTTGGTCGGCTGGAAGGGCCGTGTCGACTACGCTCTCGATTATCTTGAGCCGGACACTCATCTCGACAACAAACTGCTGGCCCAGCTTCTCGAGGGCGTCGTATCGACCGTCATCGTGATGGCAAGCGGCGGTGAGCCGGATGATGATCACTTAATCGCTGCCGTTTTATTCTTGCGTTACGTTCGGAATGAATTCGGCAAATATCCGCATAACATTGGCGCCCTGCTAGAGTTTATGAAAACCAAATTCTCACCCCCAATTCTTGAAGAACTCGAAGCCATTGGCGACCCCGAACGCGATGAGTTGCCACCTAATGTCTACATCACCCAGATCCCATCGGTCATCCAGGCGAAGATATGCAAAAACAAATAAAATCCATTTTCTTTTTCAAATCTTCTTTATTTTCTTATGCACATGCATAATATTATATTTACCGTGAAAGAGCATAATTATGTAACGAACTTATGTTAATGAGAGGCGAGAAATACAATAATTAAAAAAAAATATTCTTAGAGTCAACAAAATTTTATACTCGCTCGAGCGATAAAGAGAAATTTGCAGTCTTTGTTTGCGCGGAAAAGACGTTCAATCGCATGGGGTTGGACGAACTTGCGTGCGCTTCTGACCCAAGCCAGACTCAGCCGTTGGCTGGTCGTGTATTTTTAAACACCTGTAGCCTTAAACTAATTTAATTAACAACTATAATATCGGTGTAAAAAAAAAGTCTCGTCCGCGGTCTTGCTAATTTGATTAGTGGGGTTCGGTCGATCGTTCGGTGGCTGGATGTTGGTTTGTTTTTCTTAGGCCGACGCTTCTGTTTTCTTAGCTTCTTTACTGGGTTCTATATCGTTACTACTGGCGGGTTTGGGTAAGGGGAACACCTTGGCGGCCTCGGGGATGTTCTTCAGCTGTTCCTCTGTTAGGACTGTGGGTTCGTCATTTTCACTGATGTTCGATTTGGTTAGCTGGAAGAAAGCCGTGTCGCTGTGGGTGAGGTTGACAATCGTACCGGTCAGTGGAAGGGTGCTAAGTAATTCACTGGGACTGCTAAATGCACCGATGTTTACCGGAGCAATACCAGTAAGGATTTGACCGCTGACGTTGGTTTGAATGGGTAGCGGGATGTTGCCCAGATCGATGTGACTGTCGTTGTGATGGGCATCGAAGAAGGTTAGATCGACGCGCTCCTGACTGAAATAAGAGAAGACAAAGGACGATTATAAGTTTTTTTTTGGTTTATTTGCTTTTATCGGTATGAATGTGGAATCAAGGTTACCTCTCAATGCTGGTATCATTATCGTCTTCATCGGTGAGTATACCCACTTCGTAGACTACTGCTTTGACGACGTATCTGAAAATACAGTGTTTGATTAGAGACGAGACTTTTTAAAACTCGTTTACATGATGGTCATTAGACTTGCATTTTTCAGTTGTGCTAATTCGTATTGAAAACATTGTGCCTTGGATATTTATTGACTCAATCGACTCTTAATGTATTTGGTTTTTAAGGCTTCTAAAGGAGATGCTTAGCACCTGATCTGTGATAGTCATATTGTAGACGGTGGAATCTCTAACTCCTACATTACATAAAAGCTTTCTTCACAAGAGCTTCAGAAATTTAAAGAGCCGGCCAACTGACATGATGAGATATCCAAAATAGACATTGTTTATAGTACAAACCAAAGGATCTGATGATTCATCGAGCAACTATTCAAAACCGATGGGCAGTAAGAGGAGCGTTTGTGAAATACCTTTGATGAACAACTAAAGTAGAGGAATACAGTTTCCCAGCTAACCAACAGGCTTGGTGTGATTGATTTTTTGCAAGCCTGATTCTCGTAACTGAAAATTGGCCAAAGCACGAGATTTCATGTTTCAGTCGGAGGGGATGGTTTTAACATATCACGAGCCTCAAATTGTAATGACTGAATTAGGGGTCTATTTAGCACATATATATGGGGTTCTGTGCTATTTGATAGGTTTCTCGTGAATGAAGACCAGTAATTTTCTTGACCAAAGGCTTGGTCGTATCTATCGCCACTTTCATCCTCTACAGCTACATGTCGGCTTTGGTTAAGGGAACGTACGTTTGAGATTATTTAGAGAATTTTAGAACCGCCTGTCTCTAGAAGTAGGATATGGCATTCTTATTCGGTCAGCTCTTTCTTCAGTTAACACAACAGACTCATAATTTTAATTTGGAGAGAGTAGAGAACTGAGTCTTCTGGGTGGTATTTTTAAACGAACTGTTCTGGATAGTCAGATAGAGGAAATAGGAAGCTCAAGGATATAGTTCTCTACCATCCACAACTTAGGATCGACCAGTTGAAATTCGGAACAAAGCTCATTCAAAGATGGATAATGCGACTTTTGTTTTGGCATTAGTGATTTTTAAGCTACTTAAGTCCAAATAAATTATATTTTGAACGGTTAACGGATCTTTCTTGGACCTCAATAAATGTTCGTTTCAAAAATAGAACGCCTAAAGGGATTATTAAAATTTGTTTATTTGCAACTAAGTCCCTTGAGGGACAAGGCCGAACACCTGTTTTAACAATTTTTTTAGTCTGGTTCTAGTTGACCCGAGGGCCAGTACATTAGTTTTATGAACAATTGATTGGGATTAGAGCTCACTGCTATGATCAATCGGCAGCGATCGACTTAGCTCATGTCATAAGCAATTCAAGAATAGGTTTTATTTCTGGTTGAAAAACGCTAAATATGTAGTGTCTTCTTGAAATGTTCACTTTTTTAAAGCCAAAAATATCTTTAACATGCGGAGCTGCACGAGTGGCCCGAAAACTGAATCGTGCCTTTAATTTTTCAAGTTTAGTTTGATTTTTTGAAAACGAATAATTTCACTTCGTTCTTGTGAAATCTTGCCACAAGTGAAAATATTAAAATAAAGTAATTTTTTAGCGAACCCATAACACAACTGATAAACACCCATTATACCACTGCTAACACACTAATTCTAAAGCTTTTGAAAGGTTTTAAAAATAAACGGCACGAGAATACTCACAAGTTCTTGGGTGAATCATTGACACTGGCCCGCAGTTGTTCAATGGTTTCATTGTCGATTCCAGAACTTTCATCTAGGACTGGAAGTACGGGTATTCCAATAGATGTCGTCCATATTGTAGCACACATCACGAACATGACGATGGACCTCTGCAATTGATTCATTTTGGATTTTTTCTTGATTACTAGTATTTTGTTTTCACGGTAAACTTTTTTTTTCTTTTTCGAAAACTTTTAGTGAATACAACGGATCCACGAAACTTTTACACCAGTGTTTGATGGCTGTTGGTGTAGAAATGATTTTGAAGTGTTCGCCTTCGCAGGCTTTTATATTATCTTGTAAACCTGCTAATTTATTCGGCTGCGATGAGACTCTAATTAAATGTACTCGTTTCTGCTGCTGTGTTTTCCATATCTCCGATTCGTTTGCGTTTGTTGTTTTTGTTGTCTACGTGGCGGGGCGGTCGTGTGGGATGTGGCATGGGCGGAAGGTATCTGCGTGTCATAGTTAGGAGTTCGATCCAGTGATTATTTGGAGATGTATTATGGATGGTAATTTATTTTGGGAAAATCATTGAGAGTGACGCATCGAGTCACGCGGTCCCATATGTTGGTTACCGTAGCTTTAATTTTTTAAAGGCAAACTGCAATATTTACAATTGGTTACGGGGCGTAGGGAAGACAAATAGGCCTGCTAATAGGCTCTAAGTTGTTTGTTTGGCTGATGAAAGATCAATCTTTGTTTTATGTTAGGCTTTATTAAGTTAAAACTTTTTGGTGGTGAATAAAAAAAATTGTACCTATACTATACCTATACCTATACTATGTTTAGATATTATATTGTTTCTGGGAATCAAGTTTCCGAGCTGACACACTTGTGTCAGTTTGGCAACTTGATTCAGGGGTTTTGTCTACATTTATTAGAGCTTTAAGATCACCTAATTTCCCTGTTTAGCTTATTGATCATTTGCCTTTTATGTTAGAACTTTGCGTATTTTGTACATTCTCATGTTAGCCTTAAGGTAATTTGTTAGATTTTTTTATTTTTTTTTATTTCTTATTTAACGTCTGACTCTTAATTGATGATAAGTTAATGTTTTTATGGTACATGTACAATATATGGCTTCAGTTACGGCCTACGACCATTGTCCTGTACATCGTGTGCTTAAATTACGATACATAGTTGGCACGGGTGGTATACATATTTAGACGTTGTACTCAGTTTTAACTCTTCCTGTAAACTAAGTCTGTCGGTCTGTAGTATGTCAGTCTTCGCCTTTGTGCTTGTTCGTTGTTTACGTATTTCGTCGATTGTATGTTGTAGAATTTTTTGCATAAATTTGTCGCAAACATTTTAGTATTCTCTACAGCAGCTGTTATGTGGAGGTCTTTGTGAATTTCCTTGCTTGGTACAAATCATTCTGCGTTGACAATAGTTCTTAAGATTCAGTTTTACGTCAGTTGATCACAGACCAGCGTGGTAGAAGGTAGTGTTTCGGCTTGTTAATAAAACATAACAAAACAAAGAACAAAAAGTAGTAGTGCGCGTTTGGGCGAAAAACTTCCCAATCGAGTGCCGGACTCATAATCCGAGATCGGCAGCTCAAATCTCCATTCGGGAAAAAAGTTTTCTTCGCGTTTTTTCTTCGTGTTCTTTCTGCTACTAACAATAGTAGCAGCAGACGGCGGGGGAAGACCCGTTCGTCAGACGGAGTCGGAATGGGATGATTTATTAATCAATTTAATTAAGCGCCCCTCCCTCACTACTTCGACCGAAAGGCTGCTGGTCGAAGCGAGGAAAGGGGCGCCATCACCATCACTATCGACGTCCGAAGCAGTCGGACAACAACAACAACAATTAAAACAATTAATCCCCGTGGAAACGGATGTTACCTACCTCGCCGATGGTAGGGAAGGTCGCTACACGGGGGAAAATAACCCCTTTGCCGCCCTCTCAAGTTCGTCAACGGAGGAGGAGCGTAGCGAACTTGAGGAGAAGGAATGCTTCCTACGCGCCCAGCTGCAGGCCGTTGTCGAAAAGCTGAAAACAATTAAAAAGAAAGAGGCAGAGCAGGCATCAATCGGCCTTCAACAAAAGCAGCCACAGAAGAAGCAGCAGCAACAACAACATCCGCAGCAGCAGAAACAGCAGCAACAACAACGGCCGCAGCAATAGAAACAACAGCAACAACAACAGCTAAAGCAGCAGAAGCAGCAGCAGCAACAACAGCCGCAACAACAGAAACAGCAGCAGAAGCAGCAGCAACAACAACAGCCGCAACAAGAGAAGCAACAACAACGTCTTAAAAAGGAGAAAGTGCCACCCATTTTCACCTATACCACGGCCCTACGAGAGACCATCGACCTCTGTAAGTATGCTATTGATGTAGGTAATTTTCAAATTAAATATTTAGGCCAAAAACGCTATGCTATTCAGTGCAAGACACTAGAACAGCATAAGCGGATTAAAAGCCTATTGAAGGAGCCAACGACGGAGTTTTTCTCTTTCACACCAAAGGCCGAGAGGTTGCAGACGATGCTCCTCAAAGGCGTGGAGTCGATCACAGACCCCGAGGAAATGCTCTCAGAGCTCAAAGAGTTCGAGAGTGACGACCTCAAATTCGTGGGGGTTAAGCCATTCTCCACGGTGAGCTCCCGACGGAAGAACGGAGTGATCCCCTTCTTCGTGGTACAGCTCACACCCAGCAGCAAGCTGGAGAGGCTAAGGAATATCACCTCCTTAGCATCCCAGACTGTAACATGGGAAAAAATTAAAGAGGAGCGGAAACATTTTGCAATGTATCCGCTGCCAAAGGTTCGGGCACGCCGCGTCGAACTGTGAAATGCAGCCTCGATGCGTTAAGTGCGCAAAGAACCATAAAAACGAGGAATGCGACCTTGGGAAAGACAAGATGGCGGACAAATAACAGCTTGAGTGTGTCTTATGACGGAACCGAGGACACCCTGCAAACTATCGGGGGTGTCCTAAGTTCCAGGACATCAAGAAAGAAAACCTGGCCCGTAAGCATAAGGTCGAGGAGAAGCGTCCCTCGGGTCGCTTCCAAACACCAGCCGTCACATACCAGTTGACCTAAGCCCTACGCCTAGGCAGGTTCGGGAAAGACAGTACAAAGCCCATGGCTGTTCCTAAAGCCTCAGTGCCTGTCTCTAAGGCACCGGAGGCCGAGGTGGATGTCTTTTCGATCTTGCTCGCAATCCAAGGGCAGATTGGACAGCTCCAACAACAGATCCTAGAGACGGCGACCCGAGTAGATAATATCTGCTCGCTTCTGCCCGGCCTAGCGCACCTAAGGTCATGATGGGTACGCTGGTAGAGAGGCCCTTGAAGATCCTGTCGGTGAATGTAAATTCACTGATAAGGATCGAGCGACGAGCCGCACTTTTTAACCTGTTGCAGGACGAAAGCCGCGATGTACTCTTGGTAAGCGAAACAAAGCTAAACCAGAAGCACAAAATCCGGCACAGTTCTTATAGAATAATTAGAAGGGACCGACCCAACGCTATTCAAGGCGGCGGAGTTGCGATCTTCATTAAAAACAATTTTAAACATAAAGTCATATATAGCGGTGAAGTGCGGAGGTTCCAGCTGCTAGAGGCCTGTATTGTGTGCATTCCTCTCCGAAATGGAAAGAGAATGTACATTGTATCAGCCTATGCACCTGAAGCACCTCAACCCAATATTTTTATCACAGAGCTCGAGACACTTTTTCGATCTCTGCGCTTAAACTCAGTAGGAAACTTTTACATTCTGGCCGGCGATTTAAAGTGATTGGGGAAATAACATTCTCAACACTAGGGGAGCCTACTAAGCCATTGGTGGGTTCTTCGCAGCATTGAATATAGAGTCGAGTTGCTCGCAACGGATAGTCCGTCGTATCCTAGGAGCGGCTCCTATCTGGATCTCATGCTAATAGACTCTCGACTGAGACTGGCAGACACGAATGAATGGTCTATTAACTGTCTATGGACCATTGTATACGACAGTGACAATTGCGGACTATGTGCCGTGATCACAGTACCTGACGAGTTCGCGGAGATGGCAGAGTGTGTCCAAACGCACCCCTACGATTACAGTAGGGTGTGCTAGCCGCGCTTTGCCAATTCCCTGACGAGAGCACTCACTTCGAGCGGCTCCTTCCCACCTACTAACAGGAATCTGTCAAACTACGAGATTGACAGGTACCTCAAACAAATGGACGATACCACGCCAACGACAGCACGATACCACAAGCGTATACCGAAACGCGACAATCGACGCACTGTACAGACAAAAAAGTAGACTCCTGACAAGACTTAAAGCCTTGTACAGGCGGTTTACCGACAGACAAAACTCGGAGGTCAGGACACTGAAGTCACTGATTAAAAATCTCCAACAGTTGATCAGAGAGAATTACAGAATATCTGTAAGTTTGCATTGGAACAATAGAATTCGTGCTGTAAAATCCAACAGCGCGAGTATGTTCCCGCAAATAAATAAAATATTTCGGAGAAACAATCAGAATGACATTCAGGATCTGAAACTTCCGAGAACGTCAGACAATGAACGTTTGCTACGGACAGTTAGCATCGATCCAGACAGCGCCATCCTGGATGACGACTTTTTCGTGATTGAGGATCCTCAGGAGAAGGTGGCGACAGTGGGAGCTGTTTTCCAGGAAGTGTACAAGGTGAATGATAGTATTCACCCGAACCATGACCTAGAGAACAGAGCCCTGCTTCATCACTTCTACCTTAGAAATGATTTCGATCATTGGCGATCTGAGAATCTTGGTTTTACCAGGTTCAATGAAGATTTCATGGCAAGCAATGCCATCGCCAGTGAGGGGGCTATCATCCTGTTCATTTCGACGGAAGATCTCCAGATGATCCTTCAGTCATTGAAAATGAAAAAATCCGCTGGTATCGACGGCATATCCAATGTTGTGCTTAGGCACCTTCCACCAGTGGCTGTAGAGAGGTACACTATCCTGTTCAACAATGCACTGAATAATGCATATTATCCAGTGCATTGGAAGACAGCGGTGGTGCAACCAATCCCCAAGAAGGGTAAAGACACCTTTAACCCGGCAAATCTCCGGTCGATAAGTCTCCTTCCGAGTATCAGCAAGGTCTTGGAGAAGGTGATCCATAGGGCCCTGCCCAAATGGGTTGAGGACAATAAAATCATCCCGGATAACCAATTCGGTTTCAGAGCGGGGCATGACACTATTCACGGGTTTACGCGAGGAGGGCGCGGCGGCTGCTGCTGCCGTGACCTTGCTTCTTTTAGGAGCGATTGAGTTCACGTCTTGAGACCTGTTCCTTTTCGCTCCCTCGCGATTTGATGTAGTTTTGAGTCGGGTGTACTCATCCACCACTTCCTGATATTTGCGCCGATCCTCTAGGTCTTTCTCATGAGGAGTACCGGCTGCTTCATTCTTTGCAATCTTGCCAAGAATGAATACAGCCTTGAGGTACTTCTCTCTCATAATCTGGCCGGAGGATTTTTGCTTTTTAACCGGCTTTTGGTCGCTGCTGCTGACTTTAGCCGTTGGTTTGTTTTGATGATGAGGAGGTTGTAGTAGAATTGGTTGGATGGGGGTACTTTGCTTAGTACCCTGTTCCTTGGATGGACTGGCTACTTTTTCTTGGCTCGAAGCCGGTAGCTCGTCCTCGGATGAGGTGCCAAAGCTAGGCGACCTCCTTGTTTTGGTTTTGTTTTTTGTATCCATATGTGTAAAAAATTTTGGTCCCACGAGTAGGTCCATGCGGCCATCGGCACGGGTACCTCAACACCTTGGCTTAGAAGTGGGTTCTAGAATTTAGTCGCCTCTTACGACTGGCATTCCATGCCGCGGGAATATTCTAACCCCTTTCCCGCAGGGGAAAAATGTAACTTCTACCCAAATATTTGAAATCAAAAACGGACTGCAACAGGGTACGGTAAATTCGCCGATCCTTTTCAGCATTTACCTGAGTGATCTACTTGTTTCTCTACACCACTCAATAGCGTACGCAGACGACCTAATCGCGTACAGATCAGGTCCAACGATCGACGTCATTGTCATTCTCTTTAAGCGTGACTTCGAAAAAATTCAGTAGAAGTTGAAAATCAACTTTCAGAAATCAGAATCTATATTGTTCAGAACGCCTTTGTCTAGGGCCTCTCGGGACACTAGAAAATTGGCGCAGGTTCTCTATCTTTGGGCCGGACGGGCGTCCGCTGGCGAGACAAAGTGTAGTCAGATGCCTTGGGATCGTGCTGGATCAGTATCTATATTTTGACAAACATGTATATGCTGCTCTGGCAAGGGCCCGGGGCGCTTTCGCTCTGACAAGATGGCTGTTTCATAGCAGCCAACTTGATTCCAGGGTGAAGGTAATCTGCTAAATGGCCTTAATCAGGCCCATGGTTGCCTATGGATGCCCCGTCTGGTTCAATGTGAGAGCCAGCTTAATGGAAAGGATTCGGGTGTTAGAGACAATGTCTCGGGCTACATAGGACTCCCGAATCTGAGTACACGAAATTTTACCCGAATGAGGTCCTATACAATAGGGCCAGGATTGTACGGATAGATAATTTTCTGATCAAATTGATTCGAAGCCACGTTGCAAGAGCAATGACTTCGGTCAATAGCCTGATCTTCGGGGCTTACTACCCTAACGATTTATATCATGAGAGAGTGTGCCTTAACGGCTTTGTTCCGCCAGAAGCATTCCTCTATCTAGATAGATGTGGGCTGATCCAGGACAGATTGGCGGTACCGCTAATCTTCCACGTGGGTCGCAATTCCGTGGAGCGGCGATTCCTCTACGGATCCGATGTCACGCTCCGTGAGCCCGAGCGCCTCAGGTTCTGTAGATCGGTCTCACGCCGGGATCGAGGAGACGTAGTCCGCCAGCATCAGCGCTTTTGGTGGCTGGAGAGAACTCCGTCAACGGACACCTTGATAGGAGCAGCCTCTTCAAGGCAAGGCCTGCCCAACACCAATGGCAGGCTTACATAGGCTAGGGTAGGGTAAGGTAGGGTAGGGTAGGTTAGGGTAGGCTAGGGCAAAAACGACAAAAAAAAAATACAAAATGAAAAAATCACAAGAAAAAGAATAAAACTTCAAACAAAAAAAAATATAAATATGTGAACAAAAAAAGATATACAGGGTGTCCCACGAGCAGTGTGCCAAAAAGCTAGAGCGTGTAGGTCTGGTCAAGACAAGAAAAAAATCGTACGGGAGGGGGGGGGTCTATTCCCCCCCGTTTAGCCGGGAGGGGCAATTTTCTAAAAAATTGACTTAATTTGGAAAAAAAATTATTAAAAATCAACAGTTACATCCACAATGCCGTGATATACTTTTTTGTAAAGGCAGAAACCTCTTCTTTCATCTTGTTTCTAAACGAAGCTGTTTTAAGGAATAGCTTTTGAGAAATTAATTTTCAAAATCAAAATTTTGAAAAAAAAATGAAAAAAAAAAAGTTCGAACTATTTTTTTTCAAAATTGTAAAAACTAATAAGAGAATTGAATTTTTGAAAAAAAATTAGTACTTAATTACATACAATTTTGAAAAAAAATAGTTCGAAATTTTTTTTTTCATTTTTTTTTCAAAATTTTGATTTTGAAAATTAATTTCTCAAATCCGGTATCCCCTACCGAAACCCACCCGTCCCTCTCATCTGCAGCCCCCGCACTTCTTGGCGGCGCGCACCGCAGAAAGCGGCGGCGGCTAGTAAAGGAGGCACAAGTATGCCAGCACTTTCGGCTTGCGCCTCAAACACTCCTCCTCTTATTGGTGACGGTCAAATCCCCAATAAGAGCGTGCCAGATTCCAAAACTGACGGAGCTGGAGGTGTTCAGGGTCCTGTTATGGCCGGCGCCACCGCCGAAAAAGGCGATGATGCTGACAGACAGACTCTGACCGCAGAAGGCAAAGCGGTTTTGGATTCCAACAAACCTCAAGCTGGCAGAGCTGTTCCAAAGCGGCGTCGAAAGGGAGCAGGAGCTTGAACCGAAAAAGGTAAGAGCGCTCGCAAACGGAAGACGGCCGCCGGGGACAACCTTGCTGGGGAGAAAGAACGTGATGTCTCCTCTCCGAAGGTAGATGCAGCGATCAACAAAGATCAAAGCAAAAATCCGAAGATGGATAGAACCAAAGCTGCTCGGAGGCTAGTACTTAACACTACAAAACCCTTTCCTCTGGAAAGGAAATACAAGTGACCGTAAAGAGTCTAGACAAGCACCTCTCCTACAAAGAAGCAGCCATCCCCTCTAAAAAGGTCAGGATAGGCAAGGCTGGCAGTGACAGCAGAATGACCAGCGCAGATTGCTGACACTGCGAGGATCATGCTTCAGCAACAGGCTTCTGTATCCAGGCTGAGAGGTCTGCTTTGATGAATCGTACCTTCGTGTTGAGCTGTTCCTCACAGCAGACATCTGTCTGGATCAAGAGCATGGTACCGAAAATCCCTCCCCTGGGAACTACTACCTATCAAGTAGTTAGTCTCCCAAAATTAACGCACGCCATCTGCTGGGTTCCGGGAAATCCTGGAAACAAGCTGAAAGTGCTGACGCGACTACGTGCTCAGAACCCGGGACTCGACACGAGGGCCTGGACTGTCTATTCCTACAAAGAGAAAAAGGTCTCTCTGAAAAAAAGGGCTTCACTCTGGTTGTGGGATTGGACAACGGCTCTCTCGAGTCCCTACTTCGGCCTTGGTAGGCTTTTATTTCATTTTGATGCCAAGTAGTCGAAGGATGGAATGTGTTCCGCAGTCTAAGTCTATAATTTTTATTCAGATTAATCTACAGCATTGCAAGGCTGCTACCGCTCTTCTCAGTAGCAGAATTGCATGCAGTAGTTCAAATCATCACATTGCATCCATTCAGGAACAATGGGTGTGGAATAAATGCATGTATGGTCTTGGTGGTATATGTGATTCTACGATCCTTTATGGTGAGCGATCCGAAAGGCCCAGGGTCTGCCTCATCATATCGTACGCGCTATCGGCAACCAAACTTGGTCAATTCTGTGGTCAACACAGTTCATCGTGGTGTCTGCTTACTTTCCATATGACTCGGTACTGCCCCGCCACCTGAGGCGGTTTCTGAACTCGTAGAGTACTGTGAAGCCAGAAGGATTGGACTCATCATTTGTTGCGATGCTAACGCTTAAAATACTGTTTGGGGCAATAGTAAATGCAACCGGAGAGGAGACCATCTTTTAAACTTGATTCTTTCGTCTGACCTTATTATCAATAATGTTGGCTCTCAACCAACCTTTGTGACGGCGAGACGACAAGAAGTTATTGATCTAACCCTATCAGGCCATCACTAACTGCAGAGTCATACCAGATGTTACGCTGTCAGACCATTGATATATCGAATTCCAATTGAAGTGTGGGAATGTGAAGTGCGAAATCCGAGAAAGACGGACTGGGTGCGATTAAGGGAGGAACTTGAGAAATCCACTCAAGCCCTGCCTAAACTCAAAACAAAGCAATTGGTGGAGGATGACGTTCATAACCTGAGTAGCGCCATCACCAACTGTTTCGAGTTTCGAACTCGCATGTCCTGTCAAAAAACCTCCCAGCAGAAAGCCGGTTCCCTGGTGGGACGCTGAGCTCTAATGTCTTCGCAGGGAAGCCAGAAGTCTTCTGAACAGATCACTTAAATCGAACTAGGAAGATGACTGGAATAAATATTGATCGAAGCAATCGCATTTGTAAATGTTTTGCACAGCACTGTATTAAGTAAAGTATAACCTAATTCGTGCTCTATAACCTAATTCGTGCGGTTTGCTAAGAGATGGCGTAACTTGTATTATTGCATTGTTATTATTCCATTGGAACATGCGTTGGAAAGCTACTGTCATTGTACGTCATTTCAGTATATGTCATTCATTTGAAGCGTAAACAACAATAATTTTTTTTCACTCAAATATGTCGACCTTTGTGCCTGAAAAAGTGTTTTTGCGGGAAGTTCTTCTTCATTACTTTAATATGAAGATAACTGCTGCCGAAAATCATCGTATTTTGGTAGAAGTTTATGGTGAACATGCGCTAGCTGAGCGAACGTGCCAAAAGTGGTTTGCACAATTTAAAAGTGGTGATTTTGGCTTGGAAGACGATGAACGTCCTGGGCAGCCAAAAAAGTTTGAAGGTGAAGAACTGGAAGCATTACTCTATGAAGATTGTTGGCAAAGACAAGAAGAGCTCGCAGAATCTTTGGGTGTCACTCAAGCAGCCATTTCAAAACGTTTAAAAGCAGCTGGATATATTCAAAAGCAAGGAAATTGGGTTCCACATGAACTCAAGCCGAGAGACGTCGAAAGGCGGTTTTGCATATCCGAAATGCTGCTGGAACGCCACAAAAGGAAGTCATTTTTGCATCGGATTGTTACTGGTGATGAAAAATGGATCCATTACGATAACCCCGGCCAACCAGCCAAATCAACGGCAAAGCCGAATATCCATGGCGCGAAGGTAATGCTCTGTATTTGGTGGGATCAGAAGGGTGTGCTGTATTATGAGCTGCTAAAACCGGGTGAAACCATCAATGGAAAACGCTACCGAACACAATTAATATGTTTGAAGAGAGCAGTAGCCGAAAAATGCCCGGAATATGCGACCAGACACGAGGAAATAATTTTCCATCATGACAACGCTCGGCCCCACGTTGCTATCCCGGTTAAGAACTATTTGGAAAACAGTGGATGGGAAGTTTTACCCCACCCGCCTTATAGCCCAGACCTTGCCCCTTCTGACTACCATTTGTTCCGGTCGATGCAGTACTGAAATACGGTTCACATCAGAGCAGAATATCAAAAATTGGCTTGATTCATTCCTGGCTGCCAAGCCGGCGCAGTTCTTTTGGGATGGGATCCACAAATTGCCAGAAAGATGGAAATGGAGTGTGCCATTCCATATTCTGGGGCTTAGTTTCCAGATCGTACTCCAAGGTCCCGTTCTCTCCTGGCATCCTTTTGTTTCTGCGAAAGTTTTTTTTTGGAGCCTTCTTTTAAACAGATTATTCTCATCCCCAATTTATTGGTTAAAACTTGATGAATATTGGTATGATTTAAATTAAAATGCTCTCCGATCATTCTCATTGTTAACCGACGATTTGAACGAACAAGATCTCGAATTTTGTTAACATTTTAATAAGTTCTCGAAGTTGCGAGCCTCTCCCTGCGTGGTTCATCTCTCTCTTTCTTCGATAGTGCCAAATGGAGCTAATGAGTTTATTTTCTATAAAATTAACCAATATGACTACATCAACATTCTTAAAAGAAATTTCCAATAAAGTGCCACAAAAACGGGTCTGGGGTCAACTTATGTCTTTCAGCAAGGCAGCAACCCAAAGCACACTGCTAACAATGTCCGAATGTGACTGCTTTTTCAGCTCGCTCCCAGCTCTTTAACACTGTCACCTGACATGAATGTAGGGAAACATTTGTGGGCCAACCTTGGGAAAAAATATTCGAAATCGAGCTGGCAGCAAAGCTGTAGAGCCTCTTAGAGAAGCTCTACAGCGAGAATGGGTGTCACAGTTGACCAGCTGTGTGAAAGATTTTTAATGTTAAATTTTACATTTGCACTATCGCTTGCATACGAGTATGTAGATGAAACTTGCATATCAAGACGTCATACAACAAACAGGGCGAAACGGCAATGACGTAGAGTGGGTCTAAAGTGGGTCTTAGGGTAAAAAGAGAAAACTAAATGCCAGTGCTTGTATCAAATAAAGACGCAAAACAACTTCTGGGCCAGAACGTCACCTTTGATAGCTATAACCTCGAAGTAGTCTAGGATTTCATCTACCTTGGCTCAGTAGCGACCAGCAAGAACCTTTGCGAACATTTTAATTACATTTTAACAAGGGCAAATGAAGAGGCCCTTGACTGTCTCAGGGAAAAACTTCTGCGAGCAACTTTTGATCCAACATTTAACAGATCTCATGAAATCGCACGGCTGCCTCCCATATCATGCATTGCCACATTGCAAATATGGCTAAATAAAGGTTGAATTTTCATGAAAAAGGACAGTTCCTCTTTCGAAGTAGAGTTTTTAAATGATCGTCCTCTCTCCGGCCCAAAGAGCTTTGATTCCAACTCCGAGGGACGACACAGCATAGAACGATCGTGTCCGAGGTGAAGCAGTTCAACTTTGAAGCAGACGCCTTTATTGATGTCTAAAATTTCATTGTGGCCAGTATAAGAAACTAGTGTCAGTTCACCCATTATAATAACCTGTATTATCAGCTTATGCTGCGAGTCTCGGATAAAATTGGATTATTACGAATAAGTCAAACCGAGTCTCTTAACCTAGTTTCAAAATATCCTTTTTTCTTAAGGAGATTGACTTAAGTTTTCAAGTCAAATATTTGGTTTAGTATTTCAATCAAATCACGAATACTTTGGCCAACTTTTCGTTTAATTCCGCTAAATAAAAGCTACTCCGTTGCCACGTGAGATAAAGAGAATAGATATTAGTTTTTCATTTTCCACTTATTTTATAAATCACGCAGATTGTCTACAGTTACAATATATATTATATTTGTGTGAAAGAGAAACAAAGAGGCGTTCAAATATCTATTTTAGATCTTCATACTCGCCTGAAATTACTTTCCAAACAAAACTTTGACGTCAAACTTACAATGTACGTCAAAATCAAACCGCTAGGTTCACACTTTAACTAAGGTTAAATAAATTATCTAATTAAAAAATAAATATTCATCTTCCTAGCTCTAGCTATTTAAAGCGACAGTATCTATGTTTGTTTTATTGATTATTAAAAAATGTAAAATAAGTTGAACCAACTGCAATTGCATTTACGACAGCAGGTGCTAATGTTCCGATTCCGTAAATGCTTTAAAATAAGAGTAGAATTGGTTTTACGTACGTCAAGAATGACGGCACTAGAATTTCAAGAAATGTAGTGACAAGTGGTTTCGAATCGTGAGCTGGTGTACAATATGTATGTTGACAGTAAGAAATGGAAAGCAAGCACGATGAGAGTTTTTCGACTTGGTGTTTTCGCCCGATTAAAAACCACATTTTTTTCAACATATGCCCCACTTTTTGAAAAAATATTTTGTGCCACTTGCAAACTTTTTTTTGTCGTTAAACTCAGTCACGAAGGGTCTTCGGTAATGACCCCAACGTTTCTGTAACAGAAATTTCATCCCAAACATCCCAACAAAATCAGACATTGTAAAAAATAACTTTTAGTCGTTCACAATAAAGAAATTAGCCACATAGCTTAATGGCGGTGCTGTCAACCGACTAAAAATATATTTGTCCAAAGATTAAATTCGAAAGTCACCTTTCGATTTGATCACGTTAGGTCACCCTCGAACCAATAGCTCTAATTGACATCCAATCATATTCGCATATTGTGAGCACCATTAGGGTGACGGAATGATCAGTAATAGAAACACCTCTCACGATTGAGGTGTGGACACGACTACTAGTATGAATGGAAATGGAAGTGGCGCCGAATTATAGTACGTTAACAACTTTCAAAATTGGTGTTGTCATATAGTAGCCCTAAGAAAAGTTAATCTCATTTAAAAAAATTAAAATGCCACGGGCGCATGTGCTAAAAAGTTTAACAAATATCATTCCATTAGGGCCCACATGCTACGCCTATTACTGCTTAAGCTAACATTACATTCCGAAAATCCTCTTAGCACTGAGTGAGTGAAAGTCGATAAAACGAGATGCTTTACGAGCAATTTACGATTCATATTCGATATCAAAAGATTTTATAACCGACAATTATCGATTTAGCAAATCGAGAAACGTCTTAGCTTATAAGTCGACCTTTGATCGCCGGCAAGTGCGAATAGAATTAACTAGTCTGTGCGTCAATCCTATTCCGTACCTACGCCAGCATGAGACAATTTCAATTACTTTTCTTAGTCGTTAGCACTTAACGAAATATGTACTTCGCAATCTTTAGAACTCGAGCTTCTTGCTATAAAACGGCTCCAAACTGAATGACTGGGAGTAAAATTAACCATTGGAAAACGGGGATAATCTGACAAATGGTTGTTTTTTTGACGAGTCAAGGAGTCGAATACCGATAATCAAAATGTTCTTACGAATCAGAAAGGATGGTGATCTCACGCTAAGTGATGAGTACACAGGTTTATCTGGCAATGATCAGTTCACTCCGCTGGGTAATTGGCCACGCGTTGTGTTACTTAGCACCTCGGCGTAAAATGCAGGTGGTGTGAAAAGCGTCTAATCGACTACATACGAGTACTAGCAACGGCGATAGTGACGAACATGGATTCTTTTATATGCTTTGTTTGGTATTCGCTTGAAAAGGGTGTAGCCTAAACTAACCGGATGCGGCAAGCCAAATGCTTGTTGCTATCAGCTTTATCAGAAAAGAAAACCAATTTATCCCTCGAAGCAGTGTAACCTATCTTGGCTATAGGTGTTGACACTACGTTAAAAACGGCAATGGCCTAATGTACCCAATGAGTAATCTATGATTGCATATGAGAAGTTTATGGTCCTTGGAAACGTGCGAATTTTAAACCAATTAAGGCCATGGACATGAATAACAGGCTTACAGCCGAATATGATGTTTTCCATCTCGGTTAAGTGAGTTATAACAGCCGTTAATGGAGAAACAAAAAATAACAATTTAACTTAGTTAGAGGGTAAAGTAAATATTTGTGCTTAAGGCGTTCATATGAAGCCAATAGTTGTAGTATTATATTATGGATGAGTAGATAACGAGTTTTGGGGGTTTGTTTATAATTTTGTTTTTCCTTCCGAAAAATGTTAAGTTGTTTTGAATACCGTGCGGTTTGTTAACAAGGAAATGCGAATTTGTCATGTTTACAATAACTTCCTCTTAATCGTATTACTAATAGAATACACACATCCGGGTGAGTTTGTCAAACTAAAAATTGAAAAGGTGGTTTCAACCTTACCCTTCAAATCAGTTACTCTGCAATTGAAATTTTTTTTTTTTGAGGCTTCTACTATCTGCTGGAGCACTCTCAGATACAAATACTGCTCCATTGTACTACCAGACAGACACCTTTCTTTATTCTATTTTCTCCGTTGTCCGGAGAAAAGTGAGGAGGGGCTTCAGTGATGTAGAGCTAAGAGATTCGGTACCTACCACGTCGGCCCCAAGGGTGCGCCACCGTGCGCGAGCGAAGGCGAGACAGTCGCAGAGAAAGTGTTCTGCTGTGTCATCCTCCTCGCAGCATGCAGCACAGGTAGGCGTAGGCGGCAAAAGTGTAATGGCTCGTAATGACGCCCGTAAGCCCGTAAGTAATCTGCAATCAATTCTACTTAAGGATAAGAAAAATGTTATGGACTTCTTGCAGACATCAGGGCGTACGCGCTTAGTCATCCCGCATCCCGGATATTCCCTCCATCTACGACTGTGTGCATTAAAAACCCAGTCGTAGATGCCAGATTTGACGGTGGAAGCAGGTAGACGTAAGGCGGGTTCAGGTCCTGAGAAACTCACCTCTGAGCCCCTTCTAGCCAGTTTATTGGAAATCTCGTTTCCTGTGATTCTTTTGGTCTCACAGTACTCTACGAGTTCAGAAACCGCTTTTGATGGCGGGGGCAGTACCGAGTCGTAGGGGAAGTAAGCAGACACAATAACAAAGTGTTCAATTTTTAGATGCGCTTTGTAAAGGGTCCGCCATCTAACGTTTTTTTTTTCAAGTAGTGCTTATTTCGTGAATGGTAACACTTAGCTCATGTCTGATTTGACAGATAATTAGTTTTATCCTTCCGCTGAACGAATATGGTTGTGTATACGCTTGAACAACGCTGGAAAATATTGCGACATTACTTTGAAAATCATGGTAATGTTGCAGAATGTGTGCGAAAATTGCGTACGGATTTTGGAAGAAGAGAAGCACCGTCAGCTCCGTATGTTCGTTATCTTGTGAAAAAAGTGAAAGAAACTGGCATCCTCATCGATAAACCAAAGCGTGAAAAGCCAAAAACAGTGCGTACACCCGAGAATATTGCTGCTGCGGCAGAAAGTGTGCGTGAAGCGCCATCAACATCAATTCACCATCGTTCTCAACAATTGAACATTTCGGAGACATCATTGAGACGAATTTTGCATAAAGACCTTGGTATGACGCCATACAAAGTCCAATTGGTTCAGGAGTTGAAGCCAACTGACCATCCAATGCGTTTTCGCTTCGCTAAGTGGGCCTGCGATCGACTTACAGAAAATGCCGATTTTGCCAAAAAAATCATCTTTTCAGATGAAGCTCATTTTGATCTTGGCGGGTATGTAAACAAGCAAAATTGTCGCATTTGGGGCACAGAAAACCCGCACGCATACATTGAAAAGCCGGTGCACCCAAAACGAGCCACTGTTTGGTGCGGATTTTGGTCCAGAGGCATAATTGGGCCATTTTTCTTCGAAAATGAGCAAGGAGTGGCCGTTACAGTCAATGGCGATCGTTATCGGGCCATGTTGAACGAATTTTTGTTCACAAAAATTGAAGAGGAGGATATTGGCAACATTTGGTTTCAACAGGATGGCGCTACGTGCCACACAGCCGAAGCTACATTCAATGTTTTGCGCCCTGTTTTTGAAGATCGCATTATCAGCCACAGAGCTGATGTCGTTTGGCCACCTCGGAGCTGCGATTTGACACCGTTGGACTATTATTTGTGGGGTGCCGTCAAAGATAAGTGTTACGCCGACAAGCCAGAGACAATTGACGCTTTAAAGAACAATATTCGTGAAGCCATTGGTGAAATACAGCTGCACACAATCGATAATGTGCTTAAAAATTGGACCGATCGTGTAGGCTACTGTATGGCCAGCCGAGGCAGCCATTTGAATGAAATTATTTTCCATTATTAACCGGAAGGATTGTACTTTCAAATAAAAACAGAAATTTGAGAAATTATTTAGTAGTTTTTTTTATAGCATTTTCAAAAAAAACAAGTTATTTGGCAAACCCTATATATGCCCCTTTGTTCAAATTGCTTTGTCGAAGCTCCTGGGTAGCCTGGTTCCTGTCAGACGCGGAAGACGATATTTCTTCCAACTCCTGATAGAGGCCTTCCATGCTTTTCGCTTTGAATTCGGCGCATTTTTTTTTCGATACCTTTGCAACATCTATATACCTTTTCACGGCGAGCTTTTTCCTCTCTATTAATAGAAGAGCACTTTGACCAAGCTTGGAAAGCGATTTTCTTTTCGTGTATCACTGCTTTGGCTTCGTCTGTCCACCACCAGGTTTCTTTTGCGTGTTGGCAGGGGGCTTTAGATGTTCCGAGCAGTGATTTGGCTTTCTCCAGGCCAGATTGTTGTAGGGAATCCCACATGTCTTGTGCTCTGCACTCCTCATTACCGACCTCATCGATAATGGAAGAGAGGTAGTTTTCCATGTTGGTGATAAAAGCTTCGCCTTTTCCTTTATCCAGCTTATACCACTTGATTCTCTCAGACACCTTCGTTTGCTGCTTTGACTTCTTTCTCGCATCCATAAAAAATTCGGTCAGGAGGAGACGGTGTTGAGCGGCGATCGCGTCTCCCAGGATCACTTTGCAATCTTTAGCTCGTGGCTTCATGAAACTGGATACGAAATGATAGTCTATTTGAGTTTCATTTCCGCCGCTGCTATAAGTGATCAGGTGCCGGCTTTGTTTGACGAACATGGTATTTAGCACTATAAGACCGTACGACTTGCACATGTTTAGGATATCTTCACCTGAAGAGTTCCTGGTGCCGTATCCCAGCCCTCCGTGGTAGCCTTCATAGTCTTCGCTTGTCTTCCCGACATGTCCGTTTAAATCTCCCCCAACAAACAAAAGCTCTTCCTTTGGGATGATTTTGACAAGGTTGTGGAAATCTAGCCAGAATGCATCTTTTTCTTTTTGTTCGCATCCTACTTGAGGGGCATATGCGCTTACGATGTTCCACACCTCACCATGCATCACCAATTTGAAAGCCATCAAACGGTCACTGGACTTTGAAATGGTTAAGACGTTGCCAAGTAGCTCTGCCGCAAGGATGATGGCGATTCCGTTTTTTCCTTGTTCCAATCCATAGTAAAACATCTTGTAGGCTTTTGTTTTAACGTCCAAGAAACGTACCCGTGTTTCGCCATTTCGTCTCTCGTACGCACAGGATGTCTACTCGCCTTCTAACCATCATTTCTTCAAGCTCAAAGCTGCGACCACTCATGCTTCCAACGTTCCAACTCGCGACTCTTAAGTGTGGCCTACGCCGTTGTATTACTTTGCTATCCCCGGAAATCCTGTAGCTCTGACCCGAGCATTGCTGCTCGTCCCAGGATCACGACCATTAGTAGGGCCTGGCGGGGTAGTGCTTTTAATTTTAGCGTTTTTTTCCATAATGCTACGGTTTGACCGTCTTCTTACTTTTTTGACACGGGCATGCTCCAGATTTTTTTTTTGTTTGATCTTACTCTTACAACACCGGTGATCTCCAGTCGTGTCAACCCACTGATTTGCATGCACACTTGTGGGGGCAGTTTAATGTGTCCCTAGGCTCACCTTGGTGTTTTCTAAATTGCCTAGATGTGATTTTTGTTTACCTTTCTTTTAGTCGCCTTTTACGACAAGCGAGAGGTATCGCTGCAGGGATATTCTTAACCCGTCCCTGCACATGAATGAGAATTCACTGAGCTTGCATCGCAGGACTCGAGATAGTTTTTCCATTTCTATAGTTATCTGACATTAGGGAGAATCTACTAAGACATTATTTAGGTAGCCAATTAACGTAAAGCTAGGCTACCATAATGGTAAGTTGTATACAAAAAAAAGATAAGCGTAGCATGGTCAGGTTCTTTTATCCAATTTAATAGTTATGTGGCTCTCAAATTGTGATGGGGAATGCAGATTTTACGTATTTTAGTGTAATGTAAACGGTTAGCTTACAAACGTACCCGTGATCCAGTCAATGGCCTGCTCTCCATCCGACAATGAAATTTATGTAGCCAAGGCGAACAAGCAGAAAGGACAAATTTAAAATGAAATTCATTTCAAAACATGTTTGAGTTTTAAGCTCGAGTATAAGCTTACATTTTATGAGCTATTTGAAGATCATTTTCTATGCGTCTTCTGAAAAACGTGCTTACCGAGACTTGACAAAACTTGGAACTACATTCCTTTTCCATTCGATATATTGTAAAATTATCTCTAGATATATCCGACTGCAATAAAAAATGCTTGGTAGCATGTGCGTATAACAATAATGTGAGATGCTCACCTACTCTTTTTTTTAAAACCATATTTAATCATTTCTGGTGATTTTAATAAAGACTTTAAAAAGAAAAGACCTTAAATAAATCTGATTCGCTGGCCTTTCAAATGAAGGACTTAGTTGCTCCTACTAGAATAGAAATAATTAATACCAGCTATCTTACACGATTCGCTAATTATTGCATACCAAGCCTTCTCGATCTAATATTCGTCTCTTCTCCGTCACCTGTCTTACTGTTTGACCAATTATCGTCCGATTTTTCCGACCATGGTGTTCTTTTCTGTACTTATGATCTGAACCTGTCAAAAAGTGTTGATATAATTTCACTCAAAGATTTTAAGTCTATTGACTTAAAATACATTCAAACTGCCGCTATTTCCACCCTTTGGATGCAATGCCGCAATAAGGCCGATCCCAGTGACAAAATCGTTACCCTTCAAGAAATTTTGATGCAATTGCTCAATCATTGTGTACCCACAAAAACAGTCAAGATCCATAATCAAGCATGCCCTTGGAATACGGTTGAAGTGGTTAATGCCATTAAAAAAGATACATGCTCTACAGTAAATGAAGACATCTGAAGCCAATTGGTCATTACATAAGACGGCACGCAACTACGCTACCGCAGTAGCGCGTGCTTCAAAACTAAACTTTTTCAAATCTAAAATAAGTGCATCTCTCCGGCCAAAGAAACTCTGGAACAACCTACGAAGAATTGGTATATCTACTTGTAACCACAGCTCTAAATGTGATTTTAGTGTTGATGAACTAAGCCATGCATTCTGGGAGGAAAAACCTTGTTCAACTCACTTAGATTTTAATAATACATTAAATAAGTTAAAGACTAGATGAGTTCATAGTAGCTTCAGAAAATAAAATTATCCCATGTGTAAATGGTATTAAATCGGATGGCATATCAATACGATTTGTTAAACTCATTTTACCATAAATCGCCTTCCATTTTACGCATGTGATCCATTGGTCAATCGATCTTTCCGCAGTAGTGGAAAATCGCTAGAATTATACCAAATTGCTAAGAAAAATAACCTGGCGTCCACGGCCGACTATAGACAAATTAGTATCCTACCTTCTTATCCAAAGTCTTCTTTATACTGCTGGATTTCTCAAAGGCTTTAGATAAAGTAAATCACGATATCTTGTGCTGGAAGCTACAGAACAACTTTGGCTTTAGTAGCTATTAGTGGCGGCTATTATAGTGAGGAGTTTTCTCGCCGGGAGGTTACAAAAAGCGTTAATGCGATAAAGCGATTCATCTTTCATCTAAGTAGAGTAAGATGTTCCATAGTGCTCAATTTTAGATCCGATACTTTTCTGTATGTTCATCAACGGCCTGCCATCCGTGTGCAGGCAGATCTATCTTACCCCAGACAAAAATGCTTTAAACTAGCTTAACTATCTTAACAAATCTAAATATTTTATTGGCCCTGTCGGGCTCTCTAAAACAAACAGCGTAACTTAAAGCTGTGTCTTCCGACTACTAAACATAATCTTAGAATTAATATTATTATACCCAACTTAAGCTAAGAAAAATTGTTTCAATCAAAAACTTAGCATACGATCATTTTCCCCTGTGCAGGCATTCTTTAGTACATGTACGCTGATAACGTTCAATTGCATCTAGTCATGCCTTTTTCAAATCTTAATGAACTTGCGTCTCTCATGATAAATAACTTTGCATCCTTAGCAAAGTTGCATCCTTATGCATCTTTGCAACTACGCTGTCCAGAATCCAGTGTCGTCAGCAAAGACGTAGCATGACATCAGTCATGATCACAATTATTTCCGTAACACCGTGTCTTCTACTTTTCGATCACTTTGGGCTTCGACTATTATTATTATTATCAGAGCCTCGTCGAGAGTCCTACGCCAAGCTAACCTCTCGTGATGTGTTCTTTACATGTTTTGCTGTTTCTTCTCTTTAAGGTATATCCTATCTGTGATGCAACTGTCTTTCTGGCAGTTTTTTTCCCCGGGTTTTCCACTTATTATTCTTCTGAGTGATCGTCCATTGCCAGCCTCATCTTAGTCTTCGCGATCTTATTACTTGGGCAATAGTTGGGTTTGAATTTGAGCTGGGTTTCTTCGAGTTCTTGATTGTGTAAATCTATTCGTCTGTTTCTTCGTCCTGTTTTTTACCACGGACTCTAAAATCTTGGTTTTGAAGGCTCGGAAAACCCCTTTTTTTCTCCTTCTTAATCAGAGGCCAAGTTACATAGTCGTAAAGTGTCACTGGAATTGTTTTATACATTTTGATTTTGACATTGTGAGACGAAAAAGTTGTTGATGAAGGATATATTCACTTCATCTGGAAGAAATTCGCATTGCTCACATGCAGCCTTTTATTTTGTCCGATCTTTATGTTGATTTTGGCAGTAAATTGGGTTCCCAGACTCGTCCACTGTTGCTTGTTCTCCATGTCTATCGAAATATATCTTGTTGTTCGTCCCGAAAGAAACGGCTTAATGCATTTCGTATGGTCTGAAATCTAGCTGTGTAATCTGTTCGATATTTTCTAGGGCTTGAAGCTTTTGAATCTTACGGGCTTTTCCTCGGATTCTTCGTTGGAGCTGCTAGTTTCTGACTTTTTATAATAACTGGCTTAGGTGACACTACTGCAGAACTGCGGTTATTGCCTAGGAATTCATACCTTTGTCGATTCCCAAATGTTGGGGCTAATAGCCCTTGATATACTGAACGGCGACATTCTTTGTATGTATGTTAGGCTGAGTACGTATACGATAGGAAAGTATCTTTCTTTTGCCTTTCCGTTTTATCATAGTGATTCTGTTCTCAAACGGATATCATGTTGCCTCGCTCTAAATCTTTATCCTGCTTTAGTTAAAGCCCTAGCTTTGTTTATGTTGACCGTTCCATACGCCCAAACTTTGTGCCCTTTTAGTGCCATTTGCAAAAGATATTATTGAGATAGTTGACGAACTAAGTTTTATAATTTTTTATCTTTGAGGTCCTTTCAAAAATTGTTCATCATTTTTAACTTCCCAGTGGGAAGTTTTTGTAATGAGGCCGATTTTGTGAATCCCAAATTTTGACATATCTCCACGTTTCGAGGTCACCAGAATCCAAATCCAACGTTTTTATAGAGATGCCTGTGTGTGTGTATGTGTGTGCGTAATAATTTTTCGTCTCGATTATCTTGAGAACCAAAGACGACATTAACATGGGACTAGATACATTAGACGCGTAATTACGTAACATAGAACTGAATGAATTTTCAGCGAAATCGGTCCAGCCGTTTTTTTTTTTTTAACGAGAAAACCAAGAAAAAAGGCAAACAAGCTGAATTTTAAAATGAATGAAGTGCACAATTTATTCATGCAAATTTTAGATACCTTCATATTCACATTGTTATAATTGAGTATTTTAGCAAAAATGTAATCGGAGTTGTGAAAAATGTCATTAAAGAAAGTTATAAAAAAAACAACACTTTTTTTCTAGAACAACTCTAACCTTATATCAGGTTTGGAAGTATAGCTATATAGTATAGGTAAGGCTATAGCAATTAATAGTATAATATTGCTATTAATAATTAAATATTATTAATAGCAATTAAATATTGCTAATAACATTTAAATATTGTTAATAACAGTGTTTACAATTAACAATCATCAAACATGTCTTATTATTATTATTGTTTCAGGACGGGGTAGAAATGGTGGCTCTCAACACTCCTGAGGAAAAAAAAATGAAAAAAAGGAAGATGAAGAAAAAAGAGAAAAAAAGAAAAAAGATGAGGGCAGAAAAGGAAGGGGTCAAAACAACGGTTACCGGGGACACGGTGGCCACGTCCGAAAACAGGGACGAGGTGGCGGCCGTGGTGGATTTCGGCGCAGAGGTGGAGGAAGCCAAGGAAGGGGTGGAGGAAGCCGAGGAAGAGGTGGAGGAAGCCGAGGAAGAGGTGGAGGAAGCCGAGGAAGAGGTGGAGGAAGCCGAGGAAGAGGTGGAGGCAAACACGGAACAGTGTGGCAAGGAGGTCGGGGCTTTGGTAAAGGGCGACCAGGTGGCGGAGGTGTTTACCTTTACCAAAGCTTCCACGGTTAAAAATATAAAAAAAAAAAATATTAAATAAATTTAAAATTATAATAATAATAAATAATAATAAAAAAAAAAAATTGTTCTTTCATTCTTCTCCCTGGGAAGTTAGTACGGTTCACAGCTTGACCACTTTTTCTAGTCGAGATTAGTTTCAATTGTATGCCTTATTTTTCCAGTATAAATATCAAAATCTAGGCAATAACCAGATTAAGCTTATTTTATCCAAATTTTATATCCATGTTTTGTTGGTATTTTAAGCATATAGGCATATCAGGTTCCTGTCGATAGCAATAATTTTAGAATTTGTTTGAAAATACTTGTCACACTATATCCAGCAGGAGTCGAATTTTATACACTTTGTCATAATAAGAACATTTCTTATCACGTGCTTGGTTATTGTCATTCAAATCCAGATTGTTCAGAATTTAGCCAAATCTGTTGATTGCTATTTACGTTAGTCTGGACTGGAAAAAATCAAAAATCTTTATAACTTGGTTTCTTCAAAAATAATTTAAATTTTTTTTGTAATGTTGGTACGTATACATATGTTGACATTGACAGCCATTTTTCATATTTAATTTGTTTTTCACAGATACAAAGGTTGAGGTGTTATGGCTTTGAGATTGGTGATTAATTGTTTTTGAAAAAAAAAGGATCAAAGAATCTATTAACTTTTGTGTATTAACTTTCGTGTAAAACAAAAATCAAGTGCTCCGATGTGGCATTTGGTAAGTCTATACTGAGCAAAAAAAAAAGGTTTATATGTGGTACAAGCTGTTCACAGAAGGCCAAAAAGATGTAAATGACGATGCCTGTCCCGAACGCCCCAGTACTCGTCAACGGATGAGAACGCGAAGAAAATTGTTATGGAGAATCATTGAATCACTATCCGAGATTCGACGCTGATTGCTGAGGATACTGGTACATCGGTTGGTTCATGCCATCAAATTTTGTGAAATATTTTAAACGTGTCAGCGAAGTTTTTTCCAAAATTGCTTAATTTTGACCAAAAGAACTGTCGCATGAGTATCGCAGATTAGCTGTTAAATGACGTGAACGGCGCTCCAGATTTGTTGAAAAGGGTCATCACTGGCACTGAAACATGGATACATGGTTTCCACAATAGCTTAGACCAACCAGTGAACGTTTTACTCACTCTTTATTTCGGTTACAATGACGTGGTTCGTCATCATGAGTTCTTGTGCTCTCGTGCTTTCAATAAAGAATATTACCTTGAAGATATGCCTCGTCTGCCTGAAGTAATGAGAAGGAAACGCCTGGATTTGCTGGAAAAAAAATTCATGGATGTTGCATCATGATAATGCTCCTGTTCACTCAACATTGCTTGGCTATAATTTTGTGGCCAGAGATAATAACATGCTCATGTCTAAGAAACCGTATCCAGCTGACTTGGCCCCTCTGCGATTGTTTTTTCCATAAAAAGTTGTAGATTTTCCACGATTGAAGAGATAAAGACTCAATCGCTGGAAGAGCTTAAGACTCATATCAGAAGTGCTTCGAGAACTTTGTATTTTGAACAAACCTCGCACATCTACAATATTTATTCAGTTGAATTGGGGAATGAGATTTCTCAGATTGTCTGGTAGATTGCTTTGAAAGCAAAATATTTCTTGCAAGTTTACGGGTCAAAGCGTGGGAAAAAAGTAGCAAAGGCGCCACGTTTTGTAATAAAGTTCCATGTTCTAGTAAGCCTACCGTTACTGTAAAGCCACCGGGAAGGTCCATGAAAATTTAAAACAATAACATACAAACCCTTATAAAACAAAATAAAAACAATGTACAAAATCTATTTTTTTAAAAAAAAAACTTACAAGGAAAAAAAAAATTAGCGTACAGTGTGCTTAAAACTTCGATGTCATTAACAAGTACTATGTGCGGAGAAATTAAAAATTCAATTCAATTGAATTGGAAAGCTATAGTTTACAAAAATTCGGCAAATGATACTGAAATACTTGAAAGTGTCCATAGATTTAAACAATGAAATGTTTGATTTCTTATGTGTTTATAGATTACAAATTGTTAACGTCACGATGTTTATTGATCATTTTTTTGGTGTGTTAGATAGGGAGAAATCGAAAAATTTAATAGCTGTAGGTGATTTCAATGACGATTGTTTAAATGATTGTCCAGCGGTATCAAATTACCTTTCTTTGTTAGCCTTCAACGGTTTGATCAACTTCATAAATGTGCCCACTAGACCTGCATCAGATACTTGTATAGACCATATATGTGGCCGTTTTCGTAACGTTGTATGTAAAGAATGTGAATATTGTGTTTTTGATTTTATGATTACGGACCATTGTATGACTGGCGTCTTATTTAACATAAGACCTACAAATTACAGTCCAACTTTGAATTGTCTTTAAAGCCGGTCCAAAATAAACTTTCCCATGCTTCGAAATAAATTGTGTCTTGAGTCTTGGGATGATGTTGACAATTGTAGTGATATATCTTATGCCTATCATAACTTCATATATATTCTTAAGAACCATATAGCGAAGTGTAGTTCTTTAACCAATAGGAAATGTTTAAGAAAACTTAAACCCTGGTTGTCTAATTATCTATTAAATAAAGTAAGGGCAAAAAATAAACTAAGAGTCAAATGCAAACGATTCCCTAGTAACCTATTGCTTAAAATGAAATATAAAAGGTTACAAACCGAGTTGAAAAAGGAAATACGGGTGTGCCGCGATTCCTATTATCGCGTTCAATTTTATTCTGCTAGAGGCAATCTCAAAAAGGAATGGAAAGTTGTGAACACCATTCTTAACAAAAAGATATCCATTCAAAAAATGACTGTTCTTCATACTGATAATAAAGAAATAACTAATAAACGTGAAATCGCTGACGCTTTTAACAGACATTTCTCAACCATTGGACATAAGTTGCGTACTAAACAAACTCATGATCTGTGCTCTCAATGTTTATCTGTTGATGTTGATGTGAATTCTGTGAACAGTAATAGTTTCTTTTTTGACCCTATAACTCCCTTGGAGATTTTAAGAATGATTGGAAGCTTAAACAATGCAAATTCATGTGGTATCGATGGTATCTCTAATGTTGTCCTTAAAAATATTGCATGTTTCATTGTGGATGTATTAGCTCAAATATTTAATCGCAGCATTTTTTCTGGAATTTTTCCTGATGACCTGAAACATGCTGATGTTATTCCTTTGTTCAAAAAAGGGACCGTAACTGAAATTGGAAACTATAGTCCCATATCCCTACTGACAAGCATTAGTAAAGCCTTCGAAAAACTTATCAAAACAAGGTTAATACATTTTTTAGACAGGACAAGGCTCTTTCAACACACTCAATACGGTTTTCAAAAAGAAAAATCAACCGAGGATGCACTTTTAGTATTTTGCTCTCAGATTATGCACAGCCTTGACAAAAGAAAATGTACAGCTGCTCTTTTTATTGACATAACCAAGGCTTTCGACATGGTCGACCATAAAATTCTGTTAAAAAAATTGGAAAATGCAGGCGTGCGTGGGTTCATGCTTAAATGGTTTGGATCGTATCTGAAAAATAGATCGCAGAAAGGAAAGTTGAATGAGATGAGAAGCGAAGTTCAATTAAGTAGCCTTGGGGTACCACAAGGTTCTGTTTTGGGTCTCATCCTATTCCTAGTCTACATAAACTCACTTTTCCATCTCAACCTCAAAGGCTATCCTACTGCTTTTGCTGACGATGTTGGATTAACGTATGGCCTAGATAGTCCCCTAGATCTTACTTCTGATATAAATTACGATATATGTACATATAGTAAGACAATCGTTCGATAAACACAAACTTATAATAAGTTGTAAGACTAAACTTATGTTTTTTAATCTATCGAGCTCTCCCAACCCAAAACCGGATATATGTATGTTTTCACGCACCAAATTGTAACAGATTTAAATTAGATCTCTGTAAGTGTGCAAGTAGTATGTTTGGGCAATTATTTTTTAATGATGAAAGTTGTACTGACGATTGTTTTTTGATAGAAAATGTGGACGAATTTAAATATCTAGGACTCTTACTGGACTCAAATATGAAATTTACTTCTCATGCTTTGAAGAAGTATTTTATTTCTACGCTCAGGCACCTCTATTACCTGCGTAATATATGCTCAATGAAGCTACTAAAAACAATTTACTATGGTCTTTTCCATTCTAGGCTTCAATACGGTATAAACTGCTGGGTAGGTGGCTATCAAAACAAAATTCAACCATTGTTAGTTTTGCAAAAAAATGTTATCCGTAAAATCTGTCGTAAACCTAGTAGACATCCGAGTTATCCTTTATTTTGTGATTTAAAAATTCTTCCTGTTCGTCACTTATACTGTTTCAAGGTTTTAAAAGCGTTCTTTATGAAGTCTGGCAACCGAAATTTCCGAATCATTTCCACCTATAGCCTGCGTACAAACTCCCTTAATACGTTTCATGTACCTATTTTCCGTACCACTGCCTATAGAGACTTTTACTTTATAATGTGTTATCGTTTATTTAATTTACTCCCAGAAGAAATCAGAAAAACTCACACGCTCAAAATATTCTTAAAGCGCTTAAAAAGTTGGCTGTTACTCTATGACTATAAAAGCCTGGACGCTCTCATTTCTAACATTTTGATATAATATTTTGATACTAGCTCTATTCCAAGTTAATTTTGAGTATGTTGTTTATTTATCCAGTTCAATTGAATTAAATCCCAAATGAAATATAATGTGCCGAATATATCAATTTATTAAAAACTTCTTTGTAATACCCCACCCCACCTATTGTATAGTGCCAATGAAGGGGCATTCAACACTATTGATTTACATTGTAAAAAATGTCGAATGTCACCAATACGAATAAATAAATAATAAAAAAAAAAATAACAAAAAAACATTCTAAATAAGTGTTAGTAACGTTAGTAACCTACATGATAGTGTTAATAAACTACGTGGTGGTAGTGGTGCAAAGGTAATCATCACCGACCGTTGAGCGGAAGGTCTGTAGTTCAAGTCTGACCATAGCCAAGAACAATTCAAAAACACCAGTTGTGAATGAGAGATGATCAAAAAATGCTGACGAAGGCATAACACTGGCAGTATAAGATCACTTCGAAATTCATACTCTGCGTGTGCAATCAATATAACATATTAATGGTATGGAATAAAAAAAAACAAAAATCTGTGTAAAACAGATTCTCTCGAATCCTAAGACAACCACTCCCGGAGAGTAGTGAACGATCATTTTCGACACAAACCATATGCACCCCGTCCAGGTTATGTGACAAACATCCTCAGAGCGTAACTCTTGAACCTGCACGAATTATAAAAAAAATAAAAAAAAAAGGTTTGGAAATGTTAAATCAGAAAAGTCATCCAGTGTTATAACTCTACGCTGCAGTTAATATATTCTTATTTTTGGTCACGAACTTGTCCCTGCTTTATCCTTAAATCATGTGGTCGGACGTGACACCTATTGCTCCCTTAAAACTTCTCAGTATTAGTTTGGAAACAGTCTTTCAATCATCAGGTTAAGACGACAACGATATTCTTTGGTATTCTTTGTTATAGGCTTAAAGCATCGAAGTCTTTGCAAAATACCAACATTATTGTCACCAATTCACGAATCCTACAAGGGTGGTCCGATAAGTACTTAGCCTCGCCGCCAGATGGCGCCAGTATCGCAAGAGCAACTTTCTTTGAAACCTACCACGTGTAGTACATTCTAGTAGACGGCTACTGTTGAAATTTCAGCCGGATCGGACTCGTAGTTTTGTTTTGACCGCGTGTGAAGCAGGAGTGTCCACGGATTTTAGAAAAATGGAAAAAGAGCAACATCGGTCGGTGATTCGATCCTCGTTTTTGGAAGGGAAATCACGCAGCGAAATCAAAGAGCGTTTGGATGCTGTGTACGGTAACTCTTCTCATTCGATGGTGACCATCAAAAATTGGTTTAACGAGTTTCAACGTGGTCGCACGTCCGTTTTTGATGAGACACGTCCAGGTGTTCCGAAAACGGCTACCACGCAGGATAACGTGACAAAAATCCACGATCTCGTATTGGCAGACCGCCGATTGAAGGTGCGAGAGATAGCTAAGATGGTAGGCATTTCAAAAGATCGCGTGGGTCATATCCTGTATGATATTTTGGGCATGAGAAAGCTGTCGGCGTGATGGGTGCCGCGTTTGCTCACTCCGGACAACAAGCGCAACCGTGAGACCACTTGAGAGCAGTGTTTGACGCTGTTTAAGCGCAATTCGAAGGAATTTCTGCATCGTTTCGTGACAGTCGACGAAATATAGATCCACTGGTACACACCAGAGACCAAGGAACAGTCGAAACCGTGGACCGTGGACCCGGCTAACGTGCTTCGAAGAAGGCGAAGACTATCCCATTGGCCGGAAAGGTGATGGCCACCGTTTTCTGGGATTCACAAGGTGCGATCCACATCGACTACCTGGACAAGGGTGAAGCGGTCACAGGGCTGTATTATGCCAAATTATTGGGCCGATTCGACGCCGAATTGAAGAAAAACGACCCGACTTGGCGAAGAAAAAAGTGCTCTTCCACCATGGTAACGCACCTCCAAATTGGCCAAATTGGTCGAATTGGACAACGAACTGCTGCCCCATCCACCGTATTCTCCAGATTTGGCCCCGTGCGACTTCTTTTTGTTTCCAAACTTGAAAAAGTCACTCGCCGGGCAGAAATTTCAGTCGAATGAGGAGGTCATCGCCGCCACGGAGGCCTACTTTGCAGACCTCGAGAAAACGTATTTTTCAGACGGGTTAAAGAAGTTGGAGCATCGCATCAAGTGTATCGAGCTAAAAGGAGACTATATTGAAAAATAAATCGCCATTTCTCCAAAACTTTTCTTTTTCTTTCGTAGGCTAAGTACTTATCGGACCACCCTCGTAAAGTCCTTCAAGCAAATTCAAAATTAATTTGAACATTTTTTTCATCATTTTAAGATAAGTGCGCCACATGAGGCTAAAAGAGATAATAAAGACATACTTAACTCCTTTTATACATTAGAGCAGCGCCCTGATTAGCAGCTAACAGAGAATAATGAAAGTCATTGTGAACCTCTTTCCCCCTGTTTGTTCGATTGTCCCCATATTTCCAAAAATTTCAAGGCACGTTTCACTACTTTCAACAAATTTGTTTTGTCAAGTAGCTGTTTACTGGTCTATTTATATTATACATATTAATTCACGAGCCAATAAACTATGCAATATCACGAACATTGCACTGAAGGCAAATGAATTAAATAGCCAACTCGAAGAAGAAAGGAACTTCTTTGTTCTCCCAGGAGGCAACCCACTCCTTTGTTGTAATATTGAAAACAGCAGTTCTAATATAATATAGCCATGCGGTGGCATTAAAAACCGCTTCAACTAAAGTGTACAGTCGACTTTGGTCGCGCTTCTAGTACTTTAGAACCTATTTTAATCCTTTCCTTGTGCGTCAGGCTTTTTGAGGAAATCCCACTTTCAAGCAACAATAATTCGCTAAATAACTTTACCAATAACGCGAGTAGTCCGTCATTAGTAATAGTGTGATTAGGCGCCTGACTTTCACACCTCCTTTGTGTAAAAGCCGCTTCTCTCAGTGTTATGTGCTAGTTATTTGAATTACTTGAAGCATGGGTGTCTTAAAAATAGAATTAACTAGCGGCATGTGATAGGTCGAGTAGAAACAGATAATTGCAGAAGAGTCATGTGACTCGGTTCAAAATAGGCCTGCACGAAAAGTTCTTTGAATAAACTAGACCTTAATGGGACGAGAGAAACAAGTCTAAACTAGATAAGGTCTAAATAAAAAACATCTGCAAGTCATTCCCAAACAAATTAATTCGCACTTTCTTGAACTAGTTTACGCTCCACAAGTTGGACTTCGGCTCAGTTAAGGCCATTTAAGCCTTCGTCTTCCCGCTGACGCCACGTGTACCACCCACTAACGGACTGATGCTTAACACGTTTTACTGATTACCTGTCTACCCGACTCGGGACCGGCCAAATCTTCCTAACCAGATATCTAATTGCCAAAAAACGTGCTGTTGACGATAAATTTTTCCACTTGTCTCCTACTCAGCCACACATGTGTACTTATTGCTTATGTGTATATAACATACTCCAAGGTGCTTGCATTCTGACTGAATTTACGACTTAAAAATAGTCAGCTTTGGAGGGTGGAACGCACTGAGCAGTTTTCCTCCATTACTACATGATTTTCCTCTCCTGTTTTATTGTTTTCCAGAGTTGCTCTTGCAACTAATTAAATTATTTTTGGGTTAACAACAATTTTGTTGTCTCAAAACGGCTGGTCACGATTTAGTCGGTCGGTGGAGATGTTTTAACAGACACGAATCAAAATATTTCGGAACAATGCGAAATGTTTAGTGTCAGAAGACTGGAATTTGGCTTTTCTGGGAAATCTATTAAAACGCTTTTAACAGAGGTTACATTTGAATTTTTATCGCTGAATAAACAATACTATTGACACAAGATCATCAATTTGTCTGTCTCATAGCACGAAAAGCACATGATGTGCGATTATATTCGAATACCAATTCTTTTGTTCTTTCTTCTGGTTCTCTAGGTTCAGTACCAAATCTTCTCTACCTTCTACCCAGTTTAAGCTAGTAAGCGTTTTCTTTAGACCAAACCTATTCATATATGCTCAAAAGTAGTCATATCCGAGTAGAAGCTGGCTTAAAGAAGATTTTACTTCTCTGCAGCTCAGGTCCATTCACTTAAGGATCACTTTATAGACTTGTCCCATTTTTCCTGAGATACTCTCATGCATCGGTATTTTCTTCTGGCTTAAACTAAAGCCACGGGTTCTTAGATTTTGACCTCATTGGACCCTTGAATGTCCTTTGCCTTAATATCAGCTAGCAGAATTCCCATACGGATAACGCGACTTCATCATATCAATGCGCATACATTATGGTTGACTGTATCTAATCAAGTACCTGGCAGTTTTAATTGCTTCTCTTTTCTCGCGACTACTTGCTAGTATTGCTTCTGTTTTATGGTCTAGCTCTATCCCAATATCGACAATCATGATCCGCTTCACTCTTAGGACATATTCGTTGCCAATTTTCTTCATTTCAGTAGACAGGTCCTAATACCGATCCTTGTGGAATTTCGGCAGGCATAAAGAACTGCCCTTTGGTTGTTTTTTAAGGTTCCTTCTGCTATCTGTTATAGCACTCAAATGCAAATACTGCTCTATTATACGGTCGGACAGACAACTTAGATGGCGTTACAGCTCATGAAGAGCCAAGCTTCTCTTATTCGTTTATATTGTGTGCGATTTGTTTTTCACACAAGTGAACGGGAGTTACAGTTTAATGTCGATTCCTGAAACCAGGGGGTTTTGCCAGTACCCCGCCGCGAAATAAACATTCGATGTCATTGATGTTATCGGGACCTGAACACGCTCATCGCGTGTCAGCGGCCGACACACTACTTACTACGCCATGGTGCACTCAGCTTTACTCCAGCGCTATGATTACAGGGTGGAAACCATTTCTCGAAATGGTTTAACAATGGCTTAAGTACTATTATGCTTGTACTAAGAATTATGACACTATCACGGACTTAAGGGATGGCACTATAAACCCCTGGTTTCTGGAGGTAAACACAGCTTCGACGACCAATGTTAATACAGCATCATGTTTCTTTGGATCTATCGTGAAGTTACTACCCGCGTAACATCCACTGACTGATTCAGGCGACTGATTTGAGAGTCCTCCGGCTTCATCAAAGGGCACTTCTAGTCAGTTGCATATAAATCATACCAAATTTTTACTATCCAATCGACATGTAGGACGGTATGGAGAGAGCTCGCGTGGTACAATAGTCTTCCCTTTAGACAACAGCACCAGACAATACTTTTTTTACGGAGAAACGTGTTCCACCCTAGACTAAAGAACAATTCAATCCAGATACTGGATTTTCATGCAAGCTTCAGACTTTAGATCTAGCCCATTAAGTCAAATCTTGCGTGGTTCCTTCATGGTAACTTAGCTGCCCGAGGTCGTAATGGAGGAGGTACAAAAAAATTGAAAATGTATACGCCCTGTAGTGCTTATGGAAGATCCCATTTCTCGGCTCCACAGCTACATTCTTGACTGGATCTTGATGCAAGCAGTTGATGCGACTTCTGATCTACCCTATTAAGTCAAATCTTGGGTGGTTCCTTCGTGGTAACTTAGCTGCCCGAGATCGTTAATAGAGGAGGTACAAAAAAATTGAAAATGTTACGTATACGCCCTGTAGTGCTTATGGACGATCCCATTTCTCGGCTCCACAGCTACATTCTTGACTGGATTTTGATGCAAGCAGTTGACGCGACGTCAGATCTCATTTTTACTGAATCATCTCTGTAAATTCAGGCTTTTGGGACATCATGCACTTCCTGCATAGATTCTATGACATTTATTGGTGCTTGCGGTGAGAATAGTCCCGAAACTATTTTTTACATGAATGCATAATGACTATTCTGAGACGGTACACCTACCCATACATCTGCTTGATCGCAGGGTGCCATCAATATTACATTTCCGTAATGATGTCCGTATGCCTAACTTTGTACTCGTGTTATAGTATACTTGAAGATATGGTGAGAGGGTAAATGTGGAAATACCTTTTAGCTCTATGGCATTAGCTAGGTACCTCTGCTATCTCACACTAGAAGATTATTTTGTGTAAATGTTGACCTTAATAGCCTTTTAAGAGAGTCCAAATTTGAGTCACCTTTTCGAGGTATTACCTGGTAATGCAGTAATAACCCGTGTAATGTTGTCTTCCAAGGCTGCAATTGACATTGACTTACAGGCGTAGACGAGCATTCCCATAAAATATCGTCTATGTTTTCGTGTACTCAGATTCGGATTTTCTATGTAATCCGAGACAAGTTTTAGGATATTTTTTCTCAAACATCCGAATTCTTCCCATTAAGCTGAATTTCACATTGAGTCACACGGGACATTCATAGAGGAGGTCGTGGTGCAATGCTAATCATTACCGACTATTGAGCGGAAGGTCTGTAGTTCAAGTCCGTCCATAGTCAAGAACAATTCCTATACGGAAAAACTGCGCAACAACATCAGTATTAAATGAGAGATGAACAAATGCTGACGAAGACATAACACTCTCAGTATAAGATCATTTCAAAATTCATGCTCGGTGTGTGCATTTTCAATATAACACCTTAATGAGATGGAAACAAAAAAAACTGTTAACTACCACCAACGCGACAAATTCAGTCGAATCTCTCAAATCCTATCTAGGACAACGGCGCTCGGAGAGTAATGAACGAATCTGGGGGCACGGCAGTGCCCCCGCCAAGTCGAGCAAAAAAGCGGCACGGCCGTACCATTCTTTTCTCGAAGCAGTTCGGGCCATTTTCAACCCCCTATAACTTCGTTGTGGATAAAGCTAGAAACCTGAATTTTCAGTAACCAAGCAGGCATCGCATAGACACGGTATATTTCAAATTTCATTAAATTTGAACCAGTAGTTTAAGAATTATAACTAGTCAAAGTTTCTTAATTCTGTCACTCACTCACTCACTCACTCACTCACTCACTCACTCACTGACCGATCATCAAAACTCTAGGGCACTTCTAGCAGACATAGAAGCTTGAAATTTAGAATACAATTAGTGTTTAGTGTATAAATCAAGGAAAAACTAAAATATTTTGCAATTTTGGTCCAGTTTTCTAGATACACCAAATATTATTACTAATAGGATAGTGTCTGCATGTATCCTTTTTCTAGATGGCGATTAACTCCTAAAAATATGCAATGCAACAATCAATTTGCGGTTGGGGAATTGGGTTTAGTGGTCAATGTGGTTCATGTATTTGACGGAATATAAAATAAATATGTTTATTATGTACATATATTTAATAACCATTTTATGAACTTATAATTAAATCAATTTTAAAACAAATTGTATGTCCGGTGTCAGAGTTGGAGACTACTAACTTGTACAGTTTCGCTCAAAATTACGATATTGTTAAAACACGCCCAGTCTCCTCTAAAGTCTAGTGCTACGAGATAAATGACGGTAAAAAGTTCCTGAAAAGAAGAGATAACCCATATTTGATCAATCACTATTTCTACGACGGAGAACAAGTACCAGAGAAATATTTCTTCTCTTTATTCAAGCCATGGCGTTCCTTAGATGAACTCAAAATGGGGAGTGATACTTACACGGAGGCCTTTAATTTGGCGAAAGAAGATTTAAAAGAAGGAGTCGATTATGGTAATTCAATGATAGAGTCAAGATATAAGATACAAAAAGCATGTGAAATGATAGAATCTAAAGTTGCTGAGATAAACGAAGAAAGGGAAATTGTTGATGATGACGATGGTCCTGAAAACCCTTTAGACTTTGAAGCTGCAAACGCAATGGATGACTTTAACAGAATCAATCTGGTAGAAGAAGAGCAGACTGATCTTCAAAGTATGATCGCAAAACTTAATGCCGATCAAAAAAGAGTCTTCGATATGATCACACATAAAATGGACACAACTGATAATAACGCTGACCTTTTACGCTGTTTTGTGAGTGGACTGGTGGCACTGAAAGAGCTTTTTAATAAAAACTCTGAAAGTTTGGGTTAAGATGTATTTAAACAAAAAAGTGGCAGTTAGTGATCCAACAGGCATAGCTGCATTCAATGTGAATGGATTGACTATACACAGACTATTGCAGCTGCCGGTGGAACACAAGCAAACACCGAGGTACAAGCCACTTTCCGATGAAGTGCTCCAAGTTCTGAGATCAGATTTGAAAGAAGTAGTGTTGTTTATCATAGACGAAGTGTCGATGATATCCAATGTTACTTTAACATATATTCATTTACGCTTGTCTGAGATATTTGACACAAGCGATGATCAGAATTGGTGGTTTGGAAAAAAAACATCTTGTACTTTTCGAGGATCTTTTACAGCTTCCGCCGGTAATAGAAAAGTCACCTTTTGAAAAACTCTCAACTGCTGAAACTAACAAGTTGTTAGGTTCCCTCAGTATGCCGAATCTGTGGATTGAACTGTTCGTATGCGATGAACTTACTATTAACATGCGACAGCTCAATGATTCTAACTTTGTTGAAATGCTAAATAGAATAAGATTAGGTGTGACTACACAAAAAGACCGCGACTTACTCTCGACTAGATTAATAACTCTAAAAACCAATTCAAATGAAAACAGATTGATTGAAATAATTGACCACCTCTCGAAACTTCCTGATGATACCGTTTGCTTATTACCTACAAAAAACATGTGTCAACAAATAAATACTGCAATGCTTAGATCTCTCCCACATCCCGAAATAAAACTTACAGCTGTAGATAGCATAGATTGCCCCAGATACCTAACAAAAAGAGCTCGTGAATGCATAAAAAATTATGAAGACGATGCTTCTATGACTGCGGGCCTAGAAGAGAACATAATTATAAAAATAGGAGCAAGAGTCATGTTAAGGCGAAATATTGACGTGAGTCTTGGTTTAGTTAATGGTTCTATCGGTATAGTGCAAAGAGTAAAGGTTGATCCGGAAAATACAAAAATAATTAAGAAAATATACATTACATTTGATAAAGAACAGGTTTACGAGCTTGGTCCGGTCAAAACTAAATTTGAAATTATTAATAGAGCTTATGTTCATCGCGAACAGTTTCCTATATGTATAGCCTATGCTATAACTATACACAAAAGTCAGGGCCTAAGTCTAAATAATGCGCTGATGGATATCGGTTCTGCAGTATTCACATCCGGTCAAGCTTACGTGGCACTTTCGAGATTTACAAGTCTGGGCGGCTTACATCTAATTAATGTCGACTTTGGAAATATTAAAGCGCAGGAATCCTCAATTTGTGAATACAATAGATTAAGAAGCATTTACCGTCCAGACTTGATAAAAATTGTAACATCAAAGCCGCCGAGAAAAACCCATAGAGACAGGGAGTGGGCTTTGAGAAAAACTGCAGCTGAAGCTCAAGAAGTAGTACCGGAAAAGAAAAAGAGGAAGACAACCTACAAAAATAAGAAAAGCTCATAAGACACAGAGTGGGCTTTAAGAAAATCTGTTGTTGGTATTCAAAAAGTAGAAGGTACCGGAAAGGAAGAAAAGTAGGACTATCTACAAAAAGAAATGAGATGCCATCAAAAACATAACTTGTAAAAAAAACCAAGTCTCGCAACTCAGTTCTTCTATCGTAAAAAGTTGTGAGATCTATGTAATACCAAGTCGGTTAATTTATTCAGCCCCTACTTAAGGGACCTTCTGTCTTAAGTTATTACGTAATTAGCTAACCTAACAACATCTTATAGTGACCATATTACAATAATATTAAAAATCTTTTATTTTTTAAATAAATAGTTTGACTTGGCAATCGCACTAAACAATCTAATTTAATATAATATGTATTACTTGTGAGATGCATGCGATGGACAAGTCAATCTATTTATTTAAAACATAAAAGATGTTTAATATTAATATGGTCAACCAACGCGACAAATTCAGTCGAATCTCTCGAATCCTATCTGGGACAAAGGCCCTCGGAGAGTAGTGAACGAATATCTTTGACACAAACCATCTGCACCCAGGTTGAGTTAATTTCGTGGGGGCAAACACTCCCATTTATTGAGCTTAATTCAAGCTAACTTAATCTAATCTAACTTATTAGTCGAAGTAAGGATTCGAATTAATACTTGTATTCGAATGTATAGGGGTGATAAATGAGGTTTTCCATAAGCGGGCGAATTCACCTAGGGATAGGGATAGACTGAAGATTTTCGAGAGAAGGAGAGAGAGGGTTGATGAGCCTTTTTTTTTATAAATATGGCAGGGAGACAGACGGGTGCAGGAGTGAATTCATCATTAAGTAGATTTAATTTGTTTTTGATGACATGCGAATCGACTGTGCAAGGAAGAAATGGTCCAATGGAAAAATTTGGTAAATTAAGAGAGATCTGGAACAAAGGTCTCGTCGGCGAAAGACTGTTTAGAAAAGGAGGCGAAAATTTGGCGATAATATTGAGGTCATTCGAGGTTTGATCATGGAAGGAGAAAGAGGTAGGATAGCCATCGGGTTTTCTTTTGTAGTTAACAAATTGAAAGAAAGACTTTCATTTATAAGATTGGCTTGCGTTTCAGTTAAAGAGCGTTGATGGAGGGAATTGTGAAGAGCGGTAAAGTGGAGATAGCTGTCCAGGTAGTTATTGGGTATATAACTTAATTCGTGCGGTTTTTTTTTCAAAATTTGAACGTTTATTTAAGAAAAACATGTACATGTACAACAATAGTATTATTCAAAGTATTGCCCATCTGAAGCTATGACTTTTTCCCATCTTTCTGGCAATTTGTGGATCCCATCCCAAAAGAACTGCGCCAGCTTGGCAGCCAAGAATGAATCAAGCCAATTTTTGATATTCTGCTCTGATGTGAACCGTATTTCAGTGAGGGCGTTCTGCATCGACCGGAACAAATGGTAGTCAGAAGGGGCAAGGGCTATAAGGCGGGTGGGGTAAAACTTCCCATCCACTGTTTTCCAAATAGTTCTTAACAGGAATAGCATAGTGGGGCCGAGCGTTGTCATGATGGAAAATTATTGCCTCGTGTCTGGTCGCATATTCCGGGCGTTTTTCGGCTACTGCTCTCTTCAAACGGATTAACTGTGTTCGGTAGCGTTGTCCACTGATGGTTTCAACTGGTTTTAGCAGCTCATAATACAGCACACCCTTCTGATCCCACCAAATACAGAGCATTACCTTCGCGCATTGGATATTCGGCTTTGCCGTTGATTTGGCTGGTTGGCTGGTTGGCCGGGTTTCACATATGATTTTTTGCGCTTGGGGTTGTCGTAATGGATCCATTTTTTCACTAGTAACAATCCGATGCAAAAATTACTTCCTTTTGTGGCGTTCCAGCAGCATTTCGGACATGCAAAACCGCCTTTCGACATCTCCCGGTTTGAGTTCATGTGGAACCCAATTTCCTTGCTTTTGAATATATCCAGCTGCTTTTAAACGTTTTGAAATGGCTGCTTGATTCTGCGAGCTCCTCTTGTGTTTGGCAACAATATTCATAGAGTAATGCTTCCAGTTCTTCATCTTCAAACTTTTTTGGGTGCCCAGGACGTTCATCGTCTTCCAAGCCAAAAAACCACTTTTGGCACGTTCGCTCAGCTAGCGCATGTTCACCATAAGCTTCCACCAAAATACGATGACTTTCGGCAGCAGTTTTCTTCATATTAAAGTAATGAAGAAGAACTCCTCGCAAAAACACTTTTTCAGGCACAAAGTTCAACATATTTGAGTGAAAAAAAATTATTGTTGTTTACGCTTCAAATAAATGACATATACTGAAATGACGTACAATTACAGTAGCTTTCCAACGCATGTTCCAATGGAATAATAAGAATGGAATAATACAAGTTACGCCATCTCTTAGCAAACCGCACGAACTAAGTTATAGATCAATAGAAAAGTCATTAGGGGATTTAGTAGGAAGGTAGATTGTCCACTGCTTATTTCTTTTGTTTCTTAGAGAACGGAACCTACGATTGTACCAGGGTGGGTAGGAGGTTGTGTGACAAATACAATAAAAACGTAACTCTTGAACCTGCGCGAACCCAATAAAAAAATAGGCAATCGGGGCTGATTAAGGCTGATATGCAATCTCTAACGTGGAATCAAGTTTGCTGCTATGAAACAGCTACTTTGCCAGAGCGAAAGCCCAGGGGCCTTGCCAGAGCAGGTCGGATTACTTGTTGGAATATATGTAAATAATGTTCTATCCAGATCCGAACAAATCTAACTTTCCTTCGCAGAGGTGTTCTAAAAAAAGAGTTTCCGATTCTTAAATTGAAAATCAACTTTTACGTTGTAACAATTGATGAACTCTGCAGAAGAATGACAATGACGTTGAAGGTCGAACCTGTTCTGTACGCGAATTAATGGTCCGTGTATATTATTGAATGGTGAAGAGAAACTGTCAGACAATTGCGATAAATGCTTAAAAGGATTTGCGACTCATCGTCCGTTATTTCCGTCCACTGTTTATTTCAGTTTTCTATCTTGCAAAGCTGAGGCAGAGAAACTTTCCTATATGTCCGTCTGTACGCATGTGTATATCATATATGTATGTATATGCACGAGTGAATGTGAATTATTAACATGAGTTATAATATATCTAGTATTCTTATATATCCCATCAAATACATGAACCGTAATGACGAATAAACCCAATTCACCAACCCCCATTCACTTCGCGCACGTTTGAAGATATATGACATGCGTACGGACAGACAGACACACAGACAAGTCTTCACATAATTTTGCAAAATTCAAGGTAGAAGACGTGGAATTGAAGCTAGCTCCTGGTGACCTAATTCCACCTTGTTTGAGGTTTGAGTAGAAGCCACGCTAGCATATTTTACAACGAATTTTCTACCGGTTAACATGTGAAAAATCATATATGGCATTGATTTATTTATGCCCGACCGGCTGAGATAGTAATAAAGACCATCTAACCAAAGGGGGTCGAAAGCGTTTTCCAAGTCAATCAGACAGGTTCATGAGACTAGTTTCGACGCGGCATGAATAGTGACAGCTCTCTCCTTTGACAGTGATAGTCATCTAGGCCACCAATCAATAGGCAATTTGTCCAAATTTTTCTGGCGCTTTAAAATTTTTTTGTCTGTTCCTTTTTTGAGCTAAAGAAGCCATGGTGCTAGCCGGGCGGTGATTAATGTAGTTGTTATCATTAGGCCTTCGTGGTATACTACTTTGACTTCATACCTGTTACGCTTGAACCATTTGATGAATATTTGGGCCGCAACTTCTGTCCTGGTTGGCGACTAACATACATATTTATTCCGTAATTTTACTCTGGTATTCTATATTTTGTTGAACGACTTCCTGTTTTCTTATATTTTAAAAGGGTTAAACCTGGTACTTCTCGTTGGAGACCTGTTCATCAACTTTTGCACGCGTTCCACGTGTTTGTACCAACTCTTTGGACTTCCGACTGTGCCAGTATTGGTATCACGATCTTGTGCATCTCCTCGACTTGGGCATTATTTCACAGGAATCCTGTTGCTATCAACAAATATTGTACCTTTTAGGTCCAATCCATTTGGGGTTGCCAAATGTCGTGGCTTGCTTCCTTAACCTGTCGATGGCTTCTGCTCTTTCTGTACTTTTCGTCGGATAGAGCCACCTGAATTTCAAGGACGCTTCTAGTACGACTAGATGTGCATAGCTACTAAGTCGTTGACTGGTGTACGCGCTATCAGTGACTGCCCCTCTTCGATGCTGCGGTGAACCCCAACTTTGCATTCAAATTTGTACCCTTGAGGAACTTTCAAGTCCTAGCTTGGCAATCTCTCGATATATGCGTTATCTGATCACATATGACTGCAATAGCTATCTGGATCACGAACAGCATTTTCTGTAATTAGTAATACGTCGGCATAATACAAATTATATTCTACCTTGTACCTGATAGCAACCGAGCCGTAATTGCATCTGTCAATAACTTCCCACCAATTCATAGCGATTCCCTACTGGTACCAAGCAAGTCACCTATTATAATTAAATTAAAACAAAATTGACTCAATTCAATTCACAGCCTACTTCTAACCGGGATACCTCAGTCGAATCTAATTCAGAGTGCAAATTCTGAATCGAATAACCTTTGATCGCATGCGAAAAGTCAGTCAGACCCCTGATGAAAACCGATCGTGAGACAATTAAATCCCCATTGGCACTCGCGTCTAATGTGTCAAAGTGACATCATCCTAAAATCAAATTCCAGCCCAAAGTCACACGAATTACAATGATCAAAGAAAGTTACTGATAAAAAAAACTCATAGATCGTGTCAAGTTATTATCAATGGAATAATACTCGTCTCCATTCTGAAAGTTCCAGAATCAACTATGGTGGTTGGGTGTAAACTGGAAAGTGGAAAGTGATCTAGATCGAGTATTCCTAGTTGACACAGTTGATGTGGCAGTACTATCAAATTGATTTTTTTATGTTATTGCAGTAATGACAAGTTGTACGTGTATATATAGTACTCGCATGTAAAACGAACTTGTGACCTGGTTAAGATACTTTTTGATGAAATTTGCATCACAAATAATTCCCCGCCATCAATTAGCACCAAATGGTCCAAGTAGCGTTCGAGAGCAGAGACAGAGAAGTGAGGTATGGATTGGAGTTTCTTCCCCCGTTATTTGGAGCCCGTTTACCGGATGATGGGGCTGGTTGATCGGTCGGGGCTCAGGCAGAGCTATTGTAGTGCGCATCAATGACAGCGATGATCGCGGGTTACTAGAAAAATCTGTTGTTATGGCGATTAGCATAGTCTCGCTCATGAGTATTTGTCGGAAATGTTTACCCAGAGACAAGCGTGTTGTGTGTTGAGTGTGTTAAGTGAATGGGTTTGAGTCTTTAAATACGCAAGTCCAGACTGTGGATTAATTCAGTTGTCGGCACAGTCCCATGAAAGCTACTTGATACCTTCGATTGAGTCTAGATACTGTGATTTATATTACATCTTTTACCCTTATCCGTACTTGAGATTAGAAATGGCTGGCCAGAAGTTGATTATTGTGAGTTTGAAGTGAAATGGTTTACCTAATTACATTCGAAACTGATTGTGATTTTGTTTCCAGATATTTATTGTGGGCCTGATCGCTATAGTTGCCGGCAAGCCCTTGTCGCCGGATGTATTCGAGGCCAGAGACGATTTAAACCCGAAGCCGATTGATGTAGTGAAGAGGCAGAGCAATGATGTAGCTGAGTTGAGTGGTCAAAAAATATCGCTCGCTGCACTTATCGATAATATCGAGAGTGGTTTGTTCCAGACCGCCTTGAGTGTTGGAAACGTCGCTAGTGATCCAAATGCTCAGGTCCAAGAAGTGACTTCGCATCGAACTATCAATAAGCGATCGACAACAGAAGAGGATGATAGTGTCACGAGTAGCCCAATTGTTCTTGTACAAACTACCGAAAAGGTCGAAGCAGCTGATGCAGTTCCGGCCCATGTAGTCATCGATCGAGTAAGTGTGTATAAAGCACCAACAGACGGAGCACTCTTGTTCCCTACCTTCCACTTGCATGAGGCAATAGTATCCAGTGAAACAGGCGATGTTGTCGGTGAACACGAGGAAAATGCTTACGTTGTGACAACTGTTGATGGCGGTTCATCGGAGGAGTCCTCTGACTCCACGGAGTCGAATCAATCTTCATCATCCTCATCGGAACAGAAAACATCGTCGAGTAGTACATCAACAACTACCAGCAGTAGTTCGTCTGTAACACCTACTCCGTCACCATCTCCGACGACTGTAAAAGGAACATCCACCTCCCCAGCACCGTCCACCACCTCAGCCAGTTCCACGTCAACGACCCATTTGCCAGCCAATGACAAGGAATCTGCCGAAAAGGAACTCAAGGAGAAAGTAGCTGAAGTCGAAGCGGATCCAGTGATCCTCACAGCGCGCGTTTAAGCTCATCACAATCGATGATCCTCGAACGTGGGCCAATCCTGTCTTACGAAAATACGTTCCAGTATTTTATTTTTCTACCATTATCAGTGCGAATGTATGGGAAGTTTTGTGATACGAATGTTTTATTATTTTCCTCTTTAACTTTAAGTTCCTTTTTGAATAAATTAAATATAAATCGAAACGGAAATGATTTTTTACTAAACGACTGCGCTATTTCGAATACCTAAGTACGAGTATCCGACTATCTGAAATGTTGTCAATTAGCATACAATTGCTAAATAATTAAGCGAAAAACGTACAGCATTGTGAACAGACGATCCCATGACATGCGGTGGAGCCTTCGAGCGCGTTACGTGCGATGATGTTGATCTTGAACAAATTTCCCGTGCTTACCTGTTGGCGTTTTGTTTTACGCTCCACCTGTCTTCGCTTGAGGAGGTACTAATTCGACAGCAATCGTTTCAGCGTTATCGAATCAATACCATACCCGGTGGTGGTGGTGGTAGAGGCTTTCTACTTGTTCAGCTGATCACGGGGTGATCGGACAATTAAGCATTGTTTCCGAATGTGGGACAGATTAAAAGTCATCATCGAGGCTATTGCGGGGATTGCGTGTTGGGGGAGTTTTTGTCTCTATTGACCATCGGTTGATTCTATGCTTTTGTGTGACAATTTGTCAGCGGAACATTGTAAATCAGCGTTAAGTGGCTGGATGTATTCATTAGATAGACAAGCTTAGAGACGCGATTAAAAATTATTTGGAAATAAAATCGAAGCATCGTCTATTGGAGTTGTTAGTTAGTTGGTCATTTGAGTATGAGCGTAAGCAGGAAGTCGAGAAACTATTAGTCATAAGTTAGGTTTAGTATAACCGATAAGATAAAACAATTATTATACATAATGTTAAGAGCAACACCAACATAGCGATTTGTAACAGGTGCTGATTGCGACGAGTTTGCCAATTCCATTCTCATTTCTGAGGCCTTAGAGTTTATTTTAATTCTCGGATCCAGTTAATATCTGAATTTGATTCCCAGCGAAGCCTGTTGTTTGGCGATTTTGAGTGCCGTCAAGCGGAAAAGTCTAATGGATCCTAAAGATTTCGATGGCCATTGTGCCGACGAAATGAAGCGCTTGATTTGCTCGAGCTTTTGAGAAAGGTGCACAGTTCTTTTGGAATGTCCAGGGTATTTGGCCTAAATGTTTGCATGGCCAAGGTTTCAACACAGCTTCCAAGACAATTTCGCGATAAAAGATTATTTTAATTGAAAGGTTGAAAATATACCTATAGACTGTCGGCAGTCCTTGCGGCCAAAACTATCAAAAATGGTGGTGCTTGCTTCCTGGAAGCCATATCATGTTGTTTGTTGACATGTTGGTCGGTGACAATTGGTGTTCTATTAGAGAAGCGATGCTTGGTAGATCAACTCTAAACTGTTTGACGAGGTGTGCATTAGTCTGAAGGATCGAGCACTTTTTAGAACTCTAAGACCTTGAGTTCGAGCTCATTTTTCGAAATACATATGTTGCACCTGTTCTCAAGATATGTTTAGCTCAGTGAGAGATGAATCTTCTTCTTCTTCTTCTTTTCCTTTTTTTCCCCGGCGTTGTTATGGTCAGAAGCGTAGGAACATAACCTTCCCACTTTCCTACTGGTCCGCTTGTGGGGTCCGCCGGTTTGACCTTAGAAAGTAGCGGCAGGCTTCCCGGTTCCGGATTACTTCATCGCTGAGGCCAATCGAATGCTGGTGTTTTTGCATTTGTTTGCACCAATTATTTTTCGGCCTGCCTTTTTTGCGTGTTGAAATTGGAACGTTGATTGATAACGCCTTTTGGACGGGGTTCAAAGGATCTCTCCTTTGAACATGGCAATGCCAACTGAGTCGGTCGCGCTCTATCTTTCTTGTGATGGTTTCTTTTACGTGGAGGATTCCTCGGATCTTTGAACTTCTAATTCTGTCACGCTTTGTTACTCCCGCTGTCATGCGAGCATCTTCATCTCAGCTGCCGTTAATTTGCTCTCATACTTTTTGTGCATTGTCCAGCATTGTGAACCGTATGTGAGCGCCGGACATACAACTGAAGTGTAGAGCCTTCCTTTCAGCTTAGGGGGCATTTTTCGATCACAGAAGATGGCGGAGTTTTCCCGCCACTTCATCCACCCTATGCTTACGCGATGGTTGATGTCGTCATCACAAGTTGCTTCTTTATTAATCATAGATCCCAGATATTTAAACTTTTCACACTTGGGAAGCACTCTTCCATTCAAGTAAATGTCTGGAATAGGCTGATGAGGGTCAGAGAACCGGCAGCACAGATACTCTGTCTTCTTTGAACTAATACGATACCCGTGTCCCTCAAAAATGTCCACCCACACATCAAGTGCTCGTTGTAGGGACGCCTGATCATCACTTATAATGGCTCCTTCGTCAGCAAAGAATAGCTGGTGCACATTGGGGTCCGTCACTTTTCCTTCAAGCAAGCAATCAAGGTAGGTAGGTAGGTAGGAGTGGCCGCCTGATATCAAGATGCCAGGCCCAATTAGCGCTTATGCGCCGTTTTGATGCCACCACTCAGTGACCTATTGTGCTATTATTGGAGTTTCATATCCATCCTGTGGAATTAAGGAATTTGATGATATTGCAGAATCCTATTTCCCTGAATTCTGATAGGTCGTCGAAGGAGATTTTGCCGAGTAGGCGCTGTCTGGTTCTAGCTAGAGCCGGACATTCACACAGGAAATGGGTGAGAGTTTCCTTTTCCAGTGGATTCTTGCAACTTCGGCAGTAGGTGTTGAATGGGATGCCTAACTTAGCAGCGTGGGTACCGACAGGCCAGTACAGTACAGTACAGATGGCTACAATTCTGGCAATCTCTTGTCGGGGTCTGTTAGTTAGGTCAAGGGTTCTTTTCCTGTTATAGGAGGGCCATGTTTTCCTTGATATGACGCAGTTGCTAAGACTGCACCATCTGGAGTTCGCCCTCGAGAGAAAGTGTTGTAGAAGGTTTGCCTTGACCAGTCTGATAGGGGGGAGTACTGCCTCCGCCAAAACACAGTCGAGGGAAGAGCCGTGCCTTGCTAAAGCGTCAGCCTTTTCGTTTCCCTCTATTTTGCTGTGGCCAGGAACCCAAATGAGAGTAATGTTGAAATAGTCTCCTGCACAGCTGATTACATCCTTACACTGTGCAACTTATTTTGATTTTATGGAGTGAGAGTCGAGGGCTTTGATAGCTGATTGGCTATCAATATGTATATTGACATCTCTCTTGGTAATAGGATAGCGCGTGAGTAACTTGCAAGTTTCCTTAATCGCCAGTATTTCCGCTTGGAACACGCTGGCCGAGTCTGGAAGTCGCAACGATTTGGAGATATTCAGTTCCGCTGAGAAGATACCCGAGCCAACCCCACACTCCATTTTCGAACCGTCGCGTCGGTGAAAAAAGCTACCTGATGGTTCTCAGAGTGCAGTCCCTGTTTCCATGCCATCCTGGATGGGAAGTGAACATGGGCGGCTTTATTTGGGTTGTGTATGGGTGTCGTGAAATCGGTTGCAGTCGTGGCCAGGTCACTAGGTAATAGGTCCAGCACCTTGCTATGACCGTATGGTTTAGATGACCCAGATTCTCTGAGTCTAATGGCGCTACAGGCTGCATTATATCTGATAAAGAGGTCCAGAGGGAGGAGGTTTAGGAGTACGTTAAGTGCCTCGGTCGGAGTAGACCGAAGGGCACCGGTTACCCCGATACTGGCCGATCTCTGTACTCGGCTTAGTTTTTTGATGTTGTATGCCTTACTTAGGGCAGGCCACCATACGAGCGCTCCGTAGGTGAGGATGGGGCGGATGACAGCCGTATACATCCACAGCACCATTTTGGGTCGGAGTCCCCAGCTTTTGCCGAAGGTTCTGCTACAGGCATAGAAAGCGACACATGCTTTCCGTACCCGATGTTCAATGTTTATCTTCCAACTGAGCTTGGGGTCTAGGATAATTCCTAGGTATCTAGCCTCGGAAGACAAGGAGAGTGACTGGTTGTTGAGTCGAGGGAGATTAAAGGCCGGTGTCTTATATTTGGTGGTAAACAGCATCAGTTCTGTTTTACTCGGATTGACGCTTAGGCCGCATCCTGAGGCCCAGGCGCTTAGCTTAGTCAGAGCTCTCTCTGAGATTTCGCTAATTAGCGAGGGAAACATTCCCGATACTAGGATGACCACGTCGTCAGCATAAGCAACCGCCTTTATTCCGATTCTCTCGAATTCTATCAAAATTTTATCGATAACCAAGAGCCATAGTAGAGGCGATATCACCCCACCTTGGGGTGTGCCTCTATCTACGGTCTTAACTATAGTGGTCTCTGGGCCTGAATGATCCTAGTTCTGAGCATGGATATGATCCATCTGCTAACAAGTCCCTCTACCCCTGCCGTGGTGAGGGCTTCTTGGATCGATTCAGTGTGAACATTGTTGAAAGCACCTTCTATATCTATGAAGGTAGCTAAGGTAAATTGTTTATGGTGGATGGATTTTTCGATTGTCTGCACGACTTCATGCAGGGCGGTCTGAGTGGACTTGCCTTTAATGTAGGCGTGTTGGGACTTCGACAACTTTGTGTTTCCTAGGGAGCCGCGGATGTGCCTATCCAAGATGCGTTCGAGGGTCTTCAGGACGAAGGATGTGAGGCTGATAGGTATGAAATCCTTTGCGGATTCATGACCGCGCTTGCCAGCCTTCGGGATGAAGATACATCGAACTTTTCTCCAGGCTAGGGGGATGTAGTTGAGTTTCAGCGAACTTCGATAAATCACCGTTAGCCAGGGTATAACCTTGCCCAAATTCTTTTGTAGCATTAAAGGTAATATCCCGTCAAGTCCCGGTGACTTGTATGGGGGGAAGCTGCTGATGGCCCAAGATATATTATCGGGGTTGATGATCAAATTAGCATCGTCCCGTGGTGTGTGCTGCGTATGATGAGGGACCTGCGTAGTAGTCCCGTAGTCTTTACATCCGGGGAAGTGGGTGTTCAAGAGAAGTTCCAGGGACTCTTCTGTGGAATCTGCCCAAACACCGTCGTTACGTCTAATGTAGGATGGATTCTGATGCTGTTTGGATAGGATTTTGCCAGCCTGGCAGCATCCTTTAGTGTTTCGATAGACTGGCAGTACTCTGACCACGCCTGAGGTTTGGCTTTGCTAATGGCCTTTTTGTAGAGTTTAAGGCAGTCTTTGTAGGGTTTCCAGTATCTGTGTCTGTGGCAGATGTTGAAGAGGTCTCTTGTCATTTTCCTTAAAACGGAGAGATCCTCATTCCACCACGGTGGGAAGGTTTTTTTACTGTGCTTAACTGGGCACGAAACTTTGAAGGCCGTGACCATGGCCTTTTCAAAGGTCCTAACTTTCGTGTCCAGTTGTTCTACCGATTCCATGTCTGGATGGGGTAGGTTATTGAGTTTGGAGTTAATGATCCTGCTGAATTTTTTCCAGTCAGTACGTTTAGGATTTCTGAAGGGGATGGAGGGGTCGGCACTGAAATTCCCATTGAAGAGTATCCACTTGTGGTCTGCGAACGATTTTAGATTGTATACTCTCCAGCTGTCGACCCTATAATTGGTGGAATTGGAGATTAGGGTTATATCAAGTACTTCCTCCCAACCGGGATGTGCTTCCGAACTCGGAAATACAAAGGTTGGGGAGCTACCTACATTACATACATTGAGCTTGGAGGTTATTAAGAAATCAAACAGAGACTCACCCCTTTCGTTGATTTCCGAACTGCCCCATAGAGAGTGTCTGGCGTTGGCGTCGCATCCAAGAAGAAGGGTATCCTTACCCTTTTGAAGTTCCCTGACCAGTAGTTGCACTTCAACCGGTGGAGATGGCATATCGTGCGACATATAGCTTGATGGCTCGGCTGGCCAGAACCTTCCAGATTAACGACTGTTAAATCTTCGGAGCTAAGGTGGGGACATAAAAAGGCTTTAATATATTTCTTAGCTAATATACAGGTTCTGGGCTTATCGGTTTGTTTTTTGTAAAAAATGTTGTAGTTGGTGTCGTTGAACCCTCGGATAATAGAACCGTTTACCCAGGGCTCCTGCAATATGCCAATGTCAATGTTTTCCTCCCGCAGGAAAAAAGGGGTTTAGTGAAAATATCTGCTAATTGATTATTTGTACAAACATATTCAAGTTTGAAAACGTTCTCTGCGAATTTTTCGCGAATGAAATGGAATTTCACTTCGATGTGTTTGCTGCGCTTATGAAATTCAGGATTCCGCACCAACTTAATTGCACTTTGGTTGTCAACATAGAGATGAGGATGGCATAGGGATGAGGACAACACAGTTGAGTAAGCAATTTTTCGAGTGGACGCTTGAGCCATATTATTTGTTTAGCTGCTTGCGTCGCTGCCATATATTCGGCTTCCATAGCTGATAGAGCCACACATGATTGCCTCTGCGATGCCCACGACATCGGTGACTGACCAAGTAAGAAAACGTACCCACTTGTTGAACGTCGTGTATTAGGATCACCGGCAAAGTCTGCATCGCTGTAACAATTCATAATTAATTCAGAGTCTTCTTAAAAAAATATACCATAATCCAAAGTCCCTGCACCGTATCGGATAATACGTTTCACCGCTTTTTCGTGCTGCATAGTCGGATCTTCCAAATGTCGACTAGCAATGCCGAGAGCATAAGAAATGACGGGCTTGCTTCCGACTGCTAAGTACATGAGGCTGCCCACAGCTTCACGGTATGGGAAGGTCGTTTCAACGCATGAAGCTCTACCATTGCTGTCTTTATAGATTGATGTGTCCACTGGTGTCGTAACTGGCTTAGCATCAGACAACTTGAACTTTGCAATGATTTTTTCAGCATAGCTTCTTTGCCGTAGGAAAATTGACCCATTGGATTTCCGTTCAATCTCCATTCCTAGGAAGCATCGTGCATCGTACAAGGATCTGCTTCTGATGATTTCAATTTGAATGACCGAAGGAAAGTAGTAATTTTGTCATTCCAACATCTTGCCGCCTGTTTCAAGCCATATAGACTTCTTCTTAGTCTGCACACCCGCTCAGTACCATCGTCAAAACCTTTCGGCTGTCTCATATATATTTCTTACTGCAGGTCACCGTAAAGAAAGGCTGTTTTTATGTGGAAATGTAGTGGAAAGAAATAAAGGTAATTTTCATACCTAAGGCAGGTAAACCATCCCATACTGCCGCAAAGGACTATAGGCCAATTAGTCTCTCGTCATTTCTATTAAAAACCTTGGAGAGACTCCTTGACCTATACATCAGAGGACTCACAAATTCACGAAACTTATGCAACACTCAACACGCCTACCTCAAAGGCAGATCAGTTTAGAGTGCTCTGCATAATGTTATCCGTGAGATTGAGGGCTCGCTGAACTTAAAAGAGTTTACAATGGCAGCCTTCCTCGACATAGAGGGGGCCTTCAACAATGTAAACACAGAGGCCATAACAACAGCTCTTGAGGACATAAAAGTAGAAAAATCCATTGTAATCTGGATTGAGAATATGTTGAAGAACAGAATTATCAAAGCACGCCGGAAGCAGTTTTGGACATGATTCTTCATCTCCTCGCCCTGGATCTATTCATAAAAGGCTACTAAGAGAGTCTTCTCTGTGGAAGCAAGCGAACTATAGACATGCGGCCATACTTAAGATAATAGACGACCTGGGAAGGAAACATGATTTTAGTAGCCTCGCAGCTACTACCGACTATATTCCCCCCCCAAAATGACTTCTTTCTCAGTATACCTATCCTTTTCCCCGACAGAGAAGAGTGGCTATCAAACGCCGTAATCAACGACCATGAGATCACCCTCTTCATCGACGGATCGAAAATGGACACAGGCACTGGGGCCGGGTTTTACTCTGATACCTTACACAAACAGGAATCATTCAGACTCCCTGATCTGTGCAGCGTGTTCCAAGCAGAAATCCTGGCAATAGAGAAAGCAGCCAAACACCTACAGGTAGCCGATATTCCACCATCTGATATCACCATCTTCGTAGACAGCCAGGCTGCACTGAAGTCAATAGAATCCTGTATAACGAGATCAAAGGCTGTCAAGAAATGTCGCGACTCACTGAAGTCCATCAGACACCATAAAGTTAAACTCTGCTGGGTCCCGGGCCACAGCTCAATCGCAGGGAACGAAAGAGCAGACGAACTGGCCAGGCAAGGTTCTGAAATGGACATCAGCGAAGCGGACACGTCATTGCAACCACCGATCAGCGCATTATACCGGATCATAAGCGACACAATCATCAAAGAGGCCAACTCGTCTTGGCTTACAAGAAACGACAGCTACACGACAAGATCATCGTGGCCAGAGCTCAATGTCGGAAAAACAAAGAAGCTCCTGGTTCTGGACCGTAACTCGATCCGTATGCTCGTCGGAGTGATCACAGGACACTGTCCCATTGGAGCAATGCTCCGGAAATGGGACTCGGGATCCAGCGATCTCTGCCGGAGCTGCGGCGATGAGGAAGAAACTGAGACGATCCAACATCTGCTCTGCCACTGTCCAGCTCTACAGAATCGACGCCTAGTGTCGCTAGGCCAAAGATTTTTTTACAGAGATTGCGGACGTGGCTAATGCAGATATATCGGATCTTCTAAGATTCATCAAGAGCACGGGGTGGTTTCAGCCACCACGTGATAGGACAGGTTAATTTTATGTGTACCCACACAAACGAAGGGAATCACAATTGGCCTCTTGGCCTCCGAGTGAAAGTGATGTCTAACCATCACACTCTTGTAGTATTTCTCTGATAGAAATGGATATGCCGTCATTTATTGTAAGGCTGTCAAAATCGAAGTAGGCACTACTGAGATATTCATTGATTTGGTTGAAATTTGCTTTGTGGAAGTCGTAAGACTCAGCCGCTGGAGGAGAAGTGTTCAGTGGTAGAGAGTCGTGAAAAAATTCAAGAAGAAAAGAGGATGGTAGCTGTCGATGGCTAATAAGGAAAGGGGACAAAATGAAACAGAGCAACTAAGGGGTCTGTTGTGAAAATCAGGTCAAGCTGTAATTTGAGATGCCACTAACTTGGCTAAGGTTTGAATCGGTAAGGCGATCCAAGAAGAGACATTCTTTGACAGTGGTGGGATTAGTGACAGTGTAAAATGATTTATCGTCTGATGGAAAGGAGGATTGAAATCACCAAAGAGAAGGATTTCATCATGGGGACCCTGTAAATCATTTATGCTATCAATCGTATTAATGGCGAGTTCATAGGATTTAATAGATTGAGATGCTAAGATATGAAAGCAGATGACATAGAGCGCTTTACGGGGCAGTACAAACTTGATTGAAACGAAGTCGAGATACGGGGAAAAGGATATTCTAATAAAGGATGAGTCGATTAAATTTAGGACGGCTATTATAACGCCGTGCAGGGTCGGGTTAAGAATATCCCTGCAGCGATACCTCTCGCTTGTCGTAAAAGGCGACTAAAACAAAGGTAAGCAAAAATCACATCTAGGCAATTTAGAAAACACCAAGGTGAGCCTAGGGACACATTAAACTGCCCCACAAGTGTGCATGCAAATCAGTGGGTTGACACGACTGGAGATCACCGGTGTTGTAAGAGTAAGATCAAACAAAAAAATATGGAGCATGCCCGTGTCACAAAAAAAAAAAAAGGTCAAACCGGTGTACCCCACAAGTAGACCAGTAGGAATGCAGTTAAGTGGGAAGGTTATGGTCCTACACTTCTGACCATAACGACGCCGGAAAAAAGGGAAAAGAAGAAGAAGAAGATTATAACGCCACGACAAGGGCAACTATCGGTAGGTCGGCTGAGGTACTCGTCGCGATAGACGTTAAATTTGTAAGAGAACAATTCTTGGTTATTTATGCTAAGCATGACACTATTGAAAGACTGCTTGGGTTTTAGAGCGAAGACCTCTTACATTCTAATGATTAGAAGGTGAGAGGAAGGTTAGCATGAGGGGCAGGAAGAGGGTGGAAATTAGGGGCTTTAAACAGGTACCATAGAAAAGCTTCAAAATGCGTAGAGTAAATTCCCACATTGTATGACTGAGGAACATATTCTTTACTGTCGGCATTTCCAGAAATACGATTTCGATGACTTATTTCTAGAATTAATTTTCCCTTGGACGGGGTGTAAATCTTATTTTTGCTTAATTAAGGCCTTGAGATGAGTGTATCGAAACCCTTGCAGCGCTTTCATTTAATGTAAAAGGGGAATAGTTCTGGCCTTACTGAAGGCAGTTAGCTCTTGATTAGTTGCAGATGATTTTAAGCAATATGTATAAACCTGGCTATTTGGGTGTTTTCTCCTTAGTAATTGTAATTGGGCCGTTTTTGTCTGAAGCCATATTACTAAACATTTTGATAGTAAATCTAGAGCTGTGCGGTATTTTGTTTGATGAGGCAAACTATTGGATGACAATATTTAAACATCGAAACGCGCATTTGTTGCGTCATCTTGCCTATTAAAAAAGTATAAAGTGTTTACTCAACAGTCGTGTTCAGTGCGTGTTAATTTTTATGGTTCATTGGATTGAGTTGTGCCTCAACGTCATATAGATTTTAAAAGTAGTATTTATGAGACTTAAGAGCTGTTATTACATATATCTTTTTTTGGCCAATTGGCATCATGAACCCTTCAAGATAACCTGTTTTAATCTCACGGGCAGTTCTGTATTATGTTATCTTGTAAAGTCATGAATTTGACTCAATTCTCAAAATGAGTTTATAGACTTCGATTGACGTTTAAATAACAGATATTTGACATCGGATATTTACGCTATATTGTTCGCATATAATTACTGCAAGCGAGCAATTACAGAAAACAGCTAACGTCCTCCATTTCCACTCCCAGCTACCCACTAAAGCCACCGACCACTCGCCCGTTTCCGATCTTATTGAAAGTAAAACTATTTACCCGCTTCACGCTCACTGAACACCGTGTGTTAATCTAGTGCTTATTGTTGTTTTTATTTACACGAATGCTGGTGATTAGAATGAGTCACTCTGACTAATGGATGTGAAACACGGAACGCTAGTTACTGCGACCAAATGAAATGACATGCACTACGTCATAATGCAGCATTAATTCATTTTCGTAGAGAATTGTATCTCATTGCGAACAATGAAGAGCCGAACGATAAGATATCGACTCAGGGCTGATGACTAGCTTTCTATTTTCAATGAAGATTGATGGCAAATTTGGTGAACAGGTAGCTGAAAATTAGAGGAAACGGTGAGGCTCAGTCGATTATTGAGAGCTGATTATCGTCTCTTATCTGGTAGGGCATCGTACTTTCATACTATTTCCTTGTCTTTCTTTCCGTAACCGGCGGCTTGGGGGCAATTGAGCAGAAAAACTCGTGGACATGGTTGCGGTTGTTGGAGCAAGGGTAAGAGCTGGTGATTATGCAACGTTAGTAATAAATCGTGTGGGTACACCACTAATTATCGCGTGCAACCGCTGGCGTTAAATGTGTACATTAATGCAGCCATTTCTGGATATAGACATTTTTCAGAGATTGTTTTGCAGTATACTCGTCAGTGCTTTGGCAATCATTTTCGATGCAGAAAAAGGCTCCGGGCCATAATTTTTCTATATCCTTCCGACATACATAGTTGTCTGGAAGTCTGCAAGTCGAAAAATCTTAATCGTTCCTTATAACTCCGATGACCAGATCGAATACAGAACAACCTTAGGGAACATATCTAAATTTTGGGGAGAAAACGAATACCAAATCGGAGAACGCCTCGTTGTTAGATGCAGTCCACGAGTCGACCCATTTTTTTGGAACACTAATTAAAAGTAAGCTTCTGCCCGGACAGGCGATGAGTCATCGATCGGAACAAGTTACAATTAGAAGGTCTGGAGAATATGGTCGGTTGAGTTCCTACTTACTATTTGAGCGTTTCGGAGCGACCGGTTTTGCGAAATTTCTTTATCCTGTCTTTCGGACTATTCCGGCTGTTTTCCTTCAAAACGCGGCTCAGGCAATTTACTGTAGTCGATCGCGAATTACAGTGATAGCTTCGGAGTAGGTCATACCCTTCTAAACCTCTCTGAGCATGAGCATGAATAAATGGATATTTGGCTTTGCCGTTGATGTTGAAACTATATTCACTTGAGTTCCGTACCTCAAAAGAAGAAAGGAACCCTTATAAGATCACTTTGTTTTCTTCTCTAGTGACTATTCGATGTAAATTAAACGAGCTGGCGGCTGGACTGATATCACGCTCCTTTGAGTTCCAGGACACATTAACATAGAGGGGATTGAGAGGGCCGATTAGTTAGCCAAGCTCAGGGCCATCTTAAACTCCCCTATTGAAACTGTGGGTTTGTCGCCCACTGTGTCTTTGAACCTTTTCAAAGCCAATCGTAGGTGGGCTAAATCAACTAGATACAGGATATAGAGGAAAACCTGGTCATCTTAATAAAAAAGAAAAAGAAAAACAAACGACCTTTTTAATAAAAACCGCCCCAATATAACTGGAATCGTGGCGGTCAGTACGGGCAATCGGTCTATGGGAACTTGTGCTGGCAGAATAGGCATCCGGCCTAACACCCACCTATGCCCAGGTAGCACCTTGTGGGAATCTCTTAAACGTGTAAACTACTTTCAACATATTCCAGAGCATGCCCATAATAAATCTCGCAATTTAAGGTGATGAAAACAATTCATCTGAAACAAAGTTCGATACACTCGATAAAGTACCGTTGTTATTCACGCTCCAACAAAATGACAATTACTGAAACTGCTACCTAATGACAGCTATTCCACCGAAAATATTTAGCGTAAATAATAGACGTAATTCAATGTACTCGTATTATACTATAAACACCACGAATCAGTTCCAAATCCTAACATAAGGAATTGATTGAATTAGCGAGGAATGTTGATATAATCTTTATTAGCAATGGAAAGTCAAAGGAGTAGTTAGTGGAAAACCCATAGGATAAAGACCCCCAGGAAGGTCATGCCGTAGATGGGAGGACATTACGTATAAGCATGGACCGAGAAGAGTTGAATCAGAACAGCGAAGCATGGAAGGACGACACTCATGACAGGAAGGTTTGACGACGGGTTGTCAACGAGGCTCTGAGCTGTCGAGTTTGAGAAGGTACGCAGTTTCATCAGCAATAATATAGTGAAGAAGGTAATGGACGTAGTATTTTACAACGACCGAATGTCAACGGCCAAACGGGGTCCCTGTTATAGCTATGTACTTCTGAACTTACTCTGTCCTATGAAAGATAAACATGAAAAGGTAAAGGGAGCGTTTTACGATATAATGGATGAAATTATTTAATAATTTCTCAACCCTGGATGTGAAAATCATGCGGAAGCGATATATAGACTAAAAATAGGAGAAGATAGTCGCCGTTCTTCATTAACCGATAATGGCCTTAGGACAATAAGTTTCGTCAGCTAAAAAGATTCAGACCACATCCTAATAATCGCCGAAATTAAATGCCGATTCCAAATTCACAGAAATGGAACACAGCAATGTATAAAAGAATTCAATGTTGAAGCAGTTAAAGAGTTAAAGGACCCTCATATGCACTTTCAACACCAGGACGAAATGACTAACCGCTTCGCCCTATTAGATGCCATGAAACAAGACAGGTTAACAATAAAAAGTGTTGTAAAGGAAGTAGCGGAAAGCAGACTAGGCAAAGCCCCCAAAGTACAGCCTTGGTTCGACGAAAAATGCGAGGAAAAAATTAAAGCCCATAATGGGCTGAGACTTCAAGCCCTGGAAAATAGCGAACAGTTCACGCGTACAAGATATCAAATCCTACGAAAGAAAGTCAGCCATATCCTTCGGGATAAAGAACGACAATGTTTGAGGCTTGCTGAATTTCAGGAAGAATGTGAAGGTAAAACACGAGAACAATATATACAGGGCTAAAAATGCTCTTCGAAAAGGATAGGCTAGATAAGGATTTATTCGTAATGATAACGGAGAGCATATTTCTGATTACGAAAAAGTTACAGCCCAATGGTAAACGGTGTCATCCACACAGCAGAGATTCAGGCAGAACCATTTAGGAAGTAAAAGAAGCTGTCCATCGGCCGCAGAAATCGGCCTAATATCATCGGAATTAGTAAAATATGCAGGAGAAAAATTAACGGAGAAGTTACATGGGCTCGTCATATTTATATGGGACAAATCAACTATTCCCGAGGAATTGAAAACAAACCGAATACAATGCAACAATTACCGAGGAATATCGCTGATATCAAGTTGTTATAAGGTGGTGTCAAATATGACATCAGATGACAAGTTAAATGTTTTCTTCTATGAAATCCTAAAAAAAATATTTTTTATTTGCGTGGAGGTTCTCCTCCTTTATTCATTGAATGCTGCCTTAGATCTAAACTTAAATCTAACAGAAAATATTCTTAATGCTATGCGATGGTGGGAAGCGGGAGATATAGTAGTGGACGTGAACGAATGCGGTTTTTGTGATGGATGTATATTGAAGCTTTTGGGAAGATGTCGAATTAGGGATATGCAGCGTGTCTGCGATGCTCGCGGAACATGTGGGTGAAGCGTGCGATTTGTGCTGCGCGTGTGGAATTTCGAGCAGCGGTTGTTGTCATGCAATCGTATCCAAGAATTTGGATTCGTTGCATTAACTTTTCCCCTTTTAAAACCAACGTCCTCGTTGGCCTTTACGTTAGAAGAAGGGTATCTGGCTGATGCGCGATGGCTTTGCTGGCGAATGTTGCCCTTCTGCTCGCAGAGCATGCTCAGCGATCGTAGCTTCGATGGGTGTGGGAGGTGGTTTTAGAACGCTGCAGGCATTTCGTCCATAAAAATCTTGCTATTAATACCAAAATGGATGCTACGATTATTGTTGATGTTCCTATTTTTATGAAGAGGTTAATATTTTCTGTATTGTTAAGGTTCTTTTAGCATTTCGAGTGATAGGAATTCCTCGACATTTCCAGTAACTGTTGCCGGGTTTGCTCTTGGAGGTAAAGGTTTATATTTGGAAGCAATGCTGGACCTGTATGATTGTTGTCCCACGGTTATGGTTGAGTTGTCGAATCTTATTAGAAACGTTCCTGTTAGGTTTATGGAATTGTTGTCAGCATATTGGTTGAGAAGCAATATTCTGCTGGTAATTTTTTCAATAGTAGGGATGTGTTGGTTGTTTATACGGGTGCAATTGGGAGGAAAGGTTCGAAGGAGATTAGGGATGCAGGTTGTGTCATTAATATCTAGAATATTATTACTAAGGCATAAGGATACTGTGTTATAGGTTCTACACAGTTCTTTGATTATGTATATTTTGTTATGGTATTTCAAAATTTCATTACACGGTCGTTTATATATGGTTTTATATTGTTTAACTGGTTTTAATAACAATTTGGTACAAGATTCACAATGTAGATCTTCTTCTTCTTTTCCTTTTTTCCGGCGTCGTTATGGTCAGAAGTGTAGGACCATAGCCTTCCCACTTAACTGCATTCCTACTGGTCCGCTTGTGGGGTCCGCCGGTTTGACCTCAGAAAGTAGCGGCAGGCTTCCCGGTTTGGGATTACTTCATCGCTGAGGCCAATCAAATGCTGGTGTTTTTGCATTTGTTTGCACCAATTGTTTTTCGGCCTGCCTTTTTTACGTGTTGAAATTGGAACGTTGATTGATATCGCCTTTTGGACGGGGTTCAAAGGAACTCTCCTTTGAACACGGCAATACCAACTGAGTCGGTCGCGCTCTATCTTTCTTGTGATGGTTTCTTTTACGTGGAGGCTTCCTCGGATCTTTGAACTTCTAATTCTGTCACGCTTTGTTACTCCCGCTGTCATGCGAGCATCTTCATCTCAGCTGCCGTTAATTTGCTCTCATACTTTTTGTGCATTGTCCAGCATTGTGAACCGTATGTGAGCGCCGGATGTACAACTGAAGTGTAGAGCCTTCCTTTCAGCTTAGGGGCATTTTTCGATCACAGAAGATGGCGGAGTTTTCCCGCCACTTCATCCACCCTACGCTTACGCGATGTTTGATGTCGTCATCACAAGTTGCTTCTCTATTAATCATAGATCCCAGATATTTAAACTTTTCACACTTGGGAAGCACTCTTCCATTCAAGTAAATGTCTGGAATAGGCTGATGAGGGTCAGAGAACGGGCAGCACAGATACTCTGTCTTCTTTGAACTAATGCGATACCCGTGTCCCTCAAAAATGTCCACCCACACATCAAGTGCTCGTTGTAGGCACGCCTGATCATCACTTATAATGGCTCAATCGTCAGCAAAGAATAACTGGTGCACATTGGGGTCCGTCACTTTTCCTTCAAGCAAGCAATGAAGGACTGCTATAAAAAGCAGTGGGCTGAGGACGCTCCCTTGGTGTACACCGACTTTGATTGCGAACTCTTCGGTGACTCCTGCGGTGCATCTTACTCTTGTCGTTGCTCTCTTGTCTTCTTCTTCTTCTTTTCCTTTTTTATCCCGGCGTCGTTATGGTCAGAAGTGTAGGACCATAACCTTCTCACTTAACTGCATTCCTACTGGTCCGCTTGTGGGGTCCGCCGGTTTGACCTCAGAAAGTAGCGGCAGGCTTCCCGGTTTGGGATTACTTCATCGCTGAGGCCAATCAAATGCTGGTGTTTTTGCATTTGTTTGCACCAATTGTTTTTCGGCCTGCCTTTTTTGCGTGTTGAAATTGGAATGTTGATTGATAACGCCTTTTGGACGGGGTTCAAATGATCTCTCCTTTGAACATGGCAATACCAACTGAGTCGGTCGCGCTCTATATTTCTTGTGATGGTTTCTTTTACGTGGAGGCTTCCTCGGATCTTTGAACTTCTAATTCTGTCACGCTTTGTTACTCCCGCTGTCATGCGAAGCATCTTCATCTCAGTTGCCGTTAATTTGCTCTCATACTTTTTGTGCATTGTCCAGCATTGTGAACCGTATGTGAGCGCCGGACGTACAACTGAAGTGTAGAGCCTTCCTTTCAGCTTAGGGGGAAATTTTCGATCACAGAAGATGGCGGAGTTTTCCCGCCACTTCATCCACCCTACGCTTACGCGATGTTTGATGTCGTCATCACAAGTTGCTTCTCTATTAATCATAGATCCCAGATATTTAAACTTTTCACACTTGGGAAGCACTCTTCCATTCAAGTAAATGTCTGGAATAGGCTGATGAGGGTCAGAGAACGGGCAGCACAGATACTCTGTCTTCTTTGAACTAATACGATACCCGTGTCCCTCAAAAATGTCCACCCACACATCAAGTGCTCGTTGTAGGGACGCCTGATCATCACTTATAATGGCCCCATCGTCAGCAAAGAATAGCTGGTGCACATTGGGGTCCGTCACTTTTCCTTCAAGCAAGCAATCAAGGACTGCTATAAAAAGCAGTGGGCTGAGGACGCTCCCTTGGTGTACACCGACTTTGATTGCGAACTCTTCGGTGACTCCTGCGGTGCATCTTACTCTTGTCGTTGCTCTCTCGTACATGTCCATAATCACTCGCACGTAGGTTTCTGGAACTCCTTTTTGTCTTAGCGCTACCCATAAAAGATCTCTTGGTTGCCGGTCAAAGGCCTTCTCGAAATCAACCAACACCATATGCAAGTCCTTTGAAGAATCACGATGCTTTTCCATCATGATCCTTATACTTTGGATTGCATCTGTTGTTGATTTACCCGAGACAAACCCGCACTGGTCATCAGATAGTCGTATTATTTTCCGCAGTCGGCTATCTAATACCCGTTCAACGATCTTCATGGTGTGCGACATCAGCTTGACAGAACGGTAGTTATCACAATTTCGCGTATCACCCTTTCCTTTGTGCAAAGGAAGAAGATAGCTTTCCCTCCATTGATTAGGCATAGTGTCGCCTCTCATAAGTTTGGAGATAAGAACCATGAGCCATCTAGACCCGATGTCTCCCATCTTTTTCCAGAACTCAGAGGGTATCCCGTCCGGCCCAACAGCTTTTCCTTTCTTGGAGTTTTTAACCGCATACCGAACTTCTTCGACTGTGATGTCGGGTATTTCGGCATGATTCGGGGCGGCTCTTGGAAAGTACACTCGGGGAAACTGTTCGTTCAGAAGTTCCTCGCAATACTGTCGCCATCTGTGGAGAATTTTTTCGTCTTCCACAAGGAGTTGGCCTTCAGCATTGTTAATAAACTTTGGGAAACGAATCTCCTGAGCATTTCTTCTTCTCTGGGCGGCTATCTTAAAGATATTTGCTCCTTTGTTCAAATTGTTTTGTTGAAGCTCCTGGGTAGCCTGGTTCCTGTCAGACGCGGAAGACGATATTTCTTCCAACTCCTGATAGAGGCCTTCCATGCTTTTCGCTTTGAATTCGGCGCATTTTTTCTTCGCGATACCTTTGCAACATCTATATACCTTTTCACGGCGAGCTTTTTCCTCTCTATTAGTAGAAGAGCACTTTGACCAAGCTTGGAAAGCCATTTTCTTTTCGTGTATCACTGCTTTGGCTTCGTCTGTCCACCACCAGGTTTCTTTTGCGTGTTGGCAGTGGCCTTTAGATGTTCCGAGCAGTGATTTGGCTTTCTCCAGGCCAGATTGTTGTAGGGAATCCCACATGTCTTGTGCTCTGCACTCCTCATTACCGACCTCATCGATAATGGAAGAGAGGTAGTTTTCCATGATGGTAATAAAAGCTTCGCCTTTTCCTTTATCCAGCTTATACCACTTGATTCTCTCAGACACCTTCGTTTGCTGCTTTGACTTCTTTCTCGCATCCATAAAAAATTCAGTCAGGAGGAGACGGTGTTGAGGGGCGATCGCGTCTCCCAGGATCACTTTGCAATCTTTAGCTCGTGGCTTCATGAAACTGGATACCAAATGATAGTCTATTTGAGTTTCATTTCCGCCGCTGCTATAAGTGATCAGGTGCCGGCTTTGTTTGACGAACATGGTATTTAGCACTATAAGACCGTACGACTTGCACATGTTTAGGATATCTTCACCTGAAGAGTTCCTGGTGCCGTATCCCAGCCCTCCGTGGTAGCCTTCATAGTCTTCGCTTGTCTTCCCGACATGTCCGTTTAAATCTCCCCCAACAAACAAAAGCTCTTCCTTTGGGATGATTTTGACAAGGTTGTGGAAATCTAGCCAGAATGCATCTTTTTCTTTTTGTTCGCATCCTACTTGAGGGGCATATGCGCTTACGATGTTCCACACCTCACCATGCATCAACAATTTGAGAGCCATCAAACGGTCACTGGACTTTGAAATGGTTAAGACGTTGCCAAGTAACTCTGCCGCAAGGATGATGGCGATTCCGTTTTTACCTTGTTCCAATCCATAGTAAAACATCTTGTAGGCTTTTGTTTTAACGTCCAAGAAACGTGCCCGATTACCGGTGTTTCGCCATTTCGTCTCTTGTACGCACAGGATGTTTACTCGCCTTCTAACCATCATTTCTTCAAGCTCATAGCTGCGCCCACTCATGCTTCCAACGTTCCAACTCGCGACTCTTAAATGTGGCTTACGCCGTTGCATTACTTTGCTATCCCCCGGAAATCCTATAGCTCTGACCCGAGCATTTCTGCTCGTCCCAGGATCACGATCATTAGTAGTGCCTGGCGGGGTAGTGCTTTTCCTTTTAGCGTTCTTTTCCATAATGCTACGGTTTGACCGTTTTCATTCTTCCCTTCCTTTTTGACACGGGCATGCTCCAGATTTTTAATTTTTTTTTTTTTTGATTGATCTTACTCTTACAACACCGGTGATCTCCAGTCGTGTCAACCCACTGATTTGCATGCACACTTGTGGGGCAGTTTAATGGTGGTATATGTGTCCCTAGGCTCACCTTGGTGTTTTCTAAATTGCCTAGATGTGAGTTTTGTTTACCTTTGTTTAGTCGCCTTTTACGACAAGCGATAGGTATCGCTGCAGGGATATTCTTAACCCGTCCCTGCACGAGGCGTCGTTGCTCTCTTGTACATGTCCATAATCACTCGCACGTAGGTTTCTGGAACTCCTTTTTGTCTTAGCGCTACCCATAAAAGATCTCTTGGTTGCCGGTCAAAGGCCTTCTCGAAATCAACCAACACTATATGCAAGTCCTTTGAAGAATCACGATGCTTTTCCATCATGACCCTTATACTTTGGATTGCATCTGTCGTTGATTTACCCGAGACAAACCCGCACTGGTCATCAGATAGTCGTATTATTTTCCGCAGTCGGCTATCTAATACCCGTTCAACGATCTTCATGGTGTGCGACATCAGATTGACAGAACGGTAGTTATCACAATTTCGCGTATCACCCTTTCCTTTGTGCAGCTCCTTTGGAGCTTTCGCTCCATTGATTAGGCATAGTGTCGCCTCTCATAAGTTTGGAGATAAGAACCATGAGCCATCTAGACCCGATGTCTACCATCTTTTTCCAGAACTCAGAGGGTATCCCGTCCGGCCCAACAGCTTTTCTTTTCTTGGAGTTTTTAACCGCGTACCGAACTTCTTCGACTATAATGTCGGATATTTCGGCATGATTCGGGGCGGCTCTTGGAAAGTACACTCGGGGAAACTGTTTGTTCAGAAGTTCCTCGCAATACTGTCGCCATCTGTGGAGAATTTTTTCTTCTTCCACAAGGAGTTGGCCTTCAGCATTGTTAATAAACTTTGGGAAACGAATCTCCTGAGCATTTCTTTTTCTCTGGGCGGCTATCTTAAAGATATTTGCTCCTTTGTTCAAATTGTTGTGTCGAAGTTTCTGGGTAGCCTGGTTCCTGTCAGACGCGGAAGACGATATTTCTTCCAACTCTTGATAGAGGCCTTCCATGCTTTTCGCACTTGGAATTGGGTGCACTTTTTCTTCGCGATACCTATATCTATATACCTTTTCACGGCGGGCCTTTTCCTCTCTATTAGTAGAAGAGCACTTTGACCAAGATTGGAAAGCCATTTTCTTTTCGTGTATCACTGCTTTGGCTTCGTCTGTCCACCACCAGCTTTCTTTTGCGTGTTGGCAGGGGCCTTTAGATGTTCCGAGCAGTGATTTGGCTTTCTCCAGGCCAGATTGTTGTAGGGAATCCCACATGTCTTGTGCTCTGCACTCCTCATTACCGACCTCATCGATAATGGAAGAGAGGTAGTTTTCCATGTTGGTGATAAAAGCTTCGCCTTTTCCTTTATCCAGCTTATACCACTTGATTCTCTCAGACACCTTCGTTTGCTGCTTTGACTTCTTTCTCGCATCCATAAAAAATTCGGTCAGGAGGAGACGGTGTTGAGCGGCGATCGCGTCTCCCAGGATCACTTTGCAATCTTTAGCTCGTGGCTTCATGAAACTGGATACCAAATGATAGTCTATTTGAGTTTCATTTCCGCCGCTGCTATAAGTGATCAGATGCCGGCTTTGTTTGACGAACATGGTATTTAGCACTATAAGACCGTACGACTTGCACATGTTTAGGATATCTTCACCTGAAGAGTTCCTGGTGCCGTATCCCAGCCCTCCGTGGTAGTCTTCATAGTCTTCGCTTGTCTTCCCGACATGTCCGTTTAAATCTCTCCCAACAAACAAAAGCTCTTCCTTTGGGATGATTTTGACAAGGTTGTGGAAATCTAGCCAGAATGCATCTTTTTCTTTTTGTTCGCATCCTACATATGCGCTTACGATGTTCCACACCTCACCATGCATCACCAATTTGAGAGCCATCAAACGGTCACTGGACTTTGAAATGGTTAAGACGTTGCCAAGCAGAGCTGCAAGGATGATGGCGATTCCGTTTTTTCCTTGTTCCAGTCCATAGTAAAACATTTTGTAGGCTTTTGTTTTAACGTGGAAGAAACGTGACCGATTACCGGTGTTTCGCCATTTCGTCTCTTGTACGCACAGGAGGTCTACTCGCCTTCTAACCATCATTTCTTCAAGCTCATAGCTGCGACCACTCATGCTTCCAACGTTCCAACTCGCGACTCTTAAGTGTTGCTTACGCCGTTGCATTACTTTGCTATCCCCCGGAAATCCTATAGCTCTGACCCGAGCATTGCTGCTCGTCCCAGGATCACGACGATTAGTAGTGCCTGGCGGGGTAGTGCTTTTCCTTTTAGCGTTCTTTTCCATAATGCTACGGTTTGACCGTACTTCATACAACAAACGACGAAATGCGACGACACAAAAATTAAGACTTACGAGTAAAAGCTACAGACTAACAGACTTGTATAAGTATAGGTAAACTGGGGACAATGTCTAAATATATTAAACGAAAGGTATTTAAAAAAAACGAAAACAATTACGAGTCAATATTCAAAACAAATGCACTCACATAATGTATATGGTACTTGTAGATTTTAAATATCCAGTTTCAGTTCAATATCAAGTCTGAAAGCTGAAACTTTTACAAATCTGCACCCGGTGACATGCCACGTACTTATATTGTGTAGATTATTTTCAGCAAATCTACTCACATTTTACTTTGAGTAAAAACAATTAAAAAACTAAAAATAATCTCTGTTCAGATATCAACTTTCATATTTAGTAAACTTTCATATGAAAAAGATTGAAAATTACACCCGCAAAACTGAGTCTACGATCTGTCTCCGGGGAGCAGGTTTATTTTATTAAGATGAATATTCAGATCACAAGGCCGTTTGGTAGCTCACAGGTCATTTGACTTCGCCTCTGCTGAATTTTAAATTGTTTATATGTTCGATTAACGAAACTCTTGGACTTATCTAAAAAGGAGTTTAATATGGATTGGGGAATATCTAACTAAAAGAGATGTTTTTCTGTGCTATGTCCTGCAAGCATCATGGCAGTCCCTAACAGATTTCGAGTTCACACCATGATACTTTAGCGCTTTGAGTGCTACGTGATTGTCGGTAAGTTTATAGTTTTATGGTATCTCTGATACCAAACTCGAGATTGTGATGCATGTGTAGATAGCGTGCACCTCGCCTGGAGGTCACAAATAACCACACACTTATTACTGTGAATATTGCCAGCACCGGAAGAACGAGTTAATAATTAATTAACCAATCAATTATTGTTTCTCTTTTTTGTAATGTTACTGGGGGATTTTTCAATGTATTGAAAACACTCAGAGCGTGAACTCTGTGTCACCAATGTTTTATTCAGAATAGATTCCCGAATTTAGAGCTTAGAACATATTTGTATCTTACTCATTGGACTTATTTTGTGTACGAAAATTAAAATTTTTCTTCTGCCCTGTAAGATCGTCCCGTAAGACTTGCAATCAGAGAGGGCATTTCCCATTTTCGAGCTACCATTTGTTGAAAGGCTAGCAGGAGGTAAAGTGTGACATAATAGCCATATTAGCCTCAATAGGTAGTATGCCAGTCTGACAAGGCGACAAAATCTTGGCAAGAATAAGTTGAAGAAATTGTATCATTAAAAAAAAATATATTTTCTTCCTAGGGAAAGCTCGCTGTCAGTGATCGACAACAAACAATAATTCTCTCTCAACTTTAGGAAAAATGAATAAATCAAAATAACCACAACAAAGATGATTGAGAGGGATGTTACACCAGCGATTTATAAAACTTATTTGGCATCTTAACAGAAGTTAAATTGATAAATATAACAGATATTTGTTTCATTTAAAAACAAGAGTACAAAGGATTGTGATTTTATATTTATGTAGGTATATCTTCAAGCTGAAAGATTATTTTAGTATCTTTGGGGAAAAATGCGACTAAAACCCCCAATAGGTATATACAATTATATAAATAAATAATTTAACACCGACATCAACAGAAATAGATCATTAAAGAAATAATAAATAATGATAAATAAATGAATAAATAAACACAAACTTCGTTGACAACCCTTCGCCAAACTGTGTGCTCCTTCAATGTTTTGCTGTTCTGTTCCATCTCCTTTGTGTCCATCCTTATATGTATCATCCTCCCATCTATGGCGCGGATACCCTGGCGCTCTTTTTCCTTCTTTATTTTAATACTCATTGATTGAGCGGAGCGTAGCGGAGCGAGAGCAATCACCCACTTTTTGGCCTAGCGCGTGCATGTTTATTGGTTCGACTGTTCGTCCACTGTACATTTGTTCTACGTGTCCTGCCCTTCTGTAAATTTTAAAACAAAGAAAAACCTACCAGAGCCCTAAAGTACATAGTGCCAGAGTAAACTCGAAATTCCTACCAGCGCCCTAAAGCAATGCCCACGTAGTGCGTGGAAGCTCAGTGGTCCCAAGAACCCGGAAAAGAAAAAGATAGTAAAAAAAGTGACTTTACGTGAAAACTAGCAAGCAAGAGAAATGAAAATCAAATAAGTGAAAGAGAAAAACGAGTGAAAGAAAAACAAGTGAAAATTAAGAAACGGAAACAAAACAAAAGCGAGAAATCGTCGTAATTTGAAAAGTGGGAGGAAGGCGCCCAGGTAGCCTACAGCAAAAGGGACGAAGACGTAACAGGACTTCTGCCAACCCACCGAGATGAAAATCATCGGATTAACATTCCTCATCACCGCCAGCTACGGCTCGATCCAAATCATAGATTCCACCCTCAAAACCGGACTAGCAAAAATACAGACAGGTAATGTTAAACTATCCCATGAAATAGGTCTAGAAGTATTCCAAACACTAAAGGATGACATCATACAAGTGATTGAACGAAACATAAGCGTAAGCCATCCCATTTATCCCCATCTCATTTGCGAAAGAACCCAATACCTTATACCAAACTCAAACCCCTGAAAAGGAAGAGATCCTTGAACTTTTTAGGAAGCGCGTGGAAGTGGATCGCCGGAAGTCCGGGAAACCATGACCACGAGATAATCAGGAAATAGATTAACAATATATTAAAGAATGAAAATCAACAAGTTGTTATAAATAAGATATCTATAGAAAGAATTAACGAACTCAACGAAAACACACAACATTGTATCAGATATTCAATATAAAATCAAATTGATTAAGGGGGTAGTCTAATGCGCGCTACCTTTCTATTGTTGTCACCGGTCTTTTATATCTACGTACGGAGTTCCTGACGGTCAACTTCAATACATTACCTACCTGTGTATATATGGAATAGTTTATATAAATTTTTGTCGGGAATATATATAAAATCCTAGAACAAATTTAGCAGTACACTTATGATGCTCTGCCTGTCAACATCAAACAGGAAAAACAAAAAGAAAGAAAAAGGAGTTTTCGGGGAAATCAGTATACTGCTGAAACCGGTACCGAATTTGTGAGCTGAAAGATTAAAAGACAAGGGTGATTTTGATGTACCGATTGACGAAGGATTCAGCTACAGCATTCTGTGTTTCTCGCTAGGGCTTACAGCTTTGCAATCAATTTTAAAGTGCACATCCTCCAGCATTTGATGAAGATATAGCAATTTTTTTTAAGCCAATTTACTAAGAATTATCATCTGATGATCTGATACAAAGGTGCTTGGGAAAAAACACTTAGACCAACAACGAGTCGTTTAATAGTTGCATATGGAACTTGGGTCCAAACCATCATTTTGTTGGAAAAAAGACGCTGGAAATTGCTTCGTGGCCAGCTGCGTGTATGTTTAATGAAGCATTTTCACCCATCCTTAAAATAATGGAGATTTTTGGTACGCAAATTGGCCGAAACGCCTACTCGTATGCTGAGGAGTACGAAGGACGACGAATAACCCATTAAGAGCGATCCACGTCCGAGGCATCCGAAAAGGCAAGGGCTTTCCTTAAGTCACAAAAACTGGCAGAAAATAATGCGTATGAAGCCAGCGAAGGATTATTGTATGATTCAGGCATAGCAGATTAGTGTAAGTATAAATTTTCCGCGAAAATTCTGCTCTTGAAATTTTAAACTTATTTTTCTCGAAACATCATGGTCCTAAAAAAAAACTACTCAACCGATTGCTTTGAAATTCATATATATTCTTCTACTCATTAATGGTTATCGGCCGTACCAAAATTGCTTATTTTCGAAAATATTTTCTTATTTTTTTTAAACGATTTTTAACAAAAAAACGAATTTTTTTCTACAGTCCGCCATTTTTTTTTCAATGAAACTGATTAATTTTGGAAGGGCCGATAGCGACAGACCTACTGAACAATAATCCATTCGATACTTTTATTTCAGACAACATGAACAGCCGCTATTACCATGACCAGTGACCGGCTTTTTTTTGTGTCTAATTTAATTTAAAAAAATATATATAAAAATTTTTAAATAAAAAAAAACATTTTTTTTTATACAGTTTAAGATACAAATAAAAACATATAAAAAAATTCAAACGATTAAATATAATTCCCTAAATAGAGGTAACATTTATGCGTTCACATGAGACTACCCCCTTAAAGAAGAACTTATAAACATTGAATATGCCATACTTTTAGCTAAGAAGGGCATTGTACACTCGTATATTTCATCAATGACCGAAGTAGTTCAAACTAAAGAAATTTTAGAAAAAGAAAAAATACCTTTCATTAATATAGAATTAGCTTTAGAATTTGCTGAAGTGAAAATCGCTAGTAATTTAAGCACACTTATCTACATTATGAATCTTTACCTGTGCCGGGACGGGTTAAGAATATCCCCGCAGCGATACCTCTCGCTTGTCGTAAAAGGCGACTAAAACAAAGGTAAACAAAAATCACATCTAGGCAATTTAGAAAACACCAAGGTGAGCCTAGGGACACATTAAACTGCCCCCACAAGTGTGCATGCAAATCAGTGGGTTGACACGACTGGAGATCACCGGTGTTGTAAGAGTAAGATCAAACAAAAAAAAAAAAAATCTGGAGCATGCCCGTGTCAAAAAAGTAAGAAAACGGTCAAACCGTAGCATTATGGAAAAAAACGCTAAAATTAAAAGCACTACCCCGCCAGGCACTACTAACGGTCATGATCCTGGGACGAGCAGCAATGCTCGGGTCAGAGCTATAGGATTTCCGACTTAAGAGTCGCGAGTTGGAACGTTAGAAGCATGAGTGGTCGCAGCTATGAGCTTGAAGAAATGATGGTTAGAAGGCGAGTAGACCTCCTGTGCGTACAAGAGACGAAATGGCGAAACACGGGCACGTTTCTTGGACGTTAAAACAAAAGCCTACAAGATGTTTTACTATGGATTGGAACAAGGAAAAAACGGAATCGCCATCATCCTTGCGGCAGAGCTACTTGGCAACGTCTTAACCATTTCAAAGTCCAGTGACCGTTTGATGGCTCTCAAATTGGTGATGCATGGTGAGGTGTGGAACATCGTAAGCGCATACGCCCCTCAAGTAGGATGCGAACAAAAACAAAAAGATGCATGGATAGATGGAAGGCTAGATTTCCACAACCTTGTCAAAATAATCCCAAAGAAAGAACTTTTCTTTGTTGGGGGAGATTTAAACTGACATGTCGGGAAGACAAGCGAAGACTATGAAGACTACCACGGAGGGCTGGGCTGGGATACGGCACCAGGAACTCTTCAGGTGAAGATATCCTAAACATGTGCAAGTCGTACGGTCTTATAGTGCTAAATACCATGTTCGTCAAACAAAGCCGGCATCTGATCACTTATAGCAGCGGCGGAAATGAAACTCAAATAGACTATCATTTGGTATCCAGTTTCATGAAGCCACGAGTTAAAGATTGCAAAGTGATCCTGACTGAATTTTTTATGGATGCGAGAAAGAAGTCAAAGCAGCAAACGAAGGTGTCTGAGAGAATCAAGTGGTATAAGCTGGATAAAGGAAAAGGCGAAGCTTTTATTACCAACATGAAAAACTACCTCTCTTCCATTATCGATGAGGTCGGTAATGAGGAGTGCAGAGCACAAGACATGTGGGATTCCCTACAACAATCTGGCCTGGAGAAAGCCAAATCACTGCTCGGAACATCTAAAGGCCCCTGCCAACACGCAAAAGAAAGCTGGTGGTGGACAGACGAAGCCAAAGCAGTGATACACGAAAAGAAAATGGCTTTCCAATCTTGGTCAAAGTGCTCTTCTACTAATAGAGAGGAAAAGGCCCGCCGTGAAAAGGTATATAGATATAGGTATCGCGAAGAAAAAGTGCACCCAATTCCAAGTGCGAAAAGCATGGAAGGCCTCTATCAAGAGTTGGAAGAAATATCGTCTTCCGCGTCTGACAGGAACCAGGCTACCCAGGAACTTCGACAAAACAATTTGAACAAAGGAGCAAATATCTTTAAGATAGCCGCCCAGAGAAAAAGAAATGCTCAGGAGATTCGTTTCCCAAAGTTTATTAACAATGCTGAAGGCCAACTCCTTGTGGAAGAAGAAAAAATTCTCCACAGATGGCGACAGTATTGCGAGGAACTTCTGAACAAACAGTTTCCCCGAGTGTACTTTCCAAGAGCCGCCCCGAATCATGCCGAAATATCCGACATTATAGTCGAAGAAGTTCGGTACGCGGTTAAAAACTCCAAGAAAAGAAAAGCTGTTGGGCCGGACGGGATACCCTCTGAGTTCTGGAAAAAGATGGTAGACATCGGGTCTAGATGGCTCATGGTTCTTATCTCCAAACTTATGAGAGGCGACACTATGCCTAATCAATGGAGCGAAAGCTCCAAAGGAGCTGCACAAAGGAAAGGGTGATACGCGAAATTGTGATAACTATGGTTCTGTCATATGGTGATGTCGCACACCATGAAGATCGTTGAACGGGTATTAGATAGCCGACTGCGGAAAATAATACGACTATCTGATGACCAGTGCGGGTTTGTCTCGGGTAAATCAACGACAGATGCAATCCAAAGTATAAGGGTCATGATGGAAAAGCATCGTGATTCTTCAAAGGACTTGCATATAGTGTTGGTTGATTTCGAGAAGGCCTTTGACCGGCAACCAAGAGATCTTTTATGGGTAGCGCTAAGACAAAAAGGAGTTCCAGAAACCTACGTGCGAGTGATTATGGACATGTACAAGAGAGCAACGACAAGAGTAAGATGCACCGCAGGAGTCACCGAAGAGTTCGCAATCAAAGTCGGTGTACACCAAGGGAGCGTCCTCAGCCCACTGCTTTTTATAGCAGTCCTTCATTGCTTGCTTGAAGGAAAAGTGACGGACCCCAATGTGCACCAGTTATTCTTTGCTGACGATTGAGCCATTATAAGTGATGATCAGGCGTGCCTACAACGAGCACTTGATGTGTGGGTGGACATTTTTGAGGGACACGGGTATCGCATTAGTTCAAAGAAGACAGAGTATCTGTGCTGCCCGTTCTCTGACCCTCATCAGCCTATTCCAGACATTTACTTGAATGGAAGAGTGCTTTCCAAGTGTGAAAAGTTTAAATATCTGGGATCTATGATTAATAAAGAAGCAACTTGTGATGACGACATCAACCATCGCGTAAGCATAGGGTGGATGAAGTGGCGGGAAAACTCCGCCATCTTCTGTGATCGAAAAATGCCCCCTAAGCTGAAAGGAAGGCTCTACACTTCAGTTGTAGTTCCGGCGCTCACATACGGTTCACAATGCTGGACAATGCACAAAAAGTATGAGAGCAAATTAACGGCAGCTGAGATGAAGATGCTTCGCATGACAGCGGGAGTAACAAAGCGTGACAGAATTAGAAGTTCAAAGATCCGAGGAAGCCTCCACGTAAAAGAAACCATCACAAGAAAGATAGAGCGCGACCGACTCAGTTGGTATTGCCGTGTTCAAAGGAGAGTTCCTTTGAACCCCGTCCAAAAGGCGATATCAATCAACGTTCCAATTTCAACTCGCAAAAAAGGCAGGCCGAAAAACAATTGGTGCAAACAAATGCAAAAACACCAGCATTTGATTGGCCTCAGCGATGAAGTAATCCCAATCCGGGAAGCCTGCCGCTACTTTCTGAGGTCAAACCGGCGGACCAGTAGGAATGCAGTTAAGTGGGAAGGTTATGGTCCTACACTTCTGACCATAACGACGCCGGAAAAAAAAGGAAAAGAAGAAGTTGTATGATGTAGAATAATTTGCCTATATTTGTCGCAAAACATTTTAAATTTCTTCTGCGACAGTTCTTATGTGGAAGTGTTGGTGAATTTCCTTGTTTGATACATACCATCCTGCGTTGATAATATATAGTTGTTAGGATCTTATTTTGCGTGCGCTGGATTACTTGAATGTTTGAGGTTTTTGAAGCTCCCCATAGTCTAGAAAGGTTTTATGATGGTCTTTACCAATATCCAATAGCATTTTCGAAATTTGTCTTTTATTTGGGTTCTCTTTTCTAGAATGTGTTGCTTCCATGTTAATTTACTTAATCATACTTAAGTACTTGGCAGATGGGTTGTCGATTTTCCTTGTGATGTAAATTACTTAGTAGTTTTCGCTTAGATTTTTGGATTCCCCATTCAACGAACCACTGTATTTGTTTTATAGGTTCGTGCAGGTATTTGTCACACAACCTGGACGGGGTACGGATGGTTTGTGTCGAAGATATTCGTTCACTACTCTTCGGGAGTGGTTATCTTAGATAGGATTTTTTTGGGAAATTCTTGAAATTGTCGCATTGGTTGTAGTTCACAGTAACTTTTTTGTTTCCATGCCATTAAGATGTTATATTGGAAATGCATACACAGAGTATTGTATGGTATTGATAAAAGGACTATGGAGCTTGTTGTTTGCATCCCAACGTCTTTACTAGCTTGCTAAATGATTGTGTCATCCGCAAATCTGGCTAGCTTAAAGTGTTGCGTTGTCGTATTAGGTATATCGTACATATTTTACGTAAAATGCCGACGGACAAAGTAGCTTTTAAGGTAAAGGTCTAGGAAAAAGATAAAAGTCTAATGGTAAGGTTTTATTGAGTGATTAAATTAGTCGCATATGCCAAATTTTAGAATGTAGAATAGTTCATTGATTTTAGAATAGAATCTGAAGAAATCTTTTTTGACTTTCCCTGTCATATGTTGCCTAGAAACATGTGCGTGTTGATGTCTCTTACTGAGGCGTATTGAGTCGAAAAAATATAGAAATGCTATATACTTCTAGTAGAGTGTATAGCATTTATTTATTATGTAATAAAGACAAATAGGTTCAACCGACAAAACAATTAGAAATTACAAGCACATCAAGATTTGACGTGCGATGGCTCAAGTAAACAAGTAGTGTCAACTTAAAATTCAAGTCGGCACGGGTTGCTGTGATTCAAATTACATGAAAGTTTATCTTTACTTATTTTGACATAAAACAAATAAAATAAGAGGGTATGCATTCAAAAAAAACAATTTTGATTTTCTTGGGACACGCTAATGTACATATACCTATAAATAAGTAAATGTGAATCCGTAGGTGAGGGTTCTTTTGGAAGCTATCTAGCCCTCATATTAAGTGATGTTTTGATATCATTATCAATTGAATTGCCTTCAGACTCAAGTGGATGTTCCACAAATATAATATTGAATGTAATTGAAATGTTAATTTGAATTGCGCGTTTCAAAACGGAAGCAAATAAACATTTGAAAGCTTCGGAAGAAATAACTTAAGGTGCGAAGGCATATGTATGTATTTTATTTGTTCTTAGTTAATCATCACATAAAGAATATGAAAGCCAATTTCAGATATGATTCAAATTTCCAATACAAAAAGAAAGTGCGATTCGCATGTGTCTCCTTTGTGCTTTCATATACTAATATGGATAAATATTTCTAACGGAACCATTACTTGTGATTTTTACAACCGTTACTTTTTTTTTGTTGGAGGCTTTTACTATCTGTTGGAGCACTCAGACACAAACACCGGTCCATTGTACTACCAGACAGACACCTTGTCTTTATTGTATTTTCCCCTATGTCCGGAGAAAAGTGAGGAGGGTCTTCAGTGATGTAGAGCCAAGAGATTCGGCACCCACCACGTCGGCCCCAAGGGTGCGCCATCGTGCGCGAACGAAGGCGGGATAGTCGCAGAGAAAGTGTTCTGTTCTGTCATCCTCCTCGCAACATGCAGCACTGGTAGGCGACTCACTGATGCCAAGCACGTAGAGATGCTTGGCAAAAGTGTAATGGCCCGTGATGACGCCTGTTAGCTAGGAAAAATTTTGCGGACTTTTTGCAGACATCAGGGCGTACACGCTTAGTCATCCTGTATCCTGGATATTCCCTTCATCTACGACTGTGTACGTTAAAGACCCAGTCATTGATGTCAGATTTGACCGTGAAAGTAGGTAGACCTAAGGCGGGTTCAGGTCCTGAGAAACTCTCCTCTGAGCCTCTTCTAGCGCGTTCATCGGAAATCTCGTTTCCTGTGATTCCAGAGTGACCTGGGACCCATACAAGCCTAAGTGACTTTAGTCCTCCGACTTTGTTCATAAAGGTCTTGAGTTCATGCACTAATTTGGAGTTGGACAGAGGGTTGGACATAGCTTTGAGTGCAACTTGGCTGTCACTGCAGACACATATGCCTTTTCCCCTCCACCTGTATTTCACAACATAGTGCATGGCCATTAGGATTGCGTAAATCTCCGCTTTGAAGACAGACGCATATTTTCCTAACGAGAAGTGCAGTCGAATATTTTCGCGCTCAAAGAAAACTCCAGCGCCGGACTCCTGCCCAGTCCTGGAGCCATCTGTGAAAATGCGAAGACATTCCATTTCAGGTTCAGTGTCTGGCCAAAGCCAATCCTGACGGCATGGAAATGTGACTGTGAAGTTACAGCGCAGTAGGATGGCAGGTGTCATTGCGTCAGAAGGTATATCCATGAGACAGGGGTCGTACACTTTCACTCCAATGCGAGTTGTACCAAAGATCATTCCTCTTTAGGCGAGAAATAGTTTTCAGTGCATACCCTCTGATATATGTATATGTCAAGGGGTGGAAGATTCATCATAGCATCTAGAGCAGCTCCCGGTGTGCTGGGAAAAGCCCCCGTGCATCTGAGACAGACCGCTCTTTGGAGTTTGGTGAGTGAAGCCACAGCGTGTTTGCATGTTAGCCTGCTCCACCAAACAACCGATGCATATGAGATTATCGGTCTTATCATTGCCGTGTAGATCCAAAGGACCTTCTTCGGCGATAAGCCCCATGTTTTGCCAAAGGCACCTTTGCATTGCCAAAAAGCTGACAGCGCTTTGGTGGTTTTAGACTTAACATGCTTTGACCAAAGAAGCTTGCTATCTAGGATGACTCCCAGATACTTAGCTTCCTTGGATATCGCGATGGAAATGCCTTTTAGCACCAGCTGAGTAATGACAGTATTTTTCCTCCTTCTCTCGACATCAGTCTTAAGAGGATTAACCGACAGCCCATTTCTCGTGCACCAGTCTTCGGTCACGTCTAGCGCCGCCTGCGCTTTGAGACAGACATTCGCTAAACATGAGCCGACAGAGAGAACAACAACATCATCCGCATAGGCCTGGGCATAGATTCCTGAGGCATTGAGAGTATCGAGCAGAGAGTCGACCACCATGCACCATAACAGCGGAGACAAGACGCCACCTTGCGGGCAGCCCCTGTTTACTCCAGACTTGACACATTGTTCGAGGCCTGCATCAGCGATCAATGTCCTGTGCACGAGCATTGCTTTAATCCACAAAACCAGTGCTTCATCTACGCCATGCCGTCTAGCAGCGTTACACATGCTGTCGAAAGTAGCGTTATCAAAAGCTCCCTCAATGTCGAAGAAAATGCCTAGTACGTACTCTTTCCTTTCGAGAGCGCATTCAATTCTCCCAAATAGGTTTTGAAGCGCAGTCTCGCAGGATTTTCCGCGCTCATAAGCATGTTGCATGTCCGACAGAGGATGCATTCGAAGAGCAACTTTGCGCACGTGCAACTCTACTAATCTTACCATGCTTTTCAGCAAGAAGGATGTTAGACTTATTGGTCTAAAACTCTTGGCTAGTGAGTAATTGTTGAATATTGCATTTTAACCCGCACTACCATATCATTATCGACAGTTTAGCCTTTTTTATTCTTTTCTTGGTGTGTCCCTCAAGCCTATCGCACCTCCATTTTATCATTAAATACAATTCCCATAGAAACCTTTGTTTTTTTTATCCAAAATTCTATCAGTAATCCTCTTTCCCTATTTTGGGAATAAATACCACTTTCACCGCGCGCCAAGGAATAGGTATATAGGCAAGTGCCAGGCTAGCAGTGAAAATTCTTTGCAGTGTAGGAAGCAGCTGTCGCTTAATACAAGCCGTATCAAGACTTGTAACTTAAAAAAAAAACGATCTAAACCTATAATAAGCTTAAATTTAAGCTAGAAGGGAATAGCGAAATGAAGACAAGAAGCTGTGGAAATCGAAATTGCTGCATGTAGTATAAGCATATCGCAGCATTCTGGTTATAAGTTCGGTTGCGCCATAGTCAGCTCGGTGCGGAAAGTGGAGCGAAATAATAGTACTGATCTCAGGCAGCGGGGATTAGTATAAGGGGAGGCTATTTCTAACAATTTCGGGCAATCAATCTCTCCATTCAGAAGTCGATACACAAATATCCGCGGTTTCATGTTTTTTAAGAGTTTACAGATCAATAAATATAAGCCCATTTTCGTACGGTAGCAGATAGAGGGTGTTAGCCCCCAAGAAACTCACTTGAACCGATTCGATTCTGCGTGAAAAACTAATGTGGTGTGAGGACCAAACTAGCATATTCTAATATACAGTGATTGATTAACATAGGGGTCATTCAAATTCTTTAGACCATCGTTTTACAAATCCTAATGACGTGTTGCATTTGCATGTAATGTGATCGATATGGGCATGGATCACAAGCCCCCTATCGCAGATGATACCAAGTTAACATATTTTGTTAGCACGAGATGTTGTTTCATTATCGAAAGTATAGTCCCTTGAACGTAAGGGAAAAACGTTAACGTGGGAAAATAATTGCCTGGGCTTACTGATATACGAGGGTGGTCCGATAAGTACTTAGCCTCACCGCCAGATGGCGCCAGTACCGCAAGAGCTATCGTGTAGTACATTCTAGACGGCTACTCTCGAAATTTCAGCCAGATCGGACTCGGAGTTTTGTTTTGACCGTGTGTGAAAGCGGGAGTGTCCGCGGATTTTAGAAAAATGGAAAAAGAGCAATATCGGTCGGTGATTCGATTCTTGTTTTTGGAAGGGAAATCGCGCAGCGAAATCAAAGAGCGTTTGGATGCTGTGTACGGTGACTCTTCTCCTTCGATGGCGACCATCAAAACTTGGTTTAACGAGTTTCAACGTGGTTGCACGTCGGTTTTTGATGAGCCACGTCCAGGTGCCCTGAAAACGGCGACCACGGAGGATAACATGACAAAAATCTACGATCCCGTATTGGCAGACCGCCGATTGAAGGTGAGCGAGAGCTGAGACAGTAGGCATTTCCTGCATGAAATTTTGGGCATGAGAAAGCTGTCGGCGCGATGGGTGCCGCGTTTGCTCACTCCGTTTGACGCAGTTTAAGAGCAAAACGAAGGAGTTTCTGCGTCGTTTCGTGACAGTCGACGAAACATGGATCCACTGGTACACACAAGAGACCAAGGAAGAGTCGAAACAGTGGACAGTGGACTGGCGAACGTGCTCCGAAGAAGACGAAGACTGTCCCATCGGCCGGAAAGGTGATGGCCACCGTTTTCTGGGATTCACAAGGTGTGATCCACATCGACTACCTGGAGAAGGGCAAAACGGTCACAGGGCTGTACTATGACAAATTATTGGGCCGATTCGGCGCCGAATTGAAGAAAAAACGGCCCCACTTGGCGAAGAAAAAAGTGGTCTTCCACCATGATAACGCACCGGCTCAGATCTTCGCCCTCGCCACGACCAAATTGGTCGAATTGGGCTACGAACTGCTGCCCCATCCACCGTATACTCCAGATTTGGCCCCGTGCGACTTCTTTTTGTTTCCAAACTTGAAAAAGTCACTCGCCGGGCAGAAATTTCAGTCGTATGAGGAGGTCATCGCCGCCACTCGGAGGCTTACTTTACAGACCTCGAGAAAACGTATTTTTCAGACGGGTTAAAGAAGTTGGAGCATCGCTGGGTCAAGTGTATCGAGCTAAAAGGAGACTATATTGAAAAATAAATCGCCATTTCTCCAAAATTGTTGTTTTTCTTTTGTAGGCTAAGTACTTATCGGACCACCCGAAATTAGATCGTGCTGCATCGAAATTAAATCGTGCTGCAAAATCGGAGTCCGTCGCAGTGGATATAATTTTCATGTTTTTCATATTATCTGCAAACATACATTGTTAATGTTTACGGGAATTTTCGATAAAGTTGCAGGCATTGTCAACCGTCATAACAAAAGTCAATGGGCCAAGATGGGACACCCGAGGTATCTACAATGGGACACAGAAGAACGAAAAATAATTTTGTATTGCTCTTTTTCTGATTTTCACAATGAAAGAAACAGAGATGGGAAACCGTGTTCTTTTAACTTCAGAAAAGTGATTGAATGATCAATCTTATTAAGATATTATGAAGTTTTTTTTTCTCTAGCGCAAGAAGAGTTTTGGAGACAAATTCGTGTGTTGTTGAAAATACCTGCAGTGAAAGTACGTAACTTAGGAGTTGTAGAGATCTTGGCAATTGGCCGATAGTTAACAATTTCGTTCCTGTTCCCCTTTTTATGGATGGGAAAGATGTACGAAATTCTTTCACTGTTTAGGGAAAATAGCAGTTTAGAGAGAACGCTGAAATAGGGCGGTGGGAGGCTTTGAAGACGATTTTTGGTGACCCATCAGGTCTGGGAGAGTAGTTGCTTGTCAGGTCGTTAATTTTGTTAACTCCCATATCGATTGTTATACTCGTAATTACCGAGGCAAAGCAAGTTTGGGTGCAGTTATTCAAATAATGGAAGAAAACGTAGTTGAGTTCACGAATATTGTCTTTGAGTTAGAAAATGAGACATTTAGAAAACTGAAGGACGAAGCATGACCGCCAGATTTTCTTTTGACATTAATCAATTAATGAAACCGCAAAGTATATGTCACTTCTGGTGACATCAGTGAAGCAATCTAAAGCTGCATGTCCAGTTGGTCAAAGTACCCTTTGGTAGCGGTTGCTGTTCGAGCTTAAATTTGAAAAGTTCACGCTCCGAAGCATTCGCTAAACTGGCAAAGATGCGAGTTATTTTCCAATTACTCCATACAATTATTGGTTTCCTCCTCATTTGTCACCAAACTAATGATATATTAATCGTTTCCATTCCAATATTCGCAGACTCATTGATCCGTCACTATGTTCATATAACCATTTAAAAGTCATTTTCGTCTGTATGGACTTGGAATAGGTCAGCTCAAGCCAGGGATCTTTAAAAATTTTAACGTCTCATTTATCGAACGTATTTCGGATGTAACAGTAGCTTTTTTTTGCAATTAGGTTTTTTACGATTAGAGCAGCTTTTTGACAGAGTGATCAAAACCATCTTCCTGCAGGACTTGAGGGAAGACTAAGTACACTGGTAGGTCACTTTGTGTATTTTCCTTTAGGATTCAAGTAATGTTTACATGAAGAATACTTTTCTGAAGATTATAAACAGCAAATTAAAAGCGGGTTGAACATGGTAGACGTAGTTCCTTCAGGGCAAAAAAGCGATGTCCACATTTTTATTTCGAACATCATGCGAACATCAATACATTAAAATACATATTTGAATTCGTTCACTTTCTCATTCTCGGTGCGACGCTTGGATTGTTTTAAAGAGAAGTGGTAACAAGTCGTCTTGTCTTTTTAATTCTTCAAGTACTTCGAATATTTCACATAAGTTGTTTGATAATTGTTTTACTTTAGGCATACTTGTGTCAGTCTCACCAACTTTTTTAGGATTCCCGACCTCACCATGACCTGATTTTTTACCGATCTTTTTAAAGCGTTTTTAAAATAGTTGGTGGACCATTTCGTGGAATTCCTGTCGTATTGTGATAATCTGGTCACTCGACGAGCGGGTCCTCTGAAGCCGCACTGATAGTCTACGATTATTACTTATAACTCTTAAGAGAATATATGACAACAACTTGTAACAATTTGGGGGCATTAATCTTCTTCTTCTTCTTTAATTATATAGGGGCATTAATATCCTTCGAAATTTGTTGCATAGTGTTTGGTCACTTTTTTTATATATGGGAATGATGACTGGGTTTTTCCACTCCTCGGAGATTGTTTCATTTCTTTGCTAATTCCTCTCCAGCAGATTTTATTAATTCGGATGGTACTAGGTCGACTCCTGTGACTTGTCATTCTTAAGTCGATGGATTGGATAAAGCATCAATATAGTCCATAGTCAGCGGAGTATTTTTAGGATGCCAACTGCACGTCAACGAGGTCTAGACTGAACCTTTTCAAGTTGTCAGCGGTCGGACTTATGTAAATACATATGTCAGAACAACTCAGGACGAGGAATGTTGATCTGAAATAATGTTATTGCAGCATTTCAAAACACTTCGGCGGTAATCCGAAAAAGACAGCAATATCGTCAAAAGTTATTCCACGGAGGAATGAAAGAAAAATGACTTCTAAACTGACCATTCTCTGGATATGTTGGATATGCACGGATGCAACACATTTCTAAAAATAAGTTCGGACTCGAGACTTTAAAGTAAAGAGAAAAGGATATGATCCGCTCACCCGCAAGTAGCTAGGCAAGTGGGGAGGCATGCATCTAGTCCAAAGACCCTATTCATATCAACAAAACTTTGCACCTTCCAATAAGGCTCGAGCAAATCAAGAAAGACTGCGATCAAATATTTCATATCTTTGACAAAATGGTTTATCGAATTCTCCCGATGCGAATTTATTATGCTTTCCGTCGTAGTCATTTTTAAGGGCTAGATTGGCGCTAATAATAATAAGCAACGAACGTTCTCACGTTTCCGCTTCGCTAAGATTGAAATCGCATTCCACAGACACAATTGTGATCAACATGCGATATATCTACTGACTGTCTCAAACATATTCTATGTGCTAAGTGTGGCAATATGGGAAGTATTAATTATGTACATAGATCCTTGATTTTGAAACAGTTTTTTTCTTTTGATTTATTACAAATAATTTTCACAATTAAAAACTACAAAAACTACAGCTACGGTGAGCATTAGAAGTGAATCATCTTTCTAAGGTTTTTTTTTTTTTTTTTTTTTTTTTTTATAATTCGTGCAGGTTCAAGAGTTACGCTCTTTTGATGTTTGTCACACAACCTGGACGGGGTGCAGATGGTTTGTGTCGAAGATGTTCGTTCACTACTCTCCGGGGGTGGTTGTCTTGGGATTCGAGAGATTCGACTGAATTTGTCGCGTTGATTGTAGTTTTACAGTAACTTTATTCCATGCCATTAAGATCTTATATTGGAAATGCACACGCAGAGTATGAATTTTGAAGTGATCTTATACTGAGAGTGTTATGCCTTCGTCAGCATTTTTTGATCATCTCTCATTCACAACATCTTATTAAAATTTACCCACGTGAGCTACTGCAAATACTTATACATCAAATTAAATCATACTTTAAAATGCACTTTGTTCCATTTCATAAAACGTAAACATAAACTAAAAAATTCAATTTATAAGAAGAAAAAATTAAGTAAACAACAGATTAATTTTAATTAATTAATAATCATAACAAAGGAAAAATAAGAAATTAGTACTTTAATTATCGACCTTACGATTTTACGACCTCTTTACGTCGGCGTAGCATGGATGCTACGAGTTTACTTGTAACATCGGACGATATTTGGGACCATTCTTCAGTCAAAGGCGTTCTTAGGTCATCCTTGGTATTTATATTCCTTTTTCGAATTTGGCGGTCCAAAAAATCCCAAAAATACTCAATTGGATTTAAGTCCGTTGTTGGTGAGTTGTTTCGGTGTCCTATAAAGAAGCTATTCTTTAACAAGCCGGTAATTTGTCTACGCTCAGTTGCAAATTATTCTTGTGAATGTTCAGATTCTTTTATTTCTTCATTATGCTTTCAATGAAGGCAAGATTTCCCACCCCAGAGGCTGCCATACACCAGCACCGAACCTCCGCCGTGCTTCACTGTGCTCCTTATATTCTACTCACTAAACTCTTTGTTCATTACCATTGGAATTTGTTTCTTTGTGTGACTTTTTAGAATTTCGAACTTACTTTCGCCTGTAAGTAATACATTTTTCCAGCAAGAAATATCGTGGTTTTTATATTTTTTATCATAATTAAAACGTTTCATTTCATTAATTTTTGGAATAAATGATATTTTTCTGTCTGTCCTGTCATGTAAGCCCGATTTATGCTGTGTTTGTTGTTCAGTACTCGGACTAATTACTTTTTCGGATGTTATTGGTATTGCCGCAATTTTAACTGCACTTGAACTCGGGTTCTTTCTAACTCAGCCACAATTTGCCTTTCTTCTCTTGAACATTGCTTTTTAGGTCTACCTGTACGTTTGAAATTTTCCAACACCTTCAACCGTTCATACTTGTCAATAATTTTTTTTTTACGGAAACATGGTTTTTCTTGACTATTTTGCCAATTTCCCGATATGATTTTCCTTTTTTTCTTAAGTCCACTATAATTATCCGAGTTTCCAAAAAAATAAATAAAAAAAAAATAAATTGGAGAATAATTAACACTGTAAATATAACCAGAGTACACTTTGCACTAAATTATTGGGTATATGACTTAATTCGTGCGTTTTTTTTTTCAAAATTTGAACGTTTATTTAAGAAAAACATGTACAATAGTATTATTCAAAGCATTGCCCATCTGAAGCTATGACTTTTTCCCATCTTTCTGGCAATTTGTAGATCCCATCCCAAAAGAACTGCGCCGGCTTGGCTGCCAAGAATGAATCAAGCCAATTTTTGATATTCTGCTCTGATGTGAACCGTATTTCAGTGAGGGCGTAGTGCATCGACCGGAACAAATGGTAGTCAGAAGGGGCAAGGTCTGGGCTATAAGGCGGGTGGGGTAAAACTTCCCATCCACTGTTTTCCAAATAGTTCTTAACCGGAATAGCAACGTGGGGCCGAGCGTTGTCATGATGGAAAATGATTGCCTCGTGTCTGGTCGCATATTCCGGCCGTTTTTCGGCTACTGTTCTCTTCAAACGGATTAATTGTGTTCGGTAGCGTCGTCCATTGATGGTTTCACCCGGTTTTAGCAGCTCATAATACAGCACACCCTTCTGATCCCACCAAATACAGAGCATTACCTTCGCGCCATGGATATTCGGCTTTGCCGTTGATTTGGCTGGTTGGCCGGGTTTCACATATGATTTTTTGCGCTTGGGGTTGTCGTAATGGATCCATTTTTTAGCACCAGTAATCCCATGCAAAAATGACTTCCTTTTGTGGCGTTCCAGCAGCATTTCGGACATGCAAAACCGCCTTTCGACGTCTCTCGGCTTGAGTTCGTGTGGAACCCAATTTCCTTGAATATATCCAGCTGCTTTTAAACGCTTTGAAATGGCTGCTTGAGTGACACCCAAAGATTCTGCGAGCTCTTCTTGTGTTTGGCAACAATCTTCATAGAGTAATCGTCTTCCAAGCCAAAATCACCACTTTTAAATCGTGCAAACCACTTTTGGCACGTTCGCTCAGCTAGCGCATGTTCACCATAAACTTCCACCAAAATACGATGACTTTCGGCAGCAGTTTTCTTCATATTAAAGTAATGGAGAAGAACTCCCCTCAAAAACACTTTTTCAGGCACAAAGTTCGACATATTTGAGTGAAAAAAAATTATTGTTGTTTACGCTTCAAATGAATGACATATGTATACTGAAATGACGTACAATGACAGTAGCTTTCCAACGCATGTTCCGATGGAATAATAACAATGGAATAATACAAGTTACGCCATCTCTTAGCAAACCGCACGAATTAAGTTATAGACCCAGATTTTGATATCCACGATCAAGTCTGAACAATTCTACAGTAAAACATAACTGATGCAATAAAACATGGGGTAGTTGCATGTTGTTTACTCAATTTTGACGCTTGTGTTTAACCCTTTTTCCTTATAAATTGAATTTGTTAATTTATGTTTATGTGGAGCAAAGTGCATTTTAAAGAATGATTTGAGAGCTTTAATTTGATGTATGAATCTTTGCAGTAGCTCACGTGATGAACCTTAGAAAGATGACTGTTTACTCACTTTGGGAGCTCATTGTATTTCAATGAGCATCAGTTCCTACGAATTGGGACCGCCAGAAGACCTACCTTACTTGTACCGATTTTTATTAGATCTTTAGAATATGGTAACATAAGCGCTTCCTTATTTATTCGACTGTTTGGCTATGTAACGATTAAGGGGTGAAAACCATTTAGAAGCTTCAAAAAATCGATTTTTTTGTTTTTTGCCTTAAAAGTTATTTTAATATGTGTAGAATACGAGGCAATAAATGTTTTAGGCCAAAACTCAAAATTTTCGAAGATACTGCCAGTTTCCCCAGTCCCTTCCGATCAACTCCGATATCTTGAGAGACCTCCGAGAACTTTAAACGCGTTTTTCTCGAAACTTTTTTTTTCACTGTGTTTTTTTTTCGGTGCCAACGATTACTCGGAGACTAATGAACCGATCAGGCTGAAATTTTGTACACGTTTTCGTAGCACATAAGTCCAATTGGTGAACCTAAATTTACCCCAAATTCTGCAAAATAAACTAAATATTTTTTTGTGGAGAAAAAAAAATAAAAAAATAAAAAAAACGCGATATTTCGTTTAAATGCCTGCCATTTCTCCAAATCTTGACTTATGAATATAAATTTAGGTTTACCAATTGACCACAAGTATGTACTAACCATAACTTTTTGCCTATCTGTTTCAGATGATTTTCCACGGCGCTAGGATTGGCACCGAAAAAAAAAAAACGCTGCGATCATCTGGCTGAATTTTGCTACAACAACGCCATTTTTTAATATTTTTTAATAAAACAAAATTATCTTTAAAACATGTACAATAAACTGCCAACATTTTAAAAATATCAATTAATTTTTTCCCTTTCAAAAAACTTCCGAAAAAAATGCCATTTTTCGAGCTTCTAAATGGTTTTCCCACCTTAAAGAAGTTGTTAGGGCTTTGGTCTAAAACCAGCCAAAAGATTTAAAAATGTCCCAAACAATAATAACTCAGAGATGTATTGATAGAACACAGGTTAAATTTAACTTGTTATCGAGGAGCTACATATCATGATATAGATATTACATTAGAGTGATTGTGACAATATTAACAAAATTTGAAGAAGTGAATATCAATATCAATGTCCACCGCCTTTCTTTAATGACGCATGTGAGAGCTTCAGTGCATCATTATTCGCCTTATGGGTGATCGACCATACTTGAAGAAATTCTAAGAAAGGAACAGTAACGTTCTTCTGATTTATGGCCTACTCTAGAAAATAAACAGTCTAAATCAATTAGGTAATAACTTAGTCTAGGTCAAACAAGACTACCGTGTCGAACCAACTCCATCGCACCGATTCATACCAAAGTTATTCAGAAACTTTACGACACCCCACTACCGCAGCATGTACACGTTATTCTTTGAAATAGTCTTTTTTATCGTTTTTAATTAAACGCTAGTTCAAGCTGTTGCGATAGACATCGAACGGTTGACATAATTTCCACCAATTCTCCCACGTCATTATACGAGTATCAGTATCGCGTTTAGTAATACTTTCACCACTCGCCACCCACCACCACATGGCGCCCATAGTCCCATCAGTCCCCACCCAAATCCAATAAAGCACATACCTGCATATATGTATGTATGTAGGCACGTCACTCAGAACAGTTAAGAGAATGGCTATAACCTATTACTCCGAGAGCTCGACTCACTAGTAGCACGAAACTCGGAGAAAAAAAAAATATACAAAAAAAAAATAAAAAAAATATCTCAAAACTTCTCCCCATACATTGCTATTATTATCTTATCACCTATTGAGTACAAAGAACGACAGCGTAAAAAAAAGTAACTGAGGTGAAAAAAGCGATTGTTACTACCAATTAAAGCCAGTACATCCGAAAGTCAGAGCTTCTAGCAGCAGCTACATACGTACACTGACTTTTCGGCTCTCATTACTGAGATTGTTGTTCGAAGCTCGTCAGTCTTAAGTCGTACCTGTGCCTTAACAACAAAATTAAATTATTATTTTGAGACAAGTAACGTTCTAGTCGCCGCGTCGTTCGTAGGCACTTTCGATCCGCACCGCTACAAAACGGGTACTCGTGAGCTCTGCTTACCGGAAACCGAGCGATACTTTCTGTAATTTCTTTCCAGACCATTGGAAATTAATTACCATCGACGAAGAGAGTAGCTGCATCCAGACTCGTCCAGACTTGGCTTTCAATCGTGAATTTTTTTGTTGCTTTTTTATTTTTCACTGGGTAACGGACGTGCGAGTTCATTACTGCATTGCGGATTGATTCGTCGCGATGATCGTCATTAAGATTCGTGCTGCTTGAAGATATTTACGGTTTTTTCCCTCGATCACTTACTTGTTGTTGCCGCAATTGTTATTCACCTTCGCCGGGAGCGCGTAAATAAACAAGTTTGTTGTCTATCCATATTGTAATACAATAGAATATACATATGTACACAATCATAAGTATGTGAAGATAGTTTTCAAGCAACAAAAAAAAAAGAAGATACAAAACGAAGCGAAAGTGTATAATAGAAGAAGAGTACGAAAGAGAAACGCGCGAGGCGAACAGTAAAAATGTCGCAAAGTGTAAATGTGAATTTCGCCAAATGCTTCATAATATTTATGGCAATTGTTATTCTGGTTAGTGTCTAGATACAAACGTATCTCATATGTTCACGCGAATCTATGTACATGTATGATTGTGTGATTGCAGGTGGAAGGAATCGTATACCTCTCAATGGCAGTTTGGGGAATCATTATGCACAATTGCGGCTGGAATAACTCGGATCCGGTCGACAATCCGTTCGGATTCGTTGTCAATCTCATATACTTTTCAAGTGAGTTGCCCAGTGTCTTCGATTTCGATATATAGTTGATAGATAAGATTTACTCGCGGTAGTGGTGGTGGGTAGATTCGAATTATGTTTTGGTAATTGTGTACGTGATAAGATTGCAAGGTTATTTTCGTTTTTTTTTGAAAACAATAACGAAACATACACTCGAACGGATATACTTGTTCATACAAACGTATAAGCATACATACATATATACAGACATTTCGTTAATTGGTTTCTTAATGAGTAAAGCACGTGCCTAATAGGCAAAATACCGCTCTCGATTACGATTAAGAAGAAAAAAAATAATAATTTTAATGAAAATTTGTTCGAAAAACTTTAAGATACGGACCTGTCGGTGGCTGATAAGTTATTTTCTTTTTTAGAAACGAAAATATGGGGTTATAGGGAAGTTGAACGCTGCTTTGGGAACGCAATCTAGAATTTTTCAGTGGAATTTGTTGTTTCATAGGTTGCGACAAATTCAGTCGAATCTCTTGAATTCCAAGACAACCACCCCCGGAGAGTAGTGAACGAACATCTTCGACACAAACCATCTGCACCCCGTCCGGGTTGTGTGACAAACATCATAAGAGCGTAACTCTTGAACCTGCACGAATTATAAAAAACGGTATGACCAAAGGGTCATAGTCTTGCGTAAAATATATCATCGGTTACGACATGATATTGAACCCGACAGAAACGTTTTCGTATTTTAATGGATGGCTTCAAATCTGGGTAGGTGTCTTGCTGGAGCACGACTACATTCGACTGCATCTATCATTATACCAGCCTTTTATTTTTGTCGAAAAAAGTAATTCCCTTCAGACATAATCTACTTGCGCTAGCACTTTTTCCAGTCCTCGAAGGACTTCTGATATGCGCTTTTTGGTATAACCTTGAGCTCTTTCAGGTCAATCGTGGCAAACGGACCAAAAAGAAAAGTTCGAAAATCCAATGTACTTAGCTCGCGAAATTTGAAAAGTCATATTTTCGAACAAATGATGTATAGTGAAAAAATCTTGAAAGGGCAAGGAGCATTTGCTCCTACAGCAATAGCAAAGCTGCGCTCAAATCTACAGCGTGCGCCATCTCATATGGGTCGATGAAAATTTCGAATAACTTCAACAATTCTCAACCGATTTTGGAAATTCAAAAAACTTTTATTCAACTTAGAACCTTACAATTTATTGTGATTAATTTTTGAAAACAATATCAATTATATTACCGTCTTTATTGCCGATGCAAAAATAGGCTCGTTTTCGCATTTCGGTCGAAATATCTGCGATTTCCGCACGAATGTTTCTTTTGATCTGTTCTATTGTCTTCGGGCCGCTAGCATACACTTTGCTTTTCAAGTATCCTCAAAGAAAAAAGTCTGGAGGAGTCAAATCCGGCGATCTCGGAGGCCAGTCAATATCGCCCATTTTTGAGGGAACTTCTTATGCAAAAGGTTCATTATTTTGTCCGCAGTATGGCATGTCGCGCCGTCTTGTTGAAACCAAAGTGAAATAAGCCTTTTTAACGCATTTCTGGGACCACATAATGGGACAACATCCACCGATATCGATCGCCATCCACTGTATCACCAACTTTGAAGAAATACACCGGCCCAAACAGTAACTTTTTGATCATATAGCCGCTCTTAGTGAATAGTGTCGCCCCAGAAGCGACAATTTTGTTTATTAACTTAGCCAGAGAGCGTAAAATGTGCCTCATTGGTCATCAAAATTTGCTGCCAGAACTCCGGCTCAGCATTAATCATTGCAACGACATTTTGTGCATATGCCAGGTGCCGTGGCTCATCTTGTGCCAAAATTCTTTGAGTTATCTGCACTTTGTATGGAAATAAGTGAAGATCATCCTTTAAAATTCTCCGCAAAATGGTCCCACTGATGCCTAACTGCTACGAACGGCGCCGATATGACAAACTTGGGTCTTTTTGAACACTGGTCTTCACAGACTGAATAGATGAGTTTGAACGCCGCGGACGTGGCTTAGGTTGCTCACGAGGGCTTGCCACAGAATCAAATTAAAAAAAATCGAGGCCCAACGACGAATTGTATCTTTTTTGGGCGCAACACGATCACGATATTATGCACGATACGTACGTTGAGTTAACACAATCGAACATTGAAACTATTTCCGCGCATTCTTTTGGTGTGAATCGATTCATAGTTAAAATTGTACTGAATTGACGTTTCCAAAATGCTAACATGAAAATCGGTTGACAATTGTTGAAGTTATTCGAAGCTTACATCGACCCATATGAGATGGCGCACTCTGTATGATTTACCTATCACTTATTCCAAAGTAGTATACAAACTCAAGAACCTGAAAATAATTAAGGCTTCCTACGCCCTACGTACGTTCCGATATTTGCAAAAATACTGAACTCATAGAACGGGCACTACACTTTTGATAAGAATTTTAATGCGCTTGACATCATTGAAGCGAACACCTGTGCTGCATGTGATGACAAATACGATACCGTGAAATATCTCCTCTGTGATTCTCTCGCCTTTGCTCGCATCAGATGTCTTACCTTTGGGGCCTACGTGATATACGCCAATTACCCTAGTTCTACATAACCCGAGCTTCTCATTTTTCTCCGGAAAACATGATAAAGTAAAATGTCTGACAGTGAATCTGAATTTTTGTGAAATTCAAGGGAAATGTATTTTTTTCAGACAGCTTTTTGTTTTTATAGATTCAATCAAATTGGTTATTGTTTTTTTTTTTTTAATTTTGAATTCATTTTTATTGATTTTACTCAGAACTGCACAGAACTACACCACGGACTCTCGAAAGCCCGACCCTTATTTTCAAAGACCCGAAATCTAGACCAAGTTTCATATCCATAAAGTGTCACTAGCATTATTATGGTTTTATAAATGCGGATTTTAACATGGTTTTTGGCAGTCAATATTTGAATTCGTCCACTTTCTCAAGCGAGGTGCGAGGTTTGGATCGATCCGATTCGGTCAGTGACCATATATTTGGTTTTCTCTGCAGTTTTCTTTTATGTATTTCTACACTATTTCTAGCTAGTGGGGATGTGATTACAGTAAGGGCTGTTTCCATCTCATTTTGCTGAGGGGATCTCATTACCTACTCCAGCACCAAATTGTAAAGAACAATTTTAAAACAAGGCGTCTCCTTGTTTTATTCGTTCACGTATCTCGAATCATTCCCACTTCAACCTGTTTTTTGTTTTCCTTTATGTATACTTGTATCGGTTTCACCAACTTTTTCGGGAACAGTCCTACAAGTACAGGATACCTTTTCGATCGGTTTAAAGAGTCATACGTCATCTACGAATGGTTAGTGGACTTTTCTCATTTCCTTTCTAAAAGGTGCCGTCGAGTAAAAATCTAGTCAATCGTCGAGCGATTCCTCTTGAACCCACACTGGCCGTCTCCGATTATTTCCTTTGCATATGAAGTCAATCGCTTTAAGAGAATATTTGACAACACCAGGTAATAACTTGGAAGCAGAGATATTCCTCGGTTGTATTGTGTTCGGTCAACCTTTTAAATATGGGAATAATGACCCAGTTTTTCCATTCTCCGGCGATGCTTATTGTCCCATATAGTTGTGATGAGCCCATGTAACTTCTTTGTTAATTTCTTCTCCTGCTAATTTTTATTAATTCCGTTGGTATTAGGGGTTAATTAAGTCGATAGATTTATTCTTTTACTTGCTTAATGGTTGGCAGTTCTACCTGAGCCTCTGCAGTGGGGATAACACAGTTTTCCCTTGCTGCTGGTTCCCCGTGTACATTCAGCAGTTTATCAAAAAAAAGCTTCCCATTATCTATTTATTTATTTATTTTTATTTATTCCACAACATTTCGTCAAGCAGAGACACAGCTCTTATATACTACTTAATATACTTAATAATGAAGAGAATATAAAGAAATAAATACTACGTAGCGAGGGACAGTTTTAATAATAACTTTTTTTTAAAACAGTCTCTACTTAAGTATGAATTAAAATCCCGTCCGGCCCAACAGCTTTTCTTTTCTTGGAGTTTTTATCCGCGTACCGAACTTCTTCGACTGTGATGTCGGATATTTCGGCATGATTCGGGGCGGCTCTTGGAAAGAACACTCGGGGAAACTGTTCGTTCAGAAGTTCCTCGCAATACTGTCGCCATCTGTGGAGAATTTTTTCGTCTTCCACAAGGAGTTGGCCTTCAGCATTGTTAATAAACTTTGGGAAACGAATCTCCTGGGCATTTCTTCTTCTCTGGGCGGCTATCTTAAAGATATTTGCTCCTTTGTTCAAATTGTTTTGTCGAAGCTCCTGGGTAGCCTGGTTCCTGTCAGACGCGGAAGACGATATTTCTTCCAACACCTGATAGAGGCCTTCCATGCTTTTCGCTTTGAATTCGGCGCATTTTTTCTTCGCGATACCTTTGCAACATCTATATACCTTTTCACGGCGAGCTTTTTCCTCTCTATTAGAGAAGAGAGTGTATCACTGCTTTGGCTTCGTCTGTCCACCACCACGTTTCTTTTGCGTGTTGGCAGGGGCCTTTAGATGTTCCGAGCAGTGATTTGGCTTTCTCCAGGCCAGATTGTTGTAGGGAATCCCACATGTCTTGTGCTCTGCACTCCTCATTACCGACGCCATCGATAATGGAAGAGAGGTAGTTTTCCATGTTGGTAATAAAAGCTTCGCCTTTTCCTTTATCCAGCTTATACCACTTGATTCTCTCAGACACCTTCGTTTGCTGCTTTGACTTCTTTCTCGCATCCATACAAAATACAGTCAGGAGGAGACGGTGTTGAGGGGCGATCGCGTCTCCCAGGATCACTTTGCAATCTTTAGCTCGTGGCTTCATGAAACTGGATACCAAATGATAGTCTATTTGAGTTTCATTTCCGCCGCTGCTATAAGTGATCAGGTGCCGGCTTTGTTTGACGAACATGGTATTTAGCACTATAAGACCGTACGACTTGCACATGTTTAGGATATCTTCACCTGAAGAGTTCCTGGTGCCGTATCCCAGCCCTCCGTGGTAGTCTTCGCTTGTCTTTCCGACATGTCCGTTTAAATCTCCCCCAACAAACAAAAGCTCTTCCTTTGGGATGATTTTGACAAGGTTGTAGAAATCTAGCCAGAATGCATCTTTTTCTTTTTGTTCGCATCCTACATATGCGCTTACGATGTTCCACACCTCACCATGCATCACCAATTTGAGAGCCATCAAACGGTCACTGGACTTTGAAATGGTTAAGACGTTGCCAAGTAGCTCTGCCGCAAGGATGATGGCGATTCCGTTTTTTCCTTGTTCCAATCCATAGTAAAACATCTTGTAGGCTTTTGTTTTAACGTCCAAGAAACGTACCCGTGTTTCGCCATTTCGTCTCTCGTACGCACAGGATGTCTACTCGCCTTCTAACCATCATTTCTTCAAGCTCAAAGCTGCGACCACTCATGCTTCCAACGTTCCAACTCGCGACTCTTAAGTGTGGCTTACGCCGTTGTATTACTTTGCTATCCCCGGAAATCCTGTAGCTCTGACCCGAGCATTGCTGCTCGTCCCAGGATCACGACCATTAGTAGGGCCTGGCGGGGTAGTGCTTTTAATTTTAGCGTTTTTTTCCATAATGCTACGGTTTGACCGTTTTCTTACTTCTTTGACACGGGCATGCTCCAGATTTTTTTTTTTTGTTTGATCTTACTCTTACAACACCGGTGATCTCCAGTCGTGTCAACCCACTGATTTGCATGCACACTTGTGGGGCAGTTTAATGGTGGTATACATGTCCCTAGGCTCTCCTTGGTGTTTTCTAAATTGCCTAGATGTGATTTTTGTTTACCTTTGTTTAGTCGCCTTTTACGACAAGCGATAGGTATCGCTGCAGGGATATTCTTAACCCGTCCCTGCAAAAGACCTCGGAATATCATTGATAAATAATATAAAGAGAAGGGGTCCCAGGTGACTTCCTTGGGGAACCCCAGAAGTTACAATGACTGGGTTCGAGATAACGTTATTAAATCGAACGTATTGTATTCTACCGGTAAGATAAGATTCAAACCATTTTAATAGGTTAGAACGAAAACCTAAATTATGAAGTTTGGCAATTAATATTGAGTGATCAACTCTGTCAAATGCTTTACAGAAATCAGTGTATATAACATCACATTGATATCCTTGTTCGAGAGCACCTAGTACATAATTACTAAAAAATGTAAGATTGGTCATAGTTGATCTGCCACCGATAAACACATCCTGCAAAAGGGAGATTAATTCTTTCACTGAAAAAACGATTTTGCTATAAACATTTTTTTCAAACAATTTAGGAATGACAGATGTTTTACAAATTGGGCGATAGTTTATGACATCATTTCTTGATCCAGATTTAAAAACAGGATAGACATAAGAATTTTTCCATTGTTTTCAGAAGTATCCATCTCGAAGAGAGCGATTAAAAATTATTTCAAGGGGTGTAGCTAGAGAAAGAGCACATTTTTTTAAAATGATGGGAGCAATACCGTCAAATCCAGATTGCTTTCCAACTTTTAATTTCGATAGTTCATCAAGAATATGATGTAATCCCAAACCGGGAAGCCTGCCGCTACTTTCTGAGGTCAAACCGGCGGACCCCACAAGCGGACCAGTAGGAATGCAGTTAAGTGGGAAGGTTATGGTCCTACACTTCTGACCATAACGACGCCGGGATAAAAAGGAAAAGAAGAAGTTCATCAAGAATATCGCTTTTCTCTACGTATAGATGATTTAAATTGATTAATTCAGATGAAGGAGTAAACGGAGGGCTTGTTTGAGAAGATGTTGGTCTGAACACAGACCGAAAAAAGTCAGCGAAAAAGTTACAGATGGTTGACGGTTCACTAGATGTTTGCCCCATGTATCTGATCGAGTTAGGAATGTTAACGTTGTTGTTGTTAATAAACTTCCAGAAACATTTACTATTCCTTTTTAGCTTTGATTCAATACTTAAAAGGTATTGATTATAAAGAAATTTGTTGAGAAAATTGAGTTCACAATTACATCGAAGGTAGTTCGTATATACAACATTATCATCTTTGGAATCACGATAGAGTTTGAATGCTTTATTTTTTCGATTATTCATATTTATTAGTTTTTTATTGAACCAGCAAGGCTTTGATTGAGATTTGCTTAAAAATTTAGGAGTATTAGAATCAATTGTCTCATTTAATAAATTCGTTGATATGGTAAAAGTCTCTTCAATATCTACATTATTAAAAATAGAGAGCCAGTTCACCCTATTCAAAGAATTAGAAATATTAGCAAAATTATATTTATCATAGTTAAGAACATACCTAGTTTCAGATGTTTTCCTTATATATTCAAAGAATTCAAAGGACATACAAAGAACTAAATGATGATCAGAATTAGGTAAGGGCGGAGGAGTGGGACTGTCAATTCTCACACCAAATTCATTATCAGTGAAAACAAGATCAAGATAACAATTTAAATTGTTTTGAAAACAATTGATCTGTTTGAGTCCAAACTCAGCTAGAGTATCAACAACCACACTCTCACAATCGCTACTAACATTGCACATCTGGAAGATGAGAAGGGAAGAATGTCATTCATTTTAGATCGTAATCCACCAACATTGTGGTAAAATATTAAAAATTGAATTATTTTTATTTATAACATTAGAATTGATATTCTTTGCTTTTTGATAGTTTGATATAATATTTTCGCCACTCACTGCCGCGCTCTGGTTAAAATCATTGGTGGTAGATGGATTTAAATTCTCGCAGGGGGCATTAATTGATGGAGTTGAAGAATTTTTTGGGAGATCAGTTAAAGATGGAGAGTTTTGATATAACAGCGGTTTTACATGTACACTTTGGGGGCTATGTAAGAACTTACGTAATGAGCAAATTTCTCTTTTCATTTCACTAACACACTGTGAGAGCTCTGTAAATCGATCGAGAAAGTTGGAGAGATTTATAAGAGAACAAGTGTCACATTGCCAATTAAAATTTGGCTTTAATAAAATATTTGATTCTTCAGGAGAAATTGCGATACAGTCTTTGTGAAAATATTGGCAACAAAACATCGTTGCGAATAAAACCTGATTCTTCTAAATGATGCCCGTTTCTTTCCAGGCACTCATGCAGGCGGACCCTTACATTTCCAGTAACGCGAGAACAAAGAGTTGGTTCAATGGCAGCAGTTCGAAGATTATTATTATGAACCCTTGACTTGAGGTATCCCCAAAAGAAAAAGTCACATGGTGTGAGGTTCGGAGGTTATTGCATATTGCCATATATTGATAAATTTATTCGAGACAATAGCCCTCAGCTTTTCTACCGAAACCCTAACCATGTGTGCTGCAGCACCGTCTTGTTGAAATAGCATTCTGTTGTTGTGGCCGGGCAATGGCTGCAGTTGCAGCAATAGACACGCGTCCATCATTCAGCAATACAGCAGTGATTGTCCCTTGTTGTTTAAAAAAATTGGGCCAATTATCCCACGGGCAGAGATGGCACACCATACCGACGTTTTGGAGCAACGTAAACGTTTTTAACGGCGTTTTTTTAGGGTTGTTGGGGTACCAGTAACGCAAGTTCTGTTTATGTACGTAGCCGTCGATATGAATACAATACTCGTATGTTACAGCACGAGCTTGCTGTTCGAAAACGTTCGAGCATTGTTTTTGCGAAAGTTTCTCGCAAAGGATAGTCACTTTCATTTAGACCTTGCACGATTTGGATTTTGTATGGGTGAAACATTAATATTTTTTTCAAAATAACGTGCACAGTTGATTTTTTCATTCACGTAGAGGCCGCAATCTTTCTTATGGATTTACGCGGATTTCGCATAATTTCGTGTCGAATTTGAGCGACATGTTCCGCCGTCGCTGCTGATGGCCCCTGAGGAGTTCTGTTCACTATTGTCGGTTCTTGTCTAAACCTTTGCATCCACGACCAAATAAGTTGCGTGCTCGGACCATCCCTCAGTCTGCGTAAACTGAAGTGAGTACAAAAATTGTAGCGCGCATGAACCAACGATTCAACCATTTCTAAATATTGCTCAACCGCGAATGCGCGGTGTGCTGCCAACCAACTATTTATCGCGATTGACAAATCCGCAAAAAATGCGGATCGAACGATGCCTCCCCAACTTATCTCATCCCGAAATTTAAAGTTGAAAATATCCCGATGAATACTCTTTACCTTGGTCTCTCTCTCTATCCATCAAAATGACCAATTTGTCTGCGCATTACTACATCGGCTGATATCCATATAGCCTTGTGTATTCTCTTGTGTTTGAATGTTGTGATTTCAGGATCTTATTTTTAACTTATTGTCCTAAGACCATTATCTTTTAATGATGCATGGAGATTTTCTTTTCTTATTGTTGGCATATACGAGTATATCGCCCTTTTTCTCATTTTCGCATTAGAGTCCAATATTCACGTCGAAGGATGAGCAATTGTCAAATATTTCATCCCTAGTCTCATAAAACATGACCTTTGACTCATCATCTTTATCTTCCATAGGATAGTCTAGGTTCAGAAGTACATACGAATAGTTATAGCCAGGACCCCGAATTTTGGCCATCGGCATACGGTCACGCTAAGACACTACTTCCATTACATTCTGCATCCTTAACGGTTGCTTCGTTTAAAGTCAAACTTCTGGTACCACTGCGATGTCCAATTTATACTTACTAATTTCTTTGAGTACAGTTTGTGAAAGCACCCGGTCTGTACAAGGTTCCTTAACTCAAATATGTATATATTCAAAAATATATGCATAATATTAGTATTTTGTCTCCTCAACGTCGTATACAAGATCTTCTCTACCGTATTGTGTGAACGCCTGAAGACTTTTGTGGATAACCTGATCCTCTCTTATCAGTGTGGCTTCAGGCCAGGCTGATAGACACAATAGACCAAATATTCACGCTGCGGCAGGTCTTGGAGAAGATCCAAGAATTTCAAATCGATACGCACCACCTTTTCATCGATTTTAAAGCCGCGTATGAGAGTGTGCATAGAGACGAGCTATACGGTGCCATGTCTAGTTTTAACATCCCTGGCAAACTCGTCCGATTGTGCAGGTCGACAATGGAGAATTTTCGCTGCTCCGTTAAGGTCGGTAATGAGCTAACACAGACCTTTGGTGTTAAAAAAGGATTTAGACAAGGCGACGCACTGTCATGCAAATTCTTTAACATCGTACGTGAGAAGATCGTACAAGAGTCACTGGCCAATACAAGAGGTACGATTTATTTCAAGTCCTCCCAACTGCTTGCGTACGCAGATGACATTGACGTGATCGGGAGGTCGCAGCGAGACGTCAATGAGGCATTCATAAGCATTGAGACGGAAGCGGCCAGAGTGGGTCCTAGCATTAACGAGGGTAAGACCAAATGCAAATATGCTGTCATCGAAATAGGACACACAACACCGACGTCTGGGCCAGAACGTCATGCTTGGCAGCTATATATAATTTCGAAGTAGTCATGGACTTCGTCTACCTTGGCTCACTTATGATCAGCGACAACAACACCAGCGCTGAGATAAAACACAGAGTAACTCTTGCCAACCGCTGCTTCTTTGGGCTCAAGAGGCAATTGAGAAGTAGGGCCCTCTCTCGAAAGACCAAGATAACGTTGTACAGAACCTTAATCATCCCAGTCCTCCTTTACGGCGCGGAGACTTGGACTTTAACTAAAGCAGATGAGGACGCTCTTGGTCGTTTCGAGAGGAAAATTCTGCGTTTAATCTCTTGTCCCGTTTATACTAGCGGTGTATGGAGGAGAAGATATAACGAAGAACTGTACGGGCTGTACAGCGACATGGACCTGGTACGACGTGTCCGGATCCAACGTCTAAGATGGCTGGGCCATGTAGAGCGGATGGACAACACGGCTCCGGCCCGAAGAGTCTTCGAATCCAACCAGATTCTTGGACGGCCGAATCTTCGGTGGTGCACGCAGGTGGAAGGGGACCTCAACCGTCTGGGCGTGCGGCACTGGAAACAGCTGGCGAAAGATCGTGCCGGCTGGAAACGCTTGTTGGTTGAGGCCCAGGTCCACCACGGACTGTAGCGCCATATAAGTAAGTAAGTAATTAGTATTTTGTTGATTTTTTTCTTTTTTTCCCATTTTAGTTAAAACTAAAACTAAATTACAATAAAAGAAACCTACCCACCACCCTAGCCACGGTCTCCCTGAGTAACATGCTTTGGGTCTCTAGAGGCATCGCACTGCACCCACACTTTCGCACAGGATTACAAAGTTGACCATCCGAGATTAATCGTTTGACCGTATTTAATGATGGAAATGCTAATAAGCGAAAGACATTGTCGAGTCTAAACGAACTTTCACCTGTTTGTTTGTGGAAAAGGATAAACTCCTGTGCGGACTCTTCTAAAACTAAAAAGTCGTCGGGAATAGATGGTATTATGCCGTTTTCAGACACTTTCCACAGAAGCAGTAAATATTTTTACCAAGCTTTTTAACAATTCTCTGTTATTCTCAATAACTATTATCCAGTGCAATGGAGAACAGCGATGTGTCATCCTATCCCGAACGGGGTAGAGTAGGGTTGAGGAAAAGAAATTAATACTAGACAACAAGTTTAGCTTTTAAGTGGGGCATGAGTCTTAACTGATTTTCGACATTCAGTAGAATAAGCAAAAAACTGTACGGGTGTTTCGACTTTGAAAAGGTCTTCGACACCGTGTGGTTGAGTTCTTTCTGCAAGCTCACCAGGTTAGAGAAGCTGAACCATATACTATACATGACTTATGTATTGACTATGGGCAAGTTCTTGTTGTTAAATATGACAACGTTATTTCGAGCAAGATTTTTGATATGTAAAAGGGTTTACAAAAAAGAGCTCAAGCGATCTTATTCGCTTTTTCAGTCACTCAACAGCGTATGCGGATGATTTAGTAGCGTTTCAAAAACATTGCGAAATAAATAGTTCATTGGAAGCTAACAATTAAGTTCCAAAAATTGGAAATCATACTTTAAAGATTCTGTTGTATAGGGCCTCAAGGGATACCAGAAGCACTGAACGAAATTCGCAATCATTGGGCAACATTAGCAATGAGAAATGCGGTCAAATATCTTGGTATCTGGCTAGACTAGTATCTATACTCATCTGTTTTATTACTGCAATCTAACTGGGATCTCGCCGATGTTGCTAAACAAAACTTTTAGCTTTTGGTGTTTGTCGGGTGAAAATGATTCCCAGAGCGGTGCATTGCCCCGGTAAGATTCATTTCACTCTTAGTTCGTAAGGCAGATTAGGATGAGGCTTCTTCTTGAAGGTTCTTTTAGAGGCTGTACAAATCACCATTACTAGATAAACTTGAGGGTTGACTGAAGCTTTTAAGCATTCGTGAGATTGTTAGCATGCAGAGGGAATGATATGGCGAAGACTAGTCGCTGAAGGACGCAACCCGAGTGTTAGTCAACCTGATTATATTTAAAATTTTTTATTTTTATTTTTTTATTGGAGGCTTCTACTATCTGCTGGAGCACTCAGACACAAGTACTGGTCCATTGTACTACCAAACAGACACCTTGTCTTTATTGTATTTTCCCCGTTGTCCGGAGAAAAGTGAGGAGGGGCTTCAGCGATGATGAGCTAAGAGATTTGGCACCCAACACGTCGGCCCCAAGGGGGCGCCACCGTGCACGAGCGAAGGCGGGACAGTCGCAGGGAAAGTGTTCCGCTGTCTCGTCCTCCTCGCAACAAGCAGCACAGGTAGGCGTCTCACTGAAGCCAAGCACGTAGAAATGCCTGGCAAAAGTGTAATGGCCTGTAATGACGCCCGTTAGCCTTCTGCAGTCATTTCTCCTTAAGGATAAGAAGAATGTTGCGGACTTTTTACAGACGTCAGGGCGTACGCGCTTAGTCATCCTGCATTCTGGATATTCCCCCCATCTGCGACTGTGTACGTTAAAGACCCAGTCATTGATGTCAGATTTAACCGTTGAAGCTGGTAGACCTAAGGAGGGTTCAGGCCCTGAGAAACTCTCCTCTGAGCCTTTTCTAGCGAGTTCAAAATTAATACTATACAGCTTAGAATGTGTTAAGCTTTTAGAATAAGTTTTTTACTTTAATCCTCCTAGAAAATCGAATTTTACATTTATTTATTGTACGTATACTGTAAGCGTTTCAATTTCAATTATAGATTTTGTTAAAGTTAAAGCAAGCGAGATGAAAAACACTTTTTCACAATTTTTTCAACTATTTTCTAATCTTCTATAAGATTTCTGCCACAAATTTCTGCTATTTCACTGAAAGATTTGTGCGATTTTTCACCTAAGTGTGTAGAAGCCAGTTGGCTAAGTGTTTATAGGAACTGTCAAATCTGATGATATAACTTGCTCTTAGCTTTACATAGCAATATTGTTAATAAGTTGACAATGTTACTCTGCCCTTCCTTATCCTATAAGCATTAAAAAAGTTCTACACGAAATATATGGCCTTTCTAAGCAGGGAATTATCAGAATAATGCTGACAAACAATATAGAGCTTTTCATGATAAGCATTTTAAACTGATCAGAAGTTGCCTCGAACGTTACTTTACGTGGAAAGGGCGTTTATCGCAATCCCTTGTGCTGGTCGATAACCTGATTTTGTTCAAGTACAAATAAAGACTCGAGGCTACTTCCACCCTGGATGTGAATGTCGAGTTCATTACCGGTTGACATCTTCTATTTCTATATAAGAAGCATAACTGACATCCTTGAGTATTGCAATTGAATTCTTGAAGTGGGGAATACAGTTGGCTAAATCGCTTGAGCATTGCTTTTTGAAATAGTGACAAAACAATGATAGAGAGGAAATTCGCTCGCTTTTTAATTCTATCCAGCAGGTACAAAGGGCTTGGGAGCCGTACACCTGATATGAGAGCTGTATTTAACCTTGAGGAGAAAATAGGACTTACGGATTGAGGTCAAATTCAATGGAGTGACACATTTCTCGGAAAAGAACAGCGATACCTGAAGCATACACACTTGTGACGGGGAAGCTTGACGAGCGGTGGTCAATGAATCTCTGAACTTCCGAGTTCCAAATGGCCAGTTCAAGAAAACCTAGACATTTCATAGTGTTCTGGGTGACCTCAGCATTAAGTGTTTTATTAATACACATATCAAAGATTGGAAGTTTTTCGGTCTTAAGGACCCAAGCGCATATTCAATTCAATTCTGTTCAATTCCACTCTGTTTTTTGAACCCTTATGTTATCGAGGTCGGAATTTAACTTGTGTAACAATTCCTGCAGCTTGGAACTAAGCTGCGAGAACTTTCATAAGCGAAGGAGTAGATTGGAGACAGAAATTCAGAAAATGGGGGAGAATGTCGATAACAGAACGGAGTCCGTTCAAAACGAAAGGTAATTTCTTATTCTACGTAGAAGAGATTTATCGATACCGTAAGCACGTATTTTTAACAAAAGAGCCTTATACTAAACTCTGTCAAATGCTTTAGAAACATCAAGCGCAACAATCTTGCTTTCGCCGAAGCTTTGGACACATTGGTTCCACTTTTCGGTGCGATGTGCCATTAAATCGGCAGTGGACCTGTTGCGATTCAAGATATTTCACAAGATGACGATTTATCAGCGTTTTGATGACCTTAGAAAATAGGGACATTAGTGCAATGGGTCGGTAAGTTATGTGTGACGAAGATTGGGCAAGTTGGTTAAATGCTGCTTTTCATCTAATCTGGATAAGACCAGAGGAGTAGGATAGATAGCAGCTTGCGGAGTGGTTTTCACAGCGTGAAAGATTGCATTTTTAGAAGTATAGGGGGTATTTGTACACGTTGAGAGCTTTAAGTACTCTTGCAATTATACGTGTGTATGTTTCTTTGGCTACAATTTAAGAGAGGCGTATTGGTTTTAGATAATGGTTCAGGCCTTTACAGACTTGTATCACGCAAGGCTGCTTAGTCCGCCAACACTTGCCACTGTGTAATGCTTAAAGTGATATTCTCACTCATCGTTGCTGTTGATTATAGAGTCGGTATCTCGACTTTCTCGTTAAGGGCTGCGATTGTTGACATAAACCCGCGATGTCAAGTAGCACCAAAGAAAGAAGTCTGGTATGGTTAAATGGGGTGATCTTGTCAAATCGCCAAAGCGGGAGATTACGTGACAACGAAGCGCTTCCTTCACAATATCCATGGCTGTGCTGTGTGTGCATTTGCACCGTGTTGTTGAAACCACATGTTCACCAGGCTCTGTTCCTCCAATTCCGGCAGTCGTTTATCATGGCCCTGTAGCGTTCGCCAGTAACAGTGACAGTTACAGTGAGTATTGCCGATGGCGTCCGCAAAAAAATACGGCCTAATCATTCCACCCGTGTGAACGCCACGCCACTCAGTAGCGCAGTGGTTGGATGAATGTAATGGCTCTTCGTGCATCACACGCTGATTTTCAGTGTGCCAGAAATTAAGATTTTGATTATTGACGTAGCCGCTTAAATGGAAATACGCCTCGTTGCTCATGATGATTTTCGACATAAAATTGTCCTTTTCATGGTTGAGATTAAGGATGGCTTGATAGTAATTCACACGCGACTGATAATCAGCAGGCATTAACAGATGCACTGTTTGCAGCTTGTATGGAAACATCAGTAAGTCTTGCACTAAAACTCGCGGTACGGTCCATCTGCTGATGACCAATTGCATGGCCCGTCGTCTGTTTGATGTTTCTTCGTTTTCAGCGCAATATTATCGGCCGAACGACCAGTCCTGTTGCGGCCACACCTCCCACAGTCTGTTTGCCCAGTTGGCGCGATACGATTAGGAAATCGATGTCGAAAACAACGCTGCGCTAACATCACCGACCGATTATTGGTCAACACTGATCTTGCGGAGTAATGCACTCAATTGCTTGTCTGTTTGTATACTGCGGCTGTAGAGAAGATATCATCATTCACATACTCGTACCTCACTTGATTCTCACTAGTCAACATTTAGGTACTTCCTTCTTATTTATCCATCCAGCACGAGTATATTGCTTTGACTGTGTTTCTTCGATCGAATTACGAATGCGCGATTACAATTGTTATGCATCTCAACTTTAACGTTGCGTCGCAGTTAGTTAGTCCTAATAGGCCAGACATTGTTGTTTAGAGGTCAACTTTTAAGTATTTTACACTGCTTGGAAAAGTTGAAATGGCATCGCGTATTTATTACAAAGAAAAGAAATAAAGAAACTTATCTGGATATTTTAAGGGCTCCTTGAAACATATAAATCTCTTGTACAATATGTGTGAATGGGAATTTTTTATATATTTTCTATTCTAAAGCCATGTACTTGAAATGAAAATTATTTTGTGAAATCGAAAATGGGGGGTGGTCGTGGTGCAATGGTAATCATTATCGACTGTTGTGCGGAAGATTTGTATTTCAAGTCTGCCCATATCCAAGAACAACTCCTATACGGAAAAATTGTGCAACAACATCAGTTGTGAATGAGAGATGATCAAAAAATGCTGACGAAGGCATAACACTCGCAGCTTAAGATCCGTTCAAATTTCATACTCTGTGGGTGCATTTCTAATATAACACCTTAATGACATGGAAACAAAAGAGTTACTGTGAACTACAACCAACGTAAATTCCGTCGAATCTCTCAAATCCTATCTAGGACAACCACCCCCGGAGAGTAATGAACGATCGTCTTCGACACAAACCATCTACACCCCGTCCAGCTTGTGTGACAAACACCATAAGAGCGTACCCTCTTGAACCTGCACGAACTCTATAAAAAACAAAACAAAAAGCTACGATGAACTAAACGAAGTATCAGTTAATATCATCGATGTTTACTCGCATTTCTCGCATTTATAAGTCTAATTTTAAGTTCTTTCTTGTAACGTGTGTCGTAATTATGGCTTTATATTCATCAGTCATTGCAAATAATTACTTTCCTGAGCTATGAAATTAAAGGGTCATCCGATAAGAGGTGCCCTTTAAAATATTAAACTACAATAGTTTCCAATTTTCAGTAAAAATTAGGAGGTCATTTGATATTCAATTAGTCGTACATACGTCTAATGCGTAAAAAGAGCGAAAGTGCTGTGGGCAGGTTTTGGTGTTTTGTTTGTTTATTACCTTAAAGTACTTGTTTCGTCGATTCAAAACCTAGATTTAATATGATCATATGACTTGGGCCCATCCACAACCGAATTTTGTATAGAGATTTTGGTCTGTATGCTTGGTTATTAGAAGCCAGCAAATCAGTTCTTTTGCTGATTTACTTGTTTTTACGTAAACAAACAAAACTGTTGCATCGGAGCCTCTGCAAACTCAAGGGAAATAGTAGATAAACCTCTCAATCCACAATTAGATACGGTTCAGAGCGATTTTTGGGCTGGCGGTGATATTGGGTGATATTTTTTCGAAATTGATGTTGGCACGCCATTGTTTGTTTTGCGCTCGATGGGTTAGTTATAAATTCGGCCCGGGCCTGAGTCCATCGAACGGCCCGCGTTATGTGTTTCGTAAAATACAAATTTCGCAATACATACATTTGTTATCTAATTTGACAATGAGTTTGAGCCCCAATACATGATTGAGTTTGAAATTGTATGTCGTGAACAAATTGTTTTGTCCGAGCGCGTGGAATTTGGAAAATGTAAGAGCAAGCCCACGGAGACTCTGTAATATTAAGAAAAAGACAATTACTGAAGGAAATATGAAGTTAGTGAGGGAAATAGTTCTCGACGTTCGTCACTATAGCTTGAAAAGGCTTTCACAAGAACTATCCATCTTTCATGAAGAAGTTTGTCATCTTTTAATTGATTTTTTTTTGGATGACGAGCGCTTTTCCAAGTTTCTTCCAAGAAAGCTGATTTTTTTTCGAACGGATTATCGTAGAATAATTATTGCTGACATGTTAGAGGGAGTTAATTCGGACCACACATTCATGGAACCCATCGTGACTAAATTATGGCTTACTAGTGAGATAAATAAGCAAATCAACGGCCATCGAAATGGTGCCACTCATATTAACGAAAACAGAAAACGACACAAGAAAGTCGTTCAAAAGTCTTGCTAAGTTTTTTTTCCATTATTCATGGCAATGTTCACGCGAAATTTCTTCCGGTGGATCATACACTGAATAAAAAGTATTATTTAAACGAAGAGTTTCAGGGAGAGTATTTATAGAAGAAGATCGGAATTTCGGCACAACGATTCTTGGAGTGCACCATCTTACAAATCCACCCTTATGAGCGATTTTTTGAAATGCTGCAAATATGATCGAGCAAACACTGAATTTCATATTATAGATATGGCATCCTATGACTTTTTCCTATTTCCGAAAATCAAATTACCACTCCCTGGGACTCGTTTTGAGTCGAATCAACCAAACATTTGATGAGATATGGATAATTGGACTGTTCGTTCGAAAAAAAAGTACCGCTTCAAATGGGGCCCATTTCGAAGGAAATAATATTAATATTGGTGATTAATTGGTTTGCGTTGTTTTATTGAAAGATTACATTGCGGTACAAATTTTCTGAAATGACGATTTATCGAAATATACTTCTAACTTATAGAAGTAAAAGTCGACGCCTATGGTCCATCAACAACCCATCATTTAATTGGTATTCAAGGAAAAACCGATGCTATTAAAAGGAAATGAGATGAAAAAATTATCAACAGGTTTTTTATTCATAGACAAACCTGAGGCAGACATTTAACCGATATTACATTACTCAACTTAAGGTTTGTACTTTAGACTACAATATCCCACCACTATTTTCGTTAAAAAATGTTTTATTGTTTTGTGGTTTTATCGATATGGTGCCTCGTGTTGACCCATACATGGTAAACGAGGTTGGTTCAGAAAATATTGTTATTCGTTGTTCTGTGACTTGAAAATTCTTCCTGTAAGGCATTTATACTGTTTTAAAGTTCTAAAGGCTTTCTTTATGAGGTCTGGAAACCGTAATTTTCGTCTGATCTCGTCTCATAACCTACGTACAAACTTTTCCAATTTGTTACCTGTTCCAAAGTTCCGTACCACTGCCTATCGTAATTTTTATTACATCCTATCCATTCGACTATTTAACAAGCTTCCTCGATCACTCAGGACAATATCAACACCTGGACTTTTTATAAAGCAAATAAAGCGATGGCTTTTGAATTACAATTATGCGAGTTTAAAATTTCTTATTACTGGCTCCGAGTTTCATCCATTCACTGACATATTGGTAAAATTGTTGAATACTTTGTCTCATCAACAAATTCCCTTTTTTTTCTTTCTTTCGTATTTTAGTTATTAATTTATCTTAACTCTCAAGATGCTGTCATTGTTTTATATTATTCTATAGACTGTGCAAATTACACATGTGTTTTCCTTATTATTTTGTCACCCCCTATTTTTGTCTTATTTATATTGTATTTTATTTTTGTAAAGTGGCATTCGATACTTTTTATTACTTGTAATTAAATACAGGATGTCACCTAATGCAAATAATTAAATAATACAAAATAATAAAAAAAATAAGGTGACTTTTCATTTGGTTTGAAAAATATGTATTTATTCATCAATGTGTATTTTTTCCCCTTCAAAGTAGTACCCCTAGGATATAGTATGGATGCGCCAGCACTTTTTTCAATCCTCAAAGTATTTTTGGTATAGCCTTAAAAGCCTTAAAAGCATATGACAGTTCTTGGTTCTTTTGGTCAAATTTAGTAATTCCGGAACTAACTTCGCTGACATATGTTTCATGGCCAAAATATCTGAAAAGTGTCATGGCATGAGCCAACCGATATGCCAATATCCTCAGCAATTTCTCTGATAGTGAGTCGACGATTCTCCATAACAATTTGGAGAAACCGACGTGGACGTGATGGGGTATTCATGGCGGGCATTGTCATTAACTTTCGGCCTTCTGTGAAGAGCTTACACTATTTATAAATATTATTTTCCTCAAAGTACACACGCCAACTGCCGCAGTGAAAGATTCGTTAATCTATTTTTTCCAATAGCAAAAAAATGCCAAATCACAACACGTCTATCCTTTATATCTTGGAAAAATAAGCTAGATATTCCAAATGGCTTACAACATTCCACTTTAGTACGCATTTCTCACTTCTAATTTAACGCTTCCACTTTCTCATAATTTTTTGAGAATTTTTTTTTGGATTTGAGCCAGAGACTGCTCATCGGAACTCTGATATCCATTCTCCATCTCAATGCTCCTAAAACGAAAATAATTCTCACAGAGTTTTCTTTTCAAATTACGCTGGATTCATGTCTCTGCGCATGCAGCAAGATGAGGTGATTAGGTACATTAAAGAAAAATGTCGATGGTTTTCGAGATGAACGCTCTTTTGGACCCAAAGAATTAGCTATTGGCAAGACTAGGACCGCTCTTGCTATAAAATAAGGCCAATCTTCTCAGACATTGTAGTCCTCACTATTCTGTTGAACCAAATTTTGCTGACTAAAAACAAGTGTGACAACAGTTTCTGCTCGATTTAATTCTCACTAATCAGTTTATATCCACAACCAGCATCACCAGATTCAACTCGCTCAACCATCATATCATAATCATGACATTTCAGACTCCTGGAACTAAATTGAGTAGAAAGGTTACATAGGCTCTTACTAATTAACACGGTTCTCATTGGTTATGGGGAATATTCGTATTCACCTTTTTGTTTAAGGTTAGGATAGATGATATCGAGACCATTTTAAGCTATTTTTGAAAAAAAGAAGAAAATTGCTTACACTTGAATACGAGTACTGATGGTAGGACAAAATATCTTATAATGACTCAACTTGGTCAGAGAATTTTTCTGTTTTTTTTTTCACGATTATTGATGATCAATGCAATCGTATGACAGATTTGATTAAACAAAAGGTGAGATAAGTTAGCGGAGTGATGTACACATAATATAACAAAACGAAAGGCAACTGAGCTAAGTGGATTACTTGAAAACGCTTCATATTCCCGATAAGATAATAGTGTGTTAGGCAATTGTAATACATATTGAAGGATATCTCTTTCGATATTTTTGTATTATTTTTTTATAATTGGCAGAACGTTAACAATTGCTCTTGCGGATTCAAGCTAATCATTAACTTATCAACAGCAAATACTTAAAAATAACGTTTTTTGCAAGTAACTTTTAGTAGGAAAGTGATTGGGTTTTTCATAATGCAATAATCATAGTGAACGTTAGTACAGGTGTTATTAATAATGAAGGGCACACTAACGAGTACTCTTTACGTAGATAACTTGTCAAACAATACAGCGACCAAATTGGAAACATCTGATGGGGCAACATGACTTGCGGAAAGCGGGCCGCAAGTTTTTTTTTTTGGTTTTGAATTTGGGTCTGCACTAGTCGATTGTTTCCCGTCACTTACAAACACTTAAAAAAGTCAAATAACTTGACATATGGGTCCTTCATGAGTTGACTGAGCATGATGCCTCGGCTGGAGGTTTGCACTTCTTTGTATTCTCGGACACAGAATAGATATGTACGTACACTATTCCTTTTGGAAAGTAGTTCAATTATTATTGATGAACCAGCTTCTCTTGTTGTACTCTTTTTGCAGTATAAGTTGGAAAAGTATGTTTGTGAAAGTGGCCTTTATTCCCAAAACAGAGAAAGAAGGTTACTCACTCGCCAAGAGTTTTAGACCAACCGGTCTAACATCCTTCTTGCTGAAAATAATGGAGAGATTAGTAGAGTTGCACGTGCGCAAAGTTGCCCTTCGAATGCATCCTCTTTCGGACATGCATCATGCTTATCAGCGCGGAAAATCCTGCGACACTGCGCTTCAAAATCTAGTTTGGAGAATTGAATGCGCTCTTGAAAGGAAAGGCATTTTCGTCGACATTGAGGGAGCTTTTGATAATGCTACTTTCGACAGCATGTGTAACGCTGCTAGACGGTATTTGGTAGATGAAGCACTGGTTTTGTGGATCAAAGCAATGCTCGTGCGCAGTCGTCTGTCTCAGCTGCACGGGGGCTTTCCCCAGCACACCAGGAGCTGCTCCAAATGCTATGATGAATCTTCCACCCCTTGACATATATATCAGAGCATGCGCAGCCATGTCTCGCCTCAAGAGAAATGGTTTTTGGTACAACTCGCATTGAAGTGACAGTGTACTCACGCGAGAAATATCCTACGACCCCTGTCTCATAGATATGCCTTCCGACGCAATGACCACTGCCAGCCTACTGCGCTGTAATTTCACAGTCACATTTACATGGCGTCAGACCTGACTTTGGGCAGACACCGAACCTGGAATGGAATGTCTTCGCATTTTCACAGATGGCTCCAGGACTGGGCAGGAGTCCGGCGCTGGAGTTTTCTTTGAGCGCGAAAACATTCGACTGCACTTCTCGTTAGGAAAATACGCGTCTGTCTTTCAATCAGAGATTTACGCAATCCTAATGGCCATGCACTATGTTATGAAGCACAGGTGGAAAGGAAAAAGCATATGCGTCTGCAGTCAAAGCTGTGTCGAACCCTCTATCCAACTCCAAATTAGTGCCTGAACTCAAGACCTTTTTGAACAAAGCGGGAAGACTAAATTCATTTAGTCTGGTATGGGTACTAGGTCACTCTGGGATCGCAGGAAACGAGATCTCCGATGAATTCGCTAGAAGAAGCTTAGAGTAGAGTTTCTCAGGACCTGAACCCGCCTGAGGTTTACCTGCTTCCACGATCAAGCCGTGACGCCTGCAAGAAGTCCGCAACATTTTTCTTATCCTTAACGAGAAATGATTGCAGAAGGCTTACGGGCATCATTACGGGCATCAATACCTTATTTTTACGTAAAAAAATAAGGTATTAATTTAAAGAATAAAGTTAAAGATTTTTTATATTTTTTGTTTGTTAAGTTTTTTGTCATCCCGAGTCAAAAGGGTACAATGACTTAGTCACGTCTGCTAACCATCAAAATGTCTGTTGCTGTCGGTCAAGGTCTAAAATATCGCGAGTAGCTACTGCTCTACTGAACAGAGGGCGCTTCGTGTTGCTTCAAGTTGGTTGTAATTCTAGCCTGTCACTAGCGGATCATACGACGTAGTAAATTAGCGGAATTGCACAATTAAGTGTTTTAGATCAGGCCGATTGGTTGTTTGAAATGTAGGAATAATTCCGGGGGATAAAGCTGTTAAGACGTGCGTTCTCATGATATTGAGAATCGATTTAGAAGCAGCAGAAATGACATTATTTTTCGAAGTCATTGCTCTCGCAATACGGCACCGAATTTGAATTAGTTATATTGTATAGAATTTCGTGTTCAGGAGCTCTATGCAAACTCAAGCATGCCCGAGGCAAGACCCGGCAAATCCTTTCATCCGGTTTACTCTCACGTTGAAACACACCGGATATTAACTTTGCACAAGAAGACAGTTTTAAAACAACTTTTTTGTAACGGCTAAAGTAGTTTTCGCCTATCGGCCCTTATTGCTAAGATGGCAGTGAAAATATAATATCACTGTGAATATGGGCAACATGCATATTGCGTGCGCGGTGTTTACCTGAGTTTTCGGAACAATGACGCCTGCTCGTCAACCATATGACGATCGTAGATTGTTTACGGATTTCATTTTACTTGTCTTTCCGATAGGATCTATTTTATTGGACAACAGCGTGGCGCGTTGATTACTGTTTGCTAAAGAACCAGCTTAGAAATCGCGACTACCCTTTCTTAAATTCTTCTATGTTTTTGCTCCTGTCTGTGATGGTCGCTCCTGCGACATTTTGCGTTCAAGTGTAAAATTAAAGTTTTTTGGCTGTATTCTTTATTTATCCATTAGTTTTTGGATAGTAATCAAGTGTACAGGCTCTTTAAAAGTCGCACCTCAATGTTTTTATTTTAACATAAACCGTGATTTCTGCTGTATCTATTTATTTTTTTATTTTTTAATTAATTTTTATTTTATACGTCTTAGAACTATCTTACGATAGATACAAATACTAGTTTTAACTTAAATAACTTAACTCACTTAACATACCTTACTGGCGCTATACAAGACCCGTATGGAGCATATACTCGAAAAAATGAACAGAACAACTAAAATTCTACCTTTCGGTGAAAAAAATTATAATCTTATATTTCCTATGTAAAACTTAAAAAGTACTTATTATAACTATAAACTTTGACTGTATATTCAATATAGTCATATTCATGGGTGAAACTAACGCAATCATCCCTAAGGGTAGCTTTTTTTTCCCTGCTTCTCCGAATATGCCAAGAGGACGGCGTATATAAAATTATCCACACAATCCCAAATGTTCTGTTGTAATATCCGTTCATTCTGTTAAATTATGTTACCCAAGCAATAAGCAGAAGGAAGAGCCGACGCTCATTTTGAGGTTTGTTTGCGAAGGCAAAGCCTACCGACCGGTGAGCTTTTTTTAAAAATCCTATACTTTAGTCAGGGATGTTGTCCAGAAGTTTAGAGAATAGGAAAGGTTGGGGTCGAAAAAAGTAAGTAAATGAAAGAAATATTGTCAATTATGTATATCAAGCCAAACAATACAACGATCCAAAGCACACTGCTCAGTATATCAAATTATTACTGCTTTTTAATACTCGCTCGCAACTCAAAACCACGACAAGGCCATTGAATATTTTCAGGCCGAGAAGAGGAAAATGGGAACGCTTAAGCCCAGATTTCTGCAAAAACTATTGTCGATAGTATCCCAAAACGACTAAGAGCGGTTATTGATGTTAGATATTGATGTCCAGAAAAAATCCCAGATCTCATTGACTTCTTCATAGTGAAAAACATCTCGAGTAACCTTCTGAGAATTGATGAAAGTCACGACCTAAGTTCAGACCATTCACCTATTATTCTCACTATGATTTCGAACTTTCCAGACAACGAAAGTAATCCAGCTCTTACTAATAAGCGAACAGACTGGGTAAGCTTCAAATCAAGTCTTGAAGAGAAGATAGAAACACTTACATCAATACTATCTAAAGACCAACTTGATTCAGAGGTTGAAAAATTTATCAAAGACATTCAGGTCTCAGCCTGGGAAAACACCCCTAGTACCAAAAAAAGATTAAAGGGCAATTACTACCCCCAACAAATTAGAGAGTTAATTGCCGAAAAGCGGAGAGCGAGGAAGAAATGGCACCAATCCAGAGCTCCTCAGGATAAAAAACGGTTCAATAATTTAGCACAAAGAGTAAGACGAGTAATTAAGGATCTTAAAGATTCTGAAATTAATTCCTTCCTCCTAAATCTCAACAACAACAAAAATACGGAGTACTCCCTCTGGAAAGCTACTAGAAAGTTAAAAAGACCAGTCACTCACCTTCCACCATTTAAAATAAAGGATGGAAGGTGGGCTAAAAGCGACAAGCAAAAAGCTGAAAGATTTGCAGAGTACTTAGAGGAAATTTTTCAACCAAACCCAGCGGAGAGTGATCTGCCCACTCGAGAATTATTACTAGAAGAAATTGAGGATATATCCAGCACGTCGCCTTCAGAGGTGAAAGAGTACATAAAAGCCTTGAAAATGAAAAAAGCGCCAGGATTTAAACTGATAACGGGTCAAATCCTGAAGCAGCTCCCAAGAAAAGCACTCTTAAAACTAACGTGCATTATCAACACCGCATTCAAACTGAAATACGTTCCTCAGTTATGGAAAGTAGCTGAAGTTATCATGATAGCCAAACCCAAAGGACACATATTCAAAACTTAAAGAAATCAAAGCGGGTGTACCCCAAGGAAGTATTCTTGGGCCACTACTCTATCTTTTGTACACTCATGATATTCCAAACCTAGAATGTAACATGATGGCAACGTTCGCTGATGACACGGCTTTACTGGCAGTTGAGGAAAGTAATGAGCACTCAACTCATAAACTTCAAGAGGCGATACTGCACATTCAGAATTGGACAAAAAAATGGAGAATACGTTTAAACGAAGCTAAATCTGTACATGTTGATTTTACAAACAGAAAAATAAAGTACTTGCCAGTATTCATTAACAACTAAGTCATACCGTACGCAAATCATGCAAAGTATCTTGGTATGACCCTGGATGCAAAACTCCGTTGGAAAGCTCATGTCAAGAAAAAATGTGAGGAGATGGGTATTCGTTATAAAAAGATTTACTGGATTATAGGTAGACAATCTTGCCTATCAACATACAACAAAGTTCTACTCTACAAACAAGTCATAAAGCCCATATGGACCTATGGTATTCAGCTTTGGGGTTGTACCAAAAAAAGTAACATCCAAATAATACAACGATTCCAAAACAAGGTGCTGAGAAATATTGTAAACGCACCTTACTACATCAGAAACGCCGATCTTCACCGAGACCTCGACGTGGAATTCGTACAGGATGAAATACACAAATTCGCTAAGAAGCATCAAGACCGACTTCATCACCACACGAACCCTGAAACCGCCCCGCTCTTGGACCAAACAAATCTCCTAAGGCGACTAAAAAGAACTAAACCTTTTGAGCTTATACAGCTTACATAATGTATTATAGTCTATATGTAATTATGTAATGTAAACCAGTATATATGTTTAATGCTGTGATATTAAACTTTTAATGTTATTTTTTTTTTAAACCTAAGATAAAACAAAATTGCTTATTAGTCTTAAGACTAGATTGCAATAAAATAAAAAAAAGATATTGATGTGCCAGTTCCCTGACTTATTTTATGCGATTTTTTTAAAGTGCCTTTGGCTGAAATTCAGGACATCGCTGTTGAAATTTCTTCAGCCACAATGCTGTGGCACAGCAGCAATGTTCACGATAGATTGTCCATTATTTTTTTACGCTTCCCAGACGATTATTCACACGAAAAAATATCACGAAACGTACGATGTTTATATTTAAAAAAAAATGAAGTTCGATCATTTGGAAATTGCACATCGCTAGTGTCAAAGATGACATAAAAAAAAGTTCGGAAATGATTCACTACTGTAATCTTGGCGTTATTTTATATATTTCGATGTATGTATGTCTAAAGCCGAAATCTACAATATATTAAATGACAAGACACGTTTACGACAGGCTATCCTTTTTCTGCAGACATAACCTCTTCGAAAAATATTATCGTGATATTACGAGTATTTGTATTAGTCATGACAATCCACCGAATTTTTATTTGTCTAATTGTGACTTTAGTGAGTCATGGATTAGGTGTTCAAGATCGTTTTATGTTGATGTGAAAAACAATGGAGATAGTGTTTAACAGATAGCAGGTGTGATAACAGAAACGTCATGTTATGAATAAGAATTTAAAAAGACGATTGCAAGTGATACTTTTAACAATATCAATGCCTGATAAATTGACACATAGAGTTTATATTGAAATAAATTACCTTTTAGCTCGTGTAACATACTTTTGGACTTGAAAACACATACAAAATAATTATACGAGTGCAAGACTATGATAGATTAGATTTCAAGTCGGAGGCCATAAGGCCCATTGTACGAGCACATCTTTACGTCATTTGTGGTAAACCATCTTATAAAAAGAAGCTGAAGCTTTTGAATTTTTACAAGTCTACTTAAATTTGAATTGCTTTGCTACAGTTTCTATAGAACATTTTTGATATTAATCTGATATTGAGTCAAATTGAACTCTTCCTCATCTTCGTAGCTTTGGAGAGATAAATGATTTGGGTTAAGGAGGGTGATAAAAAAGACAATGTCGTAAACTGAGGATTGAAATCGAAATTGTTAATATTCCAGTTGAGACTGCATAAGACAGAGGTTAAATGGAGTCATATTCCGAGAGATGGTAAATAGGGTAAGGTAGTAAGGAACGAGGATGTCGTAAATTACGAGGATGAAAAACGAATGTTAAAAAAAAAGAAAATTATAGAGGGTCATGGAGGCATTGGTAATCGAAAGGAGTCGGTGAATAAAATCGATGGCGTGTATTTTTTTTCGTTCTTCCAGCATATGGTAGTTGATTATTTTAAGATGGCCTTGATAGGGGGTAGAGACAAAGGATTGCCCAGGACAGACCCCAAAGTGCATATATAGAAAACAGGGCTTAATATTCTCGATTGTCCGTTGAAACGATGGACAGGAATTGTATAAAACTACTCGACTCCTCTACGTACATTTACGTACTGACTACCATACGACTATCAAATTAGGTCTCATTACCAACAACCGAAACTTAAAGGCTGAGTTAGCTCTAAGACTTATATCACCGATATGTGTACGGAAATTGAGCTTCTAGTCACAACACTTGGATGGAGACGAGTTGATTTATGAAAAAGAGAAATTTTATGTCTTTTAAGCTCCAAGTAGAGCAGAGATTACTGTGTTACATGGTGATGTATGGTTGCAGTCGTCATCTTTAGCCCAAGGTTCTTTTGCTTGCATACAGTGTTATATTCATTCGTTCCCTGGTTTCTCTTTTAGTTAGTTTGGAAACGAAAGTGGTGCCAAGGTAATTCGCTTCCGCTGCGAATTTAAGGGTAACACCGTTAAGCTTAAGCGATGCGAAAAGCAGATCCCATTTTTCCATTATTTGTCGGTTTATATTTACCTGTTACCAGGATGATTGACTCTAGAATTTTGTTGACCGTAAGAAGTATAGATGATAGAATACCCTCTATTTGACAATTTTATTTATGGAATTTGAATCCAAGCTTCCGTTGACAATCCTGCTTTTAGTATATTACTTACCCAATATGTATGTATCTCGTAAAAACGATTTTTCGCTTGTTGAAAGGCCCTTTCAATAGCTATATAGCAATACCGCCATCGTTAATTTCTTTAGGGTTTTTGGTCAACAGTCCTTTGCGAAACCACTTGGATTTGGTAGGTTAGGTTAGGTAAAAGAAGGGAAGTGTAATGGTTAAGCATCATTTCCACTCGGAGGCTAAAGGGCCCATTGTGATTCCCTTCATTTGTGGAGTACACATATAATTAACCTGCTCTATCACGTGGGGGCTGAAGCCACTCCGTGCTCTATGAATTTTAGAAGATCCGATATATCTGCATTTGCCACGTCCGCAATCTCTGTAAAGAATCTTTGGCCCAGCGAAGTTAGGTGCCGATTCTGGAGAGCTGGGCAGTGGCAAACCAGATGTTGGGTCGTCTCAGTTTCTTCCTCGTCGCCGCAGCTCCAGCAGAGATCGCTGGATCCCGAGATTCATTCCCGGAGCATTGCTCCGATGGGACAATGTCCTGTGATCACTCAGACGAGCATACGGATCGAGTTTCGGACCAGCGTTAAGAACTTCTTTGTTTTTCCTATATTGAGCCCTGGCCACGATGATCTTGTCGTGTGGCTGTCATTTCTTGTAAGCCAAGACGAGTTAGCTTCTTTTATAATGGTGTTATTTATGATCCGGTATAATGCGCTGATCGGTGGTTGCAGTGACGTGTCCGCTTCGCTTCCGACCCTTGCCTGGCCAATTCGTCCGCTCTTTCGTTCCCTGCGATTGAGTTGTGACCCGGAACCCAGCAGAGTTTGGCTTTGTGGTGTCTGATGGACTTCAGTGAGTGGCGACATTTCATGACAGCCTTTGATCTCGTTGTACAGGATCCTATTGACTTCAACGCAGCCTGGCTGTCTACAAAGATAGTGATATCCGATAGTGGGATATCGGATACTTGTAGGTGTTTGGCTGCTTTCTCTATTGCTAGAATTTCTGCTTGAAAGACACTGCACAAATCAGAAATCAGAAATGATTCCTGTTTGTGCAGTGTATCAGAGTAGAGCCCGGCCCCAAGGCCTGAGTCCATTTCCGATCCATCGGTGAAGATGGTAATCTCGTGGTCTTTGATCACGGCGTTTGATAGCCACTTTTTTCTGTCGGGGAAAAGGATTGGTATTTTGAGAGAGAAGTCATTTTGGGGGGAAATATAGTCGGTCGTAGCTGCGAGGCTACTAAATCCATGTTTCTTTCCCAGGTCATCTATTATTCTGAGTATGGCCTCATGTCCATAGTTGGCTTGTTTCAACAAAGAGGACTTCCTTAATCTGAGAGCGCATTTTGCAGCGCAGCCTTTTATGAATAAATCCAGAGGAAGGAGATGAAGTAACCAACCCAATCCAACCCTGCTTGCGGTGTGCTTCTTATAGCTCCCGTTGTACATACAGCAACTGAACTTTGTACTTTCTTGAGCATGCTCATATAGCTTTTCATTAGCAGTCCACCAGACTAAGGATCTATATTTCGTCGACTGTCACGAAACGACGCAGAAACTCCTTCGGATTGCGCTTAAATAGCGTCAAACACTCTGAAGTGGTCTCACGGTTGCGCTTGTTATCCGGAGTGAGCAAACGCGGCACCCATCGCGCCGACAGCTTTTTCATGCCCAAAATTTCATGCAGGATATGACCCACGCGATCTTTTGAAATGCCTACTGTCTCATCTATCTCGCGCACCTTCAATCGGAGGTCCGCCAATACGAGATCGTGGATTTTTGTCACGTTATCCTCCGTGGTAGCCGTTTTCGGGGTACGTTTTCGGACGTGGCTCATCAAAAACCGACGTGCGACCACGTTGAAACTCGTTAAACCAATTTTTGATGGTTGCCATCGAAGGAGAAGAGTCACCGTATATAGCATCCAAACGCTCTTTGATTTCGTTGCGCGATTTCCCTTCCAATAACAAGAATCGAATCACCGACCGATATTGCTCTTTTTCCATTTTTCTAAAATTCACGGACACTCCCGCTTCCACACGTGGTCAAAACAAACCTACGAGTCCGATCCGGCTGAAATTTCGACAGTAGCCGTCGTACTACACTATAGTAAGTTGCTCTTGCGATACTGACGCAATCTGGCAGTGAGGCTAAGTACTTGTCGGACCACCCTCGTACGAGTACCTTGGGTGGAACTAAAACGGCCAGAATTTCCTTGCTTTTGAACTATTTTCAAGGCTTCAAACTATGAGAAATGGTTTGTTGAACTATCGCCAAGGAATCTGAAAGCTTTTGTTGCACTTGACAAGGATCATGATCCAATAATGCTTAAAGTTCTGCGGCTTAAAACTTGTTCACCGACCCGGGGTGATCCTCTTCTTTCACAACGAAATCACCACGTTTGTAGCGCTGCATCCATTCGTGACAAGTTCTCTCATTCATAGAAGTCCAACTGAAGACAAAAACTTTCCGCAAATGATAAAACGCGTATACGAGTATATACGACGCAGATGAAAAGCAGTTGTTTACATACATATCTGAACTTCGTGACGATTTGATTTGACGTTTCTGACCATCATGTTTTGCCATCTATCCAAAAAGGGCGGTTTCCATTTGAACACCTGATAGTTGAGAGCTTGCCTTCAAACATTTTTTTTTAATTTTTGAATTTTTAAGAGATTTTTATTTACATTTCTCTAAACTTTCCTGAACGCTAGATAAAAATGCTTCAATCTAGACTACTTTAAAATAGGTTTGGATGAAAGCATGCCCGATGAAACCTTAACATTGTCTTGCCTGGGCTACGAGAAACTATGTTACATCTCAGTTGCTTCAATTCCATTCTTCCATAAACTGGTGGGTTTATATCAATGTGACTTAGGACCAGGTAAATAAATGTGATCGGACAGACGACGCTTGCGAGCAATAAGGCGAGATCGTATAAAATATGATATACTTGAGGATATATGAGCATAGGTATACATATGTTGTAATTAATAACGGACGTAGATCAGGTTTTGGCTTACATAATTCGTCGTCCATGACTTGGTTTGCGACATTTTCTAGTAAGTCGTCTACCAATCCAACATATTAATAGTTAGGCAATATTGAGCCAATGAACAACATCGTTCGGAAGAATTTCCTATTGTGACACTGACGATCAAATGGAGGATAAAACCAACGCCATCGAATGTTTATTTCGCGGCTCTCTCTTCGGCAGGGTAGTATACTTGCATTCTCTTTGCGATTGCCCATCCGGAAAAGTCGCAGTGGCAAATACTTCCTCAATGACATCTCAGAGGTAGCCAACCTCAGCTTTTTTTTAATTTATTTATAGGGTTGGCGCAGGTTCAAGAATGTACGCTCTTATGGTGTATATCACACAACCTGGACGGGGTGCAGATGGTTTGTGTCGAAGTTGTTCGTTCACTACTCTCTCGGGGTGGTTGTCCTAGATAGGATTCGAGAGATTGACTTTGTCGCATTGGTTGTAGTTCACAGTAACTTTTTTGTTTCCACGTCATTAAGGTGTTATATTAGAAATAATCTTATACTGCGAGTGTTATGCCTTCGTCAGCATTTTTTTGATCATCTCTCATTCACAACTGATGTCGTTACACAGTTTTTCCGTATAGGAATTGTTCTTGGTTATGAACAGACTTGAACTACAGACCTTCCGCTCAGCAGTCGGCGATGATTACCATTAAACCACGACCACCGCCTAATCTCAGCTTGGTCAATTGGCTGGATTTAAATGAATACCCCACTTCATATCCTTCGAGCCTAAGCGTTAATTGTACCCTAACGCGCATATTCGAGTAGCCACCTCACTCTTCCTACCTACCTGAAAGAGTTTATTAATTTATTCATGCTTTACAACTAGAGCCTTAATAGATACGAGTAAGTGGAGTTTAAATGGACAACGTCGGCTGCACTGCGCGTTCCCTATTAGTATGTGAAAATGTGATGAATGACGTCTCTCTCAAGACCTTTAGTCGGTATCTCACTAGTTGTAAAAATTAATTAAGATTCATCGTTGGGGAATTTTTAATACGGGTCGTATATCTTCGGGTTTCTTATCTCCTTCCTGCCATAAACTCAAGTAATAAATCGTTAGTAATATTCTATATTATCGGTTATGACGAGCTAGACTAGGGATTGAATAACACATTTTAACTTGACTTCGAATCTAGGCAGGTGCTGAAACAGCTGACAATCAAACAGACAAGTTTTTAAGTCTTTTTTTTAAATTTATACACCACAAATAAATCGGCCGTGACTACATCACATACTCGTAGTTCTATTTGTGTTAGGTAAGAACTTTATCAAGTGTTAGCTGAACTTGAAGACCACTCGTGCACGGCTATAAAACCACATATCACTCAAAAAAAAAAAACTACTTAGAACCCTTCTTTTAATCTAATCTCGTTGGATCACCATCAAGATTTGATTGTGTTGGAATTGTATTTCCGTCACCATCTATTGTTGCTACACTTAACGACATCAATCGTATGTTATGTTTGCTATGTAGTGCTCAACTGATTGTTACACTTCAAATAGACATTCCGGAGCAATGAGTTCATTTGAATTTTTGTTTTGTTTCTTTCAGGGCAGGCTTGTGGTGCGCCTACTATACACGTGGACAGTATCAATAAGGACTATACTCTGCAAATCAATTATGCCGTCGCGGAAGTAATCAGCAATCGGGAGTTTATATTTTTCATCGCTTATGCTGTTGTTAGCTCATTATGGATTGTATTTTCGTTGTTTGTGTTAGGTAAGTGCTGTAGAGTCAATGTGACAACGATTAAGGGTAATCGGTCATCGAATGGAAGTGACAGATTGCAATTATGTCACACGATCGAATGTGGAACGATCTTTCCTCAAAGGTCTGCTCTTGGTTATCAGAGGGTATCGTATATGAAGCATGTGACTTTTATGATAGCTTTATGATCCTACCAAGTAAGGAATGATGATACCTTTTGTAGAATATGCATTGAAATTAACACATCTACGAATTTTTAGCTTGTTGTATCATAGAATGGACTTTACGTCTGCCGTGTTCACCCCTAGTTTCGAAAAGTTCCACATAATCTCTGTACAATCGCGCACATTTTTGCGACACTTGCATTGATACTCTAAGGATTGCTTTAGGTTCACTGAACTCCATTTGATGAGCCCAAGCAACGACAATCATTATAAACATTTTTCTTCTTCTCCAGTCGTAATATGTGGTCCCATTACAAAAACGGTGACTACGGTTTGCTTCTGGCCATGGCTTTTATCAGTCTTAGGCGGCAGTGTACTAGACGCTATTGCAACTGGATACCACGTCCATGACATGACCCGCACCACGGTAAGAAATTGTTTTTTTTCATATGTCTCCCTTATAAAATCCTACTTTCAGTCCGCCGAGAGCACTCTGGACTATGTGGGCGTAAAGGACAACAGTATGGTCTTGGAATACCTACAACCATACGATATTTTCTTCGTCGCGCCCAGTATCACATTTATTTGTACGAGTTCTAGAGTCGTCCTGATCTGGTTGCTAAATATCTTTGGCTCTATCTTCTGTATGTCCCTAGCCAAGGTTGTATCAATAAATGTAAGTAGAATGTCTGTCTTTCAGTCACCATTCTTAAATTCTTTCTTTTTACTAGAACTCTACGAAGATGAGGGAACAGCAGCATCGTCTTCCTGTAGACACTACTATTCCGGCTCAACCGCAGCGTCGGTCACCACAACCCAACAACGATGAAGAAATCCGCGAAATTCAACAACAAGACACAATAGTTCTTCGCTATCAACCTACCGCGCCCCCTCCCGATCTAGTTCGCAAAGATAGGCGAAGTTTAGAGCCTCTTAAATTAACGCCGGAGTCTCCAGGTACACAATCATTAGCTGCCATCATTGCTCCAGTTGCACCACCGATTTCCCGCCAACAATCAACTAACAACAAACGTGTCAGTGATCTAAAGTCACAACCCACTGCCGTTACACCCACACCATCCTATCAAAGTTCCGACTCGCATCCGGAATACCTTGACTACCCCAACAACCGACCGACCTCGGCCTTATCCCAACCAACTATCCGTTCGGCAACACCAGACTTATCACCAGTTTCTCCACTTAATCTGCGCTACTCTACAGTCGAAGGTCATCCGTTCCAGAATCAGCTGCACATCACCCAAGAACTCCGCGGTCAACTGCCTTGGTCGTATACCAACATCATGAACGATCCAATTGCCCAAAAGCGAATCCAATCGCATCTGCAACCCGATGACGAAGAATTCCCACCCATACCGGAGCCGGACTACACGATTCATCCGTCACGCAAGGATCGACCTGCAGTTGGTCAGACACAGTCAACGAACTACTCTCGGTGGTAGTTTCATGTCATGCAGCGGCAGTATTAGTTTTATTGAATTTTTGAATTCTATACTTAAGCGGAAAAGTGTAAAAATATAAGTTAACTGTAGTGGAGGTCTTGCCGTTCACCTGGGGCTCTACTTGAGCTTGACTTGAGTTGAAGCAATAAAGTGAAGCCTTCGTGTGATTGTTAATGTCCAAAGATTAAAACTTTATCAAATATAGACGAGTACTTATTTAACGAAGAAGTTTGTGTTTTTCTCTTCTCATCAGGTGGGCTCCTGAGATTTTATTGCCACAAATTGATAAAATTGGATGGGTGGACATGTACTCTTTAGTTCAAAAGGTTGCAGTACCACAATAGACTTTTAATGTCTCCGTTTAACGATATGCTTTGACTATATTTGTTGGGCTTTTTGGAAGTCATGGATCTATCAGCAGAAACTCTCAAAGAGAATATCAGATATCTGTGAGTGCTTCGGGCCATCCTGTAGTGTTGATATAAGTTTTAGTTACAGCAATAGTTTTGAGTTTGAAGACGCCAAACTTGTAGCTGGCTTTCACCCAAGATTTTTAGATCCCGACAATATAAGCCTCTCATCAACATGGGTAAGATGCTATTAAAGTTTGCGGTTTTCCCACCCGCTGAAGTTGAAATAATAGGATTTCTAGTATTCCATAACACTTCTGCATTCACTAGACCAGTACAGACCAATAATAAGAGGACTCATAGCCAGTTACGCAATTACGTTGCGTCCGGAGTTGTTCACAAGTTCACGAACACAAACATGCAGACATCTCCCCTAAGAATATTTCACCTTATTGACAACTGACAGTAGATAAGACAACAAGTGTGACTATCAATATGCATTTACTAGTTAATAGCTTGTTTTAGACATGATTACCGCAAAGTTTCAGGCATGTTTGTCAGCATGTTTCAGACATTTTTACCATCATGACTGTTGATGATGCGTGTTTAAAGAAAACAGATCGATTCGGATTTTAAAGTAATATTTTGTTTGGCGTCTCGAATGACAAGGAAGTGAGTAGAAAAATGAAGCTTACTAGCCACGCCTTCTGTCCTGAAAAACTAAGTTGTGGAAGTGGTTGCGTTCAAATGAGAAAGTGCATTTACACACTGCACACCCTACACCCTTCCTCAATTCCACAAACTTCTGCTCTAGTTTGGTTCAAAAGCGTATCCCTAGACGTTGGAAGCATTTTATATGAGCTGGTAATGCCACGGACTTGGTTAAAGCGTTCGCTGGCATCTCTTCTGATGCAATATATTCTAACTCGACCACTCCATCTTCAACCACTTCCTTAACAAAATGGTACCTGATGTCTATATGCTTGGTTCGCCCCGGATACCTAAATTGCTTGCCTTGTCACAGGGCCTCGATTTAGTCCGAGCTCCTCTAGTAGGTTCTGTAAAAATGTAACTTCTTTCACAACAGAGCTGAGATTTACGTACCTAGCCTCTGTCCTCGATGTGGTTACAATTCTCTGTTTCTTCGAGCCTCAAACTACTGCTCCTCCTCCATAGGTGAACTAGCGTCAGCAAACACTTAAAGATTTCTTCAAGTTTTTTCAAGTCTTTTTGTAGACAATTGAAGGAAGACGTTGCGGCGTTTCAATGTTGCTTCCGTGGATCACTGGAGAATTGAGATAATGCGTTAAATGCATATGCCATATCTGGTCTACTAAAGGTTGATTTGTCCACCTCCCTTCGTTCTCCTTCGATTGATGGTTCTCGTTCTAATTTTTTTTTTCACCTGCGAAAAAAATGCACTTACGCATACCCGGAATTGAAGATCTTAGCGTTCACGGGTTATGTCGAACTCAGCCGTCCGGATGGACTCCTTTCAGCCACAACCCACTAAAACAACCGCAGTATTGTCTCCTCGCTTCATGGCGAGTGTCGGCTTCATTGCTTGCTGCTATGTACCCTGAGTATTTATTTCGCCCTCACCAGCTCATCCCACACCAAGTCTGGACCTTTTGCCAGTTTGCGTCATCTTATTCCACCTCGACCAATTTGTATGGCTTTTTTGGAGCACTCTTAGTGTAATAAACCTGGTCAGCCTCATGGCCATAAGGAAGTCGGCGAATTTTGAGGCCCAGATCCCCCTCCAAGAGAGGGTACAACGGATGTCAGTTGGTCGGGCGTGGTATTTTTACTCGATACTGGATATGATATCCGAGTTATGGGCATAATATTCCCGCTTCCTCTCGTGGGCTTCATTTAAGGATGCTGCTCCGCCTTATATCTGGCTGTCTATAACGCAGACTTTGCCATCTCGATCCACAACAAGGTCAGGTTTTTGAAGATCCTGTCGCGTGAGAAACCGTGGCTCATGCTTAACTGACCATCCCTTGTCACACAAGCCGGATGAGAGCACTTTACATACTGCATCGTATCTCAGGATACGCCCACCATGCGCCCGCAGTCTCGGTGACTTGACCCCGGCACGACATAGAACATCCTGATCTGCTCGTCGGCATCCGGAGATGTACATGCCACCGTATATAAGAGCTTGAAAAGTTCGTTCTTCCACTTTCGCGGAGTTCGTGGCCATCGACGGTATTGTATAGGAATTGGGCCCACCATTTTTCCACTTCCTCGGTGTTGTTAAGGGAGACACCCTCGGCCTTGGTGAGAGCTCGGTCTGCTCACAGAATCCGTTTCTAGACACAGAAGGATTTGCAGGCGGCTCTCACTACAGGAGAAGTAAAGTTCCCTAATGCTTGTAGCCTGCCACGCATCAAGCAAGGGACGATGGTTTCAAAGGAAGGAAGACCCAAACCTCCGTTATTGGCCGTCGTATGGAAATAAGCTCTTGGGGTATCGTGTGGCAAACGGAGCCATTTGCGCACTGCTGCTCGAATTTGTCCAATGCTCTGAGTTTCTCCAGAGTTGTACCGGTGAGGACGAGCTTATGGTACAGGCGAGGCATTAGATAACATTTAGTGATAAGAAGCTTTTGTTGAGGGCTTTGGTGATATTATCCAGTTCAACTGCAAATGTACCGCCAGCTTTTTTTGGTCCTATTGGCCTAAAGTCTACTCCAAGATATCTCCATTCCTTTGGCGTAGTCAGTTGGTTGACAACTGAGTCGTCAAGGAGACAGAATCGAGGAGTGTTGAGGACTTTAATTTTCTTGTCCTTGCCTGACGGGACGATGAACAAAGCAGTACACTAAGCGGCGTTGAACAGAAGCCCACATTTCTGAGCCTCTACCTCTGCATTGCGCAACAGTTTACCTGACTCGGTGCTGGAGATGAGGATGGCGTCGTCTTCGTAAAGCAGGGCGTTGATTCGTGAACCGTTCGTTCAATTAGTACCCTATATTATCAAAAGGGGCACGTGTGACTTCATCCAAGGCGATGCAAAAAACAAAAGTGAACAGAGGGTCGCCCTGACCCACTCCTCTGGAGACCTTAATGGGTTCGCTGTTCTCCCATTCACTTCGAGCACTGTTGAGCTGTGGCTGTAGGAGTTGGAAATGTAGTTAGCTAGCCCTGTTGGAAGACCTCTTTTTCCCAGTATGGTACTAATAGCCCTGTGGTTGATGCCGTCGTCCGCCTTTGCGCAGTCGATGGAAATCATATGAAGCTCCCTTAACTTGCGTTTGGCGTCGTCTAGCAAGGAAGCCAGTAAAGTAATATTCTCCGCGCAACCATCAACTAAGCATCTGTGGCGGACGTCGATAAAGCCGGAAGCATGAAGGCGCGCCGCCAGGATTTGATGAAGGTGGCGGAAACCACAGAAGATATACATACTAACAAGCCTAAAGTCGGATGGTTTGACACTAGTGCCTATTTTGGGAATAAAGATGCTTCTTCCGTTCAACATCTCATCAGGGAAGCATCCTGTCATCAAAGTTAAGTTAAAGAACAGTGCTTGAATCTCCTGACGTCTTCATCGTCTGAATGTAAAACGGTCAATACCCGGTGCAGTATTCACCGGCAATGGGATGGATGAGATTTCCCTGATGGGAAGGGGGTGCCAGAGATGTTCAAGATCAAGGTTGGGCCGATTCATCGTGGTCGTAGTGGATTGTGTGGATTCGGACGCGAAGATGGGTATCAAGAAGTCGACCATACGTTTAAGATCTGGGATCTGCGACTCATTTTTGCCGCCCAGAATCTCTTTTGCGGCCCTGTCTACACTGCGTTTGAACAAGTTTTGAGCTCTGGCATATTCTCTCCTTCTCCATTTCCAATTTAGTATATTGACGGTTGGTGGCACTCGCTGACGTCGAGGAAACTTTCGGCGATCTCTATCAGTATATGTGGTGAAATCTCTCATTTTCGCTTACTGAAGGTATTAAGTCATTAATCGTTGCTGCGATAAGGTCTTCCGATGCGGTTTCGAGCGGAACTGGTTGAATAGCAGGAGGATCAGGTGATTCTAATTCAATGACAATTTGGGCTACGAGGTCTTTGTACGGTTGGTTCTGGTATTGGTTCATAAACCTTTCCCTGGCTATCTTACCCTCGGCCTCATATCTGGGGATCGGTATCCGGTTTGGCTTATAATCTTTAAGTCCATATTTATCTATTAGGTTATTGATAAATCCTTCTTGACTAATATGTAATCATAAAAACGTTTGATCTCTAGTCCAACACACAGCTCAAGTTGTCCCAGAATCCTTATATCAAAGCTATCTGTTAAACGTAGATCATCCACATAAACAGTTATCAGCGTTGCTTTCCCATTACCAACCTTGTAGTAGACGCATCTTTCATATTTGGATGGATTAAAACCAAGAGTATTGAGGGTCTCACCAAGCTTCAAGCTGTTTTAGCCCATAAGCTGATATTGATAGTCGACGCCCTGAATTTGATCAAATCCTCTGGCAACCAGGCGCGCCTTCCTCTTTTCAATGCTTCCATCCGGTCTGTGTTTGGTCTTAAAGAGCCATTTGGATTTTATAATCTACCGGTTCTGTGGTCTGTCAACCAAGGTCCAGGTATTATTTTTGAGTAACAAGAATAATTGCATTTCGATTCATCAAGCAAATCATTCAAATCTTGATTTACAGTTGGCATTTATTGAATAAAACTATTCCCTTCGTTTCCGTCTTTTGCATGCTTGGTAAACAAACTCTGTAAGCTTTCGCATCTTCCGCGTAACCAACAAGGATACCTTCCTCAGATTTGCAGTAAAATTTTCCCAGATTTAAGCCCTTTCTCAAGGTGTAAGCTTTTCCTCCGATCTTCCGTTTGGCTTGTTTCATCTCCACAGCTCTTCCGGCGTGACATCATCCGTTACATTTAGTCGGATATCGGACTGAATGTCCACATGAACTCGGGCAGTTCACTTTCGTGCATCAGGAACCTAGCCCTTCCGGCAACACCGTTTTGCTGGGGCGTGTGCGGTACCGTCTCATGATACAGAATGCCACTATCTTCCACGTATTTTTGAAAGTTTTTGCTGCAGTACTCCTTAAGGCTTTTGTCTTTCCACCAGTCTGTGTCTCAGCAAATGCCTTGAACGTTTTCAATGTTAGAAGAGCCTCGCTTTCCTGTTTCAGGAAGAAGATAAATATTTTTCGTGAAAAGTCATCAATGGAGGTGATAAAGTATTTTGCCTTTCCTAAGGATTCTCTCCTTGGGACCGTAAAAGTTTATATGGACAAGTTACAGTCGTTGCGATGTTGTTTTTCATTACTACTCGCGAAAGGTAACTGAGTGTGTTTCGCTCGAATGGTTGGCTGGTTCTACAGGTTGTAAAGTCATCGTTGAATTTATCCGGCAATACGCGGACCATCATCTTCGACAAAAGCTATTTTAAAAAGTTTATGTTGACGTGTCCCACCTTCAGTGCCAAGACATAAGAGCCCCACGTGAACCCTTGATGTTTCCGTCCTACCACGGCTGGCTTGCGCACTTCCATTCGTGACTAAATAGCACAAGGCAGATCTTATGTCCTTGTAGTCTTGTAGTCTCTGACAGTTCATTAAGAAGCACTACGACCAGCAGATCTTCTCCAAATTTATTTTCCTCGGTCTATGTTATGGACTGGGCCCATAACCTCGTGAGGATTTTAAAGTGATACGAGTACTTACCTGGTTAAACGAGGCGTTCTGAATGACAAGAAAAGGAACAAGGAAGTGATTAGAAAAATGGAAGCAGGATGGCAGCTTACATGTGACGCCATCTGTCCTGAAAAACTAGGTTGTGGAAATGGTAGCGTTCAACCGAGAAAGGCCACACACTGCACACCTAACAATGACAAAGAAAAATGGAGTGAATCAGATTAATACAACGGGCGAAATTAGACAATTTTTGTTACTTTTTGAATCTCCCTACACTAATATATTGACTAAAGAAGTTGCAAGGGATAAGACAGTGCGTGAACTCAGCCATCAAAAATCATTTTTCGAAAACATTGCATGAAGTTTCTCCTTTGCTTAGAAAGTCAAAAACTATCAAAAGCTATTGGAAAAAAAAACAAGTAAACGCCTTTCTTACCTCTCAATGTTCAATCAACCACACTTTTGTCAATGGCATATAACTTAAAGCATTTGCTTGTCAATTGCTCCGGCTTTTTGTTACCTGCAGTATACACCCACCCACAATTGTCATTACAAACGAAAAATTTGTTCCAAGGCAGGGTCATATTCGGCGTAGTAGCATATAAGCACAATATTCATTCGTCATTCAATCGTCTAGAACTGCGTAGCATGGCCAAGCCCCTGGCGTACACTCAGATGCCATTTGCCCCCTTGTAATATCATTTAATTGGGTTCACGCTTGAGTTTAAAGAGTTTACGATCAATTAACCAAATAAAAAAACCAAGGCTTATGGGAGCGGCTAGTCTACGCTTTTCATTGTTTGTTCTCGAGATCCGCGAGCTAAATTTTATAACTTTAAAGTAGTTTTTTTTTTAATATTGGAAAGTCGAACTGTGGTTTACTTTTCTTTTGTATTTCACCATGTCCAATCGATATCAGACTATACTCCACAATTTCGATGACACAAATGATGTGGAGCCTGTAGAGAAACTAGCCTTATTTGAATCAAAAGGAATGATATTAGCATCACTGTAGATATCAGAACCGGTTATAAACAAGGTGGCTTTTCCAACGAAATGGAGGTCGAGTTTACTAGGACGAGAGAGAAGGGAAATCGGCTTTATATCTAACACCCATTTTCGACCATTATCAGGTTCATAACTATCTAGCCTAAAAGAACTTGGAAGAGTCAGAGTACGATTTCGTAGAACAAAACATTTAATTTTTTATTGGTTCTTGACAGGTAAAAGTTTTTCATTCTCGAGAAAATATTGGCTTCCAGATTAGGCGTTTTTTCTTCATCTCACTAAATGGTTGCATATACATTCTTAGTCCCAAAGCCTTGAAAGAGTCTGTACTCTGCCGCATCGCCAGATGACGAAAGACGTACATACATATTAGGTTGTGGACTTGTAGACATCTACAATACTTTCATGCATAGTCCTCTTAAAAAAAAAGTTTCCTTTCTTCTTTCGAACCTTAAGTTTTCAATCAGTCCCTTTCTTTATACTATTGAAAGCATAGCAGCCAAAGTCGACTGCACCAGAAGTAATTTGTGTATATTATTGTAGCATACAGTATTGGACAATGAACAAACTATTGACTTTAGTTACAACGGACGTCAGAATCAGAGCGACAAAAACGATTTTTTTACTCATTTTTTACATTTTATTAAACGAAATGCGTCAACATACTATCAACCTTTGTTTGAACTGAACCGAAGGAAGTTATAAAAATGTTCGGTAGAAAAACTAAATCCAACATAACAATAAAATGTTCGGCTGTAATAAAGTAATATAACCGATAGGATTAGATTTGATGGCCAGCTTTATCGGAAGGTCTACGATTTCACTGAAATCTGAAAAGTTGTATATGTGCATTTTCTATCACTTGTTAGATTTGGCTATTACAAATTCATGGCTCTTTTATAAATGAACTTCTTCGGCTCACAATGACATAAATTTAGTTCGCTTTCGAAACGAATTAGCAAAGACCTTGTGTAATATTGGTACCAGCTCACAGTCTTTGTTTAAACGTGGAAGGCTTGTTTCTTCACTTCAGGCTGAAAAAGGACCAACTGCACCCATACCTTCAACAAATGTGATATAGTCAACCATATGCCGTTTTTTTCTTTTTTTTTTCTTATAGGGTTCGCGCAGGTTCGCTCTTATGGTGTTTGCCACACAACCTGGATGGAGTGTAGATGGTATAAGTCGAAGAATTTCGTTAACTACTCTCCGGGGGTGGTTGTCCTAGATAGGATTAAGAGGTTCGACTAAATTTGTTGCGTTGGTTGTAGTTCACAGTAACTTCTTTTATATTTCCATCTTATTAAGGTATTGTATTGGAAATGCACACACAGAGTATGAATTTCGAAGTTATCTTATACTGCGAGTGTTATGCCTTTATCAGCGTTCTTTTGCTCATCTCTCACTCAAAACTGATGTTGTTCAACATTTTTTTTCGTATAGAAATTGTTCTTGGCTATGGACAGACTTGAACTACGGAGCTTCCGCTTAACAGTCGGTGATGATTACCATTGCACACCCAAATTTTGGGGTCAGTTCCCCCCAAGTCAGAGGTGTAAGTTCCCATCATGCAAATATAAATCTTTTTAAACATGCCGCAAATGTGGCTTTGCACTATGTTTGAACAAACACAATACTTGTTTTCGAAAATTTCATTGACAATATTAAAATTTTAGGTCAACTTGGTTCTAGTTTTAATTTTTTGAAGGCTAAATGCATGATATGCCATATTTGGCACAAACTATTGTATACTTTAGCAAATTATTAACATATAATTTGACAAAACTAAAAATTATTGATGAGGAAGTGTTTTTATAGCCAATACTTAGTCAGTATAATTTTTAATCCAGATTTGGAAAAATCATGTTTCTAAGGGTTAAATACATCTAATCAAGCATGATTGTCTGCTGTGACTGAAAGCGAGAGCATGGAATTGATTACGGGCTTTCCCTTTGGTTACGATTACCCGTCACTTGTGATGTTTTTTTCACCCTTTCGCCATCTCTCCGTTTTTTTTTACAGTGATGTCTGTACTTTTCTGATGAAGCCACTGATTTTCAATTGCGATGCTTCCTTTTAGGTTCCGTAGGCTGGTCAAGTCTGACCTACTTCTTAGACAACACTCATAATGGAACGTTGTCCTTTTGTTTTGGAAAAATAGCTGCACAAGCTGGCATGATGGTGAATAAGAACCGCCTTTATTGAAACACACTGACTATTTTGATAGCTCGGAGTCTATGTGTTGCTGATAGATTTCGGAGCAGTGTGTACAAAACAGAATTAAAGACTCGTGCGCGGATATATCCTGTTCTGCGGGCGTTTAAGAACGTCATGTGAATATAACCCGTTCAGGTAAGCCTTATTTCGTTCAGTTAGTAGATAAGTAAGTGTTTTGTTATTTAGTCCAAATAAAACTAGGTTATTGTTCTTTATTAAGATGCTTACTGCTCGGTGATCAAGATAAGAGAGAGCAGATAAGTCCTGTGCTTAAAACTATAAAAGTACAAAAAGTAATTAGTACCATAGACAAGTAATTTGCATCGGCTGGTAATACAGTACAGGATGATGCCCATTACTTGAACAACACTTAATCAAGTAGCATATTTTAGATTTACCTTAATATACAGGCTGCCCCACGAGTAGTGTGCCAAAAAGCTAGAGCGTGTAGGTCTGGTCAAGACAAGAAAAAAATCATACGGGAAGGGGGGTCTATTCCACCCCGGTTTAGCCGGGAGGGGCAATTTTCTAAAAGATTGACTTAATTTCGAAAAAAAATTTTAAAAATCAACAGTTACATCCACAATGCCGTGATATACTTTTTTGTAAAGCCAGAAACCTCTTCTTTCATCCTGTTTTTAAACGAAGCTGTTTTAAGGAATAGTTTTTGAGAAATTATTTTCAAACTCAAAATTTTGAAAAACAAATGAACAAAAAAATTCAAAATTGTATGTAATTAACTACTATTTTTTTCCAAAAATTCAATTCTCTTATTAGTTTTTAGTTAAAAGCAGAAAACGCATTTTTTCTAAGAAAAACCTTTTTTTTTGGTTTTAACGCGGCTGGACTTGTAGGCAAATTAATGTATGAAACATTGACCTAAATAAATTTTCAATATGATCCCCATTTTTTAGAAGGCAAAGATTATATCTCCTTCTAATGGCTGCACATAAGTCTATGCTTGACAAATTTTCCTGCACTTTGACTCCAGCGACTTCAATCCGTTCTTTCAGTTGTTCCAAAGATACTATTTCCACTTCGAAAACAAAATTTTTCATGAATCCCCACACATACAAATCTAGAGGAGTTAAATCTGGTGATCTAGGTGGCCATTCCGTGGGGCCCCTTCTTCCGATCCAACGGTCACTAAAATGATCATCCAGCCAGTTTCTAACCCGTAAGCTGTAGTGTGATGGTGCTCCATCTTGCTGGTAGATTAAATTATCTGCTATGGCCAAAGGAACGTTGTCCATCAAATCGGGCAAGAGGTCTCGTAGGAACTGCAGGTATGATTCTCCATTAATAGCGGCATTCAAAAACCGGGGCCCGATTATAGTTTGTCCAACAATACCAAGCCAAACATTACAGCTAAAGCGGTGTTGTGATTTATTTTGTTTTTTGTTGTGTAGATTGGTGCTAAGTTAACACCGTCGACCGAGGCCAAGGGCAAAGGTCGAAACGGCACTACGAACGGGACTCGCTGCGTCATCATTTTGTGTGGTTCACATTGCTCCGCATGTTCGTACCTGTTCATACGCGATCGTGTTGATTCAAGTGCACTTGGATCATATTCAGTCTGGTGCAATCGGATGCGCATTACAATCAGCCTGGGAAGGGGATGCGTGTACACCGGAGAAAAGTCTACGTTGCAGATTTGGGCGAAGCGACGAGGCTTCCTATGGAAGGGGTTTTAGTTTATAAGTTAGTTCTAAGTTGGTCGTCGGACAATAAAGATATTTGATAACGTAACCTGTTTTAGAGACGCGAATTGTAAGTCGAACAGTTGGGGGGAAACTCTGCTTCTCCGTTCGCGATTTTTTTTAGGCTCCCCTTATGGGAGTCCTTTAACTGCTACTCCAATGATGCAAATTGTGGAAGTTAGTAACCCCATCTCTGGTAAACTGTGCTTCATCCGCCCAGAATATCCTTACAAAATAGTTTCGTTCAGTTTCATCTCGAAGCAGTAATGACCGACAAAATTCTGCTCTCAAAAACTTGTCGTTTGATTTGAGTTCCTGAACTGGCCTAAAATGGTACGGGTGTAAGTTTTCGGTATGAAGCACTCTCCATACTCTAGATTTGGGCACTCCAAGCATAATAGCTATCCGCTATCCTCATTGTACTAAGGGACGGATTACGTCGGACCAAATACAAAATTCTTTCATCTAAGATTCCTGATCCATCTGTAACTGATCCTTCGCTTCTCTGATGCTCTAGCACTCCGTGCTCTCGCAGACGTCGGTGGATTCTTGAAAACATGCTACAACAGGGACACCGATTGGGATATCTTTTAGCGTGGAGTCTTTCGGCTTCACGATCTCGACCATTAGCTAAACCGTAGCAGAAGTGCATGTCCGTCAATTCTTCTCGAGAGTATGAGTTTGACATCGTAATGTGTTGATGAGTTAACACCCAATTTGGAAATGTTGTTTTATTAAAAATGCGATGCCTTTTATTTACATTTGGGTTGCAAATATTTTGTTTTTCAATAAAGAAAAATTGCGGTTTTATTGTCTTAAGGTCCTAGCGGGTAGAACCCATCGGCGGCGGGCGTACCCAGACGAAATTGGCAGGTCAGTTTTCAGGCGTTTTCATTGGAAAAAAAAACGGATTAATCCAGGGTTATTCCAATACTGTGTCACTTTATTGTATCCTCATAAAACTCCGAATTTTTTGGCTTTACAAAAAAGTATATCACGGCATTGTGGATGTAACTGTTGATTTTTAAAAAAAATTTTCCTAATTAAGTCAATTTTTTAGAAAATTGCCCCTCCCGGCTAAACGGGGGGGAATAGACCCCCCTTCCCGTATGATTATTTTTTTTCTTGTCTTGACCAGACCTACACGTTCTAGCTTTTTGGCACACTGCTCTTGGGACACCCTGTATATACATATAATAAAACAGTAAGAAGTCAAAAATATTACTCATACGCCCGATATGCCGAAGTGTTACGAGTCATCTGAGATCTTCAACTCATATGGTCATCTTTTGGGGGAACGAAGTAATGAAAAAAATCGGCCGCCCCTCGAATCCAATACTTTTGTAACAATCCTTCGTAGGTATACTCATTCGAGGTAGAGTCGTCTTTCGAGCACCATTTAAAGTATGTATATGATGCCTTTAAGAAACTTTCTCATTATATACAGCATACAAGTTGTCCGATACAGAGAAGTGTATGCGAGTGCCTCTTTTATTGCATACGGTAATAATTATGGATACAAGGCGAGGCGCGGCTTGCAAATAATTGAGCGGAGCGAGCATATATTAAACCGTTCTATTGATATTTTTCTTTGAAAGTTATCACTTTCATTGATTCTGGTAATGGTGTCAAGTTTGGTATTTTTTGTTCAACAATATTTCTTTGTTCCAGAGGTTTTTTTGTTGATTTCAAAACTTTTAAGTCACTGTGGCCATGAAATTCGATTGTCACCAAGTTAGAACTGAGAAATTGTTTTGCGACTAGCGGCTTAAAATTAGATTTTTTTGGAATGACTTTTACTTCTTTTAATACGATCGATGATTCCTTTTCTTCAACTAAAAGTTGATCTAAATCCAAGTAGCATATTCTTAAATGACATTGTACAGTCTTCCAAGTGCATCTTTTTTTCAGCAACCTTTACGTAATTGCTTTTTCTCTTGTAAACTTTAGTTTTTTCGACACACATTTGAAATTTTTCTATTTATGCTTTATATTCAAAGCGAGCAATTTTTGTTTGTAGTCATCCGTTTTCATAGTATTTTCAAATTTTTTGATATCACACTAAGCCAGTTTCAATAAATCTTCTCCATCTAGTTTGTTGCGAAGTAAACCAGCTATTTACGTACATTTTTGTTTTTTCTTTGTACTTTCTTCTGGAGGTTGATACTCTTTTAAAGATAATATTGGTCTATATTTCACAATTTCAGACATATTTTCAAACCTTTGTTTTTGTTTTTTTGAAATCAGTGAAACATTCTAATGTAAATTAGGCGCTGTTTTGCTCTCATGTTTTTTCGAGAAAATTTTGAAATGAATGAACTTTTGTCAAGAAAACTTTTATTCAAGTTCAGTTTCCTTCGCATGCAGCCGTGCAAGTTCAGGCTTCTTGACTTGCCAAGCCGAGTTCGTGTTGATTCTTTTGAAGAGTCTGTCCTGAGGAAATGCCGAGTCTATCAAGAGCCCATTAAGCATTCGAACACGCGTCAGTGCTACGTATGTTAGCCCAACTGCAAACTCTGATGTGCCGATGTCCACTAATCGTGTAAGCCAACTGAAGGGAAAACTGTTTCCTGGTGCATGAGACGTTTCCTTTTTTGAATCCAGCTTGGGCCTTGATAGTTGTCAAATTTTTCGTAAAGGTGATTATCTGTCCACAAATTGTGTTTTAACACTACTCGACAATTGCGGGCTAGCGTTAAGCATGCAGACAAACCATGTGCTTTATCATTATTATTCTTATTATGTATAAGAATACATGTGACTTACGAGTTAAGTTGTTCATTATATGAACATACATCATCTTTTTTGGCTATAATCCAAATAGCATCTTAAAATTCGTTGACGATTGGTAAGCTCTTCACTAAAAATCTTGACTGTAGCAAATTGTATTCTACAGTGGACAGAGCGCCAGTAGAAATTCGTCCAAGAGTTTCTCGGAACACCCGCTGTTCATTTGCTGACTGTCTCATGATTTCTGTCAACACAAATACTTTTGTAAATTGCTCAAACAATAATCGTCCATGTACCGAAAGGATATTAGTAGGAATAGATGGTGCGAAGAGTGACTGATCGAGTACTGGAGGCAAATAAGTAAAATTTCCAATAAGGTACAGAATGACACCACCGAAAGCTTCGGTTTGACGATTAGGATAGGCTTGTCTTAGTCGCTTATTGATTTGAACCAACAACCGGGATCCGCACATGGTTGGTTCATTAAGAATACAAATTTTAACAGCTTTAACATATAACTCTATGGGGAACGCTGTTTTTTGGTGATTATTCCTCCGTGACACAACTTTTCCAAAATTTTATTAGCCTATATCCACACCTTAGTCTTTAGATATGTTAAAAATTTTATATTGATCGGTCAAACAGGGACAGAGGAACAGAGGAGTTTGACTTTAAAGAACTGCAATTTCGTGCATTAGAGATTGGAATAGTTCCTCTTTTCAAGGTGTATTTGCTTCGTTGATATAAAAAAAATCCGGGCGCTATCGAGTGGCTTCTTTGCCATCATGCCTGAGAATTTTGATATTGTCATTACTACTGCATATCACGATTAGCACTCCTAAAATACCTTTGGCAACATTTTTAATGCTGCTCATCGACGAAATAGATAGTCCATAAAGGAATAGGTACTCTACTGTTTATTATCCTAGGCAATGTTGTGCGCAATTCTTTGGCTCGCTTGCAGGCGATCTTCTAGGAGTTTAGATCTGCTCTGTTGTAAAACTTTTTAAGGCAATTTGGTTTACTCATTTTGAGGACTCATCTCGCATTATAAAGGTAGCGAGGCTTTTTTGAAATTCAAATCTTCCCTGGATTTCTGAAATATGGGATAAGTTTAAAGAAGTTTGTTTTAAGTTTTATTATCGTCTAGTAGTCTCCAGTGGTAGGTCTCATACTCCAGTCATTGTTACACCACAGCAATGGTTATGAATGCAGGCGAGTCTTTTTCTGATAACGTTAATTATTATCGTTATCCAAAAAGGTGCTAAGCTTAGAGAAGGATTCGCCCCCTTTCGTACGAAGCAACATTTTCTAGTAGTTCCAGCTTACGATGGATATATGGTAAGAATAAATTATAGTTGTAACGCTAATATAATGAAAGGAGACATTCTTACATTTCACTTGTGTGAAAAACAAATCGACCACAACATAAGTGAATTAGAGAACCTTGGCGCTGAATTTTCCTGACTTGTAACGCCATCTAAGAAGAAGAAGAAGACATTCTAACCACTACACTCTACAATCTAGATTTCACGAAGCCACAATGTGAGACAAAAAGAGTGCAATTTAGAGAGTGGTCATTGAGATGTTATCCAGACATCCAAATTTAATTACGAAGATAAGCCCAAAGATTGAATCAATCATTAAACTGACCCAAAAAATTAAGTAGGGTTTCTCCGTAATACCGTTACTATGCTGGCAGGATTTTTTTTATATGCAAAGTCAATGGGAATTCATGAAAATATTTATCAGCGGGTGATAGTGATGATTCGTATATCAAGATATGAAAAATTTAAGATATCCAATGTGGTTATAGGAAAATTATCGGTAGGTTGAACAGGGTTTCACGCGGGCGACACGCATAGAAGGCATATTTTTTCCCAGAAAAATAACAATGATCGATAAGGAAGAGCTCTTAGAAGACTTCATGTCCAGAAACACTTTTAAAATTATAGCATAAGTCCTATAACTGACAGTGTTCATCAGTGGGCCCTAATGAGGTAATATCCCATTCCAGGTTCGTCACCTAGCAACCATACCATCAACCAGGAAGAGGCTAAATTAATATTTATATAGCTCATGGAAGGTAAGCTTTTTTTTTTTTGTATAAATGTTAGGCTAGTTAGAAGGCGGTAGCCTAGAATTGTTGTCACCATAGGTGTTATGTGGCACAACACATGCGCAGAACAAGCTAGTTGAGGTCTCCATTCTTTTAATTATATCACTTGAATGTCATTACTATCCGCATGTGTTGTATTTTTGTGTTGGAACTTCCAATCAAAGATTTCAGGCCTGCTTTTGTATACTCTTACTCCTGTAGTAACGTTCGAGGTCAAACTTGGAATTTTGATCACAGCTAGGGTCTGCATCACCTAGTGCTATAAATGAATCAGGTTTAAAAAGAACTCCATATGCATACTGGGACTGTGGAGTATAGATGACGACAAATATCTTTGCAAAATCACAGTACATAAGTGCAGCTGGCACATTATGCGTTATGAAATTTGAATAAGGACCTTGTCTTCCCAAATGTTGACGGCAACTGCTTCGTGAAGCCAAACATTGCTTTGACCCAGATAAGATAATAAGAAGGTCGATGAAAAATTCCCATGTATGCTCCATGTTTATTCATTAATCGAAGCAGATCCATGGAAAAAATGTTGAGGTTTTAAAGAATATCTCAAATTTATATCTTAAGATCATATGGTAATTCCTAGGAACTTAATCAGAAGTAAAATAAAAGTAAAAAAAAGTCTTAAAGTAACCTTTAGGGAAAAATGAATATAAATAAAAAAAAAGTCGGGGTCGTTTGGTGGACACTATTTCTGAAGCGGAAGGTGACTGGTGGTGGAAAGTGGATTACTTACGACAACTATAAGCGAAAACGATCGTGATTAAATCGCAGTGAGCCGGCGCGTATGGTAATCAAGACAGGATTGAGGGCAAGGAAAGTTTTGCTCTGTGTTTGTTGGGACTGGCAGAGTATCATCTACTATGAGCTACTCCTCTACGACAAAACTTTTAATCTGAGGTGACTACAGTTAGATCGTCTGAAGAATGTAATCGCCCAGGAGAGGAATTGTGAATACTGATTGGCCAAAAGATCCCGTGAGCTTGGTTTTGAGGTTCTTATGCATCCAACTTATAGCCCGGACTTGGCACCTAGTAATTACCACCTGTTCCTGTCCATGCCGAAAGATTTTCTAGTGAAAAATTTGCCTCAAAAGAATATTCTGAAAAACAACAGATTTTTTGTCAAACGGGATGAAGACTTCTAAGGAAGAGGCCCCAAAATGGCAACAAGCTATCGGATAACACGGCGCATTTGTGATCTAATTCGGATCATTCTAACTATGCTAAATAAATTAATTTTCCACCCCGACTTGACAACTTGATAGGTTCACATCAGTGTGATTTCAAGTCTTGAATATCTATCACATATGCAAATATGCCATAGGAGAAGGCGTTGGAGAATATACGAGTAACATCTTCAATGCATTTATAGGTAGGTAACGAGCTAACCAGACACGACTCCTTCGATGTCGAAAAAGTTTTAGAAGAGATGGCACTTTGTCTCAGAAAGGATCGTAAATTCTATTTTAAATCCTTGCAATTCCATGTACATACACTGCCGTGGCTGAACGGACATGGCTAGATGACTAGGCAGCAATGTCTTTTGAAGCAGAAGCAACAAAAATGGGTTTGATTGCGATCACCAAGAATGGATGGACATCCCCTACAGTATTTGGTCAGAATGATGGTATTGACAGAATCCTTTGGGTTCATTAAGGGCTTTGTCCACATCAGATCTGCAGCCACAATATAAAAGTATCACGTTGTTTTTGGATCATTGATCTTAAACCTGGCCTGGACAGCATTGTAATCTGTGAAAGCAAGAGGTCTCTCGAAGTCTTTCATTTCATCCGTCTTGCTCAGGTAAATACTATACCAGAGGCAGAGACATTTTTTTAGCCGCGTGAGGTCTCCAAGGGGCAAGAGCTGTCCTTAATTTCCTTATTTGGAAAGTTCTACTTATGTCTTGTATCTATTTGCAACCTAGTAGCTTTTAAAGTAGGTAGTAAAATCTTGGAATGTTAAAGTCTTATATATCGCGGTAACCTTTGGAGCGGTAAGGATCGTGTCTACTGTTCCTGTGTTTCTCTAGACATTCCTACTAAATATGGGATATAAGTGGGGACTTCTTTTACTTATATCAGAGGATTGAACTTAAGAAAACAACGAGGAAGGTCCTAGCTCGAATGATTTAGCGTTCTCCCTGTAGACTGTTTGTCGGTGTGCAATTTCAGTTTTATGATATGTCGTATAGACAGGTATCGTCCAAGTCAATCTGCATGACTTTTGAAGTGTTACAGATCCAGGTTGGTTCGATTAGCGGGGCGAAAAATCATATTTGCTCTACAAAAGTTTAACTAACTCGTTTAGATTGGTAAGCTGAAATGGAAGACTGAAAAAGACTGAAATCATTTATTTTGCGACTACTTCCCGCGGACTTAGTCGCACTTCTATTTCTGTAAAAATATACATGTTTTATGAATAATAAACAAATTTCGAAAACAGGTTTTAAAAGCAGTCAAAAAAATTGTGAAAGATTGTTACAAGTCTACGAAAGATACAAATGTTTTAATGGCTATTGGTATCTGGTGTTTCGAAGTTGCCCGTTCTGATTGGCCCTGGGCATTGGGGGCGTGTAGTCGGGCGCAGGGAATTGTTGCTGATTGACTTCTTTATGCTGTGGAGTTGTCGGTGCCTGACGTGGCGGAGGATACTGCTGGAAGTTGTCAATGTTACGAAATCGTCTCTCTTGTAGATTTTCAGTTGACATACGCGCAGCTCGATTGATAGACTCCTCATTCAGTTCGATCGGATGCGGTCGGGTTTCGACTTCGAGAGCGAAATTTTCAAAGGTCATCTCTTCTCTACAAAAAATTAAATTAATATTGTTATCTAAATGGTACCAAACACGGTATTCGGTACTCACTTGGTACCAAACGCCTTAATCGGAGACCGATTTGACAGAATGGACTTGGTGCTTTCCTGAAAAAGATGTCTATTCAAAAGTTCGTTTACAAATTAAGTCACCTACCTCGAAATCACAATTCTTTACAGTGGTTCCTGCAACAAAAAGCCGACATATAAAGTAGATGTTGGCAAAAAGTACTATGAAGCCCTTGAATGAAATAAGCATCATGGAGATAGAAGCCACTTGGGCCACGACCAGTTGCACGGCTTGAGGAACAATAACACCAGCTTGGAAACTAGCCAGATTATACTGATAGGCTTCAAACTGAAACCGACCATAGTTGATGGCAAACATGATGCCTATACTTATATCCATGCAAGAAATCGCAGTTGTGACGATTGCCCATGAGTACAAAACTAACGATGACAACTTAAGGTTTGTTGACTTCACATCTGAAAGGAAAGATTGCCAGTAAAACTGAATAACTTAGTGGATGTTTCATAGGCTTACGTGTGATAAGGAGGCATGAAAAGGCGAGCCAAACTACGCAAACGCCCAGGTAGACACATGACCAGATCAGAATGTCTTCGGGATCCAAGATTATTTTTACACTTTTTAAAATCGAGTAGTCTACGGCGGGATAGTCCGTAGGTCGACAATCGCCGCGGAAGTAGAGTTCGAAGAATACCAATTCAGTTACGGAACCGTAGCTGACTAGAGTCTTCATTGGTAACCCGCAGTTGTAGGCTATGATTGATACTATTGACGCACCAATCCAAATAATGGACTCAACCTATGAATATTGTAAGAAAAATGTTTAGAATCTGTTTGATTTAGGGGCGAGGAAACCACTGGGTTGAAGTGGATTGATTACGTTCATTATTGATAGATTAATAGGATTAAGAAGTAACGTATATAAGCATAAGCTAGAGAGAAGGGATTCCAACTATTATGGGTGAGAGATGACAGAGGATAATTCGATTTCGAAAAATGGGATTTTCGACCTATAGATCGGATTAAGGAAGCCCTCTAGAGCTTCAGAAAAATTGCATTAAGTTCGTGGATTATGCTATGAAAAAAAAACTAAGGTATACTGATTGTAAACGTGTTTCTAATAAGACTAAACAGCAGGACTGTGCAGTTCGCAAGAGCCCTTGGTACAGATGTTTCTATTTTAATTCCTAGTTTAGATAACCATTTTGTTTATCCTTCGTTGTCCATTTTTTGAGCCAATCTTCCATGATTACGTCAATATTTTATCTAATTTGTTCTGTAACTTGTAAGTGCTTCCTCACTTATGGAGGTATCAGTTTTTCCACGTAAGCCGTACGCGTTAAGATTGTGAGTCATAAAGTAGATAGACTAAGGTAAAAATGTTTTCCGTTTTGCACAAATTCCAATCCGTTGACATTTTGATTATGAGATCATTTTTGATTGTTGATAAAATACAATAGTTTGTTGGGGAAAATGAAATTACTTAAAGTCGAATGGTTAGTCAGCCAGCCTATATGGTAAGTTACTCATATTTGTAAAGGGTTAGGGCCGCGGACAACTATTCATCAAAACTGATAAAATCTTATAAAATATTTTGAATAAATGTCTTTCAAATTATAAGTGTTACACTAAGATTTATCAATTTTTATTTCTTCAGTTCTTTAATGAGCTTGTTTATTTACCTAAAAAAATAGAAAAATAAATCTAAACCATTGCACGTTTAGAACCTTTATCGCGTCATACCAATTATGTAGATGGTTATCGCTAGGATAGACCGATACGGTTTTTTCATTTTAAAGTACGCTAGCATGAGAAGGGACCACGTCAGGCATTTGCTTTGACAATGATATCAATGTGGAAATCAAATGAAATGGCTTTTTGTGATCATAATTAGGTATTAAGTAAATACAGCGAAGTGATTTGGACCTTGTCAAAAGCGCGAAAAGCGATTCTTGGTTATTTCAAGAATATTGTGTCCTTAAATGCTTTGTGGTTAATTGGAGAGCTTATCGGAACTATAAATGGCTAGGGGAAGGGATACCATGAGTCCAACCATTGGAATTATAAACGTTAGTGCCGTGAAGGTGGGAAAGAAACTTTGAAGAAATTAAAATACAACACAGGAGACAACTGATTATACTTTACAATTTACGCATGATTCGTGATACGTGTCAAGATCAGACATACAGGATGCGCCATCTCATATGGGTCGATGTAAACTTCGAATAACTTCAACAATTGTCAACCGATTTTTATATGTCATAGCAATTTGGAAACGTCAATTCAGTACAATTTTAATCATGCATCGCTTCAGACTAAAAGAAGGCGAGGAAATAGTTTCAATGTTCATTAAAAATGAACGCTCGATTGTGCTAACTCAACGTGCGTATCGTGCAAAATATCGTGATCGTGTTGCGCCCAAAGAAGATACAATTCGACGTTGGGCCACAAATTTTTTTCAATTTGGTTCTGTGGCAAGCCCTCGTGAGCAACCTAGGCCACGTCCGCGGCGTTTAAACTCATCTATTCAGTCTGTGAAGCCCAGTGTTCAAGAAGATCCAATTTGTCATACCGGCGCGGCGCCGTTCGTAGCAGTTAAGCATCAGTGGGACCACTTTGCGGAAAATTTTAAAGGATGATCTTCACTTATTTCCATACAAAGTGCAGATAACTCAAAGAATTTTGCCACAAGATGAGCCACGGCGCTTGGCATACGCACAAAATGTCGTTGCAATGATTAATGCTGAGCCGGAGTTCTGGCAGCAAATGAGGCGATGAGGCACATTTTACGCTCTTTGGCTCAGATACCATAATAAACAAAATTGTCCTTTCTGGGGCACCGAAAATCCTCACATTATTCACGAAGAGTCGCAATATGATCAAAAAGTTATTGTTTGGGCCGGTGTATGCACTAAAATCATCATTGGACCGTATTTATTCAAACTTGGCGATACAGTGGATGGCGATCGATATCGGTGGACGTTGGCCCATTATGTAGGCCCAGCAATACGTAAAAAAGGCTTATTTCACTTTTGGTTTCAACAAGTCGGCGCGACATGCCATACTGCGGACAAAACAATGAACCTTTTGCGTAAGAAGTTCCCTGGAAGATTGGTGTCAAAAAAGGGCGATATTGACTGGCCTCCGAGATCGTCGAATTTGACTCCTCCAGAATTTTTTCTTTGGGGATACTTGAAAAGCAAGGTGTATGCTGACGGTCCGAAGACAATAGAACAGCTCAAAAGAAACATTCGCGTGGAAATCGCAAAAATTTCGACCGAAATGCGCGAAAATGAGCCCATTTTTGCATCGGCAATAAAGGTGGTCATTTTCAAAAATTAATCAAAATAAATTGTAAAGGTCTAAATTGAATAAAAGTTTTTGAATTTCCAAAATCGGTTGAGAATTGTTGAAGTTATTCGAAATTTACATCGACCCATGTGAGATGGCGCACCCTGTACTAAGTTGCTTTTGCCATATTTTTGTGGAAAGACTTATGTTAAGCCCACAAATACGAGTACTTACAAATTATTATTGAATTTTATTATCAAGATTTATGGTCTGTTTTTTGCGCACTTCAACCGGTTGCAAGTAATTCAAGCGATAGTGATAAAATCGATGATTTTCCTTTCGTCGCCATCCGCAGCAAATACTACTCGACTGCGCAAGGATCTTCATGTAAAACCTTACAAAATACAGCTCGTACAAGAACTGAAGTCGTATTACCCGCCACAGCGTCGAATTTTCGGTGATTGGCCGTTAGAAAAGCTGAGAGAAGAAATGATTTTTAATTGAAAGAAATGGTCTTCAGCGACCATGCTCATTTCTGGTTGAATAGAAATGTTAATAAACAAAACTCTGGTGTTTGGTCCGATAAAAAATCTCAGCCAATATAGGAGCTGATAATGTAACAAGAAAAATGCACTATTTGGGGCAGTTTATGGTCCCGCGGAATTATTGGCCATCACAGTCATTATTCTTATTTCAAATATGACTGCAGGAAATCGTAATAGCGTCCGCTATCGTTCAATGATTTCAAACTTTTTTCTTGTCCAAAATACACGAGCTGAACCTGGTCGAGCCGAACATGCCGCACAACAGGCGAATCGATGAACCAATTAAAAAATGAGTTCGATGAACAACTTATCCCCCGTTTTGGACTGGTGAATTCGGCGGCTAGATCGTGGGATTTGACGCCCTTAGAACATTTTTTTATGGGCGATACGTTAAATCACTCGGCTGTGTCGGACTCTCCTTTTGATTAAGTTAAAACATATTCGTGGTCAGGATTTACACAAAATAATCTATAAACAAGATGGAATATCCAGGAGCCAAGCAACAAATCCAGGTCTTCTACCTTGAATTTTGCAAACTTATGCAAAGGCTATATATATGATATATGTATGTCATATATCTGTCTGTCTATCTACAAACTTTCGCGAAGTGAATGTGAATTGAAATGTATCATATCCTAAAAATAGGCGGTTGGTGAACTAGGTTTATTCGTCATTACGGTTCATGTATTTGATGGGATATATGGTAATACTAGATATACTATAATACATGTTTATAATTCACATTCACTTACAAATTCGCATACATATGGTACGAGTATAGGGGTACAGACGGACTGATAGGAAAGCCTTTGTATAAACCTTCCCTGCCTCAGCTTTGCAAGCTAGAAGACTAAAAATAAATGACAAGCAGTAGTTTATAAGCCCTAATAAAAATTGTGTACACTTGTGCAATCAGTTTTTTTTTTTTTTGACAATTGAAAACCAAACGCTTAAAAAATCAGAAATTATATAGGAGTCGGGGGCCTAATGTTATCAGAATGTAAACAAAACCAGGAGACACATAAAAAGGGTAAATAATAGGGAGAAAAGTACAGGCACTATTCCCATATTATTCAGAAAGTGGGTGTCGAAATGTATGCTATTCTTCAACCCATCTTGTTGGAAAGATTTTGGAGCTCGACTGCACCGAATAATTCCCAAATTTCACCGCTTCAGTTCCGAAAACTGAAATCTTTTGAAAATGAACATATGTGAGAGTTTCGCACAATATAATATCGTATGAGGGGTGATTCAATAGTAATGATAATCGGTTATTGCCAGTCTGCACAAAAACAAAAAAAAAATACGATTTTTTGCTTGCTTATATACCCACTAGGTGAGCACAAGATATCATGCAAATAGGCCACGATTTCCAGGAGGTGCCTTCATTTGAATAAGAACCGTCGAAGGGATAACGTTAAGATGGAGAAAAACGAAACTAGAGTGCGTTGAGTACAGATGATTAAAAGAAAAAACCGAGTTAATATTTCTAGGGTGAATCTCGAGAAGTTCCTAGCAGATTATAAATTGATCCAATTGACCATTTTGATCTTGAAACCAAACAATCGATGACTTTGAAGAGAGCCTCCTTCCTGATGCAAAAAAAATGCAAAGTGTCAAGTTCAGCGGGAAAGATTATGGCATCCGTTTTAGGGACTTTGAAGGAATAATTACAGTGGGATTTTTGGAAAAGGGAGTCAATATTTCGGGATCTTACAACGCAGACGTAGAAGAGGAAAACTGCGACCTGAAGTGCTGCTTCACCAAGATACTGCATCGGCTCACAAAGCCGCAGCGATGGCTGCCTTTCAAGAAAACCGCTCTATTCGCCAGATTTAGCTCACAGTGTTTTCTACCTCTTCCCGCAGCTTAAGGAATACCTCCGTGGCAAGAAATCTGAAGACCCCTGCGAAGTTGTCGAGGCACTTTGGGAGGGTCAAAATAAAGAATTTTTCTTAATTGAATTCTGGGTTTAGAAAAAAGATGGAAAATGTCTTGACTTGTTAGGAGACTGTATAGAAAAATAAATCATTTTTTAACTCTAATCACTTTGTGTTATTTTCATTAGCATTATTTTTGGATCACCCCAAAACCTTGTAAGAATCGTTCAGTATTACCGACAATATTATCGACAAATATTACCATCGTATGCATATATGAAGGACTTATAGTCTATATGTACTGGATAAAGTGCTAATAAGATGAATGCGAAACACTTGCTTCCATGTCATCATCCATCCTTCATTCAGTTTATCTTGGGCTTAGATTTAAGGACTTAAACTGAGAAGCAAGATTGGTTTACTCGTACATTCTTCACTGCTTCGTTTTTAGCAGTCGTGTGTCTCGTTACTATCCGTACTACTGACTTAATATAATTGATAGGACAGCCTATCAATGCCAACAAGAGAGCACATTTAGTGTAGTAGCTCTAAGTAAGGAGTTATGTCGATGCGCAAAAACCCGGGAAAAAACTTGCTTTTTAATAAATCTGTAGTGAACTGAATCGATAAATTTGAATGCCTCGGAAAAAAATGTGATAAGAGGATTTCAACTCATTTATTCGGCAAGGTCGGTTCAAAATATTAGCACCGCACCGAAATTCAGCCTACCCACAACAACTGTTTACTAAATGTTTGCATTTGGCTCAATTGACACAAAAATCAAACCAACCACGCACACTGTCGAACTTTGTTTGTTAAATAGGTGGAAAGAATGAACACGATCATGATTTTTTACACAAAATTATTGTGATGAGATTAATTTGCCTAGATGCATCGACAAATAGAGTTATAAAGACGCGACACCGAAAAGCCAGTAGTCGAACAACCTCTCCACCCATAACAAGTGGTTTCACCTAAAATTGGCGCTATATACGTTCACGTGAACGCCTAACGACTATTTATAGGCGGAAGTCGAGGTGAGTAATAGCAGACATTGCATGCATTACTCACCTTTAAGCTTGTACTTTAAATTTGAACAAAAATATGATTACATGGTGTTTAAATTACACTTTGCTGAATGACTATATTTATATAAATAATAAAAGGAGATGGCTAATACATATCAACGAAACACACTTTAACAATGCTTTGATAAATATGCTCTAATTAATCCCATTGCACATTTAAAGCCCTATATTCCCTGCCAAAAACAATAAGCCACCAACTAGTCGTACTACTATTGACCCTTACATTTGTAATTTACTATCAAAAATAATAGTAACACCGAAACAGATCGTTATTTTCTCAAAGTTTTAAGTTGAACGAGTAAAGCTCTAGACTTTTTGGAACCTCCACTAACACGACTCGACTATCTTGTAGAAAACCTGCGATGCTCCCGAGGAAATTGCTAATATGATTTCTCTCTTCAGGAGATCCTGGCAGTAGTCTGCAAAGGAGAAACGGTCGTTGCAGTTTCGAACCACGTCCAATCGGCATCAAAGCCAACGTTTGAGGCCACGATGTATTATAGAAGTCAGAAGAAGGAAACAAACAATTAATACTAGACTAACCCGAGATTGACGATACATCTTTCGTCAATAATTCGACCGAGTTTTCGAAATTGACCTTGGCTTTTTTTTGTAGCACTCTCGGGAAACTCGATTATGTGGTCATTCAAATTAAGTGTTTTATTAACGCACATTCAATGATGGCAAGTTTTTCGGTTACTATGACAAAGGCAATATTGCTAGATAATGCTTGCTTACTAAGCTTTCGCTTAAGTGGCAGTAGACAACATTGGGCTTAAGTGGCATTCAATTCCACTCTATTGTTTAATAAATAATGCTGTTGAGGTCAGAATTAAATGTGCTTAATATTAATAGTGAAACGTGGAAGGGACGCAGTGATGACACGAAGGCTTGGCGTAAGGTTGTTAACGAAGCTCTGAACTTCCTTGTTCGAAATGGCAGGTAGTTATAGTAATAATAATTAACATACGAGTATGTTGTCATTCCAATTCTAGGCCGAAGAGCGGGCACTTTAAATGAATTTGAGAGCTGAGAGTACCGTCATCAGCGAAGGAGTGGGTTAAGTTAAAAGCAGAAGACAGAAGATTGCTTACAATGAAGAAGATGAAGATGAAGAGTGTCGGTGACAGAATAGTCTTGAGGAAAACTTATATTCATTTGGCGGCTCGAAAGTTAATTTCTAAGTCATACGAGGAGAAATTCATCGATATCATAAGCACATTTTCGCCAAAAGGGCCTTATGCCAAGCTTTGGAAATAACAAGCCCAAATCTACCTCTTTCACTGAAATTGTGCAAAGATTGATTCCACTTTCTGGTGAGATATGCCATCAAATCGAAGATGCTGCAGAAACCGTATTGCAGCTCATTGAGATGTTTCCGCCATTCAAGATAAGCTCACGATTTATGAGCTTCTCCAAGTCCCTAGAAAGAGGTAAATGGAGCAATACAACGATTCGTCCTTTTAGGAAACAGGCCCGACAAATTCTGTTTTTCCTCTACTCGGAAAGAGACCAGAAGCCTGATTCTCCCAGCGTTGAAAAAGATATTTTCAGAAATATGGGAGTATACCAACTGTATGAGTGCGAAAGTCGATTTGTCTTATAGAAGATTCGACACCTTCGAATAGAGGCGGAATTTTAAGAGTTTTCTGCTGGTTGAAAAAAAGTGCAGATTGGTCTTATCTAAGGAGCTGACAGCTTGAATGTCAACGTGGCATAATGCTTAATGTACTTTGCGGACGACCAACATTTTTTCTTACCCTAGAGACATTGCAGCACTTTTTGCTACAACTTTTGACCATAGGAGAATAAATTCATCGCATTTCTGATACTTTTAAGCTTATTTCGGTTTTCCGTAGAGAAAACTTAAAGTCTTAAACTGATAGCCTCCTTTCAGCTCGAGCATTACCACTCTTCACTCTATGAGAAACGAAGGATCTAATACCTAGCAAAATATTTGAGATCGCATTGCCAGCGGCATCCCCATTACTGTCAAGGGAGCATAGTGAAATGAGAAGTTGCATAATCCGCTGCCATTCGCTTTCTGGCACAGCCATATCATTCGTTTAGGAATTTCTTCTCTGACTGAGTGAGTAAGCACAAGAAATTAGTTGATACGAGAGAGTTGTCTGACGAGCCAAGAGGTGACAATATCTGAATAGAATATTTTCAGGATGAGAAGTAACAAACAAATTCAAGTATCGAATGATCCGCAATGTCAGGTATTCGTGTAGGCTCATTTACTAGCTGGGTTAGATTTTTTACCTCAGCGATGATCTCAACGTACTTTCTTGGGATGTTGTCTGGTTTGAATATTGATGCCTGCTAAAATGAATTTATAGAAATCATCCGTAATACCATTTTTGGTTCGAATAATGAGGTGAGTTGAACTTGTTACAAGTTGACTCGCTATCCAGATTTAAACTTCTATCAACGAAATTTTCATCTTTTAACGACTGACTTCATAAAATGTTTGGATAAAAATTCGTAGTTCAAATATTATTCTTTCATTTAAAATATTTTTTTTTAGAAAATTAAGCAACAATAGAAAAATATGTTTTTATTGTTCAAAATCCACCCATCAATAATCTTTTTTGTTCGAAAATTCCTTTCACACCAGCTATCTTATCGCGATAAGGTGAATATATCTACTTGAATATGCGGATGATTCACAAAAGAAAACGATAAACAAATCCTTTTTAATTGAATTTCCCATAAACGATCGAATACTATACGAAAGGCAACAACTGATGATGAATTGAAATAGCATGATGATTAACTATTCAGTTTATGGCAAGGAACTACCAGGTGACCTTTAATATCATTTTGAGCTGATACATATGTAGATACAACCTCCGGTTGAAAGAGTTGCAACGTTAAGTACCAAACAAAGTAGAAATAGCTGCGTTATCGAGTCACTAATTATACATGTTCTTCGAGTTTAGGTTGTTCTTATCTGTTAATTTCATTTGCGGAACTTCTGAACTGTGTCACGGCAGCCGTGTCGACAATATGCGCAGTATGATATGAATTTTGCGTGACGATGATACCACTATTTCCCACAGCTTCAAATATATCTAAGTGACTTAAAACCTCAATCAAGCTGGTAAGCCCCAAGAGCGAAAACCCACGTAGAGAACGGCATATCAAGTGTGACACAAGTTTAAAATTACACTTCGAAACCAAATATATATGTACAGGCAGAAAAAGGTACATAGAAAAACAATTTAGGTAGAAAGAACCTATCTTCGAAGTCGAGATAAGTGAACTCATAAAAGAAGTTTAAAATATCTTTTAAAGAAGCCAGTGGCTACGTAAATATTATGATAAGGGTTCCCATATAAACCATTCGACTCAGATATCCTCCGTTTCGAGTACACTTTAGCTTAAGAACGTTCATACCTCAAGCAACTTCAAGGGAGTCAAGAGATAAGTAGTAAGTCGCACGGTAAACAACATAACAATTTGAAAGCAATCAACTCCCGTGACCCAATCAAACGTAAGTCATACTGACCACCCCGAGGACTCCAGCCAGCAACGCCTCAGTTCGAATGCCTGTGAAAGTATTGAGACCCATCGTTTATATTTATATCTCAGCTTAATCCGTATTAATGTTATGTATTCACTTTTAACACACACGGTCGAATTTTAGGTACACAAATTTTAGAAAAAAATAATAACTCAAAGACGTTCGTTCAGCAATAGTTTCGGAAAAAAATAATAACTCGATCACTAGCCTATCGTAAATGCACTAGAAACGCCGCGTTCATCATTCGTCGTCGACGCCACATTCACATTTATATTCGCAGATAGGTAAAGAATTAAATCCGCGTTGACTTGAACCGATGATCGATGTTTAACCGCTCGAATATTACCACTGAGTAGCGGCTACTCCGCACAGAACCCTCGCATACTCGACAATCTATTGTTCTCTCGATTTTCATTCGCTCATCGGTCGTCGTTCGACAATAATTGTTAACTTATCAGCCACTACTCGATACAATTACGTCTTATCAGAGGTGGTAGCGTGTACGTTTGATAAACTCATCATATACTTACGTTATAGGCGGCACATAGAGTGGGAAAGCGTGAAATACAAGGCTAAAGAAAATAAAATGGAATAACGCTCTACACGTGGATGGAAACACATACATATGTACTTACATTCAGTGACTAACGTCATCATTCCTAGGGGTGAGCCATGCGAATAGGTTGTTTTCTTTTTTTTCCCGATTTGTGATGACAAATACTTTACAAGGCTTCACGCCCTAGTTCAAGGCTTCCTGTGACAACAAAGCTTCACTGAAGACGGCTGACATTGCGCTATTACGTAGCCTCTAAAGAGAGCGTTCCGAACTTATCTTTATGATAATTTAATGGTAGCTTTTGTCAGTCGTTTCATATTATAGATAGCATTACATATAACTCTTTGTTTTCTAATCACTCAAAGCTGTCACAAGGTAATCACTTTTCAAATTTTGGCGGTTGAAATACTAAACAATTTCGGAAATAGCAGTGGCTTAAATCTAAGAAACGCGTGACCGAACTTATACAGTTGTTCTCGTTCACAAACATCTAAGAGGGCTTACCACCACCCATTTTCTCTCAACTCCCGACTTACACTCATGTTTTCACCACGAGCGATTGAGATAGCAAAAATAGGACGATGACCAAAGTGTAGCGCACTTGTTGAACCTGTCAAAAGTATTTAAGATAGCGGTTATGATGGACAAATCAGTGGGTATTAGACAGGGTTGCTTAAATGTACTATATGGTTTTTATACATTTTACTGTAAAAAAGCGTATAAAAGTGTATAAAATTGTATAAAATTGTAAAAATGTGTGTAAAAGTGTAAAAAAGTATCTAAAAGTGTACATAAGTACCTATAATAATAAGAACCTAATCAGCTTCTTCGGCACAATGGGAAGGATGTTTTCCAATTGGTCTATGATCCATTGTGATTTAAGATTCATTCAAACTCGATTCAAATTCATTTGAATTTCAACAAGTCCAAAATGTTACTTAACATTTACTATTCACTTAAAATAAGGTACTCGAATAAATCAGAGCTGTGTTAAAAATCAAAATGTTTTTATTGTTTTATTTCTCAAATGCTTATTTTTAGGATCCTTATGCATTTCTTTAACTTTTATAAATTTTGTCAGTTTTATACCTATTCCTTGCTTTTATAAACTCTTATACACCAGCAATATTTTTGAGATGTATACACGTAAAAAAGTGTGTATAATACGCCAACTATTATACGTCTACAACCCTGGTATTAGATAACATTCAGTACGACGGTAAGCGCCGCTATACTAAAATGGAATTATACAATACAGTAGGGTATACCCGGTGGCGGTCTTTCCCTCCAATGAAAACAGAATTCTATTTTATTATTCCTTACATAGATAAGGAGGCACCATGGCTGCGAGTCAAAGTCCTTGTGGCTTGGGGGCTAACAGTCAAGCCGTTCAAATAGTTGAATGTTGTTCTTGAATTGGTGATTTTTTTTTTGTTTTTGTTGGTGACTAATGCTATCTGTTGGAGCATTCGGACGCAAATACTGGTCCATTGTCCAGAGAAAAGGAGGAGCTTTAGTGATATAAAGCTAAGAGTTTCGGTGCACACCACGTCGCCCCCAAGGGTACGCCACCGTGGGCGAACGAAGGCGGGACAATCGCAAAATGTTCTGCTGTGTCATCCTCCTCGCAACATGCAGCACAGATGGGCGTCTCACTGTAGTTAAGCACGCTTAGCCACAGTGTACTGACCCGTAATGATGCCAGCAAGTCTTATGTAATGAATTTTCTTTGAGGATAAGAAGAGTGTTGCGGATTTCTTGCCGATCAGGGCGTACGCGCTTAATCATCCTGCATCCTGAATATTCACCCATCTAGGATTGTGCGTATTAAAGACCCAACCGTTAATGTACTAGGTTAATGTATCACATGAATTGTTTCATTTAATCAAGGATTTTCATTTGATTTTTCACTTAGTCCTCAATTAGAAGCTGTCGCGTGAACATCAGTGACGTTTTTTGTGTGTTTGATGTTGCAAGTACAGTTATTTTTTTAAAGAAATTTTTATATCATGCTGTCGACGGTTCAAATTCATACTTTTTTCCTTTACAGTTCAAAATGGGACATAATGTATCTCTGGCAGCCAAAAACATAAATGACGCTGTTTTGGATAAATTAACCCTTTTGTTTAATTATGCTCCCTTTTCTTTTATTTTCTTTCTTTTTCTTTAATGTAAAAGTATTATTTAAGAAATGTCACTGTATTTTGTAAAACATATGTTGTGATCCACTGTACCACTGTAGGATCGTGCCATCATAATCAGAGAACACACCACCCTCATCCAATCCTGCTGCACCAATCACCCCAGAGCACGATCGAATGATTTTCCTCAATACCACCACGGGAACACACTTGCAGTACATGGAGGCGCTCTTTACATGAGTATGTGCGTGGGTGAATTGGCCCCTTCGGTTGATGGCATTGGATCGAAAACCACTTGTTGGTCAGTCGCAGCGCAGATACGATCGTGTACTCGAACATTGTAAAGAAGGAACCATTAAGGAAATTGAAAATTGTGTCATATTCTCCGTCTATTCTTTCGGGTGCAATTTTTAATTATTCAAAACCAATCAATTTCAGACGCATTTAAGAATATTGGTGAACGGTGAACGAATGCACCATTCGGCGATCCGAGTTGAGGTCACAGAAGTCTTTGAACTTTGAACATTTTTAAGCATCAAAAAAAAAAAAAAAGGAATAATGGACCTTGAATCACGGTGGAAGAAAGTTACATACAGTGGTGGTCATATTTATAGGGACAGGGCGCACTCTAAGCTGAATCCAATTAATTTGATCAAACGGTGTAAAAGTACCCCCTCCGTGTTTAACGGTTTTGATGGTGTATTTCGGTTGAAGTTCGGTATTTTTCGGTCTTCGAACGTACCGTCGACCATCTGAACCAATTAAATTGAACTTGGACTCGTCGCTTCATAGAATGTTTTGCCACTTTTTGGTCCCTGTCCAACTTTCGTGTTCTTTTGCAAATTTTAAACGTTTTTTGATATTTTTTTTGCTTAGCAAAGGAACTTTTCAAGCGGATCGTCCAAAAAGATTGGCCTCTTGAAGCCGTCTGCGAATGGTACGTGCAGAAATATTTACATTCAGCTCATTTTTAATATCGCGAGAGGATTTAAATGGATCTTTTTTGCAAGTCTTGGCAATTTGACGATCAGTTTGGACACTTGATTTTCGCTTTGGCCCTGTTTTTTGCCTTTGTTTCTTGGGTTTTAGGGCATTTGATGCCATAGATTTTGAGCATCCCATTAGTCTCGCAATTTCCCGAATAGACTCATTATCATGTCTCAACTTAAGTATAATTGAGCGCTGCTCATCAGAACAATTTTGTATTCCCCTTCCCATTTTAAAAATCAAAAAAAAATTAACACTTCCAAAATTCTAAATGTGATCTAAACACTTTAAATCGATCTTCGCAAGTAATTTGGAATAGCATTTCGGTTTTCCTTTTATACCTTCAATTATAAATTTAAATTTATTGGGGTGTCCTTAAAAATATGGCCAAGCGATCATGGGAGACAGTTAAAATTATTATTTTTTTTCTTGTTTTCTAAAATAAACAACCTGGACGCGGGATGCAGATGGTTTGTGTCGAAGATGTGGTAGATTTAGATTTAGATTAAAATGGGGGGAGGGACAATGTCTTCTGATCACTGCTGCCTCTGATGGGCTTATTGTGATGTCCCCCATTTAGAGTTCACTCAAAAATTCTGAGTTCATGATAAAACTTAGTATGCTTTTGAGTGAACTAGCAGCAATTTCTTCAGTTTCAAGATAAGGATAAGATACGGCTTAGGTGTTTGTGCCGTGTACTGATGAGACAGTTACAGGAGCACAGTGTGTGCTCTGCTGTTTCTCCCTCTTCGTCACACATTCTGCAGGTGTCTTCTTGTGTTATGCCCATGGTTTATTGACCGGGCAGTGTCCAGTGAGAAATCCTATGACTATACGAATCTGACTCCTAGAGAGTTTAAGGAGTTGTTTCGTTCTTTTGAGGGAAGTGGTTGGTAGGATCATCTTGGCTTGTCTGCTACCTTCCGTTTGTGTCCAGTAGTGGTTGGCTATGTTCCTCAACCATTCCTTTATGAAGCATTTTATGGTCTTGGCATCATGAATGCAGGGCCATTTCTTGCTAATTGCTCTGCTTCTTCGTTTCCTATATGGCCACTGTGTCCAGGTATCCACATGAGGTGAACTCTGTTTTTGTTGGCCAGCTGGTGTAATAGTTGTAAGTAACCCTATATCAATTTAGAGGTGACTTCGTAGTTTTTCGGGGCTAGAAGTGCAGCCTTACTGTCAGAGAGAATATAAATGCTTTTATTGGTTACAGCTCTGTTTGTATTTTCTCTGAGGCAGAATTCATTTGCGAATATCTCTGCTTGAAATACGGAGTTATATCTGTCTATGTTGTGCTAGATGTCTGTTCCAGTGTTAGCTCCGTATACTCCAGCCCCTACACCTTCATTCATTTTTGATCCATCTGTGTACCATACATAAGATTGAAGATCGTAGTAAGGTCTATTTTGCTCCCAGGTGTGTCGAGAGGGAATTGTGACCTTAAAGTTTTGGCTGAAGTTATACTTTGGAAGACAATTGTCTATAAGGGGTATTTTTGGGATTTCATGCATGTTTAGTTCATTAAGAATGTCAGGATGAAAAAGCCCAAAATTAGAATCATCGTCCACAATGAGTCTATGGGCAAATGTGTGAGACGGGCGTAGCGTATGTGAGAATTGGTCTAGTAATGGTTGTATATAGCCAGCGAGATATCTTGGGATTAATGCCCCAAGTTTTTCCAGTAAGACTTTTGCTGGTTCATAGAGAGATCCTGGCTTTCTCAATGGTCTTTATGATGTGAGAATTTCAAGTGAGCTTTTCGTCTAGTGTTTGGCTTCGTTTCAGAACTCTATTGTTTCGCCAAATAGAGTGGGTTTTTTAAGTTTGTGCCTACTTCTTCTTTTGGGTGCTTTTTTTGGGTTGACATTGAGTCCAACTTTTATGCAGTGTCTCGCAACAAGTTTGAATGCCCTTTAGAGGAGTTCCGAGATTGTGTCTTCGAATTTTCCTCTAATTAGGATCACAATGTCATCAGCATAGCCTTGGGCATAGAAGCCATTGTTGCTGAGTATGCTACTCAGCTCGTTGACTACGATGGAGGTGAGAGAACCCCACCTTGAGGGCAGCCTTTCGTGGTTTTTACACTGATCTTATCATTGCCTAGTGAGGTGTTTATTTTCTTGTTACTAAGCATGTGCTGAATCCATCTGCATATGGTATCATCTACCCCTGTGCTGAGGATACAGCATTGTATTTGTATTATCGAAGGCACCCTCAATATCAAGGGATTTATTGATCGGAGCGGTTAGTTCCTGAAGGGCATGCATGGTTGATTTCCCGGACTGGCGGGCATATTGTGTGTTGTGAAGCGGTGATTTTTTGAGAGGACCGCCTCTTATAACTCTATCCAGTATTTTTTCCATTGTTTTTAGGAAAAAAGAGGTAAGGCTTTTCGGTCGGTATGATTTGGGCAGGTCCGTAGGTCTGCGGCCTGTTTTGGGGATAAATTTTACCATTATCTCGTTCCAGCTTGTCAGTATATACCGTATTTGCGCACTTCCTTTCTGAAGGACAGCTGGAAAGATATTACTCTCCCCAGGAGATTTGAATGGGTCAAAGGAGTATATGGCCCATTTAATACTTCCCTCATGAAAAATTACCCTTGATCTCTTCCAGTCTTCCCTGTCTATCCTTGCCTTTTTTTATTGCTTCCTTTATGTCTTCCACGTATTCTACGAATGTTTTATAATAATTGCCGACAGAACCTGAATCGGATAATTATAAATTATAATAAATCATTCTTTATAGTTTAACAATAGTGATAATGTATAATTATACAATAATAATACGGGAAAACCCGGCATTAGCAGCCATAATATTTTTTTTTTAAACAAATACACGTTAAATTATTATTTTTACTTACTTCACTTCACTTTTCTATTAACTGTCTATAATAACTTTGCTATTCAACTATTCTATTCACTTATTATTCGCACATCTGAATCGCACAAAAGTCTTCACGAAATGAGAACAATTATTCTGAATTGTTCTGTTTAACCCTAGAAAAACCAAAGCGGTCAAATGACCGCAATCTCATTTATGATCGAACATATGCATGAACATGTGCATTTCCAGAACCCAGCATTGTATCCTTTTTATTTTATGACTCAATATTAAATTTTGTTTACTGATATGTAAATTGCTATCATAAAACATAACAACACATAATACGTTATTTGACCGCGCGCACATGGTCTTTCTAGGTAGTTCAAAATGTCCGTCATGTACAAACACTCTTCCAGTATATCATTTTCGGCGTCATTATATACTATGTACATATAAATTAACAATTTATTAATTTATTTATATTAAAAAAAAATTATTTATTTCCTCTACTAAATGTGGCAGCACTTCCCCTTACTACACGAACTTAATTCTAATTCAAATTTTCCTTACAACTACCTTAAATACTATTTCGCTGTGCCCACTGCGAAGTTGGCGTTCTGGATCAGGTGTCGGTGATTGCCAGACGACGGAAATGTGCGGTTCAGGTGTCGGCGTGGGTCCACACTCGGACGAGATTTCCTGGGCTTAGATGTGCAGCTCGGGTGGTGGCGTGTGCAATCTTGAATGGATGGATGGTGATAGATAGATGGGAAATGTTGACCTGGCGGATTCCGTCACGTAGCATGTTGTTTGCTGCTGATCGTGAGACGCAATCTATTCCGCGTTAACTTATATGCCTTATTATAAGGCTTAAGTAAGTCTTTCGAAACGAGTCCCTTATTATTTATTGGGTATTGTTACCACCAACACCAAAGCAAAATATGAGTTCGAGATCGACAGTTCATTTGCCAAAGAGACTATGCAGCACTGAGATACATTGAGCGCACTTATGATGCTTAGTGACCGTCTTACCCCTATTAAATATATAACGAGTCGGAGTCCTAACATGACATTGCGCTTTAGGAAAACATGTCGCAAGATTAGGACTGCCATATACGACTATTGCAGTATGTGTCATGATGAGGAAGAGGGATAATCTCCATCCCATCTTCTATGCAATTGCCCTGCCCTAGCCTCCTCAAGAAGACGATTTCTGGGAGAATACTTTTTTTTTTTTTTTCTTAATTTTTTTCTTATTTTTACATAATAAATAAAACATTTTACAGTTATTTAAGAAAAGGAAGATAGTAGCCCATAAGGGACTAGAGGCGAATGATCCTTCTATTTAATATTATATAATTTAATATCAATGAGATGAAATGCGGGGTAAATCCAGAGAGATAGGAATAGATGGAATTATTTTTTTACAAAAATGAGCAACTTATTTTAAAAATATTTAAACAAAGAGTGAGCGGATTAGGAAATTAAATACAAACATAAGCAAAAATGAGAAGTAGCAAGGATGATATTAATGTGAAGATTATTTGATTTGTTTAACTGAGAAACGTTTCGACTGTAAAGCTATCCATACAGAAAAGGAATTTCCTTAATTCTTTAAGAAATAGGTTGGGTTGATCTATTTGCCTAATTTCAATTGGTAACTTATTGAAAAGCCTAGGAGCTGCCGTGGTGTAGAATTTGAAACAGCGAGACTTTTTAGAAATCGTCACAGTCATATTGTTAATTCTTAGGTTATATATATTTGAACTCCTTAGCGTTGCAGTATATCCGCTTCGAATAAAGAAGATCTTAAGTACCTTGAAGATGTAAATTAACCTAACTATTTTTTTTTTTGAGTTTCTGCAAGGGCTTCAGTCGTCCTACCGTAGGCTCTACCCCAACTAGCAATACCATACTCTAGTTAAGAGTGCGCAATGCCGTAGAAGAACATGAGCATTATTTTTTGGAGCAGTGTTCTCTTAGAAGGTACATTTACGTGTAACAGATAACATATACTGTTTTAGATCTTCAACGTGAGCTTTCCAGGTCATGTTTATATTTATTAACAAGCCTAAATACTTGTAGTTCTCAATCCCTTGAATCTTAAAGCAGTTTGAATTGCACGGTAAGTTTTCGTGGAAGTTATAGTCACAGTTTTAAACAGGAGCTTGCATGGAAATTGGCGTCACAGTCAAGTGGAAAAGATCATTTTAAACTAACAATCATAAGCCTAGTTTTGCTACTAAGTCATGTTTGGGGAACCATTGTCGTAAGATATTTAAGTCCATATGTAACTGTATTGCAAAGTCAAGGATACTGTTATAAGTTAATGCCATATCGTCAGCAAAAGCAGTAATTTTGCTACAAAGATTTTGATGGAACAGTGAATTAACATATATTTAAAACAGTAGTGGTCCCAGAACTGAACCTTGCGGTACACCACTTTTCATCTGTACCTGGTTACTGAAGATTTCACCCATTTTTACTCTCTGAATTCTACATGATAAGTATGACGAGAACCATTTGTGAACTGTACGGCTTTGGTCATATCTATGAACAGTGTCATATTATGGTTGTCATTATTGAAGCTATCGTGAATTTTGGTGCACATATTTAGAACAGCATCTTCAGTTGATCTACCTTCTCATTTCGGAAACATATTCCGACTGCAACTGTATTGGGCAAGAGACGGTTTTGAGTCAGAGGCAATAGAAGTGAAGTAAGTGTTAAACTGATTGGCAATGTCCATTGAATCGGTGATCACAATCCCATTAACGTCAATCTTTGATATAACATATATTATTTAAAATGCTTTTTACCACTCTCAATTCACTTTTTATATTGCTCATACAATTATTTAGTTTTGATGCATAATATGTATCCCGAAATTGTTTGACTTCCCTCTGTAAATCTTCATTCATTTGCTGGTAAAGTTTTTTCATTACTTTATTACAGGGATGACGTTTGCATTTCGTTCTCAATGCGACCGTTTTAGTTATTTTTGAAAGTAGTGTTTTGTTGATGGTCTAAGACGTTTAAAACGACGTTAAGATTACTGCTGCTCTATATGGCTGCTTTTCTCTATATGGCCTCCGAGAGTTTTTAAAAAAACATCATAAGCTAGGGATGGATTATTTTCTTCATAAGTTGCCTCCCACAATTCATACTTTAAGTACTCTACTAATTTTTTTTAATTAATTTTATTTATTGTTTTAAAAGGAATACATACTCGCATATCTATCCAAATTATTTTGAAATGTTTTAAGTTTATGTTCGTCATGCAATAATCTGAGATTTTATAATCAAGTACTTCCCCAGACAGCTTGTGTGTAAATTCTAACCCAGATCGATACATGTTTAAGTATTATCTGTTATACGAGTTGGTTCCATAATTAACAATTTTAAATCGAAAGAAGACATTAAAAGTAGGTAGTTATACAAAGTGTCCCACGAGCAGTGTGCCAAAAAGCTAGAGCGTGTAGATCTGGTCAAGACAAGAAAAATATCGTACGGGAGGGGGGGTCTATTCCCCCCCGTTTAGCCGGAAGGGGCAATTTTCTAAAAAATTGACTTAATTTGGAAAAAAAAATATTAAAAATCAACAGTTACACCCATAATGCCGTAATATACTTTTTTGTAAAGCCAGAAACCTCTTCCTTCATCTTGTTTTTAAACAAAGCTATTTTAAGGAATAGTTTTTGAGAAATTAATTTTCAAACTCAAAATTTTGAAAAAAAAAAATTCGAACTATTTTTTTTTCAAAATTGTATGTAATTAAGTACTATTTTTTTTCACAAATCAAATTTTCTTATTAGTTTTTAGTTAAAAACAGAAAACCGGATGCAAAAATGTCTTGTAGTTTTTGGGAAATTAAAAAAAAACTCGAACCATTTTTTTCTAAAAAAACCTTTTTTTTGGTTTTAACGCGGCTGGACTTGTACGCAAATTAATGTATGAAACATTGACCTCTTTTTTATTATTTTTAAAAAATTCACAAGATGAAAGAAGAGGTTTCGGGCAGTATATCACGGCATTGTGGATGTAACTGTTGATTTTTAATATTTTTTTTCCAAATTAAGTAAATTTTTTAAAAAAATTGCCCCTCCCAGCTAAACGGGGGGTCTATCCCCCCCCCTCCCCCTCCCATACGATTTTTTTCTTGTCTTGACCAGACCAACACGCTCTAGCTTTTTGGCACACTGCTCGTGGGACACCCTGTATAAATCATTGGTTTTCTCAAAATATCAATATTAATGTCGCCTAATACCAATGCATTCTTCTTCTTCTTTACATCTTTAAGTAACCTATTAAAATCTTCTAAAAAAGTGTCAATACCTGCGTGAATTCGATGCAGGCGATATACACACAAAATCGTAAAAGGTTATCTCCGCCGCTTTACGGAGGGCGACACCTAACCTACCCCTATCAAAAACATAGTTCGGCTGCATACTTTTCGTCAATTATAAAATGACTGTTTAAAATATGTTTTCATTTATGTTGGTTTTTTTTTTCATTTTTCATTTTTCATTTTTCATTTTATAAATTTTAGCACCGCATGAAAATAAAATACTCGGAGCAGATTTTTTTCAGCGATTTTTTATGCTGCCTCCTTTAGCTGTGTCAGTAGCTGAGGTTCGGAGACGTTACGTTTTCGGAGACGACCGACTCAGTCAACTGTAGCGCTACCTCCCGGACTACCGGACTATTACTTTTAATTCTACCCTCTTTGTTTTTTTTTGTTTTTTTTTTGTTTGGAAAACATCGAGTGCACACACAAGTGTCCTTGGCGCCCGCTTTAAATGAACGCATACACTGATAAAGTTTTTATGAGATTGAATCAAAACTATTAAATAAAGCGGCGGAGGTTAATTTAATATATACGAGTATCAGTGGCTGCTCGAAAGCTTTACTAGAAAAGCATCCAATTATATGTATGCACCCGATTGTTGAAACCAATCAACACTTCACTTGACTTTAAAGCGTCGACTTGTCTAGTCGTCATGAGAGCAGTGAAACTGTCTATTTTTATTTTATTCGCGATAATTCGTAATGGATTTGCCGCCAACATCTTGGGATTGATGGGGTGCGCTTCGCGAAGCCATCACCTATGGTGAGGTTAATCAATTCATTTTGCATGCTTACATCATCCTTTGAATTCATTTAATAGGAACGAAGTTCTATTCTCGGCTCTGGCGGAACGGGGGCATACACTCACTATTGCATCCATTGATATAAGCGCAAAACATCATGAGAACATTAGATATATTCATCTGGAAGAAACTCACAATCATCTAGATAAATTCTTAAGCAATCTGACATTACCAACCGGGCCAATATCCAACGTGCAAGTATATTATTTCTACCAAATTCTAACGTGTGAGGGCATGCTGAAATCTAAGGGATTCGAGGAAACCTTGATGCTGGGTGAATCTTTCGATTTAATTTTATACGACTTAGTCGGTGGCCCTTGTCTACTAAAGTTCGTAACAAAATACCCGAGGGTTCCAGTCGTAGCCGTGAGTGCGTATAAAATCAATCCCGAATTGTTGCACATCGCTGGTGGGCATATTTATCCGGCCTATATCCCACTGATATCGAATGAGCTCGATTTGCCAATGAACTATTGGGAAAGACTCTATAATACTGGGACCTATGCTCTATCTGAATAGTAAGAATTCATATTTATTTCTCATTTTTTATTGACCCTTATCGATTGTGTTTAGTTACAGAAAGTACGTAGCTGATAAAACCATAAGTGAAATGGTTTCTGAGCGTTTTTCAGACGACAACACGTCAATGGATGATCTATACAAACGGATCAATATTTTCTTGACGAATACCCATCCTGCCTTAGATTTCACCCAGCCTTTGCCTCCGAATGTTATTGAAGTTGCAGGTCTTAACATTAAAGAACCTAAACCGATGCCTATGGATATCGATAAGTTTATGAACAGCGCTAAGGACGGGGCAGTGTTCATTTCTTTAGGAACCAACATACGGATGGAGATGCTGGGAGAGGAAAACATCAAACATTTTGTAAATGTTATAAAGAGATTTTCGAACTTTAACTTTTTATGGAAGGTGGACAAGCCGGATTGGGTCAAGAATCCACCAAAGAATTTACTTATGCGCAAATGGTTCTCTCAAAACGATATATTGGGTAAGTCGCTATGTTTCCATATCAATAGTTCAATAATGATTCAAGTCCATTACAGGTCATCCGAATCTTAAAGCATTTTTCACCCATGCGGGTGGTCTTAGTACACACGAGGCTTCCTGGCACGGTGTCCCAGTCGTGGCAATGCCTTTTTTCATCGACCAGTTCCGGGTAAGGTTTAAAATTAATTTTCACTTTTACCTGAGACTTGTGTTTTCCAATAGAATGCCCGTCGCATCAAAGAGCTAAACCTAGGCACTGTGGTCGATTTAAAAACGTTAACCGAGAACACACTGTATCAGAGCCTATCTGCTGTGCTGACTGGTGATGAATACCGCAATAGTATGAAAGCAATGCAAACGAAATTTCGCGATCTACAGAATAAACCCTTGGATACAGCAGTTTGGTGGGTCGAATATGCTTTAAGGAGTCCCGACCTTTCCCATCTTGTCCCGGACGCGAGACACTTATCGTACTTTGTAGCGAATTCGATTGATGTACTCCTCACCGTGTTTGTGCTCATGCTTGTGTTTTTAGTTATTTTGTGGAAAGTTTTGAAGAATTTAAAAAAATATGTATTGAAGGAGAAGAAGACGAACAAGGCACAAAAATCGACGACGAAGAAAAAAGAGAATTAATATTGCGCAGTTTTCTTTCTTTAGTTTGGACAGTATCGACATACGCAGTGATTCCGAGTATTTTTATGTTTTAAGAAGCACGACTATCAAGTTTGCCAAATAAAATATCACTGATTATCCGCGTAAGTTGTTAGCTAATGCGAGTACTTATTTCAAACACTCCTTTCAAAACCCAACAATTTATTGATTGTTTACGACAGATGTAATTCTACATCGACCGCCTGATTTGCGCTTGAACCTTCTCGCGCCACTGCGTACCATCGAATGTGACCTGATACTAGCTGTAGCTAGGTACGCAAAGAGGCGTTGTTTTTTACTATCATTATTCCTCGGAGCTCTACACTACATATGTCATCGGCACACCAGGAAAATAATAAGTAAAGAAACGTCAAAGCGCTTGCTTAGCGAATAAAAGTCGAAAGAGGAAATTGAAAAAGAACCAGGCCTTACCTAAGGGTGCACGTGAAGGTGCTCGCTTCACGAGATAAACATTGAGATAGGAAATTAAAAATAAGTCGTGAGTCGGCCCAATACTTCTATATGGAAAGAAATTGGGGATTGATTTCTTAAGGGCATTAGTTTAATAAGTGAATATAGCGGAATATAGTGAAGAGTTCAAAGTTTAATATAACGAGGCAATTTGACAGATGACATAATTGACGGCTGCAAATGTCTCCCCCAGGGATATATTAATTAGGTGTCCGGCAGACGTATGTCCCCACCTTTTTAAACTAAGTCGCTCTAGTTGAAAATTGGTATACCGAGTACCAAGTATTAAAGTTGTTGTAGAATAATTGATTGATAGGATAATCTTCGCCTCTGATCAGGAAGATCGTTCATCTTGCGATGGCTCGGAATAATCTCATATCAAATGGTGGTCCAGAAGAAAATGTACTCATTGTGGGGTGGAATACATTTCAAAAATACTTTTATGCCAAGCTTCTGATTAAGGAAGTGGGAAGCAGCTACACTTTTCATCAAAAGTTTGTGCAATTCGAATTTCACCTCAGAACAAGTTATGTTTGTACGTGCAGAAGTACGGAACCAGCTACCATCAGCTATTAGCCAACCTGATAGGAATACGGTGAAAATGAGATCACTTGCCTCAAGCGTCACAATAAGCCAGGGAGTTTCAGTGGAGAAGAATGGGGTGGCCCACTACGAATTTGATAACTAAAAAAGAAGAAAACTGTAATTTACATCAGGATAGCGCATCCACAGTGGCCAAATAATTGAAGCAAATCCAGTGAGCGAAACAGCGTCGCAAAGAGTGTCCAGATACCTTGGGTTCCGACTTGGCCTCAACAGATCTTTTTCTATTACGAAAAAGGGAATACTCACTCAAAAAACACCATCGCGAGACCCTAAGTGCGGTAAAAGGAACTTGCACGTTTACTCTAAGGACCTTTCGAAATCCGCGTACCAGGAGATTTAAGAGTCGACTTTCAAGGGAGCGTGTAGCAAAATCTAACAAGGAGACATTTATGTTTTGAAAAGAAATATATTATGAAATATATTGTATACATGAGATGTATGTAATGTTGATAACTTTAGAAATTATTATTTCAATTATTTTAATTTAGAAATACAAGAACCTGAATGATAATTATCAAAAAAACTTTTTGACAATTAGCGCAACAAATAAGTGCAGCTTTTTTACAGGAGCAAGGGATTTTTTAAACTTCTTGAGAACAAACTTAATTTATATTAATAAATATTATCTATGTTTGGATTTTTTTTTTGTTGGAGGCTTCTACTATCTATTGGAGCACTCAGACACAAATACTAGTCCATTGTACTACCAGACAGACACCTTGTTTTTATTGTATTTTCCCCGTTGTCCGGAGAAAAGTGAGGACGGGCTTCAGTGATGTAGAGCTTAGAGATTCGGCACACATCACGTCGGCACCGCGCGAGCGAAGGCGGGACAGTTGCAGAAAAAGTGCTCTGTTGTGTCATGATGCCAAGCACGTAGAGATGCTTGGCAAAAGTGCAATGGCCCGTAATAACGCCCGTAAGCCTTCTGCAATCATTTCTCCTTAAGGATAAGAAGAATGTTGAGGACTTCTTGCAGATATCAGGGCGTACGCGCTTAGTAATCCTGCATCCTTGATATTTTCTCCAACTACGATTATGTGCATTAAAGACCAAGTCGTTGATGTCAGATTTGACCGTGGAAGCAGATAGACCTAAGGCGGGTTCAGGTCCTGAGAAACTCTCCTCTGAGCCCCTTCTAGCGAGTTCATCAGAGATCTCATTTCCTGCCATACAAGCCTAAATGAATTTAGTCTTCCCACTTTGTTCAAAAAGGTCTTGAGTTCATGCACTAATTTGGAGTTGGATAGAGGGTTGGACACAGCTTTGAGTGCAGCTTGGGTGTCACTGCAGACGCATAGGCTTTTTCCCTTCCATTTGTGCTTCACAAGATAGTGCATGGCCATTAGGATTACTTAAATCTCTAATTGAGTGCAGTCGAATGTTTTCGCGCTCAAAAAAAACTGTAGCGCCCGACCCCTGCCCAGTCCTGGAGCCATCTGTGAAAATGCGAAGACAGTCCATTCCAGGTTTAGTGTCTGGCCAAAGCCAGTCCTGACGGCATGGAAATGTGACTGTGAAATTACAGCACGGTAGGATGGCAGGTGTCATTGCGTTAGAAGGAATATCCATGAGACAGGGGTCGTAAGATATTTCTCGCGCAAGCACACTTTCACTCCAATGCGAGTTGTACCAAAGACCATTTCTCTTTAGGCGAGACATGGCTTTCAGTGCGCACCCTCTGATATATGTATATATCAAGGGGTGGATGATTCATCATAGCATCTGGAGCAGTGCCCGGTGTGCTGGGGAAAGCCCCCGTGCAGCTGAGACAGACCTTTGGAGTTGTCCACCAGACAACCGATGTATATGAGATTATCGGTCTTATCATTGCCGTATAGATCCAAAAGACCTTTTTCGGCGATAAGCCTTATGTTTTACCAAAGGCACCTTTGCATTGCCAAAAAGCTGAGCTTGCTATCTAGGATGACTCCCAGGTATTTAGCTTTTTTGGATATCGGGATGGGAATGCCTGAACGACATCGTCTCTTAATAGTCTTAAGAGGATTAACCGACAGCCCATTACTCATGCACCAGCCCTCAATCACTTTGAGACAGACACTCGCTAAACATGAGCCGACAGAGAGAACAGCAACATCATCCGCATAGGTCTCGGCATAGATCCCAGACGCAATAAGAGTATCGAGTAGAGAGTCGACCACCATGCACCATAACAGCGGAGACAAGACGCCACCTTGCGGGCAGCCTCTATTTACTCCAGACTTGACACATTGTTTGAGGCCTGCATCAGCGATCAATGTCCTGCACAAGCATTGCTTTGATCCACAAAACCAGTGCTTTATCTACGCCATGCCGCCTAGCAGCGTTAAACATGCTGCGAAAGTAGCATCAAAAGCTCCCTCAATTTTATTTCCAATCATCTTCGATTCGAGTTCGATTTAACCGATCTATTCAGGAAACTTCTGACTTCCCTGCGAAGACACTTGTTGTCGTCTCACCGTCACAAAGGTTGGTTGAATAGCATATAAAGATGAAGTGAGTTTTCCGGATTTAAAAGATGTGACTACAACATTCTTATATTTTCTCATGTACTCATCAACCACCTTCTGAACCCTGGGTCGAAATGTACCTGTCTGCTCTTCCAAAGAAACAAATGCTTGAGGCAGGACAAGGTAATACTGTATTGTGCAGTATATGAATGTGTTACTTTGTGCATATCCTTCCGGTGGACAAATACAGATTTACTTCCTTCCTCTGATAAAGTTCTGTTGAAAGTATATCGATATTGACATCCTAAAAAATGCAAAAAAAAAAATATTAAACAAAAGTTTTTTCTTAAAAACATGTTTTAACTATAGGGTCCGCCAAATAACTTCTTTTTTTTTTGAAAATGCTATAAAAATAACTACTGAATATTTTCTCAAATTTCTTTTTTTATTTGAAAGTACAATCCTTCCGGTTAATAACGGAAAATAATTTCATTCAAATGGCTGCCTCGGCTGGCCATGCAGTAGCCTACACGATCGGTCCAATTTTTAAGCACATTATCGATTGTGTGCAGCTGTATTTCACCAATGGCTTCACGAATATTGTCCTTTAAAGCGTCAATTGTCTCTGGCTTGTCGGCGTAACACTTATCTTTGACGGCACCCCACAAATAATAGTCCAACTGTGTCAAATCGCAGCTCCGAGGTGGCCAAACGACATCAGCTCTGCGGCTGATAATGCGATCTTCAAAAACAGGGCGCAGAACATCGAGTGTAGCTTCGGCTGTGTGGCACGTAGCGTCTTCCTGTTCAAACCAAATGTTGCCAATATCCTCCTCTTCAATTTTTGTGAACAAAAATTCGTTCAACATGGCCCGATAACGATTGCCATTGACTGTAACGGCCACTCCTTGCTCATTTTCGAAGAAAAATGGCCCAATTATGTCTCTGGACCAAAATCCGCACCAAACGGTGGCTCGTTTTGGGTGCACCGGCTTTTCAATGTATGCGTGCAGGTTTTCTGTGCCCCAAATGCGACAAATTTGCTTGTTTACATACCCGCCAAGATCAAAATGAGCTTCATCTGAAAAGATGATTTTTTTGGCAAAATCGGCATCTTCTGTAATTCGATCGCAGGCCCACTTAGCGAAGCATTGTTCAAGCGTATACACAACCATATTCGTTCAGCGGAAGGATAAAACTAATTATCTGTCAAATCAGACATGAGCTAAGTGTTACCATTCACGAAATAAGCACTACTTGAAAAAAAAAGTTAGATGGCGGACCCTTTAGATCTTTTTTTCATAATTTATAAATGATTAAAATTGCCTGTTTGATCAGTATTTATTATGAAGTCAGTGGAGAAATTTGGTATCAAGTGTAAAGTTTGTAACAAAATGTTTCTGCTGCAGCTAGCATCTTTTCAGTAGATACGGTTTCCTTTCTTGATACATATTTGGTGATTTTGCGCTGGCGAATTCCATGTCTATGCTCAAAATTTGTCACCCAACGTTCTGAGGCTTTGAAATCGAAATCTTTGAATTGTACAGCTGCAGCCAATGCCCATTGCTGTACATTTCTCGTTGTAACTTGTTGATAATTTTGTCTAGCTTGAAGAAAACGGTGATAAATCCAGGAGTCAACTATAGCATATACATATATCAAAGACAGTTCCTCCTTTTTTAACATCCTTCTTCCATTTTAAATTTTTCCATATTTTTTTTTCAAGCGACTGCATCCATTTTTTGTAAAGTTATCAAGCGCCATGTGCGGTGTGTCCCAAGAATGTTAATAATCTTTGTTTTGTAGCCTAATGAAATATAATCATTGGGTTTGCTTTTTTTATACTCGGACTCATATTCTTCTGGGGACGAATCATCATGAACCGTCCCTTCGATGCTTCGATGTAATTAAATTATTTTCGAAAAGAATTTTTCAATAAGACTTTTGACTTATCGCTGCACAAAGCCGATTCAAAAGTAGTTTGCTTGTCGACATTTTTCCAAAATAAATCAATTTTAAATTATTTATGACACAAATAAGAAAACAGAGCAAACTCCGAAAACAAACTAAACGAACATTTCACATGTTTACATTAAAATTCGGCTGAGGAAATCCCAGGACGTTTCAGATACAGACGCTCAAGAGACTCTTTGTCTATTGTATGAATCTTTGTGTAGACTCTATATTATAGAGGCAAAATGACGGGACTACGATAAGGTCAAACGGATAAACTCCAAAGTGAATGTCACGGATGTGACTTATTCTTACTGAGTACGTATTACACCCAAAAAACTCATCTCGATTCGAATATCCCACACTCTTGCCGTCTCTTTGTAAAATAAATCTATTTTTCTGAAATTTTCCCGGATACCTTTATGCAAACCCTGGATACGTGGTAAAGGCGGAAAGCTTGGCCGAATAGCCTTTCATGGGTTGTCGAAAGAGTTTGCTGCTCTTGGAAACGACATCCCTTGTGAAGTGAGTTGGTTATCAATCCTGAAGGCGAATCGGGCGAATGGCTTGCTCTTGTAAAACTGGCGAAGTTCAGAGAGATGAGTGTAGCTGGAAAATCCATAGGGAACCATCGGAAGTTAAGGGAAGCCAAACGGGCTCTTACTCCGAAATAATTTTGACCATCTCAACAGCAATGGCCGAACAGGTAATAAAAATCGAGTTAGTAATGTCGTCGATAAAAGCAGTCGAGAAGAAGACATTTTTGAATTGGATAATGGATTCCAGGCTATTTGCGCATCTGTCAGTCAGGTAAAATTTGTACACTGTCACCAGCGGATATTAAATTGATACTCCATGATGGAAACCCTATTGTCCTAACTTTTAGATATTGTACACGTTCCAGTCAGATAAAGAAGTCGAGCAGTGATTACAGGAGGAAATCACACTACTTAGTACTCGCATAACCCCATATACATACATCATCGATCATGCTTATGCCAAGGACGGATGGGGCAGAAAACTTTTCGATGGTTGTTAGCGATGAATTACACGAGAAGGTTCAGGAAGCAGAATTGCTTACAACGTTCGATTCGGAGAACGATTTTTTCCATGTTTCCATTGAAAACACGTTCGCAAACATATTCAGCATTTGCGACTCAAGTTTCGCAATATGAATTCTTCCGTCTCTTACTCTGGCAGTGGCCGGGACATTAGTTGTGTGCATAAACGAAATGATCACCCCGTCGCACGACGGGAAAGTGATTACGCATAAAATGCGAAAAATGAGGAGGATAACGGTAATAATTTTCATCTTCCAACATAACCCGGCTTTGGACTAACTTTTATGCTTGATCTTGGATTGTGAAGTAACACAGAGTTTTGGAGAACGGGCGATTAGCGTGCCTCTCTAGCTCGTTCATAAATTACTTGAAGTTCGCTTTCCGACTCCTTGATGAGCAATTCGATTTGATTCAGAATGTGGCAAAGGACCACATAGCAAATCTTGAAACAGAAACAACTCATCCCAATCGTCTTGCTTGTCGTCTAGAAATATTGTGAGATAATTTAGCAGAGTCCAGTTTATATGCTCCACAAAGCTATCTGACTGGCGTGAAGTGACGTAGCGCGGGTTTCCCGTATATCCGTTATTTATATTACTGTGGAAGCTTAATAGTCCTGACGGAACTCCAAAGAGATCAATATTTCGTGAACTAATAGTCTGGTAATAGTCTCTTTGATAAGACTTATTGGCACCCGTATAAATCTATAGCTCTATTTTGCTGCAACCGTTACACGATGGAATCGTTCACTGACCAAATAAACTAGCTTTGCTTTGAAGTCCCGGCATGTATCGCTTTGAGTGCAAGACCACTCAACATTCTTTCATGCACCAACTCAGTAGAATCGCGCTCATACTTTGTTAAATATTTTGTTTGAATTAAAGTGTTCTATAGCAGGTGCATCATTTTGGTATTTGTGAAACTCACTTCTTTGGCAAAAGTTTATTCTAACATAAAATATCGAACTGCGTACAATACGCTTTACATCTACTGCTCCCCTTCGAAATTCAGATTCATGTAGACCCTGCACTAACTTTCGTCAGAATAATTACCGAATAATCAACTCGAAGTCACTGCCCAGTAAACGGATAGTGTTTGCTATCGGTCTCTTCTCTAATAAATTGAGCTTTTCCTTGACATTACATTGAACATGAATGACATCAGCACAAAAGCGGCTAGAAAATACGTGAGCGGCATGTTTATATCAGAATTTATACTATCTCTATCAAACGATCATATGTACCTCCTAAAAGACAGCAAACAATTTAATGCCGCATGGTCTCTCTTTATTTGAAATTTGCGACCAAATAAGTATGCGTGAAAAAGTTATTCAGGTCCTTGCGATCATTACGATTACATCCGACAAGGTCATGGGCTCATTCGACAATAGTTTTACTGGTGCAGAAGTTTTAAAATTTTCAGTTTGTTTATCTGGACAAAATTTCACATTTATTTGCGTGTATAGATTCGATTCAATGGCAGTTGAGATATTTATTGAGGAATTTTCTGTTTTTTTTAAATAACGAACGTGCTACAAATCTTTTTGTTTTGGGCGATATAAATATGGATCTCCTAATTCCTAGTAGTGGTCTGGATTCATGTAAATTGTTATTTTCTAAAGAGGTAACGGATATCCGGTTGGTATCTATTATCCGGCTATCCGGCCACTTTTTTTCTATCCGGATTGCCGGATAGAGAGTAAGTATTCGGCGATTGAGAAAGTATTTTTTTTTTATTAACAGTACTTAAATAAGTAACAAAATTAGTACTTATAATTGGTTAAAGGCAGATTATGATGAATAAAAATAAGTTTTTCTGCATTAATCGGTAAAAGACGGTTGAGTTTATTGTCATATACTAAGCCAGCTTCAGAAAACAGTCTCTCGCTGTATACGCTGCTACTTTATGATGAAAGATAGACCTTCGCAAATTTTGCTAAAATTGGGTACTGTTGATGATTAACCACCACCATGCGCAAAGGTCGCTATTCCAGTCAGTCCGAACTATTTTTAAAAAAAAGTTCAAGCTCAGTCGCAGTATCATTTTTTTCGGAAACCTCATTTTTATCATTCGCCACTTCATCAAAACAGTCCCAAAATGCTGCATGCGTACCGCATTTGTAAAACTTGCAACAGAATTTTCTGGCGCTCTCTCTCGATTTGAATCGGTCCTAAGAAACTTGCCTTGAATCTCGGGTCCAGTAGAGTTGCTGCTAGGTACTTTGGGTTTTCATCAAGGTCGAAACGATGCTTTAATTCAGTAGTTAATGAAGTCCTTATGCTCAATAAATTAGGTGTTCTTCGTACCGTTTCTTCTTTTTGTATGTACCTTATTAATGTGGTAACATGTGGTATAACTTCCGAGATACATCAACGCCCAGAACTGGTTATTTTTGTTATTTCTTCTAAAGGTTTGAGCAGTCTTATGCACTGTTCCATTATGTCCCACTGGTAGGGTGTCAAATTGTTTACTGTGTCGTGGTCAGTGATATTCAGAGAAATGGCTCGTTTCTGTTCTAACAATCGCTCCAGCAAGTAATACGTTGAATTCCAACGTGTACAGATGCCTTGGACTAGTTGATGTTGTGGTAAATTCAATTCCTTTTGTATCATCGTCAGTTTTTCTTGAACCAAACTCGAAAGATTAAAGTGCGTAACAATTCGTCTTGCAGCAGAAATCATCTCCAATGCTTCAGGGTGAGACTTCAATGATTCGTTAACTGCCAGTTGGAGCGAATGAATAAAGCATCTGACAGAATTATACCCGGCGACTCTTACACCTTTCACCATGTTGGCCCCGCTATCATGAATAATGTATTTTGGATTGGGGAATATTCCAGCGAGTCGCGATTGTATTCAATTCGTTTGCAATGTTTTCCCCTGTGTGAGATCCTGCAAAGGGTTTCATTGCCAGTATGGCATGTTCTAATTTAAATTCAGAGAACAACCAATGAGCTGAGAAACTCAAGAAACTGTTATTGCTGTGCAAACAGGTCCACATGTCTGCTGTCACCGAAATTGCAGTAGCTTTTAAGATACATGTTTCAATTTTAGAATGTATCCGATCATATATGTCAGGAATAATTTTGTCAGCAATATAATTTCAGCAAGGAATTTTATAACGACGCAGTGCTTTCTCCATAAGCCTCTTAAAACCAACTCGTTCCACAATAGATAGTGGTTCATTGTCCAAAGCAATCATTTCCGCGATCAAATAGTGGAATTCTTTCGATTTTGAGTCGTTAATGTCCCAAAGTATTTTTTTTCCAAAGTTTCCGCCAAAGTTAATTATTTCTGCTCCTTTTTTTGTGACAGAAATGATGCACTTGTAGACGGAATGACATTGTTTTCAGAAAGCTTCTCCGCATGTTTGAATTTCATGTGATTTTTCATAGCTTTTTTTCCTATTCCGCCACGAGAAATCATTGACTTGCACAGCAAACATACAGCATACTTACAGTCATTCTCACAGATTTCAAAATGATTCCAAATTGGGGATCTTTTGCTCAGCGGTTCCATTTCACTTTATTTGCTACAGGAAAGTTTAATAAGTATGTACCTATCGTAATATTTATTCATTATTAATAACTTACGTAATAAACAAGGAATACAAAAATGTAAATAACACAAAAATTTCGCAAACGTACAATAAGCGTCTTAGTTCGACCAGTAATTTATGCCAACTGTGTGTTCTACTGATTCTCCGTAGCTCTCCACATTCAACACACGAGCTGCACAAACAAATAACGGAACCAAACAAGTTACAACTTGTACACGTGTCGTGTTTGAACTAGAAATTATCGCTATGAATGTATTCTGCTCTCGACAGTGTATTCGGCCGCCGGGTATTCGGCTATCCGGCCAAGGTATATGCCGAATATCCGGTATCCGGTATTTTCTCAAATCACTATCCGTTACATCTCTATTATTTTTTCAAAATGTTTTTTTTTTTTTTTTTTTTTTTTCACATGACTACGTGGTGCATGGTATTTTTTAGATATTTCTTTATTTCGTGCTATGATACTTTACAATATGGTTGCCACACAATTTACATACAGTGATTCGATAGCTATACACATATCTTTCAACTGAAATATTATCTTTTGGGGTTATGAAATAATATAAATTTAAGTAAATTTGAAGGAAACCACGACAAAACCTTCAATGCAAACAAAAAAAATAAATATATAAATAAATAAATAAATAAATAAATAAAAAAAAAAGATAAATAAATAAAAATAAAATCAAAATATATAAACAAAAAATAAATAAATAGATATTGTATATAATAATTACTTTAAACAAATAAATAACTAGATTGACAAATGAATAAATACACAGATATGTAGATAAATAGTGAAAATATATAAATAAATAATATATAAACAATAAATAGATAATAAATAAATAATAATTAAATAATAATAAATAAATAAATAAATAAATACATAAATGAACAAATAATGAAGTAAAAAAATAAATAAATTCATTAATTTATACAGAAGTAATAAATAAATAATTAATAGATAAATAATAAACAGATACATTAATTAATTAAGTTAAACATTTAGTTGGTTTAGCAGAGGATTATCCAGAAAAACGCAATTTTGTAGAAATCTATCCGTTAGTTTAACAATTCTTTCGGAGATCAATTCAAAACCCGTTTGACAATGAAGATCACAGGTAGAATGGTACCTTGGTAGATTAAGCATCATCTTCAGCAGTTTCTTTTGTGAAGTTTGCAATTTCTTAATGTGACATTTTGCACAACTTCCCCATACCTGGCAACCATACAGTAATATTGACTGGAAAATTACTTTATGGATAATAATTTTGTTTGCTTTACTTAGCGACGATTTCCTATTTATAAATGGGTAAAGCATCTTGATACCAATATTAGTTTTATTGATTGTGTTTGAAATATGTTCTTTGAAAGTTAGTCTTGTATCTAGATACAACCCCAGATATTTCACGCTAGATTGCCAATTAACATTTAGCCCGCACACGTTAAGTGGATTACTGGGTAGATAGCAACTTTTTCTTTTTCGACTGAAAAAGATAGGTTGCACTTTTTCGGCATTAATTTTAATTTTCCACTTATTGAAATAATCAGCGAATATTCTAATCCCATTTTGCAAATTAGTTTCAATATTGAGACTATATTCATGAGAAGAGAATATACCCGTGTCGTCGGCGTAAATGGCTATTTCACATGCTGGGGGTCTGGGCAGGTCAGAGGTGTATATATTATAAAGCACAGGACCAAGAACAGAACCTTGTGGTACTCCTGCGCAAAAGTTTTGCAGAGAAGATGCTTTACCATTAACATTGACTGTAAAACGTCTATTAGTCAGAAAACTCTGTATGGATTTGACTAAGTATAGGGGAAAACCGAACCTAATCATTTTATAAATGATACCATCATGTCAAACGGAATCGAAAGCCTTTTCAATATCTAGCAAAACTAAACCTGTGGATCTGCCCAATTCGAAATTTCTCTTGACGTGTTGGCATATTCTGAGCGCTTGATGCGAGGTACTGTGATGGCTTCTGAATCCAAACTGTTCATCTGGGAAGATACGCATATCATCAATAAAACTCATAAGTCTAGTTTTAATTACTTTTTCGTACACTTTAGTAGACTAATTGGTCTGTAGCTATCTGGGTACTGATTTTGCTTTCCAGGTTTCAAAATCGGAATGGTTTAATATCGTTTGTTAATGAGCCAACAAGACTCATCTCAGGGGCCTGTCTGGATCATGTTCTTAGTCGCTTGTCAACATTTTCTCTGGAAAACAAAGTACGTAAAAAATCCATATCGGAATAACAGGTGACTAAAATTGATTTTATTAAACTAAATCATGATCTCCTATATGCTGATTGGAATGTGAGATATGCTGAGGAAAGCCTCTCCAAAGCGTATAACCTATTTTCTGAAAAGCTAATAAGTTATATAAATAGTTCAACCTACATCATTCCTAAAAACAATAAGTTGAAATTAAATCCATGCATAAATCATCATTCTCTCAAAAAAAAAAAAAAAATCAAAAACATATTAGGTAAAAAATGTCAAAAGCATCCTCTCAAAACAAATTTCAAACATCGTTTTCAAAAATTGTGGAATGTATTGTAGTAAAGAAAGAAGTAAGATTTTGTCGTGATAATTATTACCATAATAAAAATTCCGAAGTTCGGCGGACAATCCGAGAAATGAGTGGGAAGTCATAAACAACATCTTAAATAGGAATATGAATAATAGTCAATCAAATTCTTTAGTCATTAGATAACAGGGATATTACAGATCCTGTAGAAATAGCTAAATCCTTCAATGAATACTTTGCAATAATTGGTCAAAATTCTGCTAGTGATTTTTCTTTTAATTGTAACCGCTGTACAAATGTTGAGGCTTCAACTAGGGTTTCAATAGGAACAGTTTTTATTGCGAATCAATTTCTAGCTTAGAAATTTTGAAAACAATAAAAAGTATCAAAAATTCGATCTCGTGTGGAAAGATGGAATTTCAAACATTGTGTTAAAAAATACTGCATTTGATATAATTGATATTTTAGCTCACAACTTTAATTTGAATGTTCTTTCCGGCATCTACCTATAAAAAAGCCAGCAAAAAAAAAACCGCAATAATTATAGACCTATCTCCTTATTACCATCAATATCTAAAGTATTTGAGAAAATTGTTAAAACTAGGATCTTGCGCTACCTATCAAATATGATATCTATAGTATGGTTTCAGGTCGTCAAGGTTTTCTACTGAAGATGCTCTGTTAGAAATCTGCTCCCTTATACAAAAAATGCTGTGGTGCCCTTTTTGTTGATATAACCAAAGCTTTCGATGTGGTTAATCATAATTTGCTTCTAAAAAAGCTGTATAATATAGGATTTCGTGGCTGTATTCACAACCGGTTCGTATCTTATTTAACAAATCGAAGTCAGAAAGTTAAAGTGTATAACGCTCTTAGCGATTCGAAAGTTATGAATTTGGGAGTACCTCAAGGTTCTGTGCTTGGCCCAATTCTTTTTCCAATTTATATTAATTGATTATTTGAGCAACCTTTTATGGGTAACGTAAAGGCTTTCGCGGATTGTATACATCGCTGTTAATCGCTGTTGATTTAATAAATCATGATGTCCATATACTAAGATCGTGGTTTGCGGAACATAGATTTATTGTAAGTAACAAAACTAAACTAATGTTTCTTAGTCCTGATTCCAAGGAATTGACTGACATTGAAGTTATTTTTCATTCATCCGGTTGTTTAAGATTCAATTTGTTTCACAACGATTGTTTAAGACTTAGTCCTCAATCTGCCTCTAACCCTAGTGTACCTTGTAAGGAAAATTGATTTAAAATTGAAAATGAAAAATCTTTCAAATATTTAGGAGTTACAAAAGATCAGCGTTTTAAATGAAACGAACATATCATTCTTTTTTTCAACTATTCGATGTCTGTATAATTTACGAAAATGTATTCCAACGCTTTTTTAAAAATATGTTTAATGAAAAAGTCCGCTCTTTGCTGAAAGCAGATAATATTGAACAATATTTGTTATACAGTTAGGAATTCATCGTTTTCCAATAGATGACACTAGCGGTACGTACATACTTAGGTATGTACTTATCAGGCTAATGACTCTTGGAGAGTCTGAGCCTGAACGAGAGCCTGCTTCCACATATATCGGTGCCAGGTACGCTGCTACCAATTGGAGAGACAAAGTTGCTGATGATGAAGTAAAGATGATCACTTGGCCTCTGAACCGAAGCTGAGGTTTGGCCTCCCCTGCCTTCTCGAATCAGGTGGCTGGGATTCGTAGACTCTCTTTGTGGAAGCGCGGCCGAACATGCGCTCGATGTGGCCGAGCAAATTTAGTCGACGGATTTTTGACCTTCGGACTACGTCCACATCATTATATAGCTCCTAGGGCTCGCGGTTGTCTTCTCCTTCATTCGCCTTCTTAGCAGACAGGACCATATAACTATATATACGATGGAGAATTTTTCTGTCAAAAGTGCCCAGAATCAGACTCTCTTACTTATCGTCTAACATTCGGCTCCGTATAGAAGGACTGGCAAGATCAGTGTTCTGTAGAGTAAGCTGTTTTGAAAAACAAAAGTAGCACAGGTTGCCCAGGGTGATCCTTGGTCGGATCTTCACTATGGTAAGTTGTCATATGTGGAGCTAACATTTGCCCCGAGATAGACAAACTCAAAATTATATCTGTCGATGGTAATTTCATTTACTTTTAAAACCAACGAGGCCTGCCTTTTTTTGCCGTGAATGCCTCTACTACGGTGCGCTGGGAGCTCGCAATGATTTCAATGTCGTCCGCGTATCCCAGCAGTTGGACATTCTTAAGAAGATAGTGCCTTCCGTGTTGAGACCTGCCTCATTATTCTTTCAAGGACTAAATTGGTGTGCATCTCTTTGCCGAAATCCGATGCATGTTTGGAAAGGTTTAGAGGTATGGGGTCTAAACTGCACAGTGCTCCGTGAGTCTTTCAGTGTGGCGCGACACATCCGAATCAATTTTCCCGGGATTCCGAAATCGGTCATCGTCCTGTAGAGCTTTTGATGATGAATGCTTTCGTATGCGTCTTTAAAGTCGATAAAAGAGGGTGAGTATCTACTCGTTAGTTTTTTAAGGGTCTAGCGTAATGTGAAGATCTGGAATCCGCACTGGCGCATGAGGCAAAACGGCTTAAGACGTTCGCGTAGTACACTGGATAGAAAGGCGACATTGAGCAGCGTTATGCCTCCGTAATTGGCCCAATACATAGAATCGCCTTTTTTGAATATGGGGCAGATAGAGCTGGTACACCAGCCGTCGGGCATGCTCTCATCTTATAAAATTTGACATATTTAAAGAGCTTAGCATGAAGACGAAAGATTAATTCTTCGACTGGAGCTGGGCTTACAACTCTATTACATAGCTTCTTACAGCACTTCTGATACATAGAAAAGTGCCTAATTTTCTGTAGTACGAGGGTTTTCCGATAAGTACTTAGCCTAAAAAAGAAAAACAAAAAAATTGGAGAAATGGCGATTTATTTTTCAACATTTTTTTTTTTTTTTTTTTTGTGTAGGCTTCTGCTATCTGTTGGAGCACTCAGACACAAACACTGGTCCATTGTACTGCCAGACAGACACTTTAGATGGCGTTAGCCAAGCTCCTTTTTTATTCACTTATGTTGTGTGCGATTTGTTTTTCACACAAGTGGACGGAACCTAAAGCTTAAATGCCGATTCCGAACGGCGAGAACCGAGAAGCTTTTTCATGGCAAGTGTACAACGGGGGGTTTTGCCAGTACCCCGCCGAGGAGGGAAGCCGCGAAATAATCATTCGATGGCGTTAGTGTTATCGGGATCCGATCTCGCTCATCTTGCGTCAGCGGCCGACACACTACCCATTGCGCCACGGCGCTCCCTATTTTTCAACATAGTCTCCTTTTAGCTCGATACACTTGACCCTGCGATGCTCCAACTTCTTTAACCCGTCTGAAAAATACGTTTTCTCGAGGTCTGCAAAGTCTGCCCGGCGAGTGACTTTTTCAAGTTTGGAAACAAAAAGAAAACGCACGGGGTCAAATCTGGAGAATACGATGGATGGGGCAGCAGTTCATAGCCCAATTCGACCAATTTGGCCGTGGCGAATGTGGAGGTGTGAGCCGGTGCGTTATCATGGTGGAAGAGCACAATTTTCTTCGCCAAGTGGGGCCGTTTTTTCTTCAATTCGGCGTCGCATCGGTCCAATAATTTGGCATAGTACAGCCCTGTGACCGTTTTGCCCTTTTCCAGGTAGTCGATGTGGATCACACCTTGTGAATCCCAGAAAACGGTAGCCATCACCTTTCCGGCCGATGGGACAGTCTTCGCCTTCTTCGGAGCACGTTCGCCGGTCCACTGTCCACTGTTTCGACTCCTCCTTGGTCTCTTGTGTGTACCAGTGGATCCATGTTTCTTCGACTGTCACGAAACGACGCAGAAACTCCTTCGTTTTGCTCTTAAACAGCGTCAAACGGAGTGAGCAAACGCGGCACCTATCGCGCCGACAGCTTTCCCATGCCCTAAATTTCATGCAGGATATGACCCACGCGATCTTTTGAAATGCCTACTGTCTCAGCTATCTCGCACACCTTCAATCGGCGGTCTGCCAATACGAGATCGTGGATTTTTATCACGTTATCCTCCGTGGTAGCGGTTTTCGGGGCACCTGGACGTTGTTCATCAAAAACAGACGCGCGACAACGTTGAAACTCGTTAAACCAATTTTTGATGGTCGCCATCGAAGGAGAAGAGTCACCGTACACAGCATCTAAACGCTCTTTGATTTCGCTGCGCGATTTCCCTTCCAAAAACAAGAATCGAATCACCGACCAATATTGCTCTTTTTCCATTTTTCTAAAATCCACGGACACTCCCGCTGCCACACGCGGTCAAAACGAAACTACGATCCGGCTGAAATTTCGACAGTAGCCGTCTACTAGAATCTACCGCACGATAGTAAGTTGCTCTTGCGATACTGGCGCCATCTGGCGGTGAGGCTAAGTACTTATCGGACCACCCTCGTATTCCCAAATTCTAAATTCAACTCACTTTCAGATATCTTAGAAAAGTCATAACATGCGTCACTTTGGAACAGAGTTCAACTATTCCTTGAAGGAACTTTCCAAGAGTATCATAAAAACTCAACAGGAATATCAAAAGACCTGTTTAAAACTATTACTGAGATCTGGAATGCACTTTTATTGTAAAAGTCATTATCGACTCGATTGAAGTCAGATCTGAAACTTTATCCCCAAGATGACAACCACTCAGCTCTTCCTCATTCTACGACCACTTTGCGAACAGTTCGCATTGTGCGGACGCTTCTGTAGCGCAACCGACGAGAAGAGGCAATACTGGCTTCGTTTGATACATATGTACTAGTTCAATCGAAAGTGAGATACAAACGTGTTTAGAATCGGCATAAATGATAAACAAGAAACTCATCACTTCTCTCATTTCGAGCTCTCGTAGCTCCATCCCATTCACACGGCTTCTCATAGCCAGTGACAGTATATAGGCAACCGGCAATATTATTTTTTGTGTTTCTCTTCAACAGAGAGTGCAAGTAAACAGCTCGAATTTGAATTGCTGATCTACAAGTGATTCTCCAATTTCCGTTTCATGAAACGAATCAGGCCGGCTTCCTTCCCCTTGATCAGTTCTTCTTTGTTGTCTGTCGTGGGTGGCGTGTTGTTTCGTAAGAGATTTTTTGTGTTTAATGTGACCGCCGTTCGTCAGTGAAGTGATCCTTGTTTTGTGTATTGTACATCAATAAATAAACATGTTCCCAGGGTATCGACCATCATATCAAATGTTTATGAAAAAAGTGTCGCTTTCAACTAAGACAGGGACTATAAGAAATTACAAGTCGTTTGACGAGATACCGGGACCACGAGGTCCCTTTGGCCTTGGGAATCTCTATCAATATTTACCTGTGATTGGAAAATACTCATGGCTCAAGCTGCACGAATCGGGCTTGGATAAATTCGAGAAATACGGATCGATCGTGCGCGAAACAATGGCTCCTGGCTATGATATTGTGTGGCTCTACGATCCGAACGATATTTCGGTGTTATTAAGTGAAAAGGACTATCCTTATCGACGTAGTCACTTGGCGTTGGAGAAATATCGCAAGGACAGACCGCACATTTATCGATCAGCTGGTCTTATTCCAACGTAAGTCGGCAACCCTTATTTGGTGCTTTAGAGCAAATTATGTGTTTTTTTTTTTTAATCGTAGAAATGGCAGTGAATGGTGGCGTTTACGATCGGAACTTCAGAAAGAGCTTAGTGCACCTAAAAATGTTCGGAGTTTCCTGCCGGACGTTGACAATATTACTCGAGAATTTTTAGATATCCTGCCGAAGAACAAGGATTTTAGCTTATTGCCAGAGCTTTCAAGACTTAATCTGGAACGTAAGTTACAAATTTTTGTTGACGTCAATCGACGACGAATATAGAGACTGAAGTAAACTGAAGCAAGTTAAAGAATGTTGAAGTTGAAGAAGATATGCTGATTTATGCCGTTTAGTGGTAACTGTGCTACTCAAGATGAATACAAATGTTGCGGAGTTTTTTTTTTTTTTTTTTTTTCTGGGCACCTGTTTGTAATTCAAGACAACCGTTAATTGTGCGTCGATTTAAACATGTTGCGTTGCATATGCACATATGTATATATACATTTCAGAGTCGTGGTGTAGTGCGGGTTTAGCTCTTTCCTAACTAAAAAACCAAAAAGATAACAGCATTAAATGGATTTGGATTGGGCTTTTAATAACGTCTTGACAATCTCATCTTCTTTGAGGACAACATTTGCTTCGTCGCTTACTCATTTCTCTTTTATGATCCTAGGTTTTAGATTTGTCTCGTTTTTAGGACATAAGCAGGGTTCCCTATTGGAATCTTGCCCGTTTAACAAGAAAAAAAATCACTCTCTGTCATAATTTTCCCAATGCATTCGACAGACGCTGTAAACAAATTAAAAATGAGCAGCGAATCCTGGATTTGTATTACTATTTCTCTTCCAAGTTGCCTTTGTACTTTGGAATCAAAGTAATATTGAGGTTCAGACTAGTTACGAATCGCTTGATGATCAGGACACTTTGTGGTTGTTATGGACCAACAAAAACATGCTAACTCATAGATCCAACCAGTCACCTTCCAATTATGTAGCGTAGTTTGGCGGCCACTTAATCTCATTTTCGGATCATATGTTTGTTATTATCCAGCTGAAAAAATTATCCAGCTTCCACTTCTTCTTCTTCTTTTTCTTTTTCCGGCGTTGTTATGATCAGAAGTGTAGGACCATAACCTTCCCACTTAACTGCAATTGTTTTCGGCCTGCCTTTTTTTTTTTTGTGACACTCTTACTCTTACTCTTACAACACCGGTGATCTCCAGTCGTGTCAACCCACTGATTTGCATGTACACTTGTGGGGCAGTTTAATGGTGGTATATGTGTCCCTAGGCTCACCTTGGTGTTTTCTAAATTGCCTAGATGTGATTTTTGTTTACCTTTGTTTAGTCGCCTTTTACGACAAGCGAGAGGTATCGCTGCAGGGATATTCTTAACCCGTCCCTGCACAGAGGGCATTCGAACCTTCCACTATGGAAAATAAAGATCATAAGACACTATATGAATCGAAAAAGTTTAAGAAAGGCACTGAGGCTAGCCCAGAGCTTCTGTGTTGTAGACTATTGAGGCCTTTATGCTTCTGAAAAATAGTCTCGAGTCTCGTTGAAGATTTTGATCGACTTATCCAATACCTTCTCAGAATTGCGTTTTGGGTTGAAAGTTGCTTCAATATTCAGCCGTATTTCGTTTGCTTTAAGCTTAGGCGCGTTTTGTGTGAAAAATTAAATTAAGTTCTCCAACGTACTCGAAATGTTGACTGTGGCATTAGGCGAATCTACTCTGAGTGAAAAAAAAATGTTTATGAGTGTTAGAAGCTCTACACAGAATTTCAGGAAGATGTTAATGACGAAGCCACCATGGAAGCTTCAAGAAAATATTTATTCAAATTTGTCGAGTCACAGAGAAGTTACTTAGGATATTGGCGTGTGTTCCGAAATTGCTAATTTTTGACCAAAGTACCGACGCATGGGCATCGCCCAGGAGCTGTTCCGAATTTGGATCCCAGGACATACAGACATCCAAGGAAACGAATTTACTGATCGTGAAGGATCTGTGTGTCCGTGTGTCTTTATTGTACATCCCAATAAAGACACAACTCATTTCCATCCTCTTAAAAAAGGCCTGGAAAAAATCGTAAAGAAACACTGGCTCGATGAAAGCAAAGAACACTATCAACATGAAAAGTGCACCAGCATCTTATCCAACAGTTGTCAAGGCCAAAATAAACAATGTTTTCCTAAGACTTGGGCTTGGGCGCACCTAGTTAACTCATAATTACCTATTAAGGAACGAACCTCAACCCACGTGCCATTTTTGTCAAACTAGTGAGTTATTAAATATTAAACATATTACAACTGAATGCAGCAAAATTAACAAATTTGTGAATCCTTATGTAAAGATAATTTTATCAATCTTCTCTCAATGAAATCCCCAAAAAATGTAGAAATTGTATACAACTTGTTAGAATTGCTAAGACTTGAAAGTTTTATTTAATTGTACCCATGTTTCCAAAACGGAAGAAAGATCGGGGATGTCAAGTGAGTGAGTACAAAAAGCTTACTTCCTTGACATCCTCGATTGCTCCCCTCATACCTACACCCTTATTACTTTATTCTACTTACGATACCACGCCATCGACGCACTGCACAGACAAAAAAGTAGACTCCTGACAAGACTCAAACTCTCGTACAGGCGGTTTACCGACAGACAAAACTCGGAGGTGAGGACACTGAAGTCACTGACTAAAAATCTCCAACAGTTGATCAGAGAGAATTACAGAATATCTGTAAGTTTGCATTGGAACAACAGAAGTGCTGTAAAATCCAACAAATAAATAAAATATTTCGGAGAAACAATCAGAATGACATTCAGGATCTAAAGCTTCCGAGAACGTCAGACAATGAACGTTTGCTAGGAAGAGTTAGCATCGATCCGGAGAGCGCCATCCTGGATGACGACTTCTTCGTGATCGAGGATCCTCAGGAGAAGGTGGCGACAGTGGGAGCTGTCTTCTAGGAAGTGTACAGGGTGAATGATAGTATTCGCCCGAACCATGACCTGGAGAACAGAGCCCTGCTTCATCACTATTACCTTAGAAATGATTTCGATCATTGGCGATCCGAGAATCTTGATTTTACTAGGTTCAATGACGATTTCATGGCAAACAATGCCATCGCCAGTGAGGGGGCTAATACCCTGTTCATTTCGATGGAAGATCTCAGGATGATCTTCCAGTCATTGAAAAGGAAAAAATCCGCAGGTATCGACGGTATATCCAATGTTGTGCTTAGGCACCTTCCACCAGTGGCTGTAGAGAGCTACACTATCCTGTTCAACAATGCACTGAATAATGCATATTATCCAGTGCACTGGAAGACAGCGGTGGTGCAATCAATCTCCAAGAAGGGTAAAGACACCTTTAACCCGGCAAATCTCCGGTCGATAAGTCTCCTTCCGAGTATCAGCAAGGTCTTCGAGAAGGTGGTCCATAGGGACCCTGTCTAAATGGGTTGAGGACAATAAAATCATCCCGGATAACCAATTCGGTTTCAGAGCGGGGCATGACACTCTTCATGCCGCGTCGAAACTCGTATCGGATATCCAATGGAATAAATGCAAGAACCAATGCACGGGTGCCTGTCTGATTGACTTGGAAAAAGCCTTCGACACCGTATGTTAAAAGGTCTTTATTACAAGCTCAGTCGGCTGGGCATAAGTAAACCACTGCTATATATGATTTTTGACATGTTAACCGGTATAAAGTTCGTTGTGAAAATTGCCAACGTAACTTCTACCAAAATATTTGAAAACGGACTGCAACAGGGTACGGTAAATTCGCCGATCCTTTTCAGCTTTTACCTGAGTGATCTACTTGTTTCTCTACACCACTCAATAGCGTGCGCAGACGACCTAATCGCGTACAGATCAGGTCCAAAGGTCGACGTCGTTGTTACTCTTCTGCAGCGTGACTTCGAAAAAAATCAGCAGTATTGTGATGACTGGAAGTTGAAAATCAACTTGAAATCAAAGTTGAAAATCAACTTCCAGAAATCAGAATCTATATTGTTCAGAACGCCTTTGTCTAGGGCCTCTCGGGGCACTAGAAAATTGGCGCAGGTTCTCTATCCTTGGGCCGGACGGGCGTCCTCTGGCAAGAAAAAGTGTAGTCAGATACCTTGGGGTCGTGCTGGATCAGTATCTACATTTTGACAAGCATGTAGATGCTGCTCTGGCAAGGGTCCGGGACGCTTTCGCTCTGACAAGATGGCTGTTTCATAGCAGCCAACTTGATTCCAAGGTGAAGGTTATCTGCTACATGGCCTTAATCAGGCCCATGGTTGCCTATGGATGTCCTGCCTGGTTCAATGTGAGAGCCAGCTTAATGGAAAGGATTCGGGTGTTTGAGAGACAATGTCTTAGGACTTGTCTCGGGCTATATAAGACTCCCGAATCTGAGTATACGAAATTTTACCCGAATGAGGTCCCATACAATAGGGCCAGGATTGTACGGATAGATCATTTTCTGATGAAACTGACTCGAAGCCACGTTGCAAGAGCAATGACTTCGGCCAATAGCCTGATCTTCGGGGCTTACTATCCCAAGGATTTATATCATGAGAGAATATTAACGGCTTTGTCCCGCCAGAAGCATTCCTCTATCTAGATAGATGTGGACTGATCCAGGACAGATTGGCGGTGCCTGTCGATTGAAAATGTCAGTTTACGAGCCAAATTCTCGTCATTTGCGGGAGGTGTTTCTGTTTTATTTCAACATAAAGAAAACAGCGGCTAAATCTCATCGAATGCCCTCAGTGAAAGAACGTGAGTGGTTTCAACGCTTAAAGAACGCTGATTTTAACGTCGAAGACCGGCATAGTGGTGGAAGAGAGAAAATTTTCGAAAATGCAGAATTGGAGACATTGCTGAGTGAAGACTCGCGTAAAACTCAAGAAGAATTGGCACATTTCAAAACGTCTCAAGGCCATGGACATGATTCAGAAAGAAGGGACTTGGGTCCCGTATGAGTTGAAACCAAGAGATGTTGAACGGCGTTCGTGTGTTTGTGAACAGTTGCTTCAGAGGCAAAAACGGAAGGGATTTCCGCATCGCATTGTGACCGGAGACGAAAAATGGATTCATTACGATAACTCTAAACGCAAAAAAATTATGGGGATGTCCCGGCCATGCTTCTACGTCGACGGCGAAACTGAATATCCACGGCTCCAAATGCTCTGCATTGGTGGGACCAGCTCGACATCGTGTACTATGAGATGTTAAAACCAAGTGAAACAATCGCAGATGCTCGTTATCGAACGCAGTTAATGCGTTTGAGCAGAGCATTAAAAGATAAATAGCCGCAATACAGCGAGAGGCATGATAAAGTGATTTTGCAGCACGACAACGCTCGACCCCACGTTGCAAAAGAGGTCAAAACGTACTTGTGAACGTTAAAATGGGAAGTCCTACCCCACTCGCTGTGTTCTCCAGACATTGCTCCCTCTGACTATCACCTGTTTCGATCAATGGCGCATGGTCTGACTGACCAACACTTCCGATCTCATGAAGAAGTCACAAATTGGATCGATTCGGAGAAAGTAGTGGCCAGCGATGGAAAATACTTTGAATAATACTTGAGTAACCAATGTTTCATTAAAGTCTCAAATGTTGGGGAAAAAAACGGCGGAAGCAAAGTTGTGCACCTAGTATTGTACATTAAAATTTTTTTCGAAGGAAGTAAAAAGTCACCAAATTTTTTTAACAACCCTAGTATATATATCAGGTTATTCGTATATGCAGGACTATCCAATTTGGGGCTTCGAAGATAAATGTAAATAAAACACTTTACTGAATTAGATGTCAATCAAATTTTTATTTTAATATATTATTTGGATTTTGCTAGTATGATTGTAGGATTCGATTCTAAGAATGTAATTTTCGATGACTTTGATCTTTATACTATGATATTATAGCTCAGCCATTTCAAATCGTCAAGAGTTTACGAAATGTGTGCGCAAAAGCGACCATTTGCATAGCCTTACAAATAAACTTCTCCAGAAAATTGTTCTTGCAATGAAGCCAAAACGGATCGCGTTAGGTAAAATGTGGCGTCGTCTTGTTAAAACCACATGTCTTGGATTTAAGGCTAAAAAAGTGCTATGCACACTGTGATCTTGTTCAGCGCTTACACTTCCGGCAAGGCATATTTTCTGCGGAACGTGCATTAGGATGACGGATAGACCTTAAGACAGTTTTGCATTCAGATGGGCGATAATATCGACCACAAACTCTTCGTAATGCGCGAAACGAGCCTACTACACAATCACTATTTTTGTACAAAATTTTTACAATTTTTACATGTTTAAGGATTCATATTTAAAATGGCAAACCTCAAGCTAAACATTTACAGTTTCGGATGACAGTTGAATTTGCTTCGTGTGATCGAAATATCTCATAATATATATATCTCAAATCCTGACCACGAATCGAATGAACCTGTGCTATTATAATAGAATTGAAAGGTGACTTTGCTTATACATACGAGGGGCGATCAAAAAGTAATGATAATCAATGTATAATACAACATTTATTCTTTCAAATTAAATTTACTTTTCTACATAATCTCCGAATAAGTTTATACATTTAGTCCATCTGTTCTCTAAAGCTTGTATTCCATTTTAAAAAAAAAATGTTGTCTTGCTCCTCGAAAAACGCTTGTACGGCAGCCATCACTTCACGATCATCGGCAAATTTCTGGCCTCTGAGGTGTTCCTTGAGGCGAGGAAAGAGATAGAATTCGCTGGTGGCTAGGTCTGGAGAATAGGGAGGGTGCTCAACCAATTCGAAGTATGGCATCCTTTTATTTGTTCACTTTTATTTGTTTACTTTCTTATTTGTTCTGCATAGTAGGCGCCTGTAATACTAGCTCCCTTCTCCAAATAATCAATCATGATAATTCCCTCGGCATCCTAAAAAACAACGGCATTAATCTTCTCTGCCGAGCTTGAAACCTTGAACTTCTTAGGGGTCGATGAAGAAGGTCTTTTCCAGGCCACAGACTGTTGTTTAGTCTCGGGGTCGACGTGGTGTACCCAGATTTCGTCCATCGTTACAAAACAAGTGCAAAAAGCCGCCAGATCCTTTTGATATTTTTCAATATTCGCTCTTGAAATGCGAAGTCGCTTCTCTTTTTGTTCGTCGGTCAACATTCTTGGGACCCATCTTGCGGAGACCTTCTTCATGTTCAAATCATCTGTGATCTTAACTAAATGTTGGATGGTCACTCGTCGGTCATCTAGCACGATGTCTTCGATTTTTTTGATATTATCCTCGGTGCGGGATGTGGATGGACGCCCGGAGAGATGTTCGTCTTGAGTCGACGTTCTGCCCAGTTTGAACTCCTTACTCCACATTGCAACTGTGGAATATGGAAGAGCAGAGTCCCCCAATGTTTCCACTAAGTCAGCGTGAATTTCTTTCGTAGACATTTTTTTTCAGGCAGAGGTACTTAATGACAGCTCTTACTTCATTTTTCTTCATTTTGATGTGATCTCTTCGACTGCTCGCGTTTGAATGAATGTATCTTCCAGAAAAGGTGAACTATTTACAATATATGATTTTTTTGCTCGCTACTAGTGAGGGTATACGTAGGGGAAAACAGATTTCACCTAATTAGGCCCTGCAATAATACCCGTTTATCATTACTTTTTAATCGCCCCTCTATTATAATATTTATTTATTTAGTCCTATTTATTTCGTTCCCTTCAAAGTTATTTCCTTCTGCCCACAAAAAACGTTTGGGGACGTTTCTTTTTCCAATTTGCGGAAGAAATGTTAAACTGGATTTCACAAATGGCCTTTAAGTCCCACAGCGATTCACGTTGAATCCCATAGACTCGAAAGGCAGTACCTGGATTGGGCTTTTTCTGTTTTTTTGAATAGCCAGAAGTACATCATCATAGCGTTTCACAATCAGAAGAGAAGTCAACTCTTTGGAGTTGTCAACGCGAAAAACCTGTTTTTTTTAAAGGGAACCCGGTGGTCTAGAATTATCGAAAAATTTGTTTTTCAATATTTCAAAAGTAAAGTGTTTGGAGAATATGCTGTCAAATTTTCATAATGATATTGACGGTATTTCGGTGTTATATTTTGAAACGAACATATATGTACGTGGGTACGACTTTAAACTAATTTATCTCAAGCCCCCTTTTTTCTGCACGGCCGCGGCGGAGAGTAAAAAAACTATCCATCCGATTAAGCCCAATTTTGAATATGTTATTTAATATACCAGTGGCTAAATCCGGAACTAAAAGAATTTTTTTTTCAATAACTTTTCTTTTCTTCTAAAAAAAAAACAAAAAAAAATTAAAAAAAAACCTCGTATTTTTAGTGCCTACATTTCAAGAGCGCGCCGTTTTGTCAAAAAAAATTTTTTTTCTTTTTTTCTGTTCCGAAGGTAGCGACACTCATATAGGTTAATAATCTTCCTCCTTTTTTTTATTCAGATGTGTGACAGAGCTGAAATTATCTGCGCCACCCAGGTCCATTTTTTTGAGGGTGCCATCTACGGCACCTTAATTGTTACAATTTACGGGTCATACATTTTGTATGAGCCCAAATAACTTTTTTTTTGTCCTTTGAGGATGAAAGATAAAAATCTCGAAAGACATTGCCCAACTGGTGTTGGAGAGTAGTGTGGGGCTCTTAAACCACTGAAAACACCTCCATCGCGTATTGCAATCTAGTTTCCTGGACCAATTACCAATTTTTTCCCACGTTTCCTGTCCTTATATAGGAAATAATATCTTTGAATATATCTAAGGGGTGTATGCAACTTAAGTGGGATTTAATCTACTCAGGACCGTTGGGGGATAGATTCGTTCCAAGCGCCCCTCCGATCGTTGTTGACATTCCATACTTCTAAATAATTTTTTTATCACGTTTGATTAATAATCTAACTCCTAATGTTTACACCAGTTCATGTGGTGCCTTCGCATTATATACGAGGGTGGTCCGATAAGTACCTAGCCTACAAAAGTAAAACAAAAATTTTGGAGAAATGGCGATTTATTGTTCAATAGCTTTTAGCTCGATACACTTCACCCAGCGATGTTCCAACTTCTTTAACTCGTCTGAAAAATACGTTTTCTCGAGGTCTGCAAAGTAGGCCTACGTGGCGGCGATGACCTCCTCATTCGACTGAAATTTCCGTCCGGCGAGTGACTTTTTCAAGTTTGGAAACAAAAAGAAGTCGCACCGGGCCAAATCTGGAGAATACGGTGGATGGGGCAGCAGTTCGTAGCCCAATTCGACCAATTTGACCGTGGCGAGGGTGGAGGTGTGAGCCGGTTCAATTCGGCATCGAATCGGCCCAATAATTTGGCATAGTACAGCCCTATGACCATTTTGCCTTTTCCAGGTAGTCGATGTGGATCACACCTTGTGAATCCCAGAAAACGGCGGCCATCACCTTTCCGGCCGATGGGACAGTCTTCGCCTTCTTCGGAGCACGTTCGCCGGATGAAGTCCACTGTTTCGACTGTTCCTTGGTCTCTGTTGTGTACCAGTGGATCCATGTTTCGTCGACTGTCACGAACGATGCAGAAACTCCTTCGGATTGCGCTTAAACAGCGTCAAACACTGCTCTGAAGTGGTCTCACGGTTGCGCTTTTTTTCCGGAGTGAGCAAACGCGGCACCCATCGTGCCGACAGCTTTCTCATGCCCAAAATTTCATGCAGGATATGACCCACGCGATCTTTTGAAATGCCTACTGTCTCAGCTATCTCGCGTACCTTCAATCGGCGGTCTGCCAATACGAGATCGTGGATTTTTGTCACGTTATCATCCGTGATAGCCGTTTTCGGGGTACCTGGACGTGGCTCATCAAAAACCGACGTGCGACCACGTTGAAACTCGTTAAACCAATTTTTGATGGTCGCCATCGAAGGAGAAGAGTCACCGTCACAGCATCCAAACGCTCTTTGATTTCGCTGCGCGATTTCCCTTCCAAAAACAAGAATCGAATCACCGACCGATATTGCTCTTTTTCCATTTTTCTAAGATCCGCGGATACTCCCGCTTCCACATGCGGGCAAAACAAATTACGAGTCCGATCCGGCTGAAATTTCGACAGTAGCCGTCTACTAGAATGTACTACACGATAGTAAGTAAGCGCTTGCGATACTGGCGCCATCTGGCGGTGAGGCTAAGTACTTATCGGACTACCCTCGTACATATTGTTTAATATGTTAGTTGTCTGGCCTCAGTATTTATGTCTTGTTGAAGCCTTAGTTCATGCCTGCCTGCATTTGTTTTTTGCTTCTTAGGTTACGCTTTCCACATCTAAGTCTAAGTAGATCAAAATTTTGATTGAATTCTTTGGATAATATCAGCATTACTTTTTTGGTACAGCCCCATCACTGAATACCATATGTCCATATTGACTTTAAAGGTTGCTTTTACAGCAAAATCTTATTAATAGTTGGTAGTTTCTCCCTATCTGCCAACACATTTTTCTGTATTTGAATTCCAATTTGGCTTTTATCCTTTTCACATGCTCTTTCCATTTGATTTTGCCGTCTAGGGTCATTCCAAGATATTTCGCTATATGTGTGTAAAGTTCCGATTTATTATGATTGCAATATTATTAAACCTTTTGTTGATAAAGTTCAAGTGCGCTGATTTACTTTCATTTCATTTTATTCGCTATTTTACTGTCCTATTAAGAATTTTGTTGACGTCCGTTTACTTCTGCGAATGTCATCTGCAAATAATGTCAACGTGCTCTCTAGTTTTAAGAGATCGCTAGTATAAGAGATAGAGAATAGGACCTAAGTCGCTGCCTTGTGGAACTCCGAACTTGCCTTCCATTAGGTCTGAGTGCGAGTCATCTTGGTTTTATTCTAAAAAATATAAAATTGAAAATTTTAAGTAACCCCCGACACAAAAAAAGGTGAAAAAAATAAAATTTTCGTCTCGGCCTTTTGACTTCATTAATATTTACCTATTAATAATTAATTTACCTATTAATTTTTTTTCTTACAAGGTCTACTAAGTTCCTGCAGTGTTTCGATATTGTACCAATTTTATATGAGGCGTTCGCTTGAGAGCTGTATGCGGTGCGTTAAAATATTGGATATGGCTGTTCTGGTACTTACTTACGTTGTTTACATAGAGTAGGTCTTTGTATAATCCATACTTTATCATTATCGCTTCCTTCACAATATTCACTGTGGCTCGTTCTGTGTGTGTGGTTGCACCATCTTGTTGAAACCAAATGTTCACCAAGCCCCGTTCATCAAATTCCGGCAGTAAAAGTCCTTGGACATGGAGCCATTACCGTATTGCCAATGGCGTATTAAAAATAATAAAGCCCAATCACTCCTCTCGCATGAACGCGGCACGAAACAGTGGCTTTGAGTGGATGTAATGGCACTTCGTGCATCATACACGGATTTTCAGTGCCCCAGAAACGAAGATTTTGCGGAAATGCGGCGCTCATTTTCGACATTCGACATTTTCGACACAAAATCGGCCTCTTAGTTGTTGAGATTAAGGATGGCTTGACAGTAATTCACTCGCGACTGACGGTCAGCAGGCATTAACTGATGCACTGTTTGCACTTTGTACCGGAACATGTGTAAGTTTTTCACAAAAAGTAGCTGTAGTGTCTGTCTGTTTATGCCCAATTACGTGGCCCGCGTCTGGTTGATGTTTCTTCGTTCTCAACGACTAGCCACAGCCGCGATATTCTCGGCCGAACGACCAGTCCGGTGGCGGCAACGTCCTGCATGGTCTCCTATGGTTCCAGTCTGTTCAAGTCGAGTAGCTAAGCGGAATGTTTGTCCAGTTTGCGCGACACGAATAGGAAATCGACGTCAAAATTCACGAAATTCCACCGACCCATTATTGGCCAAAAAATCGGCACAATTATTCCACGCTCTTGCGAAGTATAGCGCTCCATTGCTTGTTATTGCAGCTATTGTTATGTTTGTATACTTTTTTTTTTTTTTTTTTATAATTCGTGCAGGTTCAAGAGTTACGCTCTTTTGATGTTTGTCACACAACCTGGACGGGGTGCAGATGGTTTGTGTCGAAGATGTTCGTTCACTACTCTCCGGGGGTGGTTGTCTTGGGATTCGAGAGATTCGACTGAATTTGTCGCGTTGATTGTAGTTTTACAGTAACTTTATTCCATGCCATTAAGATCTTATATTGGAAATGCACACGCAGAGTATGAATTTTGAAGTGATCTTATACTGCGAGTGTTATGCCTTCGTCAGCATTTTTTGATCATCTCTCATTCACAACTGGTGTTGTTGCATGGGTTTTTTCCATATAGGAATTTTTCTTGGCTATGGTCAGACTTGAACTACAGACCTTCCGCTTAACAGTCGGTGATGATTACCATTGCACCACTACCACCCCCAGATACTGCAGCTGACTTGCTCACAAATGTCAAATATGATTGAAGTACGACGCCATTTGCAAAAACTATAACATCTTCCGGTAGGGTGATAATCTTGCGCCACCTAAAAGAGCTGATGACCTTGAAATGCCTGAACACATCTTCATTAATTAAGTAACTAATTAATAAGCTAAGAACCATCTCGATCACGTTAGCTTTCAAACAAAAAACAACATCAAAATTGGTCTTTAGAGGTCTTTAAAGGTCAATCAATAATTTTTGAGTAGTAACTTTTGGTTTCCTTGTTTAAATACTTCCTTTAAGAGTTTGAAATGCTCATTAGCAAAGGTAGTCACTTGACCGGTATTATATAAAAATAACAAAAGTTCCAAATAAATATAATGTTAAAAATAAAAAAACATTTAGATTATGATCGGGCAAGTATTCTTGGGTCACCCTGTGCCCTTTGATAATTTAACTTAATTATTCGCATATCACTCAGAAGCTTTTAGGTTTTAGCTTAACTATTTAGGTTCGGTCAATATTCCTATTTGATATATGTATTCAAAAACCAAAATATATTTAACTTCATCATCATTTTCGATACCAATCTTACTCCAACGCACTGCTTTCCCCATCCTTTTCAGTACAACATAAAGTATTAATCAAGTTTTTTTTCACATCTTTAGTAACTGGTCTTCTAACTTTCGACGAACGCTTAAATGCTTTTTCACCAGAAGAACGTGAGCCAGATTCAAAAACCTCCAAGCTACTCCAGGCCACGGAAATTACCAACAGCTGTATACTCCCCACCGATCAGGGATTTAAATTTTGGCGATATTTTGAAACCCCTATTTATAAAAAACTCCGTAAAGCTCAGAATTACATGGAGAGTGTAGCCATCGACTTGGTTGCACAAAAATTAGCATTTTTCAAGGAGGAATCGCACAAGCAATTGTCACGAGGAAACCTAACGCGGAGCTCCTTACTAGAAGAATATCTCAAGAATCCTAACCTAGACTTGTCTGATGTTGTTGGCACAGCAGCGGATCTTTTACTCGCTGGGGTAGATACAACCTCCTATACAACTGCTTTTCTTATTTACCACGTAGCTAGACATCCAGATGTCCAGCAAAGGCTATTTGAGGAAACCAAGGTTATTATGCCAAATGCGAACGATCCTCTCACTGAAGAAATCCTTCATAGTGGGGTATCGTATACAAGGGCTGTGTTAAAAGAAACCTTCCGACTGAATCCGATTTCAATTGGATTTGGGAGGATATTGAATACGGATTTGGTATTTAGTGGATACAATGTGCCCGCGGGTGTAAGTAGTCAAAAATCCACTATCTCTTCTCCAACAGGCTTCATCTATCTATTGATTTATATTGCAGACGGTGGTCGTAACCCAGAACATGATTGCTTCGCGTTTGTTAAAACATTTCGACCGACCAACTCAGTTCGACCCGGAGAGATGGCTACAACGGAGGAATAACATAAATCCATTTGTGGTGCTGCCGTTTGGACATGGAATGAGGGCTTGTATTGCACGACGTATGGCTGAACAAGACATCCTTACCTTCCTCTTAAACGTAAATAAGAGATGAAGTATACATCGAAGGTTTAATAAATTATGTCTCTTCTTTACAGATTGTCCGGCGGTACAAGATTGTCTGGAAAGGAAAAGAAGATGTCCATGTTAAAACGCTGCTCATCAATAAGCCGGACAAGCCAGTTACTATTTTAATAGAACCTAGAAATGAATAAAGTGAACATTGCAATTATAGATTTTTAAAATAAACCTTTTAGTTATTGATAGATATTGTCTCAAACCTCAAAATAGTGCTGTAAATACTTCTGTAGTATAGTTTTTAGGTTGTTAGCGGGTTTTGCAGTACTGAAGCCTGTGCTTCGGACATAGTGTACAGCAAAGTAAAAACTTATCGTCTTAAGCTATGCTATGGCTTGTATGTAGCGGTCATATTGCTCACTATAAAATATCAGCAGAACTTGATTAGATTTATGGCCTACATGTTAGATGAAAGTAAAAATTAAATCAAAAATAGTATCGAGACCACTAGTTTCTAAACCAGCCTGTATTGAATCAATCGAACATACCCAACATCGACCTCATGCGCCACCTGGAAGCGAAAACAACTACTTGCCGAGCTTGGCAATTCGAAAGGTTGGCCATCTTGGCTTCCTTCCTTTTCCCGCCTTTGTTCGGAACAGGAGCTAACCGCCATTCACAGTCATCCGAGGTAAGAATAACTTTTAAAATTAATAATTTTGTTATTTTTTTAGAAATAAACCCTCGCTATATGCGATCGTTGAAGTCGAAGCCGAGGCTTGCGTTTTCTTTATTGAGCTCCGCAACACCAGCCTGAAGAAACCCATTTAATATTTATTTATTTACTATTAATTCTGGCCATTTGGAACTATTGGTAGAGCTTCGTAGACAAAACTTTGCCATGCCTCTTTGTCATGAGTACGTTCCTTCCAAGTTTCGCTGTTTTCTGAAATATCTTCAAGGTTCCCTCATTTTCGGCGCGACCTTTCTGGCGGTCTTTTTCTTACGGCCTTTCCACTCATTATTCGTTTGACTGTTCGTCCACTGCCCATTCCTTATACAGGTCCTCCCCATCTTAGTCTTCGCGATTTAATGACTTGGACAGTGCTTGGCGCAGTTACTCGAGTTCTTGATTGTGTAGTTTTCTCTATTCGCCTGTTTCTTCGTCACGTTGTTCAACATAGATTCTCTTTAAGATTTTGTTTTCAAAGACCCGAACTCTATTTTTCTTCTCCTTAGTCAGAGACCAAGCTTCAGAGTTGTTCTAAATAGTTCCTTTATCGAGAAGAAGCACGAGTTGCCCATAAGCAGCTTTTTATTTATTGGAATGTTTCGTTTATGGTAGTCAGTGTGATACCCAGATATTTAAATTCGTTCACTTTCTCTAAGCGTTTATCGAGGACAGTCAGGTGCGAGGTTTAGATCGGTTTAAGGCTGTTCAATAACCATTATATCTAATTTTATTTTCATTTACTTTTTAACCCATTTCCTTTCTTGATAGTATTAGACTTCCTGTGTTTTTCTAAACTGTTTACTCAATAACTCCCAGAAGGTGAGCGAACTTTAATCCATTTAGGGATATTCCCTTTTGATTTTCCTGAAGAGATCCCATTACGTGATCCGTTCAAGAGTGTATGATCTTATGGTGTCACACAACCCGGACGGCATGCAGATGGTTTGTGTCGAAGATGTTCGTTCACTACTCGTTAGCGGTGGTTGTCCTAGATAGGTTTTTTTTGAGAGATTCGACTGAATTTGTCGCGTTGGTTGTAGTTCGCAGTAAGAGAGAGTATGAATTTTGAAGTGATCTTATGCTGCGAGTGTTGTGCCTTCGTCATCTCTCATTCACAACTGATGTTGTTGTACAGTTTTTCCGTATAGGAATTGTCGTTAACTATGGACGGACTTGAACTACAGACCTTCTGCTCAACAGTCGGTGATGATTACCACGACCACCGCCAATGCTCTAATCAAAAAGTACTGACAAGGTGTCTCATTGTTTTAATCCTTCAATGTTTCAGATATGGCGCTTCCTACGTCAACTTATCTTTTGTTTCTCCTGAGGCATACTTGTATAAGTTTCACCGCCTTTTTCGAGCTTCCCAGGCTTACAAGGACATGGTACATATCGGCTTATAGAGAAATACGACTTTTTGAAATGTACAACTAGTTGGTGGACCTTTTCGTTTAATTCCTATTTCTTTTCTAAAAGCTGTCGTATAGTGAAAATCGTCGAGCGATTCCTTCTGAAGCCACACCGGTAACCTCCGCCGTCTGACTTCCATTTGTAGTCTGATATCTTGTACGAGTGATCTCTTCACTACTTTCTAGGGATTGAGGCCTCCCTGGCTTTTAATTTTTCCTCGTATTCTTCATCCAACCAAGTCCTGCCTTTGGGGTTTTTGCAATATATAAGTTTGCCTTCCGCTATATTTTTTGAAATAGCGATACCAGTTGTCTTAAGACTATTGTGATTTGATGAGGCATGGAAAATGTCTCCCCCTATTGCCTCTTCTTCTATTTTCGCGTTGAAATCTTCGAGTACGATTCTCAAAATGCTCTCACTCAGAGATCCGATGGGGGAACTAGTTTACCTCTGGAACGTTTTACCCATGGAAGACCATTTACATTCAATACCAATGACCGTGCGTAGTGCAGTCATCTGTTCTAGTCTACCCTTACCATTTCTTAGAAGAGATCTTTTAGGAATTCAGAGGCCTCTAACGGCTGGCATTCCAAGCCGAGAGTATATTCCAACTCTCATCCCACAGAGGTTCCTTTACTAACTACTCCGCGAAATTCTCACCATTACACGCCATTATCACACTCAGTACAGCAGTGACATTTGACGTACCACAGACTCGAATTACATATGTAACAGTGCCAAGCACCCAAGCACTCAGGTGCGACGTAGTGAAAATAATCGCCCAATCCATACTTACGTAAACAGTGAGCCATTTCAAACCGAAAAAACCATCCTAGACGGTGTTAGTCTAGGCTCTAGGCCGCAGCAATACCGATTCCAAATAATGTTTGCTTGTTCATTGATTAAATTAAGTCAAACCCCTCGCCCCGATTCTCCAAGCTATTTAATAGTCTGACTTCGGCTCATTACTCGATCTTTTTAATTTCCTATCATCTCTAACGAACATCTCTACTCGTCCGGTATATGTACATATTATAAATCTTCCCACCAGCTGCCCGTGACATCATGCGAAAGGGTGCTCGGCCAGATGCGAAGACTGGTCGTGAGTTGGGGTGTTAAGGTGGGGGCCACGCGATTGCCACTCCGCAGACTTACCCGCAACAAGAATCGCGAATTTGATGCGAGACTCGCGGAATATCTAATCCACCACGCTAAGGAACAACACGATTATTAAAATAAAGTTTTATACAATTCTAATTTCTTAGAATCCCTTTCAGTCCCGCTTTTATATAAGGCCATAAAAAAAAAATTTTCTACTAAAATATCTGGGACTACAAATTAGGCCTTAAAACTACCTTACACCGTGTCGTCTATCCAATTAAAAAGAAAAAAAAGATAAACGTATCCAAAGAAAATAGAAAACTCAGGACTCGAGGATTTAAACCGCGACCCAAGGAATCCCGTATGTGATTAGACCCGCACCGCCAACAATGACTCTTAAGCCAACTGTTTCTTTTTTTCTGCCTACTATCCACTGGGTTTACAAACAAAGAGAGGGAGGGGGTACTCCCACTCATCTGGATGTCATATTGACGGCTTTAATCAAACTTAGGGACGGGAAAGGAAAACATCCACCTACAACTCTTCCGGCAAAAAAAAAAGGAGTTGCCCACAAAAAAAGAAACCAGCTACTAAAAAGTTATTACCAATAATGAATATTTTCCACACCACACTGTACTGCATCTAGTCTACTTGTAACATACTTGCTTCCTCCGGACCACGCGTCATCTGTGGGTACGGCCCCCAAACTGGGGGGGACCCACAACAAAAACTGAATGAACGATGACAACGAAAACCTTTCGCAGATCAAATCATAACAAGTTATTTTTGATACCCTGAATAACTTCATCTCAAGCAGTAAAACGCTTACACAATACACATGGTCCATTGTTTTTCCCGACTTACACTTTACTTGATTGGCCTGACACAGAGATGGCATTCCAATCAGCAAAAATATATGTTTATTGCCTGGATCCACATATTAAATGTTCATATGAAAACCTCTCTACTCTTTCGACGTCAACCGTTAAAAAGTGGGCAAATGAATTTAAACGTGACCGCACATCCTTCGAAGGTAATCCACTTGAGTGAGATAGTTGAGACAATGGCGATATCGAAAGCAATTATTTAGGGATATCAAAGCTCTGCACAGGATGCGTGCCGATTCATCTACACGTCAGAATCAAAATAAATAGCAGTCCAAGTAATGGGTGGGAGCCGGCTGTTCTGTGCCAAAGAAAGGAAGCGTAGATGGCTTGCGGGTTTTGGAATGCGAAAGGTAACTTGTTGAATTATTTTTTTTTAAATTAAAAATAAAATTCGCTGAAGAGGCCTGGCTTGAAGAAGGAAAAAATCATATTTCAGAAGGACCATGCTCCTGTACACAAATGTGCGTTGGCGACGGGAAAACTGCGGAATTTTCTAGACCATTCCTCCATATTCTCCTGATTTAGCATCCTTAGACTTCAATCTGTTCCCAAACTTGAAGAAATTTGTTTCTGCGCTTCTGCGAAGTTAAGTTAAGAATACATTCGCAGCCTGCAAGGAATACTGATGTTGAAACCCAGACCTCAAAAGCGGCCATAACTTCGCTATCGTCTTCAAATGTCTTACCTCGGATATCTTTCCTGAGTCGAGGAAAGAGGTATAAGTCGCTGGGAGCTAGATCTGGCGAATAGAGGGGGTGTTCCAGCAGTCATCGCAAATGCGACTCTGAGACCCGATGCGTTATCTGGCTGAAATAGCAATTCGCAGGTTGCCGCGTCTTTTTTCCTTAATGACCTCCTGCAATCTTCTTATTTGGTCGTAGTAAAATCCCGAAATAGTGGTTCCCTTTTGCCAAATATTCTACCATAATTATTACTTTAGCGTCGATGATACATACAATTTCTCGCCGAACTTGACACTTAAAATTCATTTGTCTTTCCTTGTCCTAAGTCGCTTCCAAGTCATCGATTGTTGTTTGGATTCAGGGCTCGTCCACGTTACGAAACGTAACAAAACCGAACTTCTTGGAACTTTTGAGACCCCCCCCCCCCCCCCTTTTTCCTTTTGCATTCTCGGTCAACATTCTCGGTACCCAAAGCGCAGAAACCTTTTTCATATGCAATTCGTTCGCAAGGACTACTTAAACGCTGCCAAATAAGATACCTGTGAACACAGCTACATGCTTGCTGGTCACTCTTCGATCTGACAATACAACACGATCTCGCTTTTTCCACGTTATCTTCAATGAGGGACGTGGATGGGCGTGGATGTTCATCTTCAGTCGATACGTTCCGCCCAACTTAACCTCCTTGGCCGAGTGTGCTACTGTGGAATATGGAGAAGCAGAGTCGTGAGCTGCAACATTTAAAAGTGAACAAAATCTCTGTGTATCGCACCATATTGCGTCACGACGCATTTCAAAACATTACACCTCCGTAATGAAGAGGACAGCAGCGTCGGCGAAATTGATTCGGAGTGTGAAGGCAAGGATCGAACAAAGACAGAAAGAGCGAAGCAGTTGATCCAATTATCAAACATCGTCTTCTCTGATAAAGCGATATTTGTAATTGAACAATGTTTGAACAAGCAAAATGGTCGAGTTTACTTGCCAGGTCATGCAAAGGGACTGCCGATGTTCAGTCTCTGCTTATATTTTTGAGTCGAGGCGTTAAGATAGAAACGTGAAGCTGCCTTTTAAGTTGTTTTGAAGCCGTTTGCACGTCAACATTTTGGCCAAATGTCTTGGATTTTCCAATATGAATATGCACCTTCTCACAAGGCCCGCGCAAATCAAGGTACAAAATGTCCCCCACATAATGGCTATCGAATTATCCCGATGCGAATCCTTAAAGGCTATGATTGGCACTAAAAAATATCAAACAAGTTAGCGCTTTGCTGGAAAAGGAAGCATATTCTACAGACACACTTGCGTAGAAAAAATTAATTTACCGCTTCAAGTAAATTGTTTGTACCAAAGCTGCCATATCGAAAATATTATTTAGACCCTTGAGTTTGAATAAATTTTTAACATTTCTTTTTTTGGATAGTACTTCACGGCAACCATCTTGTGACAGGAATGATCACAGTAGACCGCCGTCTACCAGATCCGAACTACCCATCCAATCCAACACACATTGGAGATCCTTAACTAGTGGTGAAATAGTAATTGAAACAAACAGATTTATCTAACATGATGATTTATTGTATGGCTCATTTCAGTATAACTTTTCATATTTCTAGATGAGATATAAAATCTAAGTTCGTTCATACAAACATAGTGTTTCCATTTTATTCGTTTCCTTTTAAATATTTATTTTACGGACTAACAACTACGAACTAAACATGATGTTTAATGCAATCACATCATATATCAATAAATAATATTTGGTTCCATGGAAAATGTCTCTGTTCTTGTTTTTTATTGTATTCTTATACCAAAAAAAAAAAAAAAACATAAATTTTGAGTATAAGTCGAGAAGAGATTCAAAATTTCATAATAAAACTTAAAATGATTTTCTCTTCGCTGACTGTTTGGTAAAAATATGTTTATTTACAGGGCAAATGCATACAATGAAGTTCGCTTAAGCGTGGCGACTTGCTAAATCATAAGTTCTCATTTTATCCTTTTTATATTTATATATATCTAGGTTTACTGCTAATCAAATTCTACGAAAAGAAATTGCAAACAACATACGACAACAACTTTAGTTTATATTCTATAATAAAACTAAAAACTTTTCGTTTTTGTTTTCTTCTGGAAAGCTTACTCTTATGGCTATGCAAGTGTTTTACATGTTTAATGCTCGCTAAAGTTAGGACAGTATTGTGTTTTAACACCAAAGTACAGCTATTGGTTGCATATGTCCTTATGTACGCTCGTGTTAGTGTGTGATTGTGGTTTTTTGAATTCATCGCCTTCAGAAGGATATTCCAGGTTTTTGCAAGGCTTATGTGTATTCGTAATCTAGATGTGTAATGCTTTTGTGTTTTTAAAAGTATCACTCAGTGCGCAGAAAAATCATGAAATGCTATTTAAAAATAATGCAAAAAAAGAATTACTAAATATTCATTAGTCAGAATTGAAAATCGGGTCTGAGGGTATTCGTTGTCTATATTGCAAGTTGGGAAGTCATAAAATAGACTTATGTACGGTCGTTCTAAAGTCGATGCTTGCAGTTGGCTTAAAATCTCTGCTAGTCCTTGCAAGAAAGTTGCAATAATGAAAGTTAAATTATTAAAGGCAAAAGGATAATTAAATCTACCACTTCAACCCCCTACATTCCATTATCTAATGTAGTAAACCACCGTCTGCTGTCATAACTGACTAGGGGCCAACAAGAAGTTCATCACTTTTCCATTTCGTGTTATCAAACCTATTATTTTTCTGGAATACCAGGTAATATACTCACACAAGACTTCATAAAGGTAACATGACCTGAGTAATAACACATACTTTCTGAGATTTCACCGTCCTTTGACCCCAAAACTCTATTTGAGAATAAAGCTGGTCTACGAGTATGTACACCGATATACATTCTTGGTGTCTAAGTGAAGGGTGATATTCTATATTGATCTACGACAAAAAGAGTATGTCCTGAGTTTTTATTGGGATGTCGGGAAAAAGGACGATTTATGAGATGGCCAAATAAGGCGTTGCATTCCATCATGGCCAAAAGTATGAGTTATTCGCGTAAAGTACTTCTAACAGCTAAGACTCTGTCCAATGCCCGACCGAAATTGACTTTTCAATACATTTTTGCCATATTTTCAAATGTTCATTAATAAAGTTTGCGAAGTTTCGTCCCAAGGATCAAGTCATCTTAACTATGTAAGGAAAACAAACAAAAGGTTTGTGGAAATCCCTGCCGATTTTAAAAAGGAGCGAACCAAAAACTTAAAGTTATACTGAGAACGGTGATATCTCGTTGATTGACAAAAATATTATGAACCATGGAACCGATACGACACTCGAGAAAGCCTTAATAGCTTTTTTATTGATGATGCGTTTATCGAAAGGTGATTCGAAAAAGAATTGTCAGACGGAGATGATGAATGCAGTAATTTAGAACTCAATATTGAATCACAGTGTGTATCAGAGGAGAGTTGTGAAATCGGGGTTGGCGAAGAGCTAATTTTAGATCAAGCGAATATAAATATCATGCCACCAAAATCATCCTGAGGAGCAGCAATATTCAACAGAGGATGATTTATCACAACTGCGATTTAGACCTCCGTTGACGAATTATTTCCGTAAAAAAGGCTTTCTTGCCCCTCTGTCTCTGTGGTCGAGAGAGCGTAACCCTGGAATGAACTAAATGCCTCATATACTTCACTAGATATCTGACCGCAATCCTAAACGTAAAGATTCGGAAAATCAGGCCAAATTACCAAAAACAAACCTGTGTTCTAGACTTGGATGTCATGGAACTGAACTCTCTTATAGGATTCCTCGACATTTTCAAAGACAACCGTGAACATTACACGTCATGGTATAGTACTGATGGCACTGGAAGAGAAATTCACAGTTGCATTATAAGCAAAAACAGGTTCTCGAAGTCGTACTGAAAACCGTTCGTTTTAATGATGAAGAGAAAAGGAGGGCTCGTAGAGAGAACGACGCCTCTGCACCTTTTTCTGAACTCTTTGTCTCCTTCGTCGAGCGATATCAAGCAGTTTGTCCCATCGGAAGCTGTTCGTGTTGCTGTGCCTGCGCAGATATAATGTTCTCACTTTCGAGGCAGATATAGATTTAAAAGGCACATGCCTCAGAATCCTAATTTATCATTATCATAACATTCATCTACTTATAAAAATTCTGATGGACATATACCGTGCATGTCTGCGATCCTATGATACTGTCCACCATTTCCCAGCCAATGTTGGAAATTACTGTGTCGGTGTTAGTGAAAAGTTTTTTTTCAGACTCATTTGCAATCCTAGGTCCAATTTGTCTTTTCAGTGAAAACAAAACTTTCTGAAATTTCATAGTTAATTGGTGGACGATATATTTTTCTTGGTCTATTAAGCACAAAATCGTTTCTAGTAATAGTGATATACAATCGGTGCTTTCATGCCGTCGACGTAAGGACATTTTTAGGTTTGAAATGCGATTTCTTTCGAAAAATACAAATTTCGATCATTCTATTGTACGAAATTTTCAACAACTGAACACATTTGTAAAATTTCTTGATTTCGTGAAACACAAACTTACAAAAAAATATGAACTTTACCAAATTTGTACTTTTTTAGCAACAAAGAAAATTAGCTTTTGGTGAAACGGAAATAATAAAATTTCGAAAAATTTCTCTTTTTAAACTACAACTATAATTCTGTAGAGCAAATATTTTGTGAAACAGAATAAATCGATTTTACGAGAAATTTATTGAAATAGAGGTTGTAAATTGCAGTTTGTAAGTTGGTGAAATAGACCACTGGTCGTAATATTACGTACCACAACTGGCCAACTTCAATTCCACTTGCTGAAATAATTTTAAACGACTACAAACCATTTGCTATTGGAACACTTCGTAAAAGGAAACTCGAAATTCCACAGCCTTTTCTGCCTATAAAGAGTAAGCAATTATTCTCAAGAAAAGACACTTGTACCTTACAATTCAACTGAAGGTGGAGTTGATAATTTCGATAGAAGATGCACAGTTACAATGCCAGCAGAAATACAAGACGTTGGTCCATTCCATATTTCTTGTTATGTCAGACTAAACAGGTATAGATGACGTGGTAACCTTTATTGATGCTTAAAACCCTAATAAGCCATCCAAATATTTTCACACGTTGTTTTTAAAGCAGTTAGCCTTACAGCTTGCTGAGGCGCCGATTCATCAATTCATTCGATTCGACAATCAAATTTAGCTCGAGAATTAACTTGCCATATTCGATGATTTCTAGGAAACGTCTACGAGCCTTCAGAATTGAAGAAGCAGTCAATATATGACATATTTCACAGAAGTCGAGACAGCAAGGTTAAGATATCTTGCGCAAAATGTACATTGCCAATGTGCCCTAAAGGGAAATTTGCATATACTGTGTTAAACATAACAGGTAGAAAAGACTTAGCGTGTGGTTAAAAGCTTGTGTACAACTTTGCTTCCGCCGTTTGCCGATATGTGGCGATAATGGTAAGTAGCGGTTGAAAAAAACAGATCGCAGACGTCAGGCAGTTGGCTTGGACCTCGGTCAACAGAACACCATTCAAAGTCGATTAGTCGATTAGTCTCTGCATCATAAAGTTGTCCTCGATTGAAAATGTCAGTTTACGAGGCAAATTCTTGTCATTTGCGGGAGGTGTTACTGTTTTGTTTCAGTATGAAGAAAACAGCAGCTGAGTCTCATCGAATGCTCTCAGATACGTATGGTGGGGATGTGAAAGAACGTGTCGTGAGTGGTTTCAACGCTTCAAAAACGTCGAAGACAGGCACAGTGGTGGAAGAGAGAAAGTTTTCGAAGGTGCAGAATTCGAGACATTGCTGAGTGAAGACTCGCGTCAAATTCAAGAAGAATTGGCACGATCAGTGGGAGTGACACAGCAAGCGATTTCAAAACGTCTCAAGGCCATGGGCATGATTCAGAAAGAAGGAACTTGGGTCCCATATGAGTTGAAACCAAGAGACGTTGAACGGCGTTTGTGTGTTTGTAAACAGTTGCTTCAAAGACACAAACGGAAGGGATTTCTGCATCGCATTGTGACCGGGGACGAAAAATGGGTTCATCACGATAACCCTAAACGCAAAAAATCATGGGGATATCCCGGCCATGCTTCCAAGTCGACGGCCAAACCGAATATCCACGGGTCCAAGATCATGCTCTGCATTTTTGGGAGGTGTTAAAACCAAGTGAAACAATCACAAATGCGTTTGAGCAGAGCATTAAAAGACAAACGGCCGCAATACAGCGAGAGGCACGTTAAAGTGATTTTGCAGCGCGACAACGCTCGACCCCACGTTGCAAAAGAGGTGAAAACGTACTTGGAAACGTTAAAATGGGAAGTTCAACCCCACCCGCCGTATTCTCCAGACATTGCTCCCTCTTATCACCTGTTTCGATCAATGGAGAATGACTTGGCTGACCAACACTTCCGATCTCATGAAGAAGTCACAAATTGGATCGGTTCGTGGATCGCTTCAAAAGATGAACAATTTTTTCGAAAGTAGTGGCCAGCGATGGAAAATAAGTTGAATGATACGTGTGTAACCAATTTGTTTCATTAAAGCCTCAAATGTTGAGGAAAAAACGGCGGAAGCAAAGTTGTACACCTAGTAGAAAATTTGATCAACGGATTTTCGAAAAATACGAGGTATGTTCAAAAAGTAACGAAACTTATTTTTGCCCACGTAAACCAATGAAGCGCGGGGGACTTTCTTCAGGTAGATATAGAGGAGACACTCATGTGTAGTTGTGATTTTTTTCTCGCCCGCAGAAGGTGTCAACTGCTGGCTACCCAAGCTGAAACTACTCGCAAGATTCGACATACTATGGAGTGTACAGTCGAAGGGCACATATCAGTGAACAGCAAACCATGTTCAGGTAGGATCTACACAAGCCGGAATGATAATTTCATTGAGCAAGTGCGGGCTTCGACCGTCGTATTACAGTCGGTGCAAACGGGACAGGGATAAACAATTTTGGGCATGAGATTAGTGTTCGCGAAATTTGTATCGTAGCTGTTAAAAACAGGGCAGAAGCATTTTCGTCTGGAGTCAACTCGTTTTCTTTGGTGTTGCCAGAAAGTCCTCCGTCGTCTTCGTAATGCTGGGCAACGCAAGCGACTGGATTCGTGGTCAGCAAAAACGTGACAGCCCCATCATGATGAGACCACTCGACATGGCTCCGTGTGCCGCTTAAAGGACTAAAGGACCAAGAATCTAGAGAAAACATCATGCGGAATTCGATAGAATAGTTGCTTACCATTCCAAAATCTGCTTCCTGAAGTGTTTGCAACAATGGCAGCAGCGGCAAGAAAGGTTCGATACTTTTCGAATACCCCTCGTGTACTCAGTCAACATGAGGTTTAAAGATCAAAATGCTTTTAAAAAAGTTGTGGAACATGGAAAATGGGATGAAAGATAACTTGAGATATGAACTGACCAAGTGGAATGGTACTTGATAATCAATGCTTATCGCCTATGGAACGAGTAGTGTGAGCAAAATTTCTATACGATTTTTAGTTCAAGGATAAATAGTTGAGGACAGGAAGGACGGAAAGCGTAAGCTTTTTCCTAAATGGTCCCAAGGCTAACATAACAATTTTAGAATATAAATTGCTCAGACACTTTTTACTAGGAATACTTCAAATATTAGAAATTTGAAGCTTTTAATAATCAAGTACTATCCCACGAGTCGGAACCATCACAAAAGGTTTATTGAAGTTCAATCATTTTTAAGATTACTTATAACTAGCGAACCACAAAGCTGGGTAGTGCTTGCGACTCAGATAACTCAGATAAGTTTCTAGCTCGACCTCAGACCCATAAAACCTAGTACGGTGCTTGAAAAATCAATTGCGGAATCCTAAACCTAATTGTCGGATTTCCTGCGCTAATTTTAATGTAAACTTTTTGACTAGCTAATATAAGTCAGGTTGTCCCTACCCTCAAGGAGGAGCAACCTACATGAACACAACAAATCCAAAAAAAAAGAATAAACTCTCCTATCACCTTGATACCCTTCGTATAAACATTAGCATTTCACTGGCTATCTTGGTCCAATTGTCTTCCTGTTGAACAACAAGAACTCGTCTTATGCTCCGTTCTCGGCTCAAGTCGTTTAAGTCTTCGCTGGAAATTGTTTTTCTTTTATTTTCTCTCTATAAGGCAAGTTATCTACGTCCTACAAGATTAACTATTCTCTATAACATCTACGTTTTCCTGTTTCATGTTTTCCCGTCTTCGCGTCATCAGATCTTTGAAGGGACACCAACTAAGTACGTAATACATCCATAAAAAACGGAAACTTAGAGGCATTGTCGGACCTTCTATAGTATATGTGTGGTATATCATGCATATGTAAGAAGTATATACAAAAAGTCTTACGCTAAGGTCCCTTCAATACAGACGATATATAGAATTGCACCATGTCCTGCTTACAATTCGAGAAGCAGGACCTCCTCATGCTAGAGGATGTTCAGGGTGGACGAATCCATCATTCGGTCATCGTATAAGCTCAGGGTCTTTGAGGCACGCACTTTCCGTACAGACGGCGGCACATCACCGGGCGTTTTAACTCGCTGACTGGGGTTGCGTAGTCGGTGATCGGTCGAGTTACTTCGTGCGTTGAATACTTCGCGGAATAATTCCAGGCTTCGTTGTCGTACGATTTGCTTTTCTTCAGATGGCGTACGGGCCGGGGTGATGATACTCTTGACGGCATTGGCCGATTGTGATACCACCAAACGGGTGCTGGTGTCATCGGGTGTATTGTAGTTACACAGCGACTCCGGGGGATACTTCATCGAGCAGTGATACTCTTCGGAAATGCTCTTGATGACATTGGATTTATTCTCGGGTGAAAGACCATTCACGCGGACGGTGATTGGAACGAGATCGAGGTTATTCGGTCGTCTTGTGCTCGAGCAGTCGATCATGGTCAGGACGTTGTTCTGACAGTTGTGATGCTTATTTTCAATCAGGTTAACTGTGGTGTTTTTGGTGGGAGATATGATGTCAGGAGGGGGTTTGACGGAGCTTAGGCCTTCGACAAGATTTGACTTTTCGTCAAAGTTCTGGTAGAAGTCCTTCCTGAAGAGCTTCTTTTGAATAAGCGCTCGAACGCCATGCCAACCACGGAGTTTCTTGTCTGTATTGTGTTGCTTAGGGAAGCCTTGTCCCAGGTGCACAGTTTCTTGATTCAGTTTCTTGGAATTAGATGAAATTAGGTCTTCGACAGAAACATCGTGTTCCAAGCACGAGAAGCTGTTGTCCTGGGATCTGTCTTGAAAGCTATGTTTTTTGCTTTTTTCGACAAGAACAGGAGCGGGCTTCATTGCCACTGGCGCTAAATTTCGTTCCTGGCATGGGTTTCGGCCTTGATACGGCTGGATGGGTTGCATGTTATTAAAATGATTCTTCTCTGCGGCAACGTTTGAGTTCAGACCCACGATGGGAGAGGTTGCATCATTTCCACAGCTTCGAACTCGTGGAATGATCTGATTTGGAGGGGTTACAATCGTCTGCTCGGTCTCTAGGTTGCACGAGTTTGAGGAAAAACTACGAAGCCGACGAGTTGGTGATTGTCCAACAAAGTTGTTTGCACTAAGTGGTGGACTGGGAACGTGTCCCAAGCTTATATGTGATCGTGGTCTCATGTTGCACAGCTCATGCATACGCTCTTCGGCGCACAATGATGTAAGTCGCGCCTCAGCATCATGATCCCAACAATCCTCGCATGTGTCTTTGACTAATTTTCCGGCAACTCCTCCACCCCAACCCGCCGGGAATAAGGGCCTAGCCTTGTGTTTTACGACGAGCACTTGCATCTGCTCGAACGTGGGACGTTTTCCAATTTCTGCCTCATACGGAGCCTTATACGGCGGCACACCTTGTCCATACGAATAGAAATCACTGCATCTTGTACATAACTCCCATAGCACCAGCCCCAATGAGTATACGTCTGTTTGCTTCAGCGCGGACTCGCAATCTCTTAGGTTGACAGCTCCTTCGAGGATTTCCGGTGCCATGTAGCGAAGAGTGCCGACCTCGTTTATGCTCTTAGTCTCTGCCTGAGCCGCCTCACCTCTGTACTCATATCGTGGACCGCTTACCTTCAGGGCAAATCCAAAATCGGCAATACAGCATGACAGGTCGGCATTGACGAGGATATTTCTGGTGTTCAGATCGCGATGAACAATGCATTGCTTGAGATCATCACCTTTCCGCAGCTCGGTATGAAGGTGCGACAACCCGCGAGTAATGCTTCTAGCCATCTTACAGAATGTACTAAACGATGCCGTGTTTTCGACCAGCCAGTCTTGCAGGCAACCCAGTGGAGCGAGTGACAAGACCAAGAAATACTCCATTTGATCATCCATGTTTCGACGTTCATCACAGCCTAAAACAACAAAAGTGCTGTAGTAGCAGGATACTACCTTCTTAAAGGACTACTTACCAAAGTAACTCAAAAGCGATGGGCAGTCCATCAGTGGCATGGAGTAAATACTCTTCTCATTGATGAAGCACAATTTGTGCATAGCGGGGAATATTTTCACAGCCACCGGCTTATCGTTAATCATTCCCTTCCAGACGGTTCCATATCTACCCTGACCGATCATTGCAACTAATTTTAAATTGTCTACGTTATGTAAATTCGCACTATAGCCGGGTCCGGATGGATCAAGCGGCGCGTCCTCTGGTCCTGGCGCGATAATTGGCTTCTTGCATCGGATGAACATGAATCCGGCAATAACAAAAATCAATAGAAAACAGGCAATCACTAGAAACACCGGATTCTGCCACGAGCCAGTGCGAACGTATTCAATCTGATCCGAGACATCGACTCCATGCGATATAATGGGATGTGAAAGCTAAAAGGAAAGAAGTAGATTGCTGGCTGTGGTATCAAGTACGAACTGTGTATACCTCCAACGGATAGCTGGCAGTCATGTTCTGGTTGCACAAATTTCCAGAGCAACAACAAAAGTATAAATTCATTGCACCATTTCGACTGATGCTGAGGCACTCTTTCTGCACACATGTGACGTTCTTCTCTCCGCTCTCCTTCCAGCATCCTGAAAAGGCAAACAGTATATTTGGCTTGTGGGATTTTTGTGGGTCAAGTGAAGCACTCACCTTGTTTGACGACTTTTGTTCCATTTGCATCGATGCTCCATAGTCCAAAGCAGAAATCGAACTCCTGAAGACACTCGACCAGCACGCTTTTGTTCGATGATGATCCCTGTGCACTTGTTGGTTTGTTGCTACTTGTATCGAGAATTTCCGGTGAAGAGCTGGATACATATTCGGAGTAATCGTCATCGTCCTGAGATGAATCGTCATCTGGATACTTTGCACAAATCCTTAGCCTGGGACCTAAAACGTACATTTTCGAAGGAGTTATTTGATTGGGAATGAGGTGGATCGTACGTACTTGCTATCGTAGGGGTAATAAATGCCACGATTAAAATCCACACAGGTATGGCTGCCATGATTACTTGCTGTGATTTTGATGAGATCGTTTATATTACTGAATAAATATTCATATTTGATGAAACACCTTCAGATTTGTCCAATGGCTGCTTAGATTAAAGCTATTGTGGGCTAAAGGGCCTGGAAAGTGGATAATACAGTCAGTCCATGAGTTCGATTTGAATCGGCTTAGGGAAGATTGCTTCTCTTAGCTGGTTTGATACTTCTTAAAACCCTACTTACAGGCTACATTACCTTTTTTAATTAAGACACTTAAGCTAAAGTTAGCAAAGGTGTATTGCGACGCGCTTAGACGCGACTTCTTTGAGGAAGGCACGCATCCTAATGTGTCAGGTGAAAGATTCATTTCATTTAAGTGATATCTCAGGCCAAACTATCCTTACAGGTAGCTAACAAGTCTTTTGGCGTTGGCTATTTTGAATTTGAAATTCTTTTTTTGGCTAAAAGATCAGCATTGAGCTCATGCTATCTAAACACAGCGCTTTCAGTATTGCTGGTTTTCAGGAATCTCTGATTTCAGACACGTGATTATATTGACACAACTGGAGGAATAGCGCGGTTTGGAAGACACTCTGGAGCAGTTAGACCGCATAAGAGACTAGCTCCAAAAAACAGCGCCAACACCTGATTCCATATTTAAAACATCTGTGTACCATCTAATGACTTTTGATGTTTTTAGAAGATCATCAGTCTCCGAGTTTAAATGGTTTGTCAAATATACAGGGTTTTTCAATAAGGTCATAACAATTTTGTATGGAAATAAGACACAGAATAATTGAGATCATGGCCTGAAGTTTATGGTTATAATATAGTATACATACTAACTTTATGTACGGAGACCGCCGCAAGCACGATTTTTTGGAGCCAATTTTCCACCACTCCTCCATACATGTTGGCCGAAACATTAGCAATTTCACGTGTAATATTGTTCCTGAGCCAGAGCCAAGCTTCTTTTATTCACTTATGTTGTGTGCGATTTGTTTTTCACACACGTGAACGAACCCAAAGCTTAACGCCGATTCCGAACGGCGAGAGCCGAGAAGCTCTTTCAAGGCAAGTGTACAACGGGAGGTTTTGCCAGTACCCCGCAGAAGAGAGAAGCCGCGAAATAATCATTCGATGGCGTTTGTGTTATCGGGAACCGAACTCGCTCATCTTGTGTCAGCAGTCGACACACTACCCACTGCGCCACGGTGCTCCCTTAATGTAACCCCATAATTAGGGATATAACAGCGTTCATGGCAATTCGATCAATCCATTACTCCAAATTATTGTACACGATTGCCGAACTTCTGCTTCCCTACGGGGGTGGTCCGATAAGTACATAGCCTCACCGCCAGATGGCGCCAGTATCGCAAGATACCAGTACTACTTACTATCATGTAGTATATTCTAGTAGACGGCTACTGTCGAAATTTCAGCCAGATCGGACTCGTAGTTTTGTTTTGACCGCGTGTGGAAGCGGGACTGTCCACGGATTTTAGAAAAAATGGAAAAAGAACAATATCGGTCGGTGATTCGATTCTTGTTTTTGGAAGGAAAATCGCGCAGCGAAATCAAAGAGCGTTTGGATGCTGTGTGCGGTGACTCTTCTCCTTCGCGGCGAAAATTGGTTTAACTAGTTTCAACGTGTTCGCACGTCGGTTTTTGATGAGCCACGTCCAGGTACCCCGAAAACGGCTATCACGGATGATAACGTGACAAAAATCCACGATCTCGTATTGGCAGACCGCCGATTGAAGGCAGATCGCGTGGGTCATATCCTGCATGACATTTTGGGCATGAGAAAGCTATCGGCGTGAAGGGTGCGGCGTGGTGGGTGCCACTTCAGAGCAGTGTTTGACGCTGTTTAAGCGCAATCCGAAGGAGTTTCTGCGTCGTTTCGTGACAGTCGACGAAACATGGATCCACTGGTCTAGTGTGTACCAGCGTACCAGACCAAGGAACAGTCGAAACAGTGGACTTCATCCGGCGAACGTGCTCCGAAGAAGGCGAAGACTGCCCCATCGGCCGAAAAGGTGATGGCCATCGTTTTCTGGGTTTCACAAGATTTGATCCACATCGACTACCTGGAGAAGGGCAAAACGGTCATAGAGCTGTACTATGCCAAATTATTGACCCGATTCGACGCCGAATTGAAGAAAAAACGGCCCCACTTGGCGAAGAAAAAAGTGCTCTTCCACCATGATAACGCACCGGCTTACACCTCCGTCATCGCCACGGCCAAATTGGTCGAATTGGGCTACGAACTAGTGTTGGGTTACTCATACAAGATGCACTACAAACGTCCCATACATCACTACAAAAATGTCGCAACACCTCAAAAAAATTATTTGTCCCACTTCAATTCTTGTCATAGTCAGAAGCACCTCACGTCCTCATGTCCCATACACTACTACAAAAATGTCCCAAGACCTCAAAAAAATTATTTGTCCCACTTCAATTCTTGTCATAGTCAGAGCACCTCACATCCTCATGTCCCATACACCAGTACAAAAATATCCCAACACCTCAAAAAATAATATTTTTCCCACTTCAATTCTTGTCATAGTCAGAGGCACCTCACGACTTTTGCATTAGTACATATTGCAAGCTATCAATGGGACATGTGACAAGATGTAAAAGGTGTATTTTATAGAGGTATAGAACTTTGAAATGGAATAAAACAAAGATAATTATTTTAAATTGACATAAAATTGACTTTATTCGAAAGATAATCTTCTGACATTATAATTTAAATATAATTTCTGGCATATGACTGCCCAAAACAAGATTGCCGTTGATCCCAATTTTCATAAGCGAATTTTGTTTAGCGATGAAGCTCACTTTTGATTGAATGGATACGTCAATAAACAAAACTGCCGTATTTGGAGTAATGATAATCCTCAAGTGTATGTTGAGGCACCGTTACATCCACAAAAACTGACTTTTAGGTGTGCTTTATGGGCTGGTCCGTACTTCTTTATAAACGATGCTGGCCAGAACGTTACAGTCAATGGTGACCGCTATAGAGCGATGATTACTGAGTTCTCCGATGTGCAGTTCATGTGTGCAGTTCCATGATGTGCAGGAGCTGAGGTTTCAACAAGACGGCGCAACATGTCACACAGCTCGTGCCACAATTGATTTATTGAAGGAAACGTTTGGTAACCGCATAATTTCACGTTACGGACCCGTGAATTGGCCTCCAAGATCCTGCGATTTAACGCCGCTTGACTATTTTGTCTGGGGATATGTGAAGTCGCTAGTCTACGCCGATAAATCCGAAACGATTGACCACTTGGAGGACAACATTCGCCGCGTTATTGCCGATATACGGCCACAAATGTTGGAAAAAATCATTGAAAATTGAACCTCCAGATTAGATTACGTTCGAACCAGGTATATGGCGCTCATATACCAGAAATTATATTTAAATTATAATGGTAGAAGATTATCTTTCGAATAAAGTCAATTTCATGTCAATTTAAAAAAAATCATCTTTGTTTTATTCTATTTCAAAGTTCTATACCTCTATAAGAAACATCCTTTACCTCAAATGAGGTGGGACAATGTACCACTTCACTCCCCCAAATGAGTACCTCATACAAACTCAATAAAAATGCGTGTCCTACCCAATACTACTACGAACTGCTGCCCCATCCACCATATTCTCTAGATTTGGCCCCGTGCGACTTCTTTTTGTTTCCAAACTTGAAAAAGTCACTCGCCGTGCAGAAATTTCAGTCGAGTGAGGAGGTCATCGCCGCCACGGAGGCCTACTTTGCAGACCTCGAGAAAACGTATTTTATAAGTTGGAGCATCGCTGGGTCAAGTGTATCGAGCTAAAAGGAGACTATATTGAAAAATAAATCGCCATTTCTCTAAAATTTTTGTATTTCTTTTGTAGGCTAAGTGCTTATCGGACCACTCTCGTATATTAATTATTTTTTTGATCAACTGTGAGGCACATGGTACCATCTTGTTGGAACCACATTTCACTGATAACAAGCCTATTCAACTCTGGCCAAAAACCACTTGGCACGATAGTGAACTCCATTGCGAGCACTTTATTCGACGAAACATTACGTTCCAATCACACCTCCTCCGGTATGAAATCTACACCACGCAGTAATTTTTTGTGGATGCGGTGGAGTATCTTGAAGCTTCCATAAGTTTCTTGTTGTTCAATAATATATATGTATTTTGGTCATTGACAGGTCCATTAATTCGAAATAGAGCTTTATCGCTGGAGACGATTTTTCGATGAAATTCGTGTATTCTGCAAAAGCCTGAAATTTCGCAGAGTCGAGTCGAAAAAGTTTCGACGCCCTGAATGACCATTAGGCTACCGTTCTTGAATAATTTAAATTTGAAAGAGCAAAAGCAAAGAGCTTTACGAAAAAGTCGCTATAAGGCTGCGTTCATGGTGAAGCGCATTCGCGATTCGCTGCAGACGATCAGTTAGATGCGTACATATGGAGGTGTCTATGTCGCGGCGATTTAAGCGAAAAGCGAATTGAGCGACTGGAAGCGTCTGAAGCCACTGCGAGCGATGAAAAAATGCAATCAAAATTTTTTGAATCACTTTAGCGAATCGCTCATTCGACATGGACACATCCATGGACATATTTGCGGAATCTTCGGCATCCTGATTACCACAATAAAACTTTAATACGAGATTTTTGGGCTTTCCAATAACAATTAGCACCTAATTTTTGCTCGCATGTTATTCACTTTACCACTGTCAAAACATGAATGAATGATTTCGCTGGTAGCGATGTCGCGCGACGCGAATACGCTTCGCCATAAACGTAGCCTAATGCGGACTATCCCAATTCCTGTGAACGGGGTGGAACCGACTGGTTTGGCTTATTTTGAACTGAAGCACTTGCGGGCGCGATATTTTCGGCACTTCGACCTGTGAATTGTCTCACTCGTATTCAACAGCTTTACTTTGGATAGCCGCAGTCTGTCTGGTGGGACGACTATTACAACGAAAAATTAGAGTAATTGCTCTTAAATTTGCGACCGGGGGCTCAGAATTTCGAAAGTTATTTGTAAAAATGTTCAAACGTTCCTCGTTCATGAACTTTAGTATTATAAAAACATTAGGCCTAACTGCCATTTTGACAAAAAAGGTTAAGAGTGCTTTTGAAGTAATATACAAAATTATTTTGTCCTTTTTGACACACAGTTTCGAGCTCGGAAAAGTCTTGAAGAGATATGTGACCAGTTGACATGTAAAAGTGCATTCTGAGCGAAGAAGTTTAACTACCCTGCGTATAGCCGCTTCTTTTTTTTTATGTTCAAAAATCGCCTCTTGGGTTGGCATGGACAGAATTGCTGGACGCGTGTTATACCGGGACAAGCACGTCTTTGAAGACGTTAAATTAAAATTTCCTGAATACAGTTTGCAACTTGATCTTTCGTTAAGTCTCATTATCGCAATGAATAGTATAATCAGAAGATGGCTTGCGATTTCGATCCTCTAATTCTACAGTGACTGCGGAGACAGGGGCACAGTGCCTTTGTCGCTTTTGTTGGTTTGTTATTTATTTTGAACTACAGTTTTTCTAATTAATAGGGCAAGATTATGATATCCTTTTTCTAGTACCTCTGGATGTTATTGTGACGACATATAGCTTTCGAGCATTTCACTAACCCAGCGGTTAAAAGGCCACTTGACACTCCTATGAGAGGCTCTCGGGATCGTGTATCGAACAGCCAACATTATTGAATGCTCGCTAGCGGAACTCGTTTCATTACATTCATTACAATAGAATGAATCTTCTTCAAGATATTTTCATAAGGACTATAAAATGTTTTGGACTACAAGTTCATATGCATCTAAATAAAATGAAATGAGATTTAGCATTGTAACCAGTGCCAATCAAAGGGTCACGAAGTCTCACGGTATTAATCCGCCTAATGGTAACGCAATTCTTAATATTCCTTTTATACTACATCCTTAAATGCCATGCAAGACTAGTGTCGGTATCACTCAACGGTCTCTACTGTTATGGAGCCTGAAACCATCAGAAACCTACTCCAACATTTACTAGACAGGATGTGATACTCTTACTTCAAAACAAACCAAAGCACCACATTGCATCCGACGCCAAACACTGCATCAGCATCCTGGATGTTCAAACTTGTTGAAAACATGACAAAATTCTTCATTTACTTGAAAGGTCCATGTAGGCCATATGTATGAAATATGACATCGTCAAAATGCTCCCTTCGGCTTCTGACAGTGGCACGTATCCGAGTGGTCCAAATTTTTAATGACTCTTCCGCATATATCCGGCAGAATTTGACATCCGCTATGTGGCACGGAGCGCCGTTCTACTGGAATCATATGGTTTAATTTGGGACATAAGGAATTGATTATCCTCGTTCTGTAGCGCTTGCCAATGACGGAGACCGCCCCACTACCTTCGTTTTCGAAATAGTACGGACCAATGACGCCACTGCCCCAAAATCCACACCAAACGGTAACTTTTTGAGGATGTATTGTCACCTGGTGAACCTTGTGTGGGTTGATGTCGTACCATATATGGCAATTTGGCTTGTAAAGACAGCTATTTATCCAAAAACGCGCCTCAAGATGATTTTTCGGCCAAAATTGGGGTGCTCTTCCAAACGCTCCGAAGCTCAGTCAGCAAACAAACGGCGTTGCCTATGGTCATACGGATGTAGACCCAAGTCCCGACGCAAAATTCGCCAAGTTGAAGCCTGTGAAAGGCCGAGTTCTTGTGCACAGCGAAGAATCGACTGCCTTGACTTCTGCTGTACACTTTCACGGACCGCGCCGATTTCCGTGATTAGCTTATTGGGAACCAAACGTTGAAGAGTCGACTGTGAAATCAAGTCAAGGCTGTGAAGTCTACCGTAAAATGGGCGCAACGTTTGTACTAACGGAGAATCATTTTGATAAAAAAAATGTATCCTCTGGACATGTTATTTAATCGTGTAATTTGCCATAATTGTGATTTGACATCAGTAATTGAATGATAAAAAACAAATATTAAAGATTTCCAAAAGAACATGATCTCCACAGGCCGCCAAAACCTACCCGCGCCACCTGGAAAACCCTTTACGTGTCCAGAGCGTCTTAGTTTTCGTGATTTTATTGCTCAGACTATGGTTTCTGTTTGCCTACTTCTTAATCAGGGACCAAGTTTTACATGCATAAAGTGTCACTGCCATTATCATAATTTTATAAATAACTATTCCAAGATATTTGAGCCCAAGTTTCTCAAAGTACAGTCAGGTGCAGGTGTTTTGATCGATTCAAGTCGGTCAGTGACCGTATATAATACATATTTGGATTTCTATTCTCATTTACTTCTAAACTTACGAGTACTTCCTTTCTGCTTTCATCTAACTTTCTGCATTTCTCCTTGTCTCCCTGTCTCCTTGTTTTACACCTTCATGCACCTGAAATGTTTCAGATGAAGCCTTTCTTACTTCACTTTGTTTCTCTTTAGGCATACTTGTATCAGTTTCACCATCTTTATCGAGATTCCTAGCCTTATAAGGACATTGTACATTTTTCGAAAGAATTGTAGAGTCATATGTCTTTTTAAAATCTTTTTATAATCTACAAGTTGGTGGACCGTTACGTGGAATTCTCATTACTTTTCTAAGAGCTGTCCTATAACGGAAATCAGGTTACTCATCAAGCGGTTCCTCCTGAAGTCACATTGGTAGGCTTCCATTTATAGTATTAGATATGTCATTGACAACAGCTTGTACAAACTGAGGAGTAGTGGTATTCCTCGCTAATTGTTGCATTGTGTTCGGACACCCTTTCCAAATACGAGAATGATGACCCACCATTTGATGAGTCCTTGTAACTTCTCTTCTAATTCCTCTCCAGCGTATTTTATTAATGCCGATAGTATTTATTAGGTCAACTCCTGCGGCGATTTTATTCCAAGTCGATGGATTGTTGGTTGGCAGTTCCACCTGAATGGGTGCATAGTATCGTCCTTCAATCCTAGGTAAGGTGAAAAGCTCTCCGTTTTATTCAGAGATAGCATTCCAATCAGCAAAAATGTATATTGCCTACCTGGATGCACGTGTCATTAGTACGTATGACAAGTTTCAACTTTTCTCTGTTTTCTCCTTCGATATCAACTGTTAAAAAGTGAGCAGCTGAATTGAAACATAGTCCCACATCCCTCGAAGTCAAATGAAGGACGGCCAAAACCACATCCACACCGAAATAAACCGACCAATAGCCGGCGAATAAACCGAGTGAAGCGAAGAATTAGGGTTGCGAAAGCTCTACGCAAGATGTGTGCCACATTTGATGCCTGCCTAAAAGCAAATAACATATGCAAACGATTTTTCCAGCAATCTTTGGAGCGATTATATAGGGACCCGACCGTTGTTGTAGGGTGATTTGTCACCATGGATAAGACACGGGCCCATCACTATAAGCAAGAAACGAAACAGCGGTCCAAACAGTGGGCGGAAGCCGGTGGTTCAGTGCCAGCGTGGTTTGGATGCGAAAGGGATCCTGATAATTGATTACTTTGCAAAATGCAGAACAATTACAGGCAAATATTACTCCAACCTTTAACACCGAAATTCGCGAGAAGATCTTTCACCAGGACAACGTTATCAATGGAAAAACTGCGGGATTTGCAGTATGATTTGCTCGGCCACCCCCCTATTCTCTTGATTTGGCACGCAACACTTCTATCTGTCCGCAAACATGAAGATTTTCGAGAGGCGCTTCGAATCCAATGAAGAAGTTGAGAGAGCTGTAGATGAATATTTTCACAACTGGAGGAATAACTACTGATATTAGAGGCTGGGAAGGAATACTGATGTTGATGAAACGTTGGACCAAATGTGTTGAAGTCCAGGTACAATATTATGAACAAAAATAAAATAATTTTTTTTTTATCGAAATTCGCAGTCTTTCATTGTCTGGTCGAAAACTTTTCACCTTATCCTCGAACATTATTTTGATAAACTAAAATATCTTCTCTATTGGGCTGCAAACCTTTCGTTGTCCGAAAGGAGCTCCCCATTATTGTTTCGTACAAATCTTGCCCAGGACTAGTATCCTTTTCGTACTGTGTTTAGCCCTTCATATATTGCTCTCGTATTTTTAGCCGCACATTATTCCTGAATATTAGCAAACGTTTTGCTTTACCTTTGTTTTTTATTCCGAAGGAAACGGTTGACTTCCTTTCGTAGGGTCTGATGATCGCTTCACTATTATCCATGAACATTACAGATTTCTTCTTTCTCCTCGCATTCTTCGTCGAACAAAGGTTTTCCCTTGGGAGCTTTGCACTAGCTTAGTTTGTTTTCCACGGCTTCCATACTACATCCCATATTACAATACTTCTAACTGTCTTGCTTTATCGTTTGTTTTCACGCTTTCTAGCAGGGCAAACCGATTATTAAATTCGTCCTGGTATGGTATTAGGTCCCTTTAACTTTTCAACGTTTATGTTTTTAAATATTTCGCTGTGATTTTGGATTCCACTTTTAATTTGTTGACAATTAAGATGTGGTCAGAACATCTAGTAGAAGCGTTAGCTTTAAATTTATTTTCGTGGGGGCAAACACCCCCTTTTTTGAACTTAATTCAAGCTATCTTAATCTAATCTAACTTATTAGCTAGGAAGAACGAGAGAGAGGGGAGGGCGGTTAAAAAGGCGGATTTTTAGGCATGGAGTGCTGAGATTGAAATCGAAGTAATGATTCGAATTAACACTTCCCAACATACTAGAAATGGGTTCATTGGAGCCATAGCCAATATGGGAGGTGGGTAGATAGAAGAGACGGGGATTTCGTACATTGCGGGGTTAGTGTTGATAGAGACAGAGTTGTAGAGGGTCGCGCAGTCAATGGTACCTGAAAGGAGCCGATGGATGAAAAGAATGTCAGATACAATTCTTTCAAAATGTCAGTGGTAAAATCAAAGAATTGCACCAGCGGAGACCTCGAAGAACAAAACGTAGCAATCGGCGTTGAATGCTCTCGATTCTAGAAATGTGGGTTTGTTGGTAAGGAGACCACACTTGAGAGGCGTATTCAAGAAGGGGCCGGACAAAGATTATGTAAAGAGATCGGGTAACGTAAGGGTTCGAGAATTCTTTAGACCATCGCGTCACGAAACCGAATACAGAATTGACTTTAAGTATTATCTTCTCGATGTGTGAGCGAAAATTTAGCTCGTGGTCACATAATATGCCAAGATCGCGAATGACCTGAACAGTGGAGATTGGTTGATTATTGAGGAAGTTGAGACGAGGAGGAGGTTTTATTCGTTTACGTGAAAAGGTAATTGATTGGCATTTGGAAATGTTAAGCTCTAAGCAATTTTTTGAACACCAGGTGGAAAAACTATTGAGATCAGATTGAATAAGGGAAGAGTCATGATTGGAGGAAATGGTCTTGAAGAACTTGGTGTCGTCGGCATATAATGATATGTGGGAATGTTTGATCACCATTTCAATATCGTTTATGGTAAGAACGAAAAGAAGTGGACCTAAGTGGCTGCCTTGGGGGACACCGACAAGGGGTTAGAGAAGACAGATCTAAAACGAACACTGTAAAAGCGATTTTCCAGGTAAGAAGATATTCACTTTAAAGAAATGGGGTCGAAGCCAAGGGACGACAATTTGAGAAGTATCAGTCTGTGGGAGATTTTATCGAAAGCTTTACTGAAATCGTTTGAAATAACGTCGACTTCTTTGCCGTTCTCTAAGGCTTGTAGGGTAAAGGACACAAATTCAACAAGGTTAGTGCCTGTAGATCTGCGTTCGAGGAAACCGTGTTGTCTAGGGGAGATTAAAGGCTTGCAGCGAAAACTTAGAGTTTCGTACAAAATACTCTCGAAGATTTTGGGTATATGTGACAGTTTGGCAATGGGATGATAATTGTTAACAAAGTTCTTCGGACCTTTTTTGTGTATAGTGGTGATAAATGAGGTTTTCCATAAGCGGGGGAATTCACCTAGAGATGGGGATAGACTGAAGATTTTCGAGAGAGGGAGAGAGAGAGTTGAGGAGCATTTTTTTTTAGAAATATGGCAATGAGACCGTAAGATCCAGGAGTGAATTCATCATTAAGTAGATTTAATTTGTTTTCGATGACATGAGAGTCAACTGTGCGAGGAAGAAATGGTCCAAGGAAAAATTCGGTAAATAATCGAGGTAAGAGAGGTCTGGAGCAAAGGAGTCGTCGGCGAAAGACTGTTTAAAAAAAGTGGCGAAAAAGTTGGCGATAATATGGAGAATGGAAGTTATCAATGGTTGAAAGGGAAAGGTGACAAAGTGAAACAGAAGAGTTGAGGGGATCGGTTGTGAATATGAGGTCTAGTTGCATGTAGTTTCGGACGCCACTAACTAGGCTAAGGTTTGAATCTGCTAGCCGATCCAAGAAGAGACATTGTTTGGCAGTAGTGGGATTGGTGGTAACATAAAACTATTGATCGTCTGATTGGGTCCATTTAAGATGAGGAAGGTTGAAGTCACCGAAAAGAAGGATTTCATCCTGAGGTTCTCTTAAATCAGTTATTTGGTCAATTGTGCTAATTGCGAGTTGATAGGATTCAATAGGTTGTGAGGGCAAGATGTAGAAACAAATGATGTATAGTGCCTTCTAGAGTAGGCCAATCTTAATTGAAACAAAGTCGAGAAGTGGGGAGGATGATATTGCAATAAGGGAAGAGTCAATTGCATTAAGGAGGGCTAGTAGAACGCCTCGACAAGGGCAACCATCAGTGGGTCGGCTGAGTTCGTCATCACGGTAAACATTAAAATATGATGGGAACAGTTCTAGGTTACTACGCTATGGATCAGTTCAGTAAATAGTTCAGTAGATCGTAGTTTAATGTTCCATCCGTGGTATTATGCAGACTGCAGATGTTATGTTTCCATATCCTCAGCATTGGCTGTGCTACAAATAGGCTTGGCATGTTCGTTTTACCTTTGGGTGAAACTTTTGAACATAATGCCTGCACATACTCGATCTCGCATTTCACGTACTCTTTCTATTTTCTTCTCATAAGTGCGTGTTTCTCTCTTATGTTTCTAAAGCTCAGGAACAGCTCTTTTCCGCTGCAGCGTAGCCACCTGGGCTTGTTCCTCTACATGGGTCTGTCTGCATTCGTCATGAAATGGGAGTTTCTTACAATGAATTTTTGAATTGGTGCGGGTTGATTTTGGCGGCTTGTGGCGTCCATGTTATCTGGTGGTATCTGCTAAATCTGTTGTTTCTTAGTCAGGGTGCGTTGCGCCCATTTTGCAATAGACTTGGTGGCTCTTCGCAGTTGATTCTTCAAAGTTTGGCAGCCACATTTGAGACGATCGGTTCGATAATCTATCAACCAACATTCGTACGACGAAGAAACGCAAGATCGGCCGAGAACATTGCCGCAGTCCGTGAAACAATACAGCTAAACCCGAGGCAGTCAATTCCTCGCCGTGCACAAGAACTCGGTCTTTCGCAAACCTTATTTTGGCAAATTTTGCGTCAGGTCTTGGACCTACAGTGATGGAAAAAATAATAGGGACAACTGTCGAATATGAATATTCTTCGCAATTGTCATGAACAGTTTATGAGAGTAAGTTGTTTTTTTTAAAGAAACGTTTAGTGAATTTATTTTGATTTAAAGATTCAACTGTATATTTTATTAGATATGGATACAAATAAGCATTGCTCGATTGAAGACCGTTCAAAAGTTAAACAGCTGCATAGAAAAGGACTAACTGTTCCAAAAACAACGGAACTTTTAAATTGTTCGAAAACAAAAGTTCACAAGCTATCAAGACACAAAGTAAGCTAGGAATATAGGGACGGCCAAGAAAAACTACACCAACCTTCGATCTACAGCTAGCAGGGGTATGCAAAAAAATTCCTTTCGCTTCTTCCAACGATTTGAAAATTAAGTTAAATGCTCCAGTTTGTAGCCGTACCATAAGAAAGAAACTTATAGAATGTGGCTTATATGAAAGGGTGACATGAAAAGTTCCTCACCTCAGCGCAGCGAACATCAAGAAATGGAAGAATTTGCAGAATTAAATCAGCATCGTCTTTATTAGAAAAAACCTCTTATGGTCCAGTGAAACAAAGATAAATCTTTTAGAGTCTGATGGCAATATTTATAGGCGACGTCCCAAAAACCAAGAGCTCAAGTCTTTATACACCAAGAAGACGGAAAAACATGGTGGTGGCAGTAACATAATTTGGGGTTGTTTCTCAAGGTATGGCGTCGGTGCTTTCTCTTGTATAACAGATACTATGAACGCTATAGTATACAGAGATATCTTTTTTTTTTGTTTTTTTTTTAATTATTCATGCAGGTTCAGAGTGGACGCTCTTATGGTGTTTTTTTCACACAACCTGGACAGGGTGCAGATGGTTTGTGTCGAAGATGTTCGTTCACTACTCTCCGGGGGTGGTTGTCCCAGATAAGATTTGAGAGATGTGACTGAAATTGCTTGTAGTTCACAGTAACTCTTTTGTTTCCATGTCATTAAGGTGTTATATTGGAAATGCGCACACAGAGTATGAATTTTGAAGTGATCTTATGCTGCGAGTGTTATGCCAGCACTTTTTGATCATCTCTCATTCACAACTGATGTTCTTGCACAGTTTTTCCGTATAGGAATTGTTCTTGACTATGAACGGACTTGAACTGCAGACCTTCGGCTCAACAGTCGCCGATGATTACCATTGCACCACGACCACCCCTGGTCGTGCTACACCATGCTATCATATGCCGTCTTTATGGACTTTATGAAAATACCAGCAAGATAACGAAAGCTTGTAAATACATGATTCCGGGAAAATGGGGTTAAAGTAATGAACTGGCCGTCGCAGTCACCAGACATGAACCCAATCTTTGGGGTGTCTTATAAAAGGTAGTTTCAAAGACAAAAATAAGAAATCGCGATCATTTGTGGTAGGTGGTCCAAGAAACTTGGAACGCTATTCCTTCTGAAACACGCCGAATACTAGCCGAATCTATGCAACGTAGATATGTTACTGTTCTGAAAAACAGAGGAGGAGCCCCTAAATATTAAAGGAACAAAGATTTAGTGCACATCAAGTAAGTAATATTTAAATAAACTGAAAATATTTTGACTGTGCCCAATACTTTTTCCCTGCCTTAGCAAGCGATCAATGTAAATAGTGTGCGATGTCTTGTCCCTATTATTTTTGTCACCACTATACATACATTCAAGATTTAACGGGTCTAGAAGCTCAAAGCTCATGATCATAAGATCCCAAATCACAAATCACAAATTATCTTAAGCGACGAGGCGCATTTTTTGAATGAGTGGCTGTGTTGACAAGCAAAATTGCAATATATGGGAGGATACCAACCCACACGAAATGAAAATGCATCCTCAAAAAGTTACCGTTTGGTGTGAAATTTGGGCCGAAAAGACTTTGGTCCCCGTTGGTCACCGTCAATGGCAAGTGCTACAGAACAATGATGACCAATTTCTTATTGCCCAAATTGAACCATACCTAGGCGACGTTTGGTTCCAAACCGACGGCGCTACGTGCCACACAGCTACGATTGACATTATGCATGAACGATTTAAGCGTAAGGTTATCTCTCGTAGAGGTGACGTGTTTTGGCCACCAAGGTCATACGACCCCCGCTAGATTTTTTCTTGTTGGGTTGCCTGAAATTTCAGGTCTATGTGAATGAACCGCAATCATCAGATGCCATTAAGGATAACATACTGTGTGATCAAAAAAATAGAAACAAGCAGTGTCCATTCAACTGTCTGCGGTAAACAAATTCCTGCAAAAAATGTCATCTGCTTATAACTGCGTTCACACTCTACGATTTGTCCATCCGACTTGTTGGAAAACCTTGCTTGATGGGCCAAATCGTAAGTGTGAACGCTCTTTCGACATGTCGTCCGACTTGTCGTATGGAAGTTAAATTTTTCCAACTTTTTGACTTTGTTGATCAAGTTGCCGTAAGGTGTGAACAGTTGTCGTACGACTTCAGAGCATTTTCTCATTTTTGTTTGTGACTTCAGAGAGTGAGTACCCATTTTGAGCGAAATGAACGATATGACGGGAAACAAAGAAAAACAAATTTGGGTCGATTTTTTTGAGGTGTACCGCCAATTTCCAAAAGTATGGAAGATAAAAAGTGAATTATATAAAAATGAAGTAGTTCTGTTCCTAATCCACGGTTTAACCCACATTCGTTTTTTTTTCTTTTTTTCTTTGCTCTTCTTCTTCATTTTCCAATATTTCATCGATTATCATCACTGTAATAAGAGCACGCGCCGCCATCTTAACACTTTGAAATTTCTTTCGCAAATGAAGTCTGTCAAGCAAGTTGTATGTTGTGAACGCTAGGCATTTTTTGGTCGTCCAACAAGTCGGATAGACAAATCGTAGCGTGTGAACGCCGCTTATACTAGGGCTAACGGTATATTCATACTGAGAAAAAAAAGTGCAAAAGCGAAAACAAAAGCCAGGATCAGTAACCATTCAACTGATAAGGATCACGCACGCGGTTGATCCAAAAAATAGAAACATTGGTTGATTTGTTGTGTACTTAAATAAAAACAATTTTACTCGTAATATTCAAGGAATCGTTACTTGAGGTATTGAGGGTTATATCTACAATGTTATATTTTTTCAACAGTTTTTTAGTTTCTAGGAAGTAGGTACTACATACAATATAGGCAGAGCAAAGCACTGCACGGAAGCAGAAAGGGCAACAATAACAGCACTTCGTGATGAGGGCAAAACCATCAGGGCTATAGCGGATACAGTTGGATGCTCCACAAAGATGGTCTTGAATGCCCTAAATAACAAAAAAGTCCCAGAGAACAGGGGACGCAAACCAAAATTGACGGAAAAGGACAAGGCTAGACTAATCCGAAAGAGTAAAGCAAACCCGTTTCGATCCTCCAGGGAGATTAAAGCTGATCTCGGGTTTGAAGTTAGCCCCATTTCAATCCGCCGAGTTCTTCTGAAAGCAAAGCTTAAAGCAAGATCGCCAAGAAAGGTACCTCTCTTGAAAAAAGCACATGTGGCAAAACGACGCCTATTTGTCAAAAGGTACCAGATGCTCCATGATCCATTAAAAGAGCAATGGAGAAACATACTCTGGAGCGATGAATCGAAAATATGTATTTTCGGAACAGATGGGAGGAACTATGTATGTACGGCGTCGAGTGGATCAAGCCTACAACCTTAAGTACACAAAGCCCACTGTAAAACACGGCGGTGGAAGTTTAATGCTGTGGGGTTGCTTTTTTTGGTGGGGTGTGGGTCCGATTTACCGAATCGACGGCATATTAAGGAAAGAGAAATATGTCGAAATATTAGAAAACGTGATGTTGCCATGGGCCGAGGAAAACATGCCCTTTCGGTGGCGTTTCCAGCAGGATAACGACCCAATACACTCCGCCAAAATTACGAAACAGTGGCTTTTGGACAAAAAAATTAATGTTTTGGAATGGCCAGCTTAATCTCCGGATATTAATCCGATTGAAAACCTCTGGGCTGCGCTGAAAATTAAAATTCAGACGCGTCACCCCAAAAATAAGGAAGAGCTTTGGAAAACTGTTCAAGAGGAATGGGCCAATACTTCTGTAGAGAAATGCCGTAAGCTCGTTGACTCTATGCCAAACCGCGTCAACGAGATATTAAAAAACAATGGATATTCCATTAAATATTAACAAAATTATAAATACATACCTCTACTATGGGATTTTTATTTATTTTTTTAAACATCTTTGTCTCTGCTATGGTTTGTTTCTATTTTTTGATCAGGCTGATTAGCGACTTTGGAAGTAAAACGTAAAATTATTCGGTGACCGCAACTTTAAGAGCGTTAACTCCAATTTTCGGTCGTAATTCCCGCCCTAATAGACAGGCAATAACAAGTTTAGTGCAAAAATTTGAGTCTACATATTCGTTGTGTGATGTTGCCGTGTCAGTGAGACAACGGGTTGGTCGAAGAGTCGAAAATATCGCTGCCGTTCAGGCGTCCGTAGCAAACGATCCAAATCAGTCAATTCCCCACCGTTCTCAAGAATTGGGCATCGCTCAGACCACATTATGGCGTATTTTGCGTAAGGATTTTGGTTTACACCCATACAAGATCAAGCAGACTCAAGAATTGAAGCCGATGGACCATTTGAAGCGACGTACGTTCTCCGATTGGGCTCTGGAGAAGATGCGCCAAGATGATGAATTTAATCGCAAAATCATCTTCAGTGACGAAGCTCATTTTTGGCTCGATGGGTTCGTCAATAAGCAAAATATACGGTATTGGTCGGGTGAAAATCCACATGTGCATCATGAATCACCACTTTATCCACAAAAAATAACTGTTTGGTGGGGTTTGCATGCCGGCGGCGTTATGGGGCCATATTTTTTCGTCGACGATAATGATCGTCGCGTTACTGTGAATGGCCAGCGTTATCGCGCCATGATTACCGATTATTTTTGGGCCGAATTGGAAGATATGGACTTGGACGACATGTGGTTTAAACAGGATGGTGCCACAAGCCACACAGCACACGTTAAAATCGATATATTGAAGAGCGTTTTATCTCAAGAAATGGGCCAGTCGATTGGCCGCCTCGTTCGTCCGATTTAACGCCTTTAGACTATTTTGTTTGGGGCTACGTTAAGTCATTTGTTTATGCCAACAAGCCGACGACAGTGGAAGAGCTCAGAGCCATCATTGAACGCGAAATAGCGGCCGTTTCGGCCGAAATGTGTGGCCGGTTCATCGAAAATTGGGTCCAACGAATCGACCACTGCAAACATGCTCGCGGTGGCCATATGAACGAAGTCGAGTTCCGTTCATAAATGTTTTGATTGTACTTTTAGCCGATAATAAAGTTTTTAAAATATCTCAAATGGTTTACGTTTTATTTAAAAAAAAAGTTGTCAAGTCCTTCTTGGAAAACCCTTTATAACATAACTTTGCTCTGAATTGACATTACCTGATACAAATGAAACTATGGACGTTGTAGTCGAAAGGTGGCATGTGTTTCTATTTGTTTGATCACAGCTGAAACAAAGGCCCAAACTCAGCCGGATCTATGAGGAAAAGTCATTGAAAATTGGACCAGTCGGTTCCGTGCCACTATAAGAAGCCGAGGCGGCTATTTGAAGGATGTCATATTCCATACATAATGGACCCATACATAGACCTTTAAAAAACAATTTTGTCAATACCTTACACACGGCTTTTATTCCATTCCAACATTTACCCGTCCTTATTGAAAAACCCTTTAAAACAAATAGACTGTGGACGAACAGTAAAAAGAGTAATGAACAGAAAGCCCAAGGGGCAAAGAAAGCCGTGCTGTAGGTAGAAGGACAATAAAAGCGTGAACCCAGAAGAAATAGAATAAAAAAAGGAACACATTGATGTCAGGCCAACAAGGCTCTGAACTTCCGAGTGCCAAATGGCCGGCAATAATCATAACAAACTTAAATAAAATTATTTTTATATTAAAGAAAAATTTAATAATTAAAACATTGCAAAAAGAATCTTAATACCTACGTACTTTTTTTCCCAAAACCGACCTACGATCTTAATTGATATCAACATGTTGAAAAGGTCAGGCCCAGGGGTCACCAACATATAGGCAAATTCCAAATGAAAAACGAAACTAAATAGTCATCATAACCTACCCTAACCGAAAAACTTATTTATTATGGCACTGGCTCATCGCGTGGCAATATAACTGCTACGCATTAAGATAACCAGATTACCAAAGGCTGATAACAGGGTTTTTCGAATGCGTGTTCGAAATGATCGTCATCAGACGTTCCGACAGAGGCACGATAATAAACCGACTTATTTTAAAATTTAAATGTGCTTCCACTCAGACAGTTTAGAAAACTGCAACTGAGGAAAAAAAAGATCTTAGTCCGTGCCAAGGCTTACTTAAGAGCCTCTCGCCGAAAAGAAACGATTGCGCCAGGCGACCATTCCCCACCTACCGCACCAATTATTCCACAGCCGCATACACTTGCACACCCATAATAATGCAGAGCCACTTAGAGCCCCAATGTGCACGGCATCAACTGCAATTTTATTTCGTATAATTGCAGCCAACAGCCTCTTCACCTCACCAAAGTTCGCCGAAGAACGCCCACTGCTACCAAGGGTATCGCATAAAAGCCTACCCTCTCGAGACTGCACAATTCTCGACATTATTTACACGCCTACTATAGCGAAGGCGTAGGTATGTATGTACATATGATTGCTCCTCAGCGTTTAGTATTCCGCACAGATAACACTAACAACTAATTGTCTATTCGACTGGTCGACGGGCTCCAGTCAATACACCCTCCCGGCGAGCTCTTCCGCCTCCGACATCAGCGACGAACTGCCAAACCGAACCGTGCTATCAAATTAGCATTAGTGATAACACAGTAAAAACATCGGCCATTCGTCGTACGAGTATGTGTCACATCGACCACCAAATTGCAAACACAAAGAGCACGAAACAAGAAAACAGCAGAAAAGATACGAAACAATAGAACAATTTTTTGCAAAATTTAGGTTAGCTCTTATCTCGCCAAGTGCACATCAACTAAATATTCCAAAAACAAAAAACAAAAATCGTCTCAACCCCGAGCACGGTCACAGCACATACAAGTACTCGTAAATTAAACAATAGCTCGTTTCGCATCCGATGGATACGTAACATAAGATTGAAAGAGAGAGAAAAAAAATTGATTTTTCCAGCAATAAGTACGCACCGAGTGATTTGCTGGTTCCTTGCCTTCTCTTTTGTTTTTTTTTTCTGCACAATAACGACGGTCGAAAGCCCTTCCCGATCCGCGACTTATCAATTCAGAATCCGAGTCGATTCCGATAAAGCTATTCGTATAAATATGAACACAAAACGATTGTTAACAATCCACAGCACTAGATACAAGTGGAAAATAAAGTAAGAAAAAAATAAATAATTTATTAACCCATCGGCGTTTACGCGAGCGAAGAAATATATTCAACTGCCAGAGTCAGAGCCAGAGCCAGAGAATCCGGTACTGATTTGTCGTCTCCCCTTTGAAATGAGTAAGATACTGCCCCGGCAGATACTTTGCGATTCCACTTGGAGCCAATGTTGCTGCGCGAACAATCGACTTGCGAAGCTATCTACAATACTCGAGGAAAGTTCAAGTTCTCTTCATGGTACTACGTCGCTGATGTATGACTAAATTTGGAATCTTTTAATCCGAAAACTAACTATGGGGCGAGTAATGTTCAATCGGCTGGTGTATCTGCTCGAACAAGTGCTTGGCGTGAAAGCTACTGCGCATCTGTCGTGACGCCACTCTGCCGCATGCCTCTATAGTTGTTCTCTTCTCTTCCAGTGGACAGTTGAAGCAAATCAATAACAACACTAAACTATGGAATCACGGAAACCAGTGGCGTAGGCTTTTCACAGCTTGCGGGGGACTTTTGCTTTGATTGTGAGGTTTTTTTGACTTAGATTAGATTTCAAAGAACGAACACGAACTCGAACTCGGTAGACATAGGAAAGGTTTCAAACGACTCAGGAAATTGCTTGACTTATCCGATGATGGAAAATATCCAAACCATGAGGTAACGATCCTCATTTATCCTTGTTATACCCATATTCGGATAAATTTCCATGGGAAAATGGATAGACGAAAAAGCGCCAAATGTTTTCGTGTCTTCTTTCTCATCAGTCTATTTTCAGACTATTTTTTGGTTTGACTCAGCTGGTGCTAAAAGATTTCTCGAAGATCATCTCGATACCTAAGAGTCATTTTAAATAACAAGCTTCTTTGGTCAAAGCATGTTAAGTCAAAATCCACCAATGTGCTTTCAGCTTTTTGAGAATGCAAAAATGCGTCTGGCAAAACATCGGGCTTATCGCTGAAAAGGTCCTCTCGATCTACACGGCAATGATAAGACCGATAATCTCATATGCATCGGTTATCAGGTGGAACACCCTAACACCTACACACGTCGTGATCTTTTTCACCAAGCTCCAAAGAGCGGTTTGTCTCAGCTTTACGGGGGCTTTCCCCAGCGAGCACTGCTGTAGCACGCTATGACGGATCAGTACGCTTTGATATATTTATCAGAGGGTGCGCATTGTCATGTCAATTTTTTGTATAACTCGTACTGGAGTGGCAGTGTACTTGCGCGAGAAATATCCTACGACCCCTGTCTCTTGGATATTCCCTCCAAAGCAATGACACCTACCATCCTATTGCGCTGCAATTTCACAGTAAAATTTCTATGGCGTCCGGACTGGCACTGGCCAGATACTGAACCTGGAAAGGACTATCTTCGCATGTTTATAGATGACTCCAGGTCTGGGTGCCCAGCGTTTCTTTTCTTTGAACGCGAAAACATCCGGCTGCACTTTTCATTACGAAAATATGCGTCTGTCTTTATAACAGAGATATACGCTATGCTAATGGCCATGCATTATGCTTTGTAAGGAAAGAGTTTATGCGTCTGCAGTGACAAGCAAGCTTCACTCAAAGCTGTGTCCAACCTTTTAACTAGCTCCGCATTAGTGCATAAACTCAAGACCTTTTCGAACAAAGTCGGAAGACTACATTCACTAAGGCTTGTATGGGTCCCAGGTTACTCTGGGATCCCAGGAAACGAGATCTCCGATGAACTCGCTAGAAGGGGCTCAGAGGAAAGTTTCTCAGGACCTGACCCCGCCTTAGGTCTACCTGCTACCTGCTTCAAATCTGACATCAACGATTGGGTCTTTAATGCACAAAGTCGTAGATGGAGGGAATATCCGGGATGCAGGATGATTAAGCGTATACGCCCTGATGTTTGCAAGAAGTAATTTTTCTTATCCTTTAGGAGAAATGATTGCAGAAGGCTTACGGGCTTCATTACGGGCCATTATACCTTTGCCAAGCATTTCTGTGTTGCGATGAGGATGATACAGCAGAACACTTTCCCTGCGACTGTCCCGCCTTCGCTTGCGCACGGTGGCGCACCTTTGAGGCCGACGTGGTGTGTGCCTATTCTCTTAGCTCTACATCATTGAAGCCTCTTCTCGCTTTTCTCCGGACAATGGAGAAAATACATTAAAGAAAGGTGTCTGTCTGGTAGTACAATGGACCAATATTTGTGTCTTAGTAAGCCTCGTTTTGGTTTTAGTGGCCTCGCAGCTACGACCGACTATATTTCCCCCAAAATGACTTCTCTCTCAGAATACCAATCCTTTTGCCCGACAAAAAAGAGTGGCTATCAAACGTCGTGATTAACGACCACGAGATTACTCTCTTCACCGACGTATCGAAAAGGGACACAGGCACTGCGGCCGGGTTCTACTCTGATACCCTGCACAAACAGGAATCATTTAGGCTCCCTGATTTGTGCAGCGTCTTTCAAGCCGAAATCTTAGCAATAGAGAAAGCAGCCAAACGCCTACAAGTACCCGATATCCCACCATCGGATATCACTATCTTTGTAGGCAGCCAGGCTGCACTGAAGTCAATAGAACGAGATCAAAGGCTGTCATGAAATGTCGCGACTCACTGAAGTCCATCAGACACCACAAAATCAAATGCAGGAAACGAAAGAGCGGACGAATTGGCCAAGCAAGGGTCTGAAATGGACATCAGCAAAGCGGACACGTCATTGCAACCACCAATCAGCGCTATCATAATATAATCTAATATAATATAAAACAAGCCAACTCGTCTTGGCTTACAAGAAACAACAGCTACACGACAAGATTATCGTGGCCAGAGCTCAATACCGGAAAAACAAAGAAGAAAAACTCGTCGGAGAGATCACAGGACACTGTCCCATCGGAGCAATGCTTCGGAAATGGAACGGGGGATCCAGCGATCTCTGTCGGAGCTGCGGCGATGAGGAAGAAACTGAGACGATCGAACATCTGCCTTGCCACTACCCAGCTCTCCAGAATCGACGCCTAGCTTCGCTGGGCTAAAGATTCTTTACAGAAATTGCGGACGTAGCAAATGCAGATATATCGGATCTTCTTGAATTCATACAGAGCACGGGGTGGTTTCAGCCACCATGTGATAGGATAGGTTGATTATATGTGTACTCCACAAATGAAGGGAATCACAATGGGCCCTAGTAAAATGGAAAACTGGCACCGATAGAGCTAAGAAGACGACCGAAAAAAAAGATAGATTTTTAAAAATAACGTTTCGTGCTATCAAAGAAATTCAGTGAAATAAATAAATTCCGGTCATAGCCCATAGCCCGATCAGCAGAAGGTTAGATTCATTCGGATTGGTTGTTAGGAGACCAAAAAAACAGCCATCGTCGACCCCAAAAATGAAGAGTTACAATTGGTCAGAATTCATCAACACGGAACTGACCATAACTTGAAAGCTATTATCTTCCTTGATGAGAGCAAATGTAAGATCTTCTGACGGTACCCACTATATACGGTTGATGCGCGGAGATTCTTTGGATTTAGAAAAGAGAGCGTTTTATTGTAGTAAGAAATAAATTTCTCAAAAGTTTTATCATATGAGGCTCCACTACCTTCGCGTAAAGGCGAATGAGTATTTTGCATTGGTGCAGTGATCTGAAACAGGTACATAAATATCATCTAATGCATTCCATAGATGTCTTGATGCCAGTCACTATTGATCCTATTATTCAGGATACACCATGTCACCGAGCAAAAAAAGTAAATTCCTTCATTATCTCGATCTAGAGTTAGAAATGAAATGGTCTAACTTATTTACAATTTTTAATCTTGTGGACCTTCAGGTAAAGGATTTTGTGGCAAGCATCGGTCTAAAAACAATAGATTGGCCTCGTCTTAAATGATGACTTATTCATGATCGAGGATCCTCAGTAGAAGGTGGCGACTTTGGATATTGTCTTTTAAGAGATGTATAAGATGAATGACGGCATTCGCCCAAGCCAGGACATGGAAAACAGAGCCCTGCTTCATAATTTCCATTTTTGAAATGATACGATCGTATCGAATGTATCAATCATTGGCGATCAGAGAAGTTTGATTTTACCAGACTCAATAACGATTTCATGGCAAATAATTTCGTAGCCAATGAAGGGGCTAACACCTTGCTCACTTCAACGGAGGATCTTCGAGTGCAAGAACCAATGCGCGGGTACCTGTTTGATTGACATGGAAAAAGTTTTCGACACAATATGGTTAGAAGGTCTTCATTACAAGATCAATTAACTGGGCATAAGTAAGCCACTGCTTTATATTATTTTTGACATATTACCAAAGCAGTTGATATCAACTATGGCCTGACACAGGAGACTATGACCTTGCCTTGAACGTTTTTGTCTATGGCATCTCGGGACACTAGAAAAAAATGCCACAGGTTCTTAATGTTCAGGCTGGACTGGCGCCCACAGACAAAGTGTGGTCAGATACTTTAGGATTTGGCTAGACTCTAGCAAGAGCCCGGACCGCTTATCTTCTGACAAGATGGGTGTTCCATAGCAGCTAACTTAATTTCAGGGTGAAGGTTATCTTCTACATGGCCTTAATCAGATTGTCTATGGATGTCCCGTTTGGTTTAATGTGAGAGCCAACTTAATGGAAAAGATTCTGTGTTTTGAAAGACAATGTCTCAGGACTTGTCCCAGATTACATAGAACACCCGAATCAGCGTGCACGAAGTGTTACTCTAGCGAGGTCCTATACAATAAGGCTGGTATTTTACGGATGGTAAATTTTCTGTTAAAACTGATTTGAAGCCATGTTAAAGGAGCAACGACTTTGGTCAATAACCTAATCTTCAGGAGTTACTACCTCAACTAAAACGTGGGTGTGCCGATCCTAAATTTGTGGGTCTTCTCCAGGATATGCAGTAGTGTGAATATTTGGATCCGGTTGTGTAGCGCCACGCTAAAAAATACGCGATGCACCATGCAGCTCGGGTCTTGGACCTCTTAACCGTTTGAAACATGCACCGGATTTCGGCAAGGTGATGCGCTGTCCTGTGACTTCTTCAACATGGTGCTGGAGCAAATAGTGCGAAGGGCGGGCATTAACAGGGAACTATCTTCTACAAGTCCGTCCAGCTGCTACGATACCCGAATGATATTGACATTATCGCGCGGTCGCACCGTGACGTTGTAGAAGCGCCCACGTCGATTTAAGAACAGGCAAAACGAGTTGGTCTTCAGGTCAATGGGGATAAAACAAAGTACATACTGTCAAGCAAAAGCCAATCCGTCGCTCACCACCTGGGACGAAATATAACAATTGACAGCTACAATTTCGAGGTGGTTAAGGAGTTTGTCTACCTCGGGGCAAACGTAAATTTCACAAACGACACCACAGTGGTGATCCGGCATAGAATCGCCCTTGGTAACCGCTGCTACTTCGGATTATCCAAACAACTTGGGTCAAAACTCCTCACTCGAAAAACCAAAGTCATGCTTTATAAAATGCATATACTGCCAGTCTTGCTGTACGGTGACGAAAGCTGGACGATAAGCAAGACAGTGGGGATGATTTTGGGTTTTTCGAAAGAAAAATTCTACGCCGGATATTTGGTCATGTCTGTAAGGAAAGCGAATGGAGGAGCTGTATAAAGATGTGGATGTAGTCCGGAAGGCAAAGATCCGTCGACTACACTGGCTCGGACACATCGAGCACATGAACACCAACGCCCCAGCTAAGAGGATCTTCGATTCCGAGCCTCCTGGGTCGAGAAGAAGAGGAAGACCGCACCTCCGATATAAAGACGAAGTAATCGCGGGTGTTAGACAACTTGGTCTTAACAACTGGAAGCAACGACCGTCAAGGATGGAAGACAGCCATAACCCAGCCTCGGATCCTCCATGGATCGCTGGCCTGTTAAGAAGAAAGGCTACTCGTAACTTCAGATAATTATATCTGCTAGGTTGCAAACTGTCAGTGTCATTTTTATTCAGTGGTTTTCAGTTTTATCTTGATGACATACATGTTTCAACGACATTACCGACTCTAAGAAATTTAGTTACAAAGTTATGATTCTTTGCGCGAAACATATAGAGCATCGGTTTGTGGGCTGGTGGAATTATCGGACCATGTTTTTTTCAGAAATGGGGCTAATCAGAAATGTATCGGTCAACGGTATTCGCTGTAGAGCCATGCTTTATGTCTTTTTCGACTTCACAAAAATATCCCTTATATAATCTAGAGCTTTTATTGTCCTTTATACTGCCATATAGAAGGTTTACTTTATTATAAATTCTTTTCCCGTTTTTGTAGAGTCACAATATGTCACTAGAAGTAAGCAAAGGCATTACAGCAAAGAGGAAATGTTCTGCCGTATCATAATCTTGTGCAGTCGATGTCCCTTACTGGTAAAAAGAAGGGCAGGCTTTTCGTCCGGCTAACATCAGGGCAGGATCGCCATCTACGATTGTGTGTCTGAAGGACATAACCAGAAATGTAGATGAACTAAGACCTTAAATTCGTTAAGACCTTAGGTTAAATTCCTTAGTAATCTTCCCCTGAGCCCGTTCTTGCCTCACCTTTGAAGTGTCCGTCCGTAAAGATACGAATATATTTTTTCCGGGGTTCAGTACCAATGTTATTTTTTTTTTTGTTTTTTATAATTCGTGCAGGTTCAAGACTATACGCTCTTATGGTGTTTGTCCAACAACCTGGATGGGGTGCAGATGGTTTGTGTCGTAGATGTTCGTTCACTACTCTCCGGAAGTGGTTGTCTTGGAATATTGGAAAGGCACACACAGAGTATGAATTTTGAAGTGATCTTATGCTGGGTAATGGGTATGCTGGGGGTGTTATGCCTTTGTCAGCACTTTTTGATAATCTCTCATACATAATTGATGTTGTTGCACAGTTTTTCCGTATAGGAATTGTTCTTGACTATGGACGGACTTGAACTACAGACCTTCGGCTCAACAGTCGATGATGATTACCATTGCACCACGAACACTACGCATTGGTACACAATTAAAATATCAAGATTGGGAAGCTTTAGCATAGCATCCAGAGAGGTGCACCAAGAAAAGTTTTGCGCTATCTGAATCTTAAAACATATTTTTAGAAAGACATAAATACATATAAGCCTGGACTTTAGATGCACTGAACACAATAAGCAGAGAGTCAGGATCAGCGGCCAAAGACCTATGTATGTATCAGGATAATCCAAACATCAAGGTTTCATCAAGGCTATGTCCAGCAACTTTCTAAAATAAAGGTTTTCAGTCCCCCTGATGGAAAGAATGTTTGAAATACAAAACTTAGGGTTTCTGCGTCTGACTAGGGATCATACCTTCTTAGCACGTCCAACTTTGCCGATCTACCTTGTTTGCAGGCTTTCTATTTACGCCCAACAATTGGAACTCTTCACAGACATACGTCCTTAAAATATGTGATTTTTTAAGCCTTTGGTTTTTAATTGCCATAAAAATAGCAAAAATGTACATTATTATTTGAGTTGATAATTTACCTTTAAAGATTATTTCGCGCAAATGTTGGTCACGACTACGTCTTAAGTAGGAGAGTAGAATTTTGATTTGACTTATCTTGATAAAAGGAGTTTAAAGGTCGCCCGATCTAGCCGACTTAGTCACCGGTCCAAAAAGAGACAAATTACTCACCAAACTCATTTCTCAATCGGTCCAAAGATTCCCGTGCTTTCTAGCATGCAGCGCCATCTTGCTGAAACCACATGTCAACCAGGTTCAGCTCGTGCATTTTGGACAAAAAGAAAGTTCTTAATCATTGAATGATAGCGTAATCTTTGCAAAAATTCGAGTTAATGATTGCGCCGGACCATAAACTGCACCAAATAAATTTTTCGATTACATTGGCAGCTCTTCTATTGCTTGAGGTTAGTATGGGACCAAATGGGTATATTATATCCATTTGACCAGGAATGAGCTTTCTCGCTGAATAAAATTTTTCGATGAAAAAGCGGATATTCCTCCAGTTTTTCTAAGGCCCACTCACTAAAAATTCGACGCAGTGGCAGGAAGAGTATCAGTTCTTGCATGAGCTGTGTTTTGTAAGGTTTTAGATCTAGATTCCTGCAGAAAAATCTTCCACATTTTGATAGTAAAATTAAATTACTTAGGAACTTTGTTTAGGCAGTGCTAACATATGCTTGAATTTGAAACATGTAATATAGGGTCCGGCAAATAACTTTTTTTTTTTTTGAAAATGCTATAAAAAAACTACTGAACATTTTCTCAAATTTCTTTTTTTATTTGAAAGTACAATCCTTCCGATTAATAATGGAAAATAATTTCATTCAAATGGCTGCCTCGGCTGGCCATGCAGTAGCCTACACGATCGGTCCAATTTTTAAGCACATTATCGATTGTGTGCAGCTGTATTTCACCAATGGCTTCACGAATATTGTCCTTTAAAGCGTCAATTGTCTCTGGCTTGTCGGCGTAACACTTATCTTTGACGGCACCCCACAAATAATAGTCCAACGGTGTCAAATCGCAGCTCCGAGGTGGCCAAACGACATCAGCTCTGCGGCTGATAATGCGATCTTCAAAAACAGGGCGCAAAACATCGAGTGTAGCCTCGGCTGTGTGGCACGTAGCGCCTTCCTGTTGAAACCAAATGTTGCCAATATCCTCCTCTTCAATTTTTGTGAACAAAAATTCGTTCAACATGGCCCGATAACGATCGCCATTGACTGTAACGGCCACTCCTTGCTTATTTTCGAAGAAAAATGGCCCAATTATGCCTCTGGACAAAAATCCGCACAAAACAGTGGCTCGTTTTGGGTGCACCGTCTTTTCAATTAATGCGTGCGGGTTTTCTGTGCCCCAAATGCGACAATGAGCTTCATCTGAAAAGATGATTTTTTTGGCAAAATCGGCATCTTCTGTAAGTCGATCGCAGGCCCACTTAGCGAAGCGTTGTTCAAGCGTATACACAACCATATTCGTTCAGCGGAAGGATAAAACTAATTATCTGTCAAATCAGACATGAGCTAAGTGTTACCATTCACGAAATAAGCACTACTTGAAAAAAAAAGTTAGATGGCGGACCCTTTACATTACATGCGAGTTGTTAATAATAAAAACTGAAAAACCAAACAGTAAAAAATTAATCCAATTTATTTCGATCGGCAACTCTTCCGAAGCCGAATGATCTGTTTAAAAAAAAATGTTAGCTCCCCTACGCATGGCTAGAATGCAGAATTTGATCAGAGGAAAGACTACCTAAAGTAGGATTTCAAATTTTAGTTTCGAAGCAGTCGTTGTCTATATATTTCATATCCGAGGTACAAATCTATAACCGTTGCCAATGGCGCAATAATAGCGACGGTGTTCCATCGTTCAGCAATCTCTATCCATTGTTAATAACGCAGTGATGCCGTTGGTGTCATTAAGCGGAACACAACAGAGGTGGAAAGCTCGCGAACATTTTAATAAACGTGAACTCTGATGAAATATTTTCCTCAACCAATTCAATCTGTTATATTCCACTAGGTGTCAATAACTCAACGATATTACACACTATTCTCAGTTATGGGGGACAAATCTCACTGTTCATTTTTATGTGTTTATGGGTAGGTTCTAATGAGATTCCTAATGAGATTCGTCAGTGACAATCTTAATGTATCTGGATACTGGATCAGGTTATGTCAATCACTTCCTGACATCATGCTGTAACAAATTTAGCAACGAGCCTAAATTGTAAATATAATATTCCAGTCAGACATTGCAAAATCAGCAGATATTAGACCCATTTTGATTTTATGTGTTATATTCAGATTTTGGAGTTTCGACTGTTCTACAAGTTATGAAAATAATATTTTAGACTTTGACTAAGTTCGTATGGCAACAGACGAGTTTTTTAATTAAAACTCGAATAATGAGGTTAAAATATTCCAACTGCTTAGTTATGGGGACGAGCCCCCGGAATTAAATGAGAAACAGCATAACTGCTCAATCATGAAAGAGTCGGAAAACAAGTTCTCACTTCACCAATCCAGTCTATACGAGACAGCCTCAGTATCATATTGAGCAAACCGTTGTCATGAAATGTTGAGGTTTCTCAGTTTATCGTTAGCAGTCATCGCGATCGGTCTATTTGTCTTTCCGTTGAATTTGGTCAGAAAATACGCTTTTAGTTCGCAAATCACAATGACTTCATTTGTACCAGTTCCTGAGGGAAGTGATTTTCCGATTGAGAACTTACCATATGGCGTGTTCACAACTGCGGCAAATGTAAGTAATTTGATACAAATAGCAGAAAGATACATTATTTTTGTTTTTCTCATATGCTAATGTGTTTGCACTACTTAAAGCAATATTCTTGCTAGACCGGTAAAGTAGATAATTTTTGTTTGTCACACGTGGGCTATGAAAAAGCAATGGCGTAGTCATTCTGTTTATGGTGTTTTTTTAATAGCAGTCTTATACGGATTCGGTTAGGTTTAAGGATTTTCTTTCAGAAGAAAAATAAAACTGTATGAAATTGTTCCTTGTTTTTAAATGATTTTTATTTTCGCTATTTGACTACTTCAAATTAATTTACGTTGTACTATTTGCGTTGACTAATTCAAATTACTTTACTGGTCTCGTTACTTTAGACATTGAATAAGAAAATATTCTTAAAACTACGTCTTTCGCTTTATGATTAGCTTAATTAACCTACAATTATTTTTTTATTGTTTTGTCCTTTACCAATTTTTTTTTTTAAATTTTAATTGATTTTTTTTTATTTTGTTATTTTTATTGCTTTTGCTTTTTTTTATAAAAGTTTAAATTAAAACTGAATTAAATAAATACTAAAACTAGAACTAGAACTACCCACCTCCCACCCACTAAACTATCTATCTATCTAATCTAACTTTCCATACCTTCCTAGCCTAAGTTAAGTAAGCTGGCCATTGGGCTAGCTTTGCCTTGAAAAAGCATGTTCTCCTGCCGACGACGGAACTTTCCAGCCACCAGTTTTATCGTAAAATAGTCCACCAGTAAAATCCCGCCCTCATTGTCCTATACAATCACTAATGGTAGCCCTAAACGACGAACATGTTCGCCAGATTTGCTCGTGTTCGCTTAGTTTTTCTCGTGTAGGGGATAGTTCGCGAACAATACTCATTTTTGCTGTGAATGTCGCCAAGTAAACATCGCGGAAGAAGCACAGTTGGTCCCGAGTTTACTGAAATTTTCATTGAATTATTGTTGTTTTTTTGTATAGACGGCGTAATATAACAAAGAAGTTCTGGGCATCCATTCGCAAAAAAAATTTAAAATCTTCTGGGGATGTTATCTTCAACTCTTTTAATAATTTAACCTGCAAACGACTTTTGCGTTTATACAACCAGTCCTTCATCCACTTCCTTTTTTTATTTTTTTTTGCTTTGTTTTCTTTCACATAAATAAATAACCATAAGCGCAACCACTTGCGCTTCTTTATCACACATGTTTACCATGTGAAGGATCAACAAGAAATGAATGTTCGCCAAATGTGTTTGCCGAGTAGGGGGTAACGCAAGCGAGCAAATCTGGCGAACATGTTCGTCGTTTAGGGCTACCATAACTAATTTTTTTTTTGTACTCTAGAAGCACCTCGGCCCTTGCCAGAGCAGCATTGATATGTATTTATTTAAATATAGATAATGATCTAGCCAGATCCCAAGGTATCTGACTTACTTACACTTTGATATGCCAGTGGATGCATGTTCGATCCAAAAATTGAGGTCTTGCGCTCATTTTTTCTAGTGCCTCTGGAGGTCCAAGACAACTGCGATTTAAATAAAATTCTTTTTGATATCTGCTGCATTCACGTTGCAAAGGTATTGAATTGATTCGATGGCGGGGCTGATTTTTATATAATTACATCGTAAAGCGTCTGTTGTCGGAGAAAACTATCAGATTGCTTAGGCAAATCGTGAAAAGAATCAGCAGTATTTTCAATATTTTCAGCGAGTATTTTCAATATCAAATTCTTCAGTAGAAGTTACAATGGCAATTCTTATAACGAACTTTCTACCAGTTATTATTATTATTGTTGTCATCGGTCATTTGGGTTTCATTCAGAACCTCGTTGAGAACCCTTCGCGAAGCCTTCCTTCCATATTTCGCTGTTGTGTTTCCTCTCTTCTAGATCCATTTTTTGATGGTGCCTCTACGGCGAAGTCTTCCTGCGGTCTTTTTCCTACGGGCTTCCCACTCATTATTCATTTGACTATTTGTCCACTGTCCATTCGTTCTACGTGTAATGTCTATTTTAGTCTTTGCGATTTCATTACTCGAACGAGGCTTGGGTCTGAATAGAGTTCCTTAAGTTTCGTTCGGTTAGAATCTCGGTGATAGATTTTCTTTAGTTGGGAGTTCTATCCGAATTTCTACTCTGTGGATAACAATGCTGCTCGTCCTCATATACTTTAAGCAGTTCATCAAAATATTCCTTCATTGGGCTGCAACTTGTTGGCTGCCCGAAATGAACTCGCCATTCTTCTACTAACTGTTGGTGTACTCAGACGCAAATACTGGTTCATTGTACTGAGCTCGCCATTACCGTTGGGTATAAACCTTGTGTCATTAATCGCACATTCTTTATGAATCTTAGCAAACTTTTCCTCCCCTGTTGTCGTTTCTTATCCCGAAGAAGATAGCTGACTTCCTTTCGTAGGGTCTGATCAGAAACCAGAACGAGACGTGCGTCTTGCGCACGGGTGCCCACGTGGTACATCTCATATTGAAGCGTGATCCCTTCACTATTTTACAAGGTTTGAAGCCTTATGACATTACGGGATTTTGCCTTTTCTTCGCGTTCAAATAAAAGCTTTCCTCTGGGAGCTTTGCGATAACCTTTTTCGCGTTGTTCCCTTTACATCACTTCTTATTGTTGAACGTATTACTTCTACCTGTCTTGTTTCGTCGTTAGTTTCCATTCCATTTACTTGGGCAAATTGGTTATTAATTTCATCCTGCTGCTGGATAATTAACATTTTATGAACTTGGATTTAGTTTTTGAGTTTTGCAATGATTAGAATGTGGACAGAGTCACAATTCGTTCTTCTGTATATTTAAACATCTTAAATAATAGGCTGGTATGATATCTTCTATCTATCAGAAAATTACTAATTTGGTTGCGGGTTTTTAATACGGTAATATCTAGATAGCCTTTTGTATTCTTTCATGTTTGAATGATATGGATTTCAGGATCGTATCTTTTTGAGATGGTGAAACTTATTGTCAAAGACCATTACGTTTGATGAGCAATTCTTTCTTCTCATATTTTTGACCTGGGCATCGCTTCTTTTCCTATTTTCGCGTTGAAATCTCCGACTACGATTTTCACGTCGAAGAATAAGAAATTTTTGATATTTCATCCATTGTTTCAGAAAACTCTTCGTGTCTTATCTGCCTCATGATTTACTCGTACATAGTTATAGCGGAAACCCCGGACTGCCGTCGTCGACATTCAATCATTTCAAAATAACACGTCATTTACGTTCTGCAGAATTTTTTTGCTCATAATGAATTCTGTCCTAAGATTGTGGGTATCCTCCGTACCACCATAAACCAAAGTGTAAACCTCGACGGGATGCTGATGGTTTGTATCGAAGATGTTCGTTCACTACACTCCAGTGTTGGTTGTCCTAGATAGGATTCGAGGGATTCGACTGAATTTGTCGCGTTGGTTGTAGTTCACAGTAACTTTTTTTTGTTTCCATCTCATTAAAGTGATATATTGGAAATTCACACACGGGGTATGAATTTTGAAGTGATTTCACAATACTGCGACTGTTATGCCTTCGTCAGCATTTTTTTGTTTTTGATCATCTCTCATTCACAACTGATATTGTTGTACAGTTTTTCCGTATAGGAATTGTATAGGCTATGGACAGACTTGAACTACAGCCCTTCCGCTCAACCGTCGGTGATAGTCGAACTTCTTTTTTTCTACGTGATTCGTCTATGTCTTTAAGGTACCTCTCAATTGCATCGTTTGATCGTCCAAAGTGAGCGCTCTTGACCATCTGAGTCTGCCAATACTCATACTACAGTTTCGAATTCGATATCTTCCCCTCTGAATTATGTAAGTGGCCACATTTTTCGCTGAGTTCGTCCAAAATAAAATGTAAGAAATGTAAATTTTACTCGAATGCGAAGTACGGGAAATACGTATACTTTCGGAAAGGCTCAGGTGTGTAATGCGGAATAAAGCCCGACTTTCTTAGAATTTTATTATTAAAGAGCTTGGCAAACTCTTAATAGCTGGGTCACTTATAATGCGTAATTTGGACTTATTTCCTTAGCTACTTCTACTGCCCTTTATATTTCTGCATTATTGAAAGACAAATGAAATGCTTATTCTGAACTGTAGTTTGTCTTTATCTTCTGGCTTTATTCAAAAAGGTGCAGTGGTCAAAATGTTCTGAATTATGGAATTAAGTAACGAGCTCCATCCCACGCCCCTGTTACTGTCGAACTTTTTCATTGATTTTTATCGTTTTTAACAGTTTATGTTCTCGAATATCTGTAATTGTTAAAGAGTACACTTAAAACAATTTTCCTATTTCAGCCTAGAAAAAGGATTGGTGTTGCAATCGGTGACCATGTGTTGGACCTCAACGCTGTCTCAGACTTATTTCCACCAGAAGTACAGGTAAGTTCGTTTTGCCTCAATAATGCGTTTCACATTAATCTCTATTAATTAACGTGAATAGGATTCCCTGAAGTCAGATTCTCTAAACTTACTTATGGGCCAAGGCTATGAGGCTTGGACCTTAGTAAGGAACATCACTCGCGAGTTGTTACTAGAAAATTCTCGACTTCATAAAAATCCAAGTCGTCAACATTTGTAAGTAGCAAGATACTCGTTGGAATAGATGACCGAATAACAAGTCCCTTTCCATGTTTAGAGCTATCTTTCCTCGGTCAGACATCGAGCTTCATTTGCCTGCCCAAATCGGTGACTACACTGACTTTTACTCCTCGATTCATCATGCAACCAACGTCGGCATCATGTTCAGAGGCAAAGATAATGCCTTAATGCCCAACTGGAAACATATTCCAGTTGGTTACCATGGTCGAGCAAGTTCCGTTGTTGTCTCGGGTACTCCGATTCGTCGACCATTAGGGCAGACCTTGCCAGTTGATGGAAATCCCCCGGTTTTTGGACCTTGCAAGCTTTTCGATTTTGAACTGGAAATGGCATTCTTTATAGGTGGTCCGGGAAATAAATTAGGTGATCGTATTCCCGTTGAAGAAGCTTGGAAGAACGTCTTTGGATTCGTCCTGATGAACGACTGGAGTGCTAGGGATATTCAGAAATGGGAGTACGTTCCTCTTGGGCCGTTTACCTCAAAGAATTTGGGAACAACGATATCGCCGTGGGTAATCCCAGTAGCTGCTTTGGAACCATTCTTAGTCGATAACTACTCGCAAGACACTGAAGTGTTTCCATACCTCAAACACCAAAAGAAATTCAATTTTGACATCAATTTAGAAGTTTCTATCAAACGTAGGTTCTTACAACATACAAATTGTATTTTATTCTATTGCTCCCTTTCTTTCCAGCTGAGAGCGAGTCGGAATCAAGAGTTTCTCGCTCGAACTTCAAACACCTTTACTGGACACCGCTGCAACAAATTGCTCATCACACCGTAACTGGATGCAATATTCGTCCGGGGGACTTAATGGCATCCGGAACTATAAGTGGCGAGACGGACGACTCCTTCGGATCGATGCTGGAATTAAGCTGGAGAGGCTCAAGGACCGTTAACTTGCAAAGCGGAAGTACGAGGAAATTCCTCCAAGACGGCGATGAGGTTATAATTCGTGGTTTCTGTCAACAAAATGGCCTTCGTATAGGTTTCGGGGAATGCAAGGGAAAGGTTTTGCCGGCTAACCTTTAAGCATAATAAAAGCAAAAGAAAGTCGTAATAAAGTGTTTTCTATAATATCTTCCATTTTGACTTACCGTATAGTATGTCAAACTTATAGCCGCCCGGCTAACTCGGACATCATAGCTGCCACGCTAACTGCGGCCATCCTCATACAGCCATATATGGCTGTCCCTAGCTGCCCGGATAGTTACGGCCACCATCATATGGCTGTCTCTAGCCACCTGGCTATCTTCAGGCATCATCATATGTCTGTCTATAGCCGCCCGGCTAACTACAGCAATATATGGCTGCTTATAGCCGCCCGGCAACCTACAGCCATCATATGACTGCTTATAGCCCCGAGGCTAACAACAGCCATATATGGCTGTCTATAGCCGCCCGGCTTAGCCCCGAGGCTAACTACAGCCATATATGGCTGCTTAACTAACTGCAGTCATCATATGGCTGTCCTTAGCTGCCCGGCTAGTTATGGCCACCATCTGCTGTCTCTAGCCACCTGGCTATCTTCAGGCATCATCATATGTCTGTCTATAGCCGCCCGGCTAACTACAGCCATATATGGCTGCTTATAGCCGCCCGGCAACCTACAGCCATCATATGGCTGCTTATAGCCGCCCGGCTAACTACAGCCATATATGAATGCTTACAGCCCCGAGGCTAACAACAGCCATATATGGCTGCTTATAGCCACCCAGCTAATTGCAGCCATCATATGGTTGTCTATAGCCGCCCGGCTTACTACAGCCATCATCATTTGGATGTCCATAGCGGCCCGGCTACCTACAGCCATCATATGGCTGCTTACAGCCACCCAGCTAATTGCAGTCATCATATGGCTGTCCATAGCCACCCGGCTTACTACAGCCATCATTATATTGCTGTCTACAGCCGCCCGGCTTACTATAGCCATGATATGGCTGTTCATAGCCACCCAGCTTACTGCAGCCATCATTATATTGCTGTCTCTAGCCGCCCGGCCTACTACAGCCATCATATGGCTATAGTCTATACCCACCCGGCTTACTACAGCCATCATATGGCTGTTTACAGCCGCCCGGCTAACTACAGCCATATATGGCTGCTTATAGCCGCCCGGCTAACTACAGCCGGGTGGCCATAGCCGCACGACTAACTATAGCCAACATCTTATGGCGGTCGGTATACGCCCAACTAACGACAGCCAACATATGGCACTCTATTGCTGTCGGGCTAGTTATGGCTGTTATTGAGTGAGCCTTTTTGACATTTCTGTTTTTGGCGCTATCCACATTGTGAATAACTATTAAGCCTGTTCACAATAGACAGAAGTAATATTAATATTTAAAGTAGAGCATTAAGTAAAACACAATTTTGAGGGGGCTAAGTTATAACATTTAAACATTTTTAATACACACATATATTATATATATTTTTATACTTTTTTCATCTTTGAAATTAGGTAATAAACTGGAGATAATAATTATTTACTTTTTTCCGCACAATTTTGCCTTATTTTAATTAAATTTTATTTTATTTAAACCAACAAGCTTCAAGTATTACGTTATTCATTTATAGCTCAATAGCATAATAATAATTATGGATACGATATGATAAATACGTGTCACGAAAGGTTGATTTTGTTTTCTAATTATTTATATATTGACATAGAGATATTGTAACAATCTAAGTCTGTTGCAATTGATGGCGATCGTGCTGGTTGCGTTCGATGGGAACACAGACTTTTATACATAGATGGACTGTTACTGAAGATAGTTTTTTTGTTTTAATGTGACATTTATTTTAATTATTGTCAGTCACAGCGAAGATTTCAGATCTAGTTCATGGGCATTCTCTGAATAATATTATATATCATTTAAATAAATCGATTTTTACTGTTATCGTGTTTACAATTAACTCCTTAAACTATGTTAGTGATACTTGTCTTCCAAAAATCCAATGTTTACGTTTTTGTCTTCCAACAGTTTGAATTTTTTTTTATACTTTTGTAGATCTTAACGTATAAACATTATTTGCTTGATTATTAACTCTACGTGTATGTATAAATGTAATTTTTGTATATATATACTTTTATAGACATGCAAAAATGTTTTGTTTTGTGCTTATGAAGATGTAAAGAAAAACTTTGAAACTGAACGTTTAAATATTGTTCAAAATTGATATGCTGATTCTATCAATCAAACAATACTAATCTCTTTTTAATTCCCTTCAAATTTAGTAAGAAATATAAAATTGTATTAAAAATGCTAACTGTCACAGGGTGGATTCGAATGCAGGCACACGTAGACTACACTCCAGTCGGGAATGTGTAATATCAATGGACAATAGATTTTCAATAATGTATATTTGTAAATCCAATCAGGGTTCGTAATCGGAACCGAATGCTCTTCTTTACGAGTCCTAGCTGTTATTGATGTTTGAAACGAGGCACTTGTCTCGATATCAGTGACCTCAGTGGAGCAAAACCAAGAATTGATCCTCTAAAACCAATATTACCGAGAGCGAGGATGGAAAGCGACTGATTGAAGCTACAATATACACTGCGGTTGTAATGCAGAACTTCAACTCAAGTGCTACCTAGTAGCCTAGTCACTTCAAATGACTGTAACAGTCAGCGTTTTAATACATTATTTAACTTTAATTTTGTATTGTATATAGTATATATTTCTCTTTAATTGTGTTTTAAAAGAATATGTTATGATAATATTAAGGTTTTGCGCTAAGCCAACAGCCCAGCGCATGGAAGCCCTTATGTGATTTGTTGTTTCGTATTTTCAAAATGTTTATTCTTTTACGAACGAACCAAAGTGATAAACTACCTCAAAAAATAACTTTTTTGTATTATTGTGTTGAACTTGCGTTTGATTTTATACATATATATCGTCTATATAGCGTTCTTGTCTTATTTGTTGGCGTTTGCTTGCTTTTCTTATAATAAGCAGTTTAATATTTTTTTTTTTTTGAAATTAATTACAAATTAATTGATTCGCATAGGGATATTTTCATTTTTTTGTTTTTTATATAAGTATCTGGTATTTTCTAAATGAAACAACGAAACTAATTTAGTGATTTGCCATTGTGAATTACATAAAACGCTTGCGCAACAGAGTAATAACGTAAACAATGCTAATAATCCTGTCCATTGTGAGCTTTGGTATATATTCACCATGAACAATTGCAATGTACTTATTAAATGACAAAAGGTGACAAATCACAATTGCACAATGACCCGCCATCGCCAGTTTTGCAAAGGCTCTTACAGAGTGCGACCCAGTCTGGCGTTGTTGATGGGGTGATAGCAGAATTGGCGTCTGCAGCAACCTTGGTGCCTTTGGAGGAATCTGCTGATGTTTTTTTGTCGGGCAGTGCATCTCCTGCGCTCAATTCCCTGAAGAGTTGAACCATCGTACAGAGACTACAACCGGCTAGTGTTTCCTGGTTATGTACGCAGAATGTGTGACAGACTCGGTTGCGGTCCTGCACTGAACGTGCCGAGGCAATGCTTGAGCATTGACAGATACTTCCTCCTGAAAATATAAAAATAAGGTTAATAGGGCTTCGAACAGATTTAAGGCGAGTGTAAAAACAAAACACAGTGAATGACACATAGACCGGAAGGGGAGTAACATAGGTGAGTAGTTTCTGCAAAAGTGATTTTCTTCATTATGTTGTGTGTCGAATGGAATCCTTCTTCCAAGCCGTACGTTTTTTAACTAATTCTACTTGAAGGTTGAACACGTCGCTTCCCAAAACTGAAAAGACCCACGAAAGCACTAAGACTTGGCACGACTGACATAAGACTCCAGCGTTTGGCAGACCTTAAGGCTATATACGGTATGGCTGACATGGACAAATTTTACACCACAATGTCAGCCAAACTACGAGTAACAGACGACTGACATTTGTTCATTCATTTCATTGTTGACAAGCGTGTGTACCGATCTTTGCAAAACACAAAGTTGATAACAAATGTCATTGGTCTTAGCCTTGGCTTGTCAACATTCATGGGCTGCCATATTTATAACCTAATATTAAGACATCATAGCTTACAATTTTGACATACATATGGACTTCTTAATATCCGACTCTCTCATAGATATACATACATATCAGTTATTTTCCTCAAAGTAAACAAGTCGATCAAAAGATTTGACTGTTGTCGAACATGTTTACGGCTGACGATATGTTAAGACCTCCTTGACAGCTTTCGATTCTTTATGTTAACAACAAGTCGTTATGAAAACAATGATGAAAATCTAAGCAGTTTGTCATTACGGAGTTAATATTTTAGTTTGTTCACAAGAGATGCGTTAAGAAAAGGCTCGCGAACGTACACACATTCCATTAGGACTCTAGAAGCCCTTATAAAAAACAAACCGCCAATTGGCATTTCTTGTCAACCTAATAAGGGTTCATTATGGACTTATGTGTGATATGAGGCTGACATTTTTTAATCGTCAATCCAAAAAATTTAAAGAATTTAAAAAAAAACAACAATTTCCTTAAGACGGTCAATAAATTTATTTTTATTGAGTGCGTCCATTCTTCGGTATCTTTTAGTGCCAGCCTTAGACTCCAAATGCCCCAAACAGAAGAGTTTAATCGATTCACATCGAGATAAATAGAGATAAAGTCGAAAATTCTTGATTTACTCAGGGTTTGTTGGAAGATGCAGAGACCAGAGTCTTGGGCTGAAATGTTTGCGTTTCCACGATTTCAGTAGAGCTTCAAGACAGAGCAATCGCGTTTGCAAAAAAAAAGAGGGGAGATCAACCAGTCAATGCGGGCCAACCTATCAAGAACGCTTCCTTCCTCGTTTCCATTTTTTGGTTGAAATCATTTGGAAAGTAAACTTGATCATCAAAATGTGATCGAGGACTGGTGCACGAGTAATGGGATATCGGTTAATCCTTTTAAGACCGATGTCGTTCTCTTCACGAGAAGGAGGAAAAATACTGACATTACTCAGCTGGTGCTTAAACGCATTCCCATCCCGATATCAAAGCAAGTAAAGTACCTGGGAGTCATCTTAGATAGCAAGCTTCTTTGGTCAAAATATATTGAGTCCAAAACCACTAAAGCGCTGTCAGCTTTTTGGCAATGCAAAGGTGCCTTTGCAAAACATGGGGCTTATCGCAGCAAAAGGTCCTTTGGATCTACACGGTAATGATAAGACCGATAATCTCATATGCATCGGTTGTTTGGGGGAACAGGCTAACACGCAAACACGTTGTGGCTTCACTCACCAAACTCCAAAGAGCGGTCTGTCTCAGCTGCACGGGGGCTTTTCCCAGCAAACCGGGAGCTGCTCTAGATGCTATGATTAATCTTCTACCTCTTGACATATATGTTATATCAGAGGGTGTGCATTGAAAGCCATTTCTCGCCTGAAGAGAAATGGTCTTTGGTATAACTCGCATTGGAGTGAAAGTGTACTTGCGGGAGAAATATCGTACGACCCCTGTCTCATGGATATGCCTTCTGACGCAATGACACTTGCCATCCTACTGCCCTGTAATTTCACAGTCACATTTCCGTGGTGGCAGGACTGGCTTTGGCCAGACACTGAACCTGGAATGGACTGTCTTTGCATTTTACGATGACTCCAGGACTGGGCAGGGGTCCGGCGTTGGAGTTTTCTTTGATCGCGAAAACATTCGACTGCACTTCTTGTTAGGAAAATATGCGTCTGTCTTTTAATCAGGGGGTGAAGCACAAGTGGAAGGGAAAAAGCATATGCGTCTGCAGTGACAGCCAAGCTGCACTCAAAGCTGTGTCCCACCCTCTATCCAACTCCAAATTAGTGCATGAACTCAAGACCTTTTTGAACAAAGTGGGAAGACTAAATTCACTTAGGCTTGCATGGGTCCCAGGTCACTCTGAGATCTCCGATGAACTCGCTAGAAGGGGCCCAGAGGAGAGTTTCTCAGGACCTGAACCCGCATTAGGTATACCCTTTTCCAAGGTCAAATCTGACATCAACGACTGGGTCTTTAATGCACACAGTCGTAGATGGAGGGAATATCCAGGATGCAGGATGACTCAGCGCGTACGCCCTGATGTCTGGAAGAGGTCCGCAACATTTTTCTTATGCTTAAGGAGAAATGATTGCATAAGGCTTGCGGACGTCATTACGGGCTATTACACTTTTGCTAAGCATCTCTATGTCCTTGGCATCAGTGGGACGCCTACCTGTGCTGTATGCTGCGAGGGGATGATACAGCAAAACACTTTCTCTGTGACTATCCCGCCTTCGTTCGCGCACGGATACCTACCCTTGGGGCCGACGTGTTGTGTACTGAATCTCTTAGCTCTACATCACTGAAGCCCCTCCTCACTTTTCTCCGGACAACGCGGAAAATACAATAATAGAAAGGTGTCTCTCTGGTAGTACAATGGACCAGTATTTGTATCTGAATACTCCAACAGATGGTAGAAGCCCCAACAAAAAAAAAAGAACAAAAAAACTCGATCATTTTGTTTGCTGACATGTTATTCAATTCAAATGTTGTCATCAGAAAAGGCGATGCTTTGCAACTGCCTACTTGCGTGTAAGACGATCAATTCCTCTACTCTTTCCAATCTTACTTTGTTTGGCCAGGCGTGATCATGTACTTTCAGAACTTGATGTATTTGCTCATTTTTGTTGCATTCCTTTTCTGGATATGTTTAAGTCAGAAGCCATTTTTCTTACAGTACGCGAAGAAGCTCATTCCGAATCACTTTAGACGATGTTGCTGTCCTCTTCGTCTTGCTGCCGTTTCCGTTTTCGGATCGTGCAACGATCCACTCTCTGTCGTATCCATTAGTACAGCCAGTGCAATTCCAATTGATACTCTAGGAGCAGTCTCAGGAAAAGCACCAGTATCAGAAACACAAACATAAGATTTTTAAATAATTCAATTGTATTAATATGTCGCCTGTTTTTTTTGTAGTCCGATTTGATGCGGTACACAATGATTTTGTTCATATTCAAATTTTTACAGCTTATGAACCATAGCCAGTTGTGGTTACGAAACAAACAAGGGCAACAGCATTATATTGTTTGAATTTCATTCTATAAGAATAACAAGATTGGATCAGCTCGCCGGAAGTCAAGCCACAAATCCAGGTCTTCTAACTTGAATTTTGCAAATTTTAACCTGCATTTGTCCAGACGTTCAGACAGGAGCTTTCCTGTCTTTACTTTACAAGGTAGAAGACTAAAAAGCAATATCCTTACAAGCACTCGTCAGCTATGTAATAAATTAACAACTCAAAATTGCATGACGCTACCAACATATAATAATTTGACTGTCATAGTGGCAATTGATCAGCTTATGTTCGAAAAAAAATGCACATACGCGTACACACAAACATTTCTGAAAAGTATCGATTTAAATTCTACGGACCTTAAAGCAGAGAGATATGTAAAAATGTTTAGCGCGGAAAATTAGATCCATTAGGTTTCCATCTGGGAAGTTAAAAAAAAAAAACAATTCGGCACCTTGTCAATACGTCACAAGGTCACGGGCATCGTCATTAAGACATCATAAGTCTCAATTAGATTTATTTCGAAATTCATTTCGATCGGATATTATAATCAGGAAAGAAAAACTGTAGTTCAAGTCTGTCCATAGCCAAGAACAGTTCCTATACGGAAAAACTGTGCAACAAGATCAGTTGTGAATGAGAGATGACGGCTCTTGGGCCAAAACGATGAGGATCAGGCGTTGCCAGTGCCGCACGCTATGCTTATTTGCGGCCATATTTGTCAGTTATCGAAGACTTTTTGGGCCACAACAGTGGTTTCTATTGGCTCTACAAGGCCGCCTTTTTAAATGTTATGTCCGTTGACGCCTAATTAACTCAATGTTGCTGTATACAGTTCTCGGCTGTGTCTTCGTCTCCACTTTTTTTTTTTTTTTATATTTCGCACAGGTTCAAGAGTGTACGCTCTTATGGTGTTTGTCACACAACCTGGATGGGGTGCAAATGGTTTGTATCGAAGATGTTCGTTCACTACTCTCCGGGGGTGGTTGTCTTAGATAGGAATTGAGAGATTCGACTGAATTTGCGTTGGTTGCAGTTCACAGTAACTCTTTTGTTTCCATGTTATTAAGGTGTTACATATATTGGAAATGCACACACAGAGTATGAATTTTGAAGTGATGTTATCCTGCGAGTATTATACCTTCGTCAGCACTTTCATTCACAACTGATGTTGTTGGACAGTTTACCGTATAGGAATTGTTTTTCACTGTGGACGGACTTGAACTACAGACCTTCCGCTCAACAGTCGGTGATGATTACCATTGCACCACGACCACCCTTTTGGATTAACATAAACGGGACCGAAAATTGCACGCAGAACTCGTCTCTCGAATCGAACGAGAGGCTTTCCACCCACTTCCGATTATATCCAAGCTTCTGCGGCTTAAAGGAGGACGATTAGTGTTTAGTAAAGAGTTACCTTGGTTACCTATAAGAGGGCCCTTCTCTAGCGGTTGGCAGTTATTTTGCGTTTAATCTCAGCGCTGGTGTCATTGCCGCTTGTTACTAATGATCCAAGGACCAAGATAGACGAAATCCTTAAGTTCTTAAAAATTACCAAATGCCAAAGGTGGCATTATGACCAATGTCGGTCGGTGTTGGTTTTACCCTTAGTCGCTTCTGCTTGAATGCTCTCGAATGCTGGAATTGTGCAGACTTCAGTCGTGCCTCTTGTATTGCCCAATGAGTTCCGCAAGACATTTTGGTCTTCTGCCTTGAAAGCTGGGGTAGGGAAGACTTCTCCTGTCTGTCCGTCTGTCTGTACGAACATATCAAATCAAGCTTGCCGAGTCTGAAACTTGGCTCTGTTATAGAGTACATGATTCTGAGCTCATAGCGACAGGTTTTAGAACCCAAGCTACTGTGGCGCCTGCGATCCAGGTAGTACCCGGTGATTGTCCTTTCTCTCTCCAAATATTCGGGTAAGATAATGCCTCGCGAGTACCAAAAAACATTGGTGTTGCAGGAACCGTTTTCGCAGTCTTTGGAATAAATTCGCTGGGTGAAGTCCACTGTTTTGAGTGTTATTTCATTTCTGGCGGGTAGTGGGAGAACGAGGTTTCGTCAACAGTCGAAAAATGACATAGAAACTCTCTGGAATTACCAAATTCTTTCCACCTATCAATTTCCCATATACAGCCGTCTCCCTCAGTTCCACCAAAACCCCAACGCCAACGGGTCAGCTTTAATCTGAACCCAACTAGTTCTTCCGCCAATACAACCTTATCACCTCCAACCCTAGTACACGACCCGGATCAAAACTCATTTCCAAATTTCGACCTTAAGTCTCGAGCCAATTATCCTAACTTTCGAAGCTCCCACATCTTTAATCCCTCAGCACCCGCCCTCTCTAATACCTCAGCTACAGCCAGTTTCTCATCTCTCCCACCATCTACAAACCAATCGTCGTCAATATCTGTCCCCTCCCAATCTTTCGTTGATCCCCTACTGATGGTGGCAGTCAAACTTATCGAGCAATCTATTGACCCCAACGAATGTCGATACGCTCTCTCCAGGTTAAGTGATAAAAAGATCTATGAGAACATTCGTCTCTTTTTGGCTTATCTTCATGAAAAAGCCGACTCGGTTTTGTCTTGGTCTTAATTCAACAAGAAGGTCTCTCCACCGACTTCACTGCCCTCAAGAACCTTTCCGTACAGTCCGACATGTGTGTTAGCCAACATAGACGTTACTCCTAATGTGTGGAGTTGATGGTGGAATCAGTTAAATATAAGAGAATCTGTGAGACCTCGGCAGTATAGTGCTACACCACTTTATAGTGAGATGAACTGGGGTACTCCAGGTTAATGGAGCAAGAAAGGTCTGAAGAAACTCTTCTTTTTATGGTCAAATTCAACTTTAATAAAAAGGCATTTGATAAAAAGATCAGTAATTGAGGAATTCGCTATCACTATCTTTAATTTTTGCCATTTATCGGGTGGATGATGAATGTGTTCGTGATAGAGATTGATCATTTTGAAGAGCTTTCGTCGAATCATTTTCGCACATCTTCTACTTTAATGAACTCCTAGTGACGATATCGATCTGAATAAGTGGTAATCATAAGGAGATAAGTCTGGTGTCTACGCCGCATGCTGCGCAGCTTTCTAATGAGGAGATGATGTTGTAGGTTGATTTTGCTGAATGGAGACGAGCCTCGTCATGCAGCAATATCACATGTAAGGCCCGCAAATTGTCTTTTTTTACCATTATTATAGCTTAGTTTAGAAGTTTAGAGTCTCGTTGACAAGTCTCCGCAAAGCCTCCCTGTCATGAGTGTGTTCCTTTCATGTTTCGCTGTTTTGTTCCATCTGTTCTAGGTTCATCCTTATATTAATTTCTTGTCGCGGCCTTCCAGGCGATCCTTTTCCTACGAAATTTCAACTTAATATGCTTTTGATTGTTCATCCACTGTCGATTCGTTCTGTACTATGTCCTGCCCATTTTACACCTGCAATTTTACTACTCGGACAATGCTTGGGGCTGAGTAGAGTACCTAGAGTTCTTAATTGTGCAGCTCTCTCCATTTCCTTTTTTCTACTTACTGTTTTCCAGCATATATTCTCCGTAAGATCTTGTTTTCAAAGACCCATAATCTATTTTCTTTTTTTGGTCAAAGATCAAATTACACATCCGTAAAGTGCACTGGCATTATTATGATTTTTTAATACAGATTTTGATATTGGGAAGTAGAGGAGTTGTATTGAATAGTTTCTTCATGGCGAAGAACCACCCGTTATCAGGTGCTAGGTTTGTATCACGTCCGTGATCATAGTTTTCTCTTTATTTTCTCCTAAGTTTACTTCTTTTCCTACCATTATAAGACTTTCAGCATTTCTCTTAACTGTTTCGTAACTACCTCCCAGAAGGTCTAGATAGTAAGCTAGAGCGGATGTAATTCCATAAAGGCGTATTCCTCACTCTTTTTCCTGAAGGGATCTCATTATGCATTTTAACATCAAATTAAAAAGGATTGGTTACAAGGCATCTTCTTGTTTAATCGTTCAGGGAATTCGAATTTTCCAGACAGGGTGTTTCTTATTTTAACTCTTTTCTTCCATAGCTTCAGTTAATTTGATCAACTAGGCCTGCTAACGTTCACAATTTGAATAGGTTCCAGAAGTTTTTAGTAAATAAATTCTTTCCAATATCAACATACTGTATGTACCACTTACTTAGTATGAATATTCAGTTTTACGAAGGTGGTCCGATAAGTACTTAGCCTCACCGCCAGATGGCGCCAGTATCGCAAGAGCATCTTACTATCGTGTAGTACATTCTAGTAGACGGCTACTGTCAGCCGGGTCGGACTCGTAGTTCTGTTTTGACCGCGTGTGGAAGCAGGAGTGTCCGCGAATTTTAGAAAAATGGAAAAAGAGCAATATCGGTCGGTGATTCGATTCTTGTTTTTGGAAGGGAAATCGCGCAGCGAAATCAAAGAGCGTTTGGATGCTGTATGCGGCGACTCTTCTCCTTCGATGGCGACTATCAAAAATTGGTCTAACGAGTTTCAATGTGGTCGCACGTCGGTTTTTGATGAGCCATGTCCAGGTGCCCCGAAAACGGCTACTCGTATTGGCAGACCGCCGATTGAAGGGGTGCGAGATAGCTGAGACAGTAGGCATTTCAAAAGATTGCGTGGGTGATATCCTGCATGAAATTTTGGTTTGCTCACTCCGAACAACAAGCACAATCGTGAGACTACTTCAGAGCAGTGTTTGACCCTGTTTAAGCGCAATCCGAAGGAGTTCCTGCGTCGTTTCGTGACAGTGACATGGATCCACTGGTACACACCAAAGACCAAGGAACAGTTGAAACAGTGGACTTCACCCGGCGAACGTGCTCCGAAGAAGGCGAAGACTGTCCCATCGGCCGAAAAGGTGATGGCCACCGTTTTCTGGGTTTCACAAGATGTGATCCACATCGACTACCTGGAGAAGGGCAAACGGTCACAGGGCTGTACTATGCCAAATTATTGGGGCGATTCGACGCCGAATAAAAGAAAAAACGGACCCACTTGGCGAAGAAAAAAGTGCTCTTCCACCATGATAACGCACCGGCTTACACCTACGCCCTCGCCACGGCCAAATTAGTCGAATTGGGCTACGAACTGCTGCCCCATCCACCGTATTCTCCAGATTTGGCCCCGTGCGACTTCTTTTTGTTTCCAAACTTGAAAAAGTCACTCGCCGGGCAGAAATTTCAGTCGAAAGAGGTCATCGCCGCCACGGAGGCCTACTTTGCAGACCTCGAGAAAACGTATTTTTCAGACGGGTTAAAGAAGTTGGAACATCGCTGGCTCAAGTGCATCGAGCTAAAAGGAGACTATATTGAAAAATAAATCGCCATTTCTCCAAAATATTTGTTTTTCTTTTGTAGGCTAAGTACTTATCGGACCACCCTCGTACAACAGCTATTGATCAACTCAGGTTTTTCTATCTACATTTCAAATTTGTCAGAAAAAATGTTCCTTTTGTGCCAAGAAACCAGATTCATGCCGACGTCGACCCTTCGTTTTTTTGTTTTCATCTACCCTATCTTTGCCTTTGCGTGTAATGTATTATATAATGACATCTAGCAATAGAACAACTTTTTTTTCTGAATAAATAAAGTTAGATGGTGATGAAAGATCTGAAAATTTTGATAAAAAAAGTAATTTTTTTCTTAATTTTGGAACATACCTAGTTTTGATGTGCATAGATCTTCGCAAATCACATTCTTATTTGATCTGAGGAGGATATCGGCATTAGTTTCCTGCACGCTCATTGGTACCGTCACGGAGGCGCAATACGGCGCGCAAGGGCCGCCGCCCAAGGCAGCTCTGTAAAAACAAAAAAAGAAAATTACAAAAAAGATCCAAGTAAAATGCTAACATATTTTAGGCCGAGAATGTTAAAAAGTCTCGAAATTTTTAGCCAAAACTGAGTTGTAACGTTTATTGTTGTAGGTAAGTGCAGATCGACTATACCTGTGGCCCAGGGTACTTGTTGTTTTCCCTTAGGCCATTCAAATAAAATCAACTTTTCTTCCCTACGTGTGGTCTCAATGCAAATTACATTCTGTTTTCAAATTTATTTGCCATAAATTGCCATAAATATGTCTTCAATAGTCTACTTCAGCAAATGACAGGATGAGAAAAGATACGAAAAAAAATGTACTCCTGACTATCGAGTGTAAAATTTATGCGCTTCCTCGCAATCGAGCAACCTATGCACTTGCATGGAAACGTGCGAATAAAAATATATGACCAAAGATATGTATAATAAGAAAATTCGTACATTAAAATGTCCTTGCTATAAATGATTTATGGCAGAGGATACGCAAAAAGCACATTTACAGTGACCGCATACGTTTTACACACTCGAGATATACTGACAAAATTCCTCATATGTACGAGTACCTACTCGTATGTGCCTACAATGCATACGAATGTAGGATATGCGCACGTTTTTCATAACTTCCTCAAAATCATGTGAGAATTAGAGTTGTGTGCTGAAAATGCAATAAAGTCAGAGGAAATTATTAATTTTTTACTATTCTACCTCACTGCAGTTTCTTTCATACTATGAAGTGGCCTATAAATTGGTGAGAGGGGGAGTAGGGAAGGAAAATATTTTTCTTTTACGATTTTACTTAAGAAAAGGTGAAATATTGAATTTAAAGAAATTAAGATTGATCGTTTCCCTGTACTAAAATACACAGAAACGTATTCATATCATCATTTTATACCTGGCCATAAATCCTGGAGCAAACGCCCTCATTTAGTTAATTGTCATTTGTGAAGTGGCTCCTTGACTTGTCATAATTACTAAATTGAAGCTAACATTTTGAAGCGTTAACATTGGATGCGGTTATTCGCGATTTTACTACTGACCCTACAAATAAACTGATTTTTTATTAAAACGAAAAATAGTGAGTTCTTAAAAATATTTGATAAGATCGGAGGAGTTGACCGGGATGATCGGGATGTTCGTATTCAGATCGAACACAAAATATGGTCAAAGATGTATCGCTGCCAGAACAATATCCGGCATCACTAAATATGAGAGATGAACTCAGTGGGTTTATGAGACCTACGAGATATTTGCTGACAGAGGTTTTAACAAAATTCGGAGAGCGGTAATTACAGAAGCTGCTTTCACGGTACGCTGGGAAAACAATAGCAAAAAATGTTGATCATCGGAGCTCAGAGATGTTAACTTTCGGCGTTCGTAATGGTTTGGTGGAGGATGCCATTCGTAACCTGAACAGAGCCATCACCAACTGTTTCGAACTCGCACGTCCTGTCAGAAAACTTCCCAGCAGGAAATCGGTTCCCTGGTGGAACGCTGAGCTCCAATGTCTTCGCAGGGAAGCCAGAAGTCTCCTGAATAGATCGCTTAAATCGAACTCGGAAGATGACTGGAATAAATATCGATCGAAGCAGAAGCAATATTTATTCGTAAATCGAAGAATGATTCCTACAAGTCCTCCTGCGAAGAGTTCAAATTCCTGAGCGCGACCAGCATGTTGGTTAATGTTCTCAAACGACGAAAATCGACCAAGCTGGATGTATTCAGAAAGTCTGATGGTACCTTCACCGAATGTAAAGCTGAAACTCTTAGCTTACTGTTTCAGACCCATTTCCCGGGAAATCAGACTGTCATCGGCTTGTTGCACACTCCCTCATTGGAAACTGCGACTCAAACGATGAAAACAACTCGGCGTAGCTGGTATGTTGCGTCACGCGTAGCAACTACTGAGCTCATTGAATTGAATTTTCTGTGGCATCTTTCGATGGCTTCAAGTCGCCGGGCACTGATGGAATATACCCTATTATGTTGCAAAAAGTTATAAGACAGCTGATTTCTACTCTTCTGAATTCCTGATTTTCACTGCTAGCCTAGCACCTGCCTACATACCTATTCCTTGGCGCGCGGTGAAAGCTGTCTTTATTCCCAAAATAGGGAAAGAAGATTACTCACTCGCCAAGAGTTTTAGACCAATAAGTCTAACATCCTTCTTGCTGAAAAGCAAGGAGAGATTAGTAGTGTTGCACGTGCGCGAAGTTGCCCTTCGAATCATCCATCCAGCGCGGAAAATCCTGCGCGGTTGCGCTTCAAAACCTAGTTGGGAGAATTGAATGCGCTTTCGAAAGGAAAGAGTACGTACTAGACATTTTCGTCGACATTAAGGGAGCATGTGTAACGCTGCTACACGTCATGGCGTAGATGAAGCACAGGTTTTGTGGATCAAAGCAATGCTTGTGCACAGGACATTGATCGCTGATGCAGGCCTCGAACAATGTGTCAAGTCTGGAGTATATAGGGGCTGCCCGTAAGCTGGCATCTTGACTCCGCTGTTATGGTGCATGGTGGTCGACTCTCTGCTCGATGCTCTCAATGCCTCTGGAAACTATGCCCAGGCCTATGCGGATATGTTGCTGTTCTCTCTGTCGGCTCATGTTTAGCGACTGTCTATCTCAGATCGCAGGCGGCGCTAGATGTGATCAAGGACTGGTGCATGAGTAATGCGCTGTCGGTTAATCCTCTTAACACTGATATCGTTCTGTTCACGAGAAGGAGGAAAAATGCTGGCATTACTCAGCTGGTGCTTAAAGGCATTCACATCCCGATATCCAAGGAAGCAACCTGAGAGTCATCTAAGATATCAAGCTTCTTTGGTCAAAACATGCTGAACCAAAACCACCAAAGCGCTGCCAGCTTTTTGGCAATGCAAAGGTGCCTTTGGCAAAACATGGGGCTTATCGCCGAAGAAGGTCCTTTGGATCTACACGGCAATGATAAGGCCGATAATCTCATATGCATCGGTTGTCTGGTGGAACAGGCTAACACGCAAACACGTTGTAGCCTCTTTCACCAAACTCCAAAGAGCGGTCTGTCTCAGCTGCACGGATGCTATGATGAATCTTCCACCCCTTGACATATATATCAGAGGGTGCGCACTGCGCCATGTCTCGCCTAAAGAGAAGCGGTCTTTCGTACAACTCGCATTGGAGTAACAGTGTATTAGCGCGAGAAATATCTTACAACCCCTGTCTCATGGATATGCCTTCTGACGCAATGACACCTGCCATCCTACTGCGCTGTAATTTCAGCACATTTCCATGCCGTCAGAACTGGCTTTGGCCTGACACTGAACCTGGAATGGACTGTCTTCGCATTTTCATCGATGGCTCTAGGATTGGGCAGGGGTCCGGCACTGGAGTTTTCTTAGAGCGCGAAAACATTCGACTGCACTTCTCGTTAGGAAAATATGCGTCTGTCTTTCAATCAGAGATTTGCGCAATCCTAATGGCTATGCACTATGCTGTGAAGTACAGATGGAAGGGAAAAAGCCTATGCGTGACAGCCAAGCTGCGCTCAAAGCTGTGTCCAACTCACTCTCCAACACCAAATTAGTGCATGAACTCAAGACCTTTTTGAACAAAGTCGGAAGACTAAATTCAATTAGGCTTGTATGGGTCCAAAGTCACTCTGGGATTCCCGGAAATGAGATCTCCGAAGAACTCGCTAGAATAGGCTCAAAGAAGAGTTTCTCAGGGCCTGAACCCGCCTTTGATCTACCTGCTTCCATGGTCAAATCCGACATCAACGACTGGGTCTTTAATGCACATAGTCATGTACTATTTGTGAAGCTGGAGGATGGAAGAAATATCCAGGATGCAGGATGACTAAGCGCACACGCCCTGATGTCTGCAAGAAGTCCGCAACATTCTTCTTATCCTTATTGAGAAATGATTGCAGAAGGATTACGGGCGTCATTACGGGCTTCTTTACGTGCTTGGCATCAGTGAGACCTGTGCTGCATGTTGCAAGGAGGATGGCACAGCAAAACACTTTCTCTGCGACTGTCCCGCCTTCGCTCGCGCACGTCTTTTTATCTTCGGCGAAATTGCACTAGTTTGCTGTTTAAGAGACCATGGCAAAATCATAAACCATTCTCGTTTTAAAAATAAGCTGAGGTCATTGCAGCAAAACTTTACCCCTAGACACAAAACCACTCAAAAATTGTTAGATTGGGGTATACCGGTCCTTATAACGGTCAACCATGGCCGACATCCAGTCCTAAATTTAATCGATTGGACTATATATTGTGTTCAACTATAGCGCCCTACACACTATCAATGTTACAAGTATAATTGATGCTTTCTTTGACAATAATTTGTATCTGCTTGCAGCCGGTTCTGCAGCAAGTGCAGGGTTTAAGAAAAACGAAATCCTTATGCATTGTCGAAAATCATACATTTTACCTTTACGGCTACTATTTGCAAATGAAAACGTTGACAAGTAACATTGATGCACTCTACACATTATCAATTTAGTAACAATGAAAATTGACGAAAACCAGATCAGTTTTGTTTTTCATCAATGTATCAAGGTTACTTGACAAGATCATTGAAGAGCACACAAACGATCAATGATGATTCATTCAAGTAATATTGATCGTGTGTAGGGTGCTTATGGGACACATGACTTTCTTTAAAAAAAAAAACTGATATTGAGTCGCTCAAGGCGTCGCTTGTGAAAGAAATTCAAAATTGTCGCCATTAACCGATAACGAGGTTGATTAAAGCTTGCATTAATTCGGTCATTTTGTTAATTATTATTATGACAGGCCATTTGGAACTTGGAAGTTCAGAGTCTCGCTGACAGCCGTCAAGCCTTCCTGTTCAATTTCTTCTAATATTGTCTTCCCATCTACGGCGACCTTCCTGGCGGTCTTTTTCCCCAGGATTTCTTTTTGAAAGTTCGTCCACTGCTTATTCGTTCTACATTTCCTACCCATCTTAACCTTCACGATTTTATTCCTGGATTTTATCCCTTGATGATGTAGCTTCTCCATTTGACTTTTTCTTCGTTCTATGCCACCATAGACTTCTCAAGATTTTGTTTTCCACGACCCAAAACCTTTCTTCTTTCTAAGTAGAAGACCAAGTAAAGTATCACTCACATTACTATAGTTTTAAAAACATGGATTTTGACAATAAGGAACAGAAGAGTTGTGTTGATAAGATCCTTCATGGCAAGGAGACAAGTTTATCGACTACAGTCAGGTGAGAGGTTTGGATGGATCCAAGACAGTCAGAGATTTCGTTTCCTCTTCACTTGTTCTAAATCTATTTCCTTTCTTTCCATTATTCGACTTTCCGTCTCACTACTTCCCAAAAGGTCCAGATGGTCAGCGTAAGCTAGATTAAGTATAATTCCATTGTGGAATTTAACGAGATTTCTGGGCCGATGTATACTCACCGGATCCACCTCCGTCCATGAATGTATTATTGTGACACTCGCAAACTATTAGTTTTGTTTGCGCTGCGTTTATACTGCTCTGAGTTGTGATCCGTGTGGAACCCTTGTCCGTAGTGACCAGCCACACTTGGTAGTCTCCGATTACTTCCTTAGCATATGATGTCAGCCTCTTTAAGATAACATTTGACAACAGTTTGTATCAACTTGATAGCAGGATATCCATCGATACGTGTTGCATTGTTCGGTCACACTTTTTAAATACCTGAGTGGTCAACGAGTTTTTTTTTTTTTTCATTTCTTTTGGATGGTTTCGCTGTTGCACGTAGTTGTGATGAGCCCATGTGACTCCTCTGTTAATTCCTTGTCAATATCATTTATTAATCCTAATCCGATGGTATTAGGTTGACTCCTGCGGCCCCTAAATTTTTCCTTCCCCATTTTCGTCTTTAATCCTGTAGGAAACGGCTGAATTCGCTTCGCAGGGTCTGGTATCTTGTACGTGTGATCTTTGCACTATTTTGCAAATCTTATTACATTACGGGCTTCTTTCGTCCGCTACTTTCTTTACTACATTCTTTATTGTTGACAATACTGTTTTTACTTTCTTGCTTTATGTTAGTCCATCCAGTAGGGCAAACCAATTAATAATTTGGTTTCAGAATTGGCGTAGTATACAAGGTTCCTTTTTCTTTCCAACGTAATATGCACAGTATAATTAAAATAATTAAAAAAAATGGATTTGTTTTCACTTTATTACAATATCAAGTTGTTTCAGTGTTTTTGGTTAGACTAGCCTACTAGTTCCCAATTCAGTCCTTAATCCATCCGTATACCACTTTACACATTCTTCTAACTGAACTTGCAGATTGGGCTCTGTCAATTACATATACGATGTCGTATTGATGTCGTCGTCTTTGACCGTTGATAAAATTTGACGGTTTTTAAGAATGTTCTAACATTTCTTTGATTCTATTCATTTCTTTATGTTTATCCTTTTCTTGCCGTTCTTTCGGTTGCTCTACCTGCAGCGGCCTTTATTTGCGAAAATAAGAGGGTCTAATACGAATTCAAGAACTTCATGGAGATATAATTTCAACGCACAAAGGAATCAGTTTCGATGAAATCGTCGACCTAGGAAAGCCAGGAGGAGCTCCTCTAAACTTTTCTATGATAGTCCCAAATCTAGCTCGCAACACCCTCTGATAGTTAAAAAAGTCACAACATCTGGTCTTCGTCAATGAAAGAAAACCATAGCAAGGACGGCACTTTGGCCTAATTAGATGTATTATGTCTTGAGCAAACAATCTAAAAATACCCTAAAAGTAAATAATGATGATATCAAAAGACTTGTCCACTACCTTTCAGGACAGTACGGTCGGAGATATCATCTCCCCAAATTGAATCTTTCTCCTGAAATAGAGCGTAGATTCTGCCTTGAGGATGTCAAAATTTGAAATCACATACTTTGTTAGAGCGCTGACTTGTGCTACTTCAGGAAAAGTTCCTTTTAGTGAAATCGCGTCCGCTGCGGAAGATGCCCTTATTTTTAATTAACTTATTTAAGAAGTTTGACACGCTCGTCGTACTTGGCTCCCCTTGCCCTGTACTTTCTGGCTATAGCATACCCACATACAATATAAAAAATATTAAAAGAAAAGCAAAAGGGAATATATTCGTTCATTGATATTTTTTTTTAGTATATGAGCTCACGGAAGGCCACAGTTCTGCTAATTATCTACGTTACTTAATTATTTTTATGGACAATTAAGTGAGTCCTATTATTGTAGTTTGCTTACTGAATTATGGAATTCTCATTCGTTTATCAAATATTTATTGCAAGACTTCCCTAAAAATATGAATCACATATCGTTCCATATTAATATAAATAAGCAATAAAGCATTTTCAATCTAGTCAGTTACATACATAGAGAGGTATCAATACACCATACATATACCATAAATGTAAATCTCATAAGTAATCAAGAGAGGTGACCCTTCAAAAGCGTTGTTTGTTTTGCCATACCCCAGCAAGAAACTTATTTCTAAAATAATGCCTGTTAATGGTCGAGGGACACATATTCCAACATTTTACTCCGATACTAAAATCCTACTTATCCATTGCCCTCGAACGGAATATGTCTTCGAAATGCCTGGTAAAGGTACATTTTCTTAGAAGTCATAGTATGAAGGGTTTCGTGTGTAATACTTCGCAGATTTTAACACGTTCTATAATTATATATATTTTTCTGCCTTTTTTACTAATTATAATGGCAACGAATGGTGTTTCCCAATAATATATATTTGTATGTTCGAAATAATCGATTTAAGCATTGGATAAAAAATAGTGGTAATTTGGCTTTCCTTAAGAATTCCAAAATACAGAGACCTCAGTAACGGCAAGAAAGACTTGTATGAATCATTTTAGCTATGGCAATTTGAACTGATAAAATGCAATTATTTTCTCCGAATTACCATAAAATATTGATTTGTTTAAGAAATTTAGAAATAATTTCCTTTAATCCTCCCTAGATAGATCTTCTCGGAATATCATAATAGTAGGTCTTGAAGCTGATAAATATCTTAATCCAATCTCAATCAAAACACTAAACATAAAGTTAGAAACTAAAAATGTTTAATTGAGTGGGATACGAATTAGGCTTCATATTTTATATAAAATTCACTTTGCAAAAAACATATTTGCAGCGATTTTAATATATTCAAGACAAATTTTTATCTTCTCATGAGTTCGGTTCCGTTGTTGAATCGAACTTAAGAAATGCAGCAGTCTTATATTCTTCTAATAACATGGAAAATAAAATTAAATGCCCATAAAATTCAATGTATCTTTTCTACAAGAAAAAGAAAGTCTTGCTTCTTACCGGCGAACCAACTAAATATCTTAGGTAACGTCATACCAGATATTGAAGTCAATGCTTAATCTATCGTGGTTCTATTCCACTTTGGATTTACATAGTAGAGCAAATGTTGAATTGGTCAGCAATGGAATACAAAAATTATGCGAATCATTTGGAACAAGACGCGAATTCTCTGAAAACCACATAATAAATGAATTAAATCGAAACCGTTACACATGATTTAGTTACTCCTGCAATATATTTATTTATGTTTTTCACTAATTATTTATTATTTAATATTTACTTATATTTATTTATTTGTCCATCTATTCATAACAATTATTTATTTATTTATTATTTATAATTTATTATTCGATATTTATTATATATTATTTATTTGTTTTTATTTATTATTATTTATTAATTATTATTATTTTTTTCGTTATTTCCCCAGTTTTTGTTTTTTGTTATTTTTTCCTATCATTGTTTAATAATGTGTCATTTCAGTAGAAAATGTTCGTAAATAAACTATATCTCCGAACTATTATTGTAAATTGTGCGATAGCCACATTAGAATAAAGAATTTTAAAAAAAATCAAAAAAGACAAATTTTGCCAAGCTAGCTAGCTGGATTTTTACACTTTACCTATTTGATTATATTATATTATAAAGAACTAAGGAGCTTTTATGAGTAACGCAGTTGCATTTATCAGATTTCTTATATTTTAAAAATATATTTTCTGCCAAACATTTGATTTTAAGTAGGACAGTATGAACAGCAAATACAAGGATGAATAATAAATATTCAAATTAACTTTTTTTAGGAAACTTAGATAGGCTTCTAGGAATTAATTTAAGAGGAGCCTATTTGTATTTTTCAATTGATCTAGCTGCCCAAAAAAAAACTATTTTGAAAAATATAGTTGCATGCAGGAACGCGTCATTAAAAGATAAGACTAATAATCACCGAGATCAGTCTAAATCGACCTCAATGACATTTGAATAAAAATATGAATTGCATGGTAAAGTCTTAGCTAAACCATAAAATTTGGTATGAATATGAAATCGGTCTAAAGTACAATAGTAGTGAAAACTTTTGACAAATCTCACTAGCAAGAAATGTAAACAAAATAGCTTGATTTTTGACAAAAGTATAGTCATATTCCATTTTCTGGTTTTTACCATTTACTTGAGGATCTGCTCATAATCTATTGGCTCTGGTTCTTATATATATGATATAGTGTATAGTGATTATGATTTCAGTGGTTTCGGAGAAGTTAGACACCAGCCAATAACTCTCAGTTACTTTAAATTTCCCACAAATCCTTGTTTTTTATTGTGTTGAATACGATAAATTTTGTGTTAACTAAGCAGCATTTTCCGGAGGCTTTATTCAATTTGAAGATAAGCCTCGCTTTCGACAACCAAAAATATTCAAAGGCAAGTAATTGGAGGCGTTACTCGATAAAAATCCAAGTCAAACGCAAATGGAGTATGCAGTCCTCATCCTCAAGCAAAATTTGAGTTCTAAGAACATGGGCATATGGTTCTGATGGAACCATAATGGTGTTGTGTAACATTAGTTGCTATTACCTCGTGAATCAATTTCGGGCGATCCGTATAG